>CM073127.1:43825553-45080553 GCA_037039145.1 Fundulus diaphanus | reverse complement strand
TGTAATAAGGTTATAAATTACATAATTTTATTGAGGTGTATATTTCTACATCAACATGAAATTACTTTAAACATTAATTAATAAAATGAAAGATTATAAAGCAACATTTTAAACAAAAGATTGTGCGTCATCATGAATATGTAAAGGGGAAAATAAAAACCGTGTACAGCCATTTACAACAGAGAAAACAGGTTTCAAGCTCCATTTGTTTGGCTTCACACTGTCTCAGTTGCTAGGCAACAAGAGTATTGCTAAGGTAGGAGCAGGGACAGCCGGTTGAGGGTAGCCCGTCCCAATTCGATCTCTTCAGATCTTTTTTTCAACAGCTGACAAAGGACCCGGCCCATGCAGGCTGGGTCCTTCGAAGAACGCAGCCCCTGAATTGGGACACACCCATAATAGTGTCCACAGCATGATTTCAGCTTCATGCATTTTTACATTTGCTGGGGTAAACTTTAAAATGTTAACAACGCAATTTCTGTGTTACTCAATTTATTTACTTATGCAATTAAGGTAAACAAAAAAGGCAATGGCTTTTTAATGAAGTAGTACATGAATGTACATTTTCAAACAACATTCTTTAGGTTTGCTACAACTTAAATGTTAGACATCCAGTGAGTTGACAAATGATAAAAAAAAAACAATGAAATTTACATTTGAACAAAAGTATTAAAAACAAACCAAAAAATGTTCGCTTCTTTCTCAATGACTTCTTCAAAGCAGCTCCTAAATGTCAGAAGATAGATTTTAGTTTTCTTTATACATATCCATTTAGATTGACTATAGTGACTATCACACAAAAGCAGCTTTAATTTAATAAGATTCATGAAAAAAAATGTAAAAGGGGGTTTCATACAGTGGCTTTCAAATGAATTTATACTAGACATGTTTTACATGACAACCACAAACCTGTTTTCCTATGATTTTATGTGACTGAACAATACAGAGTGGCACATCATTTTGAAGCTTGCTCAACAGGCCAATATTGTAAATAAGAACCAACTCTAAATTGTTTTACCTTATTAAGTAAAGGTTTAATTAAACCCAAAAGCAAAGGTTCAATGAAAGTCAAAATTAAAAAAGGGGGTTATGTGTATTAAAGAAACAAGGATAAAGAGATCTACTTTGTAGGTACTTTTATCTTCACCAATGGAGCCTGATCAGAAAGCACATTCTAAATCTACTGAGCTGCACATGTACAAACATAGCTAATTGCAATAAAAACAAGTCTTGTAAACACAGCAATATTGTGATCAGATTAGGCCCAATTGGAATGAAATCGTATTCCAAATAAAACGTTTGGATTAACAATTAGCATAAACCAACCAACGTCCCATTGATCTAATCATGTCATTCAAATTGAGCCAAATTGGGATTAGGGAACTCAAACTGCCCACCCCATAAAAATAATTGATTAAACATTTTCCAAGTAGGACCAGGTGTAAACGTAATCATTTGATTCATTAAGAATTTATTAATATTTAACTTGACAATGTCTGTTGTTGACGACAATGATACCAACTCCGTTTTCACAATATTCAGATTTAGATTGAGACGTCACTTAACGTTTGGGGGAAATTGCTGTCTACTGCTGATCTGTTTGGGCAGATGATTCAACTTTCACCATATCAGGTTTTCCACACAAACGGTTGAAGCTCCGGCTTCAGTGCGACGAAAAGCAAGAGCTGCTGAGCCCACAGCTGAACACATGGCAGCCTTTTTCCACATGAAGATAATTAAGTGTAAATACCACTCTACCATGACTGATGATCACCTGGAAGTGTGCGTGAGATTGGCTATCAGCAACTACTGTGCGGACTATGTGGCCTTGGCTGATGTCATTCAGTGCAAGTAATCAGAGTAAGGTAAGGACAAACAATGTACACAGTTGTATTTTGCAATGTGGGTTCATGTAGTTGTGAAAGGCACACCAATATGTATTCTAATTCAATTAAAAGACACTTTATCCTAATACGGGAAAAATAATACAGAATATTGAATAGTCATAATAAAATAATGATAATATAGAATAGTAAATTTAAGTTTTGTATTTTTACTGTAGGTAGATAATTTTTAGTTGGTCATCTTATAAGTAGGTCCAAGCTGAAAAAGTGTGGGCACACCTGATCTAGGTCTAAATTGAAAAACCTACAGTAAAGTAATGAAAGGTTTATTCCGGATGTAGAGCAAGAATTCCTATAAACCAAACAAACTTTTGCATCAAAGCCCAAAAACTGGTGAGGGGGAAGCATTTTTAACACCTCACTTTTTTAAAGGAAATATTGAGAAGACACAGAGATGGAACCGAACGTGATGACAATGGGTGAATGAAAAAGAAAAGAAAAAAATTAAAGAGAAAGCTTTAGAAAGCCAATGTTACTATAAGTTTTAGTAAGTTTATATGGAGTTTAAAGAGTCCTTTTCCCAAATCCATCTAATATGTGCCAAATTAGCATGATCCTCTCAATTTAATAATACGTAGAGAAACAGACTGTCATCTTAGATGACTACTCAAACTATCCAATTTGATGTAAAGAGAAATTTACAATTAAAAAAACAATGGCATCCAAAATACATTTTAGAATGGAATGTCATTTATGATTGCATTGAAACAGAAAACTGCTCCACTTGTCTGCATGCGGCAGCTAAGGAAGCTCTCCAGCACAGGAGGGCAGCAGAGTAATGCATTTGAATCTAGTGGGAAAATAGCATTAATGTCAGGTAAGACCATGCAGCTTTACAAGAAAAGACAGGAAAAAGGCCTTTATCCAGTTATCTTTAGACAACATAAAAGGTTAACTTAATTTGAACTGGGTTTAACTAGTTTCTTCTGGCTGCATTTAAAAAAAATGCAAAAATTAAGATATCCCCCCCCCCCTCCAGTTGTACAACTTAAAAAGGAGGGCTAAGGTTTTGCAATATCTTTTTAATTATAATAAAAAAAACAATCTCAAATTCAACCCCCCCCCCCCCCCCCCAAAAAAAAACAGTTTAAGAGTGCTTTAGTCTAATTTTCAACCTGCACATTTTTTAGTTACCCATTTTGCACACTTTTCAGAGTTTTTTTCCTGACCACCCAGAGGGCATTAATGTATAATTTTTTTTTCCAATTCAATTCAATTTTATTTATATAGCGCCAATTCATGAAACATGTCATCTCGAGGCACTTTACAAAGTCAAATCAATCATATTATACAGATTGGTCAAAAATTTCCTATATAAGGGTCCCGACAAGCAGCATAAATGATAATTTTACAGAAGATAATTTGAACCTGGAAACTTTTTTTTAATGCTAGTATATGTCGATACGCCATATTGTTTAGACATGGTTTTAATAGCGCTAGTGAAAAAGACATTAAAACCTTAACTGTGTGCAAGAATAAATTCTGTTAACAGAATAATTGCATAAATGTGAACTCTGGAGAAAAAAAAGGGGGGAAAAAGTCATGGCTTGATCTAATCAAGCCATGACTAGGGTCCTTGATCTAATCCTCTTCACCGTAAATTATCCAATCAGATGATGAGGCACTTGTGAAGATGGTGCAAATCTTTCAGATGCTGGACAATCAAATGCTTTGTACTGATTGCCAGTCATAATTGTAGTGCCTTTCTGCCAGATCACTTTTGGAATCAAACATGTGTCTGATTGTCTATTGTTGGTAGAGTTCATCGTTTGAGAATTACAAAATGAAGGCTGCATGTCTTTGTTTTGAAGGCTGCGCCATTTGTAAAGAATAGATTGGCATTCATCTAACTCGCCAACTACTCGCTGTTTTAAAAGGAATTCTTGAATACAAATTTGTAAATAATGTTTGTTCAACATAATTCGTTTTTAGAAACCTTGGTTAAAACCTGCAAAACTAGACAAAAATTCCGTTTAACGAACATTTAAAAAAAATGCTTCTGTGGTTCAAAGTTTATTCATGAAAATACTCACTCCATTGGCAGATAATATTTACCTGCTCAAATCTAGGACAAAAAACACAAATTTTAAGAACATTTTACTTATTTTTCGATCCGTTTTTGCAGTGTTTAAAATAGTTTTTACTGTTCTGTTTTAAGCTTTGACCAAAGTAAATTTCATGGAGCTTATAGGCTAGCTTCCACTAGCATTCTGGAAACCAAGCCTTGCTTGATGTAGTTTGAGTGTGTTTTTGCAGTTATCACAAACTATTTCCGTAAGCGTTTTATACATCGAGGGGACAATGTTTGTGTTGTCCGGTCCGCTCATTACAATCAAATAGAGCTCAAAGTCTTTTTAAATTAGAGCTGAATGTCCGCTAGCAGAAATTATTAGCTTCCTGGATAACAGTTCTGCCAAAGAGTCAACGCAACTACGGTTCGTTTTAAACATACTTATTTTTGTTTCACGCCACCATCATTCGATAATGCTATGAGCGTTAATACATAATATAGGGAAGATTGTCGATTTAATGGTGTTTTGTATAACGATAGGATTAACCCATCAAGCGACCGATCACTACAGAGACCCCTAGCTTCCTGGAGGAATAATTGCATTACTAAAAATCATGGTCAAAGACATTGATTTTTACTCAGCAAATCATTTTTTAAAAATGTTATTCCCTCAAA
Organism: Fundulus diaphanus; assembly: GCA_037039145.1. Lineage (NCBI taxonomy): Eukaryota > Metazoa > Chordata > Actinopteri > Cyprinodontiformes > Fundulidae > Fundulus > Fundulus diaphanus. The sequence goes on along the minus strand of CM073127.1, from coordinate 45,075,963 downwards.
TAATGTTTCATAAGTTAGATTTACATCGTGAATGGGTTGAACATTTATAAAATGTTCTAAATTAGTCATGCCAATTTGATCTCATTCCACATTCTTTAAGATGAACTTTTGTTCTCCATTTAGAGCTGCAGTGAACCAGGATTTACTGAATCATTCTGATGATGGTTTTCAACTATTTTATGTACTTCGTTTCTTTTGTGTACATAGTTCCATAGTTTTTTTTATCTTAATTTTGCTTAGTGTTAGTTAAGCTTCACTAGCCTAGTAGAGAGGATTTGTTGATTGAAATAGTATTAATTCAGATGATGTTCTCTGGATGTTCATTTTATTTCTGTTAATAAATTCTTGAACTTTAAGAGAAGTTGTCACTCATTTATTCATTATGTGTGCAGAGTTTGCTTTTAAAAGAATGCCAGTGTCGAATCATCCTTTCAACTATTGTCCTGATATCAGCTGTTTGGATTGATATTCACAGGACAATACCCAACAGACCGAGGGTTATTTATTAAACATTAAATAACTTAAAACATGTGCATAATGGCACAACAAGGTGGACTGATTGATTTAACAAGCAAAAGATTTATTTGTGCTGTTCAGACATCCATAAACACTTAGCCAAAATAAACATCTTGGTCACTTGCCTATGGTGTTAACATGACTCAAAGGTTCAGCTTCTCAGCCTCAATCTTGTTTGCTTACAGGGGAATTGGAGATAAAAAAAAATTTGCTACTTAAATATTTTAAACATGTGTGCCACTATAAATGTCTCACTGTCTATAAGGCTGTTTTTCAAGGGCTCTTAGAAATGTATTTGTATTAAAGCCGAAGACACTGTACTTACATGATTAAAATTACAAAAAATATAAAATGGGACAGTGTGATTGCAAAGAATACTGTGTTTTGATCAGGTGGGTTTTTGGTCTGAATCTGAACAGGGAGAGAGTCAATATTTCTAATGTCTGCTGGGAGTGAATTCCAGAGTTGGAGCAGAGCAGCTGAAAGCTCGGCTCTCCGTGGTGTTAAGGCGGGCAGAGGCCACAATAAGGTGGATGACATGAAGGAGGGGGAGGAAGTGGTCATGTGGAGCTTTGCACTTTATGTATCATTATGAAAAATACAGTAAACCCTAACTCAGTTTTCAGCTTCTAACTTTTCCTATACATTTTGATTCATGGTCATTTTGAATGCGGCCGAGGGAAGATTCTTCTTAGGGTCATGTTAGGCATTTGTTAAATGAAAAAAGGATAAGGATTTTGCAGTTTTGGACATTTGTGTCCAAAAAGTGTGATTTTCAAATGAATCATTAGAAACAAGTCACGACTATATGAGTTTATTAAGGATAAGAGATTATAGCCACAGGCTGGATGGATGTAAGGATGATGCAACAAAACTGGAAAATTGCCATTTGAGATTTAAAAAAAAAGAAAAAGGTTCCGGTATCTACAGGTAAAAGCCAGTAAATTAGAATATTTTGAAAGACTTGATTTATTTCAGTAATTGCATTCAAAAGGTGTAACTTGTACATTATATTTATTCATTGCACACAGACTGATGCATTCAAATGTTTATTTCATTTAATTTTGATGATTTGAAGTGGCAACAAATGAAAATCCAAAATTCCGTGTGTCACAAAATTAGAATATTGTGTAAGGGTTAAATTTTGAAGACACCTGGTGCCACAAACTAATCAGCTGATTAACTCAAAACACCTGCAAAGGGCTTTAAATGGTCTCTCAGTCCAGTTCTGAAGCCTACACAAACATGGGGAAGACTTCAGATTTGACAGCTGTCCAAAAGGCGACCATCGACACATTGCACAAGGAGGGAAAGACACAAAAGGTTATTGCTGAAGAGGCTGGCTGTTCTCAGAGCTCTGTGTCCAAACACATTAATAGAGAGGCAAAGGGAAGGAAAAACTGTGGTCAGAAAAAGTGTACAAGCGATAGGGATCACCGCGCCCTAGTCAAGATTGTGAAAAAAAAACCCATTCAAAAATGTGGGGGAGATTCACAAGGAGTGGACAGCTGCTGGAGTCAGTGCTTCAAGATCCACCAACAAGAGACGCTTGAAAGACGGGTTTCAACTGCCGCATACCTCGTGTCAAGCCACTGTTGACCAAGAAACAGCGCGAAAAGCGTCTCACCTGGGCTAAGGAAAAAAAGAGCTGGACTGCTGCTGAGTGGTCCAAAGTCATGTTTTCTGACGAAAGCAAATTTTGCATTTCCTTTGGAAATCGAGGTCCCAGAGTCTGGAGGAAGACAGGAGAGGCACAAGATCCAGGTTGCCTGAAGTCTAGTGTAAAGTTTCCACCATCAGTGATGGTTTGGGGTGCCATGTCATCTGCTGGTGTCGGTCCACTCTGTTTCCTGAGATCCAGGGACAACGCAGCCGTCTACCAGCAAGTTTTAGAGCACTTCATGCTTCCTGCTGCTGACCTGCTCTATGGAGATGGAGATTTCAGGTTCCAACAGGACTTGGCGCCTGCACACAGCGCAAAATCTACCCGTGCCTGGTTTACGGACCATGGTATTTCTGTTCTAAATTGGCCAGCCAACTCCCCTGACCTTAGCCCCATAGAAAATCTGTGGGGTATTGTGAAAAGGAAGATGCAGAATGCCAGACCCAACAACGCAGAAGAGTTGAAGGCCACTATCAGAGCAACCTGGGCTCTCATAACACCTGAGCAGTGCCAGAAACTCATCGACTCCATGCCACGCCGCATTAATGCAATAATTGAGGCAAAAGGAGCTCCAACCAAGTATTGAGTATTGTACATGCTCATATTTTTCATTTTCATACTTTTCAGTTGGCCAACATTTCTAAAAAAAATCCCTTTTTTGTATTAGCCTTAAGTAATATTCTAATTTTGTGACACACGGAATTTTGGATTTTCATTTGTTGCCACTTCAAATCATCAAAATTAAATGAAATAAACATTTGAATGCATCAGTCTGTGTGCAATGAATAAATATAATGTACAAGTTACACCTTTTGAATGCAATTACTGAAATAAATCAAGTTTTTCAAAATATTCTAATTTACTGGCTTGGACACCATTCTAACCAAACTGGACACCTTTTTTAAAGGAGAAGGATCAACAGTATGAAGCTTAATGTGTGGCAGGTACATGATGGGTTATACACAAGTTCATAATGGAACCACCAGATGCAGTGTTAGCTTTAAACTTTAGGCACCGCAGCGATGTGTTAAAGACAAACAGCTGGCACTTAGCACCTGCTCCACTGTCTTTTGATGACATAAATTCAGCCTTTATAATAATTTTTGGTAATAATGTCAATCTGCCAAAAAAGCGGGACTCCACCTACTTGACCAAATACACAGGAAAGCACGAATGGAGGTCAAACTCAAAACAATCTCAAAGAACGGCTGCAGGGACTAATCTTGTTGACAGGAAAATAACTAAAAGGTGCAATATGACAACACATATCTCTGGGCAATAGACCCCTTTAACAAAATAACATGCGAGGCTAAGACATGTTGAGGGTAAAAAAACAAAACAAAACAAATATCATAAAATAAACCTCAGGGTTATTTTTGACCAAGACGTGTCATTTAAATCCCATATTAAACAGGTTTCCAGGGTTTCCTTTTTCACTTCTGGAATATTGCCAAAATTAGAAATATTTAGTCCACTAGTGAGGTTGAAAAACTAGTCCATGCATTTGTTACTTCAGGAAGTCCACAAAATGCAGTTGAAAGCCTTCAGCTGATCCAAAATGCTGCAGCAATATGTAGCATGTATAATGCTGCAATTTGAATACTAGCTTTAATTATAATAACAGCAGGCTAATGCCAGAAGTACCAAGTTCGGGCTCAGAGGAAAATGGTGTTTAATGTGGTACCTAGTTGTGATATATTATTTAACAGTGAAGAGTAACAACATATTTACATTATGTACAATATGACACATTTCACATTGAATGGATCACTAATTAAGTCCAATAAATCAGATATTTAAAAGTCTCAAGTGAGGCAGGATCATAATTGCAATATTCCACAGACTGAAAACTAACGGAACGTGTTTATGTAGGCAAGTAGTTGCGGTGCCTCCTACCGCACCAGCAAAAAGGCTGCACTCTTATTCCGTGGGGTATTTTCTTCAGGCTCAAAGCCTTAGCTCACCGTCCAGTGCATGGAACCTGGCCAGTCCGGCTTAGATAAATCAAAGTTGACACGGAAGCCGATCACAGCGGTAGAGGCATCTGCAACTGCTCAACACCCAGCGCATCCTAAACCCCACTCTGCACAATGGCCGCAGCCATCTTTGTTAAAGTATGGCGCTCTAAATCTCACATGGAACTCATGGGCAGAAACTACCTGGGTTACAAAGAGTTCTGATGAAAAAAAACAACGGGTATCATTTCTCCTATTTTAGCTTCCCTTCATTGGCTTCCTGTTAAAATCAGGACTAGAATTTAAAATTCTCCTCGCGTATAAAGCCCTTAATACAGAATCTTTCAGACCATAACGCGCACTGGATTATAATGCTCAATAAATATTCTTCCCCGTTGTGTAATATCACTCCGCCCCTTCACGTACACAGCTCTCTCCAGAGAGCGAGAGCGCTATCCGTCTCTGTAGGGAGGACAGAGTAGTTGGACTACACTGCCCTGTTTCTAACATAAGGCCAAAATAAACTAACTTTTATATTTAATTAATTTACTAGGTTTATTGTTGCTAGTGCATACTCCGGGCGCGGGCTGCCTAAAGGCTCCTACATACTCGAGCGTACAGTGAAGCAAGCATGAACTTTAATTTTTACAGAAGCAAAATGGTTAATATAGTCCACTGTAAAAATGCCAATAGTGCAATATTGTAAAAAAGCTGAAATATCAGCACTAAAAGACAAAAGAGAAATCATTAACCTTTGCTATAGAAAAAAATTAATCTCCGCTAATGACAAGATATTAAAATAAACAAATTGCACCTTTTGTTTTTAATGCTTGTTAATTTTCCGTTTCATTTTTAAAGAAAAAGGAAAAAAATAGAGTATCATTGAAGAAAGAAGTAAATTCAAAGTTAAAAATTAGTTCTTAAAACTGTAAATGTAGATAACTACCGTATTTTCCTCACTATAAGGCGCACCTAAAAACCTCAAATTTTCTCAAAAGCCGACAGTGCGCCGTATAATCCGGTGCGCCTTATATATGGACCAATACGGTAAGCAGCCGCTGACTTCATTTTCCCCCGTAGAAGAAGAAGCGCGCGGTGAATGCTGGGATATATGACTGCGCGAGGCGCCGTTTCATTCCATTTGTGTGTTTACGTACAGACCCCAAAATGGCTCCTACTAAGAGACACGTCTACAACGCAGAGTTCAAACTCAAGGCGATCAGTCACGCAGTAGAACACGGGAATAGAGCAGCAGCCAGAGAATTTAACGTTAACGAATCAATGGTGCGGAAGTGGAGGAAGCAAGAAGACGACCTGCGCCAAGTAAAGAAAACTAAACGGAGTTTCCGAGGGAACAAGGCGAGATGGCTACCGTTGGAGGACAAACTCGAACAGTGGGTTGTTGAACAGAGAGCAGCAAGTAGAAGTGTCAGTACAATCACTATTCGAATGAAGGCAACAGCGCTAGCAAGCGAACTTAACATTAACGATTTTAAAGGCGGTCCTTCTTGGTGCTTTCGGTTCATGAAAAGACGTAATCTCTCCATCCGCACACGGACTACTGTTTCACAGCAACTGCCAAAAGACTACCAAGAAAAGCTGGCCACTTTCCGCGCATATTGCATAAACAACATTACTGAAAAAAAGATCCGGCCAGAGCACATCACCAACAAAAGAACTCCAGCCGCTATATATTGGTGTCAACAGGGCATTCAAAGCTAGACTGCGAACTGCGTGGGAACAGTGGATGACAGAAGGCGAACACACGTTCACCAAGACAGGGAGACAGCGCCGGACGACATACGCCACTATCTGCCAGTGGATCGTAAATGCCTGGGCTGATATATCAGTCTCAACTGTGGTCCGAGCTTTCAGGAAGGCAGGAATTGTCACTGAACTGCTAGACAACAGCAGCGACACTGACTCGATTAGTGACGACGCCGACGAGACGGAGCCGGGCATGTTGGAGCCGTATTCGCCCAACTGTTTAATTCGGACACTGAAGAAGAAGAATTCGAGGGATTCGCAGATGAGGAATAACTTGATAAAGTGAGCTTTACATGTTTATTTTGTGTGTTGTGTTGTGTGACATTAACGTTTGAGCAACGTTGAGTTATTTATATATTGTTATTGCTTTGCACCATTTCGAGTGTTACTATATTGTGATAGCACTAACGTTTGATTTACCGTCACAGTATCAGACTGTTTTTTACGTGTTTATTGAATCCAGGAAAAGTTCCCCTCCACTATGTGATATAAATGTTGCACTACATGTTATACCTGCTGTTAAAAGATTAACGCAATACCACATCACATAAAACAGCTGTTCATTCATGTTGGGAGTAAACGGATTTGTCAGAACGCTGGTTTGTAATCTATAAATAAAGTTTGACTGACCCATCTGACTGTTTTGTTGACATTCCCTTTAGTGCAGCTCCATCTAATGAATGCATAATGTAACCCCAACCTCTACTGTAGCGTCTATTCTATGCGCCTTATAATTCAGTGCGCCTTATATATGGACAAAGTTTTAAAATAGGCCATTCATTGAAGGTGAGCCTTATAATCCGGTGCGTCTTATAGTGCGGAAAATACGGTATATGCAAAAGCTGCATTTAAAATGTTTTTGACATTGTTTTGTCTACTTGCCTTTTATTTGTCCTATAGAAGTTTTTATATGCATTGCAAGCTCATATTACCAATGCAGAATGACCCATCTACTAGAGGGCCCCCCCAAGACCAATATTTTTTTTTTGCATAAGTTATAATTTCTACATGACTAAAGATAATGTAAAGATATGCACCATTTTATCATAAATCTTTGTTCTTAATTACTATAATCAGATAAGTCATTATGTATGCATGCAAAAAAATAAAAATAAAAAATTGCTCTTGGGGGCCCTCTAGTCTTCCTTGGATCTTAAGCAGCCGCTAAATTTGCTTCTGCCTTGGGCCGGCACTGGATCTACAGATTCCAATAAAAAACAACCCCATTTCCACACAATTTTGACTTAATTTTTTCCCCCTGCTCTTTTATGTCTCACAATCAGACCGCCTTTGGTGTGTCTACCCTAAATCTAGAGTTAGTGTGATGGTTGCTGATTTACAGCTTATTAGCTGTTTTACTATTTGAAATCACATTACAAGTCTTTTACTGTGACAGCAGAGCGCTCAAAGAAAAACATATTTTCCTTCCTCTCTTCAAAGCTGTTATCCAATTAACGACCTTACTGAGCGTCTTCACCAATAGGGTGGCGCGCTGCTAAGCTGTGCGTAGATTGCTCCTTTGCCCGTAGGAAGAGACAGCCGGCATCATTTCTTCACCATGCTAACCAACGCATCTTCTGACCTCGTGCCACCGCCGTTGCGCCGCAAAAATATTTTTGTTGTACGACGTTTTCCTCAGCTGGACTGCCTAAAATTCATACGTGAGGAGAGTACAGCCGTCCGGTTTGAGTATTTTAGATGCCATTCCAATTTAATTGTTTCTTGGAGTTTGCTAGGTTTGTTGACCATTTTATCAGCTTTATTGAAAACCCACCTACAGTTTTAACCGAGCATTTAATTTTTAGGAATTAATTGCTCTGAGCGTGTGTGAAGTTAGCCAAGTGGACGACATGTTGTGGTGTAATTTCTGTGACATGGTGGTGCAGTCAAAGGGCTATGTGCTTCACTGCAAGCTTAATCGTAATGAGCCACGTTGTGTTTTTAAGAACATTGAAACTGACTGCAAGCAAACATTTAGTAGGTATGGAGCACTTAAGGCACATTTTTATCGAACACATGCTGGCCCTACCAATATCACGGTTGTTATGGCGGTTACCTCATTTAAATGCACAATGACTATGTGCCAAAACCAGAGTAAAGATGCTAAAGAGCTAATAGCCCCATTTACACTACCCTTGTTAAACCGAGCCGAGCCCAGTCCGAGCTTGGATCAGTTAACCAAGCCAAGACTACCGTTTACACACCACGCTATCCCGGGTCCTTGGTTGCTCCTCGCCTCCTAGTGACGATCTGCGGTACTGCTGCTCTCTGGGATTGAAGGCGGGACAAAGCAAATCAAAACGGCGGCGCCCGTAACATTCAGGATGTTATGGTTGGACAGAGTCGGCTTTTGGGACGTGGATAAGGCAAAGGAACGTCTAATAAGGATTTACAGACGTAGGAAACAAAGACAGACGCTGAGGTTCATCACACTGCTAAGCAGAATCATCTCTGGAAACCGTGTGGCACGGTAAGGAAGCTAGTATTATTATGAATGTCTGAAATTTGTCTGAATGGAGTGTGAATCGGGACGTGCAGCCAGACACGCCGGAAAAACCGCAGACAGTCAGCTGACTGTAAGGGGATGACGCCGTCTGCTCATGCGCTCTTCGTTATCAGATAACCGGGATAAAAAAAAAAAAAAAAACAGTCCGAGACCTCCCCAGGAACTGGTCTGCATTTAGCGCGGTCCGGTTATGTCTAGCGCGGTTCAGTTCAGTCTGCTGACCATTTACACACGAGAGTTATCTCGGTTACCGAGCTTGGACTGGTCTCGGCTCGGTTAAAAAAAGTGTAGTGTAAACGGGCTTAATAGCTCATCTGAAGAGCCATTTTGTGGAAGGACATGTGGTTACTTGTCCAGTTAAAGGATGCACAAGTACTTAAGGCCAAGTTGTCTTTTACTGCCCATATGTCACGTAAACAGGGTCAGTTTTTACTGCCTGCCTCCACCATACAGAACATTGTGGAGGAAATGCAGCACATTAATGAGTTGGGTCAGATGTACACTTTGAGTAAACTTGCGTCACTTTTAAAAGATGACACCTCATTATCAGATGAGGACATCAGCAGTGCGTCAGTCTGTCAAAGGCTTTGATCTGTTTTCTGCCCGTCATACAGGGCCTATGAGGATGGTGTATTCAAGATCTCAAACTTTCAAAGAAGCATTCAACTATGTGGAGCCAAAGAAAATGTTTTTAGGCAGGATCGATTTGCCTATTATGTGCCTTTGAGAGAGAGAGAGAGAGAGAGAGAGACACTTTAAAATTTTTGTTAAAGTCTGATTTGATACAGAAATCAGAGGAGCCCTCTACTGAGTCTCCTTTTGATGTTGTGTGTGACATAAGTGATGGTAAGTTATTTAGGTCAAATTACTTTAGTAAAAACCCGTCATGTCTCAAGCTAATACTTTACCAGGATGCCTTTGAGGTTGCCAACCCTTTGGGCTCTGCAAGAACAAAGCACAAGATATTAGCTGTGTATGCATCTGTGGCAAATTAGCCTCTTCATGTACGTTCAGATTTTCAGAGAGAAGGATTTCAGAGAGTTTGGTCATGCCAAGGTCTTTTCAGAATTACTATCAGTCTTGAAAGAATTGGAGGACAATGGGATTGCTGGAACAGATGAAACAAAAGTAAAAGGAACATTGCTTTGCATTGCTGGAGATAATCTGGGTTCTCACTGTATTGGTGACTTCCCTGAAAACTTCAGTTCCTCAAAGTACTTCTGCAGGTATTGCCTGATAACCAAATCTGAATTTCAGGGTACTGATCCAAATTTGTGTGGACCAAGGCGTACCAGAGAAAACTACAACTACAACCATCTGTTAATCGACAATACAACCAACGTTGAAGGAGTAAAGTTCGGGTCAGTATTCAATTCTTTGAAATACTTCCATGTTTGTATGCTAGGCTTGCCACCATGTCTTGTTCATGATATCTTTGAGAGAGTTTTGTCTTACGATTTGGCACTTTATCTTAAGTATTTCATAAAGAGAAAGAAATGGTTAACTTATTCCACTCTGAATCGACACAAACAATTTAGGTAAAATGCCTCTGATGCTTCTATAAAACCATGTGAGATCAACCCTCAAGCGGCTAAACTCTCAGGACTGGCTGTACAGAACTGGAACTTCCTCCGATTGCTACCTCTCATAGTTGGTGACACATTTAAAGACCCAACAGATGATGTTTGGCAGTTGACTCTGCAGCTAAAAAGATATCATGGACATTGTATGTGCCCAGAAAATCTGTGCCTCAGGTAGCATACCTTGATGTTCTTATTCAAGAATATTTAGTCTAGAAAAAATGTTGTTCCCTGAAAGCAACCTGAGACCAATGCACCATTTTCTATGCCATTACCGAGCACTGATTCAGAAATTTGGCCCCATTATAAGACTATGGACCATGTGCTTTGAAAGTAAAGAGTCATTTCAAGAGATGTGCAAGAAATATAAAAAAAAAATAAAAAAAAAATCTCTGCCATACACTCTGTGAAAGACATCAAATGTTTCAGGCTTATCTGGCAGCAGGGTCATTGGGTCAGTCTATTTTAAAAGTCAAACATGCTTGTCCATCATCACCTTGACCAGCAATGCCCAAACAGCATTTGTGTAATTTTATTTTGTCATGGCTGTCTCCCCCTGTTATTTTCCAGCACTTCCACCTCTCGTGCAGCCCGGCTCTCACTCCATCTCATTAGTTCCACCTGCCGTTGCTTAATTAAGTCTGGATTCAGTGCACCTGCCAACACCTCTACAAAAACCTCCCTCTGTCAGTAGACGAGGTTAGAGTGGTGACTGATGACGATCTGGCGGGGAAGAACTGACTGAGATTATTCCACGTCTGTCAGTCTGAGCTTCTCTCGCTCCTGCTAGTCTGAGTTTCCCTCGACTGCAGCCAGGCGTTCTATGGACTCCTTCCCTGCTGCTCTTCTGGTCCTTCTGCAGCTCCCTGCGTCCAAGAAACTCTCTGCTGCGCTGCTGAATCACATGCTGCCCCCTGCGTTCTATGGACTCTCTCTCTGCTGCTCTCCTGGTCTTACTGCAGCCCCTGTGTCCGAAGAGCTTTCTCTGCCGTGCTGCTGGACTACTGCTCCCCCAGAGCTTCAGGTCTCGTCTTAGCTGAGCAGCTGGTTCTTGGCGCAGCACCCGCAGCTCTCTCCAGTCCTCCTGCTCCCATCTACATCTACAGCCTCCCTGGTTTCCTTCTTCCACAACTCATCCTTATTTCAATAAAACTCTCATAACTAGCTCCGTGTGTGTGGTGTGCCTTTTGGGTTCATCTAAGACAAATTATGACATTTTGTTTTATTTTTTTAAGCATTGAACAGTGAAATTTCCTCCCAAGCAACCATATCATCTCCATCCTCATGCTCCACATTTTCTGCCTCCCCCTCATCCAGTCATAAAGCCTTCTTTAGACTGGGTTGATAACTTTAGAATTCCATGTGAGAATTTCCCAGAAGGGCTAATGCAATGTCTTCAGAGAGGAAAACGGCCAAAGCAAAAGTTTCGGAGGGAGATGATTCGCATCATTGTTAAGGAGATGATGAAAGCCTGTGCCTCTCCATGTAGAAGAGACTCAACAGAAATTGCGAAAAGACTGGTTGCAATGAATCCCAATTTCACTGCAGGATGTTATTGAAGGGGATGTAGTGGAACAGGGGTACCACTCATTGGTCAAACAGATCCAAGCAAGAGTTGAGAACGTGAAGGTCTTGTTCACCAATGATACAGAAGCACAAAAACAGCAGAATCTGATGATACAGTTGAAGTGCCACCTGAAAAATGTGCATCTATCCAAGACACGTATGGCTGCATAAAGTGGGACATGAAATATTTGCCAGTCAGTGAGACATTGGAAAGCCAGGAGGTGAAAAAGGAAAAAAATTAAGATTCTTAATGAACAGACTAGCTTCAGACTTGAAGAAGTAATAACGAATGAAAAGCAACTACTACTCTCAGTGTAAGGCAATCAGCAAAGGAGCAGACTCGCAGATACTCATGGAAGTGTGGCCTCTTCTGTTTCAAGAGATTGGGATGGGCATTCATTTTGAAGAGCTTACTGGAGTATCCCTAAAACAGACGTTTCTCACCAGTTTAGAGAAGAAAGGAAAACTTCTGGACTTTCTGAAAACTACCTGCGCAGACAAGAGTAAGAGAGTCCTGGAGACTGTCATTAAGCTTCAGATTCAGAGAGGACAGCTGAAAGGCTACGCAGGGGATGTCAAGGATATATTGCTTCTTCTGTCTTATTTTGACGAAAAAGAGGAGATCTTCTTCCACTACGTTGAAGAAACATGTCTAGCTAAAGAAGTCCAAACAGAAAGAACAGAAAGAAAAACAGAAAGCCTGCCTGTGACACCATGCATCATTGTTTGTGGTAAGTTGAGGATTTTTTTCCACAGTGAAGTATATAAGCACATTTATAGATGTCTAACATTATATTCCTGCACATTTTAGAACACAATTGGATGGCAAAAGGCAGGGTTGCATTATGAGAAATTTAGTCCCTTCTACTTAAAGCTTCCTCAAACATGGTCCACCTCGAACCAGACAACAACATCTATATGAAATTTCAACTCAAAATAGTAGCCCATATTAAATTAACATCCCATATAATAAATCATAAAACGTCTTGGTTAAACCCAAAGCAAATCCTCAACATGTCTGCCTCACGGACCAAAACTGGGAGCTGATTTCGCAGGAAGGAGCCTGGTAACTAAAACATCTGCCTCCCATTCTACTTTTAGAGACTTTAGGAACCACCAGGAACCCTGCAGTCTGAGAACGAATTTCATTTCAGCTCTATGGTGTTCAGTTAAAAAATTCAGTTTTTATGTCGCACATCAGGGTCCATGAAAAAGTAGTTCAATGAATCATCCACAGATTCACTGACCTACTTGTAACATTGGGTTAAACTTCTCTAATGACACTTTGAGCTGAGGCAGTGCTATGCAACATCATTTGAAATAGTTAATGATATCCAGCATGCTGTGAAATGCTTCAATGCTTAAAATCAAAACGCCATTAAATAATTTAAGCTGTGCCACATAAACCTGGGAATCTTTTTGATTAGCTGCTTTCTAAAGCACCCAGATACATGACACAGGAATAGAAATGAAATAGAACTGAAAATACATTAGTATAACATAGTATTCAAAGCAATGAAATTCAATTTCAAAACCTAAAAGACAGTTTTGTTAAATAACTTTTCAAACCATAGAATTTCATTTGAAATTATGTACATCCAGATTTCGTTTGTACCTTGTTTCTGATGGCACATGTTTCTGCCCATAAACGGTATAAAATATAGATTTAATGTGAGGAACTACATCTTTTATAAACTTTTTTTGGAGTCAAACTTCAACTTCTATTAAAAATTATACTCGATACCCTGTTTTAGAACTTAGAAATTTTGCATTCTGAGTTATTTTTGGGTCTGTCCCACCACCTTGTGACTAGATTTAAGACCTGCAACCATAACTTTTAATACTTTATGAAAGCTTATTTTAACATTGTTTTGTTTGTCTTTGTTCATTTTTTGCATGCACGGCATTGATCAAACGTTGGTAACTGTCTATTTTCTTTCTTCTGCAAGGCGGATCCTCACAATCCAAAGTGAAAACCCAATGGTCAGCAATTTGACTTCTCCAGCAGAACTTGTCTCTTTGATGCCATGTACATTCAGAACCTGATCTGTCTGAGGGCTATCTTCAACTAAGTCCAGACTCAGTGACTTATTACTCCTGTTCAGTGAGGGGCAAGTGACTATTTTTCATGTTTTTGATCAACCATTACCAGTCATATGCTACATTGTCAAGGTTTATAGTGATTTGTGATGGTGCAGACAATATGATCTGTACTTTATTTTTCCCCAGATGTTATTTACAATTGTCTTGATTTTCAGTGATAATCAATACCTTGATTAAATTTGTGCATTTTTAAGTTGCCAATGTAAAATTTACACCAAAAAACGTATCTTCCACATGTATTGTACTGTATTTTTAGCGGTAAAATACCGGCAGCTGTGGATGCCAGGAATTTGCCATGAAATTTAACTGGTTGAAATAAAATGCACAATTTTACTGCGTTTTTTATTGACATAGCCTTTTAAAAGGTTTACCACATTTCAGTTGTCTTAAAAGTTTACCATAATAATGTTTATTCCACATTGTAAAACAAACAAGAAATTACTGTAAAAAGAACTGTAATGCATCTGTTTTACAGCAGATAAATGTAAAAATCTATGGAAAGGGCTTTTTTTTATTTCACAGGACATTACAGTTCAAGGGTTTATAGCATTTATTCTATCTACAATGATTTACAGTGAAAAAAAAAATCTTTTCAACTGTAAGATTGAATGTTACCAAAACAAGGGGCCGTTTTGTCTTGTACAGATTGCCCTTTTTCTTTTTTTTCTTTTTTTTAACAGGACATTTTTTTTTTTTTTTTACAGTGCATCAAGCTCTGTGTCACATAAAACAGTTCGATATAAAGACTTCTTGCCTCCGAGATGTTTATAGTGTGACACGTACCTATACGTGCGGAGTCCGCACAGAGTCTGCTGTTGTGCCATCAAGTCATGAGGGGAAATAAATAAATAAATAAATAAATAAATAAATAGGGATTGTGTTGAAACATGACATTGCCTCTCACACAGCAGGGTGTGCTCTCTTCGTCTAGAGCAGTGGTCCCCAACCCCCGGGCCGCGGAACGTTACATGGAACAATTGGCCCCGGGCTGCCGGCCGCCCAAGTAATAATTGTTTCCATAGTATTTGTTCTCAGAGTCTGAATAACTTTGTATTTTGTTAAATATTTTATTTTGAAAGATGATCAGTTTCTCTAGGTTACGCAGAGCTACAGGAAGGAGCGGGGGGCAGTGCGCACAAGCTCATTAGCGCCAGGGGCCCAGAAACCACAAAAAGCATAGTTTCATAATGACCCTTGAACTTCCTTGTCACAATAGAAACTGGCATAACAGATACTTATGCTTTACGGAGAATTGTTCATGAGTGCTACACAGTAAGGACTCAGTCATGGTTTCTGCAAACTGTAAAAGACTGATTTTAGTGATGTAGTAGCTGTAAAATGTTGGAAAAAAAAGGTTTTTCTGCATGACTGGCTTTATTTGCACTTTTATATTTAACTTTATGAGGCAAATTTTCAAGTGGATCGCCAATTTTTCTCCAAGTGCATTTTGGGTAAAATCATCATTGACAACCATCATTGTCAGCTTCGGTCACTTGGCAGCAGATTGTAAACTAAGTGGAGCATTTTAACGACTAAGCTAACGCAACCACTTCATATAAGCATAAAATTGGAGCGGCAAAGCAAAAAGAAAAAAAGAGAGCAAGGAAAAGCCAAGTTATAAAAACTGGACATTTGTTTGCTGTCCAGGAGATGAACCTGACTTATTTGTTGGCAGCGATTCAGCCCCAACTAAACTGGCAGCACAGCCAGGGAGGTGAGTTAATTACACGTAGCCAAACTTACAATCACCATTTATAATGTGCGAGTTCATTGTAGACTGTTGGTGACTGTAAGTTGTAGTTGCCTAGGCGCTTAGCTTATATCTCCTTTTCCTCGTTCTCGGCGGTATAGCGGTGACCAGCAGCCCCACTCTTCAAATGCGCTGGACACTGAAAATAAAGCAGCTGCAGGTCTCATCTAGCGACAGATGAAAGGCAGGCACGGAATGATGAAAATGCTCATCTGGAATGTTTTCCGACTGATCGAGCCCCGGAGTGAAGCAGTTCTATGACACTAGAGAGCCTGAACAACTTTTTTGGTCACAGTATAAGACGATGGGTGCTCCCCGGTGAGTTAATCAGGGCAGAGAGTAGAACTGTCACAATAAAACACCTCTGTTCCACTCGCTGCTCATCTCCACACGATGCACGGTCTGCATTAAGGCATAGATATGGTGAGATTATAAAAGCTTTCATCAAAATATTCCTGACCAGTGACAAAAAAGAGGAGCGTAGTGAAGCAAGTGCACTCAAGAATGCCATAAGCTACTTTAATTTTTTTGGTCAACATGCAAACCAAGATTCTTGAGTGCATAAAGCCTGCTTCACAGCTCCTGCAAGCTACAGACGCGGATATTCTGAAAGCATCTACTCTTCTGCAAAACGTCATCAGCGTTTTAATGGAGTTTAGGGAGCAGTTTGCTGAAGTCTGCCATTCTCGCTCTGGCCTTCTAAATGGGGAAGTCAAACGTGGTTTGAAGCAACCAGGACCAGAAAAGTTAAACGTCACTTTGATGAACGTGCTGAACACATTACCCCCAGATGGGACCGTCTCATTGCAGAGAAACAAGCTAAGGGCTCCCATTGATTTAGCGTTATCGTGAGTTAAAATTCATACACTTTTTTTTTGGTGCATTTGATGTTTTTAAACGTTACCATAGTGACCAGAGTCAGAGCGTTAGGGCTGTGGTTGCCGACAGAGGGGGGTGAGGGAGAGGAGGCTGTTAAAGCTGACAACTTTATTTCAACTGTTGAAAATTAACATTCATGGAGTGTTTGATAGTAATAAAAATGTTTGCGTATATTAAGATAGTGAAAGAAATGTGTACTATTGTAAAACAAATTTTGTTGGCGCGATGTTACGAAGAAGCTACAAATAAAGCCGCATGCGAGTACACAGTGGATTCATATTCATTACTATATTCGCAATATTTACCAACCCCGCCGGACCGTGGTGAAATTGGCAAGGGTTTGACCGGTCCGCAGTGATAAAAAGGTTGGGGACCACTGGTCTAGAGCACCTGACTGGGCTTAGAGAAGCCAAGTCAGCAGTTTTAGTTGTGCGTAACCAGACGCCGGAGTAACAAATCCATCTATGCCAGGGTTCGGCAACCTGAGGCTCTTTGAAATCTCTGATGCAGCTCAGCTTTTGAAAATAATTAATGAGTAATTAAAACGTATTTTATTTTTGGTCGTTCATTTTCAAAATGTAATTCTATGAAGATTATGATGATCTTGTAACATCTAAAATATTTTAATATTTAAAAACGAACTGAACCTGTCTGAATCACAAAGTATTGCAGCTCTGGGCGTGAACATAGTCAAGAAATCGCATCTACCACCAATTGCCCCCCAGCAGCGGCAGCGGTGTGGGCGTGTCATGCCCATTAGTGCTCGTCACCGGTTTAGGTTGACGGCTGACTGCACGGCGCCAATAAAAGGATGCCAGCACGCAGAGAGAGGACGACATTTTTGTTTGCTGCCTGTCGATAATTTAAGTTTGACGTTTTTTTCTTTTCATTTCTACAAGGACTCAAGTATTATACTTAACATTCAACCCAACGTCTTTTTTTCCCCAGAGTTAATGTTTTGTTGCATGCAGAAATGTTATTTCAGTTTCTCTGCAGTCGTTGATTGATTTCATAAGTGTAATATAGTTTGTTTATACATGGCGCAAAGGCAAACAAAAAAACTGTTATATGAAGTGTTATTTCATTTAAAATCTCAAAAGGGTTTTGTGGCTCCCAGTGTTTTATTGTGTGAAACGGGTCCAAATGCCTCTTTGGTTTCAGCATAGATCAGGGGTCGGCAACATTACCAGTCAGCCTTGTTTTGTTTTTCTCAGCTGATACACGAAGCTGACTCCAGACGGCGTGGAGCAGCCTCCCGCCTGCAGCCGGCACTGGACCCATTTTCCCAAGCCGAGGACAAAAGCTAAACTGAAATTGCCCGCTGCAACCAAGTCAGAGACTACAAGCAGGACCCCGGAGAGGCCTGCTTCAACCGCCACGTTTCGGCTAGGTCATAGCCGCATGCCCGTTGCTTTTCCTTGGAGTACTTCAACTGCTTCCAACTGGATACCCCAAAGTGAACCGAACTGACAGAGGCACAGACAGGTTTGGCAGAGAAATAAAACAGGGAAAGTTAAATGGTTTATTTAGTTATCATTTAATGCATTTTCACTGTGTTTTTGAAACACCGTGAAAGCTTACAACTTTTGGAGCTTACAGGATAGCTCCCGCTAGTTTCTTCGAAACATGCCATTGCTGATGCAATTCGAGTGCAGTTATAACAAACGTTACCTCCACAAGGATTTTATACATTGATGGGATATCGATGTTTGTGTTTTACAGTCCGCTCATTACGACCAGAATAAAGCCGAAGTTTTTTAAAATTAGAGCCAAATGTCCACTAGCCTAATGCTATTAGCTTCCCGAGAATATTCACTCTTCCCGGATACACGATTACGATTCGTTTCAAAGGTTTGTTTCGTTCCACCATTGTTCGATAGTGCTATGAGCGATATTACTGCATTAATATGGAATATTAATGGTGTTTTGTATAACTTTAGGATTAACCGATTTTAGCGACCGATCGCTACATTGACCCTAGCCTCCCAGAGTTATAATCGCATTAATAAAAATCGAGCTTTCTAAAAGTTTACTGAGAAAATCATTCTTTAAAATGTCATTTCATCAAATAATGTTTTGTTTAACTCGGGATTTGCATTGTGAATGGGTTGAATCACATACCAAATGTTCTGAATTAGTTACGCTAATTCAACCACAGTTCACATTCTTAAGATAAACTTTGGTTCTTTACCTTCGATCTGCAGTGAACCAGGATTCACTGAATTATTTTCATGCTGATGAACCATTTTATTTTGTGTCGTTTCTTTTGTGTGTACACAGTTCCTTAGCTTCTTTTTATCTTCACTTTGTAGTTTTATGCAAGTTTCACGAGCTTGGTAGAGTATTTGTTGATTGACATATAGTGTTAATTCAGAAAAACAACATTTTATAGTGATGTTCATTTTATTTCTGTTAAATTCTTGAACTTGAAGAGAAGTTGTCACTCCTTATTCTATATGTGTGCAGAGTTTGCTGTTAAAAGATCGCCAGTGCTCAAATCCTTCCTTTCAACAATTGTCCCAATATCAGGCCGTGGGCTGATATTCAGACAATACTTGAGTTATTTATTACACATTTAATAACTTTAACGAGAGTGCAATAGCACAACACTGCCTTGAGTACACCTCAAGTATGCGTGGAGGTCCGCAGAGTGAACTACACCCCAGTATGTGGGGGCCTTTATATTAATGCACTTCTAGTTTCTACATTACAGTCAGGCAGTCTTGTAGATCGCTCAGGGGTCCAATCAGGTAGTGACACAGTGTACTGTAATGCTCCGAATATCCATTGAGCGGAGCGGCTTCGTTGCTTACCAAAGTCGTGCTTACACATTTTAACAGATTTGAGAGCACTGTACCACAAAAAAAAAGTCAGTAAGCACAGCGGTAATCATATATAAAAAGGCGCAGCATACATTTTTTAGAAGATTGGAGGATTTTAATTACGCCTTATAGTCCGAAATATACGGTATTCAAACTTCATCATAAGTCACAGATCCGATTACCCCGTATGTTCCTATCAGAGCCCTTCACTCTCAGACTGCAGGTCTACTGGTGGTTCCTAGAGTCTCTAAAAGTAGAATGGGAGGCAGATCTTTTAGCCATCAGGCTCCTCTCGTGTGGAACCAACTCCCTGTTTAGGTCCATGAGGCAGACACCCTGTCTAGGCTTAAAACTTTCCATTTTGATAAAGCTTATGGTTAGTCTTAAAACTAGAGTGGCTTAGGTTACCCTGAGCTATCTCTGTAGTTATGCTGCTATAGGCTTACGCTGCTAGAGGACATCAGGGTCTATTTTTTCACACTACTGTTCTTCAATTCGCATTGTTATTTAAACTTTTTGTTCTTTAATTTTTTCTGCATAGTAGGAAGACCTGGTCTGGCGTTCTGTTAGCGGCGACACCATCCAGGGGAGGCAGATCATCTGCCATTACCGTATAACATAAAAAGAATCCCTGGATCAATGTGTGCTTCTGTGTCTCTGCTCTCTCTTCTCCAACCCCCAGTTGATCGCAGCAGATGACCGTTCACACTGAGCCTGGTTCTGCTGGAGGTTTTCCTCCCTGTTAAAGGGGAGTTTTCCTCTCCACTGTTGCTTCATGCGTGCTCAGTAAGAGGGATTGTTGCAAAGCCATCGACAATGTAGACTGTCCTCTGTGGCGCTACGCTCTTTGTCGAGACTTGACGCAATCTGCTTGGTTTCCTCAAGCAGTATTCACTCCTCACTATATAGATTGGTCAAAAAGTTTCCCCGTCAGTATGATTTGATTGTATTTGACTTTGTAAAGTGCCTTGTGTTGTGAATTGGCACTATACAAGTAAAACTGAAAGGTTTAAAATATAATAAAATAGAAACTTTTCAATTCAATTTTATTTATATAGCGCCAATTCATGAAACATGTCATCTCAAGGCACTTTCCAATGTCAAGTTCAATCATATTATACAGATTGGGTCAGATTATACAGATTGGAAAAATTTCCTATATAAGGGAACCAGTTGATTGCATCAAAGTCCCGACAAGCAGCATTCACTCCTGGAGAAGCGTAGAGCCACAGGGAGAGTCGTCTGCATTGTCCATGGCTTTGCAGCAATCCCTCATACTGAGCAAGCATGAAGCGACAGCGGAAAGAAAAACTCCCCATTAACGGGAAGGAAAAACCTCCAGCAGAACCGGGCTCAGTATGAACGGTCATCTGCCTCAACCGACTGGGGGTTAGAGAGACAAACAAGCACAGAAGCACACATTGATCCAGTAATCTGTTCTACATTAGATGGTAATAGCCGGTGATCTGTCTTCTCTGGATGATGTCACAGTTAACAGAATGTCAGACCAGAACAAAAAGTTATAAGCAGAAATTATGACAAGCAATGCTTAATTGAAGAACAGTAGAACTCAATAGAGCGAGAAAAATAGATCCTGATGTCCTCCAGTAGCCTAAGCCTATAGAAGCATAACTATAGAGGTAGCTCAGGGTAACATAAGCCACTCTAGTTATAGGCTTTGTCAAAAAGGAAAGTTAAGATTAGTTTTAAAAGTAGACAGGGTGTCTGCCTCACAGACCAAAACTGGGAGTTGGTTCCACAGGAGAGGAGCCTGATAGCTAAAGGATCTGCCTCCCATTCTACTTTTAGAGACTCTAGGAACCACCAGCAGACCTGCAGTCTGAGAGCGAAGTGCTCTGTTAGGAACATACGGGGTAATAAGAGCTCTGATATATGATGGAGCTTGATTATTAAGGGCTTTATACGTTAGAAGAAGAATTTTAAATTCTGTTCTTGATTTAACACGAAGCCAGTGAAGGGAAGCTAAAAATTGGAGAAATATGATCCCTCTTGTTGATTTTCATCAGAACTCTTGCTGCAGCATTTTGGATCAGCTGAAGACTTTGAACTGTATTTTGTGTACTTCCTGATAGCAAAGAATTACAATAGTCCAGCCTTGAAGTAACAAATGCATGGACTAGTTTTTCAGCATCGCTCCTGGACAGAATGTTTCTAATTTTGGCAATATTCCTGCGGTGAAAAAAGGAAACTCTAGAAACCTGTTTAATATGGGATTTAAATGACATGTCTTGGTGAAAAATAACACCAAAGATTTTTTACTTTATTACCAGAGGCCAAATTAATGCCATCCAGATTAAGTGATTGATTAAGAAGTTTATTTTTTGAGGACTCTGGTCCAAAGATTACAACTTCTGTCTTGTCAGAATTTAAATGCAGAAAATTTAAAGTCATCCAGCTTTTGATGTCATCAAGACATGACTGTAGTTGAAGCAATTGATTGGATTCATCAGGATTTATTGACAAATATAACTGAGTGTCATCAGCATAACAATGGAAATTAATCCCATGCTGTCTGATAATTTTGCCAATCGGAAGCATATATATAGTAAAGAGAATTGGTCCAACGACTGAACCCTGTGGTACTCCACAAGTGACCCTAGAGTTTGAAGAAGATTTATTATTAACATGAACGAATTGGAATCTGTCCGATAGATAAGATTTAAACCAGCCTAATGCTTTCCCCTTAATCCCTACAGTATGCGCAAGTCTTTGTAGGAGAATATTGTGATCAACTGTATCAAATGCAGCACTGAGACCTAACAGGACAAGTACAGACACAAGTCCATTATCTGAGGCCATGAGAATATCATTAGTGACCTTCACCAGAGCTGTTTCAGTGCTATGATGAGCTCTGAAGCCTGACTGAAACTCCTCAAGTAGGTCATTACTTTGTAAATGTTCACATAATTGATTAGCAACTACTTTCTCAAGAATTTTAGATAGTAAATTACAGACCTATATCTAATCTTTTCCCAACTCATCTTGATCAAGAGAAGGTTTCTTAAGTAAAGGTTTAATAACAGCTACTTTAAAAGCCTGTGGTACATATCCATTTACTAAGGATAGATTAATCATGTCTAAAATAGGGCCACTAATCAATGGGAATACCTCCTTAAACAACTTGGTTGGGATTGGGTCCAACATGCAGGTAGAAGGTTTAGCTGAAGCTAAAATTTTAGATCTTTCAGAAAGCTCTACTGCTTCTAAACAGTTCAAACACTGCGCAGGTTCTAAAGATTCCTCCAACGCTGCCTCACTCACTGAGGACGAGGTAATCAAGTTTGGGAGGATGCCAATTATTTCATTTTTAATGGCATCAATTTTATTTATGAAGAATCCCATAAAGTCATTACTGCTAAGAGCTAAGGGAATGGATGGATCAACAGAACTGTGGCTCTGGGTAAGTTTGGCAACCCTACTAAAGAGAAATCTAGGATTATTTTTATTCTCCTCAATTAATGATGAGAAATATGCTGCTCTAGCCCTACGAAGGGTCTTTTATAAAACAGTAGACTGTCTTTCCAGATTACTTTCAGTATTGGCAGACTATCCTCAGTATTGCATTTCTGCAATACTGAGGATATTAAAAGGGGGACAGACTAAGTTTTGATATAGCATTATCCGATAAAGATCTACTATAATGGAACGCTCTTTTGGGGGTGGAGAACTCGGTTAAATAAAACTCAAAGGTTAGTAAAAAATGGTCAGATATGGCATTGATTGTGAAGAATTAACAGTATTTCCTGTCCTAAGTCAGCACAAGGTCTAAAGTATGAAGCCAACAGTGCGTCGGTTTATGCACATTTTGAGCAAAACCAATTGAATCTAGGATAGTTTTAAAGGCTACACTAAGGTTATCACATTCAGTGTCAACATGAATGTTAAAATCACCCACTATAATAACCTTGTCAGTGTTTAACACCAAATCAGATAAGAAGTCTGACGTTTCAGTCATTCAGACAGCAAAGGACCGAAACTGAAAGCAGGACAAGTAGTCAAATACATAAAACGAAAAACGTCCAAAATAACCTGGGGGCCAGTGGGAAACAAACTGATACAACATAGAATACAGTGAGCCAGATAATTTTTCTGGATCAACAGGGTCAGTTGATATGTGAAAAGTAAACAACCTTGAAATTACAGCATTCAAAATGCCATGTCATATATTAACAACAGATGAAATATTAGTGGAGGAGGATTCCTTTTCCCTCACAAGCCAAACAAGCAGAACTTGACAACTGGAAAAGAAACAATGCATCTCAAGAGGCAAAAGGTCAGAAATGCATATCAATGAGGTGGATGTGCACACAAGAAAACACAGATGGAAATTGTACCCAAAGCTAGAAATAATCTTGGGTCATATGTCAAAATAAACTATGGACATGAAAGCAGCTTTCTTGCAAGTTAAAGATGTGTATATCCACCCACCACAATATGCATCGGGCCAAGGAATTGTATGGAGGTTAAATGTGTTCATGGCTTGGCAGATGCTTCATTGCTTTGGTAGAACAGCAGGAAAGAACACTAGTTTGTTTCTTGCATAATGTTAAACTGAAATATTGTTACAAAATGTTGTTCTAAGTAGTATTATTGCTTTTTAAAGAGGGGAGCTTGTCAAGTTGCATGTAGCCTACTGCGTGTTGTGCTTTCAGCCAAGTGAAATATAAAATCAGATTGTACATTGTAAACCATAAAGAAAGAGACTTTTACAGGCACTGAGGACCCCCCAGCAGGGTGCCGTTGCTATATAGCCAAGCTCCCCCAGGCTTATCTTTCTCTTTGCCTGTGAGCCCTCTTGAGTGGTTCACACTGGGGAGACAGCCTCCTGGGTTTGAATACCTACAAACAATTGCAGTGCCAGTCAGGCCAAGTACCAACAGAACATAACAGCCGACTGCCATGGAGACGGTCTGCTTATAACCTTTCTTAGCTGTCGTAGGAAAGCTGAGATGCTAAATATGTGGACTCATGTCCGCGCAAGTATTCGGGAGCCTTAAGAACCGTCACGGGTCTTATAGCCGCATTTTCAAGCTGTTACAGTACACAACACACGTGTGCCTTAAACACTGAGACATTTACAGTCTATGGTTATATTAAATCTTAGTCCGCCTCAACAACGTTGCCAAACTCTGCCCCTCCGTCTCCCAACCAGATGCAGAGAAGTTAGTCCATGCCTTTGTCTCCTCCTGCAATACCCTCCTTGCCGGAATCCCTGGCAAAAGTCTGCAAAATCTCCTGTACGTTCAGAACTGTGCTGCCCGGGTCCTGACGAGGAGGCACAAGTATGTCCATATCACCTCTGTGCTCAAATCCCTCCACTGGCTGCCAATTCAATACAGAATTCACTATAAACTCTGCCTCCTTACTTACCAGTGCATATGTAGAACTGCCCCTGCATACCTCAGCGAGTTACTCACACCACACACACTACCTCACGAAACCTCCAGTCCACCAGCTCCTCCTACTGCCTTCATCCACCCAGGACCAAGCTCTCCTATGGGAGACAGGGGCTTCCAGGCAGTTGCCATCAGCTCTGCAAACCCTCCCAGAGACCCTGAGAGACCCACAAAGTGTGGAGGTCTTTAAAAAAGGCCTCAAGACATTCTTGTTTAAAGAAGCTTTTTAGAAAATGTATTATGATTTTATTTGTGTTATTCGATAAATGGTGATTATAAAGTGCTGTTTTTAATCTTGTATTATTCCGGGGGATATTTTTAGCTCTCTGCTCTGTAGCTCTGGGATTTCTTTGAAATGTAAAGTGCATTATAAATAAAAGTTAAATGAAGACCGATTATATGAAATATAGAATGAAACCAAAGAATTGAGCAACAAAAATTGGAAAACAAAAATATATACCGAAGCTTGATCAGGTGTAACTTGGATGATAAACTGGTATGGAGGCATCACACAGTGTTGCAACACCAGTCTGGGCACATCGCTGTCCTCCGCTGCTGATTCTGGGGGCAAAGAGAATCCATCTTCCAGGTGCTCGTCTATGTTAAGCAGCTTTCAAGGTGAAAAAACAAAAACAAAAATCAAACATGTGTTTTGATAGGAATTCTTACTACAAAGTTCAAGATAATGTCTTACAATAATACATTAAAGTTAAAACAACAACATGTAAAAACATACAAACAGCCTAAGTAAATAAAGATTAGCAATTATAAAATGGCAGAAAATGTGGAACTTGGATTCAATATTTTTATTTCTTTGGTGTTTCCTATGTAATTCTAAAAATATTTAAAAAGTGAAGCCATGTGAAAACTACAGTTAACAACAAAACATTGCTACTTACACTTAATATTAATTACAGGATCAAGTCAAAACAGTTCGTTTTGGACAGAAAATCCATTCTTTTACACTCTTAAGTGTTCCTATAGTCTGTCATACAGGGGAGTAGCCAAAAATATCCATTTTGTTCTTTTGGGGCTGCATCATTATTTAAAAAAAAAAAAAAAAAAAAAAAAGAGCTTTTGTTGGTACCTTACTGAGCTGCATCATACATACTCATATGGCCCCTTTCCCAAAACAGAAGGAAGTCGTACAAATACTCAGCCGAACAGGTTCACGGTCATTTCTAATGATTAAAATGGTTTTGTAGCATTAAAGTTCAAACTTGGTTCAAACTATAAAGTGAAAAGAAAACACTCACATCATCAATTCTCCATAAATCATTGCCAAGGTCTTCAGTCTGACCATAGGTGATTGCATTCTTTAGAAAATCCGTCCTCGTGCCAGCATCCTAGGAATGAGAAAAATCATTTAAAAAAAAAAATAATAATCAATCAAAGCACTGTCCTTGGAGACAGACCTGTCTGTATGCAATGAGTGTAACTGAATCAAGTACTCACACTTTCAGTATCATGTAAAACTGCAAGAAGCAGTCGAATGTATTCAGTGGCTGCTTTAAGTGTGTCCACTTTACTAGGCTTTCGGTCTGGCCGCATCAGTGGAACCATGCGTTTCAAGCGAGAGAACATGGCATTTAGGTTCCTGATCTGCACCCAAAAAGGGGCAAAGGTCAGATAATAAAAAGTAACATGGCAAGAATATTGGTAAATCTGCAGTAAACTGATGCAACTAAATGCTCCTGTTTAGTATAAAGCACCAGCTTTGTTCTGTTTCACAACCCAAAGATAGGATTTAAGACCCCTGAAACACAAGCAGCTTTTATTGCAGAGCTCTTTAGCCTACAGATGCGATAAGGTTTGCATACACTCATCTTTGACATGAAAATAACTGTTCCATTTTCGATCTGGAATGATACTACAATATACCCTTTTATTGAATATGCAAATGAAAGTTCACCACAAGGTTTTTCAATGAACTCACTCTGGAAAAGCACTTTAAATACACGGTTCATAAAAAGTAAAAGGGAACACTACAATAACATCCTAGATGTGAATGAATGGAATATCCTTAATACTTTGTTCTTTACATAGTTGAATGTACCGCAAAAAAAAAAAAAAAAAAAAAAAGAAAAAAGAAAAATCAAAAAATGATCAATGGGAATAAAATTTATTAATTTATGGAGGCCTGGATTTGGAGCCACACTCAAAATTAAAGTGGAAAAACACACTGCAGACAGATCCAACTTTGATGTAATGTCCTTAAAACAAGTCAAAATGAGGCTCTGCAGCGTGTGGGGCCTCCACGTGTCTGTATGACCTCCCTACAACACGGATGAGGTGGCGGATGGTCTCCTGAGGGATCTCCTCCCAGACCAGGACAAACGCATCCGCCACCTCCTGGACAGTCTGTGGTCCAACGTGGCGTTGGTGGATGGAGCGAGACATGATGTCCCAGATGTGCTTGATTGGATTAAGATCTGGTAAAGGGGCAGGCCGGTCCATTGCATCGATGCCTTCGTCTTGCATGAACTGCTGACACACTCCAGCCACATGAGGTCTAGCATTGTCTTGCATTAGAAGGAACCCAGGGCCAACTGAACCAGCAAGGGTCTCACAATGGGTCTGAGGATCTCATCTCTGTACCTAATGGCAGTCAGACTACCTCTGGCGAGCTCATGGAGGGCTGTGCGGTCCCCAAAGAAATGCCACCCCACACCATTACTGACCCACTGCCAAACCAGTCATGCTGGAGGATGTTGCAGGCAGCAGAACGTTCTCCGTGGCATCTCCAGACTGTCAGATGTGCTCAGTGTGAAACTGCTTTCATCTGTGAAGAACACAATTTGCCAATCAGAGAATCTTGGTATTCTCTGGCAAATGCCAAACGTCTTGCACGGTGTTGGGCTGTAAGCATATCTCCAACATGGGAACATCAGGCCCTCATACCACCCTCATGGAGTCTGTTTCTGATGGTTTGAGCAGACATGCACATTTGTGGCCTGCTGGAGGTCATTCTGCAGGGCTCTGGCAGTACTCCTGTTCCTCCTTGCACAAAGGCGGAGGTAGCAGTCCTGTTGCAGGGTTGTTGCCCTCCTACGACTTCCTCCACGTCTCTTGATGTACTGGCCTGTCTCCTGGTAGCGCCTCCATGCTCTGAACACTACGCTGACAGACACAGCAAACCTTCTTGCCACAGCTCTCATTGATGTGCCATCTTGGACGAACTGTAATACCTGAGCCACTTGTGTGGGTTGTAGTAGTGATGGGTCCAGCAACACCGATGCGTTGACGCATGCGTCGAGCTCATAGAGCAAAACCCGTGTCGATGCGCATATCGCTATGGGAAAGTCACGTGACCGATACAGGAACTGTTTCGAACTGACTCTGACGTGCCAAACTGTGTTTATAAGCAGTGTTCCCTCTAAGCTGCGCGTGTGCATTCACGCACAGGATCTGGATTCAGCGCGCACAGCAAAGCTATGCTGCGCAGTAAATAAAATCCAAGCTGAACTGTAAACAAAATAAAGTTTTTTTTTTTTTTACCATTGTGTAAATCTGGTTAGATGGTGTACCACGGCCCCACTCTGAGCGCCAGGTGCTGATCGGAGCGCACCACTGATTGATGGGTTGGGCAGGTTGCGCTGTGCGACTTTGTTCTGAGCGTCGTTTCAGAAGAAAACGGCTGATCTGCACCGAGTAGAAAGCTACTACTCTGAGTAGTTCTACATCACTCTGTAATACTCAGCGTCTTCAGTTTCAGAACAGATGATATCAGTCAGGTAACTAAACACAGCGTCTGATCAACCACGAGTTGAACGTGAGCACGAGCATGAAAAAAAGCCCGATCAATGGAACGCAAATAACGTGATTCACCATGGCAATGACAGGAAATAAGCTTGGAAGTGTGCATGTCCTGCGAGTAGAATTAGAAATCTTTAAAGAAGGCATATGGACAATATTAAACCGTAAGAAATAATGCCGTTGCTGCTGAAAACCGCAAGAGAGAATTGTTGAAAAAGTCAATGCATGCACAATATGAAAATTATGTGATGGAGAATTAAAACTGTTTTCTCACACTTCACTCGATCAACACAAAAGGGGGAGTATGTGGGGGGTGCATTGATTACTAAAAGCATTGAAAGGACATGGCAGCAAATCATGATGAAGTACAGTTTAACCAGGTAAAGTTAAGCTAGAAATTTTATGTTTAACGGTACTCAACTAAAGCATTAATTGGCTATATTCAACATATGCAATTAATGATGGGATGGTGCGTGTTATTGAAATAACTGATATTTTCATCTTTTTGCCATTGTTCACCAATCCTTCTAAAAATGAGTTGACACTGATTGTCTTGTAGGTGTTTAATTTGTGCCAACCTCACTTTATATTAACCACATAGGCTATATGGAGTGGAAAATTAGAGCTGGAAGTGCCAAAATTTGATACAGAATAAATTATTGCTTTCATACTGCATAGTTATTTTATTAATCTTGTGGGTCTCTGACTATGGAACACCTTTAAACTGTAACTGAGTAAGATTTCTGAAAGCGCAATATACAGTTGCCTCAATGATTTTCTGCGTCTCCTACATTATTAAAAAGCTGCCGTTGGCAGAAAAACGAAGAGCATCACAAAGAAATTGTTTAGAACCGAGAGCGTTCCCTCGTTGTGTTAGAAAAGCGATGTGCGGCTGAGAATATTTAAATAAATCATCTGACGACCCCAAATGAACCCCAGCCAGGACCATCTTCACAAAAGCTGTCTGCCCCTACTTCAGGCATGTTATTGAGCAGTTTGTTGTTTATAAATCATGTACTAAAATGCCAATTTGTTCTTTTTACATAACATTTGGAAACATCTTGACAACGAAGTGGGCAGGCAGACCCAAAGTGCCACAGCTGAAGCCATCCAGGAGGTGCACAGATACTTGGCAGAGGGTCCCAGGATTTCTACAGCTGGAGAAGTGATATCAAAAAAGCGTAACAGACTCAATATCAAAATGTTGAAACAATTTTTTCTGAATAAAAATCTGTAAAAAAAAAAAAAAAAAAAAAAAACCAGCAGTCCACAAGCATCCTCATTCACAACATCTTTAGAGGTTATTACGTTATGATACAGGTTCACATTATTTGTTGACTGTATCTAAAAAAAATCTGATATTTTAAATTCAAATGAAAATATAAAATACTACAATGCAACATACAATGACTTAAATTGTATTATTGTGTATACTAATTCATCAAAACAGTGTCAATTAAAGGTATACTATGCAACCGGGGTTGATTTTCCAGCGAGGCTCCCCCCAGAGGGCGAAAGTAAAAGGGCACTGTCGTAAAGATGCTCAGCTGTTCTGGTTTCTCCGTCAAGACAGGCACGGTTGTTTTGAGCTTAGCAGACAGGCGAACGCAACGAAAAGTGGAAAAAACGGCAGTACAAACAATGACTAACACAGTGAAGGTATGAACATCAAGCTTCCCGCAGCGCTATCTTGGCGAGATAGCGCTGCGATAGCGCTATTTTTTTTATGTTGGCGAGACGCTACCGCCGCCGCCTAGCCAAGCCGCAGCCGCCGCCTCGCCAAGCCGCAGCCTCGCCAAGCCGCAGCCGTTGCCGCCACCTCGCCGCGGCCGCCGCGGTAGCGTCTCGCCAACATAAAAAAAAAAAAAAATTATAATAATAATAAAACTCGATATGCTTGCATGTTTATTTGACGTTAACACGCGGTTCTTTGTTGTTGCTTTCGCGCGTGCATATAGTGAATGGCAGGGCAAAAACACATGGAGTTCTCGCCGTAAAGCGAGACTTCTGTGTGTGCGAGCCGAGGGCTCTTGCATTGCAAGTGCGGTATTTCCCCCACAGACCCCCAGGGCGGCCGAGAAAACCTTTGTTCGACCTGAAATGACTCATTTAATCATCCAAAACGGTATGGAACACATTAATTAACTGAAAAATGTTGCATAGTATGCCTTTAACTCTGTCAACTAGGTTGCCTGTAGGGATTTTTAAGGTCCAGCAGGTGTCAGTATTCAGTGACACAGTATCGGCACAGTATCAATACAGTTTGGCAACGTGTCGACACGCTTCATGACGCCTCATTTACCCATCTCTAGGTTGTAGACTCCGTCTCATGCTACCACTAGAGTAAAAGCCCCACCAGCATTCAAAAGTGACCAAAACATCAACCAGAAACCCTAGGAACTGAGAAGTGGTCTGTGGTCACCACCTGCAGAATCACTCCTTTATTGGGGGGGGGGGGGGGGGGGGGTCTTGCTAATCGCCTCTACTTTCCACCTGTTGTCTATCACATTTGCATAACAGCAGGTGACGTTGATTGGCAGTTTGATTTCCCAGAAGTGTGATTGACTTGGAGTTACATTGTGTTGTTTAAGTGGTCACTATTTTTTGAGCAGTATACACACACACACAGTAATGTATAAGCTTCACGTTTTAAGCTAAGTTTGTGACTTTCCCATCATTTTCTAATTTACTGAGATTTCCAAGCGCCACTAGAGGTCTTGTCAAGTTGCTGTTACAGTTTCAACCTAGTGCAATGACCACGGTCACTTGTGTCTTACTGTCAAGAGCTTAACTGAGCTAATACGAAACAAACATTTCATTCGCCTTCGATTTTTAACGACAATTTACACAATATAAGTTTTAGTAATACCCACTCTAAGTCGTTCCTTGGCGTTGACCAACTCTCTCTTCTTAACAGTTTCGTTGAAGTCCTCGGCAACAAAGTACAAGCCGTCTCTGCCTCGTTTGAACTTCTCGATGCTGCAGTAAAGGGGTAGAGCAGACTCCCCGGTTAGCCGCTTCAGAATATCACTCATTACTTCTGCTTCTGGAACCTTCATTGCTGCTCCTCTCACTCACTGCAGAGAAAAAAATAAAATAAAAGCATGCGTTGCGCTCCTTCCACTTTATTTCAGTCTGCGCGACGACTCCGGGTGAACATCCGGGTGAGCGGAGAAACACACCTGTTCTGCGTGCCGTTAATTAGACTGGCGCCAACAGTGGCGGTGCTCCGGGGCGCCTGCAGGATTTTATCGGAGGGTCCGCACAAAACCATCACCACCAGGCACACGCTGCCTATTTGTTACAAGTGAAAACCAGGCCTACCTGTTTGAATTGAAGTCTCCACCTCCCGGTCCATCGAATTGCAGCGGCTCCTGCTTCCACCTGAAGTGCCACTACTAGCTGCCGCTGTCGCTGCCGCAAATTGTCTCTCAAACAATTGTTTGTATTAGACTATTAAAAAGATATAACACTTTATGAAATATTGCCTGTCTATAACTTTAAGACAAACTGATTGCTCAAAGACTTACAGCAGAACATAGATAGCACCAGATTGTCTTACCATATTGCAACTAAAAGGGAATTATCTAGTCAAACTCAGTCTTGAGCATCAAGTAAAATAATTTACACAATTCACACACATTATTATCATTATGCAGCATCATTTTACCTTATCATTGATTTGTTGTATCTAATGGAAGAGGTTCAGTCAAGCATGATCAGATTGATAGTTTAAAATGTCCTCCTGTGTCTTGTTGTCTATAACCTAACAAACTGAGAATACTGGGTTAAACCTATGATTTAGCCTTTGGTAAAAACTTTCAAACCTTTGTCCTAACAGCATTTTTTTCACCGTCGGTTTATTGTTCATAGATGTTCTCTTAATGTTCAACAATTAAATAGCTTTTTTTACCTAAAGAAGATTGTTGCCCATGCAGGAACCTTAGCCTGCCTAACAAAAGATATCTGTCTCTATTATGCTACATCGTTTGTAGTTTTAAACTGTTGAATCAAAAGATCTGGATACTGGTTTGGAAGTCCAATAGCAGGGGCTCCAAAATAATCCATAGCAAAATTATGTCTGTTTTGGCTAATTTACACAGTTGTGTAACTTCTCGCCATTTGCTTTGGCAGAGTTGAATGTTTGCTCCCAGTGTGGACAACTGCTTTACCAGGGTTAGAAATTTGCTTGCTTTCAAACTATTCCAATCAGGTGGTCTGTGGCAGAACAAAGAACAGGGGAAGGTGAATAAACCATCCAAAAAGTCTGAAGATTAAATGTTTTTGCATGGAATAAAGTCCAAAATCCCACAGTGCAAGGTGGATCATTCAGAAGTTGATAGTTTGTGCCCAGAAGGGGCACCACTACTCTATGCAGTGGTGTTAAAAAGTATTTACCCACTTACTAATTTCTTCTCTTTTTCCCTTTCGACAGACTGAAATGTGTTAGATCATCAAACAGATTTCAACATAAGCCAGAGAGAAACCTGAGTAAATGTAAAAATGCCCTTTTGAAATAATTATTTGGGGGAGAAAAGGGTAACTGAAGCTGTGTAAAAAGGAATTCTGCCCGAATAAGTCTTTAACTGTGAATAACCACATTTTATAGAAAACTGAGTATGCCAAACCCAGGTCTGATTACTGCCTTACTAGTAGGTTTAAGAGGTCTTTTAAACAAACTTGTCTGAAAATATTAAGTACACTGAAATATCTCAAAAAGCAACAGATCATGCCCTGATCAAAATAAATTAATGAACAGATTAGAAACAAATTAACTGAGAGCTATCTTTCTGAAAAGGTTAAAAAGTAATTTCTTAGGCTTGGAGACTCATGTTGACCATTATCCACAATGAGTGGCAGGCTTTCTAAAGTCACTCTGAGACTGTATCAATAGCTATTTTTGCATGCTCAAAATTCCTATATCAAGTTGAAATGTGATAATCTGAATACATCATTTATATGGGCACAAAATCAACTAAATTGATCATGACGTAGGTTTACATGTCCCAGGCTTTATTCAGAATACAAGCACTGTGACATGCGCAAATGTTCTTAAAATTCACAGGTCTACTTACATCAGTGCCAAAGAAAAAAAAGAACCTTTTTAAAATTTGGTTGAATAATCATATACAAACTTGGAAAACAAGCAATTATTAAATATTGTAAAAACAAACACAGGAGTGTGTTCGTTCTGTCTTTTGGGGGCTCAGAATGGACCCACTCCGGATTATAAGAACAATAGAGATGTTACTACACTCACTAATAAAGCTGCAGGCTTAGCAACAAATGCTATTGCTCTACCTGCATTACAGAATGAGACATCAGGCACACATGTGCAGTCAAGACAGTTTGTTCCAATCCGAATGACATGATTGGATGAACTGTTTGATGGACGCTGTTCAAATTAAGGATCAGCAGTTGTCTCATTCAAAATACAATTTTATTCCAATTGAGCTTAATCCAATCACAATATTATGATTGATGTGCTTACATGACACATTTTTATTCTGATTGGCTGTTTAATCTGATTACTTATGTCAATGTAAACATAGCTTTTAAATCATCAAGGATGTCATAAGAGAACCCAGAACAACATCTAAGCACTGCCTGCCTTCCTTTTATTTATGATTCAACAATAAAAAAAGAGACTGGAACCTGAAAATCCCGAGGAATGATGTCTGCCAGTTCATGACTTTGAGCTTTGGAGCACTTTGATCATACAGTAGGAGTATTATCCAAAGCATATAATCATGTCCATGTCTAAATGGCTGAAAAAAACTAAATCATTGTTTGGGCATGGCCTAGTCAAAGTCTAACCTGACTCTCTCCAGATTGATATAATTCCATCGAGCTCCACGTGGCTCCACATACATGTGGCATTGCTCCATTGTAGTTGAATTTCAGAAGGAGGGCCCTTATCAAAAAATCCTTGCATATGATTGGATAAACCTTGTCTGTCATCTTTACTGACACACTACAAGCTTTTGCCAAACCCAGTCGGGAGAAGGGTGAAAACATCGTTTCCACTAACAAAAGCCTTCAAATATGTTCTCTTCTGTTCTTTTAAAAAGTAATATTGGGTAGATTGGACAACACTGATGAAATAGTAGCATCAATGTTACCACTTGCTTCCTCACTGTGAGCTGCCATTGTTGTCTGAATCCAAACAGTCACTTCTCTGATACGTCACATCTATGAAAATTCTGCCCGGCAATCCTTATTGGCTTGTCCATTATATGTGGTATTGAAATCCTTCCCAATGGCAGCGGGTCCAGATTGATGTGTGGAGCAGTGTGGAGCTTGGTGGAAGTACATCCATCTGGCGAGAGTCACATTAGTCAAAGTCTAGACCTAGATCCAGTTGAGATGCTGTGGCATGGCATTAAACAGGACATTCATACTAAAAAACACTTGAAGATGGTTGAATTGCTGTTGCAGTCTCTTTCTCCACCGCACCCAGAACTATGCCAGTCAGCTGTCTCCAGTGTTCACAGACATTTTTAACACCTCACTGGAGACCTGTCATGTGCCAGCCTGCTTCAAGATCTCAACCCTTGTCAAGGATTGCAAGACAAAGATTCCAGGACAAAAAAAATTCCCCTTTTGCACATTTTTGTACTTCCATTTGGGTCTCTACTGCTTCTAGAAACCCATACAGAATTTTTTTGGCAATGAGCTTTCTGTTGGTGTCTAAAAATGAGCTATTTCAAAAACATCCTGATTGCATCACAATTGGTGGACCCTGTTCCCTCACCAGCAAACCAATCGGAAATCCTCCCACTTCATTTTTAGAAAACGAGCACGTCAGCTGGTTTTCCCAGTGTACGCACTGCATAATGGCTGCTCGAGAGGTCAAATGTTTGGTTGTTGGCTGCAGTACATTTGTCCGTGTACATTCTCCAAGACATGGAGAACAGAGATGCAAGGCTTCATTTTTTTTGTCCCAGCCAGGGACATTATCAAAGAAGGACTGTTGCAAAAACTACCGACATTACATGGTAGGATTTAGCAGAAGACTTCTACTGAAGAAACGTTATGTTGGAAATCTTTGGTTCCATCCGGTCAACAGTAAGAACTCTATTGCGGAGAGGAAAGGAGCTTCGGACGGCTGTGCCAATTTTGGACGGCCTTTAACTCTTGCGTCATTGCGCACTGGAACACACATGGATGAGTCTAATCAAATCTGGGCCTACAACCTTCCAAAAACGAAATACAATGTCTCTGGACATTTTCATTAATTTCCATGAGGTTGTAACGTACAGAAAACTGGACCCAGATTCGAATCACACAGGTCAGTGACATTTTAAGATTTTTATTAAAAAGCAGGAAGTGGTCTCAGCTTCTCGATGTGCAGTAGATCGCTCTTGGTCTGGTAAACCCCTGAAGTCGGGGCAGCAGAGCCAGGAGAGCTGGCAGGAAAGCAGGCAGATTGATCCGGGACCGGAGGTCCGTTTGCTTATGAACGGGGGTCCGTTAGGGGCTTTCCAAGGACAGTTACCCAGAAGAGGTCTAGGTTCTGAGATCAGAGAGGCAGAGATCGAGTACAGGTACCGACAGGAAGATCAAAAATGCTTAATCCAGGTCCGGTCCAGGTTCGGTAACTAATTGGCTCAGAGGCAGCACAGGTTAGGCAGGCTCGGTACTCACAGTCAGAACGAGGTCGGGCAACAGGTAGGCAGTCCAAGACAGGCAGATCCAGATATCCAGGGACAGGTCAAGTCAGGTTCTCGGGCAGGCAGACAGAATCAGAACAGGGGACAGGCAGGTTCGGTAACAGAAGGCTGGATCAGGTCAGGCAACAGACAGGCAGGCAGAACAAGAAACGCTGGAATGCTCGCACGGATAGCTTGAGACAATCTAGCACTGGCAGCTGATCTGTACGGGGTTTATATGGAGGTGAGAGCAGGTGGAACCAGTGAAAACCAATTGCAGTGAGGGTGGAGTTGAGCAGGTGTGTTGAATCGAAGATCAGACCAGCACCAGTGCTGAGATTGTCACAGAGGTGGGCAGTTTTATACGTCATGTCACCAAAGGATTGTGGGATTCCTTATTGCTCCTTAGCACCGGTCATGTCATGATCTTGGTACTAGTGCTGGTCTGATTCACCATTTGACACACCTGTTCTAATCAGCCTTCACCAGATCCACCTGCACCTCTGACTATATAACCAGCTCTTAGACCAGTCACTAGTGCCAGAATATCACAAGACACCGGTGTGTTTAATCCAGCGTTCTGAAGTCTGCCTGCCTGCCTGCCTGTTTCTGCCTTCTGATTCTCTGACCCTGCCAAGCCCCTGTCAGACCTGATTGTTGTGCTGTCTGGATCTCTGACCTGTTTTCTGTGCCCTGACTCTGCCCCCGGATTCTGCTTTGGATTTTCCCTGGATCCCTGATCACCTGGCTCTGGCCCTGGATCTGCCCTCGGACTCTGGTTATTCCCCCTGACCATCCTGCCTGTCTCTGCCATCACGGTTCTGACCCTGTGCCTGTCCTTTGACCACAATTACCTGCCAGCCCCATGAGTAAGATCCTTCAAGCTGCCCTGATCGGACTCTGGATCACATTAGGCTTCACCAGCGACGTACCTTGCCAACAGGAGCCTTCACTCACCTCCCCAGCCTGTTTCCGGATTGTGAGAAGTGGTTCCTGTCCCAGACGCTGGTGATTCATCCTCAACCTTAAGCAGTATACGTCACAATAAACCTTTTAAACGTAACTCTGTGTCCGGTTGAACATCAGGTTCACCTGCAGTAATCATTACAGGTCAAGGACATTGCAAGGTTCCTATGATAAAGTAGCTGCGAGAGGAAGCAGACAGGCTCCTTTCCTACCTATTTACTGACTGCTCTATTTGGACAGCACTTATTATGTCAACC
Source organism: Fundulus diaphanus (assembly GCA_037039145.1). Classification (NCBI taxonomy): domain Eukaryota; kingdom Metazoa; phylum Chordata; class Actinopteri; order Cyprinodontiformes; family Fundulidae; genus Fundulus; species Fundulus diaphanus. Next base: position 45,038,808 of record CM073127.1, on the reverse strand, counting down.
GCTGACACACTTCCACTTTGGCTAAAGAGTCCTTACCCAAAAGAGTAATGGAGCCACAGGCTTTCTATATGCGGGGAGGAATAAGGAAGAGGAGCAGGGAAACTGTGAGGATCCAAGACATGAAAGAAGAGGTAAGTGTTAGGGATGGCACCCTAACCACAAAGTAAGCAAAGTGAATGTTTCCAACACATGTTCTCTGGGATCCAAGGATGTCAAAAGGGAGACAAAAAGATATATGTAATGTCATATCTATGAAAAAGTTGATAGCAAAAGGGCCCAATTTACCACTATAGCTTGGATAAACAACTGGTAATCATATTTGCTACTTCTTTATTAAAGCTTGTGATGAGCTCAGACTGGCCACAGCTTGAGTTGGTTAAGGCTGTCAGCCAGACACACACACATAAGATCTAGATACAGCCCAGGCAGAAACAACATACATAGTCAAGCTCCTTGTTATACTGCTAAATTATTAAAATGACATACGTCAACTTGAGGGTATCACTTTTTCTAGACTGTTGCACTTGCCTGGAAGTCTAGACTCCTTTCAAAAGCAGCAGTTTTATCTAAATGTGCTGTTTCTAAATAACCTTTAGGAATAGTTTATATTTGTTATTAATTATTTGAATACATTAATTTTCTCTGTCTTTTAATCATTTATTAATTAAACCGTGTTTTATTCTTTATAGTATCTTTGTGAAGTACTTTCTGATTTTTAACAGTGAAAGATATTAACTTTTAAAATGAAACATTTAAGTGAAATCTGTAAGGTGGATATACTTTTTCACAGCACTTTTTTAAATAATCCTTGGGAAGGTCACTGAGCCGCAAAACTTCCCATTTGCACAATGTGTCTATTTATTGACATGAGCGAACTTGTGAATGTGACTTGTTATGTGAAAGTGCTTTGAATGGTTGGGAAGGGGAAAAAAGCAAAGTAAATACAGACCATTTGATTGCAAGGATGTGAAAAAGTGAAAGCACCTCAATACCATTCAAACAAAATGTTAAAAAATATGCAAAGTTAATCATGTTAGGAGATAAGGTGTACAGTATAGTTTTGTAAACTTCCTGCTTCCATACTTGGGGAGACCAAAGGTTTTAAAATGGTTGCTATAGAAAGCTCTGATAGTTACTCGGTTTATAAATACTTAAAAATATATTTTCAAGTGGGATATTGGATTAGCCATCTTGCTGAGGTCTTTACATAAAGACATTCTATCTAAAATACATGAAGGACTGACTATATTGTATTGTATTATATTGTATTATATGTAGACCAAACACTTTAACTGAAACAAATACCTCTTTGGAAAAACATTATGAACTGAATTTACATACACTTTGGGCACAGTGATGTTGTTATTATTATCATTTTTAAAAATAAGCAATTATAAGCTCTTATTTATAAAGTAACTTAGTTTATGAACGATAGCGCTGGATGGACTGCAGCTAAGTCAATGAAAAAGTGAAACAGAGAGAGAAGCTGTTACTTTCTTTCTCATATTAAAGTTCTGTTCAACCAAAGTATTCATTCGGGTTAACAAAGCAAATGGCCGAAGGACCCTAAGCAGGTTCCTTTTGAAGTAAAATGACAAGATGGATCGCTTCCAAACAATTTTGTGTTTTCCATTAAAAGTCACACTTATTCACCACCATATGTTGTGAAATGAATAGAAAATAGAGTCAAGACATTGACAAGGTTAGAAATAATGATTTGTTTTTGAAATAAGATTTTTTTTTACATCAAACTTTGCTTTCATCATCCTCCATTTGCAGCAATTACAGCATTGCAGACCTTTGGCATTTTAGCTGTTAATTTGTTGATGTAATCTGGAGAAATTGCACCCCACGCTTTCAGAAGCAGCTCCCACAAGTTGGATTGGTTGGATGGGCACTTCTTGCGTACCATACGGTCAAGCTGCTCCCACAACAGCTTAATGGGGTTCATATCTGGCGACTGCGCTGGCCACTCCATTACCGATAGAATACCAGCTGCCTGCTTCTGCTCTAAATAGTTCTTTTAATAGTTTCTTTTACTATTTAATGAAGATGCCAGTTGGGGACCTGTGAGGCGTCTGTTTCTCAAACTAGAGACTCTAATATACTTATCTTCTTGCTCAGTTGTGCAACGCGGCCTCCCCCTTCTTTTTCTACTCTGGTTAGAGCCTGTTTGTGCTGTCCTCTGAAGGGAGTAGTACACACCGTTGTAGGAAATCTTCAATTTCTTAGCAATTTCTCGCATGGAATAGCCTTCATTTCTAAGAACAACAATAGACTGTCGAGTTTCAGATGAAAGTTCTCTTTTTCTGGCCATTTTGAGCGTTTAATTGACCCCACAAATGTGATGTTCCAGACACTCAATCTGCTCAAAGGAAGGTCAGTTTTGTAGCTTCTGTAACGAGCTAAACTGTTTTCAGATGTGTGAACATGATTGCACAAGGGTTTTCTAATCATCAATTAGCCTTCTGAGCCAATGAGCAAACACATTGTACCATTAGAACACTGGAGTGATAGTTGCTGGAAATGGGCCTCTATACACCTATGTAGATATTGCACCAAAAACATTTGCAGCTAGAATCATCATTTACCACATTAGCAATGTATAGAGTGTATTTCTTTAAAGTTAAGACTAGTTTAAAGTTATCTTGATTGAAAAGTATAGTGCTTTTCCTTTAAAAATAAGGACATTTCAATGTGACCCCAAACTTTTGAACGGTAGTGTGTATATATATATATATATATGTATATATATATTTAACACCTTACATCTGAGCTCAGACAGGCTGATTTACCTAACACTTTCCAACTAAAGACAACAGGTATTTCATTTCATAAAGTGTTCTTTATTGCATGCAAGTCAAATCCAGTGGTTGTTTGTTCAAATAAATCATCCACCTCTGTGGACACCTCACTCACATTTAACAGATGCTCCAGCATTATTCAAGGTGTATGTTCTTCAGAGCCATCTTTAGGTGGTCCTTTATTATTAAATGTGTTTCTATTTTTTTTTGTAAGCAAACCTTGTAAACCTGTTTCATAGGAAGCTTTCGGTAAGATATTTAATTCCAGTTGCATGTCTGTTTTTATATTAATTCGTGAGGTTTCACTCATTCTGCTATACACTCAAAAGTATAGAAAGGTAAAACTGTTAGATTACACTGTTAAGGACCAGACCTCAGCATCTGTGTCTGCTCTGTCTCTGTGGCAGTAGACAAAGTGTCTTCGTCATCATGTCATAATGAAAGATCCAAAACTGAGTTTAAATGGACTGAACTTATATCGTGCTTTTCCAGTCATACCCAAAGTGCTGTACACTATAGCCACAGTCACCCAGTTGCTCTCACTAACGCACACACATTTATACACCGAGATGCAGCTCGGTAGGCAACTTGGGGTTAAGTGCCTTGCCCAGGGGCACATTAACAGGGCAAGGGGAAGCTAATATCGAACCCACAACCTTCTGATATCCAGACGACTACTCAAGCCACAGTCGCCCACTAAACTGAGTTTACTCAGTTATAAAAAAGTTATAAAAACACCTGTGGGGTATAAATACAACAACTGCATCCAGGAATTATGGGTCAGAAGGCTTCACAAGAGTCAGTAGATCATCCGCAACTGAGAAGACAAAGACTGTTAAATTTCACATTTACCCCAGACAAGTGAGCCACTTCATTTACATATTTTTGAGGGTATTTTTTCAACACCATTGAGCCATGTCACATTTCTTTTCTTCAATAACACCAGTTTTACTTCAACTTAAAACATTTAAATATATATGGTTTTTAATTAATATAAAAGTGAGTTTGCAAAAAAAAGGTTGGGGCTTGCTTGGATGGCTTTGTGTACGTCTTGGTTCTGGTTCATGGAGGCTCTTGTGCTGGTTCTATCCGGGGAACATGGGTCTGCATGGCTTGGGCGGGCTGGCTGGCTAGAGTGGGGTTGGTCCGGGTGGGGATGGTCCATGTGTGTGTGGGGGTGTTATTTTGGTTTGCAGTTGGCTCTCATGCCTCGCCGCTTGTCTCTAGCCTCTGGCCCCGCAGATTTTGGTTGCCCTGCCAGTGGTGCCTCCCTCTCCGGGTAGGTTTTTGGAGAATGGGGGTGCCTATTGGAGCCAGCAGGGGAGCTGGCTTCCTAGAAGGGCATGTTGCTCCCCAGTCATTTCCTCCCCATCCCCAGATGCCTTCCTCTGCCTGCTCTATCACGCTGCTACTCGTATGGGAACTTGGGGGGGGGGGGCATCGCTAGGTTGCAGGGAGGATTTTCCAGCGCCGCTGTCTTGAGAGGGCCTTTGCCCCATATTTATTGTACAATGTAACATTCTTACAACATTCATTCTTATGGCATGGATTGGGGGAGGGGGAGGGCATCTGGGGTGTGTGCTGGCGGGGGTGTGGGGGGGGGGGGGGAGATGGTCTGTGCTGGACTCCCCCCTTTTTGGCCCTCCCAATTTTAAATGCACTTGAGAACAATGTACAACGACGACATTTCAGAAGGTGGAGGTCGGCTCGGGGTCTATCTCACACTCCTGTTCTCCGATTGCCATTTGGTATGTGAGGCCTGGAGGAGGAGCAGGCCACCTAGTTGGGTCTGGGCTGGGGATGGGCGTTGGGTCTCGGGGGTCAGCTGGGGCTGGCACTTCTGCTCTCCCCTGGAATTTGGAGTAAGAAGTATGGAGGGCAGGGTGTGGGGAAGGCAGCGCCTTTGCTTTCGTGGGGTGGGCTCTGGTAGGCTGGCCCGTTCGAATCATGTTGGCCCCATTTCCGGGTGGATGGGCTCGTGGGTCGTCTGGCCTGGGATCGAGGTGGGGGTTACGGCCGAAGTATGGAATGGGTAGGATTCATCTCTCAGGTCTGGAGGCTGGATTCCCCTTTGGAGTGCCAGTACCTGGACCTGGGAGTATAGGATATGTAAGGTGAGTGCGAGTGTGTGTACAGCATTTGTAGGTAAGAGTATTCATGCGGGGGCACTAGGGTGTGAATGTGACTATGTACCTGTTTTTTGTTTGTCTTTTTGTCAGGTCTGCCCCCTTTCCTCGGACAACTCAGGTCTCCACTAAGTGTGGAGCTCATACCCCCATCCAGCTCCCCTCCTATGGCAGGCACCTTGACCCTCTGGCACGTTTGTGGTCCTTGGTGTCCGGGGCTGGGTGCTCGGGTATGTACTGACTCACTCCTGGCAGCCCTCGTGGCTCTGTCGTGGCCCCACCAGGGGGCAGGGTGCCCCTGGGCCTCGGGTCTCCAGGCCCATGGCTGGATCCCCTGCAGCGTAGCTGGCTGCCAGTGGAGCCCACGGGCTGTTGGGGGTTTGCTGGGGCTCCTCTCTGCACTTCCCTGGGATGGGGGAGGCAGCTATCCCGGTGTTGGTTCCTCTTGGGCCCCTTTGGTTTGGGGGTCCTTTCAGGGGTCTGGGGTTCTGGTTTATACATCTCATATGAAATAATTGTACGTATTCCTTAGTGATGATATCAAGGCATTGGTTATTTGTACCTGTAATATTTTATCAGTTGGTTTTGCTGTTCTTTTTAGACTCAGAGGATGTTATATTGCTCTCTCCCTTTCCTCTATTTTTGTCACCTTTTCTCCTGTTCACACTGAGCCTGATTCTGCTGGAGGTTTTCCTCCCTGTTAAAGGGGAGTTTTCCTCTCCACCGTCACTTTTTGCTTGCTCAGTATGAGGGATTGCTGCAAAGCCATCGACAATGCAGACGAGTGTCCACTGAAGCTCCATGCTCTTTCAGGAGTGAATGTTGCTTGTCAAGACTCGATGCAATCTGCTGGGTTTTCTTAGATAGGAAACATTTTGACCACAGTAATCTCACTGGAGGATACCTTGAGATGACATGTATTGTGAATTGGCGCTATATAAATAAAATCTAATTTATTTGAATTGAACAGTATTAAAGAAACCTTGAAACCTTCTGGACAACTTATCTGCTTCCCTACCTGCAATTTGCTGACAATATTCCTCCTTGGCTTCACTTCCACGATCGGAGCTTTAATTCTCCTGGTCAAGAACCTGTCCACCCTCTGGACTTGGCTCACTCCTAACCAGCACTCGCATCTTTTCCACCATTTGTTCCTGGTTGCCCTGGGCTCGGACCAGTCACCGTGGATCCAAACCAGTTCATCTTACATTCCATCAACTGTTAAACGTTCTTCATTCTCCTGGGTGTGGTTCTTGCATGTGGGTCAAAAGTCTTAAAACAAGCATGATATGGGCATTCTCTTCATCAGATTGTCATGCAATGAAAGCATGTGTTCTGTCAGAGGCTTCTTCAGAACCACTGTAAGACACTCCTCTACAGGAGATCCTTCCTGCCAATCACCACAACAACATTTTGAAGAACCCAGCATAGTATGAGCTATGACAACATTTTTCATTTCTCTTTGGCGTTAATAAAATATTCTTGAACTTAATTTTAATATTTAGTGTATGTAAACTTCAAAATTTGAAAAACATCAATCGTGATTCTGGCTTTAAGTGTACAGCAATAATTTTAGCAGTCCTTACTGACTTAAAATAGGAGAGGTTTAGTCTGATGTACTACCAGGCAGTAAATTAAAATGGTTATGTACAGTTTTATAAAGTGTATGAAAATATTTGATTTCACCTGTATATGACATTTGAGAGTGGTAGTTCTAAATCCACAATACATTTTAGCATACACTAAAATAAAATCACAGCAACCTAGATCATAAAGCTGGGTATTATTTATGAAGTACAGGGAAGTGGGATATACAGCAGTGATGGGGGTATCAAAGACTCTCAGGTTGAGTTGCTCACACTTTTAAGCACAAGTGCATCTCTATACTTGGATAAAATGTCAAGACTTAGTAAAAATCCATCAAAGTGGGAAGATGGACCTTTAAAGACCTTTAGAGAATCCTTAAAATACTATTGCTCACAACCAGTTTAAAACATAAGAAAGGCAAGCTCCTTCCAACCCTAGTAAAAGGAAAATGGGTAATTTAGCTTTTGTACAGCCCACCTATGATTAGCCAATGTGAGCAATTAGATTAGGTCTATTATGGAATCTGTGAGCACTTTTCTATAGAACCCTATTTATGAACTTTCATGAAAAAGCTACAATTATGCTGTCCTCGTGGCTGTAAAAATAAGTGGCATGCTCTATGTAAATTTACTTTTTTAATTTAATTATTTCTTTGCTATCATATGAATTGGAACGTGTTGGCAAATGAAAATGGCCTGTTAGGCGATTTCATTTCTCTATTGTGATTGGAATTACATATTTATTTTTTATTTGTTTTTAAATTCATAACCTTAGTAATGAGATCTAATTTGAATTATTCTGAGACAGTTGCTGTGCAATTGTCAGAATCTGGAAAACAGAATATGTAAGACAGGTGTCCATTAACCTAGGTTATATCACATAATTTAAGAATCATTTGTTATCTCTGTGCTATTCTCTGTCTTCTTTTCCTCCTGAGTAAGTATATTTCTGTATCAGCACAATTGTGTTTTATTTTCTACCTACAATTGGTCTTCATCCCATTAATAGATACCAATAATCCTCTATAGATTATAGTCAGTTGTGTTATAAAAACACATTCATGTTTGTGTTCCTCCTTCTAAATCCCTTGTCTGTAATTTTAGTTGAAGGGCATTTTCTAATCATAGATGTCTGATCTCATTGTCCTTAAGGCCAATACAACATCCCAGTCCAACTATATGGTTAGAAACTGTGTTTGTCAGGCAATCAGGTTTAAAGAATCTTAACCTTGGCTGAGTTTACACGAATATATATCTGGAATTTTAAAGAAGGCCAGTTGTCTAACTGAAATACTTCATGGTTTTCTGAGGCTACTTAAACATAAAAAAATACATTTATACAAAAGTTACCTACTGCAGCTTCAACAAGGACTTTATGTGATATAGTAAATATTCATGGTAAATAATCAAGTCAATCACCAAATTAGTTGTTGCTTTTAAAGGTTTAGGTTGCTTTATCTTGGCTTTTCACAAAATATTAGGACTTATTGCATTTTTTGACCACTCTTGTCCTGAGCTGTTTACCACCATTTCTCGAGGAAAGTTTTGTCATGCTTCAATGTCTTCTGGCTGCAAGTCAAAATTTAATTCAACTTTGATTAGGTTTACATGCATATAGAGTGTTAGGTTGGCAACAATTCGTTATCAAAGAAATCAATTTGCCAGCTGATCCCAAATTTATTTTTCTAGTATAAGATACAATTTGGTTATAATTCTGTGTCCTGAATGTTTTTATTAAAATAGTCTGTCCAAACTAAAAAAAGATAGATGTTTTTGCATCAGTTCATATCATATTTATACTTTTAAGGTTTTATTTTGTACAAAAAAATCCATCGTTTAGATTTTAATTGTCTTATGATTTTTCTTTACCAGAATAACCTAGAATGCGCTGGCAATTAAGCATAATTTACAAAACTGCTCCATGTTTTTTGTGGCTACATTTAAACCACACTCAAGTCCAATTCTTATCCTCTGTTCATTTGCAAAATACCTTGTAAGAAAAATATATTCTGACTTAATCGAGGTCCGAGAGTAATTAAAAGGCCCAGAAACAATTATGACTACACTGAATAAAAATAAAGCCTCATCCTAAGGATTTGAGCTTGGTTTCTGACAGAAGCCAAAACAAAGATATGAAGATGCCAGCACAGGATACAAAGAACTGTCTGAGAGGTAGAAATAATCTCAGTGACCTTCTAGCCCTATTTCTCTTTAACTCTTTCTCGCACTAACTGAAGATCCACCTAGAGTACATTGTCCAACACATTTAACAACATGGCTGTATGCTGGAACCACAATCTTCATAGGCAACACTTTTTTCAGGTAAGTAATAACAGAATTATTAACAAAAATAAACAAAGTTAAGGGAAGACATTATTATACTACACATCCCAGCACTGAGTGTTGATAAATGAAGAAATGCATATAGTGTAGTAAGAGACCTTCAGTGCATATTAGCTTTAAGAGAGTATTTCAATCAGTATGTATCATCAGTTGAATGTACTGCAATTAATATAAAGAACAAAACTTTTTTAAAGTTTATTAAAAGCTAATTTAAACATCCATTGCCAAATGTTTTGTGAGTTGTAAAATAAATGTACCATTTATTGTCATTAGTCTGAAGGCACAATGTGACTTCAGTTGGTCTTTATCAGATTTAATGTTCTTCATTTGGGTCCACTCACAAACCATTCCATATGACAGCCATGCATATTCACCAGTAACAAACTGATAAGCTGTGGTTTGCATCTCGTGAAGTCATTGGTGTTAATAGTACTGCATAACCTCTTCTTATGAATATATTCACTATGTGAATTAATGCACATAACACGGATGTAAATTTTACCAGCTTGCTGTGCTCATAGTTTGTAAGTTACAGCTGTCTATCTTGAAACTGGAATATAGTAAACAGGTGATAAAGTTGTGAACTTTCAGAAAATCCCCCATAAGGAAAATATAGCATTTTGTAAAGTTGTATAATGGCTGCTGAACCTAAGAAATGTAGCAACAACTTTAATGTAAAACTGTTTATTTGCAGTTCTTAATGAATTACTGTTCATTACTATCCTTGGCATATGTAATGCTGTACATCTGCTTAAGAACATGTTTCTTTAGTAATCTCTTTAAATATGTAAAATACAATGAAGAGCATCTTTAACAGCCATCTTTTCTGAAAGAAGCTAAATCATTGTACTTCTTGCTAGCGGACCATAATAAACTTGGAAACTCACAAAAATGTCCTATGAAAACTAAATAGAAGATCTCTTTTTTTTTTATATTTACAAAGGAAAACCAATCAGAAAAAAATGTTTGAAATATCAATATCAATATCAAATATATAACCAGCTATAGCCAAGATGCTTAATTATGCTTGTCCAGAAAGTTAGATTTGATAATGGCCTCTACTAGAGGTTGCTCAATATATTCAGTATTATGTATAGCATATTTTATCAGATACAGTATAAACATTTTGAGATCACGGCTGGTGAGAGACCTTTGACTTTCCAGGTCAGAATTGCAACTTCAGCCGTGTTCCAGTTGATTTTTTTTATCAACTTGTAACTCAAAAATCCAGATTTTCATGCATGGATAGAACACCACCTTTGCAACACCTGCCTGGGAATTGCAGAGAAAAATACCCTCTCTTAATGTTGTATTGCCTTTACAGCAGTGTCTACTGTGAAGGCAGCTAGTTAAATAATTAATTTTCAGAGTCTGTGTCCACATTGCTGTTTAGAAAACAATATTCTTAGGGGATACGTTGTAAAATGTAGGAATTACTTTCTAAATTTTTATTTTGAGATTTAATTTCTGCTCAGATTATTCAGCTAATTCTAGGGACCAAGCTTTTTCTCACTGATAAGTGTTCTGCACATTAGGATGACAGGCACAGCTGACAGAGAGTTTCTGCTTGACCTTATCCTTTAATAAGGAATAATATTACCTCTTGGTCTCATTCTTTTTCCACTGCATTGCACACATTTGAGAAAATTTGTCTATAGTATTAGGAAGATTGTTCTGCCTGTAAGAACTTCCGGCCATTACAGTCTGAATATTTGCTAGACAGAAAACACTAAGACAAGTCATTTTGACTTTGATACCACCAAATACAATTTGTAGACATACAACACATTTGTGTATGTGTGTATGTGTGTGTGTGTGTGTGTGTGTGTGTGTTTGTGTGTTTACGTAAGATCCCTACAAAACAGCATCTTTCAAATCAGTCTTTGGGGCGATTACGATTCCAGAATTTGTTAGACAAAAAACCCAAAAACAAAACAAAACAAAAAATAAGCAGAATAGATTGCAGAGAGCATTTAATTGTGTGCAAGTCCTCTATGCTCAAATCATCTGGCTCCAGCTATTTCACTGTGATGGCATTTCAAACAAAATAGTATGCTAAAACTGGTTCTTATCAGGTGAAAGGACCTTTGCTCATAAAATTTCACCAATGCCTCATAAATGGCATGCCAAAAGGTTTGTATTTTTGGACATCCCTGAAATACATTGAGCTGATTTGCCTCTTTAGAGCCACTATTTCTCCAGCGGCAGTTAGAAGGCCATTTTTTGTTGTGTGTGGGTGTTTGGGTTGGGGGTGGAGGTGAGGTATCACCATAAACTGACAGATTGCAGTGCCATGAATGTATTACTCCCACTCAACCTGCTAGGTATCTTAGTGATTCAACTCATCTGACAGTAATCCATCCTGGGGTCTGTGGTTAATCACAATTTGAAAAGTGCATTTTTGTCTCAACTCTGGTTATCTTTGTCTGACACAACGACGTGTTTTAGCTAAAGTTTTTAAGTTTTACAAAAAAGTAAAAAAACAACAACAAAGACATTTGTAAAGGGATGGTATGTTTAATCTGCAATTAACCAGAATTTCTCATAAATTACTGGACATTATCTTAATCTCAGCTTTCAAATATGAAACATGTAGGCAGGTTGATTGTAGAAGTTCTACCACATTTTCTCTGTGGATATAAGATCCTGAAATTCCTCTGAATGTAAATGTGTGAATATCAGATCTTTGTCAGTATATTTAGAAAAATAAATTACAAACTCTTTTTTTTATTTCTGTAGAGTTGCATTACAAACCATGATAAAAACTTCTTTATATGCAAGATTTTAATATTTTCTGAATATGTAACTCCAAGGGCCATTTTTTTTATATCAAATTGAAATTAAGATAAAATGTAAAACCCACATCAGATAAATTAAACACAGTCCAGGTTTTAATGGCTTGTAGAACTACCACCCTCATTACAAATATGAAAGACACATTCAGTTCTTAACAATTTTATAGTTTAGGCCAAACTTCAGCTATGATTTTTTACTTGAGAATACCTGGTGTATAGAGCTCAAAGCTGACTTGATGACTACAAGGTCTCTATATCCCGGCTGCAAAAGCAATCATTACTGCTTCACCACTGAGCTTGACTTATGTTCTGTTGATATAATGCCTTTTGTTTTCAGTCAACATGTCTTTGTGGATTAGGGTTAAAATCTTTACTCCCCCCCCCAAAAGATGAACTATCAAGGTTAGGTGTCCTTCACTTGGCTGTCCTGGGTTCAACTTCTGGCCCAAGGACCTTTTACTGCATGTCTTCCCCTTCTGTCTCGACCCTTTTTTCCCTCAGTCAGCTTTCAAATAAAAGCTACTAGGGCCACAAAATAAAGATAAAAACCAATGGGGTTTGCTGAGTTGAGTTAATTAACTCAAAAAGACCATGATGATGTATTTCTTTGCATTTTAGACATTTACATGCTGTAGCAACACAGTCAGGATTTAAGGCTGATTGAACAGGGACACAACCTAATAGAAATGCAAACAAACAGTTAATTCTGGCAGCAACTAGCTTTCAGGTGTACGTCAGTCATCTTTGATTCTGGGTTGGTGAGAAACCTCCAAATTTAGCCCCCATGGAATTTCTGTGCAACGCGGATATTTTGACCGCTCACTTCAAATGTTACATACATTTTTCTCTTTTGCTCATTTTTTCATGACAAAATGCAGCTAAATAAAACAGTCCATTTCTTGTTGTAGGCTACTGCAAATTTAAAGGAAAAGTCCAGTCATATTCAGAATTCAAACTTCTGAAAGTACTTTAAATATAAAATTATTACATACTGTTCAATAAATTGTAAGTTTTTTTTAATTAAGAGTAATTTACATTTGAATGTGCTTTACCTGGAGGGATCCGTGTTCGTCAAAGAACAGTACTGCCCCCTCCTGGTTTGTGACGTCACGGTGCGGTATCGGCTGTTGAGCAAGTCCCAGTGCTCTAAGCCCTTTGATGTTGTATCTGTTTCTAATTATTAATGTTCTATGTTGTTCTTGTATTATCTTTTTTTGCAATAAAAAAATAAAACTAAAAATTTGTTGATCCCAGGTGTGTATAATAGTTCCTATTGAATTTGCTTGTAAAGCGTGGAGAATGGCCCTCGGCTTATCGCACCGTGACATCACTGCCAGAAGATGTCAGGAGTGCGGTGTTACTATATTTAGCCATGAATGGCCGCTCCCAGACTCAGTGATCGCAACGACAATTAATACTTTTATTTTTTTTACTGATTAACGCAACATTCATTAAATCACAGCGAAAGTATTAGTTTTAGGTATAGCTAATGATCCTTTGATTCTTCCTTGCTTACCGGACTTTTCCTTTAAAGGAGCAATAAGCGATATTTCACCACTAGGTGGTACTAGAGCCTGTAGAGCCTGTCTGTAGACCAAAACAAAACCCAGCCGCTCCTTTCCCTTCTCACGTGTTGCCTTCTATGCGCATATTTGTAAAGGACAAAAAAACAGCAAAACAGCATCAGTTTTTGAAGGAACATTTCAGAGAGGTAAGTAACTCATAACTTTATAATGCTGTTAGCAAGATACCATTTTGATCTGCTGGGGGTGCTCTAACAGTGACATTTTAAGGCAGGGAGGGGCTAAGCCCTGAGTGGCAGCTGTTCACATGCACGTACATGCATGCGCGCATGTACACGCACGGCTATGTAAATAAGAGACTACAGAATGCTCCGGTGTGACGTCATACCATAGTTCATCAGAAACATTTCCTTTAGTTCTTCACATCATTACGATTAGTTCTTTTCTATGTAAAATATTGAAATATTGCTTATTGCTCCTTTAAAATATCCGTTAAATAACTTATAGCGGAAAACTGATTAGCCGAGGGGCTGCTTGCTGTGTAAAGGCTGAAATCCACTCACCAGGTGATGGCTGCAAAATATTACGAATATCAAAGCTAAAAGATGAAAAGCTGCCATTATTCTATTTTCATTATAACTTTTTTTTCATTGTCATGCTCAGTCTCACGTACAACAGAAGACGTCACGGTTCTTCAACAGCCAATCGGCGCCGTTACTTTCGAATGACGTCACCTAACCGCCCAGTTTCTCCCCAGTTCAGGAAGCTAGAAGTTTATTGTTTCCTTGAGTTGCTGCTGTTCCTTTTTTCTTTTAACCTGATTTGAAACGAGTTGTTCTTCTTGGCGTTAGGGAGGAGAGGAGAACATTTAGCCGTCGTTGCTCAAAGGCGGTGTCCTTTTTTGTGTGTAAAGAAAGCTTTTCGTGTCAGTGTACGGAAGACAGAAGGGGCAGGACGTAAAGTTTACACAGTCAACTGAAGATGTTAGCCTCAACTCTCCCTGCTAACCCCTTTACTGAACACCATGATGACCACGAACAAAAGGTGAGTGCCGTTGTGGAATAATAAAGCCACAGTGTGAGTTTTAGGAGGACTGGGGGTGTAAATGCGATGTTGTAATCTGAGAACGCTTCCTGGTGAAAGCAGGTCAGCAAGGTCTCCTGAAAGCTAGCATTAGCGACAGTTTCGCTGCTGTCCGAATGTTTGTTGACAGACCCTGAGGCACATCTGGGAGGGCAGGAAGTCACAAGAGCAGCAGCACCAAGGATAGGACAACTCTTAGACTTTAAAGTTCAGAGCTACGTCACCACTTTAATCTGAGTGGGTAACTGAATATCAAGCCATCACTGTTTTGTAAAAGTTAGGCCAAAAACTATTCATACCCCTGGTAGATTTAGACGTAAAGCCACTTCATCCAACCAAAAATGTTGTTTCTGATTGACCCTGTCCATGGACGATCAATCCATAATCCATAATCTATGCTTTTGTGTTTGTTTTTTTTATTTTAAACTAATCAACTTCAATCTTGCACTTTTCTTGAACTTCTTATTTTCTCTTTGTGTATTTATTACAAGTGGGGTTTTTTTCTAGATTTTTTTCTTCCACACCTTTTATTCTTTCAGATTTATTTACAACCAAATTAGGGCGATATGGCTTAGAAATGAAATCTCCGACTTTATGATACCAAATCCGACTAAACGATTTTTCCCCCTCCTTGACATTTCACAAAAGGAATTTAAAGAAATAATTTCAAAAACTTGCTTTCATCTCAATAATTTTGTCAGGCTGTTGAACTGACTTCAAAGTGCAAATAAATGCAGGCTGTGAAACATGCTTGTAAAACAAGAGGGTGGCCCTGCCATTGTAAACATTGAAAATCTAACTTAATGTTTTGCTGCTAGTGGTATTACACAGTGAGCAAAGAACAGGCTTCACTTTACCTGTGTAACTTCAAACTATCTTAAAAAAATAAGTAAATTAATAAATTAAAGTGTCTAATTTTATGATAATAAAAAGTTTCCTCCTTACAATATTTTGACAATATATTTTCCTAAACACATAATCAGGATTGCATGCTATTCTCTTCATGGAAGGCCAATGAGTGTATTTGCAAAATAAATTTAATCTAAGATTAAATTCAATCTTAAAAAAATTGTAGATTTGAAATAATCGCTTAAATGGATTTATCGCCCAGCCCTAAACCAAATATAATTAAAACATGTTTTTTTCCCCCCTAAAAACTGGACTACTCTACTGGCAAGTCCCTAATGCTTCTAAGTTCATTAGCAATGACATGAGAGAAGTTCGCCGCTGCAGCTAGCTTTACATTGCCAGCTGCACATTCAGATCAGGTAGAAAAAGACAAAGTGGAAAAAAGAGAAGAGAAAATAAAAGGGCCGGGGGGAATCTGTTGGGGAAATAAATGCCACAGGGATATATTGGGCAGAAATATATCAGTGTTTCTGAATTAAAATGACAATAAAATAATGTCTATATTTGAGGGAAGAAACATGTTTTAAATATATTTGATATGAAAGAATAAAAATGAATGGAGGAAAAAAAATCACTTTTAATAAATACCATCCATCCATCCATTTTCTGACCCGATTAATCCCTCATGGGGTCGCGGGGGCTGCTGGTGCCGATCTCCAGCTGTCAATGGGAGAGAGGCGGGGTCCACCCTGGACAGGTCGCCAGTCTGTCGCAGGGCAACACAGAGACAGACAGGACAAACAACCATTCTCGCACACACTCACACCTAAGAAGAATTTAGAGAGGCCAATTAACCTAACAGTCATGTTTTTGGACTGTGGGAGGAAGCCGGAGTACAGGGAGAGAACCCACGCATGCACAGGGAGAACATGCAAACTCCATGCAGAAAGACTCAGGGCAAGGGTTGGACTCGAACACAGGACCTTCTTGCTGCAAGGCAACAGCGCTACCCACTGTCCTGTTGATGTCATCGGTCACGTGACACCCGGCACAACATTTTTTATGAGCCTTGCGCTAAAAAGCCTTAAAAATCCACTTTGTCATCGAATTAAAAAAAGTTTTTTTTCCTCGGGTCATAATAATATATGAATTTTCTAATATATAGCATGAGTATGATCTCAGAATAGCATGAGTATGATCTCAGAATCAAGAAGTACTTTAAAGCTTGGGTGCAGCAAGGATATGACTCATTCGTTTTAATCAGGTGTGTTTGTGGTTGGTGGCATCTAAAACTTTCATGGCATTTGTTCCCTAGGGCCAGAAACTGTGAAAGACCACAATGAGCCACAACGAAACAAGCTGCAGGAATTCCTCTATGTTGTTAATACACGCATACCTTTCACCCGGTGTGATACGACAGATTATGTGAAATCAAATAGTTCTGGTTTTGATTATTCTGTTACATGTACAGTTCACAATGCAGTTAAGGGATGAAGCACTGTGTTCTTATAGGAAATTACAATTTCTGCACTTCCATCAAGTTGAAACAACAGCAACATTGAGCAATTTGCTTAATTTTAGAAACTCCCGATCAACAAAGGTTTGACACAGCTTTGAGTAATATTTGGTATCAAAGACAGTTGGCTGGCTGGACTTCCTGAATGTTCTCAATGTCTTCATTTATCCAGATTTTAAAGGCTGCTTAGATTGATCAGCTATTTAAATTTAAGCTCAGCCATTCGATAAGGGCTCAGGGTAGAGCTTCTGCTCTCCACATCGAGAGGAGTCTGTTGAGGTGGCTCATGCATTTGTTCTGAATGCCCCCCTGGACGCCTCCCTCAGGAGGTGTTCAAGGGATGTCCCACCGGGAGGAGGCCCAGATGGGCGGCCCAGGACACATTGTGTTGGCCCAGGAATGGCTTCCCCCAGAGGTGGTGTCTGGGCATCCCTGCTGAGTCTGCTGCCCCAATGACCCGGCCCCATATAAGCGGAAGACGACGAGTACAAACTCCCGATCAAAGTATCCACACTGGAGAGCAATATGTATTTGCCTTTAATGCTAGTGGATAGTAGCCTGTTTGTTTAAATAGAGCTTTAAAGTACAACAGGAGCAAG
Organism: Fundulus diaphanus; assembly: GCA_037039145.1. Lineage (NCBI taxonomy): Eukaryota > Metazoa > Chordata > Actinopteri > Cyprinodontiformes > Fundulidae > Fundulus > Fundulus diaphanus. The sequence goes on along the minus strand of CM073127.1, from coordinate 45,021,584 downwards.
AGACAAAAGGGATGAAGAAGGAAAACTTTTAAAACTATATTGAAATGAAGACAGGTGGTTTGTCAGCAGATACATTTTTGTTAGCATAACCTTAAACATTTAAAGTCTTCGCACAAGCCTGGCCTTTTCGTGGTTTTAATCTCCGGCAAGAACAAAAAGCACCTTCAAAGGCCACGCTTCTTTTACAGCACTCATTTTCTTCTTGGATCTTGCAGTCAAGTACTAAAGATGGGAGCAAGAAGGGTGAAAGAAAGCTTTATTTTATGACAGAAAGTTTAATCTGAATTTTCCTGTTGGCTATGACAATGAGATTCTACTGGTAAAGTGTCTGACAGAGGTCAGAAGCAGGGGCTCTGTCATCATCTGGGAGCTTTGTGCTTTAATGGAACAACTGAGCTTCAGGGTTTACAGACGTGTCAAAAGGTGGCTGCTCATGTGGAGGTGTTAAAGCAGGCCCTAAGGATTCAACTTTTTATATGTACAGAAAAGTTCGCCAGTATTTGTAGCAGCGAGATGTATTGTAACAGTGAACAGACCATATGATGATGCAGATGATATAGTTACTTAGAGAGTTCACGGTGACCATGTAAAGGGACTGGTTTTCTATTATAGGAGGCAGGATTATTGGGAGTTTAGCAGTCTTATGATTTGTGGAATGAAGCCGTTGTGGAATCTGGTTATTCAGCATTTGGAGATGCTGCACCTCTTGCCAGAGGGCAGCAGGGAGAGCAGTCCATGATGGCTTTTATGGTTTCCTGAGCCCTGGTTGAGCAGCGTCTCACTACTCTCTCTACACATTTCCAGTATGAGGCATTTCAGGCCCCAGACTAGACAGTGGTGCAGCTGGTCAGTACACTCTCTATGTACATTTGCTGTTATCGAGGAGAACTGCTCAATATATCGTGATATTGATTTTAGGCCATGCCGCCCAGCCCTAACGTGGGTTATGACGATCAATAATCTGAATAACGTTCATCTCTAAACACTTGTTCCAACCATGTAATCCTGATTGGGGCAAACTGACTGTGCTCGTGTGCCCCATGTCCCTCACCCTTAATGCAGGAGGACCAATATCATGTGTTGTTGAGCCTGTAGGTTAGTTTGGGAGTGTAGTAACAGCTCAACCTTTCCTAGAACCTGGCATGGGTCCATTATGGGTGCTCAGACATAGAACAAACACACTTCTGTCTGTTCCTTTTTCGTTTTTCCTGTTGGTAAGGTTGTTTTTTTTCCTCCGCACAGATGAAACAACAACTACAACTTCTGGGCCTCTTTATTTCGACAACTCTGCGTATATCAAAGTGCTTTTAATCGGAATAAAACCTGCGCCCGTATTCACAAAGAATTTCCAGAGTTCTAAGATTTTTCTTTGAATTTTACCTCGGTATGATAAAAGTTATTCACAAAGCATCTTAGGCTTTAAGAGAGCTCCTGAGGTGACAAAATGTTAGGAGTAGCGAGGAGGACTTTTAGTGAGCCTGAGAGTGTCTTAAGCAGAGATGGCAGAAACAGTGAGAGCTGATTGGTTGATCCACCACCTAAACAATGGAAGAATGAGAACATGGTAAACTTCTAAAACAATCATACAATTATTAATATGTAGATAAGGTTTACTTTATCAACCCCTCACAAATGCGCTTCCGGAAGAATGTTCAAAGATTTCCATAAACACACTCCTGAACCTTGTGGACAGCTTTCCCAGAAGAGTTGAAGCTGTTCTAGCTGCAAAGTGTGAATCCCCATGGATTAGGAATGGGATGTCACTTAAAATCATATGAGTCAAAGCAGGTGAGCGAATACTTTTGGCAATATAGTGTATGTCGACGTCTTTTTACACAATAAAAAATTAACATGTATTTTTCATCTTTACCAAAATAAAAGTATATATTATGTTGAAAGTTTCTTCCTGTTTAGGTTTCAATTACAGAATGTATGTTAAATTTATCCTGATTTCTGATCAGACCTTAGAATTGGCATCTCTCAAGCATTCTGTTGCATTTCACAGTAGATATCAGATATGGCTTCACATTTTTCTTATCCATCATTTTGATTATTTTCCCACTTTGATGAATTGTACACAGGTGCTCCTTTCGGGTTTCTGTTGGGAACAGGACATTTGAAAGATTGTAATATGTACAATAGTGGACAAGATTAAAACTAAAAGCCTGTGATAGCAAACCTCCAAGGACTGAATATATTATGCAAATTGAAAAAAATAAAATAAGCAATTGCCCCTTCCTCCATCTTTTTGTTTTTTGTTTTCAGTCAGCCACAACAGCTGAAAATCAAAAGGCCTGAGAGGCTCCGAGAACGGCCCAAACTCATGTTACATTGTTCTACCTTTGCAGAAAACCCTGAGGCAAAGCCTGTTGCATAGATGCAGATGAGTCACCTGCCCAGTTCTTGTCTTCCTTCTCTCAGATGGCGTGATAGTTTTCAGTGAGCATTTCTTTTTATGTGAGCGACATTAGCCCACCTCTTTGTCGGCCGTATGTTCTCTGGTTTTGCTTTATTGTAATAATTACTGCTTTAGAAATAGGCTATACGTTGTGGTGTGGGCCGACGACAATGCTAAAAGCAGTGCTTATAGAAAATGACTCATTGTAAATTGTCAGGAAAGAAAAAAACAAGAGCCAAAAAGAAAAAAATAACATCAAGGTTCCCCTGGGGTCATAAAAAGTCTAAAAATGTCTAGAATACATACCTTTACATTTAAGGCCTTAAAATGTCTTCAAAATGACCAGAATTTAATTCAAGGTCTTGAATTTAATTTAGTATTCTTACAGTTTGTACATTTGTTTACTCCCGACAAGCATTGGCCCATAACTACCCGTGTTGGTACGTGGTGGTTAAACTACTAATCCCAAGATAACTGCAGGCAAGAAATAGCCCAGTTTCTAGCCATGTTTGCAACCTGTTTGCTGCTACCACCGGTGCGTTTTGTTCAGTTTCCTTGTCGTAGAAAACTCTGGAAATTGTGTTCCCTTTCGGACACGCAGGGGCCTGATATCCCATGCTCATGTGTTCTACTTCGTTCCTCTCCTTCAGGGAACAGTAGTTTGCGTAACATTAAATTTTCAACGAGACATGCCTTGATACCTGCAATTTTCTCATTTGGTTGCAAGCGGCCTCCGATGCAAGCGATACGAAGCTTGCTGTAAACTTTGCAAGACTAAAATCAAGTCAGGGATCTTTGGTGTGAAAGTCTGTCTCCTAGGCAGAGAAAATGAAGCACTAAAGCGCCCAAACCTGGACACAGAGTGGGAACATAAGAGCTGCGTGTGAGGGAAAGATTTTTTTTTTAAAAAAAAGAATGTCATCTATTTGAAAATGTTTTTATTGGTTCCCCTTTTTTTGTTTGCTTATGCTTATCCTGCACCTGTTTAAGCTTTTTGACAACCGCCTCTGAAATATGTCAGTTCATAAATTTAAATATGAACCTGGTTCTGCTGGAGGTTTTCCTTCCCGTTAATGGGGAGTTTTTTTTCCCACTGTCGCTTCATGCTTGCTCAGTATGAGGGATTGCTGCAAAGCCATGGACAATGCAGACGACTCTCCCTGTAGCTCTACGCTTCTCCAGGAGGAGTGAATGCTGCTTGTCAAGACTTGTTGCAACCTGCTAGGTTCCCTTATATAGGAAGTTTTTTGACCAATTTGTAAAATCTGATTGAATTTGACTTTGTAAAGTGCCTTGAGATGACATGTCTCATGAATTGGCGCTATATAAATAAAATTGAACTATGTTTATTCAATAGACCGGAGACTGCAGAATAATTAATTAAGTAGTCAAATTGGTCTTATTTGGGAAAGAAGTCAGATAAAAATAATTTTCCACGTTCAGATGCAACGTGCTTTATATTGTACAAGAATCAGTAAAGATTCCAGTTTATTGATCAAAAGTTTAGATTTATTTGGACAACACGGCACCTGTAACATTTTGACTATTTTCCTGTCTGGGTTTTGTAAAAAAAAAAAATTGGGGAAATCTTTATCTTTGTCATTTATTAAACTGTGACTATAATAGTTTAAAATAGACAAAGTGGATACTTTTAAAATAGCGGCCAATACATTTCTAAAACTTCAGTGGGCTGCAACAAAATTTCAGAATCACTATCGGTTTATTTTCAGTTTTGCATCCTATTTGGGACAAACTCCATTTCAGCTGTGGATCAAGGGAAAACAGAACGAGTTCAGAACCCGAGCATGAGTGATATGTTGGATGCAGCTAGTGTCTTATGAAAGGATATTTCTAAAATATAACAATATTGTTTTATCAACCAACATAATCAACAGTACTGTAACAATCAATTATACTTATCAGACAGCCATAAAATCCATCGAAACTGAGATTGGTGCTAAAGGGCATGAGCTCAGACAAATGTAGGGTGAGGTTGTATGTAGACATATTAGTGTTGGGGTGGGAAGACAACTTTGGTTAAAAGTTTTATTACTGAAACAGTCTTTTAATTTCATAAAATTTAATCTTCTTTGATAAACTGATAACAATAAATGCTTTGTTAAAATTTATGTGAAGTAGTCTGTTAATGTGTTGTGTTGGTATTAAATTTCATTCATAATAGTTTTAAAAGGTTGTTAACAGGTCTTAATCATAACTGAGTGAAACCTGGAAGAACCTAGTAACATTGTATTTGTATAACCACCTTTAAGGTCCCCCCCCCCCGCACCCCCCAAACACCGGCTCTGATTTATCTCACTTTCTATGTTTGTCTTTAGCTCGGATAAGCTAAGTCTTCTCAGCTGCTGGCACGCACTCATTGGCCTTACATCACCATTCATTGGATTTTACCTAGCTGCTTAAGGAAAAAATTAGGCTGAAAACTATAAAATCTGAATTATAAAACTTATATGTTTGCTAATCTCTGGCCTGATCAATGGGTGAACAGTGTTCGTATTACCCAGTGGGATAAAGGAAGGGGATGACTGCAGGATCTGATTATTTCAGTAATAGGGGATGAAGACTGTCTTACACAGATGAGGATGAATTGTCATTTGCTAAAATGTGTATGTTAGGAACAAGACTGGGTAGTTTACATAATTTTGGCCCAATTCAATAAAATCTTATTTTGAGACCAGGATTTGATGTTGCAGGGTGAGCTCTGCGAAATAATTCCCAGGCTTGAGAACCCTTGGGCTTTTAAGTGTTTGGTAACGAGCACATAGATACAATAGGTACAAAGTTAGACCTTTAGAACACACTGATCCAGAAGAAAAAAAATGTAATGTGGCTCTGACTTATTTAAAAATATTGCAATTTTAATGGAAAAATTGTAGAAAAGCTGTGTAGTTTGCCTGCATTAAGATGAGGCGCTGATTTTCCAAAGAGAAAAGTGAATTAGCTTGGTGTGAGTCTGCTTGTCGAAAGAAAGAACAGGTTTAAAAAAGAAGTCATTATGCTCAACAGAGTGTGCCCTTTAGGTTCTGAGGCAAGGTAAACAGTGATTATCTTGACATTTCACAGCATAAGCAGGTGCAATTATTGCTACAGAGGAAAACCAAATACAGCTGTCATCGCTGTCAATTAAAACTGTCTATGTTGACAGAACAAATCAGTCATTGATACAAGAAGAGCTGCGGTGGGAAAAAGTTTAGGTGGGGGGAAGCTGTATTATCCTTTTTGCCAGTTACCAGCTTGCTTGGGCTTATGTGGGTGTTCGGTACAAGCAAGATTTGACTCACTCAGGTATCTAATTTGGCAAAGTTGAAAAGTCTTCTTAATATTTTTTTTTTTTTTACCAGAACACAAATCTATGTAATTGAAATAAGCCCATTATAAGGTTTTGATCAGTTTGGACATATACCGTATGTAGATCAAAACCTTTTTTATTCACATTTTGAGCCAGATGGTGAAAATGCTTCTCTTTACCATGTGTCCAAACTGCTGTATTAAAATCCTCTAAATCGCTCCTGGCCTGTCTTGGAAGAAGATCCTTGCGGTATCCTGGCTGTAGTTCTCATATCCATCTTTTAAGCAGAAAGCCGTTGTTCGTCCATGTATACTGCTGGGCTGTGTTCCTCCTGCTAAACTGACCCCCACTGCACTCACTATTTAACTAGTGTTGATCATATTCCTGGCTCAAACTACACAAAATACTGAAAGAGATGCATTGTGGGGGGTTAAAGCCTTTAATGCGTTTTACTAATTTTTGATTACGATACATTTTCTGTTTTCTTCTTCTAGGTGGACAAATACCTGCACCAGTTCAAGCTGTCAGACAAGACTTTGATGGAGTTGTCTATGAGATTTCGGCGAGAGATGGATAAAGGCTTATGCAGGGACACAAATCCCACAGCCGCTGTCAAGATGCTGCCAACATTTGTGCGCTCCACTCCTGATGGAACAGGTAACTCCTTATGTTTTCCTTTTTAGCAAATGTGTCTTTTTTTCAATTGCTCCACTGAACACAAGCTGTCTCTATCAAATTTGAAATAAGTCTTTTGGAGAGGGCTTGCAGCCCATAATAATGCCAGACATTCAGAATGTCGTGAATAATGGAAAATCAAAGCCTTTTGAAAGTTTTGGCTTTAGTCTGAAACCAAAAGGGAACATTTTGAACTACCACATGTTTTTGTAAGGATTCATCTTGAAGCACAAAGTATAGAAGTGTGAGAGAAAAGTTTGAGGTTGACTGGGTTTTCCTTTTTATTTCTTTTTGTTGTTGAGCATTTTGAGAGGATTGTTTTACTACATCACTTACCTCTAAATTATTTAATTAAAGCGATGAACCAGTTATGTTTACACATAACCGACAACTTAGAAGGATTTTAATTCATGTCTTTAAGCAGCATGTTAAACCTAGTTTATGCTTGACAAATCCGCGAGGTCCGCGTGGCCATATTATGTCATTTTTGGCTTCCATGCCCTCCGCTCGGCCACAGCACCGTGCAGTGGGAAAATTTCAAGCAACCCGGACATTCCCGCTCGGAAAAACATGGCAGACAAGCAAGCGCTCCTTCTGACGGAGGTTCGTAAATATAGACATCTTTATGATTCGGCCAAAATAGATCACAGTGATCAACAAATGAACAATTTTCGTACAGAAATCGTTGTCATTCTTGGAAGAAAGTAAGAAGCTTAAATGTTGGAAAGGATTGTGTTTTTTTCTTCTACATGTAGTGGGGTGTAGTACACTTGGCATAGGAGTGCAATGCTGCCCTCTAGAGAGTCTAGGAGGAAAGTGCTACTTTGGAGGAACAGCCATACAGAGCATAAATGCTGCAGATGTTGTGTCCGCAAGTCTCATTTACGTGCGGATTGTATGTGTCGAACATAAAGTAACCATCACCAGCAGCCTGTCTTAAAAGCCCATATAATGTCTGTAATTTATTCATAATCACATTACTACAAAAAACGTAATTGTATTGTATTGGGATTTTATGTGTTACACCAACACAAAGCAGTGCTAAACTGTAAAGGGGAATCTATCATTTTACGTTTTGACTAAGGCCGGGGATTATTCTTTTACCACCTTAAACCCAGAGGGGATTAGGAGCAATTTCTGACGGAAATTACATACCTGATATAAAATGGCATACCTCATCCAAGCTGCAAAGCAATAAGACCTCTTCTGTTTGTTGTTTTGTATCGTCCACTAAGCCCTTACTCTCAATTTTTAGATCAGTTCTCAGACTTTTTATCTAATTTAGTGTTAAACACTGACAAGGTTATTATAGTGGGGGATTTTAACATTCATGTGGACACTGAATGTGATAACCTTAATGTAGCTTTTAATACTATCCTAGATTCAACTGGATTAGCTCAAAATGTGCATAAACCAAAGCATTTCTGCTTCCCTACTTTGGACCTTGTGCTGACATATGGCATTGATTGTGAAGAATTAACAGTATTTCCTCACAACCCTGTCCTATCTGATCATTTTTAACCTTTGAGTTTAATTTAACAGCGTTCTCCACCCCCCAAAAAAGGTTTCATTATAGTAGACTTTTGTCAGATAATACTTTATCAAACTTTAAAGAGTCTGTCCCCCCTTTATTATCCTTAGTATCACAGAAATACACAGCAGATCATGACAGCAATGTTTTCTTACCTTTCACAAATTGATGCTTTCATTGATGGTGTCACTTCCTTATTGCGTTTTGCATTAGACAATGTAGCTCCCTTGAAAAAGAAGGTGATTATTCACAAGGAGCTGGCTCCCTGGTTTAATTCAGAGCTGCGTTCTTTGAAGCACAATGTTAGGAAATTGGAGAGAAAATGGCGCTCTACACATCAAGAGGAATCCTACCTAAACTGGAAAAACAGTCTATTGTTGTATAAAAAGACCCTTTGCAGCATATTTTTCATCATTAATAGAAGACAATAAAAACAATCCTAGGTTTCTCTTTAGTACAGTTTCCATACTTACCCAGAGTCATAGCTCTGTTAATCCCTCCATTCCCTCAACTGTCAGTAGTAATGACTTTATGGGATTCTTCTTGAATAAAATTTATGCTATTAAAAATAAAATCATTGGAATCCTCCCAAACATATCTCATCCTCAGTAAGTGAGGCGACGTTGGAGGAATCTTTAAAACCTGATCTGTGTTTGGACTGTTTAGACGCAGTAGAGCTTCCTGAGCTATTAAGTTATTTAAGGAAGTATTCCCTTTGATTAATGCCCCCTTTCTAGATCTAATTAATCTATCCTTAGTAAATGGATATGTACCACAGGCTTTTAAAGTAGCTGTTATTAAACCTTTACTTAAGAAACATTCTCTTGATCAAGATGACTTAATAAATTACAGACCTGTATATAATCTTCTTTTATCTAAAATTCTTGAGAAAGTAGTTGCTAATCAAGTGATAAACTAATGATATTCTCATGGCCTCAGATAATGGACTTGTGTCAGTACTTGTCCTGTTAGATCTCAGTCCTGCAATTAATACTGTTGATCACAATATTTCCTAGAAAGACTTGAACACACTGTAGGGATTAAGGGAAAAGCATTAGGCTGTTTAGGACTGAACATCAAGATCTATTTTTCTCACTCTGCTGTCCAGGACTCATGTCCACCTTATTATGTGGGAGCCTTGAGACGGTGATCTGGCGCTATTTAGAAAGGCTAATCTAATAAAATTAACCGTGAACATGCACAGACTTATAATAATTTACTGCATGCATGCGGGCAATTTTGTTGGTGGGGCGGTGCACCCACCCTTGTAGAATGGTAGGGGAAACACTGGTGACCTACTTTTTATTGTCTGTGGAGAGAAGAGTCCGCCCTGTGTAACTAGGTAACGGCAGAGACCGGAGTAGGCAGTGGACTAAATATCTCACAACTACTATGTCTTGCCCAAATGAGTGTTCCAAGAGACTCCAAGTTTTGTACTACATTCCATTTTATTTGCTAAAGTCTGCGAGTCCATCCGTGTTTTCTGCATCGCAAACGCAAACAAGGCAAATGGAGTGATTGATTTACATGTTATCCCTTTGTAAAGGTGCGTTCAGGAGTGAATTAACAGTCCGCAATGTGAACGATGCGTTTCGAGCAATGCGAACATCACAAATTGGCTAAATAGAGCGAAGTGAAACTCTGAACAGTGCCGGAGATGTGCGAATAGAGCGAAGAGAAATTTTGCTTGAGTTCTACAATCTAAATTTTCTGTCAATTTGCTTCTCATCCATTTATTTTGGTACAAAAGTGTTTTTGTGTTACATATTTAGTCAGTACCATTAGGCTAAATCTCTATTGAGCAGTGATGGATTTACTGACCGAAGACACCTGTAGCTTTTGTCCCAGATAGGGATTCTTCCCCCCGACACGGGGCAGCAGCTCTGCTGATTGCTGATTTTTATATTAAGAATCCACGTTGAAGATTTAAATTAATTGCACAGTGTTTTGCTGTGTGCATGAGTGTGTCAAGCGACGGAGCGTTCATGTGATACACTCATGCAACTGCATAGTAATCTACATTGTATGTAAAGGGACTGCTATGTCTTTTTTTTATTTGAACCTGATTCTCATTATATGCTAAGTACTATTTATACGCGTCAAGCTTTGCTTGTGTTGTTGGTCAGTGCAATCATCTGAGTTCATGAAAAAAACAAACATTGTCTTGTGTCTGCGTGTTATGTGTAATCTGTGTACATTCTGAGCCAGTGTCATCAAAAATGTTATTATTGTGATGCATAATGACAGTAAAGATTCTTGAATCTTGGTGTTTGATAACTTGGCACAAACTGCACAAACACAGTTTCTGGTTCTTTTTTAAAAATTGTTTTATTAAATAAAAAACAAATAAAGCAAAAATGGCATAGACAGTTAAAATGTACATATGTACTTATTTTCATTTAGTAATTAACATTTGAAGATGGAAAAAAGATATTAAGTCAGGTAAAATATTTATTTTACTAAAAAGGAAATTTGATTGTTCATAAACTATGAATGAAATTGTTTTTGTGTTTAAAGAACAAGGAGAATTCCTGGCTCTCGACCTCGGTGGATCTAACTTCAGAGTTCTCCTGGTCAAGGTTAAGGGCAATGGCGAGCAGAAGGTGGATATGGAAAGCCAGATTTATGACATACCTGAGCTTGTCATGACTGGCAGTGGCTCTGAGGTAAGCCCCCACGTGTTGTCAAGAAGAACAGTGCTGCCCAGCTCCTTCCTGTCCTGTTTTGGTTATTTTGGCTGTCATGTCAGAGCGCTGCTCATCTCCTCATGCTGGGGTTACATGTTTGCCTTTGTGATGATAATTAGCTGTTTTGACATGTGGCTGTGGTCTTGTCTTTTGGCTCTCATGCACCAATCTTCCCCTGCATAAGAGGAGTATATAAAAAAGGATTTTCACACAGAGGGGCTCTTTCTTAGAATATGTCATCAGAAATTTTTCTTTGGAAAATTATAGCCCAAGATGTGACGCTTGCAAATGAAAATAACATTGCTGACATTTTGATTTAGTGTGGCTCTTTGTCACATTTTTTGCAGTGATTTACAATGCTGAACAGCCTATCAAAGTAATCTCTCTCTCTCTCTCTCTCTCTCTCTCTCTCTCTCTCTCTCTCTCTCTCTCTCTCTCTATATATATATATATATATATATATATATATATATATATATATATATATATATATATATATATATATATATATATATATATATATATATATATATATATAGAGAGAGAGAGAACACTCTGAACTTGTGCTCTTGATCTGAGGCTTAAGTGTTAGAAACGATAATGAAGAGTGAAAGGAAGCTAGTGTGTGAGCTACAGACTGCAGCAGCTTCGCACGTGTTACTGAGGAATAGTGAGTTTGATTTATTAGGGCGTGGTGTTAAAGGGTTACGGGGTGTCAGTGGCTTATAACAATCTGTTTATTTTAGCTGGCACATCAAAATAAGGAATAGATGAAAGTTTAAACTGGTATTGTTGTGCATTTTGGTGTAAATGTTACCTTCAGTGAAACGCCCACCAAAAGGATCTCAACGCTCCCCTTTTGTAAATATTGCTGTCAGCGCCCCGTCAGTCTCTAAACACCTCTGTTGAGAAACCCTACCCTAAAGCGAAGACAAGGGGAATTAAGTACTGTTCAGAACTACCCCTTCTTGTGAATTTATCAAATCAAAATTTGCAAACATTCATTTTTTTTCATACGGGTTTCATGGGTTTTGGAATAACTTTCAATATTGGCTTTATTCTAAAATTTCATTACTTCCACCTTAACTGTCTTAACAACTTCTAATTGGAAAATATTTAATGAACAAATACTGATTTTTTTTTTTTTTTTTTACATCTAAGCCCTAACTAAAACAGAAAGGAAATTAGCTGCTTATTTATATTATTTATTTTATAAGTATATGTTCTGTTGATTCAGAAACAGTAAAGTCATTACTTGATTTTATTTTACATTTTAGTCTGGCCATTGTTGGTTTCTGTTTATGGTTATACTGTATATATTCAATATTTATGGGTTCATGGGTTTGCAGTTGGGTCAGTTATCCGTTCACACTTCCCGACTGCATCCAGATCTGGCTAAAACATTCAAACGTTTGTTTCCATGAGGCTGAGTTCGGGTCTGGTCTGTTCACCTCACATCCTTGCAGATCCCATCTCACACAACAGGCCGATTTATTTGGACTCATTAAGACTGGGACAAATCTGTCTTACAATTGTAAAACATAAGCATTTCCATATTTCTTTCCCATGGGACCAACATTTCATCATTTTATAACCAGCCTCGTCATTGTTATTGAATATCTGTATATATATAATGTCAAATTTGCTTTGTGAATTTGTTGGTTAAAAACTTAGGAGGAGTTAATGTATGTGATTAAATTACGTGTCTTTACCAATTCATGGAGTAGACTGTGATCTTGGTGTTCAGAGTGCATTTAGTAACCCTTGAGATGGTTCACGGTGATTCTCGCTGAGTAGCACCAAATACCATGTGTTGCCTTTGTGCCGCATTTTCTATTGATAAGAAGTCAGTTGGTTTCTGTATGTCTGAAATAAATGTTAACAGTCTAAAACAAACGCTTTGATAGTTCCAGCCCAGTTCGCAGATTGTTCAGCTCATGCTCAATGAAAACAACCTTTTCTCTCTTGTAGTTATTTGACCACATTGCCGACTGCCTGGCCGATTTTCTGGAGAAGATGGGGATAAAAGATAAAAAGCTTCCTCTGGGGTTCACCTTCTCTTTTCCCTGCCAACAGACCAAATTAGATGAGGTGAGTCGTTTAGCACTCCTTTATACCATTTTAAGTGATCATCACGCTCTAAAATTTTACAGATATGCCTAAAAGTCAATCACATTTCTTTCTTTAGGTTTTTTTTCAAAGGAGCCAAATTTTCTTTCAATTTTTAAATGTTCTTCAGTCATTCTTTTCTAGACTCTTTGAACTTCAATTTGTTTTCATTCATACATTTGCAGCAGGTAATCTAGCTCCACAAGCAAAAACATACAACTTTAAAGTAAAAACAAGTTTACTACTCTGTAAAATCTATCACACTCTATGCACAGTAGTTTACCACTTGTACAATGTGTCTTGGTTCTGTATTTGTTTTTCTGTTTTGCATAATTTTATTTATTTTTCCTTTTATCGAGACAAAATCAACTGTCCACAAAACAGGCTTCCACCCACACTTGTCTTTGCTGACATCGTATCAGGTATAAGGCACATGACCTCAGTTCTTGTAATGCTGGTATTTGAGGTTTTCCTTTTTTTCCTACAGGAAATACATTCAAACGTTTTAAATGTATTTTCTACTTTAACGGTGTTTATTTGTGCTCTTTATGGCTGAAGCAAATTTTTTTAATCATATAGGGATTTCAGGTGTATTCAGAAACAATAAACCATGTGGGAACTGTTGATGAAGACGATTCACCGGAAGAGATTGCAGGCAAACTGATTTTGGCCCTGTCCACACAGAAACGAGATCTGGTGTAGCCGCAACAGTATTATCGTTTAGGCTGTGCATCCACATGTATCCAGCGTTTTGGGAGACCGTAAACTATGATTTTTGAAAACTGGTCCCAGATTGGTTAAATTTCAAAACACCGGTTTTGTATTTCCATGTGTGCACCCGAGCTGCTAACCTTGCCTGAAAAGTCTTGCGTGATTTTTGCTTTTACAAACTCACGGGAATCCTTTTTGTCCTGCTCCCGTCTCAACCAAAAGCAGTGCGGGCCAATCATGTTGCAGTATTATGGTTTAAAGCGGGACATACAACTGTAACAAACACACGGGCTGCCGAGCCCACAGCCGAACCAAAGCAAACATTGCAGCGCAGCAGAACGGACGAATAGCTGCTGCTATCAGATATGTTTTGTCAGAATCCACGATTTCATCTTTGAAAGAACAGCAAGAAGTGCTTTGACCAGCGTCACTTGTTGTGGTTTCTCATGGCGCCTGCTGCTTACATTTTCATTTGATACCGTGATTGGCTAAAACCAACTTTTGGTAGGCGGGCACAAGGTGTCGCTTTGCCCAATCAGCTCGGAAAGTTCATCTGAATGTCCCTCCTTTCTCCGAACAGATACGATGGGAGTAGTCCCAGATTGATTATGTGCAGAACGTAGCGCTACAGATTATCAATCTGACTTGCCGGGTTAGCGAGCTGCATCTTTTCTGAAACGATGACGTTGTAGCTTCGCTTCACTCTGTAACCTGTGTGCACCTCACTCTCACAAATGGCAACAAGGGCGGCGCCGTCATCATGCTAAGGCTAATATTGGCTTTGTTATGGCTGTTAGTAGCGTCCTCTGACTCTTTCTTTCTCACAGGCCCATTCTACAGCGTGTCCCCTGCCAGCCTACAGAAAAATCACATTTAACTTGTGTACATGTTTGTGTCTGATCTCCCGCCATGCTGCTGTTTACTTCACATGATTTCTCCGGCTTACCTGGTGTTTTTCTGTGGCAGTGTCACAGCACCAACAATGGGTCCGGCATACCTGCTACTGCGTTTTCGGTGGACACATATTTCATCTTAATCGTTTAATTTACCTTTTTCATATTTGTGTGGATGGGGCCTTAAGATGCAAATAAAACAAACAGCCTAATTTATTGCCATCATTCCAGTGAGACCAGAAGGGTAAAAAACAAATCCAACTGCTTAACAGCTGCATAGTAAAGTAGTCAGACAATTATTCAATATGATACAAGCACAGTATTGCATTTATTTATGTTTTGAGTGGTTTGTGAACATGGAAAGCAATCAGATGAACATATTCAAACAAACATAAGCAGATTTGAACCAGTTGTCTTTCAGAAGATGCTGTTGCTCATTGCTACTGTTTTGCTTCAGCTATATCCATCATGGCACGGGGTCAAATACATAAGATTGTACTGAAATGTCGCTCAAATGCTTTGGCAATTTACGTCGAGATCCATCAAAAGTTGTTTGTCCACCATAATATTTATTGTGCCTCTGTGATGTTAGCGACCATATGCATACAAAGCAAAATTAGCAGGTTTTGTATGTTCTGAAATCCTGTTGTGAAAATCCATACCTTCTGACCCAGCCCTGTTTTTATTATCAGTGTGCTTTTGTTGCTGACAAGAAGGACATCGCTAGAATAAGGCTGCTTGATTCTGAGAAAAATTTAGCTTACGATTCATTTGGCCAATATTGAAGTCATTATTTAAAACTACAATTCAAGTTTGGAAAATGCTTTTATTGCATCTTTTTGTTGACTCTTTCCTTCAAATAACTGACTTTTAAATCAAATGAACACAGATCAAATGTGCTATATAGTGCCCTACAGCAATGAGCATCCAGTTCAGTACATCTTGTGTTTTTGATAATTATTTTTTTCTTTTTTTTTAAGTGCTTCCATACTAATATATGGAATCATTTTATATTTGCAAAACATTTCTACTGTTTTCACCTGGTCACTTCTTACCTTTATGGTTTTGGTTGTTTCATATCTGACCTATTGCAGATAGGAAATGCAATTGTCTACCATGGGATGTTTTGTACCAACTATGCCTCAGTTCATACTGACCCGTGTGATACTGATGCATCTCTTTTGTTCCTCTTTTTGCCATCTTGTGTTGGCATCCTTTAAAGCCTTATACATGAAGATATGTGAAGAAACTTCACATTAGTGAAAAAGAAAATCCTTTTGGTTGCTTTAAAAAAATAAATGTCAGGCTTTCAAATTTTCTTTGAAATTGATATGTAAGACCAAAAATAAATTTCCCCATATTTTCAACATTTTTATATAGGGTGTGCAAAATATATTCATTTGTATGTTGTAGATTGTATGTTCAGAAAAATGCTGACTTTGTTGAAGCGTTAGAGGTCTCAGAAATATTTGTATCAAAAATGATACATCATAAGTTAAAGGCTTACAACAAGCTTGCCCTTAGCACATGGGCATAGCTTCTAGAAGAGGCAGAAGCGGGCATCCGTCCAGCAACATTGGAAAACAAGAGCATACTGGCAAAGCAGAGTATGTCTGGAAGAGTAATATAAAATATATAGTTTTTATAAGATCTCATATTTTTTGTGATCATTTTGAGCATGTTCGACATGAACTTTAAGCAGGTTGTTTTTAGCAGCTTGGGGAATGACATGAATATTTCCATTTTAAAAATTAAAGATGGCAAAAAATCTGGACAGCTCCTATTTTTTTTCTTAACCTACCACAAAATAATGCGAACAAAGTTTTGCGAATGAAAGTATTCATTCTATGTGGGATGTGACACATCTAGTGTATCAAAAGTATATACAGATAAGAAAAAGCCTACGTACTTAGTGTGAAATACAATGAGAATTAACTTGCAATGAAAAAATTGGATTTCTATTGCACTTTTTTGTCATAATTCTATAATAACTACATCTTAAAATGGCTAAATGGTATGTATCAACTGTATATAACCAATAAGTTTAATTTAAATTTCATTCATTTAGTATTTGTATGATTTCAAAAAATATGTCTGATAACTATCGCAAGTTATTGTTTGAGTCAATCTAAAGTTGATTGATCTTATCCATTGACCAATTAATCAAAAGCGGCTATTTTCTAAAAAAACTGAGTTTTCTCTTGTGTCAAGAGGGTCTTTCCGTAACATGAAGGGCTAATCTTTTTTTATAATATGATGAATTTAAAAAGATGCACATCATTGTATTTGAATGATTTATTGTGCCACCTGTTTTAAATAATGACTGAATAAACAGAAAATTGGGGTTTTCTCACACATTTTTAAACTTAGACATATTTGTAAAATATAAGTAAACATGAGCCTTTTAGGTTATTGAATAGAAACACATAAGCTGAATAGAATAAAATTAATCCGCACGAAAGCCCTCACCATCAGCTGTGCATTTGCCATAATGTATTTTTCTATCATGTTACAATTTTTTTTCTTAATGCTCTCTGCTTTTCTGTCATCATAGCTGCGCCTTCTATGCACATCAGGAGGTTTTGGTTGAGAATGCAGCACGGATGAACCGATGCTATTTACAGCTTGTTGAGTGTTTTTATTTAAAAACAACTGCACAAAGTGCATTTTGCATCATTTTCATTATTAAAGTGTAAAAAAATCGGTGTAAGATAATGTGGTACGATTTGCTCAAAAATCTGTTAAAATGTGTAAGTACGACTTTAGTTAGCAACGTAGCCGCTGCGCTCAATGGATATTCAGAGCATTACGGTACACTGTGTCTACACTTGTTTAGACCCCTGAGCTGTCTACAAGACAGCCTGACTGAAATGTCTAAACTAGAAGTGCAGTCATGTAAGGCAGCCCATGCCCAGGGTACGCGCTAGCAACAATAAACCAAGTAAGTTAATTCAACATAAAAGTTACGTTTATTTTGGCCTTTTGTTAGAAACAGGGCAGTGTAGTCCAACTACTCTGTCCTCCAAACAGAGACGGATGGCTCTCCCTCTCAGGAGAGAGCTGTGTATGGGGGAGGGGTGGAGTAATTTTACCGTCTTGGGAAGAATATTTAATGTGCCTTATAATCCGGTGTGATATGATATATAGATAGATATAGATAAGTCAGATGACTGCACTGGCCAACCACGCTTCCTTAGAAAACCAAAATAGTTTAAAAAATGTGGTCCTGGTCCAGTCATGCCAGAATCAGTGGTGTACAGAGAGGCAGCCAATGACAGGAGCTAGACTCTGCTTGCTTAAAGACACACAAACGCACATACTGCTGCAGATGGGTAGGTGACTCTGCACACAGCAATTTGCAGTCATCAGTTATAATTTTTTCAAGAGGTTTTAAGACAACAAAACATGTTCAATCATTAAAATTGTGTCTAAAAGTATTGATGTTGATGGGGTGTTATAGTCCAAATCATGTTCGTCGACATATCACATATGTTGACAGACTTCACACTATGCCCTACATGGTGTTTTTCCATGAAGAAGCGCAATCCTAAAGATGCAAGAGACAATGAAGGACAATCTCCTCCTTCTAATAGCTTGTCCCCTATCTCTGAGCCTCTCCCAACCAATTTAGAGGAGCACTGAGCTACTGTTGACTGCTGCTAATGAATGGGAGGACTAGCTCCTCATTGAGACTGTGGGACTTCGTCTTGACATCCTCAAGCAGCTGTAACGTGCTCTTTAATATATTAACCTCCTTTCACTCCAGAGTGTTCCAGCCCCACGGAGACGCCAGCTGTGCTCATTGTAACTTTTTCAAATCATTTTACTATCTGTTGAGTTAATTTGCATCAGTCTTCATCACACCACTCCCTCACACATCTTCTGTGATCTTTTCTGCCTCAACTTTGGCTCCACAGGCATACATGTTTGTGAAAGATCAAACCCTCTTTTAAATTAAAGAGCCCAACGCCCCAAAGTAACTGGCCTGATGCATAGCGCACAATCAAAGCAACATTTAATATTTCATGAACATTTCTTTCTTTTTAGGGATGATTTTCAATCCAACATACATCATTGCAGGCGCGTGATATTCGCTGGAATATTTTCAAGTTCCTCCAATCTTTAGTTTAGCAAGTAGACTTCAGTCTGATGTAAAAGCAAGGTTCGGGCAGGTTATTTTTCCGCTAAGGGGTATTTCACCTTTTTTTTCCCTTGATGAGCCTTTTAATTCTCTTTCTCCATTTGCGTGTTGTGATTGTTTTGATGCACACAGAATACTCAGAATATATCGTCTTCGCTGCCCTGTGGTGGGTAAGTCCTGGTGGTGGGGGTCCACATCTTTCCAGGAATGTCTGGGTAGGGGGCTTCAGGTTCAGGTTACTTTATCAGTACCCAAAGGTAGATCTGCTGCAACAATGAGATGAGATGATGGTGTTGTGCAGGGGCACTGCTTGAGGTTATTGTCCGCATTCCCAACCACCATTCTGTTGCTCTCTCAGAGCATATGGACCATAATAAATGAGCTGTAAAGGTCTGTAATCCAAGTTCTTTGTTTTTTTCCCCCCACATTTTTTCTTCTCTCATTCAGATAAAAATGTTTTGTTAAATTGTTGAAGTTTTTTTTTTTATTTGTGTCATGGGAATGGTGTTTTTTAGTTACGGTTGAAATTACTATTTAATCTTCTTTCTTATTTTCCCTTCAGAGCATCTTGATGTCTTGGACCAAAGGCTTCAGGTTGAGTGGAGTGGAAGGAAAGGATGTAGTCAGCCTTCTGAGGAAGTCCATCAAAAAACGAGGGGTAAAAAAACAACAAAATGTGACATTTTTGTACACAAAACTGTTATTCATTACCAACATTGTCTGGCAAGTTATTAACAAGCTCTGGTTCGTCTCAATGGTCAAATGGCGCGTACAGTAAATATAAAAAAACAAAACATGTTTAAATACTTATTTTTTCTGATGTATAGAAAATTGACAAAGATAATTATTTTTGTGAACCTTTGGTTGGTGGCGACCATAAGCTTGCACACAGCGAAACTAATAGCACTCTTACTACAGCCTGTCTTTTTGGGTTGAAGTCCATCAGCGCGACAGATCTCGGTTTTGCAGTACCGTTTCTTTTTCTTTTGCAAAAACACTAAATCTGTCTAACTGCGAGTGCAGTCCTTCTCAGATTACCACACAGCTTTTCAGTGAAGTCTGGGGTCCAGTTTATGCTTTTCAGAGCTTTAACCTCTACTTCATCTTCTTTTATTAATTTGGGTGTATGCTTTGGGTCATTGTTGGCCTGAAAGCTGAAGCTCCTCTTCATCTTCAACTGTCTGGCTTTCTAAGTCTGAAGATTTGCAGTTGTTTAGTGTCAACAATTACTGTTAAATGGAACCGTTCATGATTACCTCCATCCCTGAGGCTGCAGTTCCAGCTGAATAAGAATACTAAAGCATGATGCTGCCACCACCATGCATCGCTGAAGGTATGGCAGTGTTTTGGTGATGTTCAGTGGGGTTTTTGCCACAGAGTTTTTAAAATTATCACCATAAAGTTCTACCTTAGTTTCATCAGAGCAAAAATCATTTTGCCAGATGATTTTGAGAAACTTGGCTAAATTTCACTGGGCCTCCATGTTTTCTTCTTCATAAGAAAAAGGGCTCTGTCTGGTCACTCAAACTCACAGCCCATGCAAGAATATGAGAGATTGTTGTCTCCAGTACAACATCCAGGTCTAGATGAACAGAAATGAATCCTATAATAATACTTATTTTTAATTCATGATGCACTTTACATCAGTTTACGGAACTCAACATGCTACAATTAAAACACTGTTTAGAAAAATAATGTATAATCAAATAAAAGGGTAAAAGAGCAACTGATTGAAATAAAGTTAGTTTAATTAAGTTAAATGTTGTTTTAAGTGTCTTGGCAGCCTACCTAAGTAGTTTTCTTCACATGTTCCATCATTTCTTTAGAGATGTCCATGTTTTGGTAATGTCACCGTTTTGTTTTTGGAAGCTCTCTAGCGGATCATGATTTTTGTTTTAAGATGTAACTAATGAATTGTCAGGAAATGCCTACTAGAACATTATTTGAAGTGCATCCTAGACATTTTTAAAAAGGGAACTGATGACCTAGTGGTTAGAGCAGCGTGCTTTCATTCTGAGAAGGCTGCAGTTACCCAGTGTGAACCCTGCAGATTGCCGCTATGGGTCCCTGAGCAAGACCCTTACCTTTAGATTGCTGGCCTGGCGCTGTAAGTTGCCCACTGCTCCCTAAAAGATGGGTTAAAGATGGATACAATTGAAATGACAAATAAGGATTTCTTCTTTATCTTAACATGAGGGCGACTCCTGAATGTGATGATTAATTTTGAATGCAGCTACATGTCCAGTTATAAGAGGGTGTGCACACTTATGGAACGCATTATTTTAGTTTTTCCCCCTGAAGATTTCAGGTTATTTTTCAGTTGAGTTGTATGGGTTATAGAACACATTAACGGTGTAAAATGTGGACATTATTTATCTTGGTCTAAGTTTATTAACATCACACAGACATTTTCAGAGGGCTATTAACACTTTCTATATCTGCTGGAGATTATCTGTGGATCAGCAAACCTACTCTTCTTTTGAACCTAAGAAATGTAGGAACAGATCCATGTAGTGTACGCAAGTGATCCAGCTGCATACCAGATGTTTGAGCTCTGGTCTCAAGGCCAGAGTCATGTTTAACCTGAACGATTAGGTTTGCTCTGGGCCCGTCCAGCCGGCAAAACTACATTTCTGTCTTTACATTCATCTTAGATGATTGTAAAGGTACGTCTTCAAAGCTAAAAATGTTTCAGACATTTAAACATATCTGCTTCACGGTCACAAAATGAGGATACAAGACTGTTTGTTTTGTCAGCCAAAATAGTTTTGAAATAAGTCATGACATAAATGCACGGAAGCACTCCAGCAGAAGATAGTGTTTGTAAGTGGGGGTGGAGGGGTGGGCAGATGTAGGAAAGAAAACACTGCTGGGTTAAATGACTTTAGGTCCTGAATAAATGCTGATGAAGTTTCTGTGCTAGTCGAGCAGTGTTGATGGCAGAAGCAAGCCTGTCTGTGCATGCATCCTGTTCAGGTGGCTGATGGCCAGTCAAAAACGCCTGCTGGGAACTTTAAAAGCCAGTCAGGGATCCCTCCTGCTTCATATGGCACTTAACAACTGAGGCCCCCGTTTGCATAACGTTTCTCGGTGTGAACAGAAAGGTTTTGTTTCATTACTGTTCATCTATGCCACAACAGGGTGCATTTTCACTTAAAACGGCACGTTTTCTAAAGCTGGTTCCAAAATGTAATGTTTTGAAAACGTCCCAGTCTCCGTCGTTAGGTACACAGGAAAAACTGAATCCCTGGCAAATTCCCAGTTTGATATAATGGTGGCGCCTGTTTAAGCAGGGGGTGTTTTGTAGTTTCAAAGCACATACTGCCCACTAGTGGCGTGGCAGAGAAATTACACCGTCTTTAACATGTCTACTAGTGTGCTGTGCACGGAGATTGTTATTAATACGTTAAGTAGATATGCTAAAAGAAATGGAAAAGCAATCCCATTTTCAATGCATCATTGTGGTTCAAACTGGGTCATAATTGGGTTACAGAGTTTACATCTAAGGTGGGGAAAAAACTTTTAAAAAAAATGTTAAAGCTAAGTCAAGACATTGGTTGCGTTATAAGTTGTTGTTCCTCTCAGTTCATTTTTTTTTTTTTTTAAATCAAGATGAGTCCACATTTTAGTTCTTTTATCCAAACCTACAAATTTAACTTAAAGTTGAACGTACTCTAAAAGAATCCACCCACTTTGCTGGCATTGTTCCAAATTTGTCTGGAGGCGGGGTTATGTTTTTACATCGGGGTGAGTTACACTTTAAAGATTTCGCTTGTTCTATTATAAACAAACTTTCATTGCAGGACTTCGACACTGACATTATGGCAGTGATCAGTGACACAGTGGGAACCATGATGACCTGTGGCTTTGATGACCGTCACTGTGAAATTGGCCTTATCGTGGGTGAGTGCAATCTGACTGTGATTAGAGGTAAAGTGAAGATGAAGGGCGTTTAGATGTTTAGGTTTTGAATGATGCAAATGGGAAAGAAGATCAAGTAGGTAATTTGTCAAGGAAAGAAAATAATCTGGAGGCATTTATGTTGCCCTATTTTGCTTCAAGTGTTCTGTTTGTATTGACTTCAAAATATAAGCATGTAGCAAGATTATAGATAATCTACCAAGGCTATTCAGAGAAACTCAAGGGTGTAGGCTAAAATAAACCCAGGTTGTAACCGGGGCTGCCATGGACATTTCTGTTCCACACTTTTCCTCTGATTTACTCCACAGACACTCAGTGTGCTATTTATTCCTATTTTCTAATGCATTTCTAAACATAATACCCCATCTGATGTCCAGATTGTTATAAGCAGAAGGGAAGGCGTTTGAACATGTGCTTCAGGAAGAACATTAACCTCGTCATATTTGCATTTCTCTTTTCTGATTTTAATTAAATTTGCATGTCTTCCTCATCAGCTTACACTCAGTAAATGAGGATGCAGTTTAAAAAACAACAACTTTTTTCCCCATCAATGGCAATGAATAATTAAAAAGTAAGGGGAAATATTCAAAATGTCTTTTTTGACTTTAGCACATCTGGTAACTAATTATTAACGCACATTTCTTTAGAATTTGGAACCAACAGTTCATTAAAAAAAACTCTCAATGAATTTTGGTGCAAAGCGTGTTGCTTTTTGAATGAGCAATCTTTAGCGTTCCAACCTTTTTTTGCTTTAGCTTTAACACCTTTCTGCTGCCTTCATGAGAAGCCTGAGGGCTACAGCAGCCACTACCACACTCTTCCCTCTCCAAGTCCCCTCTCATTGGACCAGATGAGGACAGCGTGAGGGCCCGTCCAGTACTTGTACCCTCCTCCTTCACAGCCATGCCTTTGGATTGTCTTTGTTAAAAATGCATGAACACCTCTCTAGAAAACACATCTTGAAGACGGATTATGTTGCTCTAAAGACTCATTCAGTTTTCCCCAGCTATGTTGCATTCAGGGTTAATTTTAAATGGAATCAAAATGACTGTTCATATTTTTTCGTATTCAGTTATTAGCTACTTTTTCAAATACAGTCTTGTGCTGTTAGCATTCTCGTGTCTGCCAGGGGAAATGATGTCCATGAAAGCCCAGATGTATTCTGCACGACTTCTCCCCCTTAGTCAGTCCTGCTCTCATCATTGGCTATTTATATCTCAGCTAATGTGATGAAAGAAAAGACAGCACTCACATCATCAAAGCTGTTCTTTCCCATTTTGGCTATTTGTGTTTGAAAATTATATGAACAAGATAATGGAGAAATGTATATTGTACTTGGATGGTATAGGTTTCTGTCAGGAGCGAGGAACTGCTTGTTTAATTGAAGGAACACCTGCAGGCTTGGCACAGCAGCAGTAATGCTAAATTTTCTGTTGTTAATTTTCAGCTCAGCTTAAGCTGCCACTTGGAGGGAAATTAGTGAACAGGTGGCTAAATATAGGAGAATGTTACTGTAGACTTGAAATATTACCATAATGTAATCAGTAAAAACTAATTTTTGCAGTTAGCACCACACCTTACTTCCAACCTTAAAGCTTTTACTCATTCTAACAACAATGCTTCAGGATATTTAAATGCACCCAAAGAAAGATGTGTTATTGTTTTCCTCTTGGTGGGTTTTAAGTCGCAAAATGCATCATTTACAAGCTAAAAAATGGTTATCAAGTAGAGTCACAGCATAAACTTTGAAAGTAACAGGTTGTTTTTCAAACTTGGTTTTAATTTTTAGTGACAATTCACTCTGTTACATTATGATAAGTGATTGGATGCATATTAACACATAAAGAGCTTTACTGGCTTCTGCGTTGCCTAAAAATGGTTCTCTTTCACATCATATTTTTGCCTCTTGAAAACAGGAAGTCATGGATAACGTCCTAAAAAAAAAGCCCAGAAACAATTACTTCATTTACTGGGATTTTTTTTCCCCACTGAATAAACATACTTGTATTTTAAATTCAAAATGTTCCTAATTTTTTCAAGTGAAAATGTGCTACCACAATAAATAATTTTGATAATTTTGAGCCTTTTTACTCGTCTTGGCTGGACACCGTGCCTTTATTATCGCAAAACACAACTTTAGTCCTGACTTCACAGAAACACAGGCAGCTGAATGTGAAAATATGTCAGGCCCAAGTCCTGGACTGGAAAAATTAAATCCAATTCTCTGTTAGGGCTGCACAAGTAATCGTGTTTACAATATAATCACAAGTTTAAGAGGGAAGAGAGTTGCAGCAGTGAGTTTACTTGTTTTAGAGTTTTTTACCAGAACCTTTCAGGAATCTCACCATGGCATTAAGTACCGATCAAACTGTTTAATACATAGACTTCCTTGTTGGTTGCACTTTTTGTTCAACAAAGATTGATGTCCAACTCAACAAGCTATTCTCTTGAATAATATTCTAATTAATAAAACAGTCAAATTTCTTGTTGTAAATGGTCCTTATTTACAAACATCTTTATCTATAGGGCATTTTTGTAGCTTGTGGTTAATGCAGAGAAAAGTCAAAAATCAATGAATAATTAAATTACGGTTGAAATATATTGCATTTTCATTTTTGGCTAAATCGTACAGCCCTATTCTCTATTGGTTTGCTGAGCTTCTGATCATGCTACAGATAAATAAGTGCAATGAAACAAAACAATATATATCTCAATATGTCCGACACAAATGAGAACTGTGCACAAATTAGAGTTTCAACCACATCAGGCTTAAGACGGGTAGTAAACTTGACATTATCCTCTGGCTGAAGTGTGTTTGTTGATCAGTAATCATCGTGGTAACACCACTTCCCTCCAGGAACGGGCACCAATGCTTGTTACATGGAACAGATGAGGAACCTTCAGCTGCTGGATGGAGACGAGGGCCAGATGTGTGTAAATACGGAGTGGGGAGCTTTTGGAGATGATGGCGCCCTGGAGGACGTGCGCACTGACATTGACCGGGAAATCGATGCAGGCTCGTTGAACCCTGGCAAGCAGCTGTGAGTTTCAGAAAATGTATCTGTGTTGGCTGCAGAATAAATCTGTAATCGGAAATCGTCATTGTCAGACTCCACTGTTTGTATATGGTATATAGATTAATAATTTATTATGAAAAGCCTATTATTTTCTGATTCAATGTTTTTGCCCCCTTTTGTGGGGCTCGAGAATAACAGTGATTTATCCTTCAAAAAGCCATGATATTATTTGCAAGCCACTCTGCTTTCTTTCTACTAAAGGCCTGGAGGTTTTAAGGTTACACAAACTATCCTGATTGCTTCCCCTTTTCCCGTTGTTGCTTTAGTCCCAGGGACTTACTAATCTTGTCATGGTCTTCACCTATGACATTATTGGCTGCTAAGATCGAAACACCAAAAGCTTGTTTCACTGTCTAGAACTTAAATTCCCTTTGATTGCATGTGTTGTAGGCCTCTGATTTAGTGCCTAGAAACTGTTCATGTGTTGTTATCATCAGGCCCCTGTCCTTCAGGCTTCAGTAGATGTTCCCAGTTCTTCCATCTGAGTTATAGCACTGGGGGGTGTTGATCCACAGTGAGCCTCCCTCTATATCCACATCACACTCCCTGCACTGAGGCCTAAGGCACTTAAATATACGTTCTTCCCAGTAGGATGCCACTAACTATAATGATGTTCATCCTGGATAGAGCCTCTTATGCTCACTAATCCTCTATAATCTTCATGATAAACACACAGTGTAACGCACACATTGCAAGTAAACCAAATAAAGTGGGCATAATATTTTACTTAAGGGAACAGTTAGAACGTGTTGAGCTTCAGATATTTGAACTCATGTGAGTTTATTTAGACTTGAGCTTAATCCCATTTCACGCTTAGATCCTAGCCCTTAAGGGTGTCCCCAGCCCTTAAACAGGGGTGGTGTTTCCTAATTATTTTTCAGGGGTAGAAGGTGGGCTTCCCTGAACAAATCTAAATATTTTCTTTTATATTTTTAATGGCAGAATACTCAGTGTAATATCAAAGTTAAAGAACAATTAAGCTCAAAATTTACTCTAAAACCTTTTTTTATTTTTGCTAATAAGCTGCATACATGGATGGTTTTTTAGTGATGTCTACATGTCCCGGCCATTACTTTGACGATTTAATGCACAATTGTTGAAATCTTGCTTTTGTGTCTAAAACCGTCTGTGTTGCGCCCTCCTCGTGTTTGTACAGCACTTGACGTTTGAATCTGTATGGGCTGAAAACATATTGTGATGTCACCCAGAAAAACTGTCAGTACTTCCACCGCCGTGGGGCATAAAAGCGGCTCCTGTCTCTTACGCGTCTGTAGTGACTCGGACCCTGCAGTGTGTTCCACCTCATACGACCAACCCGTCGCAAAACTAGCATCACTGTGATCGCTCTCCATGTTTGTGTCGCTGTTACTGCCAGTGTCACTTCCCCTGTCGATTCGTCTGTCAATCACAGCCCAGACCACGGCCAGCCCCCCGGGGTTGCAACTCTCAAGTTGAAGACCTCTGGTCTAAGGATTTCGTCAGGATACCTAATGGACATCAGGGAGCCATGCTTTATCCTGCACAGGTCTGTGTCCCTCCATGAATATGCCCCCTCAGAACAATACTGACACTGAACAGGGCACCGGGGCTGAGCCTGCCATTTTCAGTGCTCTCTGCCAAATGCCAGTGAGCACAGGGATTACCAGAGGACATTGGGCCCTCAGGCCACCCTCATGAAGTCTGCTTCCAATGGTTTGGTCAGAGGCATTCACAGCATTAGCCTGCTGAAGGTAATTTGTGGAACTCTGGCAGCAATCATCCTGATCCTCCTTGCACAAAGGAGAACATACCCATTTTGCTGATGGGTTGAGGACCTCCATCCCAGCTCCTCTCCAGCTCTCCTAGAGTAACTTCCTGTCTCTTGTAATCTCCTCCATGTTCTCGAGACTGTGCTGGGAGACGACGCAAACCTTCTGCATTGGAAGTTTTGATGTGCCATCCTGCTGGCCTTTGACTGCCTGTGTGACCTCTGTAGGGTCCAGGTGTCGCCTCACACTACCAGTAGTGAAACTGACCCTGATCAAATGCAAGACCACTCAAAACCACTCAAAAAAATAGTGGTTAGCATAGCTGCCTCCAAACAGTTGACCTTGGTTCGATTCCCAGCCATCGCAATCCTTAAGGGGGAGTGGTGGCCGAGTGGTTAGAGCAGCGCGCTTGCACTCAGAGAAGGATGCAAGTACCCAGTTCGATCCCCACTACCTGCACTCTGGGTCCCTGAGCAAGACCCTTAACCCCAGATTGCTCCCCGGGCGCCACACATGGCAGCCCACTGCTCCCCAAGGGTGATGGGTTAAAAGCAGAGAACAAATTTCGTTGTAATGTATGTTTCAATGACAATAAAGATGATATTACTATTACTATTACTAACAAATGAGTTGGGGAAATTATCTGTGTCCTCCGCCTCCAGAACCATTCCTGTTTGGGCTGGTCTCATTGTTGCCCCTTTAGTGCACCGGTTGTTAATTTGATGTTATACTCTGATTAACAAGTGTTGCTTACATTTTTTTAAGCAGTATAAATATAGATCTGTCATGCTCGTTGAATCAGTGTCTCTACTCTGCCAACTCTGTCAACTCAAACGTTTTACTCCATTGAAAGTATAAACGTACCAGTTTAAAAACTACTGAAAGTGTAAAAGCAATTTAAGAAAAATAAATCTCGTTAAGGTCTAAAGCTTAGAGCGACCGCACAAATCTCAAATGAATTCAAGTGTGGGTAAAATAGCACATTTTTAATAAATAAAATACTATTATTGTGAAGCCACACAGCTCCCATCTCATCTATTTTGGTTGAATAATTTCACTTTATTTATACCTTTTGCTGGAATGTTTTTAATGTGAATTTGATAACAGCCTCCCACTTTAGAGCATAATAGCACAGAGTGAATGCAGCACCTACATAGTCTATTGGTTTATTCCTCGTGGAAGAAAAATTGCAATACCGGGTAACCTTGATATGAATGGGTTTTAAAATAGTCAGTTCAATTTAATATGCTTATCTGAGCTTTCATTCTCTACAAGCCTTTACGACCTTTTCAAACTTTTAAATAGGATTAACAAATAAGCAACCCTTTTCTGGTGGATCAATCTAATTCTGCACCCTTGTTCCACTTTAAAGCACTTTTAAGTTCCTCAACTTTTTTGTTGAGAATAATATTTGATGTAATATAACACTGCATCAAATATTCTAAATTTATTTCTAAGCATATGCCCTGCCGATCATGTATAAATACTAAATGCAGCACTCCGCTAGACTACTCATCTCCCGAGAACTCTCACATTTTGTCACATTTCAACCACAAAGCTCAATGTGTATTTTTATTCACTCCCTCTCAGTTGCTACATTATAAAAAAGTAGTAAATTATCACATAATAATGAAGTGAGTGGAATAAGATACATGACACGTTGTAAAACAGCCTTTTGTTGCTACAGCTGCAGGCCTTTTAGGTTCTGTTTTTTCCAGCTATGCTTGTCTAAAAAAAAATCATTTTTCGCATGTTTCCTTTGCAAATTGGCTCAAGCTCTTGCTGATCAGTTTGTTAGGCTCTACAAATTTACATGTCTTACCTCATACTCTCCATTAGATTTAGGTCTGGGCTTTGACCTGGCCATTCTAAAACAAATGGATGATGGCTGCGCTTAACCTAAACCTTTGCATTGCAGCTCTGGCTGTATGTTTGGGGTCGTTGACCTGCTGGAAGGAGAACCTCTGCTGCAGTCGTCCCAGAGTTGTTTCTCTGAGTTAATTCATAAACAGGGGGGGGGGGGGGGGGGGGGGGTTCTGCTTCTTCTTTTCTCCTCTTTTTTTCTCCATGTGTCCTTGTGCTGCCTTTTCTGAACAACACAACACAGTGCATGTGGGTTCAGACATGACATAAAGCCATTGTTTTCATATTTTTTTTTAGAACCAAAATCATAATTGAACATCATTTATTGATTCTACAGGCTTAGCTTGCCGCGCACTGTCCATGAACATTTTCCCTAGAACTATTTGGTGTTATGTTAAAGTCAGAATAGGTAAAAACAGCGTCTAAAACAAGCAAGGAATTTAATCTTGAAACCACATTAAAAAACAATACATCAGAAATATGCAGCTTTTAATGATTTATTAATTTTTCCTGGAAATGGAGCTGATAAATTGTCCGACTAACAAGCTTGAGGGGGATGTGAAAACATGTCGCGCCATCACAATAAGTACTTCTGAGTCTAAATTAAGCAAGAGTTTTAATTAATAATTTTTGTTTAACACGGAAATGTCATCCAGATGGTATTTTTGTGTTCACTTCCTAATTTATTCTCTGATCTTATTAAAAGTCCTCTAGACAGATGTATATCAGCATATCATCATCCCTTCTACAGTTTGGATTCAAAATGTGAATTACCTTGTAGAGGCTGCCTTTCGGGAGCTAATCTATGTATATTTCTCTTTTCTGTCTGTATTTTTCTTAGGTTTGAGAAGATGATAAGTGGGATGTACATGGGGGAGCTGGTGCGTCTCATCTTGGTCAAGATGGCCAGAGATCAACTGTTGTTCCAGGGAAACATTACGCCAGAGCTTCTGACCACTGGACACTTCAGCACCAACTACATCTACACTATCGAGAGTGACAAGTTAGTATAAGTTAGTGTCATTTGCACATAAATGGTGTCCAATTAGAGCCCTAAAACATCCAGTGTGACGGTGGATTGACGTCAAGGAATGAGATTAGTGAGTCGCAAAAGGCCTTCAACACTTTGTTCTTTGTGTAATTTTTGTCTGGGTTAACCCATAAATTTAAAAAGATTGGAATTCTGGAAAAACAACTTTAATATATCAATTGATGGGAGTGGGAGTATGTTGTTAATGGTGTCTTACTGCTTCTTATCTGTAAAAAAAGAACAAAAGTATTTGTATCCATGTATTGAAACCACAACATATTTTAAAGGTGACCTAATATGCTTCCTTTTAACATTCAGAAAGGGTCTATGGGCTTCCCAACCATAATGCTAAGCTAGTTTTTCTTAAGTCAGTTGTTTTCACTAAACAATGAGAATTCAGTTTGCTAAAACTGTGCTTAACTCACTTCAAAGTCTAATTGTACCATCTAAGAATTGGATTTATTCTTGTCACAAGCAAGAAATGTTTGTGAATGCTCCAACGCTGCTGAGCCAATTAACGAGGAATCCAACGTTTTTTCCGGACGGGTACATTTGTACACATTGTGACATTGACTTTCCTTAATGAACTTGTCATAATGAATTTAGCATAAAAATGTAAACTCAGCTTTAACTGACAGGGAGTAGGAAGAAAGTTTCACAATCAGTTTTCCTTTGTGATTTCCTCCACAGTTAAACAATTAAGGTATTTAGATGTGATTCAATGTGTGAAATCAACATTTAGAAACTTGGTATAAACTGACAGTGTGCAGTGGAGGAGTTCGTATTTCAGATTAAATGTGCCATCCGTTCCAGAGCAAAGTCACAACTAATCTACATGTGAAGCGGTGTTGAAACAACTGTTGGGCCCAATGATATGTACTGAGGAAAACACGACTCATTGGTGAGAGACAGTGAAGAATGCCTCCCGGGAGGCTGACGTGTCATTATCCAAGCCTGCTATAAATAAGGAAGTTAATGAGAGGAAATGCAGAAGGCAGTTCTGGAACATCATTCTTCTGACAGATGACACTAAGATCAAACTGGCTCTTTGATGAGATGAAAAGAACAAGCAGGAGGTCTGGAACAGCTTATCTTTAAAACATTTAACACTGCAATGAGAGGAACGTTTAGCCTCCGAAGTTTATCCAACATCATTTAGCCTTCTGGCTCTAGTTATCCTGCACCTATATAAGGCTCTATATTCTGCTGGCTCATCACGTGTCTAAATGGAAGACTTTAGTTTAAAGGATGCATCAAAGTACACTTGTATGAAGAACGAAGCCACAAAGGATAATTTAAGATTTTAGCTCCCACTGAAAGGAGACCATCGCGGTAGAACCATAACTCACCATAGATGCTGTGTATCTCTTCTGGCCCGGGGACCCACTGGGATCCCCAGAATAAGCTGGAGATGGGTTTTAAATCGTACTTTTGCTTTCTAAGAACTCAAATAATAATTTGAGGCGGCACAAGTATGTGGGACCTTTATGGCGTTTAAGCACAAATAAATAAAAATTCTTCTCTTCCTTATTTCTTGGAGTTGACTGTGCAACCTGTTCACAAATGAATTCTAGCTGTAGAGCTTGATTGTTTTCTGCTTTGCATGCAGAGATGAAGAAGGTCTGGCAAGCACTGAGAAGGTCCTCCGTGGCATGGGTCTGGACCCGACCGCTGAAGACTGCGCCGCTACTCGGAGGATATGTCAGATCGTGTCTACTCGGGCCGCACACTTGTGTGCCACCAGTCTGGCAGCAGTGATGCGACAGATCCGGGATAACAAAGCAGCCGAAAAGTTGCGTATCACCATTGGAGTAGATGGCTCAGTTTACAAGAACCATCCAGAGTAAGTGATCCAGAGCCCTTCCACGTGTATCTCACTCATGAAACGCTAAATTATATTATAAAGTGAGTTTTAGTAGAGATAAAGAGCTCATCTAGGACCGAGCTTGATTAGAGCCATTACGGCTGTTTCTGCATGTGCCTGAGTATATTTGTCCTACAATGGGCCGAATTGTTCTGACAAGTACACACAATCCCCACATGTTGATTGTTTAAGCCCTCTTTACATATTTCGAGCTCGTTCACACAAAGGGATTTGTTCTCCCTTGTCATCAGTGTTTGCCTGACTGACTTCAAGTCAGCATTTACAAAGTTGTTTATTTGCCTGCTACACTTCCCATGTCTTGCAAAATATTTGTCCAGCCGGGTGTTCCAGTTGTAAAATATAACGGGACACATGCCACACAGCTCCACCCCTCCGGTGTCTGGTTGGGCTTTGGTCTTTTTCTCTGTTAAATCCACTCAGACCAGGGCCAAGGACTTAGTGTCAGGCTGGATGTCAGCCGTCTTTTTTAATGAACTTGAAGTACAGACTTTGGGTCAGTCCATTGAACACAATTTAATTATCCTCACTCATCCCTTCTGATTAAAATTCACCTTGCTCCATCTCTTTTAGGAGGGCTTGACCGGTCAACATTTCTTCACTATGCAAACACAAACAAACACATTTAGATTTAATCTTTTATTACAGTGTTGATTTCTTTTGTTTAGTTTATTTTCTTGGTTCTGGCTTACAGTACATATATAGTTCTTTGGAGGCTTTTTAATCCCACTAGCACAGGTTGCTTTTTTGTTTTTGTCATCTGTGCTCCTCTGTTCATAGTTGGAATGAGCGTAAACTCCACTTGGACTTTCAAAGATGATATATTATAAATGATTGTGAAACAGTATAATTATATTGACTTCTCTTTGGTTGTTAAAATTAAATAAAACAGAACAAACTGCCAGAAGGTGAAATTATATTATATGCTGCCTGGCAAAAGTAATCAAGCCCCTGAAATGGTTTACGTTTATCACATTGTGAAGTGGAAGGAAAATGGGACAAGCTTATTAACTTTTACAATTTGATATGGATTAAAGGGCAGTACACATATCTGTCTTTACTTGAGTTGCTGCTGCAGCTATTATGATGTATGCCAGGTTAATTCTTCAGTTGGAAGTTTGTACTTTGACTAGGCCATTCTTCTTAATAAGCCTTGATCTAAACATTTCCTTTGTAGCATTGGCTGTATATTTGGGGTTGATGTTTGCAGCTTCTGACTGGTTTTCTTCCAGGACAAGCCTGTATTGTCTCCATTTGTCTTCTCGCATACTCTGACCAGCTTCCACATCAGTAGAACTGAAGGTCTTTTTTTGAAACACAAATATTTCTCTGTCTACAGATTCTTACCTGAGTTTTAGATCTTTGCAGCTCCTCTAGAGTTACCATGAGACTCTTGGCTGTTTTTCTGATTAATGCTCTTAGTATTGCTCCAGTATTCACTATCAAACATCCGAGACCCTCCACAGAGCAGATGGATTTATATTGAGATTAAATTACACACAGATGGACCCTGTTTACTAGTAAGGGAACTTTGGGAAGAAATTTGTTGGATTTTATTTTGGGGTATGAAAATTAAGGATTTGTCTCTGAAAGAATTGAACCCTTTTCATATTTTTGATTTAAAAGTATCTTCCAATACAAAATTATGGTCCACTGTTAGATGTCGTATCCAGTAAAATATATTAAAGTTTGTAGTTGTAACTTGACAGAATGCTAAAACGTTCAAGGGGGTATAAACACTAATTTAAAGCACTGTTGCCACTGTTCTTTGTATTTGCATTAGTGTTTATTTAACACAGTTTTTTTGTAAAGTATAGAAAATATTATGAAAAAAGAAAAGGGCAAGATGGCAAAGCTCAAACAATGTGTGTCCATTTTATGCACTAAAAGTAGTTGAAAAGAGAGACTGTTTCTGGTGCAACAATAGGGTCCAAGCATTATCGTACCATAACAGGTTGATTTGATGGGTATCTGGGGAAGTGTCAGCCTTTGAGTCTGTAGGGCCACATAACTGACATTGTTTAACACAAATCCGTCCACCAGTTTTAGAAATATCATAATCTTTGGCTCTGCCACTGATCCAACAAGATACTAAGACTCTTATTCACAGAGAAAACTGCATGCATCAAAAATGTATACCAATATGTTTGGGGATATCAGTGCTTCAAAACATTTTTGCCATTTTCTTTCATTTCTATTTTCTATTGTCATTAAGTAACTTAAAAAGAAGTATTTTGTCTGAGACAGCAGTCGTCATACTTTTAAAGTTCTTGTAAGTTTAACAATTGACGAGGCAATAAATCTGGTTCTGTTTCACACACTTTATTAAAATAAGTGTTTTTACTGTAGATTTTCCAGGAGGCTCAACAAAACGGTGCGGCGCCTTGTGCCAGACTGTGACGTGCGCTTCTTGCAGTCCCAGCATGGCAGCGGGAAAGGGGCCGCCATGGTTACAGCGGTGGCCTACCGTCTCGCCGCTCAGCAGGCCGAGCGGCAGCGCATCCTTGACACCCTGCGTTTGAGTCGGGAGCAGCTTTTCGAGGTGAAGAGGAGAATGACCGAAGAGATGGCACGAGGCCTGTCGAAGCAAACGCATGACCAAACAAGCGTCAAGATGCTTCCGACGTATGTCAGATCCACCCCGGACGGAACAGGTTGGCTTAAACGAAAACAAGATTTCCATAACTCCTTACACAAATAAAACATCTTGCTTCTGTTATGTGTGAATTTTTTCATCCCTTTTTTTTCCCGTTTTTCAGAGCAAGGAGATTTCTTGGCTTTAGACCTTGGTGGATCCAGTTTTCGTGTTCTTCTTGTTCGGCTGAGACATGAGAAGAAGCTAAAAGTGAATATGCACCAGAAGATCTATAGTATCGACCAGGAGACCATGCAAGGCACAGGGGAAGAGGTAACATGTCATTTGGGATTGAAATAGTTGAAAATCATTCTAAGGTTTATGTATCGGAGCAAACCGTAAAGCTGCATTCAAACCGTTTCCCATCCTGCTTTGGTGGTATGTGAAAATGAGTTTGACCTGGGTTTTTGGGTGAAGAAATCACATATTTTTTAAGATGAAGTTCTTTTCACACCTATGAAGTAAGTATGCTGCTTTTAAGGCAGCTGGATCCATCTGTATTGAGATGCAGTATTTAGCACATTCTGTGTTATACTGCATCTGGACAAACTTCTCAGTGGTGATGCTTGTTTCAGGGCCTTATCTGTATACTATGCTACTCTTTTCAATGTTCTACGTATTATTTACGTTAGAGTAAGGTTTTGAAAATAGTTAAAAAAAAATGCAAAAATATGACAGGAATTGAGACAGCCAAACACTTCTCTATTATTATTGATATGGGGGAGCAAAGTCTGAGGAACACCAGCTGTAAAGACGGGAGTATAATGGCTTTCTGCAGTCAGGACAAAAAGAGAATTACTGCCAGATGTAGCAAGGATTTTCCAGGGACTGACCATAAGCGATTAAGAAAATTTTAATACTGTTGTCTGGAAAGATGAGGGTCTGCACCGGTGCAGGTTTGAGCCACAACAACAGGCAGATTGAGCTGACTGAGCAGCCAATGACCAGGGCAACTCAGATTAATTCTGCTGTGAAATTTGTATCTGTTTTGGTTATGTGTAATGACAAAAATGTTGGTGATCACCTTGAAAATAGCTTTTTATGGCATTTTAATGTATTGGGACTTGAATATTTTTATCTATCCATGCTAATATATTCAAACAGCATGTCCTCTCCTGTAGCAAGGAAAGTAAAGATCTTATATAGAACTCACCCAAGGCAATCTATCTTTCTATGCAATTGAGAAGCTTGGCAGATGTGCAATAGGGGCTCACATTTTTTCATTAATTCCATTTTTTTGTTGTTTAAGCTTTTCTTACAAATGTATTATATCTAAAAATGTAGATATAATAATATGGTAATTATTTTAATTTCACTCCGTTATGTGTCCTAGCTCTTCAACCATATTGTGTACTGCATTGCTGACTTCTTGGACTACATGGGAATGAGAGGAGCATCCTTACCTCTGGGATTTACGTTCTCTTTCCCATGTGATCAAACCAAACTGGATGAGGTAACATTTTCTTTAGATTTTACTTTCATATTGTAATTATTAAGTTTGTCTGTGTATTAAATTGTTTCCTAAAGTATTGGTTGCGTGATAAGCAGGCAGAAGGTGTTTTTGCTGAAGGTTTAAACTATGGATTTACTATATGTTGAGCCTTTTGCTAAACAAGTTGATCATGTTTTTAAATTGCATTAGAAAAACACCTTTTCAACCCTCACAAAAGCAGGATTACATTAAGCAGAGCTTAGTCTGAATTGCTGTCTGTGTTATAAGCTTGTCACATTGGTGGGGGAGCACACGCAGCCATCCAGGCTTAGTTTCCACAATAACATATTACCTTGAAATACAAATACTTACCAATCCAGCATTCATCGCAGCTGGAAGCCTGTACAATCAGTAAACTGTGGGGACCGCCATTTAGCTCCTGACAACATTTAGAAGCACCTCACATGAAAAGTGAACTTTGTGTCACTGCCTCTAAACATTATGTGTAAAATAAGCTATCAATCCTACAGGGTCTAAAAAAAAAAACTAAACATAATTGGGTGTTTTGGTGAAGTGATTGTATAAGTTGCCTTAGTTGCCCATTGAAGACAACTCACTGCAGAAGTGTTAAATAAAAGTTTGAAATTTTCTAAAGAGGGTGAGAATTTTTGGAAGCCGTTCAGAGCTCCAAAATTGACCATTTAAGTTGAGTTTCTATGGCAGACACGCGATTCATAACATTGTTTTCATTAAGTATTGAGTCATGTGAAAATAAGAACTGTTGGCTTAGTTTATAAATGGACTATGTTGGACTTGTAAATAGACCCACAGCCATCACATTCACTCTTGCGTACACTCTTGGGTGTTTTTAAGGACAGTATGTGCCCTGGCCTCGGATAATCATTTGCTTGAATATTGTTGTTTCTAGCTTGTCAGAACAATGCATTTTACACAAGAATAATGAGGCTAGGACATGTGATGCAATTTTAAAAGCTTTTTAACCTAAACGTGTCCGTGCAGCATGCCCTGACTATTCCCAGTTATTTGGGTTCTCCATTAGCATCAGTTCCATGGTACCAGACTTTTTTTAGTACCTTTTTGTCTGGTTGTAAGAGAGCCAATTCGGACTTCAGAAGACTCAGTCACTGGTTCACTCCTGAAAAAGGTAAAGTGGGTTTAGGCTACGTCAACACGGAACTGAACATTGTGTCCGCACAGAAAAGTTTGAGCCTAAAGATGAAGCCGCATTAAGCCGGAGGAGCCGTAATAGGCGTTCCAGCACCTATGCCGTGCAAGTGAGTGGCGCAGTAATGCTGACATAGAAGTAAAGGAAGAAGAGCATGGGGGAGGGGAGAGAGAAAGCAGGAATTTGTGTGGACCGACAACAAGGCTGTCTTCACAAATGCAGTGGAGGAGCAAAAGGCCCGTTTACACTACACTTTTTTAACCGAGCCGAGACCAGTCCGAGCTCGGTAACCGAGATAACTCTTGTGTGTAAACGGTCAGCAGACTGAACCAGACCGCACTAAACATAACCGGACCGCGCTAACTGCAGACCAGCTCTTGGGTAGGTCTCGGCCTGGTTTTATTTCTGGCCCAGTTTTCTGATAAACAGCGCATGAGCAGACCGCGTCATCTCCTTACAGTCAGCTGACTGTCCGCGGGTTTTCCGGCGTGTCTGGCTGCACGTCCCGATTCACACTCCATTCAGACAAATTTCAGACATTCATAATAATACTAGCTTCCTTACCGTGCCACACGGTTTCCAGTGATGATTCTGCTTAGCAGCGCAATGAACCTCAGCGTCTGTCGTTGTTTCCTGCATCTGTAAATCCTTATTAGACGTTCGTTTGTCTCATCCACTTCCCAAAAAGCCAACTTTCTCAAGTAAATTCACCAATGGTTGCCTTCTTCCCCTGACTCTCTGCAAACACCGAAATATCACAATATCAAGCATGACTTCCTGAATGTTACGGGCGCAGCTGTGTGTGTTTCGCTGCTTCCGCCTTCAATCCCAGAGAGCGGTAGTACCGCAGATCACCGCTAGGGGGCGAGGAGCAACCAAGGAACCGAGATAGCGTTGTGTGTAAACGGTCGTCAGAAACGAGGCTCGGCCTGGTAACTGGACCAAGCTCGGACTGGTCTCGGCATGGCTCAGTTTTTTAGGTGTAGTGTAAACGGGCCTAAAATGTGTTGGTGTAAAGTCCACAAGAAATCAAAACAAAACCACAACTCCGGAGTCCGCCATTGTTGTTTATTTGTGTTAGCGCATGTGTGTTAGGGTCTACATTTGCTTGCATGCTAACCCTAACACTAATGTGTAGCTGGTTATGCAGATAGGGCTATCAAGACAGGGCCTCACACTTTACATCTCTGGGAGCTGGTTTCAAATAGATTCGGTTTCTAAGCCACTTCATCTGGATGGGACCCCCTATCCGACCAAGAAGTTTGTTGGATACAGCCAAACCCGTCCTTGCTTGGATGGGGCCTTAGTGTAATAATCTTAATTTCAAAGGGACAAAAATTAAATCCCAAAGAGCATGAAGCATTATTTCCAACAAAGTGTTGCCATGAATTGCCTGATCAAATTTAGTAACCCATGCCACCAGGGTTGCGACTGGTTGTAACTGTAGCTGTTCCACGCTCTTTGTACAAAGTCAGCAGTTTTGCTCTTCTCTTTATGCTTTATCTACAAAAGCTAGCTTTTACTTTGTAAGAATGCGCTTTATTAGAGAGGTGGTGTGGTTTGCTTCTTAAATTAAAACACACTGGTCATAGTAAGGCAAAACAGTTTAAGAACAAGTGTATTTCAGATCTTAAATATGTCAACATATTTGGTTATTTGGTCTAAATACTTTAGTAAGTCTGTCTGTAAGGGTTATTTTTTAGTATGGGGAATTAAGGGTTTTAATGTAAAATGTCCAATTTAGGGTTTTACTTTTCTTATTAATCCATATGACCTGACCACTTGTGTGCTACAGAGTTAGGATTTTACTTTAAATTTACAGTTAAAAAGTTTCTTTGAAAAAGAGGAATAATCACTTTGCCACTGATTTCAGGTCTCTCATGGAATCAGTTTACATTGAAACAGCAGAAAGAAATGAGCTAAACACCGCATTATGTTGTTTATCTCATGCAAAGTTTTTTTTCTCAAACCCTCACATACAAAGTTGTCATAGGTATACTTGCTTTTGTGTAAAATTTATTACTGAATCATTTGGTTACTCAAGAACATTTTATGTTGTTTCTGTGCGTTTCTGGGGTTCTAAGGTTTTCGTCCCTAAAAAAGACATTCATTCATTCATGGAATTCTCTGCAATTATACGTCTAGATTATTTTAATTATGATTGGTTGAGTATTTTGCTGAAGTTTGTTTTCATATACACAGAGAGTGACACAATTTCTCCTTGGTCTCATTTGCGCAGGGCATTCTTCTGAAGTGGACGAAGGGTTTCAAAGCCAGCGGCTGTGAGGGGAAAGATGTCGTTAAGTTGCTTAAAGAGGCTGTCCGGCGCAAACAGGTCAGTGCACATTTAAAATACATTAGCGAAAAAAACATTTATGTAGTCTGTTTTTATAAAAGAATATCCAATTTTAATGCTTTCGACATGCTCTCACAGTTTTATATCTGTATTAAACGATATAAATCAATCAGCAATCAAATATTCCAGGCATAGTAGGTCTGTGTGCAGATGCCATCTATTTGCGGCAGACTTTCCAGGTAAGGACATAAAATAGGAAGTGCTGTTGTAGAAGGGCCATTTAATTAAAACATCCAGCATCTGATTACTACTTTCACTGGGCATGAGCTGATAAACTAAGTACCACCACATTGGAAGGATGTGAAGCGCTGTTTCAAGATGTGTGTCTGGCAGCTATACAGTGTTGGTAAAAAGTAAGTTTAGCCTTTAACTTACTAGCTTGTAGAACCAGCTTTAGCAGCAACAATATGATACAGTAATTTTGTGCATAATGTATTTCTCTCATCATTGTGGAAGAATTGGCTTGGCTTTTTACCTGTTTTGGTACATTTCAACCTGTAATGTAAATGTTCTTAATATTTTATGTTATGGGTCTCCACAACATGGTCTAAGTTGGTGAAGTAAAATTAGAAAACTATAAAAAATACAAAAGAAAATTGACATGTGCATATGCATCTGCTCCCTTTACTATGAAGCCCCCTAAAAAGATCTGGTGCAGCCAGTTACTTTCAAAAGTTAAATGAAATCCACTGGTGTGCAATCTAAGTGTCACATGACCTGATCTTTTCTGACAGACCTCAGAGGCTGCAGCATCTCTAAGCAAGAGGCGTCTAACTGTGATGACCAAGGAGCTCTTTAAACAAGTCAGGGACAAAGTTGTTGAGAAGTACAAGTCAGTGTGGGGTTATAAGAAAATATCCAAATCTTTGATGTTCTGTGGAGCACCATCAACTCCATCATCTTCAAATAGAAAGCACATGGTACCACAACAAATAGAGGGTCGTTCACCAGAACTCACAGACCGGGCCAGTAGGGCATTAATCAGAGGGGCAGCACAGAGTCCAACGGTAATGCTGTATCCAGACCAAATGCCTTTTGAGCGTCAAAAAGGCATCCAAGACTTCAACTTGGATGCTTGTGTACATAAAAGTCCGACTTGCTGTCTAGCGACTCAACGCTCTGACTGCGTGTCAGGTAAAGTGACTTCTGTTGGGAGGAGCTACCCTGTTCTTTTCCTCTGCCGGACTCTTTGTAAAACTGTGGATGAATTTATATTATTTATATTATTTTTATATATTTAATCAATCAATCAATCAATCAAATTTTATTTGTCAATTACAATTTGCATTGCAATCGAAAAGTCAGTTCCAGTACAACCATCCATCACATACACTTAACAAACAAACATTTGGGGGGAACGATTGACTGAGGCCTTGCGTTGCCAAGGAACGCAGCCAGCCAGCCGCTGCTAAAAAGCGCAGCTGTCAAGACCACATTCCTCCAAACTGCCCAGACCCCGCCTAAACGGAGTTTACAGGCGCTGCGTTGAAACTCTCGAAGAAAGAGCAACAACATGGGGGAAAGAGGGGAGGGAGAAAAAAAAGAGACAGATGTTTGCCTATTCATGCTCTCACCTATAAAGAGACAAACAACCGACACAAAAAAACCCTCATAGCACAAAAGCACAAATAAACACAAGACAACATGTATGCAGAAGGTAAACATTTGAGACCTGTCGCGTGAGTGTAATTCATCAGTTATGCGTGTGTGTATCGGCGAGAGTGTTTTTCTCCGTGAACACTCTCCAGAGGCCATTGTTCTTGATGTTATCAGCCGGCCCACAGTTCAGAGAAGCATCCTCAGGTGTCAGCGGGGGAGGGGGGTAGCCGGGGGCTTTTCTGGGCACTCTCCGTCATAACAATCCAGGAGAAGAGATAGGGAGGGAATCCAAATATGTTATTTGTTATGAGACAAGCTGCACTGCCTTTCCTGTCAGCTTTTAAGTCTTTTTCTGGCTCCACATAAATCCAATTTTCCAAATTATTGGGCTTTTTCGCGCTTCACTCCCAGATTTTATCCCATCTCCCCTTGAGTTCAACCCCAAAGTCAGTCTGCGTTCCAGCGCAGCCAGCTTTTCGGCTTGGCTCCATTCACCTGCCAGGTTTGTCCGTTCACAGCCAGAGTGAGCGCGTCATGCAGCCGGCAGCCTGATCAAGGCCAAATGGCTCCGACATCCGCTGTATTTGCCGATACTTCAAAAATCCACAAAAACCAATAAGTAGAGATCCCAGTATCCTTAATCCAATGTGAAAATTTCAAACGTCCAGGAATGACAAGGTCGAAAGAGACACCGTTTTCCTCCAGGAATTTAGGGTGTATCTCACAAAATAAGTCAAATCAGGACCGGACGGGTCCCCGTTCCGTTGCCTACCCGTCGAAAATAATTTATCAATAGTATTGAGAGACCAGCTTACCAGATCCATGTTTTTCAGAGTTCGGTTGATATGAAGAAAGTGCTCAGAAGACAAGACATAGCAAAGCAAAGCAGGATAGGGGGGGGGGGGGGGTAAAAAAAATTATATTATTTACGGAATATTATAATCTGTGCCGTGTCACCAGATTATTCAGAGGCGTTTTCAATTTGGTGAGATTCACCACTTACAACCGAAGCTGGGCACTGGCGAGGGTCACACTC
This sequence comes from Fundulus diaphanus, assembly GCA_037039145.1. Taxonomy (NCBI): domain Eukaryota; kingdom Metazoa; phylum Chordata; class Actinopteri; order Cyprinodontiformes; family Fundulidae; genus Fundulus; species Fundulus diaphanus. Next base: position 44,979,367 of record CM073127.1, on the reverse strand, counting down.
AGTGGGCATCTCGATATTAACATTTATAAGTGATCTGAAGTAAAAATATTTTTGCTGTTGGAAAATCCCCCACTACGTCAAAAAGTGGAGTCGGAGTCTCTCTGATTGGTTGAAAGCCCTGCATCCAGCTGCAAAAGTTCAGATTTTCCAACTCTAGTTTCGGCCGCCCTAGAGGTGCTTAACGCGCGGCAAACCACATTTGCAGCAAGAAACGCGCTGAAAGCTTGAAAACGCGCAGCACCGTAGGACCCCTTTATACACACTTTTTTTCATAGTTTGGCCAATCCTGCAACTTATAGTCAGATGGGACTTATATATATCAATTTTAAATGGTAAATCATACTGAACAAGATGAACCAAGTAGTAAACATTACCGTTTAATAGCCGGAAGAGGGCGCTGTAGGCCTGTGAAAACTACATGCTGCTCTTGCACCACTTAAAAATGAATTAAAACATTAAGTTATAAACAAGAAAGACTGAACACATATGTGGTTTGACTATTTCAGTCTGCTCTCACGCAGCAGAGCGTTGCGTGGTGCAGCTCGAAGGGCCCAGACTGCAACAGCACCCTGCTATTCGGCAGTCTGTGAAGCTAATAACAGCTAGCGCTATCTTACAGCTCTGTTGTTCGGGTGGGTTACAACTGCACTGATGCACATGAGCATAATGTTGCTCCGAAACATCCGTGCCATACTGTTAGCTTAGCACGTAGTACCGTTATGCTCACGGTCTAATTTCAGCGTAATTGGACCGAAATGCTCTGACGAGAAATTGGCTTGTTGTGCTAATTTACCCCATTCAGCCACCCAGGTATGTTCCATGTTATTCAGCCAGTTGTGGATGCAGCTGTGCAATTGAATAAGTTGCCTTACCAGATAAAATGTCAGTTTTTAGTCTTGGATTGTGTGAAATGAATTTCTAAATAAATGCGATTTATAGTCTGGTGCGAATTATGTTTTTTTCCTCATCATGATGCACTTTTTGACTGATGCAATTTATATTCCGGAGCGATTTATAGTCCAAAAAATACGGTAATCTGTATAACAACTGCATTTGATAAGCAGAACCTGGGCCCGATTTCACATAGATTCCCAGTGTCCTCTCAGAGTTCTCCTATCTTAGATCAAAAAGTCCCGCCTTGGAGTCTTATCTTATGAGTGATTCACATAGTTGCTGAGAGCGACTCTGGGTAAGGAGACGACAATTTTTTATCTTTAGTGAGGAGGAGTGGTTAACCCCGTTGCGAGGTGTGATGTCTTTTAAGGGCTGTGATTGGCTGAAGACGCAAACAAAAAAAACCCACAAATGTGGTCCTAGTAATCAACGGAGAAACCAATTAGACTGGATTAAGAAATCTGTGACATGATGATGAAATTTACCTAAATTAAATAATTGTCACAGCATCAAAATGTTTGAACGTACTGTGTTTACATCCTCATCATTATTCTGATTTGGGTGTTATGTTTACTCGCCATACTGGTCATTTTACTACTTCATCTAATTGATATTAACATGTATTCGGCTGTCAGCATTACTGGGATTGCCTGTTTGTATAAAGTGGTTGTATTTGATAAAACAACCGACATAAAATGGGAAAGAAATGGTGGAAAAAAACAAACTGCACCAAGGAGCAGCACCCATGTCCGCACAGGTTTGGGAGGTGGATAGTGGAGTGTTTTAAAGATAAATTGGTCCCAAGATCATGGCGTGAGAAGGCGTACTTTGAAGTGCATTGCCACAGATCTTTTTCTCTGCTTTTATGCACCAGCTTGGAAAGTGAGAAGCACTCTGTGCAGCAATCAAAAACCAGAGAGGAGACGATATTAGTCGGGCAAACTTCTAGATGGCCATTTAAGCCATCTCAAAGGCAGAAATTGCATTATGTACAATATAGAAAATCCTCTCACGTCTTTTTTCTTGTCTTTTTATCTTGTCTTTTATCCTAGCATTGCTTTTTCAGATAAACTTGTACTTTATATATATATATCTGAAGATGTATTGTTTGACTGTAAATGTCATCTGCCCACTGTGCCTGTAACTATTACTGCATAATTACCAATTGTAATCAGCAATTTCAACTGACCTGTATCATTTTACAATAGTTATAATTATTTCTACTCACCTTTCTGGAACCTGATGAACTCTTTTTACAACAATGTCCTTTTTCATTATTTTTTCCTGTTTGTCGCCACGGTGTGAAGGTTGTATGCTGTTTTTTGTATGTCATCTCTTTCTGTCAACCCGGCAGCAGTATTGCTGCGCTGATGCAGTTTAATTGGACCCCATATTAGAGAGTAGGGCCACAGGCAGTTTGACTTAAGGTGGTTAAGTTGTAATAATTGGAGAAGATTCAGATAAGCTTTTAATAACCCAAACATTTGGAGGATTTTATGTTTTCCTGGGAGTATTTACCTCAGTCTTATCAGACCAAACAATGTGCTTGAATTTCTGCCTTCTTCAACAACTTTAATTTCACCATTTTCTTGAAACAAACAGTAATTTTTTCCGCTTGGAGAGTATGTCTATCACTGCCTGAGCAGTCCTAGAATTTCAGACTCCTGCCTTGTTCCTTGTACCATATTTAAACCACTTATCCTTTTTTTCCCCCCAAGTCACGTCAGGACTAATTGTTTACATCCTCATTACTGCAGCAAGCAGGCTTCTACCTATTTTTAGATGGTCAACCAACATGTCTTATTCATTTTGTTTGTGAAACATTGGTAATCACAACACTTTCTCCTTTCATTCTTTTAAGAAGAATGGTGTTGCAGCACAGTAGTCTGAGAAAAACTTGGATTCTGTTGTTTCCATAGATGTCACTTAAACTGTGGCAGACAGTTTGACCCCCTCCTAAAGTTTTAAAGTACTCTACAAGAAGCAAGAGTTCAGTCTGTGTGATGTTCAGACCAACATCTCAAACACTGCTGAAGGCTTTCACACACAGGAGGTTTCAGCTTGATTTGTCCTGCCAGGCACAGATTTTCTTTTAATAGGAACTCTGATGGAATAGACCCGATAACCTTTCTCCAAAACTTTGACCGTTTGGCTGTTAGCAGGGCGCTATCTGTTTAAGAGTTTAATGGTTAGAATCTAACAGAAAGTAAGTGTATGGAGGCAATTACGGGGAAAACCTTTTCCGTGCTTTTTAGTTCCAGCAGTGAGCAGCTAAAGCGACGGAGACCCCTGCTAGCACCTGGTTAAAAAAGCAGAACAGAGATAAAGGTTAAAAGAGAAAAAACTGTATATAATTAGTTTTTATTCACCAGCTGAAGCAAAGTCTTTTCCTTCATGTGGGCTTATCCTAGAATTCAGTGATTGTAAGCAGGTTTTGGATGATTTATTATTTATTTTTGTTCCGTATTGATCGGTCTCATCGTTATTGTGCTTTTTTCTGGTTCGTTGTTGCAAAGAGATTTATATGTTTTCGTTTCTATATCCAGAAATTTGACTTGAACTTTGTGGCGGTGGTTAATGACACAGTAGGGACCATGATGACCTGTGCCTATGAGGACCCCAGATGTGAGGTGGGCCTTATTGTAGGTAAGTCTGTCTGTTCCACTTCTTTCTTGCCCGATTTTTAAAATTATTAAAGTCTTAATTGTGAGCGAAATGTTTCTCTGATATTTACTGTCATCAGCATTTCTTTCACATCCCTGTCTTTACTTCAGGCACAGGAACCAATGCCTGCTACATGGAGGAAATGCAAAACATCGAAACGGTGGAGGGGAACGAAGGCCGCATGTGTGTCAATGTGGAGTGGGGAGCATTTGGTGAAAATGGTGAACTGGACGACTTTTGCACGGAGTTTGATCGTGCTGTCGATGAATGCTCCAACTATCCAGGGAAACAGAGGTATCTGAATTAGAAGAAGGCATCAGCAGGTTTTGTCAACCAAAAGGAATAGGAATATATACAGAAAGAAAAGGTGCAAATGCTCACTGCAGCTTCTTTCTTAACCTTTTAAACCCGTCTGGCCCCATCTTGGTTACTAGTAGAGCCACATCTATTTTATCAGGCTTTAAAAGTAGGTCATAAACAGTCACGTTTTTCTTCTTTCCTAAATACCTCCAAGGAGGAGGCTTTAATGTTTAGAAAACAAGTCCCTAATTTTTTTCACAAATACTTTTGGTTTTACAGCATTTTAAACACAAAATGCCATTTAACTGACTATCGAACATGGCAGACAGGCTTAACTACCCCCCAGGTCGGTATTGTTAAAAACTAGAGCGTCCTACCTTTTAAAGAAGATAGAGCACGTCTCTGTCCCAGCTGTGGTAGTTTAATAATCCCCGTGTGTAATGGAGCTTCTTTCATTCCCTCCCTGCTGCTGTGTGCACAGTGATGCAAAGGGAGTTTCTCGCGATGTAGCTGTGACCAATTAACAATGTAACTTCCTGTTTTTTTTCCTCCTCTCTGAACGTCTATCACCATAGCAATGCAGATGAGTGAACAGATCATTTAAGAAGTTTCTTAAAGATATGAGTCATGATTTCTGGCATTTCTCTTCATTTTATTGATTTATAATGTGCTCAACGGTACGTCCCGATGAAACACAGGGTAAATCTCATTGCCAAAGGTTTATTCTTGTGCAGAAGGACTTCTACAATGGAAACCAGCACTTTTATTTGACCTGTTTCCTTTTTATAAGGTGAAAAACACATTTGGAACAGTTTTGGCATGTTTGGATAAGCTGTGCCGATATCAGAGGTCCTGCCTACTAAAATATTTGTGAAACAAATGTGCTTCAGCTGATTCAGTCCAGATTTGCTGCAGCTATTATCAACATGTGGATATACAAATCCGATGCTTCTACTGTATTTGCATAAGTGTTTTCATGTAGTTTTGAAGTGTTTATTTAGAAAAGTATTTAGGCGATCCTTAGAAATTTTTCTTTTTCTTTGTCTGATGTAGGTGACAAAACCACAGTGACCTTTGTAATAGTGGTTCACTTGAAAAATATTCTTTAATGCCTTAGTGTCACACCAAAACAAAATTTTACATTTAAGCTTTATAAATTTGGAGCTATACTTTATCTGATTTATATCAGATATGTAACTTCAGGCAGAAATTGCTCCTAAAACCTTTTGGGCTTAAAGGGTTAAGGAGCCAAACAACTTAAACAAATGTTTGAAAGAGTTTTGCTTCTTCAGCGGGCATGTAGTTTGTTTGAAACATCAATAATTGAAAATTGTTGAAGCCTTCTCTTTACTGAAGGAAGGCTTTAACGTTAGGTAATCTATGAGTGAAATACTTGTCAGATGCAAGGGCCAAAAAAATTAACTAAAGTCGACAAAATTGTATTTACATTGTTTATACTATTAAGATAAATACAAGTAATAAAAAATAAATGTATAAGTTATTTTTCTAATACTCTTTAGGTTTTAAATCTAAACCATTTTAGGCCTAAAATGATCTCTAAAGATTTTAAATGTCGCTCACAGTGATATGAGATGAGATCACATTGGCTGCTACGGCTTCCTGTTAATCTGCAGTAGTCTCTAGATAAATGTCTAGAGTGTAGAGGAGAGCGGGGGACAGGTGCAGCAGGAATACTTATGACATACAAGGTTCAAACTGGGGAACAAGTTTCTCTAAGTTTTCTCAACACCCAATTAACTAAAACTGTATTGAAACATTTCACGGCCAGAAAAAATGCAATGCAGAAATATATTTTTACGTTAGTTTGGTAGGGCTGTGCAATTAATCAAATTTGAAATTTAAATTAAATTACTGGTCCAAATTATCATAAAAAACAGTGCAACTATTGGGGACAGGCATTGAGAATTAGCCTTAGCTAAAATGTTGTAGTGTGTGACATGATTCATGAAACATACTTGTCCCTATCAAATAAACAAATAAATAAAATAAAATTATTTTTTCCGTATTCCACTTATATATACTGAATATATACTCCATATATGTGTAGTTTTCTCCTGCCGCTCTTCCTCTCCTCCTTCTGTACTAGTGCTGACTTTTCAGAATTTAGTAAACAGGAAACTAAGATTTTGTTTATGTGGTAACACTTTTGGTTCTAAGACCCAAAACCCACAATTAGCTAGATTAGTTCCCCTGTTGTGTCTGCTCCACTCAACAAAGCAACAAATGAGTTAAAGCACCTGGTATTTAAACATAAAATAATCTTTGTGCAGCTAATACAAAAAAACCATTAGAGATGCTGGCAAACTTGTTTGATTTAAATAGATTTATTCCTATTTATTATTAAATAAGAAATGTTTGACTGTATTAAGTCATATTTAATAATACACATATGATTTAAATTAGTAGATTATTTATATACTTTAATTATTTTCTTTCTTTCTTTCTTTATTATTCTATGTTTTTGTTTTCCAGTAATTATTTAAGAGCAGGTGTAAGCACTGCACATGACCCTACCTGAATTTGGAAACTAGACATCTGTGTGTCCAAACTGCACAGACAGTGGGAAAATATGCCTGTGATAAAATGTCTGTATGTACATAATAATGCTGTGCAGGTATGAAAACATCTCTGTTAATGTGTCTTTTATTTTAATTTATTTTTTGAAGGTATGAGAAGCTGATCAGTGGCATGTACCTTGGAGAGATAGTGAGGAATGTGCTACTGGATTTCACGGCTAAGGGTCTGCTGTTCAGAGGCAAAATGTCAGAGCGGCTGAAGACACGGGGCATCTTCGAGACCAAGTTTTTGTCACAAATTGAAAGGTGAGCTATCCAACATTCACTGTTTTTCCTTCACTCAGCCATGTGTGTCAATGTAATTCTGTGGAAAAACAGAAAAAAAGTGTACCACCCTAATTTATCAACTCTGTTGCTCTGCTGTGGCTTTTGGGTGCCACCTTCACAAGTATAACCCGTGTACAGAAGTTTTTGTTATCTGAGGCAATCTTTGTTTGCTCTTATTACAGTGTAGTGAATTCCTGCCTCGTTTCATCTCCCACAGGAGAATAGAATAGTACAGTAGTGTAGTCGACTACAACAGTACAGCACAGTGGAGGCAGGACCATGGTACAGAGCTCTTCTAAGCGGAAGCTGACCAGACACCCCCTGACATGCTCAGACAAGATGCCAGCAGTCTTTATAGCCAGCATGTAGTTCTCAATATAAATTTAAAAAATTTGTCAGTAGCTCACTCTGGTTGCATACAGGGTTTTTATGAAAGATTATCACATCCTGCTGGCGTATTAGTTGTTATTTTGGTGTTTTCTCCTTTGTTTTTGCTCAGTTTGTTAGCAAATAAAGCCTTTCGTGTTTATTCATTATTTATTGTAATGGATGTACGCACTGCGCATGCGCAGCAGGAGTTAAAACAAGGATGCGGCTAACGGCTATTAGCATCTCCCAGCGAAACAATGAAAAATCCAAGATCTAGTGAAAAAAAACGTAAAAAAAATATGATTCCAAGAGGGATTAGACTGGAATGTCGCTGGGAATACAGTATGAACATTGCAGGTTTAGCGTTCGCTTCAGTGAACACCAGAGATGTGACCGCAGACTTGACTGACGTGAGTAAATGTTCTTAAAGTTGTTGTAGATCGGTTTATTTAATTAATAACGGTTGGTCTTCGCTCACGGCGAGCTGCCTCTTTACTGCGAGGCATTTAAGAGGGACTGGCTCGGTCCAGCATTATTTCATTTTGATTTATTAATTAAGCAAACCGACATTATGATAGTTCTGCAATACTGTCACTAGATGGCGCCATGTCTGTTTATATCTGCTAATCGTGGTGCGGGGGCTAACTTATATTCATCCACAAAAAAGACCATCAAAACATTATCAAGATGGAGGCTTGGTGTATATAACCTTATTTTATCATGATCAAACGGCTTTTGTTCTTTTTTGAAGCATATAATGTGGCTACATCCCTTTTTTTTTTTAAATCAAGTATGATAACCAAATAAAAGAAAAGAAATTGCAATTTTAAAATGTTCTGTAGAATGTAATGAATACAAACCTAAAGAGGTGAATTGCTTCTCTGGATACATTCATGCAGGGGAGCTTTGCGTAGTCCAGCTCAATAGGGGCTGTTCTTCAAGCTAATAACAGCTAGCATTAGCCTACATTGTCTGGGAGGTATAAAACTGCACTGATGCACGTTGAAGAGCTTTACTGACCTTTCTTTGTTGCTCTTAAAACATCCGTGTCGTACTGACCATTGACCATGCTCTAATTTCAGTGTAATTTTGACAACTTTCAGAATAATGGTGCGTTGTGCTGAAATGTGCTGGCAGGATCCCTGATAGCGCCTGGCTGAGGTTAATTTCAGTCAAAATGGATAAAAGCAGCTAAGAGGTGACATGGTGTCCTTACATTTTTCTCAGATACACATTGTTTTTGTCTTTTGTCAACAAGTAAAACAAGGTTCAATTCTGTTTTTTAAGGGCAGTTAAATAATTTTCTTTTCCAGAGACAGACTTCGTTATGATATGCAATCCAATGTGTCCAGAGTTTTTCATGTAACTGTACATAAACAAATGCACAAGATGACCAAATGTCATCATCTTTGGTGCCAGGCACAAACTGGAAAACAGGTGCCCAACACAGTAGTGGCATTTAACACTTACAGAACACTTACATGTTCCATCAGATCGTATCTGGGTATCAGTGTTTCCAGCTGGAGTCCACAGAAGAACAGGGAAGAGCATCTCTTACAGCAGATAATCAGTGATGGGATGTGAGACAGACTACAAGTGTGGGAGGAAAATCAATGCTGAAGACAAACACACTGCTCTCATTAAAATTTCAGTCACACTTGACAGATTTTTGGCTGCTGGTGTGACCAGTGTGGTCACTCACACTCTGGAGCACTGTGGGCATGTGTCAAAATTAATATATTACACTTTATTTGTGGAGCTTCTAGAAAACAAGGTTACAACATAATTGTAGTTTCATAGAAATGACAGATCATATACCGGTAATCCTAATATACAGGTGCTGGTCATTGTGGTAGGAAAGTCAAACCATAACTGACCTCCAAGACTTATTGAATAAGGAGACGGTGAAGTGGTCAAGTTCCAGCACTTTATTGAGAAACAGAGCAGAGATTACATAGATGAAAGTAATCGCACCCAACAGTCCAGCTGCAGCCTGTCTGTCTGCCCTGTCTCTGTCCCTCTTCGCTTTCTGGCTCTCCCTAATACTTGACAGTGGCCTTGCCGTGAGACAAAACAGAGACAGTTTATCCTAGACAATCATCATCCCGCACAGTAGCTACGCAGCATTCGGCCTTGGCAATCAGCAGGACCGTGGAGCCGATATGCAGTCTTCGTGTCTCCAGGCCTCCCATGTCCAAGAGGCATCAGGTCATAGTGACTTTAGGATAATATTCCAATAACAGTCATATAATAAGAATATCGTGAAAAAGTAGATTGTTTTTTCAGTAATGCCATTCAAAAAGGGAAACTTGTATATTATATTCATTCCTTACACACAGACTGATATATTTTAAGTGTTTATTTATTTTAGTTTTGATAACTGACAAGTAATGAGAACCCAAAATTAAGTATCCAAGAAAATTGGAATATTGCTAAAAGGCTGGCTGTTCACAGAGCTCTGTGTCCAAGCACATTAATAGAGAGGCGAAGGGAAGGAAGAGATGTGGTAGAGAAAAGTGTACAAGTAATAGGGATGACCACACCCTGGAGAGGATTGTGAAACAAACCTCATTCAGAAATGTGGGTGAGACAGCTGGAGTCAGTGCATCAAGAACCACCAGGCACAGACGTATGCAGGACCTGGGTTTCAGTTGTCACATTCCTTGTGTCAAGCCACTCTTGAACAAGAGACAGAAGCATCTCGCCTGGGCTAAAGACAAAAAGGACTGGACTGCTGCTGAATGGTCCAAAGTTATGTTCTCTGATTTAAAATAAATTTTTATTTAAGAATCCACGTTGAGGTCCAGTGTAAAGTTTCCACATCCAGTGATGGTTTGTGGTGCCATGTCATCTGCTGGTGTTGCTGCACTGTGTTTTTTGAGGTCCAAGGTCAACACAGCCGTCTACTAGGAAGTTTTAGAGCACTTCATGTTCCCTGCTGCTGACCAACTTTATGGAGATGCAGATTTCATTTTCCAAAGCTACCAGTACCTGGCTTAAGGACCATGGTATCCCTGTTGTTTATTGGCCAGCAAAACTTATCTGACCTTAAACCCATAGAATATTTGTGGGGTATTGTGAAGAGAAAGATGTGATACGCCAGACCTAACAATGTAGAAGAGCTGAAGGCCACTATCAGAGCAACCTGGGCCCTTATAACACCTGAGCAGCACCACAGACTGATGGACTCCATGCCACGCCGCATTGCTGCAGTAATCCAGGGAAAAGGAGCCCTAAGTACTGAGTGCTGAACATGCTCATACCTTTCATGTTCATTCTTGTCATTTGACCAAAATTTCTGGAAATTCTTTGGTGTGTGTGTGCATGTGTGTTTTGATCCATCTTCAGTATTCTGGCTGAGAAAAGTTTCCTTATCCAATATTTTATGGTACATGAAGCGCTTCATTGTGCCCTCAGTGTGGTAAAGTCGTCTTGGAGCCTTCTGAATGCTTTAGGTCAGTGTATTGGGCTTGCAGGTTTTAGGCGTTTCTCTTGTGCCCAGATTTACTGTGATATCAGTGCGTTCTCAGTGCCTGTGGTGCCAGCTGCCTTCAGTCCTTAATCACCTCCTACTGTGTAGCTGTGGGTCGATCCCTCACCTTTCTTGAGATCATCCTCACCCAATGAGGCAAGATCCATGGAGAGCAAGTCAGAGGGGAGGTGATTGGCATTTTATTTTTCTTCTATTCTTGGGTAATCTGAGCAGCAGGTATCACCTTCTGACTAACCACCCTGCTCATGGTGTTAAAGCCTATTTCAGCCTTGTGCAGAGCCAATGTCTTGCCTCTGACGTCAACAGCTTCTATTTTTAACTTTCATTTATTCATTGATTTTCTTGATATACTGACTTCTAACATGAAATAAAGCTACTAAGAAATGTAAAACTTTTATATCTTTAAAATACTTCTATCCCTTCTGAAAGCTCTGACTCCTAAACAGCTCTGGTGTAAAGCACCCATAAAGGGCTTTATGTAAACAAGGTCAGTTTCTCTTCAGAAACTATGATTAGATCAGCTGCAGTTCAGTATTTTTTAGCACTTAAACTGCATTCTTTTCATATTATACTACAAACTGTGACATAAAAAAGGAGGCTTGTCTTTGACTGCAAACATTTTGAGACTGAGGAACAGGTTTGCTTTCCAACAGCACAGATACACTAAACATGCAACCAGAGGTACAATGGAGTGCTATAGATCAAAGCTTATCCGTGTGTTAAAATGGCCCAAAGTTCACACAATCTATTTGACAACCCTATTTTCTATTTACAGAGACCCTCCATTCAGTTCAGTTCACTTTATTTATATAGTGCCAAATAGCAACACATGTCATATTAAGGCATTATACAAAGTATCCTATTGAATCATACAGACAAACTGTTTGAAAGTTTTTTTTTTTTTTAATCTAAAGAAACCCTGCAGATTGCATCAAGTCATTGACTCGTCTTGGATAAGCATGTAGCAGTGAGGAGAAAAGCTTCCCCTTAACAGGAAGGCTCCTCCAGCAGAACCAGAACCAGGCTTTGAAACACTAGGTGTCATTATTACTGATTGCTCCTTTAAAGCTCAGCCAATAGCTATGTCTCGGAGAGAGACGGGTTTAACCACTGAAAGACAGCACCAAGTGAATCATCTTTAGAAGGAGAACATCAAGTTCCTGGAAGCAGTAGCTCAACTGATCTGCCCCACAGGATGGGCGTCGTAGCTAATCAAAATGACAGGCCAGATGTAGCTACTATGAAGAGAAGAAACAATACATAAAATTAAAAGTTGAAAATGAACAGTAGGAGAACTCGGCAGAGTGAGAGGAATAGATCTTGATGTCCTCCAGCAGCCCTAAGCCTATAGCAGCATAACTCAGGGTTCTCACCAGCGCATTTCAGCGTAACAGTCGGTGCGCCACGGATGTTTGAGAGCAACATAGAAAAGACAGTAAAGCTCTTGAATGTGCATCAGTGCATCTATAAACATGAGCTCATGCTAGCTGTCATTAGCTTAAAGAACAGCCCCCTTCGCACTGCACAACGCAACGTTCCTCAGTGGGAATGCATCTAGAGAAGCAGCAGAACGTTACACCAGCGCGCCCCCCAACACAGACACACTACCGCCAGCCATCCACCGTTACGCACACAAAAAAATCCTGGTGAGGACCCTGTAACTACAGAGATAGCTTAGGATAACCTAAGCCCTCTAACTAGAAGCTTTGTCAAAAAGGAAAGTTTTAAGTCTAGTCTTAAAAGTAGACGGGGTGTCTGCTTCACAGACCAAAACTGGGAGTTGGTTCCACAGGAGAGGAGCCTGATAGCTAAAGGATCTGCCTCCCATTCTACTTTTAGAGACTCTAGGAACCACCAGCAGACCTGCAGTCTGAGAGCGAAGTGCTCTGTTAGGAACATACGGGGTAATCAGAGCTCTGATATATGATGGAGCTTGATTATTAAGGGCTTTATACGTTAGAAGAAGAATTTTATATTCTATTCTTGATTTAATAGGAAGCCAATGAAGGGAAGCTAAAATTGGAGAAATATGATCTCTTATTTTAATTTTCATCAGGACCCCCACTGCAGCTTTTTGGGTCAGCTGAAGGCTTTGAACTGCATTTTTAGGACTGCATGATAGTAAAGAATTACAATAGTCCAGCCTTGAAGTAACAAATGCATGGACTAGTTTTTCAGCATCACTCCTGGACAGAATATTTCTAATTTTGGTAATATTCTGAAGTTGAAAGAAGGAAAGCCTAGAAACCCGTTTAATATGGGATTTAAATGACTTGTCTTGGTTTTACTTTTAATGGCATTTAATTTAATGATTAAATGATTGATTAAATAGTTTATTTTTTAAAGATGACAACTTCTGTCAGCTGAATTTAAAAGCAGAAATTCTTAAGTCATCCAGGTTATTGTGACTTCAAGACATGCCTGTAGTCTACGAAACGAATTTGCTAAGAAGAGAAAACAAAAATGTCATTGTCTACATGTGCAAGACTGATAGAGGCATACCCCAAAATAATGAATACAAATTCACACCACTCTTTTCAGAACTGTGTTCTTTGAAAACCATGCACCATTTTCCATCCATCTCCTAATTATCTCATGCTCTGATGTAAAAACCCAATAAAGATGTTTTTTCTGAGTGTAATGTAACAAAATTGAAAGGATCAATGAGTATGAATTGTTTTCCAAAGCACTGTGTCCCTGGGTGGACATAAGTCTGGAAGCTCATTCTCTATTCCCATCAGCAAATATTTCTGAATTTTTATGTGTGATATTTGTGCAACTGGAAGGGGTAGTGGTGTGCTGTAAATGGTTAAAGGTCAGTGGCACAGTGGCAGATGATCGCTAAAATAAATGAATCAGCACCAAACTTACATTCAACTAATACACAGAGTAGTACGTCCACAATTTCACTATTTTACCTGGACCTTTAATTTATCTTACCTGACCCGCAGCCTCATATCTTTGATCACTGACAGAAAATGGCCATGTTTTCCTCACACAGGCGTCTTTCAGTTTCATTTTACTGTTACTGAACTATAACTCCCTCACAGTCTTTTTTCATCTAGGATTTCTGTCACATTTCTGTTCTGGATCAGGTAAAAATTGCTTTATCTCTCTGTTTCCCATTTAACAGCTTATCCTTTTTACTTTGTACTTGCTGCAAATGGTTTATTTTCTTTAACTAGGAAAAATTCAAGAAAAAACAATGTATTTGGACTTTTTCATGCATATAAAAATAAAACATTTGATAAATTCTTAGCTAAGAACTTAACAGGTTTGCGAAAAACCTCCAATGGCTTTGCTTCTATTTCTTTATAACAAGGGTAGTAGCAACAATTCATGTAAGGACGGAGTTAAAATGAATATTGCTAAACCTGCTTTGTATTGGTCCATGAACGCGTGATTGTTCCTGTTCCCACAGCGACCGCCTGGCCATGCGTCAGGTCCGCTCAATCCTGCAGCACCTGGGCCTCACCGGGTCCACGTGTGATGACAGCGTTCTGGTGAAGGAGGTATGCAGCGTTGTCGCTCGCCGTGCAGCCCAGCTCTGTGGCGCCGGTTTAGCAGCCCTTGTTGAAAAGATACGGCAGAACCGCAACCAGAATCAGCTCTCCATCACCGTGGGAGTGGACGGCACCCTTTACAAGACGCACCCTCAGTAAGGAACAGTTTAATTGGAAAAGTTGATCATTTTGGCCTCACATATTAAACAAGGTAGTATTAGGTTGATTTATGAATCAATCCTTTTTTGTTGTTGCTACAATCTTATAGTACATTTACCAACATTTACCAAAAGCAGAAGGAAAATATTTCATGCCGTTGTTTTCAGGGTTGTAACGACATCTGGTGAAATTAGAACAGCATCCCTTATCAAACTGAAGTTTTACTGTCCAGTTGCTGTCAGCATGTTCGTCTCATGAAGCTACTGTAAGCTATTATTCAGCTTTTGATTGGCCTCTGAAGGAATCATGTCCCACCTCTAAGCAGGAAGGAAGCTTTTACTTTTTTAACATGTCTAGCTGGCAGCATTTAGGGCAAGGCAAGTTTATTTATATTGCACTTTTCCGTAATAAGACGATTCAATAAAAACAGAAGCAGACTAGGTCCAAATGATTTATAAGCGCGTTAACAACGCTGAAGTTGGCATCTGCTTCGAAGCACGAAGTGTCCATCCAGATAATGGAAACAATGAAATGCACGGTTTCTGTTCCAATACAGTATTATTGTGAAACTGGTATCTGGCTGTGAAAAACCTTCAAGGCTGTCCAGTTTCTTAATGACTTTAGCAAAACATCTGAATGCTGTCTTTAAACAAGCATCTCTACGTATATTACAGGCACACAGGGCATTTCTGGAATTAGCGTGTACTTGTTGCAGTCTTTTCGTTGGTATTGAAATCACGATTGTTTAGGCAAATACTTTGAAGCCCTACACAAGACTTTTTTTAAAACACGGCTTAAGATTTATTTATTAGTGCAATCAGGAGATTGTCAGATCTCATAAAATGATTGCTAAAATGAGCAAAATATGAGCCAAATGTTTGGTACTGTCTTATTTAATGAGATGGGTTTATAGGTTCACTGATGGTTATTTTTGAATATGCTGTGATGATGACTCCAGTCATTTAGGGTTGCTGTCCTGCAGGTTTTTCGATGTTTAAACACACCCTATTGAAATGACCACATCTTTAGCATGGCTCCTGATGAACTCTATGTCCGGCAGAGGAGAATATTCCACATCTAAAACTTGCAGAACGCTTACCCTCCTGGGCTGAAGTTTCCCTCCTCTTCTGTAAAGTCGCTAAGTTTTTCTCTATTCTCTGCTCCTTTTACTCTGAAGTTTCTCCAGCATCATGCAGGAAACCCTGCAGGATTTGGCCCCACAGTGTGAGGTGACTTTCCTCAAGTCGGAGGATGGCAGCGGGAAAGGAGCAGCGCTCATCACAGCTGTGGCCTGTAGATTCAAGAGCGAGAAGCTACTATGAATCCACTGGACGAGAGCGGAGCTGCAGGGGGTTTCTTCCTTTGGGTTGACACATACTGTGCAGTCCATCAATATTCTGTAGTCTGTAGAGTTTTCTGCATGTTTATCCCATGTAGGTGTCTGAGTTTTATGGTATGACGTGATGCTGTGCCGGAGGTTGGGTGTAAATTAAGCTCAGAACTCACAGCTCTGCTGTGTGTGTGGTGATGAATCTACACCTTCAGTCAGACTTTACTGTTACGAGCATTGGACCCTTGTTTTTTACACTTCCCAATTGTCTTTTATTTTTATACCCACATGTTAGTTCTTTTGTGAGTCAAGTTTGAATAATTCGACTTTCAACACATTTTTCTGAAATCATTATGATGAGTTCAGAAAAATCCATTAATAGACCAAAGACGAGCAGATCTGGACATGAAGCAGCTATTTTAACATCTCTTTAATAACTTTATTTAAGTTTTAGAAGAATTTCACATTGAATGTTAGAAGGTACGCACAAATGTTTTTTTTAAACCATTTTGGGGGTGTTATGTTTTAAAATTGTACCGTTGGCCACAGGTAGGTCTGTCACGATAACAGATTTTGCTGGCCGATAAATCTTCTGAAAAATGATCACGATAAACCACAATATTGTCATTTGGAGACCTTTTTCAAATAATATGATGAATGACAATAATCCAAGTATATCCGCTTGACATAACGGCTCAGATAAATAAAGCTCTTGGCCGCCGTCATTTGGCTTAAATCCAGAAATCTCCCACAGCAGTCGTGTTCGGCTTTGACACCAATTACATTTTTCTTCAAACTAGCGTTTCTTTGGCTCTCTCTGACGAGGCTCTCATGCTAAACGTTGAGCATGTGCCTACCTGACACATGATTTACCTCGTCCTACACTGAGGAAACGAGAAGGTAGGGATGAGTAGACACCGATGCACCGTACTGAAACCTTTTCTTATCCAGTCTCAAAGAGAGGGGAGGGAAACTCAAGGGGGGAAAAAACAAGCATGCATACGCAAATTATTGACCTTATTTTAATTAATCGCATGATTAAAATTTATCGTGTGACTAATGGATTTATTGATTATCGTGACAGCTCTAGCCACAGGTTGAGAATTTGTTAACATGGTCAAAAAAAACAAAACTGTTTTGAAACTTGAGAAAACTGTGAATCTTTGAGGAGGCTGCAAACTGGAAGTATAAATAATTCCAACTGTGCTGTACTGATTGCTCCAAGCTTATGATCTGTCCTAAAAAGGAAAATATCAACAGTTCCAGATAAAGCAAGGAATAAATCGCAGGGGTCTTGATTTGCTTTCCTGAAAGGGAAGAAACCCGAAGTGATCCCAACGAGGGCAGACCTGTTGTTGGGAGGTGGAGAAGCTGAAGATGAGAAAGAGAACAATCTGCACCCTGGCTGGACCCGTCAGTTTAATATTCTGCACACAAAATGTATTTTCATGCTTTTGAACACATTGATTAACTTACAAGGGAAAGAAATCCCCTGAAAACAAACAGTTATTGAACCACTGTAAATGCTTCCTTTTTATTATTTCATCCAACCAAGGCCAACATAATAAATCTTGTCCGGCTATGTTGTTTGTTTTCCTTGTTTTTTTTCTTGTTTATCTATTGTCATGGAGACTAGCAGGTCACTGTCTGGCCTTTTGTTATTTTTAGATTCGGGTATCTGCAAGCCAACAAAGATTCGCTGTTGGCCCGGGTTCACAGATGGGCTGCGCTGATCAGCGGGCTCACAGCAAACTACTAGAAATGTCCGTCAAAGCCTGCTGAGGGCAAGAGATGTTACAATGCATAACAAAGGCTGTAGACGGAAAGGAAACTTTTACTTCAAGCCCAATCCAATGTTCCCATTTATTCATCTGCTTTAAGTCCCAAATGCATTTGCAGCAGTATACTTTAAAGGTCTATTAAAGGTTCTGACTCGTGTTTTCCTCTGTTCTTGAGAAAATGAAGATATTCTTGTGTTTGACAGATTTGTGGTGAGCCCTGTATGAAATATTGATCAGACTGGATCAAATGTTCAGTGTAGGATTGAGCCAAACACACAGAAGTGGACTTGTGATCATGTTTAAGCCGGCGATCAAAGTTTCATGATGTCTGGAAAATATTCAAAGCCTTCGCTGATTAATGATTCAGAGCTTACCTTGTTTTCTTCCTTGAGATGTTTTGTTAAAACCACAGTGGCCGTTACAGAATTAAATTAAACATGGGGGGGGGGGGGGGATATCTCTTTAATGTCTTCTGAATATAACAATATATAATAAACCTTTGTAAGCAGCAGGAAAGCAAAAATTGCACTAAAAGCCATGCAGCTGTAAGTGCTGCATGCCCCACAGAGGGATGCATCATGCATTGAAGAGAAATATGGCCGCACTTTATATGCTGTGCTTAAGAGAGTTAGTATTTCCCCTCAACTGTGCATTTGCATAACGTGTAGTCTAATTAGTGTTAATGTACTTGGCTTTCTCTGACTCATTGTCGCTGCACCGACCTCTTTAATGAGCCTTTGGTCCTCTGAATGGCATTTGCCACACAAGGACTGCGACCGACGATTAAATGACCAACATGCCTCTCATGACTGCACTCCTAGTCGCTGAGTTACTCTGACACGTCACTGTCTGCAAGCCCAAAACTAAACGTGAAGTGAGGACAATTTTGGCATTCTGTAGAAATCCCATTGAAAGCGTCACTTTTAATTAGCGGTTTGTGCTTTCAGTGTGGAGCTGTGACCATACTTTAAGCCCACTGCAGCCATGGATGGATGATAAAAATGCTGAGGCTCATTAGACCTAATCTTTAAAGTGAAATATTCACAAGGCTGATGATGTTTAAGAAAAACCGGAGTTCTGAGGGGAACTGTGTATACGGGTGTGCCAAGTGTTTGTTAGAACACATTTACATTTTTGCACGTTTGGAATACGTTACTGAATGTCCGATTCAGAAGTAGAATCTCATATGTTTCTATTCAAACAGTCCAGTTGGGCGGGTGGGTGGGTCATGCTAATCATAGCTTCAAAAATTACACTTTTATCCACCTGTCATATGGCCAGTGTTTGATCATTCTCAGTTACAATGGTGGCCCTGGAAGTATTCTGCCTTAAAAGGCAGACTGCTATTGCACCTGACAAGCTGCAGCTGGATTGAAAATGTGTTTTTTTTAATCTCAGTAATTTCATTTTAAAATATTCCTTTTCACATATTCCATTTTCTACTCGCATTACTAAAATAGATTACAGGTAATCCCTGTTTACATTCTCTGTTCTCAGTTCTGAGCAATTCACCATTCATCTGCTTGAAACCAAGACCATTCACCAGTTATTTCTCTCTGCTGCTGTGAGGAGAAACGAGGAGCAGCTCAATATGCTTTTAACTGCAGGGGAAGAACACGTTTGGCTCGGTTCATTCTTAGTACCAGTAAACTGCAAGAGTCACCTCCTTATTAAAAATTAACATGATCAAAGGACATACTTCAGCCATTAGCTACTTTTCTAAATTGTGGTTTAGCATTAGAAGTCAGGAACCAGCAACATGGTGTTTTTGTGCCAGAAGGGCACCGTCATGTTCACCTTAAGCCAGTGACTTACTATGCTAACATAGAAGAACAATGTAATTAGATTCATGTAACGTTTGCTGATTGCCATGGCCTAAAGGAGGATGCCTGTGTGCAGCATTGTTTCTGTTTAGACTAACCAAAATGATATTATGTGGTTTTTGATTTTTTTAGAGAGGTGATTTCAGAACATAATTATTGAGGTACATTTTTCTGAAGTTCTCCATTTGTTATCAATTTATTGTGATGGTTATTAGAGATCACTATAGGGGACAAAATACCCAGATGACAATATCTGCATCCAGCTCCTTTCAGAATAGGCAGTAGCAGATCCAGAATCTCAGTTTGATGCTTCGATAAAATCAATATCTTGCAAATGCAGTAAAATGACACACTGTCACATCAAATAATGGTATCATATACATTATAGGATATGGTCTACGTTAGTATCGTGATCATGTAGCACTTATCAGTGGTGATAGGTATTTTGTCTCTACTGGAGTTTTCTGCAGTTTAGCCTCAATATGCTCCTTCAGCAAAGCATATCTTGGTTACTCGCGCCTATAATTCTCTGACTGGTCACCTTGTCTGTAATTTATTTTGACAGATACACTAGACTTGGCTGAAGTATTTGCTTGTATGATTCCATACCGTTTCAGACAACGTTGGTCAACCTTTTGCAGCTGAAACAGCTTTAACTTTACAAGGAAGGCTTTCCACAAGGTTTAGGAGTGTGTTAATTGGAACTGTTCACTGTTCTTAAAGATTGACATTTGACACACGCCTAGCTGCTGTCGCTCCCGATTACTTTCACTTTTTTATAACCCCACTAACAGTTGACCGTGGAATATTTAGTGATGTTCCTTGAAGCAGTCTGCATGCAGAGGAGCTGGATTTTAGGCACCTGTTGCTGTGGGAAGGATTGGATCAGCTGAATTCAATGATTTGGATGGGTGAGTGAATACTTTAGGTCGTATATCTTATATCTGACTGAACAGATACAGTTATATTCTTCAGTAAGCTTAACCTATACCTGCTTATTTCATGTGGAACATGAGGACATTATTGAATGTTATTCAACACACAAATAACAAAGGGTCTTGTTATTTCTCTTGATGCAGGCTTTCGACCGTGTAAAATGGCCTTACTTCTTCACGGTTTTGCAAAAGTTTGGTGTGGGGGCAGACTTTATTAATTCTGCAAGGCTTTTATACTAAAAATCTAACCAATATTGTGTAAACTACTGAGAAACGGGAAGAAGGTTTTCAGTGTTCTTATAGTGAAGATGACTGGCGGAGGTGTTATAGTAATATCCATTCCGTTGACAGCACAGGACACCCTATATTTTAAGCAACATGGATCCTTTCAGAAACCCTTCATGTTTAAAGGGTAACACGTCACCTGCAGCATATATGCACCGTTTCTGGACCTGACCCAAAATATCTAGATTTTGGTCATAAATCTCTAAAGAGGTAAGTGCTATTTTAAAATGAAAAGTTTGTAAGGATCCAGGGCAATTTAGATTGGATCTGCAAACAAAAAAGATTTACCCAAGCTATAAATTGTTTAAAAAAAATATTGGATCAGAGACAAATCACCTACAGTTACAGATTGGTACACTGAAATGTTTAAAGTTATTTCAATGGCACTCATGAACTGAAAGGAGATGACATTTTATTTAACGATGTGTGGTAAACCCCTATTGGACTACTTGCCTGAAGATCTGTGCAACATTATTGTATACGCCTCAGGCTCTCTGGGTTAATAACATTTTCTGCAAAATTGCATGATTTACAAAGCTGGAATAACACTTCGATTGCTATCTAAAATCCAACAAAAAAGTGCTTCTCCCTGCAAATTATGATTGTTAAAAATTTCCCATGCAACCAGCACAGCTCACTAAGGGTACAGCAGACGCTGGCTGGCCCAAGCCCCCATGGGGCCCTGAATGAAATTTGATTTCAGGCCCTCTATTTCTGGCACTAATATGTATTTAGAAATGTAAATGTCCAACATGGTGATGTTGTAATTATTCTTAGCTATAAATATAAGCACGTTAGCATAAATATTTGTCTATTTAACTGGACCGTTAAAGGTCACTAAAAAGCTAATGTTCTATTAGCAGTCACATGAATCTTTTTGATGAACTTTACATAACCAAAACATTGAAACATACTTTTATCTTGGCTTTTTCCCTTCTTCCTCTTTCTTTTCTCTGCCCCTGAGGGATATGTCTTTTTGCGACATTGTTTCACGTGCTTGCCTTCCACCTGTGCTTTGGAGGGTTGGATGCGCGCTGCACAGCGTGAAGCTCATAAAACCGGTGCCGTGTGACCTACCATGGGGGCCGCTAAGACCAATTCTAAAAATATCTTTTTTGGAATTCATAAGTAATGATTTCTATATAATCAAGGATATATTATTATTGAGTAAATTTTGTTTTTGATCACTACACATCAAAAAACACCAAATTTTTTTCAGTTGCTATTTTGGGCCCCAAGCAGCCGCTTAGTTTGCTTGTGCTTTGACCAACAGAAGCTATCATGAGTCAAGTTTTGTCAGGGACTCTGACACTGATGTTGGATCTAGGTATAAGGAAACATTTGTGACTTCCAGTCCCAGCAGGCTTTGCACTTGCCTTTCTATGCTGTTCACACTCGAGCAGTCTTAGCTCCTCCCATTCATTTTACAAGCAAGGCACACACTTTAAACCATGTTCTTCTTTCTCTGTGACGTCGCTGGCATTGCTTTCTGACAGCACATTCCAACTGGGTTTTGAGAAACTTGCTGGTACGTTCTCCTTGCACCCACCTCATTCCTTTGAAGAAGAAAGCTCTGTGCAGCTTTGAAATCCAGCTGTGTGAAGCCAGC
The DNA here is from genome assembly GCA_037039145.1 of Fundulus diaphanus. NCBI lineage: Eukaryota > Metazoa > Chordata > Actinopteri > Cyprinodontiformes > Fundulidae > Fundulus > Fundulus diaphanus. The sequence continues at coordinate 44,957,358 of CM073127.1, read as the reverse complement.
TTCTCCAGATCTGCTGTAAAACAGACTGCTACAGGAGAGCCTTCCTGCCTGCAGTAATCTACAACTCGTGGAAGAAACCCCATGCGTTACACCAGCATTTAATTTCCCTGTGGGATTAATAAACTATTTTTGGATTGAAATAAAAGTGACAATTTAATTGTTTTTCGTCCTCAGAAATTATTTTCCTGGTAGCTTAGAAGGAGCTTTCTCTGCCGACTGGATAATTCTGCTGTCAGCTGGCAGCAGAGAGGACTTATTATGAATATCCCAACTAGCCGTTGACGCCTCAGATGCTTCCCATTGATAAAAATGTGGAGATGACATTCATATTCGGCTTGAAATAAATTTGTTTACCTGTACATGATTTTCTTCATAAACAACTCAGTGTATCATTGGTTATTTCTTACTTTCACAATTCACAATTTTCCTTTATCTTTGATCAGCCAAGGATCTGCTCACCTTGTCAGATGCTTTGAGCAGAGCAACAAGAGACCAACTCATTTCCATGAGAACATGAATACACATGGAGCTCAAGGAGCCTTTAAAAGGGACCGTAGTGGAGCTTTCCTGTTCAGGCTCATGCCTTTCACTGCACTGCCTCGAGCAATGAGCTGGCAGAGTCAGCATGCCTTAATTATGCATCTACATCTCCCAATACATCTGCCATTTCTGAGTGAAGTGTATCCTCACAACCAGAGCTAATGATTTCTGGCAGGCTAATGAGAAAGCCGGCTTGAACTTGTTCAAAAATGTTAAAAAAGTTGTCTGATGGAGCTTTAATGAAGCCAAGCAGTTGGTGATTCAGGGAACATGCTCATGTTGGTCTGAAGCGTGCTGCATTACAGAAAATTGAGAAGACAAGGAAAACAAGCTAAAGGAGCATGTTACCCAGAACTAAGTGTGGAAAATGCTGTCTAATCTGACACACTCATGAACTGTTTGTGTCGGTTTATAAATACAGAAACAGGAAAAGGCTTTGAGCACAGATATGGAAGCACGGAGTGATTGCTTCTTGACTGACAGACCATCTGTACAACAGCGGCAGCAGCTTCTCTGCATCCACAAGCAAACGCAGTAGGGTAGGCCCAACAGCTTGCTGTGAGGACGGCACAGTTCAGGGCCAGCAGTTGTTGTTAGCATGCCCGACAACAAAAAGTAATCATAATATGCTAAATGCATAATTCCTTTTAAAATCTTTTTAGCTGAAAGTGAATGTTTATGCCCCACTGACCCTGTCTTAGCTCTAAGAGAAGAGACCCAGTTCAGTTTTAAAAGCATCTGCTTGATGAATTGTTTCATAAATCCATGATGATGCCCACTTCCTCGATCTATTTGACTTCAGTGAGCTTCCTCTCAGTATGCTCAAATTTTTGCACAGTAAAGTGAAAAAGGATTGTGGCCTTAAAGAGAAAATGTGGGGATGTGTTTTTTGTGTGTGGTAATTTGATCAGTGTAAACTGTTATGAGCAAGGAGCTGGACCCCAAGTGCAGAGAACCAGGCGTGGGAAAAAGGTGCAATCCACAGTTTATTTAGTCCTTTAGGGAAGCATGGAGAGGTGGTGTCTCCGGAAGCTGGGGCTGGTCAAGGAGGAAGGAAGGCTCACGAGGGTAGCAGCTGGAGAAGTGGTAGGCGGGTGGTGTGGCTCGGTGGCTGGTGGCTGGAGCGGAGCTGAATCCTAGGAAGACAGGACAAAGGTTACTTTGTGGAAGAAAAACAGCAGAGTCTGAAAAAAGAGAGCTTTCTCTAGAGGAGAATGTTGGTTGATCTACCAACTAGTGGTGACCATCTGGCAGTGAGCACACAGGAAGCCAGGCTTTAAATACTGCTCCAGATGAAGATCAGACTCAGGTGTGTGCAGCCAGCTCCTCCCCAAGCCCCACCTATCCGAGAGAGAGCACACCTAACCACACCCACACAGTCACAAACACCACATAAACTGGTGCCGCTGTATGAACGCAGATACTTGCACGGCAAAAGTCAAGAATTTTAACAAAATGCTAATTTAGAATGTATGCTCCATCAGAAGCTAAAGTCTAACCGAGTTCTCATATCTGTGTTATGCAGTTTAATAGGCCACAGAATAAATCATTTCAGAATTACAAATGGAGACAGGCTCACCACTTATGAAGAGTTGCAAAGTAAAACACATCTCCAGATCAAAAAAATCCTGACGATTAAGCTGAAGGTCTTGGTTTTGACTTTAATTTTATTACAGCCAACCTATGACATTCCCATGTGCCCAGGTCAGATCTGCATATTGATAAAACACAATTCCTATCTTTGAGTGCCACAAAAAAATAGTTAAAACAGGAGTGAGTTTACCATGTAATGGGACTTATGGACATTAATGATTAGAGATTTTATCATGCTTTTTTTCTTGCAAGAACATTCAGGGTATGCATCAGTATAAGTTGTAGTTGATACGTTTTTTATGTCATACAGCTGAAACCAGATGTTTGCATGCACCATTAGAAAAGGTACATAACCTTTTTTCACTGCCATTAAATTAGAGTAACCTTTTTCTGTTTTAGGTTAGTTTAGGATTAACAAAATAATTTCGTTTTGCTAAACGTCAGAATCAGGAGAGAGAATTTTAAAATATTTTTTTGGTTGTTTAATTCAGAAGTTCACATTTTATTCCTTAACCTGGCCATCCATACTGATAATGTGTAGCACTCTCGGTTCGGGGAAAGGAGGACATTCAGCAGAAGTCTCCGAGCTGATTGGGCGAAGCGACAACTAGTGCCCGCCTACCAATGATTGGTTTTAGCCAATAAAGATATCAAATTAAAACGTAAGCAGCAGACGTCATGAGAAACCACAACAAGGTAAGCTGGTCAAGGCACTTCTTGCTGTTCTACTATCAAAAAAGAAAAACTGGCTTCTTACGAAGCAGATGTGATAGCAGCAGTGCGTCCTTCTACGCTACCATTTTCCCTCAGCATTTGGAAAACACATTTCTTGTCTTTTGAAGACTATTACATTGGTCAAACATTTTGGGCATGCAATATTTCATTGAAACAAATAAAATAGTGATTTTGAAGGGAAAGGAATTTGTAAATAATTATGGATCCAAAACAAGATTTGCCCTATAAAAAAAAGGCACACTCGTTTTTAGGTGGGGTCAACTGATTTTTGTTTTCTTGGGCTATAAAAAAATAATCTCAGCAACAAAATCAGGATTTGGTCACTCTTTGTTTTCGAATGCTTGCTATATTTAGCCAACTTTATTAAACTTGAACAATCCTTGAATTGCATTTGAGGGCTGCAAAATGGCCCCCTGGCCAGGCTTTAGACACTCATTTTAACATAATAGCTTCTTGTTTATTGTGTTCTTATCTCTGGTGTTGGACTGGTTTCACCTTAAATAATAACGCGCTCTTACCAGCTTCAGGCAACTTCTTCACAAGGTCATAGGCTTTTGTTCTGAGGCAGGTTCACACATTTTGCACCAAAAGACGTTTCTGGGACACAGAACCCAACTCCTTCCTGAACTACATGACTGGACATTCCCATGGGCTCCATATGCATGTGAAGATTAACGTGAGACTTTCAGACATCTGGAAGTTACCCAAGGATGAGCAGACTGGTGAAGCTCCACAATTCTCTTCTTCATATCTCGGCTGATTTCGTTTAGATTTTCGACAACATCATTCCAAGAAGCAGAGTGTTTGATGTGTGCAGTCAAATTCATTCACAGGTGTCCCTCAATTTAAGATGAATTTTGTAATTTATTTATCTGTTAGACTACAAACCCCTGAAATCATTATTTTCGCTTTACAAAATTGTTTAAAGGCACAATGATCTTAGAGGATGTCTGGTTGTCTTTATTCTAGGCTTTAGGAAATTTAAATAATTTTTCTAATACTTACTGACCTAAAAACGGGAAAGATTTGGTTTGATTTAAAGTTTGGCAAAGAGAAAACATTGTGATGTTTTTTTTAACAGTGTTTTACAGTTACCTGTTTGGTTACATTCCATCCTGTAATAATATTTTAAAAAAGTATTATTATTTTATCCTACAGATGAACACTAAATAGTCTAAGTTGGTGAAGTGAAATGTGGAAAGAAGTAAAACTGCCATATGGATATGTATCCACCCCCTTTGTTAAGAAGGAAGCCCCTACACAGTTTGGGTGCAACCAATTACCTTCAAAAGTACCATAGTTAGATTGCACATAGATGGACATAATTTCACTATGTGTCCCATGAGCTGTCAGTATAAACAATTTTTTTCTGAAAGGCACCAGATGCTGCAGCATCACCAAGCATGAAGCATCAAGTCAAGTTTATTTGTATAGCACATTTCAGCAGCAAGGCGGTTCAAAGTGCTTTATATCATGAAAACATAAAAGCTAATGGCTATTAGTATCTCCCAACGAAACAATGCAGAAAGGTCCAAGATCCAATGAAAAAAAGTGCAAGAAATATGATTCCGAGAGGGAAAAGACTGTAATGTCGCTGGGAATCCAGTATGACCGTTGGTGTTCACTGAAGTGGACGCTAAACCTGCTGAGATTCAGATGTAACCACAGAGTGGATTGACGTGAGTAAATGTTCTAATATGAGGCTCTTAAAGTTGCTGTAGATGGGTGGATTTAATTAATAAAGGTTGGTCTTCTATCATGCCGTGCTGCCGCTTTACTGCGAGGCATTGCAGAGGGTCAGGCTTGGTCCAGCATTATTTACTATTGATTTATAAATTAAGCAAACCGGCATTATGATAATTCTGCGATACTGTCGCTGGATGTCGCCGCATCTGTTTAGATTTGTTAATCGCGCCCAGTGCTGGGGCTATTTTTATCCACAAAATAGGCATGCAGAGTAGACCAGATCCAGAAGATCTGAGTGGTCTGGAGGGTTGATACAGCAACAACACGTCTTTAACGTATTTAGGTGCTGAGCCGTTCAGTGATTTATAAACTAACAGAAGTATTTTAATGTCTATTATCTGAGCTACAGGCAGCCAGAGTAAGGACTTTAGAACTGGGTTGATGTGCTCTATCTTCCTGGTTTTAGTGAGAACACGAGCTGCAGCGTTTTTATACCATGAAGACCTAGGAGCTCTCTGAACAAGTCAGGTACAACGTACAAGTCAGGGGGAGGGGAGTTAGGGTTGTAAAAAATATCCAGATTTTCCCCAGAACACCATCAGATTCATCATCTTCAAATGGAAAGCACACCACAACAAACCTGCCAAGTGGGTGGTCCCACCAGAACTCACAGACTGGGCCAGGAGGGCATTAATCAGAGAAGAAGCCCAGGGACCAAAGGTAACCTGGAAGGAGCTGCAGAGCTCTACAGCAGAGACTGGAGGATTGGTCCATAGGACCACAATAAGCTGTACGCTCCATAAAGCTTGGCTTTGGCGAAAAGTGGCCAGAAACACGTAAATGTATTACTTATTGCTAAAAATAGGGGGGCATGTTTTGAGTTTGCCAAAAGACACACCCGTGACTCCCCAAATGTATGGAGGAAGTGATTTGAGACAGAGGTTTACCTTCCAGCTGGACAATGACCCAAAGCACACTGTTAAAGCAGCAATAGAGTGGTTAAAAGGGAAATATTTAGATGTGTTTGAATGGTCTAGTCAAAGTCCAGTCCTCAATCCAATTGAGTATGTGGTTAGACTTGAAGTTTACTGTTCACAGGAGAAAACCATCCAACATGAAGGAGCTGGAGCAGTTTAGCCTTGTGGAATGGGCAAAAACCCCAGTGGCCAGATGTGGTGAGCTCATAGAGGCTGATCCAAAGCAACTTGCAGTTGGAATTGGTGGCTCTACAAAGTACTAAACAGTTATGCAGGCTCAAGGTTTCTATTAGTGTGATGATTCTGGCACTGGAGCTGATCCTGCTCTTAATCAGTCACACCTGTTCAGCCTCCACCTATCTGCAATCAACCTCTACTGGCTCCACCTGTCTCCAGCTGCATAAAACCCCCGTCCTTGTCAGTCTCCAGTGCCAGATCGTCTTCGAGCCAACCGGTGAGAACTTTCCAGCACTATTCCAGAAAACCTGCCTGTCTGTTGCCCGACCTGTTTTGCCCTCTGTTTTTTGAGCTTGCCTGATCCTGTTCTGGTTATCCTGCCTGCCTGAGTTCTGCCTTGCAGCCTCTGGATTCTGGACTGATTCCCCGTGTTTCTGATCTCGGTCCGCCTGTGAGTTTTGAAACCTGCCTGTCCCCTTTAAGCCTGTTGCTCTGTCGGATTTCGGACCTGGATCTGGACCCAGACCCTCTTTGGATTTCCCCTCTGTACCTCTGCTGGAGTTGTGAACTACCGTTACCGGACCTGGACTGTCTCTGGATTTACGCCCCTGGAAAACCCCTCGTCGTCTGCCTGCTGCCGACCGCTCAACGGTCCTTTCCCATCTACCAGTGGACGGCGTCTGCCCCGAACGCTCCCAGCTGTCTCTCCGTGCATTGGCTACTCCCGTTATCAGGTTAGTCACTTTGTTTCTTTGCTAACCTGCCTCGGCAGTCTCTGACCTGTCCCTCTGCTTCCAGGGAAGCTCCAGCCATTACGAGAGCAGCCCGCCCGAGAGCCGAAGCTGGTTTTACCCTGCTTATCAATAAACTGTCTGTAAAGTCACTGACCTGTCATGGTTGAATCTTGGGTCCGATTCTGATTCATTACATTACGATCTGGCCAAAAGATGGATCCTTCACCTGACGGTCAGTGGCGAGCAGGGGTTGATAAATCCATTACTTCGTTAGAAGCCGGAGTCGGCGAGATTTTAAATCATCTCCGCGGCCAGGCTGTTCCCGCACTTCCGCAAACGTCACCGCCTGCTGCCACGTCACGCCCTGGGAGGCAGACGCTCCCTGAGTCGCCTCTCACTCCGCCCGAGCCCTTTCTAGGAGATCCAGATCAATGTAGAGCTTTTCTCACTCAATGTGAGATACATTTTGAATTACAACCGTCCTCATTCCCTACTGACAGAGCTAAGGGCCGGTAAGGCTAAGCTCTGGGGCACTTCTGAGTGGCAGAGCGGCTCCCACATCTGCCACTCCTATCATGGTTTCTCCCGAGAGCTTATCAGAGTGTTCAGCCCCATTTTACCCTGTCGTAAGTCCACCAGGGGCTTCTTATCCCTTAGGCAAGGGGATAGAACAGTCTCCGAGTATATCATAAACTTTCATTTGTTGGCTGCAGAAAATCTTTGGAACGAACACGCTCTTGTGGATGTGTTTTTAACGGGGTTAAACGACCGAATTAAAGATGAGCTCGCCACTCGAGATTTTCCCAGGTCTCTTAAGCAATTAGAGGATTTAGCCTCTCGTATTGACCTCCGCCTAATGGAGCGGCGAAAGGACCGCCACGCTACCCGTACCACTCCTACCCGACTACCTGCGGCCGTTTCCGCCGCACCCTCACCTTCCAGGGCTCCAGCTGATCCAGAGCCGATGCAATTGGGAAGGACCGCTCTTACCAAGGAGGAGCGACAACGCAGGCAGCAGTTTGGTCTCTGCCTGTACTGCGGAGGAGAAGGTCATCTCGTTCGGACCTGTCCACTAAAAGGCTCAGACTCAGTAGGGGAGGGGAGATCCTTCCTAAGCCGAACTAAACTATCTTCCTCTCCGGATCTGCTACTGCCTGCTACTCTTTCTGTCTCTGCCAAGTCTCACTCGGTCTCTGTGTTTTTGGATTCAGGTGCCGACACAGAGTTTATGGATCAGTCTTTTGCTCGTAAGCTGAACATTAAATTGTCTCCCGGCCCATCTCCACGCAGCGTCCTCGCCTTAGATGGTCACCAACTTAATCGCTCCCGCCTTGTCACTGAACCTGTGGAGCTCCAAATGGGAGGTAACCACTCTGAAAAACTGTCATTCATGATCATTGACACACCACAGGTTCCAATCATCTTGGGCGCTACGTGGCTTAGAAGGCATAACCCCCAGATTGACTGGAGAAGAGGAGAAGTTATGGGCTGGGCCTCTTCTTGTTCTGAATCCTGTCTGAAATCTGCTCAGTCACCTCACTCGTCCGAAGGTAAGGAGGAGGAGATTTATCCTAACCTGTCAAGAGTACCACCAGAGTACCATGATTTAAAGGAGGTGTTTAATAAAGCATAAGCTACGAACCTCCCTCCTCACCGTCCATATGATTGTGCAATTGACCTGTTATCTGGAACCACTCCACCTAGGGGTCGTCTCTATTCCTTGTCTGCCCCTGAGTCCCAAGCTATGCAGGAGTATATTAACGAGGCCCTAAGAGCAGGCATTATTCGTCCCTCTTCTTCACCCACAGGCGCAGGCTTCTTTTTTGTGGGTAAAAAGGATGGCTCCCTCCGTCCCTGCATAGATTATAGAGGACTCAACGACATTTCAATCAAAAACCAATACCCAATTCCCCTCATGAATTCGGCCTTCGATCAGGTCCAGCAGGCAAAGGTCTTTACTAAGCTGGATTTAAGAAATGCCTACCATCTGGTCCACATAAGGGAAGGTGATGAATGGAAGACCGCTTTTAACACCCCGACAGGGCACTATGAATATCTTGTCATGCCTTTTGGCCTCACCAACGCCCCAGCAGTCTTCCAAAACCTAGTCAATGAGGTTCTCAGAGACATGATTGGCCGTTATGTTTTTGTTTATCTGGATGACATCCTCATTTACTCTGAGAACCTCAGCCTCCCTAGGCAACACGTCCATTCTGTCCTGCTCCGCCTGCTACAAAACCAACTTTATGTCAAGGCCGAGAAATGCGAATTTCACACCACCTCCACTTCTTTTCTCGGTTTTGTCCTGTCCCCTGGTCACATGTCTATGGACCCGGCCAAAGTCGGGGCAGTGACCGAATGGCCCGTCCCAACAGACAGAAGGCAGCTACAAAGATTCTTGGGCTTCGCCAATTTTTATAGAAGGTTTATCCGTAATTACAGCCAGGTAGCTGCTCCGCTGCATGCTCTTACCTCCAGCAAGATCAAGTTTGCCTGGAACGAACAGGCTGAGAAGGCTTTTAAACGTCTGAAGGGCCTATTCACCTATGCTCCGATCCTTGTTTCCCCCGACCCCGAAAGGCAGTTTATTGTGGAGGTGGATGCCTCCAGCTCTGGGGTTGGGGCAATCCTCAGTCAAAGGGCCATGGATGGCCGCATTCACCCATGTGCCTTCTTCTCCAGGAAATTGTCCTCTGCAGAACAAAACTATGATGTTGGTAACCGGGAGTTTTTGGCTGTGAAGTTGGCATTAGAAGAATGGAGACACTGCCTGGAGGGCGCCAAACTCCCCTTCTTGGTTTGGACGGACCATAAGAATTTGGAGTATCTCAAGACCGCCAAGAGGCTCAACCCCAGGCAGGCCAGGTGGGCTCTGTTCTTCGACTGTTTCAATTTTTCTCTCTCCTACAGACCTGGGTCCAAGAACATTAAGCCTGATGCCCTCTCCAGGATGTTTGAATCCGAAGAGGAAAATCACGACCAAGCCTCAGAATTTATCCTCCCTGATTCGGTCTGTTGTGCAGTCACCAGGCTCGGTTTGGAGAGGGAGGTCAGAGACGCCCTGGAGAATGAACACGTTCCCAAGGCCTGCCCAAAGAACAGGCTTTTCGTCCCAGACTCCCTCAGGCAGAAGGTCTTGGACTTCTGCCACAGTTCTCGCCTGTTTGGTCACCCCGGCATCACTAAGACCCTTCGTCTGGTTCGTACTCAGTTCTGGTGGCCCACCTTGCTAACTGATGTTAAGGATTTTGTGTCTGCCTCTGCACCCAGGCTAAGGCTTCCCGCCGACCTCCCTCTAGTCTGCTTCGCCCGTTACCCGTTCCTTCCCGGCCTTGGTCCTGTCTGTCAATGGACTTCGTCACTGGCCTTCCTTCCTCTGAGGGCCACACTGTCACTATCGTTGACCGTTTTTCTAAAATGGTCCACCTAGTCCCGTTGCCCAAGCTTCCTTCTGCCAAGGAGATGGGGTTAATCCTGGCAAAGGAGGTGTTTAGGTTACATGGTCTACCATCCGACATTGTTTCTGACAGGGGCCCTCAATTTGTTGCCCGTTACTGGCGGGAGTTCTGTGCCATGCTGAGCATTTCAGTTAGCCTGTCCTCCGGTTTCCATCCCCAGACAGATGGTCAAACCGAGAGAATTAACCAAGAGGTCGAGACCAAGCTCCGCCTCTTCTGTCAGTCCGACCCCTCCAAGTGGGTTCAGAACTTGCCCTGGGTGGAGCACGCAATAAATGCCACACCCTCCAGTTCCACTGGTCTCTCCCCTTTCTATGTGGTTTACGGGTTCCAGCCGCCGGTGTTTCCCATAGAGGACGTGGAGTCCAGGGTCCCTTCTGCCCGTCTGTCTGCCCTAAGGTGCCAGCGTGCCTGGAGGAGGGCCAGGAGGGCCATTCTCTCTGCCTCCCAAAACCAGGCCCGGGCTGCCAACCGCCGGCGGGTCCCTGCCCCGCAGTACCAGGTGGGAGACAGGGTTTGGCTTTCCACTAAGGACCTTCCCCTGAAGGTCGACAATAAGAAGCTGGCACCTTGGTTTATTGGGCCGTTCCCCATCTCCAAAGTGGTGAACCCGGTGGCGGTCCGTCTCCGCCTGCCCTCTGCCATGAAGGTCCATCCCACTTTCCATGTTTCCTGTGTCAAGCCTGTCAAGACCTCTAGTCTGCTTCCCGCCTCCACGTCCCCACCACCCACCCGTCTTGTTGATGGCTCCCCTGCATACACGGTCAAGAGGATCCTGAAGTCCCGTAAGTGGGGCCGAGGCACCCAGTACCTCATCGATTGGGAAGGTTATGGCCCGGAGGAACGCCAGTGGGTTCCTTCCTGTCACATTCTGGATAAGTCTCTCATTAAGGGGTTTCACAGAGCCCATCCAGACCAGCCAAGAGCGTCTGGAATCCGCCCTTGAGAAGGGGGCTCTGTGATGATTCTGGCACTGGAGCTGATCCTGCTCTTAATCAGTCACACCTGTTCAGCCTCCACCTATCTGCAATCAACCTCTACTGGCTCCACCTGTCTCCAGCTGCATAAAAACCCCGTCCTTGTCAGTCTCCAGTGCCAGATTGTCTTCGAGCCAACCGGTGAGAACTTTCCAGCACTATTCCAGAAAACCTGCCTGTCTGTTGCCCGACCTGTTTTGCCCTCTGTTTTTTGAGCTTGCCTGATCCTGTTCTGGTTATCCTGCCTGCCTGAGTTCTGCCTTGCAGCCTCTGGATTCTGGACTGATTCCCCGTGTTTCTGATCTCGGCCCGCCTGTGAGTTTTGAAACCTGCCTGTCCCCTTTAAGCCTGTTGCTCTGTCGGATTTCGGATCTGGACCCAGACCCTCTTTGGATTTCCCCTCTGTACCTCTGCTGGAGTTGTGAACTACCGTTACCGGACCTGGACTGTCTCTGGATTTACGCCCCTGGAAAACCCTTCGTCCTCTGCCTGCTGCCGACCGCTCAACGGTCCGTTCCCATCTACCAGTGGACGGAGTCTGCCCCGAACGCTCCCAGCTGTCTCTCCGTGCATTGGCTACTCCCGTTATCAGGTTAGTCAGTTGGTTTCTTTGCTAACCTGCCTCGGCAGTCTCTGACCTGTCCCTCTGCTCCCAGGGAAGCTCCAGCCATTACGAGAGCAGCACGCCCGAGAGCCGAAGCTGGTTTTACCCTGCTTATCAATAAACTGTCTGTAAAGTCACTGACCTGTCATGGTTGAATCTTGGGTCCGATTCTGATTCATTACAATTAGTTTGTCCTATTTGTTGTTTGCTTCATAATATTAATAAAAAATGACAAAAAACATCTTCAAATTTGTAGGCATGGTCTCTAAATGAACTAGTGCAAACTCTTGTACAAAATCAATTTTAATTCCAGGTTATGAGGCAACGAAACATGAAAAATTCCAAAGGGGGTGGATACTGTTGTAAGGCATTGTAAATATCTGATATCAATTGCCTTCTTCAGGACAACAGACAGGCCAGTCCAATACCTCTGTCCTCTTCTTACTCAGCCAATTCTTTTGGCCTGTGAGCATTATTCAGTTGGGAAGGTGTATTTCAAGGTCAACCTCATAACATCACAGGGAAACTGGCTTTTGGTCAGCAGGGTGCTTTGAAACATTTGCTTAAGTGCTCCAGCTAAAAAGGTGCAGAGTACTGGGTCGTCTCATCTAACCCACATTTTCACTGCGGGAAATCCATCCTGGATAGGTCCAACCCAAAGGAGTTGATGCTGGTGGCTAACATGGCAGACTTTTAAGTGGAGTTGTTGATGCCAGTCGGTCGATATAACCTCAATGCCATACGTGCTTGTGTTTCAAAAATGTCTTTGAAATAGTTTGGAGGTTTCACTACCTGTGGTGCCTTTTCTACAGTTGCATGTTTTCTGTCTTTCAAACTTGTGAGAGGGAAGCAGCTCTGATATAAAGTGGAAAAAACTTCTCTGGTTTGAAGAATGAACATTTATAATTCATGGATTCTGTGTCCAGACCACCTGGCTTGTTGTCTACGTGTGTTTCAGCAGAGTTGGCATGCAGGTGCAGCAGTGCACTCGGCATGACTAACTTGACCATCTGTGAAGGTGTCATTAATGCTGAAAGATATACACAGGGTTTGATGTGACATGCTGTATGCTGCCTCAGACATGGCCTTGTTTAATTTTGCCAATCAAATCAAATTTGCTTTCTGCTCCTATTACAGCAGCATGCTTCCACAGGAGAACGCTGCAGGAGCTAAACTTACCTGTGTGCAGTCCAGATGAAAAACCTTAGCCGCATAATCACACACAATAGATGGTGCAATGATGCGGAGGACATGCTCCTGTTCCAATGTGTTGTTGGCAAGAAATTTGGTTTTTCAACTTATTTCTGAATGCATTTTCCTTTATACGTTATCAAATGTGGTGTGTATGTAAGGGAGGCTTCCCTTTAAATCACAGACAGTCAAAGTCAATATCGCTGGTTTATTTGAAGTCTCAGCTTGTCAAGAAACATTCTCCAATGCATTTGTCATCAAAGCAAAAAATTATCCAAAGGTTGAACAAGAGGAGGTTTATGGCATCAAAAATTCAGCAATACAAGTAACACTAACAAAACCACATAGGTTGAATTGTTTGAGACAAATACAAACAGAAGTGAGCACAATTCAACACAGGTATCACAACACAGGAAAGCTCCAAGAACCGCAGTACACACTCAAAGTTTGCATTTCAAAGCCACAGACACAGACTTCAACAGGTTGTGCTTTTCCTGAGCGGTCATCAGGTAACACCGACTCACCAGAGTAAAAGGAAACAGGACTTTTTTGACATCAGTAATACATTCACAAAAATTCAACAGTGATAATAAAACCAAAGCCCACTGTAGCTTAGACATTCTCTGTCTATGACACTGGAGTAAACATTTGTTCATTTCAAATACAGACAGATGTTTTATAATAAATATGTTTTGACATTGAGCTGATTTTAATGACAGTAAAACTGATGATGAGATGGGTCTGTTCTGTACTCTGATGGAGAGGAAGGAAAAGTCTGCACATGTCGACGCAGAAACAATCTGTAAATAATTCACATTAGTTAAGGTTCAACAATAAACTTGTGCAATACTGGGAATCCACAAAATTACCAATTTTACCTAAAGCTCCTCTGAAAGGTTTTAAGGAACCTTGAAAATGTATTCCCAAATCTTTATTTTCTGCAAATTTTGTCACGTTACATCCACAAACCACAATGTGTTTCTATGAGATTTTACACGATACACCAACAAAAAGTAGGTCTGTTGCATTAATGTGAAGTAGGAAAACGGTCCACGATTTCTAAAGATTTTTTACAAGAAATCTGAAAGGTTATTAAATCCCAGGGACATTTGCTAACGTTTCCGATTGTAACGTGACATGAATATGAAGATGTTCAAGATGGAGTCTGCCTGTCGGCATCTACTCAGTACTGTCAGTAAGGCGTCAGCTCTGTGTCAGAACCATGCAGCAATACAGCTAGCCCAGATTAAAAAAACAAACAACTTTTTTTTCAAACTTTAACATTCACGTGTCCAGACATCTATGTATATATATGTTTTTGTTTGTATGTTTCACCATAGAAAATACTCTTGGTAATAGTCTATCTGATTGTGTCTTAATTCCATGTAGGAATGTAAAGGAGGCATCCCAAATGACTGGTATCAGGCCGTGGAGTTAAAAATATGTACGTTCCATGGCTTTAAACCCTTCAGTGTACAGATTGTTCTCTGTTGAGAAACTGTGAATAACATTTCTTTCTGTAGCATGGAGTATCAGAAATTCCTCCCACGCCTATGGCCAATTCCCTATCTGACATCATTGCTGATCTCTTTGTCTCCAGACATAAATGTTGCACACCACCAAACAGCTATAGTCCTATGCTTGTAGATGACCAGTCATTAAGTGCAATGATAGCCAGCACCAGGCGACTACTTACCTCCACCAGTGTGGAAGTCTCATTCTTAAACGTAACATCTTCCAGCTCAGACAGTGTATCTTTAACTTTTACCGTGAGTGTACCAAACACGATGCCTATTTTGGATGCAAAATGCTTCACATTTAGAATTCTCAGTAGTGCTGAATTCCTTCCCGCTTTATTACATTTCTTAAACAATTACAAGTATAAATTTGTTTTGCCCCAGTTACATTTCTTTTAGGTAACACACTCTCAGTGGTAAATGTAATATGTATTCATATTTGTGTCATTTTGCCATTGTAATCTGGATCATAAACGACACACCTTCAATCACATGAAATAAGAAGAGACTGGGACAGCTGTGGTCCTGGGACCAAGCACAGATATAAAGCAAATATACAGGACTGTTAATACAGGTTTATAGAAGCAATTATGTGCAAAATATTTGCCTTCCGAGTGCTTTTTTGTGTCAGCTTTGTGAAGAAATTAGATAGTCCTTCAAAGGATTTAAAAGTAGCAAAATGCCACTGAAAAGCATGGAGCCACAAATCTCAACCACGGGTCGTGCTGTCTAACTGATCGGGCACTGATCCTCTAACATTGGGCTGCACCATTTATTTCACATTTTTTGCAGCTCAGTCCCTCATTAACAAATCAAATAGCAATAATTATAGACCAGTGCAAACTCACCTGCCACATTCAACAGTTTGCTTGTTTCAGTTAGGCGCAGTTATTGGCTTCATTTCCAAACCTAAACAGATGTTCAGCTACAACAGGCAGGCACACGAGTGACAGAGAGAGGGAGGAAAATATTTGTTCACAGCAGGTTCCAGGTCCAGGTTTACAAGTTTCAATCCACACAAAATCATTTTAAAGCAAGGTGAAATAAGTCATTCCTTTGCTCAATTTAAAAAACCTTGGCATCAGAAATGACAAAATGCACAATTATTACATACATATATACAAATTCTATATGTGGTTCATTCATTTTATACATCTTGCCAAAATGAACAGAAGTAAAATGATATATCTGTGCTTTTGTGACTGTCATCATTGTGTATTGTGTTTTGTCTTCTTTACCGTGGACCCACAGTAAATCAGTTCTTTCAATTCACCCTCCGCATGACCGTCTGCTGAGTCACAGCTGTGCTTAGCAATGAGTATAGGTCTAATTTACAGAGGTTCTGCTTTGAAGAAATCCTTTGCAACATTGCCTAGGACTCTTCACTAGAAGAAAGGATGAATGGCACATTTTTAAAAACATTCCTTTCAGATTGTGTCAAGGCAGGATTCAATGGTGTTGCTTTATTTCTTGTTTCCTCTCCTAAACTCTAGCTAACACCACCAAATAGCCCAAGGCTAATATTTCACACTGTATGCCACAAACAGCACTGGTCTTTGGTCTCTCACTTTTTTCCCTCTTGATCTTATTTAAATAGAAATATGAGCATTTTTTTTAAACGCACAGCTAACTTGATCGGAGAGATGCTATCGGCATGGCAGCACTTTTTTAGCAACGGATTTTCCTTTTTGATGGGTTTGTAGTTTTGATGGCTGTTAAAACTCTGCGTGCTCCTGACCTGTCAGTCTACATTATTTGCAGTCCTTTATTGGATCAAAGCTAAAAGTAAAAACCTGTAAATTTTACACTAAACTTCCAGAGCTAATTGTTAGATCACTCCTGGTTTACAACTTTATAAGCATAGTTACGTCTAAATTGTGCTTAGTCTATTTCCCGAAAATAATAACCTTCAGACATTTTGCTTCCCCCCATATTTGCTCTTACAATTATCTTTAATACAAACACAGAAATAGAATCATACCAGTTTTACAGTAATCACACCTACTTAGAGTTTGCAGTACAAGTAATGTCAACATGCTTCTAATTTGTTTTATTTCTTTTTTTCCATTGCACTTCACCCTTGTTTATCTGGGGAACACAACAATTCACAACCAGAAAGTCAAAGCATTTATAATAAAGAAACGTTCATGGCTGACTGACAACAAGCCACAGCAACACACGTCACAACTGACTTTTAACATCATGCAGGCCGTACATTGTTCAGCGATGTAAATACTGCCAATGGGTTCAACCCTGTTCAATCATTTGGGGAAACCACCTTGAGGTGCATAGTTCATGTTGGGTTCTGCAAGAAAGGCCTGGGTGCAGATGCTGATAACAGCTTTACCTCAAGGTGGGTAGAGGTCAGTGTTAACATCCCTTTATCGGATGGAAATTTATAATAGCATGATGCCCAAATGTGTTGTCCATTTATCACATTTACTGAAGCAGGCCTTTACACTCTTACTGAACTAATAGCTCTTCCTTTAAGACCACGTCACATTTAGTTGGAGAGGGTAATGTCCTATTTTAATAAAAATAAATTTTTTGGCTGCACTAGTATAGACAAATATTGGATTTACCCAAATGTTGCTGGGGTTTCCTACACTGCTAGTAGAGGCATACAATGTTGCTTTATTATGTCTTATAAGACATGGGGCACGGCTCAGAGTTTCCTCCCTAGGTCTGCACAGCAGTACTTCCAGTCTGAGGTAAACACTAATAATGTAACACTGTTCCAACACCTTTATCTTAGCACGACCATGTATTCAAGCAGCCCTGCCAGGTAACTGGTGGGATTGTTTTTAGCTCATGTGTTTATTCTGCTGTCAAACGAAGTCTCTTGGTGGGCCAGCCAATAGTTGTTTACATTTCTACCACTGGAGTATTCTTGGTAGTAATTTGTCAACTGAAAATAAAAACAGGCTAATTCCATCCAGTTATATGAAAAATAGTGTTAAATAACCAACAACCATGATTATCCATTTAAACGCTTAATATAATACAATGGCACATGAATAAGCATGAGCCATTCATCATTGATCATTATGAAGCGTTCTAATTTACACAGCAAATTGCATATTTTTCAGCTGTACAGATCAATGCATTCACATCAATGTGCAGTAGTACAAGCAAGAGCATGAAATTAGGAAACACCTTCTAAGCTGTGTTATTTTAATACCCTGTATTAAATGAAACTTACCTTTGTTTCAGCTCGCCTTTTCACTATTTACCCTGCTACCTCACTACTTTTTCATTTTCAGTTTGATTTCTTTAAGCAGATTTTCTGGTCTGTGTCCAAGGAGTTGGCATTTAGTTCTCACAGCTTCAACCAAGTTCACATGACAGCTAGGGCACAGTTTAGAGAGCTTCTGTTTCTGTCTCCAGGTAAATGAACTTGAACCTAGTCATGTAGACCGCTCTCTGCTGATTCTCACATCCAAACAGTTAGATGAAAAGTCAGAATAAGAACAATGTGATTGAATCTTTATTTTGCTTCATTTTGTCACTAGTGTCCTAAATTATACTTCTCGGGGTAAGTTTACAGAGGATTGACACCCTCTGCTTCTCTGAGTTTTTTTTTTTTTTCAACAATGCAGTTTCATTGCCAAACCAGGACTTACACCAGAGGTGGCTCTTAACTTGTTTTTAATATGGGTTTGGTTTTCCACAAGCGGAGCATCACATCCTTGCATCGCATAAAATGTCCCTTTTAGTGGGTAATAGACATTTCCTCTGTTGTGTTATGAATGGAAACAGTTTGTGTACACAAATCCAAATATTCATCTCAATATCCCTGCCAGCAGATGCCCTAACACCACCAATCTAATTTCTAAACCTTGTTTAGACAAGTCAGTATCAATGCTCCTTGAAATGGCAACTGGCACTTTCATTTTCTTTTTGGCATCTATAAATGCTGCTTCAAACTAGACTCCCACTCTGTGATTCTTAAACACTTCTTAAACCTTTAAGACAAAGATTTTAATAACTCAGTGGAGAGAGCATTTATTAATCTAGTTCAAAACTGAACTAAAACAGCTTTTTGTATGGAACCAAAGGTGTAAAAATTAAATAAAATTAATTTTTAAAGAATTTCACAGTCATATGGTGCTGTGAGATAACCTGACAACAGCCAGATGCACGTCTCGCTCCGCCTAGCTCCACTCACATACATCTGGGACACCTCCATAGGAATTGCCTTTATTGAAGGCTGGGCCTTATCAAAAATCCTTGCACTTGTCTGTCATCTTTATCGACGTGCTATTTCAACCACTCACACCGAAGCTAACCCGTGACGCTGATGAGAGCGACGCAGGAAAAAAAAACATATTTTTTTTTATGTGTTTGCGGCTCTAGTGGCACGCGTTTTATTGACAGTGAGCTGACAGGAAGAGGGGGGAAGACAGGCGGCAAAGCACCGCGGGTGGGAGTCGATCCCGGGCTGACCGCGTTGAGGACTAAAGGCCTCCTAATATGGTTTGCGCTAACCGCTAACTGCTCCGGGGCACGTCCGCCGCTTGCCAAATCCGGTCGGGAGAAGGGCGAAAACATCGTTTCCACCAACAAAAGCCTTCAGAGCCGTTCTCTGATGTTCTTTTAATGAAACAATATTAGGTAGATTGGACAACACGGAAGAAATAGCAGCATCAATGTTAACGCTTGCTTCCTCGACGAGCCGCCATTGCTATCAAAACAGTCTCACGTCATGGTCGCGTCTCCACTACGTCACATCTATGAAACTCCAGCCCTGCGTCCTGATTGGCCAGACCATAAAATTGGTTGGAGAAATCACTCTCTATGGGAGATGTCCCAGATGTATGAGTGGAGCTAGGCGGAGCGAGACATGCATCTGGCTGTTGTCAGGTTAGCTGTGAGAGGTATTAAGTTCCCTTCAGATTTCTTCTGTCTTTGTTTTAAGTTGCAGCGATTTTTTCTTCAAACAAATATGTTTTTTATATCATACAAAGAAAGCATGAGTAAATTCAAAAAAGCCAGGTTTGTTCGGATAGATTTAATTGGTTGAAAACTGCTATTTCTTCAACCTTACTGCTTTGCTACATTTGCCTTGGGTTATCTTTAATATTAAAATTGGTTTGATTGGAATCAGAAAATTAATATGTGACAAGAAGAGCAAAAAACAGAAGAAATGAGTTCGTTTTATTTTATTTTTTTACAGTACTACACATGACCTATGCATCATTAGTGATACACATGTTTAGTATTTTGACCCATTCGCTGTTAGTTAACAAAGATCACTGCGCGCAAAGCGTGGCAACAGAAGTACGCCGGCTAGTGGAGGTTTGTCAAGCTATGCTAGAGCACTATCTGCCAAACATCACGAAGCTTCCCAAAATCTAACCTTAAGAAATTGCAACTGGCTTCCAGATCCATGTACCAATGCTGAATGGGAACATGGCGTTTACCCTTTGCTGCAAGCTGAATTCCTGTGGTGTGTGTGCATTTACAAACACACGGGAATCCATCTTATCCCTCCCGCTCCGCTTTCGATCGTTTAAAAAAACGGTTACAGTATTGTGGTTTAAGGCGGGGCAAACCCCTATGATGAAAGCAATAGCTGCCGAACCATTATAAACATGGCAGCGCAGGTGGACGCACGTGTTGCTGCTGCTATCACATGTGTTTGGTCAGAATACACAATTTCTTCTTTAAAAGAAGAACAGTAAGAAGTGCCTTGACCAGCGTAACTTGTAGTTTCTCAAAGCTCCTGCTGCTTACATTTTCATTTGATACGGTGATTGGCTAAAACCAACGTTTGGGAGGTGGGAGCTAGGTGTCACATCGACCAATCAGCTCGGAAAGTTCTGCTGAATGTCCCTTGTTTCCCTGAACGAATTTGATGGGAGCAGACCCAGATTGATAATGTGCAAAACGGAGAGTGTTACACATTATCAAACTGTCTTGATATATGACGTTAGCAAGTGTCCAAATATTCAGTGAAATGATATTTACACACATTTGGTGAAAAAAACCTGAGATCTACATAACAGAAAGTGTATGTATGTAATTTGCAGACAAGTACAGAAGGGGAGACACTGTGACATGACAGAGTCTTGTGTCATAAAGTCTGAAATCCTCCCCTGCCAAAGGCAAGGGCAAAAGACCACTATCCATAAATTGTGCATTGTGAAAGGCCAGATTTAGGTAAAAATGATCAGCTGTGTAAAATGCAACAACCACCACAGCTGTTCAAAAATTAAAATGAAGCTAGCAACAGGGTTATATGTTATGAACGGCAGAGAGTGGAGACCTGACAGTCAAATGCCATGACAGTTTGAATATGATGAAGTAAAGATTGTTATCATTAATGTTATGTCGTGGACTCTCCTAGCTGTTTTATGTTATGTTGGTGTTGGTTTAAAAAAATCTTTTTGTAAATATTTTGGTACTTAGTAAATATTTATTACCTTCCAACATTTATCCCTACAGTAGCCTCTGCGATATTGAGGTATTGTTTTTATATTATGTGCTACAGACCAATCTGTATTCACACTATGATGAAAAATCAACACATAAGTAACAGTTTCCTGTTGTTTATTTTGTTGGCTGTTTATTTTTATTGATTGCTGTCTGCATATCGGTGTACTTCATGGCATCAAGACAATTATATTTTCATTCCATACTGTACATTTCCAAGATAATGACAGGGGTCCAACCATCCGAGGGGGTACTTCTTTGGCAACGATGCACGAGCAGCCTCTTGATTACGCTAAATGGTTCTTTATTGTGAGAGGTTTGTTATGGTGGGAACTTTACAGTGATCTGCTACAGAAGGACTGAGTAAGTTACTTTTTGCTTCATTTTTGTTTCACTGTAGAGCCTGTCACTGCAACCGCACTACATCCATCATCAAGAAAGCGTCTGTGGAGCGTATCTGCTGTATTAAGAGAAAAACCTATGAACAGCAAGCATTTTTTGTTTTATTTTCACTGAAACATATATCTTTAGAATCACCATGGTGCTAAATTAGTTTGATGTTGTGTTTATTTACCAAAAAACTGGTTTCAATTGAGGTAGTTGACTAGCAGGTTTTTGTTGAGTTCTTAATTGTGTCTAAAAGCAGAGTTTTCACTGACGTTTGTGCATTTACAACAGAGGTAGCTTCATTCTCTTTAAAGGCACACTTATTTAGTGAATGCTAGTTGTTTTATGTTGCAGTATCTGACACAGCTTCATGACAGAGAACATTTTGTAAGGAGTTACAAATAAAAAACTAATAGAACATGGCTATGATGCAGGTGTTAGAGAAGAAAGGCAGGCATATCAGCTGAAATGAGAATGTAAATGCTCTTTTTTCATAATGCACAGGTCAGGCTGACCCTGATCCTTGATATACATGAATGGAGGGGGGAGATTATTTGATAAAAAGGATAGTGGCAGAGTGAGTAAACTCTTTGTTGTGCTGACTTCAGTAAACCAGAGTCACCTTTGAGGATTTTAAGCATTTTGTGCCATCCATTAAGCCGACTGAGGACAGGTTCTGTAATTTCTGATATGTGATATGTTCTTTCAAATTAAAACAGCAAAAAAATTGACTCTTTTAAAAGACCCCCAAAGGTTCTGTATTTGTTTTTGAAGGCATAAGCTCTTCATGACCAATCTAATACACATAGGAAAAATGGCAGTTGAGAACATATTTTAAATCGGATGTAAATGTATGTTGGGTTTGTGTTTACAGTTGGAGTCGATGTTTTTAGCGCTGATTTTCAGCTTTGTTGTTTATTGATAACAACTACCCAGTCGGTGTAATCTATGTTCAAGATTGCATTTTTCTACATGCATATGCTTGTAGTAATCACACTGGAGTATTTAACCCCTTCATCTGACCATGCATGGGAAAAAAAGCAGTAATATTCAGTAATAAAGTAGTAATAAACTACTTAAATTGGAACGTAGTCTTAAAGTGTTTAGACTGGATGTGGTCCAGAGTCGCTGGGTTTGGAGTAACACTCTTTCTAATGACTGCTATACATAAATTATCGTTTTCTTTGCCAATGCAACATGTTATGGCTTTGTTTGGTTCATATCTTTTTAAAGTTATTACTTAGTTACCCCACGCCTGATACACCTTCTCAGAACCCTCTCCATTGCTGCTTTTCTTATGTATGGCTACCATTTCTATCCCTTGATCTGAGAGACTTCTCTCCTTGTGGACCACTACACACCCCACTCTCGAGCTCCTGTTTATTTCGGGCGTTTCACTCATTTTGTTGTCATTATGGACACGGTTTCTTAGTCCCAACAGAAAGTTGCTGTGGTTGTTGCTGCCATCCCTTAGTTCAGTCCCTTCATATGGTGCTTGTGCAGACCTTCCTCTCCGTCCCCATCGGGGCATTCTGCTCCTTAGCTGGATGACGCAGCAGACGGGCTTCGTCTTGCACACTGCCTGAAAGCCCCTCTTGAAGTTCTTATTGTAGTAGCCATAGACGATGGGATTCACGCTGGAGTTGGAGAAGGCCAACCAGTGGGCAAAGGGGAAGATGTAGCTGGTGAGAAGGTCCAGCTGGTCCCTGTCCAGTCCACCGTAGTCGGCCATCATCATGAGGGTCCAGAGAGGCAACCAGGACAGCATGAAAAGCAACGCCACCACAATGAGCATCTTTATTACCTTGATCTTTTTCTGGGATATCACTTGCTGAGCATGTCTTCTGCCTCCTGCCTGGACTGTGACGTTGCCCAGCTGTGGTTCTCTATTTGCGACAGCGTGGGAGCAGAGTTTGACACCGATGCTTACATACATCAGCGTGATGACAGTGAGGGGAACCAGGTAGATGTGGGCAAACAGAACCGCCGTGTAGACCTTTCTCATGTGGGGATTGGCAAAGTTTTCATAGCAGGTGTAAAGGGGCAACGTGTGGTTGAAATCATCGTTGTAGACCATGTTATGGAAAGGAACTTTCTCCACAGTCAGCGCTACTGCAGCAGGACACATAATGGCCACGGCTAACACCCAGATCGACACAATGGCTACCTTGGCAACAAGCAGCGTCAGCTTTGGCTGCAGAGGGTACACAATGCAACGGAACCTATGGTGGAAAATTAGAGAAGAGCATTGCCACTA
Organism: Fundulus diaphanus; assembly: GCA_037039145.1. NCBI lineage: Eukaryota > Metazoa > Chordata > Actinopteri > Cyprinodontiformes > Fundulidae > Fundulus > Fundulus diaphanus. The sequence continues at coordinate 44,934,090 of CM073127.1, read as the reverse complement.
ATTAGTGAGGACACATAAATAAAATAAATAAATAAAGCTGAACGTTGAACTATATATGCCTTTCAAATTTTAGTTATGTTCCTGGTCCTCCACACCTGAGTCAAATGGCAGAATTACCTCCTCAGCAAGCAGTCAAGCTCTCCAGAGCTCTGCTGACAAGGTCACTGTGGATGATGTAGCATAGATACATCTTGAAGTTTCAGCAACCTGGTCCACTAGGACTTAAGTTTGTGACCCCTGTCTTGAAGGTTACTCTTGCATATTATGGCCTTCCTCTATAGTTTGATATGATTTTCTTACTTTTCATCAGATTTTTCTAACTCTTGGTTAAAGTACAGTCAGTGGATGACTCCCCCTCATTATTGTCAAAATGTTACAGTAGCATCTATCTTTTCTCTTTCATGATGTATTTTTCTCCTGAAATTAAGATTTTTGGTGTTTGGCTTTTGCTAGCTTAAAGGTGGCTCCACATCTATTCCGATGGTTAGCCATAGCGATATATGGGACTTGTTTACATTGAGAAGCTGCAACTTTGGTTCACTACACACCCACACCTGCCTTGATTACGACTCTAAATCCCACTTATGACATGATGAGTGAGTGTTGTATGAAGAGGGAGGAGGAGAAATCATGAGTGTTCCCTTCTTTCAATCATCAAGGGAAATCTATGTTCCCTTGAAGGGAAAATGGATCAGCTTAGATCCCTGAAATATAGAGGATATGACTATTGAGAATACACTATAACATGTTTCTCCAAAGCCTTGATGAAGGAACATATTTCTTGATCTATATGTACTTCAAATTTCTGTACACAGTGGACATATTGCTCTTATGGATGGGGGAGGGAGTTGTCATGGATAAGAATGGTTTTTGATAGCTTCTGGGCTCTATATTGATCATGGTGGAGAGACACTTTCTCATACAGTCAGCACATACTCAAAAGTAACTCATATGTAATAGTGGTTCTGGTTTTGGCCATCATGTGCATAGATATGCCTAGAATGCTTGAATCTTATGACTATTTCATAAAAGAAAAAACATTGTACCAAGCGGCACAGAGATGCAGTTGATAACTCTGTTGCCTTGCAGCAAGAAGGTCCTGGGTTCGAATGGCGCTTGCATGTTCTCCCCATGGGTTCTTCCTGGATACTCTGGCTTCCTCCCACAGTCCAACAATATGACTGTTGGGTGAATTGTTCTCTAAATTGCCATAGATGTGTGTGTGTGCATGACTGTTCATTTTGTGTGTCTCTCTGTTGCCCTGTGATGAACTAGTGGCCTCTCCATGGTGTACCTTGCCCAATGACTGCTGGACATAGGCACCAGCCAATTTCTTTGTTTAGAAAGGCTACAGGTTAAATCACACTTCTTGGGCTACATGTCTAAGGTGAAGAACTTCCCAACTGGTTCTTTGCATGGATTTCTAGCACTTAACAATAGAGATTTTATTTAAACGGCTTGGAGCTACACTTGCTGACACTGAGTGAATTGAGTGTCTAATTTCTCTATTGACGATTTAACCAACATCTCTAAAGACAACCATGTCAAAATGGGTAAATAAGGAAAATATATACAGAAATAAATCCCTCTATCTGAAATGAACAAAGAAGCTAGTGAATTAAATGTTGTGCGAGGAATATAAAATATAAAATCTTCATAATATAAAAGTAGTCCTAGTCATGTGTTTCTGTGTTAATGTTTCTTTGTTTTTTAGTTTTCTCAACCTACAGTTTTCTCAACCCACAGTCAATTGCTGCTCATACTGGGCCAAGATTTGCTGAAAGTTTAAAGGGAGACGCTCCTTTCCACTGTTACGACATGCTTAAAGAGAGTGAGAGATTGCTCCAAAATTAATGACTTGATGCAGCCGGGCTTCCTTACATAGACATGAACTTGTCTTGTACTTCAATCTGAATGTGACTGTCTGATTGGACCGTACTGAGATGAATAAATGGAGTAAGACTGATTTGGACTCAGTTACACCCATGTAAACATCTAATTGTGTTGTTATAATACAATATACGCCAACTACTAAAAAAAGGTACAACAGGACTATAATTGAGAAAACTCAGTCAAGTGCATTGAGCCTCTGACTCTGCAGCAATCTCTCATACTAAGTATGACAACAGCGGTAAAGACAACATAACTCCCTTTTAACTGGAAGCATCAACAGAACCTGGCTTAATGTGATCGGTCATCTGCCACGACCGACTGGGGCTTTGAGAAAATTAAGCAGACACAAGAAGCACTAAAGCGTTGATCAAGGAGTATTTCCTACTTTGAATAATTCACCCTTCCATTGTTTCTATCCCCTTATCCTTGAAGAATTACAGGGAGGCTGGTGACTATCTCACCACCTAGATTTACTAGAGAAATTAGAGGATGACAAAAGACATAAAAAATTCTCTCTATTACATACCTGAATTATTTACTAATATTAAACTTGAATAGTTGTTGCCCTTACCAAATTGTGTTTTCATGTTACTTGAAATGAGCTCACAAAGAGCAGGTCCAAAATAACATCTTGATACTTTATCAGTAAACACAGAGTCACAGTTTCATTTAAAAATCATATTTATATTATATGTGGTCCTGAAGGATTCCAGCCACCTGGCCCACCTCCCAGACTTACCTTTCAATGGCAATCGCTACCAGGGTGAAGACTGAGGCTGACACAGACACGCCCTGCACAAATCCACTCATCTTGCACACTGTGTTGGAGAATGGCCAACCTATAGGAAAGACAAAGAAACAAGAAACAAGACAAAAGTTAGAAAAAAAACACGTTTTGTTTTTGCATTGTATTTTAAGAACAGGGGAGGCATAAGTCCAGTTTGGATCTTTTTTCATCTTTCCTATCCACATGTTGACATTCCCACACATAATGCCTTTTTTATGTGGAACGGTTAATTGCTATAATAGAGCATGGGGTACTGAGCTAAAGGGTCGGCACATCGAGAAAAATTAAAATAAATTGACTCTGACCTTGGGTGAAGTATGATTACTGCTCAATAGGCAAACAGCCCTTCCCACACAGCTAAGGCTGAGGTACTTCAGATGTCAAGATAGTAACCTTTTTATAACAAGGTTTTCAATGCAGAGTGCACAGCGATATTGCGGTGCTCGAATATAGAAATCATTTTTAGGAGCTTTTCCACTAACAAAGCACGTACTCCAGCACTTCGGCCAAACTGCAATGAACAGTAGATACTTGACTGTGAACTCCTAGTGGAAACCGAACAAAACATTTTGAAGAATAGCTTAAAACGGCTAAACAGATGGTGAAAAAAATTGCTCGGGAAATAAAACACCTTATACTTTTGAAGAGTTGGCTAATATACTGTCTACAGCAGGGGTATCAAATTCTAAGTCTCAAGGGTCAGCGTCCTGCATGTTTCAAATGTTTCCCTGTTTACACACAAACACACGCGCACGCTCAACTGCACAGCAGTTGAGGTGGCTCGGGCATCTGGTTAGGATGCCTCCTGGACGCCTCCCTGGTGAGGTGTTCCGGGCACGTCCCACTGGGAGGAGGCCCAGGGGAAGACCCAGGACACGCTGGAGGGACTATGTCTCTCGGCTGGCCCAAGTGGCTGGGGAGAGGGACGTCTGGGCCTCCCTACTGAAGCTGCTACCCCCGCGACCCGACCCTGGATAAGCGGCCTGACCCCGGATAAGCGGAAGACGATGGATGGACACACGCATGCTCACTCGCTCGCACGCACGCACGCACGCACAAATCAAAAGGATTAATTACCTCCTTAGTGTGTCATCAAGTGCTAAAGAGGCTAGGCAATAAGTCATTCATTGTATTTAGCTGTGCATTCAATTTTCAGTTCAATTCACTTGTCGTTATATAGCACCAATTCACAACACACGTCATCTCAAGGCACTTTACAAAGTGAAATTCAATCAAATCATATAGATCAAAATATATATTTTGATATAGGTCAAAAAGTTTCCTACCTAAGGAAACCCAGGAGATTGAATTAAGCCTTGACAAGCAACATTAATTCCTCATGAAAGAGCGTAGAGCCACAGTGGACAGTCGTCTGCATTGTCAATGGCTTTGCAGCAATCCCTCATACTGAGCAAGCATGAAGCAACAGTGGAGAAAAAAACTCCCCTTTAGCAGGAAGGTAAATCTCCAGCAGAACCAGGCTCAGTATGAATAATCATCTGCCTCGACCGACTGGGGGTTAGAGAAGACAGAGCAGAGACACAAAAAAGCACAGATGCACACATTGATCCAGGAATCCTTTCTATGCTATATGGTAATAGTGGATGATCTGCCTCCCCTGGTTGATGTCATAGATAACAGAACGCCAGACCAGGTGTACCTACTATGAAGAAATAATGATCGAACAAAAAGTTAAAAGCTGAAATAACAACAAACAATACAAATTGGAGAACAGTAGAACTTAGCAGAGTCCGATGTCCTCCAGCAGCCTGCGCTTATAGCAGCACAACTTAGAGATGGCTCAGGGTAACCTAAGCCACTCCAACTATTAGCTTTGTCAAAAAAGGAAAGTTTTAAGCCTAGTCTTAAATGTAGACAGGGTGTCTGCCTCACAGACTAAAACTGGGAGTTGGTTCCACAGGAGAGGAGCCTAATAACTAAAGGATCTGCCTCCCATTCTACTATTAGAGACTCTAGGAACCACCAGTAGACCTGCAGTCTGAGAGTGAAGTGCTCTGTTAGGAACATACGGGGAAATCAGAGCTCTGATATATGATGGAGCTTGATTATTAAAGGCTTCATACATGAGAAGGAGAATTTTTAATTCTAGTATTTATTTAACAGGAAGCCAACAAAGGGAAGTTAATATGGTAGAAATATATATCCCTCTTGTTGATTTTCATCAAAACTCTTGCTGCAGCATTTTGGATCACCTCCCTGATCTCCTCTTCTGATGGGAAAGATGTGACTATCCACAGATACTAGCAAAGACAATACGAAATCCTGCAGAATTCATGAAATGTGTTAATGATTTTCATAATGCACCAAAAAAATTTTCTTCTCTGACATATCACATTTTTGTTTTAATATTGAAACAAATCTATAATTTGAAACCAGCAACACGCTCCAGAAATGTAGCAGTGATGCAGTAAACACAAGGAAAACCAACAGAAAAAAGACTTGGAGTTTCCAAGCAAGGCTGGGTCATTTTTCATCAATCGGTGTAAAAGAGCTATGATCAGGAGAAAATTTTAAAACAAAACTCATTCTGAGTGTGTGCTAAGATTAAGAGATTTGAAAACAATCTTAATTAATGAAGGCCAAAGCCAGAAGTCACAAATATATCTGTGACCTTCAAGCTTTCATGTATGCATGTGAACTTGTCATGCAGCCACAATCTATAATCAAAACACTGCAGAATAACCACCGTCACTTTATGGTCTGCTGCTGAATCCAGAAATAAAAGCTGAAGCTGTTGAATGAAAGAAGCCACGCTTCAGCTCAGCAGAGCGATAATTCTGCTCTTAGACCACCAGCCCATCCCAGATACACATGTACATGGTGATAGTGTTCTCTGTGGACAGAAAGGCCATTGTTCAGTTTGATGTGGGTAAAAATGGAAATCCGGTTCACTGTGCTAAAGCAGAGAAGGATCATCAAAGCACCCTGGACACCTACACCATGCTGACTTTAACAGCAGTTTTAATAAAACTAAGAGGCACCATTCATAGTTTTTTGTAAAGAAAAGCAGGGTTTTAAACATGTAATCAGTGTGAAACAATTCACTCCAGGCTTGACCCATTTAAAAATTACAGTTCCTATGATTTTCGTAATCTAGGTTGGTCCTAATGCCCAAAAGGCAAGGAAAATGTTTTTTTGTTCGTCTTTTTTTGTTTTAACAAACAGTCATTGTTTAATGCAGCAAATCTCCAACCGTATTTTATAAATCTTTGTTCCGTGTTGAACAGTCCAGTTGTGGACTGACCACTCTGAACATTTAGCATTTTGAACCCGAAATGGTTAAATGCAGCTCAGAGTTCATAAAAACAGTAGAATAGTCCTTTAGCTCAACGTCAAATCAAAAGCACTAAATCCGAGAGCAACTTTAGTACACGTAGTTAACCAGCCACTGTGTACGGCTGTATTATGTTAGAGTGCTTACACTTTACAGAAGTCATTGCAGTAGTGGTTGGGGTGTCACTAGCTCACCTTAGCATTGACTAGACATGCAACTAAAAAACAGAAAATCTTTTGGGGTAGAACTGAAAGAAAGCTTTTTTCCACCTACTTGCGCTGCCTCTCAATGGGAAAGTGTGTTAGGCAGGAACTCAAAGCTGTAAAGGTGTGGGGTTGCAATAGCAGGCCTGCTTGTCTATAAAGATTCTGACAAATGAGTGTATACAGGTTTTTTTTTTGTCTGAGCAACACATCCATCTGGTGTCCTCTCAGTGGGAATACCGCAGACTTCTTTCTGCATGGCTTCCAACTATGTTATTCAGTCAGTCACCAACTGGACCTGTTTTCTATTGACAATGTCTGGAGCATCATGAAGAGGACAATCAGAGGATGGCAACAGACTGATTAGCACTGGAAATTGTGTAAAAATAGATGCTGAATATACCATCCTTCATCCTTGTCAGACGTAGAAGGACACTTTTGTACCCGTCCAAGGGCCTGTTGCTGTGCATATAACAGACCCAGGAGAGACTGAACAAGTATGCTGGTGAAGATTCTCAGTCATCCAGGTCATGGTCATTCCAAAAAAAAAGTAAAAAACAAGGTGGACCTGTTTCGGTTGAATTTGAATGTTATCTAAGCCATTACAAGGCCTTTGTATAAAGCTGGTTACTCCACATTACTCCAGACTTTTTGAATTGAGAAAGCTTCCTGGAGAGGAAGCGAAACGTCTTGTACTACGGATAACAAGTCCAGTTGCCTTGTTTTTTACTTTTTTTTTTTTGGAATGACTGAACAAGTAAAACCTTCAGACAAACTGCTGCTAGATGTGTGACATTGCCCTATATCCCTTATCTCAGTCTTCTATAAATATTACAAAAGATAAATACTGTATGTTCTTATTTCTGTACCAGTAAAATGGTTCAAATTGAAAACTGCTTTAAAGGACATAATGGGGGTTGAACCAACTTGTCGACTATTAGAACAGTTGATTTCAGGGCTTTGCAAAGACTTTGTATAATTCACATCACTTAGTTGCAATCTTATTATTGCATGCAACAAATGGATTCTACCAAGAAGATGAAAGGCAAGAAATAGGGCGGGGCATGGTGGACAGCTAAAAATGTACATGTCTTTGTTTCATCCTGCCAGAGATTTTCAACATGATCAGCACCACTCTGCATGTTGAATCTGACCTGGTAGCTAAATACACAGTTTGACAGCAGCAGGAGCCACAGTTAAAACTGCATTCTGAGGATCTGATGGAGGCTGTTTCTCTTGAAGCATGTTCCCCATATGGAAAAGAAATAGAAAAAAAAATTAGAAAAAATGTAAGCATTCAATAACCTTCAGTTTATGTTTCATATATTGCACATCATATAAGGCTAGCACGATTTATTCTTGAAAGTGGACACTTTTGAATTTATTTCATATAATTGAATATATTTGAATTTCAGAAGAATCATGTGAAAAGGATGTATGTTGTATATAAATAAATTATATGTTAACATATGCTTTCCATACATGCTTTGTATATCTTTTTCATATATCAGAGAAATATGGTAATTTGACAGTGCAGAAGATGGTAAGAGGTTCTCTAATCCGAACTGAACTGAGCTATATGTCAACCATCCACTTTCCCCAGAGGACGCCTCAGCTTCTGTTAATGCCAAGCAGGCCTCAGTGTCTGTTCCCGCCACGGAGGGTCCAGAGGAGGCTTCTACTACTGAATACAACACGCCCTCACCCCCGGTGGGTGAGGTTGATGCTGACTTTCTCAATGGACTAAACAACTTCTTTGGGAGGTTTGAGGCACTAAACAGCACTCCAGCAGTGAAAGCTGTTCCCCATCAGGAAGAGGAGGTCCTCTGCCTTGACACCGCCGACGTGTGGAAGACTCTAAGGAGAGTCAACCCGCGGAAGGCCCCAGGTCCCGACAACATACCTGGGCGGGTGCTCAAGGAGTGTGCAGGTCAGCTGGCTGGTGTCCTCACAGACATTTTTAACACCTCGCTGGACCAAGCCACAGTGCCTGCATGCTTCAAGTCTGCCTCCATCATTCCGGTGTCGAAAAAACCTCAAGTCACCTGTTTCAACGACTACCGGCCTGTCGCACTGACTCCCATCATGATGAAGTGCTTTGAAAGGCTGGTAAAGGAACACATCGTCTCTAGTCTCCCATCTACACTCGACCCGTTCCAGTTTGCCTACAGACGGAACCGCTCCACTGAGGACACTATCTCCTCTGCTCTTCACCTGAGCCTAGCAAACCTTGAGGAGAAGAAAACGCACATGCGGATGCTGTTCCTGGACTTCAGTTCAGCGTTCAACACCATCATCCCACAGCATCTGGTGGGAAAACTGGAACATCTGGGCTTCAGCACACCCCTTCGCAACTGGCTGCTAGACTTTCTCACCAACAGACCTCAGTCGGTCCGGGTCAGAACACCTCTGATGTCATCACCCTCAGCACGGGTTCCCCTCAGGGCTGCGTCCTGAGCCCCCTGCTGTTCACTCTGATGACTCATAACTGCATCCCCAGGTTCACCACCAATCACATCGTGAAGTTTGCAGACGACACAACAGTGGTGGGCCTGATCAGAGACGACAACGACCAGGACTACAGAGAGGAGGTTGAGCAGCTGGTGGGCTGGTGCAGAGACAACAGCCTGATCCTGAACGTGGAGAAGACTAAGGAGATCATCGTCGACTTCAGGAAGAACCGGCCTCACCACGCTCCGCTGCTCATCAACAACTCAGCTGTGGAGGTGGTCAGCAGCACCTATTTCCTGGGGGTGCACATCACGGAAAAGCTCACCTGGACTGTGAACACCATGTCACTGGTGAAGAGGGCACAGAAGCGACTGTACTTTCTGCGGAGGATGAGGAGAGCCCGCCTGCCCCCGCCCATCCTCACAACCTTCTACAGAAGCACCATAGAGAGCATTCTGACCAGCTGTCTCTCTGTGTGGTGTGGAGGCTGCAGTGCCTCCGACTAGAAGAACGTGAGGACAGCAGAATGGATCATCGGGGCTCCTCTCCCCTCCATAAAAGACATTTCATCTCAGCGCTGTGTGTCCCGAGCCCGTAACATCATCAGGGACCCCTCGCACCCCCATCATGGACTGTTCTCCCTGCTGCCCTCTGGGAAGAGGTTCCGCAGCATCCGCTGCAGGTCCACCAGGTTCTGCAAAAGCTTTTTCCCTGCTGCCATCAGACTGTTAAACTGTTAAACTGCTGTTGAACTGCCAAACTACAACCCACAAACTCTGCACAACATTTGCATTTTTTTGCACATTTTAGCATCATTGTAGCTCATATATTCACACATTTGCATTTTTTTCCACATTTTTGCATCATTGCAGCTCATATAGCATTCAATTCAATTCAATTCAATTTTATTTATATAGCGCCAAATCATGAAACATGTCATCTCAAGGCACTTTACAAAATCAAGTTCAATCATATTATACAGATTGGGTCAGATTATACAGATTGGTCAAAATGTCCTATATAAGGAAACCAGTTGATAGCATCAAAGTCCCGACAAGCAGCATTCACTCCTGGGGAACCGTAGAGCCACAGGGAGAGTCGTCTGCATTGTACATGGCTTTGCTGCAATCCCTCATACTGAGCAAGCATGAAGCGACAGTGGGAAGAAAAACCACCCATTAACGGGAAAAAAAAACCTCCGGCAGAACCGGGCTCAGTATGAACGGTCATCTGCCTTGACCGACTGGGGTTACAGAAGACAGAGCAGAGACACAACAAGAGAGACAAAAAAGCACAGAAGCACACATTGATCTAGTAATCTGTTCTACATTAGATGGTAATAGTCGGTGATCTGTCCTCCCTGGATGATTTCACAGTCAACAGAACGTCAGACCAGGTGTACCTACTATGAAGAAAAAAGAGAGAGAACAAAAAGTTAAAAGCTGAAATGAAAACAGTCATTTCAATGTAATGCAATGAAAATCTGGAGAACAGTAGACTGGAGAACAGTAGAAATCAGTAGAGTGAGAAAAATAGGCCCTGATGTCCTCCAGTAGCCTAAGCCTATAGCAGCAAAACTATAAAGGTAGCTCAGAGTAACATGAGCCACTCTAGTTATAAGCTTTGTCAAAAAGGAAGGTTTTAAGATTAGTCTTAAAAGTAGACAGGGTGTCTGCTTCACGGACCAAAACTGGAAGTTGGTTCCACAGGAGAGGAGCCTGATAGCTAAAGGATCTGCCTCCCATTCTACTTTTAGAGACTCTAGGAACCACCAGCAGACCTGCAGTCTGAGAGCGAAGTGCTCTGTTAGGAACATACGGAGTAATCAGAGCTCTGATATATGATGGAGCTTGATTATTAAGGGCTTTATACGTTAGAAGAAGAATTTTAAATTCTATTCTTGATTTAACAGGAAGCCAATGAAGGGAAGCTAAAATTGGAGAAATATGATCCCTCTTGTTGATTTTCATCAGAACTCTTGCTGCAGCATTTTGGATCAGCTGAAGACTTTGAATTGCATTTTGTGGACTTCCTGATAGTAAAGAATTACAATAGTCCAGCCTTGAAGTAACAAATGCATGGACTAGTTTTTCAGCATCACTCCTGGACAGAATGTTTCTAATTTTGGCGAAATTCCGGAGGTGAAAAAAGGAAACTCTGGAAACCTGTTTAATATGGGATTTAAATGACATGTCTTGGTCAAAAATAACACCAAGGTTTTTTACTTTATTACCAGAGGCCAAGTTAATGTCATCCAGATTAAGTGATTGGTTAAGAAGTTTATTTTTTGAGGACTCTGGCCCAAAGATTACAACTTCGGTCTTGTCAGAATTTAGATGCAGGAAATTGAAAGTCATCCAGCTTTTGATGTCATCAAGACATGACTGCAGTCGAAGTAATTGATTGGATTCATCAGGATTTATGGATAGATATAGCTGAGTGTCATCAGCATAACAGTGGAAATTAATCCCATGCTGTCTGATAATTTTGCCGATCGGAAGCATATATACAGTTGTGTTCGAAATAATAGCAGTGCCTTTAGAAAAATGAGTAAATGTCAAAATTCTTCAAAGAAATTGTACTTTAATGAACACAGATACATTGGGAACACAGTGCATTCTATTCCAAAGCAAAACAATTGCGCAAAGTCATCAAAACTTAAATAATAATAATAATATTTCAAATAAAGTAAGAAATGGCATGTTCAAAAGAATAGCAGTGTTGCCATCTTTCCTTGGAAACTCAAAAATGTACTGTACAAACAAAGAAATTCTTGATAAGTGAACCTAGCTGAGTATCCTAAACTAATATTTTGTTGCAAAACCACGGTTTCTGATGACTGCTTCACATCTGTGGTGCATGGAGTCAACCAACTTCTGGCATCGTTCCACAGGTATTGCAGCCCAGGATAATTGCACTGTATTCCACAATTCCTCAGCGTTTCTTGGTTTTGCCTCATGCACTGCACTTTTTATGTCAGCCCACAAGTTTTCAATGGGATTAAGGTCCAGGGATTGTGCTGGCCACTCCATCAGTTGAATCTTGTTCATCTGGAACCATGCTTTTGCTCGCTTGCTGGTGTGTTTGGGGTCATTATCCTGTTGAAAGGTCCACCTCAAAGGCATTTCCTCCTCAGCATATGGCAGCATGACCTCTTCCAGGATCCTGATGTACTGGAACTGATCCATGATCCCTTGTATGCGGTGAATCGGACCAACACCATAGTATGAAAAACATCCCCATATCATGATGCTTGCACCACCATGCTTAATGGTCTTCAGTGAGTACTGTGGCTTGAATTCTGTGTTTGCAGGGCGTCTGACATACTGCCTGTGACCCTTAGACCCAAAAAGAACAATCTTGCTTTCATCTGTCCACAAGATATTATGCCATTTCTTTTCAGGCCAGTCAATGTGCTCTTTGGCAAATTGTAAACGCTTCTGCACATGTCTTTTTCTCAGCAGTGGGACTTTGCGGGGGCTTCTTGCTGGAAGGTTAACCTCAGTAAGACGTCTTCTGATTGTCACAGTACTCACTGTCAACTGAAGGTCTTGCTTGATCCTCTTGGATCCCATCATTGGCTGAGTCTTCGCCAGTTTGGCTATTCTTCTGTCCAGAAGGGGTTGTCTTTCTTTTTCTTCCTCGTTTTTCAGTTTTTTGCTCCCATTTCAGGGCATTTGAGATCATTTTAGCTGAACAGCCAATGATTTTCTGCACCTCTTTGTATGTTTTCCCTTCTTTAATCAATTTTTTTATTAGGAAACGCTCATCTTCAGAACAGTGTTTTGAACGACCCATTTTCCTGGTTTTTTCAGGACAAATGCACAGCCAGCATGCCAGTTGTCTTGATCCTTAAATACGGATCACCTGTTAACACCCTTTTTTCCCAGAATACCCTCCCTAATTGATGCCCTCTCTAATTGAACTCACCACTGCTATTTTTTTGAACACACCCTTTTCAGTTAATCATTCAATTTCACAGAATCCACAGTATGCATGGCTGTCCTGTTGGGTTTGTTGGTTTTCTATACCTTTATTTTACCCCCCAGAAACTTATCTGGGGTATAGAGTTTGAAATGTTAATAACACCAGTGATTTTCTTGCTGCTGTTGAGGCACTGCTATTATTTCGAACACAACTGTATAGTAAAGAGAATTGGTCCAAGGACTGAACCCTGTGGTACTCCACAGGTGACCCTAGAGTTTGAGGAAGATTTATTATTAACATGAACAAACTGGAATCTGTCCGACAGATAAGATTTAAACCAGCCTAATGCTTTCCCCTTAATCCCTACAGTATGTTCAAGTCTTTGTAGGAGAATATTGTGATCAACTGTATCAAATGCAGCACTAAGATCTAACAGGACAAGTACAGACACAAGTCCATTATCTGAGGCCATGAGAATATCATTAGTGACCTTCACCAGAGCCGTTTCAGTGCTATGATGAGCTCTGAAGCCTGACTGAAACTCCTCAAGTAGGTCATTGCTTTGTAAATGTTCACAAAGTTGATTAGCAACTACTTTCTCAAGAATTTTAGATAAGAAAAGAAGATTAGATATAGGTCTGTAGTTTACTAGCTCATCTTGATCAAGAGAAGGTTTCTTAAGTAAAGGTTTAATAACAGCTACTTTAAAAACCTGTGGTACATATCCATTTACTAAGGATAGATTAATCATGTCTAAAATAGGACCACTGATCAAAGGGAATACCTCCTTAAACAACTTGGTTGGGATTGGGTCTAACATACAGGTAGAAGGTTTAGATGAAGCTAAGATTTTAGATAGCTCAGAAAGCTCTACTGCTTCTAAACAGTTCAGACACAGCGCAGGTTCTAAAGATTCCTCCAATGCTGCCTTACTTACTGGGGATGAGGTAATCATGTTTGGGAGGATGCCAATTATTTTATTTTTAATGGCATCAATTTTATTTATGAAGAATCCCATAAAATCATTACTACTAAGAGCTAAGGGAATGGATGGATCAACAGAGCTGCAGCTCTGAGTAAGTTTGGCAACTGTACTAAAGAGAAATCTAGGATTATTTTTATTCTCTTCAATTAATGATGAAAAATATGCTGCTCTAACTCTGCGAAGGGTCTTGTTATACAACACTAGACTGTCCCTCCAGATTAAGTAGGATTCCTCTTGGTGTGTAGAGCGCCATTTTCTCTCCAATTTCCTAACATTGTGCTTCAAGGAACGCAGCTCTGAATTAAACCAGGGAGCCAGCTTCCTGTGAATTATCACCTTCTTTTTCAAGGGAGCTACATTATCTAATGCAGAACGCAATGAGGAAGTCACACTGTTAGCAAATGTATCTATTTGTGAATGGGAAGAAACAGCATTGCTGCCATTTACAGGGCATTTCTGCAATACTGAGGATATTAAGAGGGGGACAGACTCTTTAAGTTTTGATACAGCATTATCCGATAAAGATCTACTATAATGGAACCCTCTTTTGGGGGTGGAGAAATCGGTTAGATTAAACTCAAATGTTATTAAAAATGATCAGATAGGACAGGGTTGTGAGAGAATACTGTTAGTTCTTCACAATCAATGCCATATGTCAGCACAAGGTCCAAAGTATGGAGCCGAGAGTGCGTTGGCTTATGCACATTTTGAGCAAAACCAATTGAATCTAGGATAGTTTTAAAGGCTACACTAAGGTTATCACATTCAGTGTCAACATGGATGTTAAAATCACCCACTATAATAACCTTGTCAGTATTTAACACCAAATGCTATTGGACTCCTAGTCTTAAAATTGCACAAACAAATGCATTCATGCACAAATGCCCTTGCACTATCCAATCTGTACATAAATAATGTCTTTTTTGTTACATTTCAACTGTTTGTATACTGTATATTTAAAATCTACTGTTTACTCCTAAATCTCTGCCACACCTAAAACTGTAATTTAACTTCTACTGCGATTTACAAAAGCTGTACGAAACGAAAATTTCGTTCTGTAAGCACTTTGTGCATACCGAATGACAAATAAAGTTGTCTAAGTCTAAGTCTAACTTCTGCTATCGACACAGAGGGTCTGGAGGATGCCTCAGCTCTTGCTCACACCACTGAGTGTCCTGTGGACACCTCAGTTCAAGTCCAGGTGGACCTGCCTCCTGCCCACACTCCAGAGTTGCATGGAGGGGATCCAAGTGAGAGCACCTGCTGTTCCAAGTCTCGGCAAATGCCAAGCTCTGCCCAGTGACCAAGGCCAAGCCAGCCAGTTTCAAGCAGTACGTAAGACGCATCTTCTTTCGCTTGAGATGTCGTCAGCCGCCCAGAGACCTAAACCAGTGGCGTCGTCTGCCTCCAAGGTTCCTGCTCCTGCGTCGTCACCCGGCACAGTTCCTGCCCAGCTGGGCCTGACTTCTGGGTCGCCCACCTGAACTCCTGCCTTGCCATGCACAACTTCCGGGCCACCTGCCTGAACCTCTGCTCTGACCTGGGTTGTTTTTTTGTTTTGTTTCTAGACTCTAGCCTTCCTTTCAAGGCCCCCTCCACCTGCCTGGTTTGGGTATTTAATTAAATTTTTTGGGTGTCTAGAATCCACCCTTGAGAGGGGGGTTCTGTAATACATCATACCTGTGGTCTGTTTTTTTTTGGGCTGGGAGGCTGTTGACCACCTTTTGCGCTTCTTATTATGTTAATTACAGTGAGCAGATTCACCTGCCCCTCTTCTGATAACCTCCACCTGCTATCCTGCACATAAAGACCTGCCTCTCACAGTCAGAAGTTTCCAGATGATCTTCAAGCCTTGGTGTAAGTTGCTGTCCAGCGTTTCATGTGCATCGCTGTTTCAGATTCCCTGTTTGCTTTGCCCTTGCTGGATACCTCATATGCTTTCTGACTCTGGACACAACTTGACCTGATCTCGATCACAACTCCTGCCTTGCCCTCTGGATCTGTCTTCCAGTTTGCTGCCCGTCTTCTCCATACATTAATTTCTTTTTAATAAACTTTTTAAGTGCAACACCGTGTTTGGTTTGTATATCGGATTCTCCGTCAGAGTAAGCATTACAGACGTCAAAGCACGCAGCTATTAATTGCTAGAATTAATCAGTGGTAACAATTGTTGGAGAAATGTAATCATTTTATTTTTATCAAGTTACAGGCATTTGGTTTGTTTTAAGAGTTTGCTTTCAGGAAGGTTCTGTTGTATTTAACCTTAGACAGGGAGAACAAATGGTTCTCTCAGATAAGGAATGCCTTGCCTTATCCAGCTGTGCATGAAGCTGGTGACTGGTCACCATCCGCAATAAAACTTGCTCCCTTCTTTGTTTTCAACCCCCATGTTGTAAATTCCTGAATCCTCCTGACCCTTTTTTGATGTGTGACAATAAAGGCAAAAAGACAGAGATGGCCCGGCGCAGATGATCCCAGACTGTCAGGGAGTAAAAGTTCTCTGTCTGGGTTTATCCTCTGTCCTCTTCTATAGAACAGTCTAAACTTGTGTTGTGTGGTTTTCGTTCTAGGATAAAATGGGTTATTTATAATAACCCTATCAACAATCATACACACAAGAAACTTGGAAATATTTATGGAAACTACTGTGCTGTGGGACGGAGAGAGGTTGTTGCAGGTCCACTAGGTTCTGCAAAAGCTTTTTCCCTGCTGCCATCAGACTGTTGAACTGCTGAACTGCTGAAGTATAAAAACGTACTGTGTACCACACTCGACTCGCTGATTTGCACATTTGCACACTTGCACATTGTATTGTATCCTGCAAAATTGCTGCTGCACCTTACCGGGAAACGTACTGCAAAACTGTGTACAATGCAACTGTCTACTTTTAAATCACTGCTGCACCTTACTGCATATTTGTTTACATTTGTTTTACACTGTTTACATTTCAACTGCCTACTGTTCACTGCTGCACTTTATCCGGAAGTCAATTGAAACTTATCCTGTAAGTGACTGCGATTTATCACTGCACTTTATCCTGTACTGTAATTCACCGCAAGGTATCCTGTAGAGTTACTGCAATCTTTCTGAGCTGTGTGAAAACGAAATTTCGTTCTGTATGCACTCTGTGTATACAAAATGACAATAAAGAAAGTCTAAGTCTAAGTCTAAGTCTAAGTTGTTGTTGGAGATGGTGAAGAGGTTCTAGGGAAGGTGAGTCTGAGGTTGACAGGTGGTGGTGAATGGTGGATGGAATATTCTTTTCTTAGCTGTTTCTTTCCAGTGAAGGTGAAGGGGATTGTGGAACAGAGGAACATTGGAGGTTGGGCAGGCCGGTGAGTAAGTGATGGTGTTGAAGCAATCTAACAACTTGTAACAGGAGGGCAACCAAAAGAGCATTGAGGAGATTCAAATGGAGAGTCTTTAGAGGATTTTTCCAATAATCACAAGGAAGCAGAGCACAGGAAGCCAGGAACAGAGCAAGAACAACTGCAATGATTTTGAAGAGGGCAATGAAACAATGAAGGTATGCCTGATTACCCAGTATGTGAGTAAAACAATCTGGCATCTGCCTTAGGCTCAATGAGCTGAAGCTGTGGGAGCACACTACCCAGTCAAACCCTGCAGTAAGAGAAGGTGAGGAGAAACACCCAAACACACACCAAGCTGCAAACAGCTCTGTGGATATGACAAATGCAGTAGTTACTGACTAGGGAAGTTAGAGTTTATTTAAATGTGTAATGATCTTGGCACTGGTGCTGGTCTGATCCTGAACTCAGCACACCTGCTCCACTACACCCTGCATGCAATCATCCTTCACCAGGTCCACCTGTTCTCAACAGCATAAAATCTGCCAACAAACCTGCCACCAGTGCCAGATTGTCTTTCTAGCCATCCCGGTAAGACCAATCCAGCATTCTTTAAACTGAAATCTGCCTGCCTGTTTCCCGACCTGTGTTCTGCCTTCTGTTACCGAGTCTGCCTGATCCTCTTCTGATACTGCCTGCCTGGAATTCGGACCCCATTCTGACTCTGACTGCCCTTCTGGAAACCGGATCGGATCTGCCTCTGGACCCCTGTCTCTGCCAAGCCTGGACTGCCTGCCTGTGTGCTCGACACTTTCTGCCCGTGAGTAACTGAGCCAGCCTAACCCCTGTGTACCTCTGCATCCAGCCTGTTGTCGGACCCGGACCGGACCTTACCTTGCCCTTGGATTGCCCCTCTGTACCGCCGCTGGACCTCTGCCCTCTCGACTCCGACCTCGGACTGCCCTTGGACCACGAACCCGGAAAATCCCCACCATCTCTCGGACCGCTGCCTCCAACTCCGCTCTTCAGCTAAAGCCGGCGCTCAGCATCCCCTCTTAATAAGGTTAGTGATCTAGCTCTTGCACGGTGAAGTGCAGCTTCCACAGATCACTAACCTGTGTCTCTGTCTCCAGGGGGTTTCCAGTCTTAGCGCGGGCGGAAGCGCTCCGAGTTGCCGTGCTCACGCTTGTAAATAAAACGTTACTTAAACGTCACTGACTTGTCCTGGTTGAATCTTGGGTCCAGTTTCGGTTCATCACAGTACAATCTGGCCAAGATATGGACTCTTCACCGGACGGTCAGTGGCGGGCAGGCGTTGAGAAATCAATTTCTATGTTGGAAGCTGGCGTGGCTGAGATTTTAGCCCATCTCCGCGACCAAGCTACCCCGCCCCCCGCCCCGACACTTCCGCAAGCGTCAGCCCCCGTCACCACGACGCGTGCGGTGACGTCAGCTCTTCCTGAGCCACGTCTCACCCCGCCCGAGTTATTCAGGGGCGATCCCGATCAATGCCGGGCGTTTCTTACCCAGTGTGAGATCCATTTTGAATTACAGCCGTCCTCTTACCCTACTGATCGGTCCAAGGTCGCCTATGTTATTTCTCTGCTGGCTGGCAAGGCTAAGTTATGGGGAACTTCCGAGTGGCAGAATGACTCTCCCATCTGCCACTCGTATTATGGCTTCTCCCGCGAGTTAACCAGGGTTTTCAGTCCGGTGCTACCCTGCCGGGAGTCCACTAGGGGGCTCTTATCCATCAGGCAGGGTGATAAGTCTGTCTCTGAATACATTGTTGATTTTCACTTGTTGGCAGCAGAGAGTACTTGGAATGAACCTGCCCTGATGGATGTCTTTATTACTGGACTGAATGACAGAATTAAAGATGAACTTGCCACCCGGGATTTTCCTAAGACTCTCAAACAGTTAGAAGAGCTCGCTACCAGAATTGACCTTCGCCTGATGGAACGACGACGGGAGCGCCGCCTGAGGTCCCCACTCCACACCAGGTCGTTCTCATCTGCCCCAGCTGCTCCGTCACCCCCCCGCAGCATGGCTGATCCCGAACCTATGCAGTTAGGAAGATCTAGCCTAACAAAGGAGGAGCGTCAGCGCAGGCAGCAATTAAATCTGTGCCTCTACTGTGGGGGCGATGGACATCGTGTCAGATCCTGTCCAGTAAAAGGGCAGGCTCAGTAGAGAGGGGGAGTTCTCTGCTGAGCCGCACAAGACTCTCCATCTCCTCAGACTTGTTGTTGCCCGCAACCATAACCTCGGCCGGTAAGACTCTTAACCTCTCCGTTTTTATTGATTCTGGGGCTGACACGGAGTTCATGGACGAGAGATTCGCCAGGAGGCATAACATCAGACTGCGCCCGGGTCCGACTCCTCACTCCGTCCTCGCCTTGGATGGTCACAAGTTGAACCACTCTCACCTCATCACAGAACCTGTGGAGCTGCTAGTTGGAGGTAACCATACTGAGAGACTGTCTTTTATGATTATTGACTCACCACAGGTTCCTGTTGTCCTGGGTGCTACTTGGCTCAAGAGACATAACCCCCTCATTGATTGGCAGAGGGTGGAAGTAATGGGGTGGTCACCCTCCTGTTCTAAATCCTGTCTGCTCTCTGCTCAGCCTCCCCATACCTCTGAGAACAAGGTGGAAGAGAGGTACCCAGACCTGTCTAAGGTTCCTCCTGAATACCATGACCTTAAGGAGGTCTTTAATAAGTCTAGAGCCACAAGCCTTCCTCCTCATCGTCCGTATGACTGTGGCATTGACTTATTACCCGGGACGACTCCCCCTAGGGGGCGGCTCTACTCACTGTCTGCTCCTGAGTCTCAAGCTATGCACAACTATATAACTGAGTCACTAAAGGCAGGCATAATTCGCCCCTCTTCCTCTCCTGCTGGAGAAGGCTTCTTCTTTGTGGGTAAGAAGGATGGTTCTCTCCGACCTTGTATTGATTATAGGGGTCTCAATGAGATTTCTGTGAAGAACCGTTACCCTATACCTCTGATGAACTCAGCGTTCGATCAGATCCGGGCGGCCAAAGTGTTCACTAAGCTGGACTTGCGTAATGCCTACCACCTGGTCAGGATAAGGGAGGGGGATGAGTGGAAGACCGCTTTCAACACCCCTACTGGCCATTATGAATATTTGGTCATGCCGTTCGGACTTACCAACGCTCCAGCAGTGTTCCAGAACCTCGTAAATGAGGTTCTCAGAGACATGATTGGGCAATTTGTGTTTGTCTACCTGGATGACATTTTAATTTACTCTGAGAGCCTTTCAGCCCACACACAACATGTCCGTGCAGTCCTGCTTCGTCTCCTCCAGAACCAACTATTCGTGAAGGCGGAGAAGTGTGAGTTTCACGTCAGCTCTACTTCTTTCCTTGGATTCATGATTTCTCCAGGTCAAATGTCCATGGACCCAGCCAAGGTTCGAGCGGTCACTGAGTGGCCTGCCCCATCTGACAGGAAGCAGCTCCAGAGGTTTCTGGGGTTTGCAAATTTTTACAGGCGGTTCATCCGCAACTACAGCCAAGTTGCAGCTCCCCTTCATGCCCTAACGTCTTGTAAGGTCAAGTTTTTCTGGAATGTTCAAGCAGACAAGGCGTTCAGGCGTCTCAAGGCCTTGTTTACCTCTGCCCCCATTCTAATCTCCCCTGACCCAGAGAAGCAATTTATTGTGGAGGTTGACGCCTCAAGCTCTGGTGTTGGGGCTGTCCTCAGCCAGAAGGCCAGAGATGGCCGTGTTCACCCCTGTGCTTACTTTTCCAGGAAGCTATCCAGCGCTGAACAAAATTATGATGTGGGCAACCGAGAGCTGCTGGCTGTCAAGTTGGCATTGGAGGAATGGAGGCACTGGCTGGAGGGCTCCAGGCTCCCTTTCTTGGTGTGGACGGATCACAAGAACCTGGAGTACCTCAGGACAGCGAAGAGGCTCAACCCCAGACAAGCCAGGTGGGCCTTATTCTTTGGACGGTTCAAGTTCTCTCTGTCTTACAGGCCTGGGTCCAAGAACACTAAGCCAGATGCCCTTTCCAGAATGTTTGCGGCAGAAGAGAGTCTAAGTGAGACTAAGGATTTCATTCTGCCCAACACCGTGAGATGCGCCATCACAAGGCTCGACCTGGAGAGGGAGGTCAGGATGGCCCTGGATGGGGCACAAATCCCAGTGGCCTGCCCCAAGGACAGGCTATTCGTCCCAGACCCACTGATCAGTAAGGTCCTTAATATCTGTCATTGTTCCCGCCTGTATTGTCATCCAGGGATCTCTAAGTCCATTAGAATCATCCGGTCCCAGTTTTGGTGGCCCACTTTGGCAAGGGATGTCAAGGAGTTTGTTGCAGCCTGCCCGCAATGTAACCAGGCCAAAGTCTCCCGACGACCTCCGTCCGGTCTGCTTCACCCACTTCCTGTGCCCTCTCGGCCCTGGTCCAGTCTCTCCATGGATTTTGTAACAGGTCTGCCGGTCTCTGAGGGTCACTCGGTCATCCTCACCATAGTGGACCGATTTTCAAAGATGGTCCACTTGGTTCCTCTACCCAAGCTCCCCTCAGCCAAGGAGATGGGCACCATCTTAGCCAGGGAGGTTTTCCGTCTGCATGGTCTGCCGTCAGACATTGTGTCTGACCGAGGTCCCCAATTTGTGGCCCGTTACTGGCAGGAGTTCTGCTCTCTGTTGGGGATCTCAGTTAACCTGTCCTCTGGCTTCCACCCTCAGACTGACTTAGACTTAGACTTAGACTTTCTTTATTGTCATTTTGTATACACAGAGTGCATACAGAACGAAATTTCGTTTTCACTAGGGTGACCACCTGTCCCGCGTAGCGCGTGCGCGCACAGCGTTTGAAGCCCAATTCATGCGTCCCGCAAATTGAGACCGTGTCACGCATAATCAATGCTTTCTCAAAAAAAAGTTGGTCGCTCTATCCACCTTATTTTCGAACGACGAAGTAACTATGGCCACAGCTTCAAACTATTCATGACTGAGAGGATGACATGAAGAAGTGCCTCATATAACGTACGAGGACATTTTAACCTGTTTCGTGTCGTCACTTGGTGCGGGCAGTGCGACTTTACCGAGGCGAACCTCCGCAGTGAAAAAGTTGAATCGCTGTTAATAAATATCAACAAGGATAACCTGGTATTCATGGAGGCTGTTGGCCGTTCAAGCCAAAACTAGTCCGACGTTCACACTGCTGGATCCTGACTGCATCAACCGGCTCTACCGAGACGGCCGAAGCGCTCTGGTGCTGCGGCTCCAGGGGAAGCCTTCAGTCATGCAGCGGGGATCTTATGGAAGGTAGGCTGATGAATCATCTGATTCAGAAACATCCTGGCTGTTGGCTCGTTGTGATTAGATTGCTGGTTAGTTAATTTTGTAATGTTTTGGATTAAACTGATGTTATAAGTGGACATCTAAACATTCTGCCCACTTCATGTTTTGGCTTGAAAAGGTTTGAGTCCTAAAGGTGACCCCAAAGTCCTAAAAGTGTCCCCAGGATGTTGAACAGTTTTTTTTTTCCTGCGCCTGCCTTTACCAACATCCAAGTTCACCATCCTTCCTCCCCCTTCTCGTTCTGTGAACCTCTGGAGTCGTGAGTTAAGACTTTTGTACAGTTCCTGTGGTGTAGAGCAACTACAATTCCTGTTAATCCTTTAATTTTAAATTATAATTTATTTAAAGTGAATAAATTGTAATGAAAAATAAATAAAATTAAATAGCTAAAGTAAATCGGAATTGGAAGTGCATCTGTTCGTTGAATGTTCAAAGTATTATGAATCTTTATTTAGAAAGAAATACACATTGGTTGGCCTATTCATGAGCATACATCAGCAATTACACATGTTCATGGGAATAGGGCATTATTAATATACCATGTAAGGTGGTATGTGCTAGAAATGTGTAAACCACTATCAGTGAGTCTGCCCGTGAGGTGGGGGCACCGCCGCGCCAAGCAGTGTCCCACTTTGTCCCTCAGAAACATACCCCTTGTCCCCCCTTGGGCTTATTAGCAGGTGGTCACCCTAGTTTTCACACAGCTCAGAAAGATTGCAGTGACTCTACAGGATACCTTGCGGTGAATTACAGTACAGGATAAAGTGCAGTGATAAACGGCCAAACTGAGAGGATTAACCAAGAGGTTGAGACCAAGCTTCGTCTCCTCTGTGAGTCTGATCCCACAAAATGGGCTAAGAACCTTCCTTGGGCAGAGCACGCTATTAACTGTACACCTTCCAGCTCCACCGGCCTCTCCCCCTTCTACGTGGTTTATGGGTTCCAGCCACCGGTATTCACCATTGAGGAGAGGGAGTCCAGGGTTCCATCTGCCCGTCTGTCCGCCTTGAGGTGTCAGCGTGCTTGGAGAAGGGCGAGGAGAGCCATTCTCCGCTCATCCCAGGTCCAGGCCCGGGCTGCAAATCGCCGGCGGGTTCCTGCCCCGCATTACCAACCTGGTGAAAGGGTCTGGCTCTCCACAAGGGACCTACCGTTAAAGGTTGACAGTAAGAAGCTGGCTCCTCGGTTTATTGGGCCCTTCCCCATCTCCAAGGTGGTGAATCCAGTGGCGGTCCGTCTCCGCCTGCCTCCTTCTATGAAGATCCACCCCACCTTTCACGTGTCCTGGGTCAAGCCTGTCAAGACCTCAAGTCTTGTGCCCGCCTCCACACCCCCACCTCCCACCCGGCTTGTTGATGGTGCTACAGCCTTTACTGTAAAACGCATTCTGAGATCCAGAAGATGGGGCAGGGGTGTACAGTACCTCATTGATTGGGAGGGGTATGGACCGGAGGAACGTCAGTGGGTTCCCTCACGGTTTGTCCTGGACAAGTCCCTCATCAGGGACTTCCACAGAGCCCATCCAGACCAGCCTAGGGCGTCTGGAATCCGCCCTTGAGGGGGGGGCTCTGTAATGATCTTGGCACTGGTGCTGGTCTGATCCTGAACTCAGCACACCTGCTCCACTACACCCTGCATGCAATCATCCTTCACCAGGTCCACCTGTTCTCAACAGCATAAAATCTGCCAACAAACCTGCCACCAGTGCCAGATTGTCTTTCTAGCCATCCCGGTAAGACCAATCCAGCATTCTTTAAACTGAAATCTGCCTGCCTGTTTCCCGACCTGTGTTCTGCCTTCTGTTACCGAGTCTGCCTGATCCTCTTCTGATACTGCCTGCCTGGAATTCGGACCCCATTCTGACTCTGACTGCCCTTCTGGAAACCGGATCGGATCTGCCTCTGGACCCCTGTCTCTGCCAAGCCTGGACTACCTGCCTGTGTGCCCGACCCTTTCTGCCCGTGAGTAACTGAGCCAGCCTAACCCCTGTGTACCTCTGCATCCAGCCTGTTGTCGGACCCGGACCGGACCTTACCTTGCCCTTGGATTGCCCCTCTGTACCGCCGCTGGACCTCTGCCCTCTCGACTCCGACCTCGGACTGCCCTTGGACCACGAACCCGGAAAATCCCCACCATCTCTCGGACCGCTGCCTCCAACTCCGCTCTTCAGCTAAAGCCGGCGCTCAGCATCCCCTCTTAATAAGGTTAGTGATCTAGCTCTTGCACGGTGAAGTGCAGCTTCCACAGATCACTAACCTGTGTCTCTGTCTCCAGGGGGTTTCCAGTCTTAGCGCGGGCGGAAGCGCTCCGAGTTGCCGTGCTCACGCTTGTAAATAAAACGTTACTTAAACGTCACTGACTTGTCCTGGTTGAATCTTGGGTCCAGTTTCGGTTCATCACAAAATGATATATAAAAACCTTAAGAGATAAATGTAATTAAACATGAAAATAAATAAATAAAGCCACATTCACTCAGCTACGCTCACAATTGAGTACAAATTCATAGACTGATTGATAGGCAACTTAGGGTTAAGTCGCTGGAGTGTTTGACAGTCCATCACAGGGCAAAGTAAAGACACACAAGATAAACAACCATGCACACATACACTCATAATTAAGGGCAATTTAGAGAGACCAATTAACCTTACAGTCATGTTTTTGGATTGTAGGAGGAAGCTGGAATACCCGGAGGTTTGATCTCTAATCCGGAAACTTATTCTTCTCTGGAGTAGGTTAAGCTTCCAGCATCAGTCACCATGGCAACAGACTCAGGGAAAAATATTGAACAAGCCACATCACTGTGAAAAATCTGATCTGAATCTTGCTAAACCCCTAATTGTGCTTTGTATCATAGGCCCCTGATTTCTTCTCTTTTCCCGATATCAAGTTCTCATTTGCACCACTTGCTCTACATCACAATTATGCTCCATCTGCTTCCATGGTCAGAGTAATATGTTTTAAACCTTTATTGCAGTTTAGTTTAATAATTATGGTTTGCAGCTAGTGAAAACACAAAATGTAACATTTTTTTTAAAAAACTGAAGCATTTAATAAACATGTTAAAACAAAGTTTTGCATAATCAGTGTTTCAACCATTTTTGATCATTGTTTGGTGCGGGTTTTTAGTCCTGCACAATTCCAGCCAGGCACTTCACCACAAAAGAACAGAACAGAGTTGAATCTAAATCCTTCAGGACAGACATCAGGTTATGAGTCCTTTATTAATCTCTTATAGGGCCATTTGTTTACCATCACCCAGTCTACGTACAGTCTAGGAAGGGATAAGGAGAGAAAAAAAAACGCTATATACATTCAATTATTATAAATATAAGGTGCCAGCAACAGTTAAAACCAAATCTGCAGAATTATAGTGTATAAAACACACATTTATTGTGAAGAAATTAGTAATTAGAAGGAGTAAATATAATAAAGCAAAGGACTTTGCTAATGTGTGATCATAGTAGATGCTTAGGACTGAACTGTTGAGGTAATTAAATTAATACATATGTTGTACTCCTGGTTCTGCTTCTAGTACATGACTGCCAGTATTATCTCCAACACCTCTGCCATCTGCAGCAACTCTCAACGTAATTAGCATACACCTTAGCATACTGCTGTTTATGTCAACTGTGGAGAGCTGGTTCATGTGCATAGTTTCATGTTGCTATGGTAACAGAGCAGAGACTCAATGAAACATGAAACTGTTATGCAGCTCTGACAAATTTTTCAAGTTGGATCAGAAAGTTGTGGAAGCAGGGATGAAGAGGGGAAGGTGCTTCTGATGGGTGGAGCCTCTCAACCATTTCGGTGTTATCATCACATATTAGCACTTCCATTCATCTGTGACATTTCTTTATCCACATTAATTTCATTTGCCAAATGCAGCGCTCATTAAACATGCCCACCTTCATTCAACTCCAAGTACTTCATCTGCTCCTTTAAAAAAAAAAAAACTGAGCTTTTGACACTAACAATGTGTTTTGGAGTTTAACAGCTTGGTGTTCTGTTGTTTCTCACTTTCAAGTGTGAACCTGAGATAGCAAAAGGCCAAATCTGTAAATAAAGATGAAGTGCTAATCTGAACAAAAACTCAAAACTCTGTCCCAGAAATATCCATCCATCCATCCGTCCGTCCATCCATCCACTTGTCCTTTGCTTCTCCAACAGTGCGTGGGGGGGCAACAGGTCCAGATGGGAAACCCGGCCATCTTTCTCCAGCTGGGTGATATTTCCAGGCCATGATGGATAAACAGTCTGTTCGGCGGGTTTAGTGTTTACAACAAAATCGTTCTGATCTTTGATCAGCCTGTTGTGTGGAGTGCAGTCTCTGCTGCTGCCACTTTGTGTGTCTGTGGAATCACAGGCCGTGACTTTAAAAAGCTAACCAAGATAATAAATAAAGATAGGCTCCAATCTTTGGACTGTTCTGAAGATCTCAAGAACTCAAATGATGCTTCATGAAGAGAACAACATGAATGCTCTTCAAACACTACTAAGGCTACGTTCACACTGCAGCCTGAAGTGACCCAATTCCGATTGTTTTGCCCATATGCGACCTGTATCTGATCTTTTCATGACAGTCTGAACAACACAGATCGGATTTTTTCAAATGCGACCTGTATCTGTACGGCTAGGTCGCATTCATCCAACCTACACGTCATTGATACTTGACAAACGTCACTAATGGTGGACCTGGCTATGCCAAAGAGGTTGGCTAAAAAAAAAAAAAAAAAGAGGTTGGCTATTGCGCGGTAACAAGTACCTGTTGCAAATCAATACAGCCCCACCGCAACGCGTTTACTAGCTGCTATGGCCGCCGAAGATGTGTGTTTTTACGTGAGAGCGCTAAAGAGATCCGTTCAAACGCACATAAAGGTTGCCTTTGTCATTCGAAAATTATGAATGAAGTCCGTATCAGTAAAGCCGCTCACATCACTAAAATTTTGCTCTCTTCCTTTTCGATCTTTTTAAGAAGATTGCGTTGGTAATGTGCTGGCTCCGGTTGGACAATAACGTAAAGAACGCAAGATACGCTGCAGCAGTACGATCCGTGTTTACTTCCGCAAACAATGAGCACGCTTGCTACGTGTGACATCATCGCGTCCTCTACTGCGCATGCGGGACACTTAGGCGTATTAATGCAGTTCACACAGGAGATCACATACAAGTCGCATATATTTGGAAATGTGAACGGACATGCAAAAAAATCCGATTTCACAAAAAAATCGTAATTGAGCATCAAGGCCTGCAGTGTGAACGTAGCCTAAGTTCAACAACATAGTGCCTTCAGAGGCTTCCTCTGATCCCCTGCAACACAGACCATTGCACTTGATACTCCTTGTGCACATTCATCACTATCATTGGCTAATGAAAAAAGCTCATAAGGAACGTTAGTAGAACATCTTGCCTGTCACAACTGGGAATCTATTTATGAGGAGACTGATGTAAATGCAGCTTATGACTATTTTCTTAATACATTTCTTTCAATTTACGAAAAAAACTGTCCCTTTAGAAGTATTAGGATTAAATGTGATACAAAAACACCATGGATGACTAAGGGGCTATTAAATGCATGTAAAAAGAAAAACTATTTATACAATCAGTTCCTGAAAAGAAGAACAATAGAAGCGGACTTTAAATATAAAAGATATAAGAATAAGTTAACATGTATAAAAAGAGAATGTAGGAAACAATATTATTCTGATCAACTTAATAGGAAAAAAAATGATATAAATGTAATTTGGAATGTTATTAACACTGTCATTGGACGTGGATCTAGTGGACCATATCACCCAGAATATATTGTGGAGAACAATACAGTTATAACAAACAAAGAAGAAATTGCAAATGGGTTTAATGATTTTTTTGTTAATGTAGGACCAGAACTTGCTAGGAAAATTCCAATTGAAGACGATTGGTGTAGTAAATTAATAAATAACTATTTCAATTCAATGTTTTTGGCCCCTACAAATGAACAAGAGGTTTTGAGTGTATTTAAAAAATGTAAAAACAAAAAGTCACGTGACATAGATGACTTAGACATGAGATTGGTTCGAGGGGTGGCGGAAGAAATCATCAAACCATTTACACACATTTGCAATCTATCCTTCCAAAATGGACTCTTTCCCAACAGACTGAAAACTGCTAAAGTAATCCCACTCTTCAAATCTGGAAATAAGAATACTTTCACCAACTTTCGTCCGGTTTCACTCTTGCCACAGTTTTCTAAAATCTTAGAAAATTATTTGATTGTCGGCTTCGCAGTTTCATAGAACAAAACAAATTGTTAACCGAAAGCCAGTATGGGTTCAGACAAAATAGGTCCACATCACTTGCATTAATTGATTTAATTGAAAGCATTACAGATGGCATTGATAAATGTAAATTTGTTTTGGGAATTTTCATTGATTTACAGAAGGCATTTGACACTATTGATCACGGTTTACTATTAAAAAAGCTGGAAAGGTATGGCATCAGAGGGTTACCTAACAAGTGGTTGCAGAGCTATTTGGAGGATAGAAAGCAAATTTTACAGTTTGGACAACATAAATCTGGGCTCAGGGGCATAACATGTGGAGTACCGCAGGGCTCCATTTTGGGTCCAACTTTATTTATTATGTATATAAACGATATTTGCAATGTGTCTTCTGTTATGAAGTTTGTACTTTTTGCGGATGATACTAGTATTGTATGCACTGGAGACAACTTGGAGCAACTTTTGGCGCAAGTAACAATCGAAATGAACAAGTTAAAGAAATGGTTCAACAACAATAAATTATCATTAAATTTGAAAAAGACTAAACTAATGTTATTTGGCAAACGGAAAACTAATGTACCAATTGAAATTATTATTGATAATGTAAGCATAGAGAGGGTTAAACAAAATACTTTTTTGGGTGTGATTATAGATGAGACATTGTCCTGGAAAGATCACATTAATTATTTGCGCACAAAAGTTGCAAAATGTGTGGGAGTGATGAACAGAGTACGTCACTTCCTCAGTCAAAATGCATTGTTCCTTGTGTATCATTCACTTGTTATGTCATATCTGAATTATTGTATTGAAGTTTGGGGAAACAACTTTAAGACCAATCTTCAGCCCCTGGTTACACTACAAAAAAGAGCTATTCGAATCGTTCATAAAGTAAATTATTTACATCCCACTAATTTATTGTTTCTAAAATCTTCCAATTTAAAATTGTTTGATCTTGTAAATTTAAGGACTGCGCAAATAATGTTCAGAGCGTCAACTGGCTCTCTTCCAGATAATGTCTTAAAACTCTTTCAGGAGCGGGAGGCACTTCGCACTTATAATCTTAGAGGCGAAAATCAATTATACCAACCAAAAGTAAGAACTACATTGAAATCAATGTGCATCTCAAGTCGTGGTGTCACCCTCTGGAATAGTTTAGCGGAGGAACAAAAGTGTTGTGAAAGCATAAATCTTTTTAAAAAAATATTTAAGCGGGATGTCCTGAGAAAATACCTGGAAGAGAGTGAGTGATGTTCTATGAGGGTGGTGTGGTGTAGGGAAGGAGATAGTTGGGCCAGTGTGTTGTCTTGTATGCATGAGTGTGGATGTGTCGTTTGTCTTGTCTTTGTCTTGTCGTTTGCAGGTCTTGGGAGTGTCCCTGGGATGAGCGGGAGGGGATTGGACATGTATAAGCTTTTGCTTCTTCTATTCCCCTTTCAAGCCATGCATATGTATTGTTTATCAGTATATGTATTGTAAAATGTGTGCAGGTTTGAAATAAACTTTTGAAATGAAATAAATCTAATTGACCTTAAGGATTAATAAGTAAATTGAACTTCAATTCTATTGAAACCAGCTGTCAATCTGCCTAGGAGAGGGCAATACAGTAACCCCCACCCCCCCCACCCCCCAAGGTTGGACTGCATAGGAAGTGAAAAACTAAAGTGCTCTTTAGTTTTTCACTTCTAGGATTCCAAATATAATATTCCAAAAGGCCTTAACAAGAATTCGAAATGTTAAGCTCTGTGACAGTACTATCAGAAAAAAATTAGTCATACAGAAAACATCTACTCCAGCTTCCTGCAACTAAAGGTGGTTTATATTACACAACCTAAATTTGAACCATAAGTAATCAGTAACACACGAATACTTACAATCTAAAATTTTATTAGCCCTGAATGTTCTTGAGGGAAGGGGAGAATGTAATACAATGCTTTTATTGTCTTTTATTATATTAATTAAAGGTAGAATAAGAGATAGAGTCTACAAGCTAATACAGTACATACAGTACCTGCTACATCCTACTGAAAAATAGAACTATCTATAGTAGAGAGAACATTTTCCTTTTCTTTAACTACGTTTTTTTCCTTAAAATAAAGTTTTTCTATGACAAAACCCTTCAAAATGTTAAGATCACTTCACCACAACCACCATCAAAGATAAATTCCAGATTTATTCAGCAGTTGTTCAAAAAATAATTTTTCACTCCCTTAGTGGAAAAGTTCCTGCTTTTCTGTCTACTACTTGAGAAAAGTAAATCCAAACACTTGGAACAAAACATTTTGGAAGCTGAATATAAAAAAGACAAAAAATAGCAAAGTGAAAACTTTCTTTTAAAGTTGCATTTAGATTGAAGTCTTTTTTCATTGTTTTCCCAAAGAAGAAGGCAAGTTTCACTGATTGGCGATGCTCCAAATGTGGAGGAGTTGTCAGAGATAAACTACCTCGCACTTCACTGCACTCCACCTCTGAAGTACGCAGAGGTTCAATGAATCTTCAAATAGATCCCAGGAAGGGTTTAGCTATGACTCCATGACAATGAGGATTAAAGCAGAATATCATGACTATACAAATTCAAAGGCATAAACAACATCTTCATTAAAGCTAGGCTCAAAGGGGGAATTGAAAGTAGTCTATGCCAGAACAACAACTTCTAGCTAAAGAGTACTTCTATGCAATCAGCCACAATACCATGGATGGCTGAAGAGCTTCAAGTATTATCCTTTGAGGTGCATTAGCTGAAGGAACAAAATCAACTATGTTTCAATTTGCTCTCCTGGGAAAACACAAAACAAAACTAGAGTTCATCTAAAGTTGCTACCACTTGGAATTAAGTAACTGGAAGGTTGGGTAACTTTTCTGACATTTAGTTTTTCAGAGATGAAATGAGCAAAGTTACACAAGACATGGTGAAGTTCAAATGTGGAGGTCTGGCAATGTATATCCATAATTCATGGTGCACATCCAAACCTTCTGCTCCCCCAATCTGGAATATCTGACAGTAAAGTACAGACTATTTAAACTGTTCTGAGCAGGCGTCACCAACATGGTGCCAGGTAGCCCCCCAGAACCATATGTGGTGCCCTCAAGCCTGTTAAAAAAATAGCACAACCCTCCAGTGAGCTGCATCTAAAATGTTATTTTTTTTAGTTGCTCTTCCTTTTAATCATACTTGTACTTACATAGATTTAAAATAATAAATGCATTAAAAACATGTTTATGTTACATGAAGTTAAGGTGAGCTCTGACTCTTCTAGTTCAAAGGTCAGTACAGGTAGCCCTTTGTAGGACACAGTAGCAATGAAGTAGCTCTCTAAACCAGAGGTTGGTGACCTCTGGTTTAGAGAGCTCAACTCTGTGTTTATTATTGCAGCCTAGATACAGCCAAGAGCTAATGCAAAATTAGCACCGGAGGAACTAAATTATTTTATCAGCCGTCAAATGAACAGAATCCAGAGGCAGCTGTGGTGGTAGATGGAGACTTTAATCATGTTGAATTAAAATCTGTGGGCCCCAAATTCCCGAAATTCATAAAGTTTCCGACCAAAGACAATAGTCTATTAGATCAGGTCTACTGCATCATCCCAGGAACGTATAGGGCTGCAGCATATCCTCTGTGGACCTGATTCCTGCCTACAACCCACTGATCTGCAGAACCAGACCTATCATCAGAACCACTCATGTTTGGTCTTAAGAAGCCACACAAAACATGTTTGAGGTTTCTTCATTGTAAATACAACCAGGTCAGTATATAGCTGAGTGGAAAAGCTCTGGTGGGCTGGATGTGGCCCACGGGCTGCCAGTTGATGTTCACTGAGCTGTACATATAGACTATTATATGTTTTTTGTAATTAAACTGTTAACAGTATTATTTTGCAACCAAAATAGTTTGAAACAAAATGTGCAAGATTTTGGTGTGACAGTGTGAGTTAGCCTGGCCAAAGCCAAAACTGAACATAAAGCAACCAAAATTAATGTCACGTGCACGCGGCTACACTGACCTGGTTCTCCCTCTCTCTCTTTCTAGTCTAGAACCCAGTGTTGCCAACTCCTCAGTAAGGAAAGTAGCTATTGGCTGTGCTAAAAGTCGCTAGAAGTCGCTGAATGACGTCATCACCTAATTTGCATAATCTGCCACATGGTGTGATGTGCATGTTATTGACGCTGTGGGAGAAATAACGTTGTTAGAGACAAAAAGTGAGTAAAAACACTCAGAATATATAGAGCTACGTTTTGCTGTCCATTAAGTTATAGTTTATTTATTATTATTATTTTTATTTTTTTATTAATGTTTAATTTATTACAATACTAACCCCCCTCCTTTACCCGGGTTTGAGACCGGCAAAATGAACCATAAAGAGACACTATGGCGAAGTTACAATTTTTTTTAAACTTTTTTTTAACGTTTTCTTTTTTCCCTTGTGGTCCACCAAGGAGCCTACAAATCACGGTAAAACATGAACATGTGGCTGTGTGAATCAAACGCCGTTATTTATTTAAGATAAAATATTTCAAATTCAGTTATTTATGATCAACATGCGCCGTCAATCCCGGCGCATGTGCGCTTTATTTGCAGTCTGGACGCTGAGGGTAAACATGCTGTGGTTCTGACTGCAGCGCTGAGAGGGACTCCTGCGGTAGCGGGAGAACGGGGTTGGGACGGGGGAGGCGCCCCACGGCAGCACCTGCCGCTGGAGGACAAGAATAGGAACGATACATGCTTTCACGTAAGTCTCCAAAAGTCGTTAGATTTGTCGCTAGTCGCTTTTTTGAAAAAGAGTCGCTGGAGGGGTCTGAAAAGTCGCTAAATATAGCGAGAAAGTCGCTGAGTTGGCAACACTGCTAGAACCTCTCAACTGCTTGTCTTTTTCCCCAAGGTAGACAAAATGGCCTCCAATGGACTCTCCCACACAGGCACCCCCAAACAATTGATACTTACGCTATCATTGTTTAAGTCAATACAATTCAGCACTATATCTGAATATGAAAACAACAATGCAAATTTAAATACAACAGCATGAAAGTACACAATTCCAAAACTCAATGACAAAAAGACTGAAGTAGCCATCGCTCCCCCCTCTTCAGTTGGTACCTTCCTGTGCCATTCCTCCAACAGGAAGGCCTAACTCCAGGAAGTGAGGTAACACTTTCTTCTGAAACAGATCACCAAAATAAAATACACAAATTAAATGAAAAACAATTACAAACAAACTGAATGATTTAAACCAAGATGTTATAGTAAATAATCAGTAGAAATGCAAAACATAAACAAACCCGGGATAGTATATATTTGCAAATTAAAGACTAAATACATAAATACAATATGGCTAAGTCAAACAAACCAGAATGTTAACAAAATGTATATAAACAGACAAATGGTGTTCTCACCCACTTTGTCCCCCCCCCCCTTTAAGACCGTTACTCCTCTGAGTCACAGGACAGGAAGTCAGCAATGACATTCTTGTGTCCTGGGGTCCGTTCTTCGTACGTTGCTTAAAACATCCAAGATCAAATGACACATCCAAGATGATTTCATCCGGCTAATCATGATCCGGCTAATTGGGTTCTTCCAACACACCTGTTGTTTACGATTAGTATGGCTGGATTGACTTATCTGAGACAACGGCGCGTTCATGCGTTTGTTTAAAAGGGGAAATGTATCGATAGTAGAAACATTGATCAGCAACGCCGCTATTGGCTGTTCAGCATGGCCAAAGAACGCCCACAGTTTTTCTCCCAAGCAGAACAAGAGCTTGGAAGGTTATGCCGAATTTGAGTCATTAATTAAAACACCTCAAAATCTGTTAAAGCCAGGAGAGAGGGCTGGCAAAAAGCAGCAGACAAATTAATGCGTAAATACTGTCCATGGTAGATGTTTCTATCACTTTCTACAGTATGAAGTTTTGCATTTTAATAATCTCATATTTACTTTGTTCTTTTATGTCAGAGCCTCCACGGGACCCACTAGAACATGGGGACAAGTAAAAGTGAAATACAAGAATATTCTACAAAATGGTAGCCTTTAATTATTATACTTTATTTTAAAAAGGCACTTGTTATGTCAAGAGATCCAAATTTAAGTGTCATTTCTTAGACACGGGAAGTAAAGGACGCATGCAAACTGGGATTTTTAATAAAAAATTATTTATCTATAAAAAAAATGAAGTTCTTCCTTTTCCAAGTCATCCATAGTTTACACGGTAAAACTGTATTGCTCCGTGGCTAGATAATCCATCCATAGTTTTTTCTAATACAATATACGGCTCGACAGGATGCAAGCCTTTCAAAGTAAAACTAAACTTCACAATAAAATGGCCCGAACAAATCTTCTTACTGAATAGGATAAAAATAAAAAGCAAACCATCATACAAATAACTTAAATATTTTAGATTTATGGCTCCAACACCACTTTTTCCTCTTTAAAAGCCACTGTTAAATGATGTGTTTGTCTGTTTATAACAGCCACCAAGAAAATCTCTCTACAATTACACTGTCGCGCTGCGCTAAAGGGTCCTGTCTATTGCGCAATACGCGATTAATTTGAAAAACTCTGCAAATTATTCTTGCACCTTCCGCAACAGCTTGCAGTCGTAAAAATGGACATGGCTACGGCAGACTTCCCTATCTCCTCCGCTTATACAGCCGTGATCTAATCTTGTTTACATGAAATAAGCCTGCTCTCGAGCAGGCTTAAGCTGGCGCACATGTTGCTATGACAACAAGTGCAGGATGTCTTTCGAAGAACCAAACGATCCAAGATCATGCCAAATCGTCAACAATGAAATCCTGCTAACTGAGTTAGCGACGTACGAAGAACGGACCCCTGGTCTATACTGGATCTGGAAACGAAAGGGCTGAAGGGATAAATACCATCTAGTTATCCTGGCATTTGTGTCTTTCATTTTGTGAATCCATTGCAAAGCCCGATGATCAGTTTCAAGAAGAAACTCATTTCCAATGCTTCCTTTTCAATCGTTGAGTACCTTATTTCTCTAGGAAAAAGTTTCCTGCTTATGTACTGAACTGGCAACTGCTGTCCTTCCTCTCCTTGAAGCAAAACAGCTCCTAGGCCGACCTTAGAGGCATCTGTTTGCACTGTAAAGGGAAGATTAAAATCTGGACATTGGAAAACAGGTTTCTGACACAGACAGTTTTTTAAATCATTGAATGCAGTCACAGTTTCCTCAGTCCACTTAAGCTTCGTAGGACTAGATTTTCTCGTCATGTCCATCAGTACAGCAGCTCTTGAAGAAAAGTCTGGAATCAGTCTACGGTACCAGCCTAGTAGAGGTCTGGAAATACAGATTCAACCACTGAAGAAGGAAAGTACTGCTCCTCAGGGTCTTCTTCATCCACAACTTGGCACGCCCACATAGATATTGCATCCTGTGGCTGCTCTGTCCGTTCTTTCAACAGATTAACATGAAACACTTGATGGGTCTTCCAACGCTCTGGCAAATAAAGCTCATATGTGACTGGATCTGTCTTCTTTGTGATTTGGTATGGTCCTTGCCACTTTGCAAGAAGACTGCTCTCAGAAGTTGGCAACAGTAGAAGGACTTTTTGGCCTTCACTGAAAACTCTTCTTCTTGAAGCTCTATCATATCTCTGCTTTTGTTGTTGTTGTGCATGAGCCAGATTTGTATTGGCAAGTTCTTGAAGTGTCTCCAATTTGTCCCTCATTTTTAAAACATATGAGAGCTCATTGCACCTCTGTTCTGACATAGAACCCTCCCAAGCTTCTTTCAAAACATCCATTGGATATCTAACTGGATGCCCATAAAGCAACTGGAATGGTGCAAATCCAGTCGATGTTTGTGGAACCTCTCTATAGGCAAATAACAGAAATGGGAGCCATTGATCCCAATCTGACCCTGTATCATTTACAAACTTCCGGAGCATTGATTTTAAGGTCTTGTTAAATCTCTCCACAAGGCCGTCTGTTTGTGGATGATAGGGACTAGTCTTGACACCTTGAATTCCCAAAACTGTAGACGTCTTTAAGCATCTTTGAAGTAAAGTTGGTACCCTGGTCTGTAATGATTTCTCGAGGTATTCCCACTCTAGAGAACAACTGAATAAGGCAGTTAACAATCTGACGAGCCTTTATTTTCTTTAGGGGAAAGGCTTCAGGGTATCTTGTTGCATAGTCACAAACCACAAGTATATATTTATGACCTGCCTTACTTTGTTCTAAAGGACCAACTATATCCATAGCAATCCATGTAAAGGGTGTATCAATGATAGGCATACTAATAAGTGGAGCCCTATCTGATTTTCTGCCTGGAGCTGTTAATTGACACTGTGGGCAAGCTTTGCAGTATTTTACTGTGTCACTGAACTGTTGGGGCCAGTAAAACCTGGGAACCATTCTAGCAAATGTTTTAGACTGCCCCAAATGTCCTGCCCAGGGAATTGAATGACTCATTTTCAAGATTGTAGGTATCAAACTCTGTGGGATCACCAACTGGTCCCCAATCTGGCTGCGGCGATACAACAAATTGTCCTTAAGCATAAACATTTCCTCTCTACCCTTAACTTGACTTGACTCATGAACACATTTAGCAAACAATGGTTGAAGTGTTGGATCCTCTTTCTGTAGCTTAGCCACATGAATAGCACTGGGAAGAGCTTCTACCTCTAAAGGCTCTGGAATGTGCTCAGCTATTCTTGTTCCCCTCACCTTCTCACGTCGTCTCTCCCTTTTGCTCTTTTCTGTTTTATTGCCAGTGCTAAACCCATCCCATGGTCCATACTCATTCGCAAAAGGCAACTCATCCCAACCTAAAGCATTAACCTGTTACTTCTTAGCTTCCGACCTTGTGACAGCTAGCAAACTCTCACCAACTTTGGCCTGACAGGAATGCTTGGTTATTAGCTCCGCTAGTATTGGGAGATCTCGGCCCAACACCACTTGATATGGCAGTGTTTGCAGTACTCCCACTGAAAGAGTGTAACACTGGCCATCAACTTCAATTGAAACCTCAGCAATAGGATAAGGTACATTGTCACCATGAATACAACACACATCCACTGTTGCTCCTGAAAATATTACATCCCTAGGAAGATTGTCTTGTCTAACCAGAGTGCGGTTACTTCCTGAATCCAGCAGAGCTACACAGGGTTTATCTTCAATAAGCACCCCTATGGATGGTTCATGTTGCTGCAAATCACATACACTTTTATCCTCCCTACTGAGTTGAGTTTGTAAAGCAGAACACATGTAGTTTTTACTAGAAGACATCTTTGTACATTGTGCTTTAAGATGAGCTATTTGACCACACAAATGACACGCTTTATTTACTGTACTTCTCTCAGATCTGGCAGGATCTGTGATGCACCAGTTCTGTCTTGTAGCTTTCAGACGAAAGTCAGTGCCACCGGATGACTTGTTGGAAGGCAAGTGTGAAAAGGACTTAGCTTTAATGAAGTCTCTGGATGGTCGACGAGCCGACAAGAAGGCTTCAGCCAGTTCTGCTGCTTCTCTGGAGGTCTTTGGATGTCGCTCTTTAATCCATGTCCGAAGATCAGGATTCAGTACCTTGAGAAACTGTTCCAAGATGATGGCATCTCCGATTTGTTCCTTTGTCTTTGTTTCAGGATACATCCATTTGATGTACCAGTCCTTGAGACGGACCTGCAGTTCCTTTGGGGTTTCCTCTTCCCTCATGGTACTGGGACAAAATCTCAGTCGATATGTTTCCTCACTTATTTAATACATCTGCAAAACAGCACACTTCACTTTTGCATAGTCCATAGTGTCATCCATATCCATAGCTACATATGCCGAACAAGCTTTACCAGTTAGCAGTGGGGCTAGGTGAAGAGCTCACTCATCTTGAGTCCACTGGCAGGCATGTGCAATTCTTTCAAAGGTGGTCAAATAATGTTCAATGTCCTCACCTTCATTGTAGGGTTGCATTTTTGGCCCTTTCCAACCAGAGTGTCTCACCAGAGTTGGATGCTGTGTTCCAATAGGTTGTCGCATTGGTTCAGAGTCAAGCTGGGGTAGATCCTGTGGAAGGGAAGATGGTTCTGGAGTATGTCCTCTTGATAGCGCAGAAGTAGATGCTGGAACTTCCCATGATTGCAGATGGTCAATCCTCTCCTGCTGCACCTGCTGTTGAAGCTGGGAAAACTGATGTCGAATTTGCCTCCATCTGTCCTCCTGTCGCTTGTACTCCTGCTCCAGTTTGACATCACGTTCTGCCTGTTGTTGCATCAGGGATTGCAAAAGTCTCGTCAGTTCAACCACATTTTGTTGTCCGGTAACATGGCCACTTACCACCCCTTGTTGGTCACTGGCTTCTTCAAATTCTTCCGTTTCACAGTCTGGAACAAAGGCCCTCTTTGACCGGGTTGGCATCTTCTCCACTGCCTCTTCCTTGGCCTGGAAGTCACCACTGCCACCAGATGTGAGTTAGCCTGGCCAAAGTTGCTAAAGAAGGCAGTCAGGCAAAAGATGTCCAGTGCAGCAGGTGGTTTATTCACAAAAAGTGTTGAAAAAATATTTACAAAAAATCTCAAAAAAAAACTAAAAGGTTTAACATGGCTCAACAGATCAAAACTGAACATAAAGCAACCAAAATTAATGTCACGTGCACGCAGCTACACTGACCTGGTTCTCCCTCTCTCTCTAGAACCTCTCAACTGCTTGTCTTTTATACCCTTTCCCCAAGGTAGACAAAATGGCCTCCAATGGACTCTCCCACAGACAGGTAAAACAATAGCTTGAGGGGAGAAAAAAGCCTTTTTGGAGCCAATTCCAATATAAAAGACCCACAGAGATGAAAGGCTTTGTAAAAAGTTAATAGACATGAGTCACTGGTAAAAAAAAAAAAAAATCAGTATCAGTGCTTCTGCAACTGTTACACACTGCATGTTAAAAATAAGGGAAACGTTTATTTCATATTCTAATTTTACTCCCTCTGGAGCCTCACTTTAGCGTTATAACCAGTGTACAATATAATGACCTTTATAATAAGCTGAAAAATAATAAAGAGGATATTGTAAGAGAAATAGCTATAGTTCTTTCAGGCAGTACATTAATGAAAAAACTTATAATGACAATACAAAACTCTTTTCATTCATGCAAACACTTCAGGTCCCTGGCATGTGCCACTGTATGAGGTATTTCATTAATCATAAAATTTGAACATTATTATTTAATTGAGATAAACATTAGAAGGAATAAAGTGACTTTGCATCAAAGGAAGCCATGTTTGACATTTATTCTTTATCTCAACAGTGAAGAATCAAAAAAGAGGACAAAAGTAAGACAGGGACACAAAGATTTTGAAAAAAATAAAACACTGTCATAATCAGTTATCTTTTTAAACCTGTCTGAAAAGTTTAATGCAGCCTTGAATGTCATATCTCACTTTATGATCTATTCAGTGGTTTGGAAAAAAAATAAAGATGTTTGTGTTCACATGCAGACTGGTGCCTGATTTCAACTTGCTGGGAGATGTAATCATATGGTTGCCACAGACACTGAAAGGCTTTACTGATGAACCATCAAGAAAACCTGTTAATTAGGAATATTTTTGTCTTCTAAATGTGTAATAGGAAAAGATTAATTGATTTCAGTTTCACGGTACTTTGAATGAATAACCCAAATTTGCTGCAATCTGTTCAACAGCAGGATGCTGACTGGGCACAGCTCTTCGTGGAGGAAAATGAGACCATGTGGTAGGAATTTGTGATTTCTGTTATTGCTATGAATAATTAGTTTTCTATATAAGAGGGTCAATTCAACAGAAAGTTTGTTTGCTTTACTGGTTGATGTTATCAATAAATGGAAAGAAATTGTTGAATTTCTGTATAATCCATAATCTGTATACTACCTGTATAATCCAAATTGTTGTTGTTTGCCAGCCATCAAATGGATTTGTTGTATTTAAACTTAAATACCTTTCACAAATAAAGATCAGAAAGTTGTTCACCACACAGTGCATAACCTAAAAGGTGAGTGAAATGAAACAAGATTAAAAAGGCAAGCATGGGTCATACACAGTAGGACTGACAGGCAGACAGATCCGATGGACTAGGCAAGGTGCAAGGTGGAAAGATGAGTTTAGGCGAGTGGTCTAGTCCTGTCCTCGGGGTCCCTACACTGAAAAAAGGGACCTGCTCTTGGTATTAGTGTATTTATCCTTGATTTGAGCAGGTTAATAAAATGCCAATGGAATTAGTATTTTGATCCATAAATTAAGATAATTTGATATACTGCACTTGAAATAAGATGATGGATATGAGTTGTTTCCATTTTAAGTGCAAAAAGATTATTCCAATGGCAGATTATTTAAATTTTCCTGCTAAAATCAAGAACAAATATACTCATTTCATGAAAAGAATCCTGCTTTTAGTTCTCTTTTTGCATTGTGGTCCAACACACCTGAATCAAATGGCTGAATTACCTCTAACAAATAATAACTATTCTAATCTATTTAAGAAACATTCATTAAGTCATGACTTTTGGGGTTACTTATTGTTGTAACATCAATAACAAAGATTTTTATATTTATTATAGTGACGTAAATGGTGGATTAATATCTTGTGCGAATATTGTTGTCATATGTATAGTTATTGAACTCCAATAAACTTAGAGACTTAGACTTAGACATCTTTATTTGTCATTTTTTATGTACAGAGTGCATACAGAACAAAATTCCGTTGCATACAGCTTGTAAATTACAGTATACATTGCAGCAGTGATTAAAAAGTAAACAATTGAAATGTAAACAATGCAGGAGAAGAGAACAGTGTGCGAACACGGTGTACAGGAGAATTTTTTAAAACCATTTGCATCTGCAGAAATGATGGTGCAAAAGGCATTTGTGCAAAAATGCATTTAGGAACTACAAGTTCGGCAGCATTTGTAATGCTAGATAGAGATGCAGTGATGCAAATGTGGTGCAGGGTCCAGTTTAGAGTTCAGCAGTTCAACAGTCCGATGGCAACAGGGAAAAAGCTTTTGCAGAACCTGGTGGACCTGCAGCGGATGCTGCGGAACCTCTTCCCAGAAGGTAGCAGGGAGAACAGTCCATGGTGGGGTTGTGAGGGGTCTTTTATGATGTTTCGGGCTCGGGACACACAGCGCTGGGACGAAATGTCCTTAATGGAGGGAAGAGGAGCCCCGATGATCCCTTCTGCTAGGCAAGGCAAATTTATTTATATAGCACAATTCAGTACGGAGACAATGCAAAGTGCTTTACATGATTAAAATATAGGAAAATAAAACAGAATAAAAGCAAGTAGGAATAAAATGTAGAAACAAAGTAGAACATTAAAAACAGTTGGACTAAAAAAGTTTAACTAATGATGTTTCAGTAGAACAGTTTAACTAGAACAGTCAAAGGCAATCCTAAACAAATGTGTTTTTAATCTTGATTTAAAAGAACTCAGGCTTAATTTATTTGTTTATTTATTGGGGGGGGGGGGGGGGGTAAAGCCAGTAGGCTTGGTGGGTGGGCTGGGGGGGGTGGAGGTGTTGGTCCTGGTGGGTGGTTGGCTGGCGGGCCCTGCGGCCTCTCCCTGGCTCCCGGGCTATGGTGGTGCCGCTGGAGGGGCCCCTTTCTCCGGGTGGGGCTTTCGGGGAGCGGGGGTGCCTATTGGAGTCAGTAAGGGAGCTGGCTCCCTGGGTTGGCTCCCCAGTCCTTTGTTCCCCATCCCCGGACTCCTCCCTCTGCCTGCTCCATCACGCCGAACAACATGCAACAACACAACATCTGAGCGGGCGTAGGGAGGATCGGGGTCTTTTGCACCCCCCCGATCTCCGATCGTGGCACGGAGTCTGGGGCCTGGAGGAGGTGCAGGCCACTGGGTCCGGGGTCATGGCGGAGGGCTGCTGTGGGTAGCCAGCGGCTTGCAGGGTCTGGGGCTGACGCCTCTGCTCTCCCCAGAAAGGGGTGGGGGGCAGGGGTGGCTAGGGTAAGGTCGGGGAGGGAGGGGGTTTATTAGGTATTTAGTGGGTGAGGGGGGTTCTGGTTGGGTGGCCCGTATGGGTCATGTTGGCCCCCCCTCTTTGGGGGGCCCGGTCCGGGGGGCGTCTGGTCCGGGGGCGGAGCCGGGGGTCGGGCACAGGCAGTTGTATAGTTGAATTGTGGTGACCCCCCCCCCCCCCCCCACTTGGGATTTTTGGATGTGAGTGTTATGTGGGAATGTGTGTACAGCGTCCTTTTTTTGTAAGTCTGTGTGTGGTGAGTGGGGCATTAGGGAGGGATGGTGTGAATGTTTTTTTTTTTTTTTGTTTTTTTTTCTCAGGTTCGGGTCCGGTCCGCTCCCTCTCCCAAGAACATCTCAAGTCTCCGCTAGGTGCGGAGCCCATCCCCCCATGTCCTGCCCTCCTCCGCTGCTCTGGCAGGCGCTTTGGCCCGCTGGCACATTGACGGTCCTCGGGTTTGGGGCGGGTTCCCGGGTGGGTGCCGGCCCATTCCTGGTGGCGGCTTCGCGGGGCCTGGCCCCCCGGGGGTCGGCCGGGGCCCCCGCCGCGTGGGCGGGGCGCCCCTGGGGCCTCTGGCCCTCAGGGCCCATGGCCAGGACCACTTCAGCGCGGCTGGCTGCCGGCGGAGCCCACGGGCACGTCCCCGTCGCTTCTGGGGGCGTCGGCATTGCGGTGGCTGGGGGATTTCCTCGGGGTCGTCTCTCTTCTTTCCTCGGGGGGGGGGGGGGGGGTTGCAGATTTCCTGTGATGGCCCCTCTTGGGCGGCCTGCTTTGGGGGCCCCTTTGGGAGTCCGGGGTTATGGGTCCCCTGACCCCTGCCTCTGTGCTCGGGGAAGGCGGGTCTTTGGTTCTCCACAACCACTATCGAGCTATTTCCTTCTGGATAACTTTCACCTAAACTAGTGCACTCTCACAAACTCCCACAGGTGCAGGGTTCCAGGTATTAAGGGTTCACTTATATACAGAAAGCCTGTAATTTATTTATTTATTTATTTTCTTTCACTTTCTTTTTTCAGGTATCACATTACACATGTCAGCTTAAATAATAATACATATGATTTAGCAATGGCATCAAGGTGTTACTCGATTGTATCTGTTGCTTTATGTCTGTTGGTTGTGCTGTTCTTTTTGCGTCTCTTTCCAGGTGATGGAGCAGACAGAGGACGTTTTATCATTCTCTACCTTTTATCTCTTCTTTCTTTCACCTCTTCTCTTTCTTTTTTTTTCTTCTTGTTCTTCCTTTACTCTCCTACTTTCCCATTGTAGTGTCCATATAATTTTAAATTCTCCCTGCAGGAATCACAATAAAGCTATTTACATGCACAAATCAAGCGGAGCACTATGGCGAAAGATGTTTGCTCCACTTGTGAAAGCAAAATCTGTCAAGCTCTATTTGGCATTAAGACATCAATTCTTATTGCCACATTGCTAGACAGGACACTGGGGAAAAATAAATAAATAAATAAAAGAACTCAGGCTTTCTGCACTTTTACAGCTTTCTGGAAGTTTGTTACTAAAGGAACTAAATGCTGCTTCTCCGTGTTTAGTTCGTGTTCTAGGTATGCAGAATAGGCTGGAGCCAGAAGACCTGAGTAGTCTGGAGGGTTGATACACTGATAACAAGTCTGTGATGTATTTAGGTGCTAAGCCATTCAGGGATTTATAGACTAACAGAAGTATTTTAAACTCTATTCTCTGAGATACAGGGAGCCAGTGTAATGACTTTAGAACCGGGGTTATGTGCACTACTTTCTTAGTCTTAGTGAGGACGCGGGCAGCAGCGTTCTGGATCAGCTGCAGCTGTCTGATCCACTTTTTAGGCAGGCCTGCGAAAACACCGTTGCAGTAATCAATTTGACTAAAGATGAATGCATGGATTAGTTTTTCCAGATCCTTCTGAGACATTAGTCCTTTAATCTTGGAAATGTT
The DNA here is from genome assembly GCA_037039145.1 of Fundulus diaphanus. Classification (NCBI taxonomy): domain Eukaryota; kingdom Metazoa; phylum Chordata; class Actinopteri; order Cyprinodontiformes; family Fundulidae; genus Fundulus; species Fundulus diaphanus. The sequence continues at coordinate 44,889,769 of CM073127.1, read as the reverse complement.
CCTCAGGTGATAGAAAGCCGACCTTGTAATTGTATTTAGATGCTTTTGGAGGTTCAGGTCTGAGTCCATCACTACACCCAGGTTTCGGGCCTGATCAGTGGTTTCTAGCTGAAGCGACTGAAGCTGTGTGCTAACTTTTGATCTCTCCTCTATTGGTCCAAATATTATTACTTCTGTTTTGTTTTTATTCAATTGAAGAAAATTTTGGCACTTCCAGGCATTGATATCTTCTAGGCATTTACTTAGTGCCTGAACTGGTTCATAGTCACCTGGTGACATGGTGATGTAAAGCTATGTGTCGTCTGCATAGTTATGGTAGCTTATGTTGTTGTTTTTTATTATCTGAGCAAGAGAGAGCGTGTAGATATTGGGACCCAGAATGGACCCTTGGGGAACCCCACATGTGATTTTTGTCATCTCTGATGTAAAGTTACCTACTGATACAAAAGATTCCCTGTTCTTTAAGTAGGATTTAAACCAGTTGAGAGCTGTACCAGAGAGGCTGACCCAGTTCTCCAGGCGTTCTAACAGAATGGAGTGATCGACAGTATCAAATGCTGCACTGAGGTCCAATAGAACCAGCACGGTGGTTCTTCCACAGTCTGTATTTATATGGATGTCATTAAACACCTTGATAAGGGCGGTGTCTGTACTGTGGTGAGCGCGGAAGCCAGACTGGAAAACGTCAAAGCGGTTGGTCGTTGTTAAGAAGGTGTTTAATTGTTGAAACACAGCTTTTTCAATAATCTTACTGATAAAGGGGAGGTTTGAGATGGGCCTGTAGTTCTGGAGTAGAAGTTTGTCTAAATTGTTCTTTTTCAGCAGTGGTTTGATAATTGCTCTTTTTGGGGACTGGGGGAAAACACCTGACAGAAGGGACATGTCTATTATCTGAGTCAACTCAGACGCTATGACAGGTAAAACCTTCTTAAAGAAGGCTGTGGGGGGAACATCAAGGCAGCAGGAGGAGGAACTTAGCTGCTGAATGATCTCCTCTAAGCTTTTGTGCTGTCCTCACCACTCCTCACGTTCTTCCAGTCGGAGGCATTACAGTCTCTACGTTAAGAGAGAAAAAACAACCTTAAAAAGAGGAGGCCGCCTTAGGTTCCAACTCTCAAAAACTTACAATACAGCAATAGGATTAATTCCGGCCAATCTTCACCTTAACTCTCACCCTCATTCGGGTGATCAAAACATTGTTCCTTTAAGCCAGGCCAATAACAACCCTAACGACTCCTCGTTACAGAGGAGTGGACCAGTTTCGGTCCAATCTGCTGGCTTAATGGCTTTAATGACTGCCCATTACTAAGGGGTGGACCTGTTTCGTTGAATTTGCATGTTATCTAAGCCATTAAAAGGCCTTTGTTTGGCATTGGTATAAAGCTGGTTACTCCACATTACTCCAGACTTTTTGAATTGAGAAAGCTTTCTGGAGAGGAAGCGAAACGTCTTCTACTACGGATAACAAGTCCAGTTGCCTTGTTTTTTACTTTTTTTGGAAGTCTCCACACCACAGAGAGAGAGAGCTGGTCAGAATGCTCTCTATGGTGCTTCTGTAGAAGGTCGTGAGGATGAGCGGGGGCAGGTGGGCTCTCCTCATCCTCCGCAGGAAGTACAGTCGTTTTTTTGCCCTCTTCACCAGTAACGTGGTGTTCACAGACCAGGTGAGGATGTCCGTGATGTGCACCCCCAGGAACTTGGTGCTGCTGACCACCTCCACAGCTGAGCTGTTGATGAACAGTGAAGCGTGGTGAGGCCGGTTCTTCCTGAAGTCTACGATGATCTCCTTCGTCTTCTCCACGTTCAGGATCAGGTTTTCTCTGCATCAGCCCACCAGCTGCTCCACCTCCTCTCTGTAGTCCTGGTCGTTGTCGTCTCTGATCAGGCCCACCACCGTTGTGTTGTCAGCAAACTTCACGATGTGATTGGGGATGAACCTGGGGAAGCAGTTGTGTGTCATCAGGGTGAACAGCAGGGGGCTCAGGACGCAGCCCTGAGGGGAGCCCGTGCTCAGGGTAATGACATCAGTGGTGTTCTGTCCCACCCGGACCGACTGAGGTCTGTTGGTGAGGAAGTCCAGCAGCCAGTTGCAAAGAGGTGTGCTGAAGCCCAGATGTTCTAGTTTTCCTACCAGGTGCTGTGGGATGATGGTGTTAAACGCTGAACTGAAGTCCAGGAACAGCATCCGGACGTGGGTGTTCTTCTCCTCCAGGTGTGCCAGGCTCAGGTGAAGAGCAGAGGAGATGGCATCCTCAGTGGAGCGGTTCCGCCGGTAGGCAAACTGGAACGGGTCGAGTGTTGGGGGAAGACTGGAGACGATGTGTTGTTTCACCAGCCTTTCAAAGCACTTCATCATTATGGGAGTCAGTGCAACGGGCCGGTAGTCGTTGAAACAGGTGACTTGAGGTTTCTTCGGCACCGGAATGATGGAGGCCGACTTAAAGCATGCAGGCACTGTGGCTTGGTTCAGCGAGGTGTTAAAAATGTCTGTGAGGACACCAGCCAGCTGTCCTGCACACTCCTTGAGCACCCGCCCAGGTATGTTGTCGGGACCTGGGGCATTCCGCGGGTTGACTCTCCTCAAAGTCTTCCACACGTCGGCGGTGTCAAGGCAGAGCACCTCCTCTTCCTGTTGGGGAACAGCCTTCACTGCTGGAGTGTTGTTCAGTGCCTCAAACCTCCCAAAGAAGCTATTTAGTCCATTGAGGAAGTCAGCATCAACTTCGCCCGTATGCCTTTCCACATGCTCCTGGTGTTGCTGGCGTCATGGAAAAGCTCCTGGATTTTCTTAGTGTGGTTCCGCTTTGCTAACCTGATGGCACGGTTCAAGTTGGCTCTCGATGTTCTCAGTGCCTCCTTGTCACCAGACTTGAAGGCTGAGTTCTGTGCTTTTAGCGCTTGACGAACCTCCTCAGTAATCCAGGGTCGTTGGTTGGCTCGGGTGATGATGGTCTTAGTGGTGCTGACGTCCTCAATGCATTTGTTGATATAGGCTGACACAGTCATGGCGTACTGAATGTTGATCTTGTTGTCATATGTTGCTGCAGCTTTGAACATGTTCCAGTCAGAGCACTCAAAACAGTCCTGGAGCGCCTCCATTGCTCCCTCAGTCCACACCCTCACCTGCCTCACTGTAGGTTTAGCTCTGATCAGCAGGGGCCTGTATGCAGGGAATAGCATCACAGAAAGGTGATCTGAAGAGCTGAGGTGAGTCGGGGGGCTGCCTTGAATGCGCCTTTAATATTTTTGTAAAATAGGTCTAGAGTGTTCTCTCCCCGAGTTGCAAAATCCACGTGTTGGTAGAACTGAGGGAGAACAGTTTTCATATTTGCCTGGTTAAAATCCCCAGCAATGATGAAAACACCCTCTGTGTGTGCAGATTGCAGCTCAGAGATAGTCCAATAGAGAACACTCATAGCCTCTTTTGTATTAGCACTCGGAGGAACATAAACCGCTGTGATGATAACAACAGTAAACTCTCTACGCAGATAAAACGGTCTGCAGCTAACAGTTAGTATCTCAATGTCCAGAGAGCAATAGCTTGAGACTATTCTAGCATTTTTACACCAGGTGTTATTGGTATAAACGCAGAGTCTGCCTCCTCGGGTCTTACCGCTGAGTTCTTTGTTTCTGTCGGCGTGGAAAGTAGCGAACCCCTCCAGGCTAACGGCGTGGTCCGGGATTGATGAGTTAAGCCATGTCTCCGTCAGGATCAGAGCGCAGCATTCTCTTAACTCCCTCTTTGCAGAGAGTTCGAGTTGTAGATGGTCCATTTTGTTGTCTAGTGAGCGGACGTTGGACAGCAGGATGGATGGGAGCGGCGATCTGAAGGGGTTAGCCTTTAGCCTAGCTGCTAAACCCCCGCGACAGCCGCGTTTCTTCGGCCGGCTACACCGCTTCCCCTTGGCCCTCCTTCGGCGTGAGTTGCTCGGCGAGTCCGCGGCGCCGTAGGCCTCTGGGACTCGTTCCCGGACGACTCCGGAGCCGCGTAAAGAATAGAGCGTAGTAGTGGTTACGAGTCCAAAAACACTACATGGCCGTAACTCCAGCAGGCGCTGGCGGTCGTGTACCAATCGGCTGGGTAGATGAGTAATTTCTAGCGAATTTGGCGGCATTTTTCTATGAAAAATGTCCACCAGTGGTCGGAGCTGTACGCTAGCCGCTGCCCTAGACCGCAGACGGAAGTCTGCGATAAAGTGGATCCTAACTAGTCTACAAAGAGTTAAAGAATTTCCCTTTAACGATACTGCAATAAATGAAAAGTTAGCTCCGCAAATTGACTGTGCCCACAACCGGTTGTCACCACCCACTTCGTTAGGTAACCCCATTTTATTTGTGACCAGCCAAATTGTGAGGCAGTAATGGTAGTAACTCTCTAGATGTGGTAAAGATGACCTGGTGAAGTTCAAAGCAAGTGTCAGAAAGTAAAAGAGAGGGTATTTAAATGGTAACTCATCCCCAAATCATCTTTTATTTGCTAATAAACTATTAACATCAGAAGACCACACCTGGTGCCACTCCTGCCATGTAATGGTAGGATCCTCAACATTAGACAATAACAGACTAAAAACATTACATCTGAAGAGTTTCTTTTTCAGGTGTAAAACTCAGATGGTAAAGTCAGAATTTAGTGTAAACAGCTAAAAGCATTCTACGTTGTATCAACGGTTCAGGCCAGTGATACTGGATTAACACTAGAAGTCCCAGAGAATTTCAGTTTTCTTGCAAGCCCCCCTCCCCTCTTCAGGTTTGTGTATTCACTCTACCTTGCTAACTGTCCCTATTGTGATGCAAATAACCTGTGACGGGTCCTAGTTCCTGAGCTGAGAACAGGTCATAGCCATGCTTTTCCAACAAGGCAAGGCAGAGCCTATTTATATTGTCCATTCACCAACAGACTCATTTATATTGCAAAGGTCACTATGTGAAAGAAAGAACAACTTAGAGAATAATTGTATTTTGTCTTGTCTCGCCTTTTCATGTCATTCAACATTTCAGCTTAGAAAATAACAAACAGTATGACTTCAGTATTGGAGTAACATTGATTTCACCCATGGAAAAGCACTACATATAAAGCTACAATTGTCCCATTTAGCAGTTTCCACAAACCCAAGGTGAGTCCTTCCTGCATTTGCAACAGGTATACTTTGTGCAGTGTACACAACGCTCAGTGCTGTGGTTACTGTTGCAGAGATTGCGCACCTGGCACTGTGTTCTTTTACCATGAGAACGTCTCTTCATCTCAAGATGCTGTCTCATCTTTTCTTCTTGTATTGCCTTTTCCTGCATAAACCTCTAACAAAGTTCATCAAATTGTCCATAGCTACAGTCCTGCCCTGGTCCATAAATGGCTCCATCAGTTTCACAACAACGTTCTCAGACAGCCTTTCTCCTGTGGGGCGGGAGGGATCTTTTCCCAAATAGGGGATGGCATTACACATGTATTTTGTGTCCAGATCCACTGCAATCCAAAACTTAATTCCAAATTTATCAGGCTTTGATGCAATGTATTGCAGAAAGGGACAACGAACCTTTGATGGAAAATATTGCTCATCAACAGGAATATGTTGCCCTGGACTGTAGAACACACACAGTTCTGTACAAACTGTTGCCAGATGTTTGAAATTTCAGCAAATTTGTCCGTTTTCACACGTTCCAAACGAGTGTCTTTGTTGTCGAAGCGCAGATATTTATTTATCAGGGGTGGATTTACCATTAGGCGAAACTAGGCAGTTGCATAGGGCCCCCAAGTTCCTGGGGGCTGATAATCCAGCCAGGCTTTGAGAATGATGTTGTTCCACCAGACTGAGAGAGTCCAGCATCATCCACTCTGCTGGTAAGCAGTCAGCACAGTTTACTTCCTGAAGATGACCCAGCTCTGGCCAGTCAGCTGTCTGATCGTGCACGCTGCTCAATAGTACTGAGAGGACCGCTCCAGGTGAAGAACAGGATCATGCCAAGAAATGGAGACGGGCGCAGATTTACTTCCAGCTATTATTTCATTCAAATAAAAAATGGAGAACAGATAAGCAGATCATGGCTTGTCTACTAGAAAAAGGGACAAAAGAAAACATAGAGGAAAACAACAAGAAAAGGGATAAGAGAGGGACAAAAGGAGAAAAAATAATGTATATCTATTCTATTAAAATTTCTGTATCTGTATAATGGGTCTGTTATGTGTTGTCTTCACAATTCAGAGGGCCCCACGCCTTTCTTTGCCTAGGGCCCCAAATTTCCTAAATCCGCCCCTGTTCATCATATCTTGAAACCGGTTTCGAGGCATTGTGGCTTTGATATGTGCATTCCCAAAGTCTTTGGACCACAAATCCCGCATGGCCCCAACACTCCCCTGTGCTGCCTTAATAAACTGATCTGCAATGAAAGCCACCAGCTCATACACACTCATTTTCCAGCCATGTTCTGTTATGCAACCCTGCTGGACTGTGCAGTCTCTGATGGTCATCAGCACACCAATATCCACCAAACAGAGGAAGCTTTGGAGGCGACTTGTAGTTTTTTCGGCTTGCAAACTTAGTTGGCCCTCCAGAATATATGCGCGCGTGTGTGTGTGGGTGTGTGGGTGTGTCATGGTCCAAGTCATGCAAATACTGGCATAGCTCCTATATGATTTGAAATTTCTGAGGAAAAATGTTGTTTAGATACTCCAAATTGAAAATACACTCCTTGATTTACAAGGACATTGGCATTGTCCGTGTAATACACTTAGGTCCTTGTAACGCAAGTATGTATTCAGGTCAAATGGCAGGCTAAACCACATATACGTAAACACACACACACACACACACACACACACACACACACACACATATTCTTACACGAATTATGGACCGAGGACCAAGTAAAAGGCAAGGCAAGGCAAGGCAAATTTATTTGTATAGCACAATTCAGTACAGAGACAATGCAAAGTGCTTTACATGATTAAAATACAGGAAAATAAAACAGAATATAAGCAAGTAGGAATAAAATGTAGAAACAGAATAGAACATCAATAAACAGTTGGACTAAAAAAGTTGAATTAATGTTGTTTCAGTAGAACAGTTTAACTAGAACAGTCAAAAACAGTCCTAAACAAATGTGTTTTTAATCTTGATTTAAAAGAACTCAGGTTTTCCGCACTTTTACAGTTTTCTGGAAGTTTGTTCCAGATAAGTGGAGCGTACGAACTAAATGCTGCTTCTCCTTGTTTAATTCTGGTTCTAGGTACGCAGAGAAGGCTGGAGCCAGAAGACCTTAGTGCTCTGGATGGTTGATACAGTGATAACAAGTCTGTGATGTATTTAGGTGCCAAGCCATTCAGGGATTTATAGACTAACAGAAGTATTTAAAGTCTATTCTCTGAGATACAGGGAGCCAATGTAAGGACTTTAGAACTGGGGTAATGTGCTCTACTTTCTTAGTCTTAGTGAGGACGTGGGCAGCAGTGTTCTGGATCAGCTGCAGCTGTCTGATCCACTTTTTAGGCAGACCTGTGAAAACACCGTTGCAGTGATCAATTCGACTAAAGATAAATGCAATGATTCGTTTTTCCAGATCCTGCTGAGACATTAGTCCTTTAATTCTGGAAATGCTCTTCAAGTGATAGTCCTGAACCTCCAAAAGCAACTAAAAACAACAAGTTCGGCTTTCTGAGTCCATCACTACACCCAGATTTCTGGCCTGATCAGTGGTTCCCAGATGAAGCGACTGAAGCTGTGTGCTAACTTTTGATCGCTCCTCTATTGGTCCAAAAATGATTACTCAGTTTGTTTTTATTCAGTTGAAGAAAATTTTGGAACATCCATGCATTGATTTCTTCTAGGCATTTAATCAGTGCTTGAACTGGTCCATTGTCACCTGGTGACATGGTGATGTAGAGCTGTGTGTCGTCTGCATAGTTATGGTAGCTGATGTTGTTTTATTATCTGAGCTAGAGGGAGCATGTAGATATTGAATAGGAGGGGACCCAGGATGGACCCTTGGGGAACCCAACATGTGATGTTTGTCATCTCTGATGTAAAGTTACCTACTGGCACAAAAAGTCCCTGTCCTTTACGTAGGATTTAAACCAGTTGAGTGCTGTACCAGAAAGGCCGACCCAGTTTTGCGGGCACTCTAACAGCATTGAGTGATCGACAGTATCGAATGCTGCACTGAGGTCCAATCGTACCAGCACAGTGGTTCTTCCACAGTCTGTATTTATATGGATGTCATTAAACATCTTAATAATAGCAGTCTCTGTACTGTGGTGAGCACGGAAAACTGACTGGAAAATGTCAAAGCAGCTGGTCATTGTTAAGAAGGTGTTAAATTGTTGAAATACAGCTTTTTCAATAATCTGATAAAGGGGAGGTTTGAGATGGGCCTGTAGTTCTGGAGTAGTAGTTTGTCTAAATTGTTCTTTTTCAGCAGTGGTTTGATAATTGCATTTTTAAGGAACAGGCGGAAAACACCTGACAGAAGGGACGTGTTTATTATCTGAGTCAAATCAGATGCTATGACAGGCAAAACCTTCTTAAAGCTTTGGGTAGAAGAAAGCTGTGGGTAGAGTATCAGGTTGTGGGGCTGTTTTGCTTCAGGCACTTGAAACCTCATTAATTTTCACGGCATAATAAAAAAAAGAGCAGTATGTTGGCATTTGGAAATTTAAAGAGATATGTAAGTCTCTCTCTCTAGGCTGCCGCTTGGTCTTTTAACAATATATTGACCCAAATAGTGCTTTAAAGTTGGTCACAAACATTTTGAGGGACATGAAAATCTGGATTCTGGTGTGACCATCGCTGAACCTAGTTCTCAGTCCCATTGGCAGGTGCTTAAAGTCAATGTTCCTACTTAAAAATTTAGCAATCTAGATGACCTGGAACTATTTACCATATGCTTAAGATGGGCCAATCTAGTGAAGAACCAAAGGGAGAGGGTGATGCTTGCTGCAACAGAGAGTGACCACTTAATTGACTAATAAATGTCAGGAGGGCTAAAAGTTTAGCTTTTTTTAAGCTTCATCATGCAACATCATTTACTGTGTGTACAGCTCCAACTGAGCAGCATCCATTTAACAAAATAAAATAAATTATTATTTGTAGGTTGTAGTTCTTCAACCTGGCTTTGTCACACGACACCAGTTTGAGATTGTTTACAGTTCTTCTGAGTGCATGGCCCCCCCTGCTCCTTATGATTAGTTGTCGTTTTTTTTACTCTATATTTCACTTATTTCTTTCCTGATTGTTTTTTTTCCCCAAGTCATCTGTTAATTTCTTTTTAGGTTTTAATGGCAATAAGGCTACCTTTACATGGGTTATGACTCCTCTATGCCATCTATTAGAATGTGGTTGGGTTACTTACAAAAGCCTGCAACTGATCTACATCTAGTTTTTTAACCTATTGTCTGCATATGTCTGGAGTTTATTCCTACAAACTGCCTCTTTCTTATATTCATGATCCCACAATTTTTCTTAACTTTGTAGTGGGGTTGTTATCCTGTATAACGGTGGTCTGTTTTGATTAACTGTTTTAATGATTTTCCTTTTTAATTTTTTTTTTGCAGAGAACTCATGGGGCACATCCAGAAGACAACCAAAAAAAACATGGTCAAGTGCTGAGGTTTCTGCTGTTATGAGGGTATTTTAAAGGTCACATAAGTAAAGGAAAGCTTGCCACTAAAAATGAGTGTAATTGCTGTAAGTTGGTTGAAGGTTCTGTGCTGGCTCAAAGAACAGCACAAAATATCAGGGACTTTGTGAGAACCCAGGGACTAACTGCTAAGAGGCAGGCACAGAGCAAAAAGCTACAAATCTGACGTGAAGTAATGAATTATTCAAACTGTTACTCTTCCGGTCTAACAACAATTTTAGTTATGTCACCTTTCAGTCAAGTACTGTTTTTATTCTCTCTTTAAGACCCTGCGCCTTAAAGTGTGCGTGGGTCTTAACTTAAAGAAGCAAAATTCTTCAACCTTATATATATATATATATATATATATATATATATATATATATATATATATACACATATATATATATATATACACATATATATATATATATATATATATATATATATATATATATATATATACACATATATATATATACATAATATATATATATATATATATATATATATATATATATATATACACATATATATATATACATATATATACTACTGTTCAAAAGTTTGGGGTCACCCAAACAATTTTGTGTTTTCCATGAAAAGTCACACTTATTCACCACCATACGTTGTGAAATGAATAGAAAATAGAGTCAAGACATCGACCAGGTTAGAAATAATGATTTGTATTTGAAATAAGATTTTTTTTACATCAAACTTTGCTTTCGTCAAAGAATCCTCCATTTGCAGCTATTACAGCATTGCAGACCTTTGGCATTCTAGCTGTTAATTTGTTGAGGTAATCTGGAGAAATTGCACCCCACGCTTCCAGAAGCAGCTCCCACAACTTGGATTGGTTGGATGGGCACTTCTTGCGTACCATACGGTCAAGGTGCTCCCACAACAGCTCAATGTGGTTCAGATCTGGTGACTGCGCTGGCCACTCAATTACCGATAGAATACCAGCTGCCTGCTTCTGCTCTAAATAGTTCTTGCACAATTTGGAGGTGTGTTTATGGTCATTGTCCTGTTGTAGGATGAAATTGGCTCCAATCACGCCCTGTCCACTGGGTATGGCATGGCGTTGCAAAATGGAGTGATAGCCTTCCTTATTCAGAATCCCTTTTACCCTGTACAAATCTCCCACCTTACCAGCACCAAAGCAACCCCAGACCATCACATTACCTCCACCATGCTTAACAGATGGCGTCAGGCATTGTTCCAGCATCTTTTCATTTGTTCTGCGTCTAACAAGCGTTCTTCTTTGTGATCCAAACACCTCAAACTTGGATTCATCTGTCCACAACACTTTTTTCCAGTCTTCCTCTGTGCAATGTCTGGGTTCTTTTGCCCATCTTAATCTTTTTCTTTTATTGGCCAGTCTCAGATATGGCTTTTTCTTTGCCACCCTGCCGTGAAGCCCAGAATCCCGCAGCCGCCTCTTCACTGTAGATGTTGACACTGGTGTTTTGCGGGTACTATTTAATGAAGATGCCAGTTGGGGACCTGTGAGGCGTCTGTTTCTCAAACTAGAGACTCTAATGTACTTATCTTCTTGCTCAGTTGTGCAACGCGGCCTCCCACTTCTTTTTCTACTCTGGTTAGAGCCTGTTTGTGCTGTCCTCTGAAGGGAGTAGTACACACCGTTGTAGGAAATCTTCAATTGTTAGAGCCTGTTTGTGCTGTCCTCTGAAGGGAGTAGTACACACCGTTGTAGGAAATCTTCAATTTCTTAGTAATTTCTCGCATGGAATAGCCTTCATTTCTAAGAACAAGAATAGACTGTCGAGTTTCAGATGAAAGTTCTCTTTTTCTAGCCATTTTGAGCGTTTAATTGACCCCACAAATGTGATGCTCCAAACACTCAATCTGCTCAAAGGAAGGTCAGTTTTGTAGCTTCTGTAACGAGCTAAACTATTTTCAGATGTGTGAACATGATTGCACAAGGGTTTTCTAATCATCAATTAGCCTTCTGAGCCAATGAGCAAACACATTGTACCATTAGAACACTGGAGTGATAGTTGCTGGAAATGGGCCTCTATAAACCTATGTAGATATTGCACCAAAAACCAGACATTTGCAGCTAGAATAGTCAGTTACCACATTACCAATGTATAGAGTGTATTTCTTTAAAGTTAAGACTAGTTTAAAGTTATCTTCATTGAAAAGTACAGTGCTTTTCCTTCAAAAATAAAGACATTTCAATGTGACCCCAAACTTTTGAACGGTAGTATGTATATATATGTATATATATATATATATATATATATATGAGGTTGAAGAATTTGACATTGTAATAATTATTTAGTGAAAAAAAGTAATTAAAGTACTTATTTTACATATTTTGCAAATAAAATTATTGTTCTGTTAATGCTTTGTGCTGTCAGGTTGTGTATTTATGCTAATAAGTGGGGTTTTAAATATGACGTAGTTGTCCCTTTAAAGTCCACACATTCCTTTGTTTTGTTCTCATAAACCACATTTTGTTGATGTCCAGATAAGCCACCATGTTGCCAGGTTGCTGTAAAAAAGGCTGTGAAGCTCCTATCTGGTGAGCTAAATCTTTTTCTGATTTTTTGCAGTGTGGTAAGCCACCTCCCATTGCTCTAGGTACTTGGGAAAGGGTAGTCCATCTAAACCACCTCCATGCCTGTTTGGGGAAAAAGACAGGCTAAACCACTTATACCCGTATAGGTGTGTGTGTGTGTGTGTGTGTGTGGGGGGGGGGGTGGTTTTGGCAGGTGTAGACAGGGGGCCCAAAAAGACTGCATTGTCCCGGGCCCTAGCAAAGCTGTCAGCTGGCCTGAATAGATGATTCGCTTGGCACTACCTTTCAGTGTTTAGCTCAGACTCTCTGCTAGACATTGTTAATTTAGTCTTTACTTTATGTGCTCTCTTCCTCTAGATGTGAAAATTGGCTAAGAGTTTATCTGCTTAGCTGTGTTTCTCTCCTAGATGAAGCCACTAATGGAGCCACTACTGTGACTCTTTACTTCTTGTTAACATAGAAAGTACTTCTGAGTCAGTACTTCTCTTTTTGTATATCTGCTCTGTCTTCTCAAACCCCCAGTCGATCAAAACTGAACTAAAACTCAGCAGTCTGGTGGTGTTATTCCCTGTGGTTTAGGCTTTAAAAGCACAACAGAAACTAAAAGCAGAGCAGAATGGCTGCCAGAACCATCTGTTATGAGGTTCCACCTCCAAGTTTGTAAACTAGACCTTGAAAATTATATCCGAATTTGTTTAAAAAACACTTCTTAGTGCTTTTTATCCTTATAATGGAGCTACCACCTCTTTTGATTCTGAGCATGTGCAGTGCACATGGAATATTTGTACGTTTTTAACTTGTGATACATTTTGTCACAGACACAGGCATCTGTGACTTATTGAGATGTTGTGGGATAGACAAATGCAAAGTTTTGCATAGTTGTATAATAGAAGGGAATGTTCTACTTCTTTACAGATACAAATCTGAAAAGTGTGGCATGAATATGAGTAATATGAATCAATATTTTGTAGACTCACTTTTCATTGCAATTAGAGCTGAGAGTCTTCCGGGTTATCTCTCTTCCATCCTAATATTTACATTTTACTTTGCTGATTAGCTCTAACTCAGGCAGATTGCAAGAAGAACATCTATGATGATCAATTTTCAAGTCTTCAGTTAGAAAACCATGTCTTGTTAGGGAACTGATTAGAAAAGCATCATACACACATTTCAGATTTTAGTAAAATAATATTTAAACAATGTATTCTTTTTCACTAACATTTTGTATTACTCTGCAATGGCCTCAAACAAATTCTAAAAAAAATACGTTGAAGTGTGTGGTTGTAATGCCACAAGAAGCAAACATGTTCAAGGGGTGTGAATAATTTTGTAATGCCAATTTTGACGTGACTAGCAAAGACATACTGTGCTAACGTTTCATATTTTTCTGTGCTTCAGAGCCTTATCTTGGGTTTCTCATGCCACGACTCACTGAAAAATCCTCCATTTCATATTGCTTTTAAAATCTTTTCATTCAGCACTGAACAGATTCAAAGATTAAAAAAACATGTAGAGGCCTAAAGCTTAGGACATCCCCACCCCTCATCTTTATATGTGCACTTTATGTGATGCTGCATTTACAGTTCCATAAGAGTCTGATATATAGACTTGTTGCTTTAAGGTTTAGTGGTTACCCCATTAGCATGTTGACACTTAATTACTAAATTACTTCAATACTGTAAGGCTAGACTGTCATTCAAGGGTGATAAATAAATGCTTTCAGCCGAAGTACAATGAAGGACAAAAACTTACTAAAACAAATTCAACACCCTAAAAAAATAAAAATCAATTTCATCAGGAATTAAAAAAGGACTGGGGATTAAGGACATATGGTAAACTGATTTCCCTTTAAACTCCAACAAGAGCAGGAGTTTTAAAAGACACCGTGTCAGATGGCACATTTGTTTAAGTTAACTGTAGGAACTTTGGCAGTGTGGTGCTCTTGTTAAAATAGAATAATAAAAAAATCTGTCATTTGCTAATTATTTGAAGGAACACAAAATAATCATCAGAGTGTACCAGAAGCCTAAACTAAGCCTGTGAAAATTTTGGGATTTTTATATGGATCCCAAAGGATAGCATTTATGTGTTTGCAAACAGGTATACGAAGAGTTTCTCCTTCCATTCTGTCTTTATGTGCTCTCTTCCTTGAACTGACACATCCATTCTGTGTTGATGAAACATCCTTGTCTGTCGCGGTCTTGTGGAGTCCACTTTTTCCTGCACACTTCAACTGTTCTGCTCCACCTACTAATGTTTCTTCCTTTATTGTCAACATAAGGATTCAATCATAAAGGAACCAAAACCCTATTCATTTTCCTCCTTTCATTGGCAAGTTGCCAAAATCTACAAAACATTTAATTCATTAATCTACTTGTTACATCTCAACCCATTTGATTTGTAAAATTTTTAAACCAAACTCAGCTTTTCTCACATTGAGAGGATTAAAATAGGTTCTAAGAGTGCATTATTCATATTCATGTTCATCTGTCTGTGATGCAATGAAATGATAGCTAAAAACAATTTCAGTCCGTGGACCATTCATAGTTACAAATATTTCTAATTAGGTGCCTTAAAAATATTTATTTACATTCAAAGAATTCAACTGGATTAAGACCAGGGGCCCGTTCTTCTTACGTCGCTAACCCAGTTAGCTGGATTTGATTGTTGACGATTTGGCATGATCTTGGATCGTTTGGTTCTTCGAAAGTCATCCTTGACTTGCTGTCATAGCAACATGTGCGCAAGCCTAAACCTGCTCGCGAGCAGGCTTATTTTATGTAAACCGGATTAGATCGCAGCTTTATAAGCGGAGGAGATAGGGAAGTCTGTCGTAACCACGTCTTGTCCATTTTTACGACAGCAAACTGTTACGGAAGGTGCAAGAATAATTTGCAGAGCTTTTCAAATTAATTGCGTATTGCGATATAGACAGGATCCTTTAGTGCTGCGCGACAGTGTAATTGTAGAGAGATTTTTCTTTGTGGCTGTTATAAACACAGACAAACACATCATTTAACAGTAGCTTTTAAAGAGGAAAAGTTATTTGTATGATGGTTTGCTTTTTATTTTTATATTCAGTAAGAAGATTTGTTCAGGCCATTGTATTGTGAAGTTTAGTTTTATTTTGAAAGGCTTGCTTCCTGTTGAGCCGTATATTGTATTAATGGATTATCTAGACAGAGCAATACAGTTTTTGACCGTGTAAGCTGTGTATGACTTGGAAAAGGAAAAACGGTGAATTGTAAAACAGATGTATCGTCATTTTTGTATATGCATTATTTCTTCATTTTTTATAAATAAAGAATTTTTAGTTAAAATTCCCGGTTTGCACGCATCCTTTACTTCCAGTGTCTAAGGAATGACACCGATATTGGATCTGTTGCCATAACAAGTGGCTTTTTAAAATACAGTATAATCATTAAAGGCTACCATTTTGTAGAATATTCTTGTACTTCACTTTTACTTGTCCCCGTGTTCTAGTGGGTCCCGTGGAGGCTCTGACATAAAAGAACAAAGTAAATATGAAATTATTAAAATGCAAAAATTAGGGCTGGGCAAGTTAACACGTTAATTTTGCGTTAATTCATTAGACTATTAACGCCGATATTTACTTTATCGCGCATTAACGCATGTTGCTCACATGCTTTTATTTTGTGAAGGTCTGTTACTGCGGTGAGGGGTTTGAATCAGAACAGTAGGTGGCGATAATCCACCAATAACCTCGCTGTCAGCCCAGCCTCGGATTCAAAGAGGAAGAAAGGTGCTGGCTGGAAAAAGGAAAAGGCGGAAAAAAACAAAGCTGACATGTGGAAGGCGGTGTTTCCCGCAGGAATTTGCTTAGGCGAGGCGGTGAGTTGGCGGCCGGAACAAGTTTTGTGCGGATGACCGGCGCGGGGGGTCTGCATCGACGCCGTCGGTGAAGTCGCTTCTCGCTTCAAAGTATCCATGTATTTTTGCCTGTTTTTTCCCTGCCATTCACTATATGCACGCGAGAAAGCAACAACAAAAAAACGCGTGTTAACGTCAAATAAACATGCAAGCATATCAAGTTAGCAAGCATTTCAGTTTAAAGTTCTTCCGGCCCCTTTCTCCGGGTGGGGCTTTCGGGGAGCGGGGGTGCCTATTGGAGTCAGTAGGGGAGCTGGCTCCCTGGGTTGGCTCTCCAGTCCTTTGCTCCCCATCCCCGGACTCCTCCCTCTGCCTGCTCCATCACGCCGCCACACATGTAGGTCCTTGGGGAGAGGGCGTTACTGGAGGTTGCCACCTTTTGGTGACGTCCCTCTCCCCAATTTTATCATGCATTTTAGACACTTTCACTCCAAACATTTTCACAACGCACATCCATGTAGGCCACGATATGGGGGGGGTGGGGGGGAAGACGTCTGGGGGGGGGCTTATGTTGTGTGAGCCTCGCCCCGGGCGGCTCCCTTCACCCCCTCTCGCATTTAGACATTGAGGGTTCTTCTGGGTAGTTGCTTGGAGGGGGGGCGCTGGCACCAGCTCCCTTCCGGAGGGGGGGTGGGCTGTGTCGTGCACCCCCTTCGGTGCTCCCAGTTTTAAACACACCTGAGAACAACATGCAACAACACAACATCTGAGCGGGCGTAGGGAGGATCGGGGGTCTTTTGCACACCCCCGATCTCCGATCGCGGCACGGAGTCTGGGGCCTGGAGGAGGTGCGGGCCACTGGGTACGGGGTCTTGGCGGGGGGCTGTTGCGGCTGGCCGGCGGCTTACCGGATCTGGGGCTGGCGCCTCTGCTCTCCCCAGGAAGGGATGGGGGGCAGGGCTGGCTAGGGTAAGGTCGGGGTGGGAGGGGGTTTATTAGGTATATAGTGGGTGATGGGGGGCTCTGGTCGGATGGCCCGAGCGGGTCGTGTCGGCCCCCCCTCTTTGGGGGGCCTGGTCCGGGGGGCGCCTGGTCCGGGGGCGGGGCCGGGGGTCGGGCACAGGCAGTCGTATTGTTGAATTGTGGTGACCCCCCCCCACTTGGGTTTTTTGGATGTGAATGCTATGTGGGAATGTGTGTAAAGCGTCCTTTTTTTTATTTATTTTTTTATTTTATTTATTTATTTTATTTATTTATTTTTTGGTGTCTGTGTGTGGCGAGTGGGGCACAAGGGAGGGATGGTGTGAATGAGTTTTTTTTTTTTTTTTTTTCCCCCAGGTTTGGGTTCGGTCAGCTCCCTCTCCCAAGATCATCTCAAGTCTCCGCTAGGTGCGGAGCCCATCCCCCCACGTCCTGCCCTCCTCCGCTGCGTTGGCGGGCGCCTGGACCCTCTGGCGCGTTGACGGTCCTCGGGTTTGGGGCGGGTTCCCGGGTGGGCGCCGGCCCATTCCCGGCGGTGGCTTCGCGGGGCCTGGCCCCCCGGGGGGTGGCCGGGGCCCCTGCCGCGGGGGCGGGGCGCCCCTGGGGCCTCTGGCCCCCAGGGCTCATGGCCGGGACCACTTCAGCGGGGCCGGCTGCCGGCGGAGCCCACGGGCTCGTCCCCGCGGCTCTTGGGGGCGTCGGCATTGCGGTGGCTGGGGGATTTCCTCGGGGTCGTCTCTCCTCTTTCCTCGGGGGGGGGGTTGTACATTTCCTGTGAAGGCCCCTCTCGGGCGCACTGCTTTGGGGGCCCCTTTGGGAGTCCGGGGTTATGGGTCCCCTGACCCCTGCCTCTGTGCTCGGGGAAGGTGGGTCTTCGGTTCTCCACAATCACTATCGAGCTATTTCCTTCTGTATAATTTTCACCTAAACTAGTGCACTCTCACAATCTCCCACAGGTGCTGGGTCCCAGGTATTAAATGTTCACTTATATACAGAAAGGCTATAATTTATTTACTTTCTTTTACCTTTTTTTTTTGGGTATCACATTACACATGTCAGCTTAAATAATAATACATATGATTTAGCAATGGTATCAAGGTGTTACACGATTGTATCTGTTGCTTTATGTCTGTTGGTTGTGCTGTTCTTTTTGTGTCTCTTTCCAGGTGATGGAGCAGACAGAGGAAGTTTTATCATTCTCTTCCTTTTATCTCTTCTTTCTTTCACCTCTTCTTTCTCTTTTTTTTTTTTTTTTTTTCTCTTCTTGTTTTTCTTTTACTCTCCTACTTTCCCATTGTAGTGTCCATATAATTTGAAATTCTCCCTGCAGGAATCACAATAAAGCTATTTACACGCACAAATCAAGCGGAGCATTATGGCGAAAGCTGTTTGCTCCACTTGTGAAAGTAAAATCTGTCGAGCTCTATTTGGCATTAAGATATCAATTTTTATTGCCACATTGCTAGACAGGACACTGGGAAAAAAAAAAAAAAAAAAATAAAAAAATAAAGTTCTTCCAGCAACGAATATGACAGAAACAAGTTAGTTGTAACCACTGCCAAGTTAAACTTACCTCAGAAACTGCCTGTTTTTGGTAGATTTTTTCCCCATAAAGAGAATTTCCTGTCAGTGGCAATAAGCTTTAATTTATTATTATTGCTATTTTTTGTTTTACATGTTTAAGTTGAGCTTTACACTAAATATGTGTTACTGATAAGTGTTACAAATGTTACAACACTTTTGTTCATATGGCAGCAGAACATTAAAATAAAAGTGCTCTTTACACTACTTTTGAATTCATTCTTGGAGTTTGCGCATAGAATGCGATTAATCGTGATTAATCAGGCAAATTATGCGATTAATCGCGGTTAAAGATTTTAATCGTTGCCCAGCCCTAGCAAAAATACATACTGTAGAAAGTAATAGAAACATCTACCATGCACAGCACTTACGCATTGTCTGCTGCTTTTTGCCAGCCCTCTCTCCTGGCTTTAGCAGACTTTGAGGTGTTCCCTGTTGTTTTAATTAATGACTCAAATTCGGCATAACCTTCCTTTAAAAGCTCTTGTTCTGCTTGCGAGAAAAACTTAGCGCGTTCTTTTGCCATGCTGATCAGCCAATAGCAGCGTTGCTGATCATTGTTTCTACTATCGACACATTTCCCCTTTTAAACCGACGCATGAACGCGCAGTTATCTCAGATAACTCAATCCAGCGATACTAATTATAAACAACAGGTGTGTTCGAAGAACCCATAAAATCATTTTGGATGTCTCATTTGATCTCGGATGTTTTAAGCAACGTACGAAGAACGGGCCCCAGAACTACTCACAAACATAACCCTGTTTACCTGTAGCCTCCCTGCAGCTACAAGGACATGAAACATCTTAACGCCCCTTGTCTCAGAATAAACTCTTCTTATATTGCAACTAAACTGAGCTAAAGCTTTATTACAACAGCCATCAGCCCGAGAAACATGCTCTGTCTTTGTCTCTTTGTCATTGTGCAAGAACTACACGTGCAACGAGCAAGGGCTGTCCACAGGGCCAGGCAGTGTGAAACAGTTGCTGCTGGCATGCAGAAGAGGTTCAAAACAGGTTGTTTCTGGTTTCAAGCAAGCGTAACCACTCACTGGCCACTTTATTAGTTGGATCCTGCAAGTGCCAGTTTGAACCTCTTGCTGCTTTCCCAGAACTGCCTTTATTCTTCAAGGCATTTTATGTTGCATCTGAGAGAAGCAAAAATACTCTTTAAATAATGGCATAGCAGAGTTTGAAAAAAATAACTAAACCATATTAAGATGGTTTTATGGTCATAGGATGCGGGCATCAAGCAGTTGAGCATCAACTCCTCTGTTTATTAAACCATTCTCAAATTAAAGTTGATGCCATTCTTCGAACAGCAAAAGCTTGCCTGAAATCCACCAGGGCAATGACCCCACACGTTGCGGACACCACAGCAGGATCACGAAAATAATCTAGATGTTTCAACTGTCAAGTCAAATTATAGATCCTAATCTGATTAAAATGTTCTGATGGGAGCTTCACAGAGCTGTACAGAAACAGATGTCACCCGACCTTAATGAATTGAATCAATGTTGCAAAGAAAGACACTTTTCAATATGTGTCTTTAATATCTATACCAGGAAAATGTGAAATATCGTGAAATATCCTTGCATAACTTACAAATGTTTCCACTTCTGTCTGAAGCAAAGGGATGAACCTGTTGTGTTTGATGGATAGTGACAAAACAGGAGTGTTTTTAAATCACGTTGACCAAATTGGTAATTTCGTTTTAAGGTGGTAACACTAAGCTGGGTTTCATACACTTCCTAAGATACTTGCGTAAGTCTATTTCCACAGTGATTGTACATTGTACAGTGTTGATTAGTTTTATTTTATGCTTTTTTTGTTGGCAAAGGGAACTTTTGAGCAAAACTCAATAACACACACTAAAAGCAGGAATGGATTCTTTGACTCTTGGTAAATCCACTTTTTGGGCACATCTCACAAATTAATCTGCCATCCAAATTCTTGACAAGATTAAAGCACTATCACACTATTACAGTGAAAGAAAAGGTCACCAAAATCACTGACTGAATGTTAACTCCACTGTACCATGAAATTAATGTACAAGAGCACAAGTGTAAAAAAAACAATTAAACACAGTGTATAGTCTGCATATGCTTTTCCCCATGCACTATGTGTATAGTGTGCATGTGTGTATATACTGGGCTCATAACATCATCCAGTATTGGTCCTTGGGCAAGACCATTAAGGCTAAATGTCTATCTCATATACATGATGAGAGCGCATAAACAGAGAACCATACCAGCTCAGGCTCAGATGGTTCCTCAGATGTTGAGGAACCAGGACACTTTGATGACAAATGGGCTACTGGAACACGAAGGCAATGGACTCGAGAAGACAATAAGGGACTATTGGAATGCTACTCCTCCAGGAACCCTAGTCAGCAGGGTTACATTAAAAGAAACATGGATGCTGCGATACCCACAGTGTAGACTAACAGCGATTCAACTAGTAACTCAGTGTTCCAAAATCCACAAACTGCAGCTGCTTTCACAACTAGAGATCCAAGAGATAGTTTCACAACTAAAGCAAGGGGGAACCAAGACACATGGTCAGAGAGGGGGAGTTAACTTCAACCCCCCAGATATTGGGTACCAATCCCCAATAATGCAAGAACATCCGAATGTGAGAACGTCTGACCTAAGAGATAATCATGGCTAAATTATGAACCCGTCAACCCCGACATTGACTTGTGAAGCTAAGTGAAGTGCCTTCACAGGATCTCCTAGATGATGTAAATACAGCACTAACTACAATCCCTACTGTTACCATCACAGAGACCAATGAGCTGATATACAGTACATCACTAGTGATCCTTGGCAAAGTCAACATTAAGAGTGGCCATAATGGACAATGTCCACCATGGAGGAGAAGGTTGGAAGCCAAAATCAAGGCAACATGGATAGAAGTAAGCCAATTGTCAGAACTCCAGAAGGGTGCATCCAGAAAGGGAATCCCCCAGAGATACAAGCAGATGCCCATACCTGAGGCCCTGGGAACCACCAAAGAAAGACTCCAAGCCTTGACTGCCAAACTGAATAGATACAAAAAAGAGATAGAAGCCAGAAGAATAAACAGCCTTTTCTCCACTGGACCAGCTAAAGTGTACTCCCAGTGGCAGGGTAATAACACACGAGCCAACTCACCAAGGCAAGAGACTGAGCAATACTGGAAAGGGATATGGGAGAAAGAAGCATCACATAACAATGATGCACAGTGGCTAATAGATCTAAGAGCAGACCACACTAATCTCCCTGAGCAAAGTCCAGTGAATATCAGAATGGCAGACATCCAAGAAAGACTCTCGGGTATGAAGAACTGGACAGCACCAGGCCCGGAAATGATCCAAGCCTACTGGCTGAAGAAGCTGGCTTCTCTCCATGAATGCCAAGCAGCACAAATGAAGAAACTGCTGACGAATGGGACCCACTCTGAACGGCTGACAGAGGGCAGAACAGTCCTGATAATGAAGGACCCCCGGAAGGGGACAGCCCTATCAATTTGAATATTGCTGCAGAATGTGAGATAGGGAATTGAGTTTCAGGCCTACTTCTCTTTCTTATTTTACAGTTCAGATCAGTAATTGAGAGTGAGCATAGTGTAGTGTATTCCAGCTGTTAAGTTAATTGAGTTAAGTAACAAATATCTTAAGGAAAAAGAGTATTTTATGGACCACCTCAGGTAGACAAGGTCTCCTACAAGCTCAAGCAGTCTCCTTTGCCTTGACAGGCATGTTTTAAGAAAGGTCTTGCTTGATCTCACAATGGTTTAACACCTGAGATGCTGTACCAAGCTGAACAGTTCCCAAAAGTTGATACCACTTCCAATCGCTGTTTGCTTCACTGAAAGCACTTAAGTTAGCACCAGGGTACCTATTTGAACTTATTACCCCAGCCAAGCACCTGCTGGTGTCTTATTTCATTCCTAAATTACACTAGCGCAACCCTTTAGGAGGTCAGCTCTCATTAAAAAGAGCTCTCTTGGAAGGGACAGACATTAGAAAGTGTTCCTCTTCTCATCACTGTAATCAGTTCTTCTCTCTGCTTATCATGCTGTGTGCGGATACTCCAACTGTCTAAGCACTGTTGTTGTTAAGGATGGGCTATGCCTGACCTCCACAGTAGAAAAATATATACACAGTAATGTGTAGTAATATATATATATATATATATATATATATATATATATATATATATATATATATATATATATATATATATATATATAGTAATAATAATAATAATACATTTCCTGATAGCACTTATTCTTGTTTAACTCTTCAATAAAAGTAAAAGCTTAAGAAAAAAACAGCAACATAAGCAAGATGTTATGCAGCAAAAACCTTGATACAAATTTTCATCCATTTTCTTTTCTATGTCTGTCTTATGCTTCCTTTTAAACCTTTATGATCGGTTAATGGGCTATACAAAACATGTTCATAAAATTTTTTTGCACAAAATCATTCTCAAATAAGGAGATTCCACCTCCCCAGGTTTGCCCCTTTTGAGCTTTTTTATAAAGTGTTGGTTTGTGTAAGATATTTCTAGGAGGCATTTTGGTTGCTTTAGGTCAGAAGAATCTGAGAAAAAAAATGCTAATAGTGCTAGCATTTCTATGGGATTTCCAGCGCAAACTAGCATAATGTTATCCATTAGTTTTCTGTGTCTTTTCAGTTGTAGTTAAGTGTAAGATAATTATATGCATTTTTTGTCATGTATTAATGCATTGTTAAGTTGTGTATGTGATTTATTCCAATAATAATTATAACTTCAATGTAAGCTGTGATATAAAAGTCATGTGTTACATTTTTGTATATTACAGTTTTACTGCGCTGTTGCTAGGTGAGGGGCAGTACCTGCCAATTGCGATGTGACATCTAGGAGTTTTTGAAACAGTTCATTTTCTGGTTACCAACGAAATATTTACTTACTGGCAAAACAGCTGGCAAAACAGCTTTTTTAGCACTTGGATTGTTTCTAGAAGCAGTAGAGGCCAAAATGGAAGTAAAAAAACGAGCAAAAAGGTATTTTTTATGATAGGTCAAGCAAAGATTGAACTTTTTTTACGAGTTCATAAGCCATATTAACTGAACTTTAGATTACCTGTTATGAGGTTGTCCACCAAAGTTGTGGGGATGCAGAAGATCCCCACAAGGAGGTCACTGACTGCCAGGTTAAGGATGAAGAGGTTGGTCACTGTGCGCATGCATCGGTTTTCCAGTACGATCAGACACACCAGGATGTTACCCACCATGCACAGCAGGAAGATGAAGGAGTATGCCAGAATGTAGCTGGCAGCTACATACAGAGAGTGTTGATAGTAGGGGAAAAAGGTGATGTTGGTGAAGTTAGCAGTGCCATCCAAGCTGCTGTTGAAAAGGGTTGCTAAAACGGCGGATCCCTCTGTCTCCATCACTTCCTCACCCATAACGTCCAGGATCTCCATCTTTTACATGTGTCAGCACAGACTGCAGGGGAATCAAACAGAGAAAACAGGAGATGATTGGGAATATCGTCGGAAGAAAATTCTAAATGAATGGAAAATTATATTCTGCTTTTACAACTACAGCAAACAATTCTAATGAAGGAACTAGCAGGTCATCAGTGAAATAAATATAATTTTGTTTATGCACTAATGTAAATGCAGTCCCTAAATTGGCTTGCAAAAGTATTTTGTCATGTAACAACCACACACTTTCAAATTTTACTGAGATTTTATGTGGTGCAAAACAAAAATGATTAATTGCTTTAGAAACTTTTTACAACTGAAAATCTGAAAGTGTAATTCTTTAGAATTATATCTGCCACTCGGCCCCGCTACAGAATGACATTTTGCCCATTCTTCTTTGGAAAATACATCAAGTTCTCTCAAACTGGATGGAGACTTATTTAAACATCAATTTTCATGTTTTCTCATGGATTCTAAATTAGATTCTGGTCTAAATGTTGATTGGGCCATTCTTGCATGTGAATGTGCTTTAATCTGAACCCCTCCGTATCTCTGGCTGTAGGTTTGAGGTCGTTGTGCTGCTTGAAGGTTGTTGGTGGAATTCTAATATTCACCTTACTAAAAAGAGAAACAACAGACACTCATCTTCTGAGATACACGTCTTTTATCTTTGCCAAGGAATTCAGTAAAGTGTACAGAATGCACAACCTCTCCCAGATGGAGCTAAGTTGAATTGCTAATACAGAGAATCACTATTTTGTATCACTATTTATAATTCACAGTACGTCCAACATTTTCCCAATGTTCTTCTTTTCCCAGAGCCCATGTTCAAATATTTATTCCCCTTTCTTCCTTTCTTCTCATGGGATAACAGTTGCATAGAACCAGCACCTCTGTTTGCGTCAAAGGCCAAAATGTGGCTAAGTTTAGTTAATGCACAAAGTAATAAAACTTTACTGCTTTATGATCACATATGATCAAAGTATAAAAGATTTTGACAACATTTTTCCCACAAAGGTGAACAAGTACTTGCGACTCAAGTCCCTGCTGGGAAGAAGATACTCAACACAGAATAATGCGGCCACTACCATGTTTCACTATGAGATTGCTGGGCTCAAGGTGATGTGCAGGGTCTTCTGCCACACCTATGCCAAAGTTCCGTTCTGTTCTTATCTCACTGTTTGTCACATGTTTCATGTGACCCCAACATGGCTTGAGGCAGACTGCAAAGAGCGCGTTTAATGGCAGACTTCCTTCTGGCCACCCTTCCATAAACTACAGTACCCGTATTCACAAAGAATCCTAAGACTAAAAGCAGCTCTTAATGACGTCATTTTAGAAATGATCTTAGAGTTTTTCCTTGGTAAGATAAAAGTTATTCACAAAGCATCTTAGGCTTTAAGAGAACTCCTAAAGTGACAAAATGTTAGGAGTAGTGAGGAGGACTTTTAGCAAGCCTGAGAGTGTCTTAAGCAGGGAAGATGGCTGAAACAGAGAGAAATGTTTGGCTGATCCTCCACCTAAACACTGGAGGAAATGAGCACAAACTTCTTTAACAATCATACAATTTTTAATGTGCAGATAAGATAAACTGTATCTTCCAGATAGAGGGAAATTATTAGTTTCGGTGGCCCAACGGTTTTTAGGCAGCGCTCTAACATAATTTTATTGAGGATAAATAAATAATTGGAAAAATATTGAATAATCATGAAAGAAATTGGAGAAATGTACAAGGTATATAGTACAGAGGAAGTTTTATATTATTTACAGAAAAGCTCTCAATAATAAGCATTTTAGATGAAATGGGAAAAAGTTGCAGAAAAATATAAACATTACAGAGTAGACAATATAAAAGAGGTGAGAAAGTATTTGCTGTATTGTACAAGATGATTAACCTGGCCAGCCAGACTAATAATGTGCAAACTCTCCATTCTGCTCATTATTAATCTGGGAATGCTCCTATCAAATCCGTTTGGGGAAAGGAGAAACATTCGGCAGAACTCTTCGAGCTGAGTGGGCAAAGCGACATGTAGTGCCCGCCTACCAAAGGCTGGTTTTAGACAATCACCGTATCAATTGAAAACGTAAGCAGCAGTCGTCATGAGACACAAGCCGGTAAACTAGGAAAGGCACTTCTTGCTGTTCTTCTCAAAGATGAAAACGTAGATTCTGACAACATGTGTGATAGCAGTAGCTACATGTGCGTCCTCCTGCGCTGCCATGTTTACGTTGGTTCGGTTGTGGGCTCACCAGCTTTTGCTTTCGTTGCAACGGTATATCCCGCCTTAAATCACAATAATGCAACGTGATTGGCAGGAACCGTTTTTGGTTTGTGTCCAAACCAAAAATCATTGCATAGAAACAGTCCTTAAAGTTTTTAATTAGCTACTTTCAACTGCAGACTCGGGAGATTCTGCTATTTTGATCTTGCCTGAATTGACTGCTTCTTTTGTTACAATGGACCATTATCTTTTATTATCATGTGTGGAGTAGTCTTTTTGTTTCAAAAGCACAACCCTTAATTGGTTTTGCTCCTACCTGCCTGGCAAAAGTGTTTCTGTTAATTTGGCTCAGTTTTCCTCTTCTGAGTCCCTTTTGAATCGAGGGGCATCTCAAGGATCCATTTCAGGATCTATACATCTCTCATTCTATATGCTTTATTTGGGCTCAATTCTTAAGAAAAATTTGTATTCTCTTTGTTTTGCTGATGATCTGCAAATGTATTTCCCATTGAGAGCAAGAGGACGCCTCTCTGTACAGAAACTGACAAACTGTTTAAATGACATAAAAACTTGTATGGAAATAAACTTCTTACATTTGCATGGAAATAAGATAGGGATGATATTGGAAATACTAATTTGCTTTCAGGTTACAATAGTGGTATTGGTACTTTGAGTTCTTTTAATTGTACTGCTGTCAAGAATCTTGGGGTAGATTTTGATAACTGTTTAAAATGTGATAAACAGGTCAGTGCAGTAGTCCAGTCTCACTTTTCTCATTTATGGTTGATTAGCAAAATCAACCACATCAAAGCCAGTATTTGCCTTTTAGTGGCCTTGAAAGGGTGACACATGTTTTTCTGACTTCTAGACTGGACTACTGGAACTCCCATGCTGGGTTGCACAACTCTCTTCTACATCAACTGCAGCTGGTCCATACGCAGCTGCTAATGGGTACTAAGCGACACAAGAACATTACCCCCATTTTGTCCTCCCTGCAGTGGTTGCATGTATGTTTTTTAATTGATTTAAATTTGGGGTTCAAATTGTTTAGATGGTTTGGCACCCCCTTATCTATCAGAGCTTTTACACAAGGCTGTTCCCACGAGAAGTTTGAGGTCAGAACTTCTGTTGCTTTTAAATGTTCCCAGGACTCGTCTTGTACCCAGGGAGACAGAGCCTTTTCTGCTGTTGCTCCTAAACTCTGGAGCAATCTTCCTCTCACTGTGAGGATGGCCAGTACCTTGAGTGATTTTAAGTCCCCTTTAAAAATCCATATTTTTTAACTTGGCTTATAATTCCAATTAAGGATAAATGTCAGGTTGACTTAACTCTTAGTCTTTTATTTATTTTTTTTTTACTTATTGTTTTTAGCTGTTCTTTCCCGTTGATTATTTGTTTTATTGTTGGTTTTTTTGTCTTTTGTTCCTTTTTAATGTTTGGTTTTATTTTATTTTAAGTTGCGGACCTGTACAGGACTTTGGTCACTTTGGGTGTGTAAAGCGTCTAAGACACATAATGACAAATGTTTAGGATTCCTTTGAACGATAACATACTCTGCTTTGTAGGCAGATGCATTTCCAATTTAATCAACTTTACATATGGGCCCACACATCAATTCTTAGACTCACAAAATAATTTTTAAATTCAAAATTCAGGGATAGAACTACAGTATTCAAAAGATTACAAGTTGACTTCCTTTTTAGTGTCTGTATTCTATAGTATAAGAAAATCCCTCATATATCCAAAGCATGGCAACTGGTGGCAGGACTTAAGGGTATGGTAGACAGCAAGAGCAGTTTTGGTAAACAGACGGACAGACAAACTGAGACAGATAGACAGGAACTATAAATACACAGGAGGGCTGACAGGCTGGTAAAAACAGTGGAGACGAAGACAGGGTCACACTAGCACACAGTGAATGTAACATACAGCAGATAAAAAATAAAGAATAAGTCAATGTTTTTCTCTGTTAAAACTTTCTGAATAAATTGACATACAATTTCCACCAGATGTCAACAATTCCTCAAGTAATCCACATATACAAATATATTAAAGCAAATTAGTCCACAGATAAAAGTTGCAGGTCCAAAACAGGAGTGGCACAGGGAATAAGTATCGAATACATTTACAGAAATGGATCAAATACTTTGTGGATAAGGCTTTTTTTCCAAAGAGAACTTCAAGGACTTTCCAGGATGGAAAAGCTGTTAAGGCTGTGATTTCCGACCCATTCTTCCATACAAACTGTCTTCAAATCTTGAACGTTCTGCGGGTCTTTACTGTGCACTCTGATCTTCAGTTTTTTCCTTGGCTGTGTATTTGAGACTACTGTCTTGCTTGGAAATCCACACTCAATGTCACAAGAACGTCCTTGAACCATTTTCCTTTCATCCTTCCTTCAATTATATGAGGTTTGGCAGTACCATTTGCTGTAAGACAGCATACACCATGATGTTCTTACCTGCAAACATCCCTTTTGGCATGGTGTTTTTGGGTTAATGTGAAGAGTAAGTTTTCTTCCAAATATGATGCATGCAAGGACATCTAGAGTTCACTTTTGGCCTCATCTGACCAGGATATTCCCCCATTATTTTACTTGTTCCAACATTTAAACAGTTTAAACAGCTGCTTTGTAGTGAGTGTGCATTGAAAATTTTGTTGTTGACTCAATCACTTTTTAGAGAAACTAACTCTAATGGTAACAGTAAATTCTTTTGACATTAAGAAATCTTACAATGGCCATGGCTGGTTAATGGTGAAATTTTCTTCTTTCACCTCTGGATTTCCACTTGCTCCAGCATTATTCACAGGGACTGAATTCCTTGTTTGTGTGAACAAACAGCATGTTTTGCTACAGAAAGACTTATTTTGTCAAAGTCGCTTTCTTTTTTTACTAATTATACCACTCTGTGCAATTATTGTGAACGAGAAACCTTTTTATAGGCCAACAATCAATATTAAACCAGCCTATATAGTATTTGCACATAGCAACAGGGACGCTTTTTAAGACGAGACGTTTTGGCAGTGAGTGTATGACTGAGGAAGGTATGTGTATGCAGGGGAACAGGTGAGTAGAGTTAACAGTAATTAGTGGCAGCACGTGGAGCTGATCTGAGCTGATTGACTGGTGACTGAGGAGTGGACTGAGCTGATTGGATGGGGACAGATGGCTCTTGGCTGATGGAAGTGAAAACTAATTAGTCCAGAAAAGTCCAAAACAAATAAACAAAAACCTAAATCATGAAAAAACCTGAACCAGATATATTAAACTAATTATGTCAATATATATGGCACATAAAATAGATATTTAAAGATGGTCTACACTACCTATAAATTTCAGTACACAAATTAAAGCAATAAAGATGAATATATCACCAAGGTTACAAATAGTTGTTTTAATCATTACCAAATGAAATACCAAGGACACATTTGATAACAGGAAACAAATAAACCAAAAAATATAAGATTTATTTGGGAAAGAAAAGAGTTAAATAAGTCTCTTCAACTTCTAACTATGAGAAACAAAGTGAGGAATGGCCTTGTCATAATTGGAAAATTATTAGATCTCGCCACAGCTGGGATACATCTACTTATAGTGTAAACCAAACTATTAAACTGAATAGAAAGAACTTGAAGTAAGCTAGGAATAAGGCCCGATTGAAAATTTAATCCAAGATGAAAAACCTCTTAAATACTAAAAATGGTTCAGAGTCAATCAACAATTTTACTCTAAAGATATGGTAAAGAATGGCCAAAAATACTAAATTTAGAGGGATCTACAAACACTAAGGTGGATACTGGATGACAGTAATTTATGATAATTCTGATCAAGGGTTCATCCACTGGACAACAAAGGGAATCACCACAGAGGTCTTTGGTTAAGGAAGGAAGATTGTAAAGTTCCCAAGAAATTGGAGATAAATATGAAGTAAATAAATACACAACAGATAAAAAAAATCTGAAAAATACTTTTCTCTGAGGAGAATTGTATGATAGCTTTAATCAATAAATTGTATGAGCTGTAGTTGATAAGATGCATATCAAGATCTTACCTCACATTCTCAATAAACAACACTCAGTCCACTTAATACACAGTATAAAAGAAAAATGGTGAAAATAACTATGAAAATATCCACTGTTGACTGGCAATGTCTGTGGAAAAACCATAATACATCTAAAATCTCAAAAAAGAGAGTGAATTGCTGCTTGTGAAGCATTCGTTCACAAGCAGCAACAAAAAACAAACAAACAAAAAGAACCACTACAGCTGGCTATATGCGTAATCAGTAGGAAATAAGGTGGAAGACAGAGTTTGTCAAAATTCTAAAGGTCAAATTGTGATCCTGCATAATACAACAAATTAGTGTTAGTGACTACAGACGTCTACCTCATAGCCTGTGGTCTGACTGTTGAGCAGAAAACAACAGAAATAACTTAATGTAATCAAACTATAGAGATGAGAGCATTGATGGATAATACACAATGTGTTATCTACAGCCTCTTCAAGTGCAAGATGTTCCAGGTCACAGAAAAAAAAACATTGACTACCTATTTTAAAACCTTATTAATCTGCCACAGACTAAATAACATCAAAATCATAGCTCTCAGTTTTGGCTACAAAGTCTCACAGTAATGGATGGCTGCTTAAGTTGCATATAGGTATTATATCCTGAGTGTTATTGTAGACTATGTCCTGGCATCCCAGTCCTACATAAAGCCCATCAGTAATCTCCACATTCTAACAGTTTCTGTGGCCTCCAGTACCGTGGCTGACAAGAGGCAAATGCTCCACAAACAACTGAGCGCGTGGCCAAATGCACTCCACATAAAAGACACTACAAATGTAATAGACAGATAATGTAATAGAAAAATGTTGCAGTCACGGAAATTAGAAGCAAACGGAAAGTGCAAAAAACAATTGAAAAAAACAAGTCAAACAAAGGTGCAAACTCGCCTTAAAAAAATTGAATTGCACCAGACCACTAGGGGGAGTCAACCACAAAGTCATATTTAGGGAGCCGACCCTCAGTAAAGGCATTAATGTGATCCCCAGCAGAAACCTGGAGGGAAGAAGCAAAAGGTAGGTTTTTTTAAACACGTGTCCTTAGTCTTTTACAGTATTAAAATATCAGGTACTATAAGTGTGATCATCTTTACTGAGTCCCACTACTCCCCCTAGTGGTCGGGCGCATTTCTGTTTTTTGGAGCAAGTTTGCACTTTTTTTTTACTTGCTCTTGTTTTCAGTACTCGCAGCACATTTCATTTTGCTTCTAATTTCTGTGACTGCAGCATTTTTTCTTTTGCAGCATTTTTCTGTTGCATTTGCTTTTTGTGTTTGAGTGTTTTGGAGTTTCCGTCATCCATGTGTCTGTTACGCGTTTAGCTGTTTGTGGCACGTTCAACATATTCGCTGTGCATTGGCCCTGTTGGCCACATTACTCCAGCCTGATACCCCATCACCATTGAAAACGTATTGTTAATTCTCCTTAACAAGTTTCATAAAGAACACAAGGAGTGAGAAATAAAGCAAGATTATATAGATTTAGTGTGAAGGAGGAGGCAGAGGGAGGCGTCCGGAGATGGGGAGGAAATGACTGGGGAACAACATGCCCTCCGAGGAAGCCAGCTCCCCCGCTGGCTCCAATAGGCACATGTTCTCCAAAAACCTACCCGTAGAGGAAGGCAACACTAGCCGTGCCACCAAAGTCTGCAGGGTCATAGGCTGGAGACAAGCGGCAAGGCCCGAGAGCCAACTGTAAACCGAAACCAACACACCGATTGAGCCCGAGTTTATGTTACTGTGTTGGGTGTGCGTGCAAGCAGAAAGAATACTAGTCATAGTCAGAGGGTGGGGCCAAAAACACAGCAAATTAAGAATTAAATAAGCCAAATTATGAGCAGCAGAAGAAAAAGAAATAAGAAAAGGAAGGTCTGCTATTTCCACGGTGTGGATAATTTTTTTCTCTGAAGAACAACAGACATACAAAGATTATATAAACTCTGGTGAGAAATAACTTTATTTGTTCGTTTTGCCTTTTCTTTCTCTGGGTAGACAGTGTATGACCCATCAGCCTCTAAAATGCTGTAATGGAAACCGTATGTTTGGTTCAACTTAGGTAAAAAGTATAAACAGGGTATTTGCATGTCTACAAAGTATCAAGAATTATTATGATCTGTTATTCTACTGTATATACCAACACTACAAAAACAACTTCTACAAGGACTGCAAAAGCTACAGCCCATAAATACGAGGGGCCGTTTGCAAAGTTACACAGTCGGAAATTAACCATTATTTAGCTTGTAATAAGGGGGGAAAAAATTAGTGTTAATTTTCAAAGCCATACTTTCTGCATGTCCTTCATACATAAATGTCACAGTTCCACTTTAAATGTTTAGTTTGGAAGCTAAATATTTACTACAATCTACAATGTAGTGCATCATCATCAGTGTGTGTATGTGTGAGTGAAGGGGTGATTGACTGAATGTAGTATAAAGCACTTTGGGGTCCTCAGGACTTGATAAAGTGCTATACAAGTTTAGGCCATATTTAAGGCCACGATAAATATTTAGTTTGCAAATTAAATATTTAGTTTACAGACTAAATATTTAACTTCTAAATAATATTTTTTTGGAACTGACATTTACAAATTTATGAATGCCAA
Organism: Fundulus diaphanus; assembly: GCA_037039145.1. Lineage (NCBI taxonomy): Eukaryota > Metazoa > Chordata > Actinopteri > Cyprinodontiformes > Fundulidae > Fundulus > Fundulus diaphanus. The sequence continues at coordinate 44,856,882 of CM073127.1, read as the reverse complement.
GGTGCAAATTTTGACTTTGAAAAATTAAACCCAAATTTTCTTCTCTTATGATAGGCTAAATAACCCAGAATATCGTTGTTACTTTTTGACTGCGTAACTTTACAAATGGCTCCCAACACGTGTCCTTGCAATCAATGTTTAACAAAGGTACCTTTTTCATCTTGCCTCAATTTCTGCATATTGGTGGGAAATTGCAAGTTCTTTCCTTGAAAACCAGCCAAGCTTGAGCTAAGTTCTTTAAGTGGAGAACAAAGCTGCCATCATCAAGGGTCATCATGCACTCTAATTTCTCACAGTATAACAACCATAATTTCATTTAGTTCCACAGGCTGAAGCTTCATTTGTGTGTTGCTTTACCAACACTTTGTAACACCGATATGATTATCGCCACATTTCACAATTCCTAATAAAAACCCTTCCTTAATTTATAGATCCCACCATGGGTGTACACCAGACTGCAGACTATAGATCCAATCATTCCTAAACTCCCAACAACGCTGCCTTAATCAACACTTTTCACCCCTCAGCACCCCTCGCCCTTAGCCTACATCTTCACTAAGACCTTTGGTCTCACTTTATTTTGTCTCTTCCAACTCAATCATTTCCACTATTATTGTCAGTTATTGTGCTTTTCCTTTCAATCTTTCTCCAGGAGAGTATGTGTGCATTGGGTTCACAGAAAGACTACCTTATTAGCAGTATGATTATTATTATTATTTTTTAATAGATTTGTAGAAACTTACTGTACATAGAAATCATTGATAATCACAAGACCTTATGACAGTACTTAGACCACATGCATTGGCATTTATTTATCTATTCCTGGAAAAAAGATGAATATAATTTGCTCTTTCACATAGGGGACACATACAGTGTGAATGGATGTACTTCACCAAGGCTGTTTCAGTTTTTCTTATAATACACATTGTTCCATCATAATACATTTTATCCATCTAGTTCTTTGAGATTATTGACAGACATGTTTCAGACTCCTGAGGTCATGCTTCCTTATTTGCTTTCAGTGTATTTCATTCACAGAAGTACACTATATCATAATTTTTTATTGTTGTTGAATCTGCCATGTTCTTTTAAACATATTGACATTCCTGTTGTTTTCCTTTGGACAAGGTGCTTCTTTCCAGCTGAATTTTCTTATTTATTCCTGATTCCCTTTTGCTGCTGTTGTTCAAGTGTGATCATTTCGATGTGATACTGTTGTGATGGCTGCTGACATGCTGAATTAAAAGGATTTGTGGGGTTGGCAACACAGATGGTATACATAGGCAGAGTAAGAAAATGCCAGCCCATGTGGACAGAAAGATCCTGCCAGAAATATTCACAAGCATGTGTTAGCACGTGGATTGTCTGTCCTCATGGCAAAGCCTACTTCACACAGTGAGAGGCCTCCCGTGCAAAATACCCCCTACAGAGACTCTAAAGACCCAGGCAATGCAAATACAAAGAGCTGTCAGAAATGTTCTCTCTCCAAAGGCCAAAACTGTTTTTCCGGTGGATTTCTTGCGGGTTTCTCGATCCTTGTGGCAATGAAATCGGCTATTCCACAATAATCTGTGAACAACTGCAAAAATTAATGGTGCATTGCTGATAAAGACTTAAAACTCCCATCTTTCTGGTCTTACAAAAATGTTGATCGTAATAGTTAAATAACAAAACGTTATTCAAAATATCATCCAATCAGTTGTTTTTTTATGACCAGCTAGCCATCTTATGGCCAGCAAAGCCTTTTCGTTTTATTTTCCTTACACCATTCTACAATTGTCTAGGCTTTGTGGTACAATGTACTATTTTGTGGACAAAAAGGAAATGGCATTCATAAAGACCATTTTTTGTTGAAGAAAAATATTTTTAGACCACTGGTACATGTTTCTTAAAGGTTCCCGAAAGCATCCTGGCAGCTGGCATCCCATCGTTTGCATTGTGGCTTGGTGCCACATAAAGCAAAAAAAAGAAAAGAAAATGAAAACATCTATATGCTTGAAATGTTTACACAAGAGAGATTTTTATTGGATCACTTCTAAGCTTTTACAGAAATCTCACCAATATTGATATCCTTCTAGTATATCAGACAATACAGACTGTTTTTTTTTCCAGAATAGTCATTTGTCATTGAAAAAAAATGCAATATTTAACTCTGATTACTGTTTGAACAAACAAATGCTTGCCAAAAATGTAAGAGGAAAGTTTTGGAACTCATAACAGATCAACTCTTCATGACAGCATTATTAGAAAAAGGTTCTAACAAGGATAGCTTCTATAGAACCACGGCCTGGAGAAACACCTCTTGTCTCTAAAAACTTGAAAGAGGAAGAAATAACTTTATTCTGGGTGAAATTGATAACTTTCGGAAAAATGTCTTTTAGAAAAGTTTGACAAGATTCACTTCTATATAGAAAGCCCATATTTTCTAACTTCAGCTACCACATTATACATGTCAGATTAAATAATAATACATATAATTCAGCAATGGTATCAAGGTGTCACTTTATTGTATCTGTTCTTTTTACATCTCTCTTTGCAGGTGATGAAACAGACTGAAGACGTTTTATCATTCTCTCCCTTTTATCTCCTCTTTCTTTCACCTTTTTTCTTTCTTTTTTCTCTTCTTGTTCTTCCTTTCCTCTCCTACTTTCCCATTGTAGTGTCCACATAATTTGAAATACTCCCCGCATGAATCATAATAAAACTATTTACATGCATAAATCAAGCGGAGCACAATGGCGAAAGCCGTACTGCTCCACTTGTGAAAGTAAAATCTGTTGAGCTCTTTTTGACATTAAGATAACAATTCTTATTGCCACATTGCCAGACAGGACACTGGGGGAAAAAAAAGGAAAAAAGAAAAGTTTGACAAAAATAGAGATAGTAATACCAGGTTTTCTCAAAAGACTAAAACTGCATGTAAGCACATCACCTAAGAAAATCCCACAACATGGGCAAAAAAACCTAAACAAATAAGAGTAAAGTTCTGCCGTTGTCACAAATCCCTCTCCATTTTTCAAACACACACACACACACACAGATAGAACTATCGGTCTATCCTTTCTTTCATTAAGTATAGGCAGCACATTACAAAGCTTGCCATGATAAGTGATTGTCTTCAAAGTTGCCTTTTGTCACTGGTACCATTTTTAGTTCTCTTGTGTTTAAAAGCCCACTATTCACACTGCATTGCACCAAACATCTGACATCCATGATTAATGACTCCCTGATGAAATTACTAGAAAACGTATTAGTTACAACCTCCCCTGAGGAGATACCAACTATAATTCAAAAGCATCCCAAAGCGTTGAGCCCAGGCTTAAATTCAAACACAGTCAGGATGGTTTTGGCCATTCATAGTTGCACATCTTACATATCCACTTGTGGGTATAATTAGGTTGTGTTGTGTTTAAAATGTCTCCACATTACAGCCCTTTCTCTTATTTACGCCCTTAGTAAAAATATAAAAAGCTTTTATGTAAATGAATCTTGTATTACAGCAACAATCTCACATTGAAAAAATAATAAATACCTCCTTCAATTTGAATTAATTTATTTACTGAAAAAGAAATACCAAATTAAGAATAGACTACTTGTAAAGGACATCAGCTGTACTACAGTTACTTGTACGTCTACAAAAAATCTTAAAAAAATATATATATTGAATTTAAATATTTTTGTTATACTGTTACCAAGGTTACTATCAAGGACCAAACCATAAATATATTAGTGTAAAGTTTTATTAAAAGAAGGGGTTGTGGGCAATGTTCCCCCTACTTTTTCATGTGTCTGGGCAAATACACAAACTTCCTAAGCATTCACTTGACCCCTGTGAGCAACATCGCACGTGTACACTGAGGCTACATTACGCCTGTACAAAACCTGAGATTATAACAAGCTACATAGCGTACTAAAAGAATCAAGTTACAGCAATAATTTCTTTTAGATTTGATTAGTGTCAGAGTTTTAGGATCTGAACACAAATTCAGCCACACACAGAGCCATGTTTAAAGAGTTTTTATTAAAAAGGTTGAATAGTGGCAGGAAGAGCCAGAAGGCTGTACCAGGCTGCTGCAGAGGACTGGTAGAGATGGCTGGAGCTGGATGGCGGAGCTGGAACTGGCAGACGTAGGGAGCACAGGCAGGTAGGCGTGAGGCAAGGCGAGACCGAGGTACAAATGAAGACGATCCGGCAGGGGTGAGCTGACAGAGGAGTCCTTAAGTATGTTGACTGACAGGTGGAATGAGTCCGGGCTGATTAGGAACGGCAGGTGGCAGGAATCAACGGTGAGTGGAGAAGAGGCTGTATGTGAGGTGGAAGGTGCCGGAACTGTCCAAGGTGAAGCGGGCAAAACTGAACCCTGACACTTAGTTTACATAAAACTGATTTAGCCCTATTACATGAAAAAGACCAAAGTCTTGGATTTTTTTAAAGAGCAGTATAGCTGTATAGCATATTTTTATTTCAGAGTAGGGGTCCTGCTAAAGAAGAACTGAGGCTACGCTCACACTGCAGGCCTTGATGCTCAATTCCGATTTTTTTGTGAAATCGGATTTTTTTGCGTGTCTGTTCACATTTCCAAATATATGCAACTTGTATGTGATCTCCTGTGTGAACTGCATTCAGACACCTAAGTGTCCCGCATGCACAGTAAAGGATGCGATGACGTCTTACGTAGCAAGCGTGCTCATTGTTTGCGGAAGTAAACATGGATAGTAATGCTGCAGCGTATCTTGCGTATCTTGCGTATCTTGCGTTCTTTACGTTATTTTCCAACCGGAGCCAGCACATTACCAACGCAATCTTTTTAAGAAGATCGAAAAGGAAGAGAGCAAAATTTTAGTGATGTGAGCGGCTTTACTGATGTGGACTTCATTCATAATTTTCAAATGACAAAGGCAACCTTTATGTGCGTCTGAACGGATCTCTTTTGCGCTCTCACGTAAAAACACACATCTTCGGCGGCCATAGCAGCGAGTAAACGCGTTGCCGTGGGGCTGTATTGACAGGTGGTTGTTACCGCGCAATAGCCAACCTCTTTTTTTGTTTTTTAGCCAACCTCTTTGGCATAGCCAGGTCCACCGTTAGTGACGTTTGTAAAGTATCAATGACGTGTAGGTCGGATGAATGCAACCTGGCCGTACAGACACAGGTCGCATATGAAAAGATCAGATACATATCGGATTCAAGATACATATCCAAGCGACCTGGGTCGCATTTGAAAAAATCTGATCTGTGTTGTTCAGATTGTCATGAAAAGATCAGATACAGGTCGCATATGGGAAACAAAATCGGAATTGGGTCACTTCAGGCTGCAGTGTGAACGTAGCCTAAGAGATGTGCACATCTTTCAGAGTTCCGATTTTATTGCCATTAAATTATTTACATTTTCTGCAGTGAGATTTAACACACGCATGTGGTACTGTGCAGCGTCTCTTCTGTCAGTCTGCTCCAGGGTGGCTGTGGCTACAATGCAGCTCACCACCATCAGGGTGTGAATGTGCACATGAATGGGTGAATGACTGACCAGTGTAAAGCGCTCTGGGGTCGTCAGATGATTTATTTCCATATTCTCAGCCGCACATCGCTTTTCTAACACAATGAGAGAACGCTCTCAGTTCTGAACAATTTGTTTGTGCTGCTCGTTTTTATGCCAACGGCAGCTTTTTAAAACCATAAGAGACGCAGACAATCTTTCAGAGGCAGCTGTATGTCATGCTGTTAGGAATGTTACTGTTGCACTGTTCCATAGTCAGAGATCCACAAGATTAATAAAAGACCTACACAGAATGAAAGCAATAATTTATTCTGTATAAAATTTTCCAGCTCTAATTTTCCATTCATATATTTTACTTTCCATTCATATATTTCCCCCCCCCCCAACACAGTTAGAGCTACGGCACATTTTTTCCTTAAAATAACTCCACCTTTACTTCAGCTGAAAATATACATATAGCCTATATGATTAATATTAAGTGATGTTGGCACAAATGAAACACCCGCAAGACAATCAGTGTCAACTCTTTTTAGAAAGATAGGTGAACAATGCTGGCAAAAAGATGAACATATCAGTTATTTCAATAACAATATCCCACCATCCCATTATTAACTGCATATGTTGAATATAGCTAATTAATGCTTTAGTTGAGTACCGTTAAATATAAGAAAAGCTTAGAACTTAACCTTACCTGATTAAATTGTATTTTCATACTTCATTATGATATGCTGTCATGTCCTTTCAATGCCTTTTGTAATCAATGCGCTCCCCCCCCCCCTTGTGTTGAATGAGTGAAGTGTGAGGAGACAGCTTTAATTCTGTCAAATAACTGTCATATCGCTCACGCATTTACATTTTCAGCTATTCTCTGCTGCCAGCTCTCCTTTTCCACTGCAAAAGCATCTTCATTAAAGATTTCTAATTCCACTCGCATGAAATGCGACTTCCAGGCTTCACATTTCCTGACATTTCCATGGTGAATCACGTTATCTGCGTTTCATTGAGGAGGGCTTTTTTTATGCTCGTGCTCGCGTTCAACTCAGGGTTGATTGGACGCTGTGTTTAGTTACCTGATTTATATCACCTGTTCTGAAACCGAAAACGCGGAGTATGACAGAGTGAGGAACAGCTGCTCAGAGTAGCAGCTTTCTACTTAGGGTAGATCGGCTATTTTTTCTGAAATGGGTCTCAGAACAAAGACGCACACTGCAACCTGCCCAACTATAAAGGCGTCTCCCCCACCCATCAATCAGTGGTGCGCTCCGATCAGCACCTGGTGGAGTGGGACCGTGGAACACCGTCTCACCAGAATTGCAAAATGGTACAAAATAACTTGGTTTGTTATTTTGTTTACAGTTCAGTTTGGATTTTATTTACTTTCGCTGCATAGATTTGCTGTGCATGCTGAATCCAGATGCAGTGCGAGATTGCGCACGCACGCAGCTTAGAGGGAACACTGGTCGTGGGGATGGATGGATTGGGTATGAGGAGACTCAGCGTGGGGGTGCAGTCTTTAGGATTTATCTTTTCCCAAGCCCACTCAGGACCTCCTAGATAGAAACCTACTACAATGAGGAGTGAATGGAAATGAATGAGAATAGAAAATAGGAAGGACAAGCGTGATGGGATGAGGAGGAGAAAGAGAGAGGAGTGGAGATCCGCTTGAGGGTAAAGGAGGGTAGGGTTGAAAGAATGTCAACGACTGTGAAGGATGGTAAACTGTAATTAGAGGTGTGGTTGAGGCATGTTCCTGCTCCCAAACCTATGTTAACAAGTTAACTTAATTTCACTAGCAGGGACCAGGCTACAAAGATATTAGTTTTATTGAAAGAAACAGTGGTGGTCACAGTCACACTAGTCTGAAAACAGATAATTGGGAAGCTAAGCTTTTTGTTGATTGCATTATTGTTCATGCTAAGTTTAGAAACTGTTTGCAGACCAGTTAATGTCCATTTAATAGGGTTTCAATATGTCTAAGAATGATAACAATGCTCAAGATATTCATCTGCCGTTTACGTCACTGTCCTCGCTCTCACTATACATCCACACAGACTTCTCTACAACAGAAGAAGTCATGGCTCCACAAAAAAAAACAAAAAAAAAAACGAATCACGAAACGAGAGGCTTATTATAAGCATATTATAAGCTTATAATAAGTATTAAGTTTGTGAATCCATTTACAATAGGTGTGAACATGAATATAAGGTGGCAGGTACAAAAGGAGTTTAACTCTGGGATACAGACAGTGGTGCCGGATTCATTTTTAAGGTGGGAGGACCATGGGGATGTTTCATCAACTTGCACTCTACTAGTAGGCCCCTTTCCTGTAAAGATGCGCGTGCTCATTGTTGTCACGCATGTTCACATGTAGCCTTTTCATCACCAAAAGAAGTCAAAAAGTAACTCAATTTTTTTTAAATGGAAATTATGCAACAACCTGCAGAGCTCAGGAATATGAAGGAGCTCTTTTTCCACAGAAAGGAGTGGAAAGGTATTTCTCCATGTTTTTCAGTGGTGAAGTGTGTTACTAGTGAAATGAATCACTTCTCTCTGAATGTCGCTATTCACCTGTCATTGTTATCCAGGTCATTGTACGGATAACTGCGCTGTTTCTGTGTGCCATGCGCATCGCACTTGTGTGGCATACTTGTTTGGCTGAGGACCTGACCTGCAGGTGTGTGATACGATGTTGCTTCTTATGCAACTTGCGCATTAACTTGTAGAAGTAGTGTTGGTATAGGTCAGATGCGCTTTGTGAGCCGCCTCCAAATAGAATCCTGCAGACGCCCCAAATTCAAGTAAGGTGGTTAACAACAAAGTTTACTTTGATGGGAAAAACAAGGAAATGAACACAAGCGTTTCATTTCAATAACTGATTTCTTATTCATCTTCGAGTAGTTCCAAGCACAGATTAGCTGACGTCACCCCAGTACGCAGGGTTTATAGAAGCGGAGCAACAGATAGAGTGGAGCCAATTCAGATCACATAAAATAACAGAAATGTTGTCAAGTTTGCAAGACAGTGAGAAAATACATGTGCAAACGTAATGTTTATGCCATTTGCAAGTATGTGGCCTTTTAATTGATGTGGGAAGTGACTTATGAAGTTGTGAACTATATTACCAAGTCCAAATCTCCTCAGAATCTTCCATAATAAGCCTTCTTTCCGTCTCTAGCAAAGCAGAAGCTGCGGTGAACTTTGTTCAGCACCAGGCTGTCAGGCAGGAGTTTGTGGATGTGAAGAGTTGATTAAGCTGCTGTTTGGACTTTGATGACCAGAGGGAGGTTTTTGGTCAACGGAGGCTGAAGAAGCTCTGCTCAGCAGTTGTATTTGACATGAGTACCGTCACTGACACATGAACCTGTAGAATAATGATGTAAACTGAACAGTTTTTGCTGAACTAATGTTGACAAAACAGCTGTTTTTCTTTTCTTTTATAATACCAAATAATGTATTTATTAATCGAAAATGTCAAATAGCAGAGGTTTTCCACTAAAAACGGTTTTGCGTGCCCTGGGTTTCTGGAGAGATTATGTGGTGCCATTTCTGACTGAGATTGCTTTCAGAAAATGAAACGATAACCTCGCCAGGCTGCTTCCACGGGTCCTGGTTATATTTTTCTTCTTTTATTTTAAAGTTCACATGAACATAGAAGCTCAATGCTATTGTTTTCATCTGCCTGCATTTTCTCCACATAGCGCCCTGCCATCAGTGTGCACTGCGCAGTGCTGTAGCACATTGCAGCTGCCTTTGGGACGATAATGACAGACTAATAATGAGTGCAGTTATTTGCAGTCTTTGTGAATAACACTGTGTGTTTTGTTTAAATATAACCCGGCACTGCTTTGTTGAAGCAGACCTGTTAACTGGACCGGGTGATATTTGGCGCTTCTTACCTTGTAGGGGATGCAAATAAATCACCCTGCGTGTGTTAAAGCGGATGCTGTTCAGTTTCAAAACATGCAAACATTTGGTTTGTGTCTCTTTCTGTCTCTAGACAGCAGGAGCACAATTTAAAGAAGAGACGGAGAGAGTGAATGTCCGGTCTGGGTGAATGTCTGGTGGGGCCAGATCACGGCTTGGGCAGGGCCATAAAGTGGGGGGGAGGGGGGCAATAGCCCCATGGCCCCCCTGTTCCAGCGCCAGTGGATACAGCTATATTTTGGAGCTGAAGCAAACTCTCCTGAGCAGATGTTGGCCTTCCGTGTAACAGAATTAATGTGTTTGACAGACGTCACCTACAATGAAATTAATGCAGCAGCCATATCCAATAAATTAGAATATGCATTATACCTCTTGACAAAAGCAACCTTTAAGCAATTATTAAACATACATTTTTATTAAGCTCCTGTTTCTGTAATAAAATGTGTTTTTATTGGTCTGATGTAATATTGTAATCTTACAAGCTGATTTCATTGGCTTAAAGTGGAAAATCATGATGATATACAGAAATAAAAGCTTGAAAGCATTAATCTAATTAATCTCTGTATAATGTGTTTCACTTAATGATGGAGTTACTGAAACAAAATGACTGCTCAATCTTTTGAATGGTTATCTATATGCAGTGGAATATCTTCTACTCTAAAGCAGTGGTTCTCAATCCTGGTCCTCAAGTACCACTGCGCTGCATGTTTTTGATGTCTCCTTCTGGCAGATACTTATAGACTCCAAGCTGGGATACAGATGCTCAAGCATGAACTGCATCAATAAACAACACGAGCGTCTTACATTTTTAAACACGGCAATGAAAGCCTGATTTGTGCATTTGTTTTGAGAATACTTGTGAAACCACATTTTGTATGCCAAGCTGAAACAATTTCACATGTATTTCTGATGCCTAACAACAACACACAAAACAAACCTTAGTATAATATTTTGTCCAACAGAACACCATGTGTTAAGTTTTTACTCTTGCTAAGGTCCAACGAAGATGGGATTGTCTGTAGTGACGTGGAAAATTTGCCATGCACCTATTGCACAGGTAATAGTACAGGTATTCATAGCCTAATGCGGGGAGTAGACGCAGAGTGGCTCAAAGATTGTGCATCTCACAGCATTGTTTTCCATAGAATATTTTCAATGGAGTGTTTTACACTGCATGTTTGCCATTGCCATTTCCCTAATGTACTTCTCTAACGTACTGCTTTATTCACTCTGCCGCATTTGAGTGTCAGATGGTGCTGCCTGATCACTACTGCAGTGATATCAAAACCAGATGTCGATCTTACTTCTAATATGGCTGAGTGAATTAAAATAACATTATTGATACAGTGCCATGTACTGTTGCCTATAGTTGACATTTACAGCCAAAATACCGTAGGGGAAGAAGGGCTGCAGCTGTGTTCTTACTGTGCCTTGATAATTGTGTCAATCAGCGCTATAATAGGAAAGGAGCCATGGGTGTTGATTATTATAATTAGGGCTTGTAATAATAGATTCCCATAAATTAGTAAACTTTGGAATAACAAAAAAAATCACAACTGACAAAACACAGTAGAATTACAATAGCGGGATTCCATATACCAAATGCACTCCAACAAAAAGCGATATACACCTTCCCTTGACATAATGCTGAAAAGTCTCTTAAAATGATGTTTTCAACTCCAATCGTTTTGTTTAATGATTCTGTTGCATCAAATCAGTTTGCATTTTTGTTGATTTATTTTTGCTTTGATCTGTTTCATTTTTACAGGCTTTTCACAGGGACCAGAAATCGTTTTATTTCAACATTATGACATCACAAGTTCAAAGGGTCAATCTTACGATTTTTGAATCAGCCAAGATTTTTGCGAATCGAAGGTGTCTTGTTTGCTGCCCATCCTGTCACAAAACCGTTTTCCAGAAGCTTTTATGCCCCTGTGCATGCAGGATGCTTCACAAGAACCTCTTCAGTGGTGGCAACAGGATTCTAACTATTCTCTGGAGGAGAGGGTTTAGAGCTTGTTCAGCACTTTGGAACATCTTGAACTCTTTGTACTTGAACTTCTTACTTTGAAGCTCCTGTGATTCTATAATGCAGATGTTTCAGTAGCTATATTCTTAGCATCAGTTGAATTTCAATAGTTTCAGATGCACACTGCTCCAAAACAAACAGATAAGCGGCTGTCTCCCAGAACTCCAGCTGAAAATGTTGCTGAGAGTGGAGGGAGCACTCCCTCTCCCACCCTCCTCCACCCCCCACCCCTCCTCTACCCCATCAACACCAACAGGGAACCCACAGTTCTTATCAGAGGACGTGCCTGCTCAAGGCCAGGACAGTTCAGAGTTTTGTCACCTGGGATGATGTTTCTTAACTTTAGTGAGAAAATGGACCACCGTGTATTGCTAGGTACTTCTCTTCTGAGGGCGCAAAAGGCATGCTATACTCCAAAGGAACCACCTGGGTCAGATTTCTCAGGACCACTTCCACTCTGCATATCTGAAGTCTGAAACAGGGGACCAGACATTAACTTTACATATATGTTCCTTCAGAATGCCTTTATCATAATAGTAGAAGGTCTTCAAATGGCAATATTGTGGTTTATCGTGATAATTTTTAGAAAAATGTATTGTCCAGCAGAATTTGTTATTGTGACAGGCCTATTGGCGCCTCTGACCACCGCCAGCAGGCAATGCAGGTGAAACGCCTTGTCCAAAGAAACAGCAACCATGAAGGTCAGCTCAGGGGGTCAAACCAGCAAACCACCGGTAACAGGACAAACTCCCTAGCTACGGCATCACTGTGTTTTTCTACTTAGCTTTTTCTGTTTTAAGTTGGATTTTTTTTCCCCTTTAAGTGCACTCATTCTAAGACCCCCTAACACTTCCATCAACACAAACAAAATAAAAATTGTTTAAGAAAAATAGACATTGGAAGCCTAAATAATCAATGCTAGTAGACATTTTTGGCTGTGCTTTATTCTAATGTTCAGCTTTTGATCGCTGTACATAAGATGCCTCCTGAACATGAAGGGAAAGGAAATGAACAATCTTCTATCACGCTAATCTTCAAATCAGCTCACTGCATTGTCTCACAATCAGCCAACCTTTATACTCATGACATCTTCATAGGGACATCTTATTATATCAATGGAGAATAAATACATAAATAATAAATACATAAATAAAATACATCAAGTATGCAAAGTATGTTCTAGTTTGCTTGTAAAATGTAAATTTTCTACAATCTCCCCCCCCCCAACGAGCAAAGATTTCTTCTACTTTTATTTTTTGTTTTAGAACATCAAACAAAGGTTATTTTTAACTAAACCTCAGTGAATCCAATAAGCTGTTTTAGAATAATTGTTTAATTTATTAGTGGGGAGAAGCTAATCCCTCTTTTTAAAGGGGGCATATAGGAAAATGACAGTGAGACTGCAACTGCAAGAAATGTGAGACTGTTGCAGAGTCACTCCCTCCCTAAGGGACTCGCTCACAGCAGGGTGCCCACTCTATAAAGCCTAGCCCCTCGGGACAACCTTTCTCTTTTCCCACTGCTTTGAGCAGCACAGGAGAGACACTCTTTTCCGTGGGCCCTAATGGAGTTCAGAGACCTGCAGCTTGCTCACCGTCCCGGTCCGGAGAGCTATAGCTTCACCCTGGAGTACTTAATCGCAACCGGATGCCCCAAAGTCAACAGAACGGACACAGAGGCAGAAGTTTGGCAGCGTTTAGCAGGGAAAGTTAGGATGAGATCAATCATTTGAAATGGTTTACTTTTAATGTGCATTCGTTTCTGTTAATAAATTTTCATATTTGAAAAGATGTTGTCACTCATTAATTCTATATGTGTGCAGAGTTTGCCGTTAGAAGAATGCTAGTGCTTCCTTTCAACTATTGTCCTAATATAAGCTGATTGAGCTAACATTCACCGGACAATACCTAATAGACAGAGAGTTATTTAATAAACATTTAATAACTGAAAAACATGTGTAATGGCAAATCAAAGTCATCCTTTTCACTTTGAAATAATTTAATTGTGGTCTATATATAATGGAACTGCAATGCTTTGGTCTGAATTCTTTGTTAATTTATCTCCACATTCCCGATTTTTTACCCCTGTTCTGAGGTGCATCTGAGAGCAACTTGTTTTGATGCGGGCTTTTTAAATTTAGAGGCACTTCACAACCTGACCCCTCCAGGCCACAGTTCCCAGGTGGGTTGAAAAATATGACCCAAAAAGAATATAAAGATATTGTATCTATGTCGCTGGACGGACTACATTCCAAGTTCCTGCGCTGCAAGAGACTCCAAGTACACAACAAAATGTAGTTAAATGCTAAAAAGTGGATTTTGCATGATATGTCCCCTTTAATTCATGACTCAATTGAGGCTGCTAGCTATTCTATATTTTGGCAACTAAAAATTTTATTGAATAACTCCTCCATTAATCAAGCAATGATGCTACACTAGGCTTTCCAAGCCTCTCTTTGTTGAGGTCCCTCACTCAATAACAGCTGTGCCCTGTGCACATTTGTGTATCCAAACTAGTCAGGCACTTTTGAATTGAAAAGTGCAGAACCAAAATAATAATTAATAATAATAATTGAACTTTATTGATCTCACAATGGAGAAATTCACTTCTGCATCTTAACCCATCCCCTCGGGGAGCAGTGGGCTGCCACTGTGCGGCGCCTGGGGAGAAATTGGGGGTTAAGGGTCTTGCTCAGGGACCCAGAATGGCAGCTTGTGGGAGTTGAACTCAGAACCTCTGGGACTGAAGCTCTGTGCTCTAACCACTAGGCCACCACTCCCTAAAAGGGCCTCCTGCCTGTGATCCCCAGTGTGTGTTCCTGCCTGAGCAGTCTTTGACAGGTTTGAACCTGCGACTTTGTCCTTCTTTAAGGATATTATCAGTTATCTGAAGCCATCATGTTCTACTAATGATTCTGTGACTTCTCAACATATTAAATAATTTTTCCCTACCCATAAAACTATTCATAAAACCCATCTATTTTCTTTGGCTTTTGAGACTATGTAAAGTGTTTATTTTATCTTATTTAGTGTCTTGATGGTTTTCTCTGATTTTATGTATCTTACTATGTGCTTTAACTTGTATTTTTGTCCTGTCTAAACCATGTTTCACTTTAATTCTGTGCAGCGCTTTTGTTTTATGTTGTTTTAAAGTCCTCTACAAATAAAGCTGGATTGGATCTATGCTAACCCATAGTTTGTTTTCATGTCACAGCTTTTTGTGCCATGTTATTCAGTTTTTCTACTATCCCCTGTCTTTCTTCCTTTTTTGGAATCGAACCATTCAAGGTATCATTTCAGCCACAGAATCAGCTGTGAATAACCACATCATTTATGTTAAGTTTACAAGCAACAACCAGGCCTGACCGGTAGAACTATGAAATCCCTTAAGTAGAACCTGTTGGATAATATCAGTTAAGCTGAAAGATCTGCAAAAGCGACAAATTATGGCTCTATTCTTCTATAAAGGGTTAAAAAGCTTTTTCTGAAACTTTTAGACTCATGTGAACCACAGGGAAAACAATTGTACACCAATAGAAAAAACATAGACTAGCTGGTAACCTTACCAGGATGGGCCCGCCAACCACAAAGCATAGCAGTCCCCATGTGCCTCAGGTAAGGTCAGTCTTTATGATTTAGTAAAAGAAAATGGAAAGAATGGGAAAGTTCCAAGGCCAAACCCACGTTTGACCACAAAGCAAACAAACAACAACAAAAACAAACACCAAGACAAAAGTGGAACTGTTGGGAAAGTGTGTGTCATGTTACATCTGCTATAAAACCAATACTACATTTCAGATAAAGAGAACCTGGAGTCACACATGGTGGTGGAAGTGTGATGGTTTGGAGCTGCTTTGCAGCATCATGACCTGGACAACTTGCGGTAACAGATAGCGCCTTGATTTCTGTTACCAGAAAATATCAAAGGAGAATGTCCTGTCATCACTTCATGACCTTAAACTCAAGTATGCTTGAGTTATGTAGCAGGAAAACGATCTGAAGCATACCGGCAAATCCATTTCTGAATAGCTCAGAAAAAATAAGCCTTTACAGTGATGTAAAAGATACTGCCTGTTTTAGCAAACACCTGGTGGTACAGCAAGTTATTAAGTTTAAGGGGAAACTACTGTTTCAGATAGAAGGCAGTTCTGGGTTAAATGTATTCCCTTAATAAATGAATAACTTGAAAACTGGTTTACTTGGGTTAGCTTTACCTGGAGTCAAAATTTATCTGATCACTGGAAACATTTAAGAGTGAGAAAAACAAAATTTTTATGGGGGAGAATACTTTTTTAAATTTGATTGAATATTGTGTTCATCTGCCGTTGATAATTATGAGACATTTTGTTATTAGATAAACACATGCTTTGTTTTTTTCTGCATATATTTTCAAGGCTTTTATTGGTAGATCACCGATTATTAAACTATATACTTACATTGCCATCCCAACCACCATCTTTTTACAGCAATAAAAAAAGTCTAAATCTCAACTGTTCTCAAAGTGTTGTAATAATTTTCGTTCCAATTTTCTCCATGGATGACTAACGTGTAAATAAGGTTAATCACCTCAAACAAAACAAAAAAAAAAACTCATACCCACTAATCATCACATCTGACCAACCACATTTTCTGGTCTACTAGCAAAAGCCTTAGCTTAGCTCACAAATCCCTTTGTGGCGGGGGAGAAATTTAAATGTGCCAAAAGGACCTTAGGATCGAAACCTGATACCACAGAGAAGAGGAGGGTGAAGCATTTTCAGAAATCTCCTGAATGTTAAACAGGTTCTGAGTTTGGATGCACATAGAGGTCTTTTTCTTCTTGTTTTCCATTTTTGTGTGTGTGTGTGTGTGTGTGTGGGGGGGGGGGGGGGGGTATTGTATTGTATATACAGTGAGTCCAAGAAGTATTTGATCCCTTGCTGATTTTCTTCGTTTGCCCACTAATAAAGATGTGATCATTCTGGACGTTTAATGGTAGATGTATTCTAACATGGAGAGACAGAATATCACAAAGAAAATCCTGAAAAAAAATCTAAGGAATATATATTAATAAATTTTTATTTCATTGAGGGAAATAAGTATTTGATCCCTCAGTATGCATTAGGAGTTCTGCCTTTCACAGAGCAGTTAGACACTCCCAATCAGCTTGTTAGCTGAACTGAAGCCACCTGTTCTCACTACTCACTTGTGTGAAAAACACCTGTTCACAGAATCAGACAATCTGACAGATTTCAAGTCTCCAACATGGGTAAGACCAAAGAGCGGTCTCAGGACCTCAGAGTCAGGATTGTTGACCTCCACAAAGCTGGAATGGGCTACAAAAAGATTAGCAAGGTGTTGGATGTGAAAGTAACAACTATTGGTGCAATTGTTAGAAAATTTAAAAAGTATAACATGACCATCAACAGACCTCGGCCAGGTGCTCCAAAGAAGATTTCACCTCGTGGGGTGACAATGCTCCTGAGAACGGTCAGAAATAATCCTGCAACCACTCGTCAGGAGTTGGTAAATGACCTGAAGGCAGCTGGGACCACAGTGTGCAAGGAAACAATTGGCAACACTTTGCACAACAATGGACTAACATCCTGCAGTGCCCGAAAGGTACCCCTGCTCAAGAAGGCACATGTGGAGGCGCGCCTTAAGTATGCCAATGATCACCTGAAAGATGAACCAAGTTATTGGGAGAAGGTTCTGTGGTCAGACGAGACCACAATGTAACTTTTTGGCCTCAACTCTACCCGCCATGTGTGGAGGAAGAAAAATGCTGCCTATGACCCCAAGAACACTGTGCCCACCGTCAAGCATGGAGGTGGAGGCATAATGTTTTGGGGGTGTTTTTCTGCCAAGGGTACAGGGCTACTTCCCCGCATCACTGGGAAGATGGATGGAGCCATGTACCGTACAATCCTGAGGGACAACCTCCTCCCCTCTGCCAGGAAGCTGAAAATGGGACGTGGTTGGGTCTTCCAACATGATAACGACCCGAAACACACAGCAAAGGCAACAAAGGATTGACTGAAGAAACATCACATGAAGGTCATGGAGTGGCCCAGCCAGTCTCCGGACCTCAATCCGATTGAGAATCTATGGAGGGAGCTGAAGGTCAGAGTTGCCAAGCGACAGCCCACCAACCTTCCTGATTTAGAGAGGATCTGCAAAGAAGAGTGGGCCAAAATTCCCCCTGGTGTGTGTGCTAAACTTGTGGTTAACTACAACAAACGTCTCACTGCTGTACTTGCTAACAAAGGCTTTGCCACTAAGTATTGACTGTGTTTGGCTAGAGGGATCAAATACTTATTTCCCTCAATGAAATAAAAATTAATTAATATATATTCCTTAGATTTTTTTTCAAGATTTTCTTTGTGATATTCTGTCTCTCCATGTTAGAATACATCTACCATTAAACGTGCAGAATGATCACATCTTTATTAGTGGGCAAACGAAGAAAATGAGCAAGGGATCAAATACTTCTTGGACTCACTGTAGGTAGTGTATATGCATAGTAATGCAGATATCTGTTCAATTCAGTGATCCTTGTTTAACATATGAAATGTGGAACCACTCAAATTTGGCTAGCACTGCACTATATATTCCAGAGTTATTGTTATTCTGATGTCATGTAGCAAAGAACTGCTAGGACTGCAATGAAGAACTTTGTATTGATGTAATACAGTATATTGGGTGTTTAATGCGGCATAAAATGCTTTAGAAGGTAAAAGAGGCGGTGAAGTCTTTAAGAAAATAAAACTATGTTGTTTCAATGGCAGAACAGACAGAACTTATTTAGATCAGTCGAAGCAACTTTTTCAATAGAACCTTGTTGTTGAGATAGAAGTGACTCCTTTCCCAGTAGCTGGATAGACTGTATGTATGATAGAATGTAATTACCTGGTGTGTATGTTTGGTTAGTAAAGAGAAGCAAATAGAAAATAAACAGCTGTCTCAACACAGTGAATTGATGATGCTGGTGCTACTGATCACTTTCCAGAATCTGCCATATGCCATTGTCTGTCACTGCTGGAATTATGGAAAACACAGCCCAATTAAGTTTGTGTGCAGCAGAAAAGGCTTTTTAAGGGAGACATAATTTACATGTAGGATGTGCCTGAAATCTGGAGGGGAATCAAAAGAAAGTCTAGCCTGAACACCTGCCCACTGTTACTTGTGACTGTGTAAGAGATGTTAAATATTTGTATCAGAATCAGAATCAGAAATACTTTAATAATCGCAGAAGGAAATTACAGTTCCAGTACAACCATCCATCACATACATCATAAACATTTCGGGGGAACGATTGACTGAGGCCTTGCTGCCGAGGACCCCGCCTGAAGCGGTTACCATAGGGCACTGCCGTTAACTATGTGGAAAGATAGGAGCCACATTTGGGGAGGGAGAGGAAAAAAAGACATATTTCACACTTTATCCTATTCCAGGATACAGTTTGAGATATCAAAAAACCTCGCACGAGAAAAGCACATATGACGAGACAACATTTAAGCAGGGGGTTAACCTTGGAGACTAGTCACATGAAGTTCGTATGTTGTTGTGGGCGTCAGTTATGTGTGTCTGTTTGGGTGAAAGATGTTATATTTCCATGAACGCTCTCCAGAGGGCCATTTGCCCTTGATGTTATCAACCTGGCCCACATGTATACACATAGAAAATTACTGGGACGGTTACCAATTTGTTGTTGTAAAAGAAAAACTGATAGTGGAACCTTAAACATGACATGAGTCTGGGTTCGCGGACTCACGCTGTAAACTGCTCAGCAGCAAGAAGTCTTCACATCAAACTGTGTGCGGTGGGTACCTGCTAGAAAAGAAATGGCTCTAGGTGTTCAACTAGCTAATCCAATAAATCATCCCTTCCCCCACTTCGTCCCACTGGCAGAAAGTGTGGGAAAGGAAGGAAATTGTCATGAGAAATGTAGGCAATAGACCAGTTCACGCGTGACGTCAGCGCTACATCCGGATCTCGGTGGTTGGCAAAAACAGCGCTGTCGTCTACTACTGTGACAAAACGGGTGATTTAGAGCGTATTTTTAGTTAGTTTATTTTTGGAATCTAAACAATGCCTACGACTTGTTGTGCTCCCGGTTGCACACAGAGGCATTCCAAATCGTCGGATGTACGTTTCTGTCGTTTACCGAAGGAGGAAGGACGAATAAAGAATTGGATATTTTCAATGAAAAGAGCGCAGTCAGACACTCCCAATGGACTGGGGGATCCATCATACTGCGACAGAATTTGCAGTCTACACTTCATCTCCGGTAAATACAACTTAATTCTGCTCTAGTCATTGTTCTAGTTAAATAGCGGCGGAGGGGAGATGGTGATCGCTACACGGGCCGGAGAAGCGGTAGCAGCAGCCGCTGACTATTCCGGCCCGTGTAGCGATCGCCACCTCCCCTCCCCTCCGCCCGTTCACGGGCGCTAGTACTTCTGTGTTTACGCTGCAATGTCGCCGACACCCCCACCCATTTTAACAAGACAAAAACACCAAAATAGTCCGTAGTAAACAATGTTTTTTTTTAACCTACTGGGCGGGTCTTCCTCTCTGCTGAGACGCGGTCTGTATGACGCCGCTTTGTGATTGCACAAACGTGTGAACAACATCCATCCATCCATTTTCTGAACCGCTTAATCCCTCATGGGATCGCGGGGGTTGCTGGTGTCTATGTCCCGATATAAGATAATTGTAGCCGTCCAGTGGTTTCATGGCTTTCATGCTCTCTCGTCTGTACTGGCCTGCGTGTTTATAATGCAGCTGTATATGTCGCGGTGCGGAACACTTGGCAGCATTTCACAGACTCGCTCCGTCCCTTCAGGCTTTTGCTGTGTGGATCTGGCAATCTGATACCATCAACCATCAACTTAGTCTTAAAACGATCTTGTGATACGTTATCTAAAGAAGAAAAATATGCGGAGAACTCATCAGTTTCTCTGTTTGCGTCCGCCATTGTGTTCGCTTTTTGCCAACCAGTCCGGCGCGCATGCGCGAAAAACCCGCATCAAAACAATAACAATGAACTGGTCTATAGGTACGCTCGACTATGAAGGATAAAATGTCCGTGGAGAGTCTGCTCATAGTACACCTGAGTATGTGGGAGCCTTAGGGCCCCTGCAGAAGTTCTATGCATTTAAAACAGGCCTTGTTAAAGAGAGCAGTTTAGCGTTATGGAGTCTGGTTTGACTGCAGACTGGTAGGTTCTATCCCAAGAGACAAACATTTATGCATGTCTTCTGTTACTGGCATTCCTAATTGTTATTTCCATGCAAACACTCACTAGAAGCCTTCTGTTTGTGTGTGATAAATACAAAGTGTCATGATTTTGTCTTGGATGAACCCGGACACAGCACGCACACACAGAGCTGATTTTAAGAGAGTTTATTGCAAGCAGTGGATGATGATCACATGAAGAACCAGAGTCTGTTATCAGGCGGAGATGAAGGATGCAGGAGCTGGCTGGCAGCAGCTGGCTGGCAGGAGCAGAGCGGAGAGACTGACCAGGAACCGGGAGTGAAGCCAGAGTCCATGAAAACGGGAACGGAGGTACAGAGTCCATGAAACGGAGGAGCAAAGTCCATGACACAGAGGGGAGCTGGGCTGCTGCAGAACCAGGAGTGTAACCAGAGACCATGAAGACGAAGACGGAGGAACAGAAACCAGCAGCGCAGCAAAACAGAAACTAAACTTGACGAGACAGGAACCAAGACGTGAGGACAGGAGCAGACAGGCATGTTATAGAGTGACTGAACACTACGAGCCGGCGATGAAGAACAAACAGTGGTGAGCTTATAAAGGGTGAGAGCAGGTGGAACGAGTTATGGGGTGATTAGAGCCTGACAGGTACTCCCAATCAAAGCTGCGCTGGGAAGGGAGGAGGCAGGAAATGTTCAGAATGCAGCCTTCAGGCTGCATCCTGACACAAAGCAAAAATGGAAAAAAAAAGTATTTGCAGGTAAACCATGCAACACCCTGAGAAAGTAGCCAGGTGAACGATAGCACACAGCGTCTCACACGTCACCCTGAGGATTCTGCCTGAATCACTCTCTCATAAACTGAATATCCGGCCCATAGAGAAAACTGCACTATAGAGTATAACTCATTATACACATTGGGCAAATATAACAGCGCGTATGGGAAAGAAAATAAATAACATTTCACTTCAAAACTTGCACTACGCAGCTTTAAGAGGAAAAGACCCAACCAATCCACATGGCCCAAATGTTAAAATTTTTTCCCCTTTATAAATGGTATGGTAAAAATGGGCGACAGTGGTGCAGGAGTTAGGTATTTTGTCCTGCAATTGACCGGTTGCCGGTTTGATCCCCCGCTCCGACCGCCTCAGTCGTGTCCTTGGGCAAGATGCTTCACCAGCATTTCCTGCTGGCGGTGGTCTGTCTGCCCCAAGGCTGCTGTGGCTATTAACATAGCTCACCACGTCAGGTGTCAATGTGTGTGTGTGAATGGGTGAACGAATGTGAAGCTCTTTGTGTAATGCCTGGGGTCTAGAGCCCGAATTCAACCGTACACAGAGCCGTGGATTAAGGAGCTTTTATTGCCACAAAGAAGGTTGGAAGGATCAGAGAAAGGACCGGGCCGAAGCCGACTGGAGATGGTGGAGGTGTCTGGTGGGGAAACCTGACTACAGGCGTCTGGTGGGAGAACCTGACTACAGGCGTCTGGTGGGAGAGCCTGGCTACAGGCTGTTGTGAAGGAAGCCTGGCTACAGGCTGTAGTGGAAGCCAGACCCTTGGCAACAAAAAGTCTCAAAACCAGCCTCTGGAGGATGTCAGACAGTGACAGCCAGTAAAGTCTCTCCCAGAGCTGGCTGTCTACCAGGGCGACCAGGGGTTGAGGCTTCAGAAGAATGCCGAGGGGGTCAAAGTTTCCAGGAGACCACGGGCGCTGAGCCTTCTCCCGAGGCCCGGGGCGCCCGAAGGAGGAAGCGTCCACCTGGGTTCCCACCTCGCAGGTCGGCGACGGACCATCCTGAGTCTCCGCGTCGCAAGACGGCGACAGACCCTCCTGGGTCTCCCCGTCGCAAGTCGGCGACGGACCCACCTGGGTTCCCACCTCGCAGGTCGGCGACGGACCATCCTGGGTCTCCGCGTCGCAAGTCGGCGACGGACCCTCCTGGGTCTCCGCGTCGCAAGTCGGCGACGGACCCTCCTGGGTCTCCGCATGGGGCTTGAAGGGAGCCGAGGCGTCGGCCGGACCCTCGGCGACGGGTTCGGGAGCCGAGGCGTCAGCCAGACCCTCGGGGACGGGTTCGGGAGCCGAGGCGTCAGCCAGACCCTCGGGGACGTGTTCGGGAGCCGAGGCGTCAGCCAGACCCTCGGGGACAGAGACAGGAACAGGGCCGCAGTGTGCACAGCCCGTCCATGGACCGGAACAGCCCCTCTGGGGAACAGGTCCTCCCTGTCCTTATAGAAGAAGTCCCAAAGGTGAGACTCCTCTATATGTGGTGCGGCCGCTGTAGAATCGTCCCGGACTAGGGCGTGTGCACCCTCGCAGACCGGCTCTGGGACTGAAGAGTCGGCCAGATCCTTGGTGACCAAATCAGGAGCCACGACGTCGGCCAGACCCTTGGTGACAGGAGCAGGGCTGCTGTAGAATGCCCTGAGAGCCGCTCTATAGTTGCCCTCCAACTCCTTTAATTTTCTCTCCAGCTCCTCGGAGTACTGAGAAAAAAGGGTCTCCCTCAGACGCTTGATAATTGGAGCAAAAGTCCTCACCTTATCCTCCAGTCTTCTGTACTCAGAGCTGGGGGCGTCACAAGGGGGAGCTGTGGAGAGCTCGGCTCCGTTGGTCTGCGGGCTCCGGACTGCAGAGCAAGGAACTGGGCAGGAAGTAGCAGCAGGAGCAATGGAGGCTACCGACTGGGACAGGGGCTCGGCAGCAGACGGCAGCCGGGTTGGCTCGGCTAATGGCTGCACGGAGGAGAGAGAGACCGGACAGGCAGGCTGACGTCTTCGCATCTGGCGGCGAGCCGATCCATGCAGGACAGCCGAATCCAACTGACTAGACGGGACCGCTACAGCCTGCGGAGCCCTCCGCGGCTCCTAGTCATCCTCCATAATGCTCCGGTTTCCGAACGGGCTCTGAGTGGGCGACGGACTCTGTTGGGGCCGGTTCGTTTCTGTAATGCCAGGGGTCTAGAGCCCGAATTCAACCGTACACAGAGCCGTGGATTAAGGAGCTTTTATTGCCACAAAGAAGGTTGGAAGGATCAGAGAAAGGACCGGGCCGAAGCCGACTGGAGATGGTGGAGATGAAGCGGGCAGACGGAACGCTGGAGCGCTGACAGACCGGGCCTGATGAGCTCCGGAGCTGGGTCCGAGACGTGCTTGACGAAGTGGGACAGGTGGTGCGTCGGAGCAGGGACCAGGACGTGAAGGAGGACTGTGGCTGTGGTACGTCAGGGTGAAAGCCAGGACGTGCTGGTGGATCGAGACAGGAGGGGAGACTGGAACACAAAGTTGAGAGGTGAGTAGGTGGCAAGATCCACTAACCTGGGATGGCGTGAGGTAGCAGACTGGCTGGCGAGGAGTGCAAAGGCTGGAGAGTGTGAGGGAAGCTGGATGTCTGGTAATCGAGGGAGTAGATGGTCTTGGAGATCAGAACAAACTGGCAAAGACAGACTGAAAGACGAGTGCTTAAATAGGGATGGCCTGACAGGAGTAATTAGAGCAGGGAATTAGTTGCAGGTGACGGTGATCAGTGGGGAGGAGGTGATCAGGCGAAAGACTGAGCTAGAATCATTACACTTTGGGGTCATCGGACTAGTTAAAGCGCTATACAATTACAAGCCATTTACGATTTTACCCCTTTTTAAATCATGAATTAACTGTGATTAACCACACTGAAGACAATTTATCTAATGAAGCTCTAGTGGAGCTCTGGATGGCGGATAGACTCACCTCAGTCCTGGGTTTGAGTGCCCGCCCATGGACCTTTGCTTCATGTCTCCCTCCTGTTGTGCCATAAAGAGCGTGCCGGACTGCATTTCCCATGAGGCAAGGTGGTCAAAATGGCCACCAACTCCCATCATTCAACACGGCCCAAAATGGCCGCCAACCGAGATAAGGTTGCTATGGTGACAACTATAAAACACAGCCGCACACGGCATTCTGCCTTCTTCCCTGGCCCAACGCCAACCTGAGAAGACACACAGCTGTTTCACTTCATTGGGGTAATCCCACGCCACGTGCTTGATAACTTCGCTGGACCGAAGGTTGTTGAAGCAAACTTATCCCTGCATTAATTATAGCAGGAGGTCGACTTAAAAAGTACTTTTAATTCCCTCTGCTCAAAAGACTGAGAGACGCCTTATCTCCCAGTGATCTAAAGAGGACCCCGCTTTTGTCTGGCCAACAAAGCGACTGTAAGCCCGGAGGAAGAGACAAAGGAGCTTCTTCATCCTGTCCCCGCTGCTGCCCGCTTCTGCCTACAACCGCGCACCTGCAACTGTCAAGAGCTCCAGGACACACGCGGACCCCGCAGCCGGGATCTCACTCCTGAATCACCTCAAAGTAACGGGGTTCTCCCCTTTTATTTGTTTTTTCGCCGTATGGTGATAAAGCTGTGCCTGGGCAGGCGTTAGGGACTTTAGGTTAATGCGTGTTACTCCAAGGCGGAGTTTGTTTTTAACTGTTGAATATTTTCTTTGTATGTGCATGCATTTGTGAAAGCGATTATTTGCTGTGTTGATTTGTGGTTTATCAATAACCCCGTGGGTCACTGCTTCAGTTCTTTTCCATCTTCTTCCATGCTTTTCCCCCCCTCTCTTTTCGCCTCATCTTATCAGTGAATTCGATCGCTTTGTTTGAATCTTAGTTCGCGGTTTTCCTTTAAACTCACCCGTAAACCACTCCCTCTCGGAGCGAGGTACCGCCTCACATTAGCGTAAGCGTGGTGACATCATTAGGACCTCCCCTCACGCATCACGCAAATTTGCAGAGCATACGTCATCATAGTCGCCATCTTGGGAGGGTGTCGGATGACTGAACTGTAGGTATCTTAGCGGGAATAGCTTTGTAAGACATCAAAGCGTCCGGTGGGACTCTCAAAGCTGTTCTGTCTGTCAATGCTGCTACGTCAAATGCCGATGTTCTGAGTGTGGTTTAAACAACCGTGAGCTGAACTAAGATTTGCTACCTCTCATTTTAACCCATTTGTTTTTTGTTTGTTCTTTTATTTCTACATATATTTTGCATGTTTAGTTTAGTAGCGAGTAAGATTTCCAAGGTCGTTGAATCAGAGAATTACTGTAACAGGGAATTGCTTTTGGTTCAATAAAAACGACGACTGCGGAATAGAAATTGTTTTGTGTTCAATCTAATTCACAGTTGCAAGGTTATTCAGAATTCAGAGCTAGCTCCTTTCGGAGTTAACATCTGATATTAATACAGAGACATATCATTGGATGGTGATAAGGAATAAGGATTATTATAATACCAAATTATAATTAATAATAATAATAAGCATATTCAAACAGCTTCTGGCATAACACTCCTCTTTTCTTAACCACATTTTCTGTCAGCCTACGTTCAAAAAAAGACTACTAGGGCTACAAAAATAAAAAGGCTCATTGTCAGCTATCAGAAATGCTTGATGATATTTGTTGCTACAAAGAGTGCCACAACTAGGTTTAGGGGACACTTACTTTCTTTGTATTTTACTTGTGGCCAGTTTGACGTGGATAGCTGTTTTTCGTTTTCCTTATGAATTGAACTTTATATTTGAATGTACTCAGCTTATCTTTGTATGATATTAGCATTTATTGCTGATCTGAAACCTTTATATGTGACAGAAAATCAAGAATATCTGCAAGAAGACAAATAATTTTATGAAAAACAGCATGATGATATTTTTATGTATTCATTTACTGCAATGCCTTTTTATTCTTTGCATACATTGGTTTGTTAAGCACTTTTGTTTATATTAGCTTCATGAAAAGCAATATATAAAGGATGGATGTATATTTTCAACTCCTTGTTCAACATTGTTGTTTTCATAACTGCTATGTAAATAAAATGGTATGGTAATTTTAGGTATATAGTAAGCAACAATACACATTACATACAGATCTATTTTATGCGAGCAGACAGTTAACCTGTTTGATCTGCAACATAGCCCATGTTTCAGTTTTTGGCCCCTTCTATGATTGAGATCAACACCCCTAGTCTAAATTATTCACCAAAAAGAAACCCTGAAGCAAATGCCTACCAATGTGCCACCGGATCATTCCATTCTTACAATGTTGAATACATTTGGCTCTCGTCTGTCACATTGTCACAGTTTGGGTTTTTATCCAGGGAACCTCAAATCCTGCCAAACAGACGATTTAAGGCAGAGGTCACGGATTAGCGGACCAGGGTCCAGATCCGGACCCACCTGCTCGCCAATCCGGACCCAACCTGATTTAAAACATTTATATATTACTGCATGTTGTCCGACGACAGTGTCTAACTCAGGGGTTAAAGTTCTCCATTGCTGCGACGGATTTCCGTCATTTGGAAATTGAGCGCAAAAAGTCCCGTCTAGACTTTTTATTCAAGATTTTAAACAGAAGCTGCTCTTAACCAATTAAACCTGGCAGAGCCGGGACATTAGCCAATCAGAAAGAGAGTAGGGCAGGTCTTTGCAAAGCGGACGTTGCCAGTCTGAGTTTTATCGGTGTTCATCATTTTAACTTTTGGAAGAACATCTCAAATTGACCACAGATGGTATGAATGAAAGTAGCGGTGGTCAAAGGTTTCTTTGGATTAATGCAAACCAGCAGGTCAGCAAGTTCAGCGGATAGAACAGCTGACAACAACTTCCCTCGGTAAGCGTTTCTGTCTCTGCTCTTGCAGTTAATCAATGAGTTATTTCCACCTGTGGCCATGTCACCTGTCTGCGTTTATTCCCTCGCTGATAAACGCGGCGACCAACCAGGGATCTCCTCGTGATTCGCTATTATGTTATTATTTGCTATTAACACAAAGAAGAGTAACGCGCTAGCTCAGGCTAATTTAGCATGACCCTGCATAACCTGTGCTGTTCCGAAGCAAAGAAGGCAGAGCTGCATCTGCTGTCGGTATGCAGTAGTGTTCACCTGATGAGCAGCTGCGCTCCTGGACACTAAATAAAATTACAAGGATTTTGATGCTTACAGATTAAGAAAACTACATCAAAAAGATAAAATAAATAAACTGCAGCTACAACATGGACTGGAGAACGGGCTCTAACTGGGTGAGGCCAGAGAAAGGCGATTGTCAGTGAGTTTTTTTATGAAGTTAAAGTGGAGGGTTCATCCTGGACTCATCCTGGACAGCTCTTTAGTCACTGGGCTAAAATATAACCATTTTATTAAACTTCAAAAAAGGTAAATCATGCCTGTTTTATAAACTGTAATGATTAATTGGTGAACAATATCGGGCAAAGCAGAGACTGATTACTGTCGTGCAATCTGTGTCAAATTAAAATGTATTATGTCATGATAGTGTTGGTGATGTGTCCTGCATTTCCAAGGCTGTGTTTGGCCTTGTATGATCATAATATTGGTTTATATTGAATGTGACAGGGAGCCAGTGGAGTTGATGTACAGGTGTGAAGTAGATGATGTAATGATGAAGCTGCTGTCCTCTGAATCAGCTGCAGTTTATGGAGGGTTTCTGGAGGACAGAGAGGAAAGGGAGCTGGGATTGTAAAGTGGACTGTGGACCAGTTTGTCAACAGTGTGAAGGAAGAACTTGATGCTGCAGAGATGAAAGTAACCCAGATGATGATGTGGAAAGTGAAGGAGAGGCTGTCCAGGATGACGCAAAGGGTCTAAAGCTGAAAGGTGGCAGAGATACAGGATATTTTAAAAGTACCAGATTTAGTTGACTTTGCACATTAAGCAAGTGAGCCAACTAATGCGGCATGACGTCCACGGCCCCTGGAATATATGGGCTGGCGAGAAAAAGTTTTCAGTCAAACATTATTTTTGCTTCAACCCCTGTGCTAACTTCACTTGCGCTGCTTCTCTTGTTAATATGGCAAAGCCCTCCGGAGCGTCAGGCACTAGGATGCACGTGATGCAAATTAGCCAATGAGCTGTGAGTCAGGGTTGCTGCTGCTGGCTACTTTTTAGACAAAGCAGGCAAACCTGTGGCAAGCCAGGCGGTGAGAAACAATGAGAAGACGCAGAGAAAAAGAGAGAAGAGTGGAATACTGCTGGAACAGATGGCGTGCCCTCGTGAAAGAAAAGTGAAGTGTCTCATTTGTTCTGAGACAGTCGCTCTCATTAAAAGCAGCAACATAAGGCGTCACTACGATATGAAGCACAGCACATGTTCCCAAACATATCCGCTTGCTCATACATACGGAGAAAATAGCCGATTTAAAGGCGCAGAAAGAAAGAGTACCTTGATATGTGGTTGAGGTTGGCTTTGAGGCCAATCAAACCCAGGTTTAAAATCCTTGCAGGGCAGCCTAAAGCTCACTTCTCTCATTAAGCCATAAAAAAGAAATTAAAAAAAGTTCAGGTGTTTTATAAAACATGTGAAAGTCAAGAAATTGTCTATATACCAAACTTTGAAAGATTTTGGTTCTCTATTTCAAAAAGCACTTTGGATGTTAAAATAGAAAAACGTTCTATTTTTATGTTATTTTTTTGTTTAAAAAGTCAATGTATAAGGTGGATGCATAAACATTTTATTTCAGTGTTAAATACTGTTTGAAGTAACAGATTGTAATTACAAATGTGTCCGGACCTTTACTGGTTGTTGATTTTCTTTATTCGGACCCCGCTGATTTTTAATTAGTGACCCCTGATTTAAGGCATTGGAAGGTTCTTCGATGGTTTTGTAGCTGAGTTTTGCAGGTCTGGCTGACGTATTTATTAATTAACTCTATGAACAAAACAGAACAACTGAAGAATTACTTCCTTTCTCACTACCAAATAAGAGT
Organism: Fundulus diaphanus; assembly: GCA_037039145.1. Classification (NCBI taxonomy): domain Eukaryota; kingdom Metazoa; phylum Chordata; class Actinopteri; order Cyprinodontiformes; family Fundulidae; genus Fundulus; species Fundulus diaphanus. Next base: position 44,827,489 of record CM073127.1, on the reverse strand, counting down.
CTGATGAAACAGACTTCATTTGGACAGTACTGTGATATTTTAATATTCCCAATAGTCAAGTAACTCACTACTACTACTCACTATGGATGTTCACATTGTTTTAATATCCTGTAATATTTTCCATAAGTCCTAAAATAACAAACAGAATCATGTAAATTCTGTCTACAACACATCCCACTGTTCTTCACAATGCATTCTTCACAATGCATTCTTCTCAAGAAGGACTAATTTATTTTCACTTGTCAAACTGGATATTCTGTTGTCAGTAATCTGTATATTATAAAGCTTGATGCTCCACATTACTCCAGACTTTTTGAATTGAGAAAGCTTCCTGGATAGGAAGCGAAACGTCTTCAAACTACAGAAAACAAGTCCAGTTGCTTTGTTTTTTACTTTTTTTGGAATGACCATGACCTGGATGACTGAGAATCTTCACCAGTAATCTGTAACACAACGGGCTCTCTACATGACAAGCATGGCTCATCCCTTGTTCTTCAGTTTGGAGCACCTGAAGCTGGCACTATTGTTTGTTTTTCTACATCAAAAAGGCCTTCTGTACTTAAACTGGGTAATTTCCCTCTACCTTTCTTCCCAGGACTGCTTATCTGTTTGTTCTGAGTAGACCCGTGCACTGTTCTTTTTGTACCACCCCTTATGCCTTATGAGATTTCACAGCAGGAATATTCCTTCAAAAACATTTCAGTAGAGAGTGTTTCTATAATTATGCCGGGAACATATAATAATAATTTCAACTGAAAGCAATATGGGGTGAATGTGTGGAGTTAAACATTGATTCTGATAGGTGAGCATTTATTTTTCCACTTATAGAGAATAAACTCACAGGCAGTGCAACAGTCGGACTGATATTTTTGATTCTTGTTTTTGTATGACTAGTAGAGCTGCAGTGAGTCAAAGAAACTATTGATTTAATATAGAACGCAACGGTTTCATGTTAGACCGACTATAATTACTGAAGATCCCGCTTTTGAAAAAATAGACACCAATCTGAACACATGATAGATTGCAGAAGTTTATCACGAACAAGGCAATTTGGTACCATCAAACCTTCATTGCTCAATAGCCCATTAACACTGGTCTAGAGCAGGGGTGTCAAACTCATTTTGGTCTAGGGGCCGCATTCAGCTTAATCTGATCTCAAGGGGGCCACACATGTAAACTGATTGCAAGATTAAATAGAACTAATAAAAGTGGACTTGCTGTTGATTTTTATACTAAACGAATTTCCCTTTTACAAAACATATTAAGAATAACCTCAGAGTTTAAGAAAAGTATTTGCAATTTCAACAATACTTTTATTCAGTTAAACATTTATTTAAGTGCATTATGCATAGGAACTGGTCACAGTGATTGTAAGATGTTGAAAAACATTTATTCACAGTTTTTGGGACTTAAAAACACCGTCCTGCATGACAAAATACATCAAACAGATAAGAAATTAAGAAATTATTAAAAAGCAATGTTCCACATCTGAAGCTCAGTGCTGCTGTTAGTTCCGATTGTAACGCTTATTAAAGCTTGGCGCCTGACTACGGCCATATATGGCAAGAGGCAGTCAGAAAGGTTCGGCTGAGGAGCCTGTGTGTAAATAACAGACAAGTACTTATTGTATTCAAACTTATATTTTTTACATACATTTAGGGAGGTATTCAATAATAGTATTCATATTTTCCTATGAATATAAACAACGAAGTACGTTTTTTTCGGTAATCATTGTTGAATAATGATAATGCATTTGGCCGCCGGGCCGCGGGCCGTACGTTTGACACCCCTGGTCTAGAGTCAGAGTGGGACTCTAGACCTTCATCAAAACCTGTTCTTATGGAGCCAGAAGGGTCTCAAAATTCACAAATGCACAGGACCAGATTCACACACACACAGGAAAAGATCCACACACACACAGGGCAAGATCCACACACACACAGCTCGATTCACACAAGCACAAAAAATCCACACATGCACAGCACAAGATTCACCAATGTATTTCTGGTCCATAAACAATTATAAATTAAATTACAAAGTACCAGTGTTTGTGTGTGGATTTTTGAGAATCCCCTGCCGTGCCCCGATTCACAAATGCATTTTTTTAAACAGGGAATGGTTTGCAACCAATCAGAAGCCTCCCTTGTATAAGCCAATCACAGGAAAGTACTCCACGTGGGGTGACTTACTCATAAGCCAATCACATTCAACCTGTTCAGAAAGCGCGTACTATGAGCACAAGGCGCTTTTCAGACCTAAGCATGGATTCTGACAACGTCTGTGGAGCGGTAAGTAAAACATATAACTTGATATGCTTAGCTTATTGTCTGCTTGGTATGATACTTTGTTTTTTTATTAATTTTAATTGGTTTATTAGTGCAACTGCAGCATAGTTCCTAAGGGATACAGAGAAAGCGATAGCTTCATTTAATGTCAGGGTTCTGCCAGCTGCAGCCTTTTTTTCTCTCCCTGCTCGCTCCGGATCCACTCCGCAGCACTCCACAGCGCTCCTTGGTCTAACTCCGCCGTACTTCCTCCGTCTGATCTCCAGTCGGCAGCCGGCCAGCAGTGATCTGCCCAAGCTCTCATCGGCCTCGTCGTTACTTGCTTCCCCTGTGCCCTGACGATTCGCCTCTGACGCCCCTGTCCCACAAGCCACCATCGCTCTGGCGGATAGACCAATTCACGCGTGATGTCACAAGCAACATCCGGGTCACACTGGTAGGCAAAAACAGTACTGTTTTCGCCTACCAGCGTGACAAAACGGGTGATTTAGAGCGTACTTTTAGTTAGTTTATTTTTGGAATCTAAACAATGCCTACGACTTGTTGTGCTCCCGGTTGCACACAGAGGCATTCCAAATCATCGGACGTACATTTCTTTCATTTACCGAAGGACGAAGAAGGAGAAAGAAATGGATAATTTCAATGAAAAGGACGCAGGCAGACAATTCCAATCGACTGTGGGAGCCATCATACCACGACAGAATTTGCAGTCTACACTTCATCTCCGGTAAATACAACTTAATTTTGCACTAGTCATTGTTCTACTTAAATAATTATCTAAATAAAAATTAGGATATACAGTCATGGCCAAAGGTATTGAGAATGACACAAATATTATATTTTCACATGATCTGCTGCCCTCAGGTTTTCATGTGTGTATGTCAGATGTTGTCATCACATACATACAGAAATAAAATTGCAATCATATTATGACTAACAAAAGCTTTTAATGACAGTTAGAATGAGTTAATGCAGCAAGTCAATATTTGCAGTGTTGACCCCTCTTCTTCAGGACCTCTGCAATTCTCCCTGGCATGCTCTCAATAAATTTCTGGACCAAATCCTGACTGATAGCAGTCCATTCTTGCACAATCAATGCTTGCATTTTGTCCGAATTCCTAGGTTTTCGTTTTTCCACCCGTCTCTTAATGATTGACCACATGTTTTCAATGGGATTAAGATCAGGGGAGTTTCCAGGCCATGGACCCAAAATCTCTATGTTTTGTTCCCTGAGCCAGTTAGATATCACCTTTGCTTTATGTCAAGGTGCTCCATCATGCTGGAAAAGGCATTGTTCATCACCAAACTGCTCTTGGACGGTTGGGAGAAGTTGCTCTCAGAGGACATTCTGGTACCATTCTTTATTCATGACTGTGTTTTTAGGTAAGACTGTGAGAGAGCCGACTCCCTTGGCTGAGAAGCAACCCCACACATGAATGGTTTCAGGATGCTTTACAGTTAGCATGAGACAAGACTGGTGGTAGCGCTCACCTCGTCTTCTCCGAACAAGCTGTTTTCCAGATGTCCCAAACAATCGGAAAGGGGATTCATCAGAGAAAATGACTTTACCCCAGTCCTCAGCAGTCCACTCCCTGTACCTTTTGCAGAATATCAGTCTGTCCCTGATGTTTTTCCTGGAGAGAAGTGGCTTCTTTGCTGCCCTCCTTGAGACCAGGCCTTGCTCCAAGAGTCACCGCCTCACAGTGCGTGCAGATGCACTCACACCTGCCTGCTGCCATTCCTGAGCAAGCTCTGCACTGCTGGTAGCCCGATCCCACAGCTGAAACACTTTTAAGAGACGGTCCTGGCGCTTGCTGGTCTTTCTTGGGCACCCTGGAGCCTTTTTGGCAACAATGGAACCTCTCTCCTTGAAGTTCTTGATGATGCGATAGATTGTTGACTGAGGTGCAATCTTTCTAGCTGCGATTCTCTTTCCTGTTAGGCCATTTTTGTGCAGTGCAATGATGACTGCACGTGTTTATTTAGAGATAACCATGGTTCACAGAAGAGAAACAATGATGCCAAGCACCAGCCCCTTTTTAATCATGACAGATTGATCTCCAGCCCTGTCCTCATCACCACCCACACCTGTGTTAATGGAGCAATCACTGAAACAATGTTAGCTGGTCCTTTTAAGGCAGGGCTGCAATGACGTTGAAATGTGTTTTGGGGGATAAAGTTCATTTTCTAGAAAAATATTGACTTTGCAATTAATTGCTGTTACGCTGATCACTCTTTATAACATTCTGGAGTATATGCAAATTGCCGTTATAAAAACTGAAGCAGTAGACTTTGTAAATATTCACATTTGAATCATTCTCAATTCTTTTGGCCATGACTGTATACTTAAGTCAAGACGATAACGTTCTTTCCGTAATAATATACGTACATGTACAATGTATGCAAACCCTCTGGCATGAGTCTGTGAAAAGGATTAATTTTATTTTATTTATTTTTTTTATTTATCTTTTATTTAACCAGGTTATACCCATTGAGATTAAAAATCTCTTTTGCAAGGGAGACCTGGCCAAGATAGGCATCAAAATTACATCACATCATTACATACGTACAAAGACACACACAAGAAAGCCAAATATGCACTTACAATAAAATCTCATTTAAAACATTGACATGTGAGGGAGTCCAACTCAAATCATCTCATTCTCAGCTTAAAAATACCCAAAGGAACCAATTAATAAGACAATATATCCAGTAACGGAATATATATTCAATTGTTGATTTAGAGATACTTTACAGTGACTACTCTAAAAATATTTAGATCTGAGATTTATAATGTAGCGTTGGGATGGGGATACCTTGGCTTTCACAAAGCACACAGTCGTGTCCTTCTCCAATATGTTACACAAACATGTCTGAACATGTCCCGATATGAAATAGTTGTAGCCGTCAAGTGATTTCATGGCTTTCATGCTCTCTCGTGTGTATTGGCCTGGCGTGTTGATAAGGTAGCTGTATATGTCAATGTACGGAACACTTGGCCAGCATTTCACAGACCTGCTCCGTCCCTTCAGGCTTTTACGGTATGGATCTGGCAATCTGATACCATCAACCATCAACTTATTCTTAACGATCTTGTGATACGTTATCTAAAGAACAAAAATACGTTGAGAACTCGTCGTTTCCTTTGTTTTCGTCCGCCATTGTGTTCGCCTTTTGCCTACCAGTCAGGTGCGCATGCGCGAAAAACCCGAATCAAAACAATAACAATGAATTGGTCTATACCGCAGTGAAGTTGGATATCGGATATTCAAGCTCCGCGGAATCAGTGGGATCTAGCTCACGGTTGATCCAGCTGAGGGACTCCGATTTCGGCCAGCGTCTCTCAGCTGCTCCCTCCTCCCACAAGCGGTGGTGCAGTTAGAGACCGTCAAAAAAGTTTTGAGCCAAGCACTCTTGAGAAATAAAAATCAATAAATTCCTTCTCTTGTGACCAGCTAAGACAAAACTAATATAAAACCATGGCAATAAATAACATCTGTAAGGCACAGTTGTTTTTATTCCATTTTAAGCTATGTTAAATTTTTTAAGATATTTTTAAAGACAAAAATTGGGACTTTTCTTCAATAGCTCCCAGGTCATGTGACTCACTGACTCAAAACCTGCGTTAAATTCTTCTACTATATTAGCCTGATGGGGCACACTTGTTTTTATTTCATTTTAAGCCTTTTTATATTTTTAAGAATTTTTACAATAAAAATTTAATGTTTTTCTTCAATAGCTTCCAGGTCATGTGACCCACTGACTCCAAACCTGTGTGAAATTGTTCTACTACTTTAGCCAGATGAGGCCCACTCATTTTTATTCTGTTTTAAGTCTTTTTATTTATTTTTTAAGATTTTTTATAATATTTCAATAGCTTCCGGGTCATGTGACCAACTGACTCCAAGTCTGTGCGAAATTGTTCTACTACATTAGCCTTATAGAGCACAGCGTCGATGTTGTTGAAACAAAGGACAGTTTCATTGACAACATATAACTCTAAAGCAGGGGTGTCAAACGTACGGCCCGCGGGCCGCCAAATGCATTATCATTATTCAACAATGATTACCGAAAAAAACGTACCCACACAGAAAATTTAATTAAGACCTTGAAAGAACCCAGTACATATATTAAAAAGTGTTATTTAAGATAAGATAACATTAGCTAATCCTTTTTTTATCCCACGACGGGGAAATTTATAGGATTAAAGCAACAGGCAGGTGCACACATCACAGACAAAATTACATAAGGATTGAAAGATATAAGAGGTGGATTAGCGAAAAAACACTGAACATAACATTATTGTTATTATTATTATTATTATTATTTAATTGTAATAATAAAATAAAAACCACAAAACCCAAAAGGTCAACAGTTTCATGATACATCAAGCTTAGGGACTGGCTAATATACAGCAGGTCAAAAAAGGCCATATTTTGACTGCAGTGCTTGCTGTTCTCTTATGAAGAAAAGATCAACTAGTGCACTAAATTCAATAGATGGGTTGAAAATATCCAGTATAAAATACAGAGATTCCCAGGGCATGAAGTATACAGTTAAGTTGACTTTTTTTGGTGTGTGTGTGTGTGTGTGTGTGTGTGTGTGTGTGTGTGTGTGTGTGTGTGTGTGTGGTGGCGGCAGGTGTAGAGGGGGGGCCCGGAAAGACTGCGTTGTCCCGGACCCTAGCAAAGCTGTCAGCTGGCCTGGTTGTAACCACTGCCAAGTTAAACTTTCTTATCACCGGAGCACCTTGAGCTTAACATATCACTTAAATGCCAAACACACTGTAGACATCACCAAACAATTCAATGACTCAGAGAAGCTAACCAATGTAATGGCGAAGTGGATAGCTACTCTAGACCTTTTTTGTGCTTCACACTTTGGTATTGAACATAAAATGGTAATGCTGCTCCCTGCTGTTACCTCAGAAATTGCCTGTTTTTGGTAGATTTTTTCCCCATAAAGAGAATTTCGTGTCAGTGGCAATAAGCTTTAATTTATTATTATTGCTATTTTTTGTTTTACATGTTTAAGTTGAGCTTTACACTAAATATGTAATACTGATAAGTGCTACAAATGTTACAACACTTTTGTTCATATGGCAGCAGAACATTAAAATAAAACTGCTCTTTACACTACTTTTGAATTCATTCTTGGAGTTTGCGCATACAATGCGATTAATCATGATTAATCGGGCAAATTATGCGATTAATCGCGATTAAACATTTTAATCGTTGCCCAGCCCTAATATATATATATATATATATATATATTAAAGGTTGTTTTCCTTTGTTGATTAGTGTTTGATGACTAGACATGTTGAGCAATGTGTGCTGCCTGCAAGCCCCCAGTTTTTTGACGGTCCCTAACTGCACCACTGCTTGTGGGAGGAGGGAACAGTTGAGAGACGCTGGCCGAAATCGGAGTCCCTCAGCCGGATAAACCGTGAGCTAGATCCCGGTGATTCCGCGGAGCTTGAATATCCCATATCCAACATCACAGCGGTATCCGCCAGAGCGATGGCGGCTTGCGGGACAGGGGCGCCAGAAGCGAATCGTCAGGGCACAGGGGAAGCAGGTAACGGCGAGGCTGATGAGAGCTCAGGGGGAATCACAGCTGGCCGGCTGCCAGCTGGAGATCAGACGGAGGAAGTACGGCGAAGTTAGACCAAGGAGCGCTGCGGAGCGGATCCGGAGCGGATCCGGAGCGGATCCGGAGCGACTTGTACCTGCAGCACAAGAAACGTGGGTTAGCGAAGGGAGAAGAGAGGCGGCTTTCGACGTCGGCTGCGAGGCCGAACGGTGGAGGCGGACACCTTCTGCTCGGCGCCCCCCCCCCATCAGCAACCACCTGCGGAGAGAGAGGGAGAAAAAGGCTGCAGCCGGCAGAACCCTGACATTAAATGAAGCTATCGCTTTCTCTGTATCCCTTAGGAATTATGCTGCAGTTGCACTAATAAACCAATTAAAATTAATAATAAAACAAAGTATCATACCAAGCAGACAATAAGCTAAGCATATCAAGTTAGATGTTTTACTTACTGCTCCACAGACGACGTCAGAATCCATGCTGAGGTCTGAAAAGCGCCTTGTGCTCATAGTACGCGCTTTCTGAACAGGTTGAATGTGATTGGCTTATGAGTAAGTCACCCCACGTGGAGTACTTTCCTGTGATTGGCTTATACAAGGGAGGCTTCTGATTGGTTGCAAACCATTCCCTGTTTAAAAAAATGCATTTGTGAATCGAGGCACGGCAGGGGAGTCTCAAAAATCCACACACAAATGCAGTGAAGTTTAAAGACCACTGGTACTTTGTAATTTAATTTATAATTGTTTATGGACCAGAAATACATTGGTGAATCTTGTGCTGTGCATGTGTGGATTTTTTGTGCTTGTGTGAATCGAGCCGTGTGTGTGTGTGGATCTTTTCCTGTGTGTGTGTCAATCCTGTCCTGTGCATTTGTGAATATTGAGACCCTTCTGGCTCCATAGTTCTGGCTTCCTTCATTTCAAAGATTTTTTATTAAACACATGCATGCACATTCATATTCAGACTTTTTTGGCTCAACACCCTCAGGATCTTTTAAGAAATGTAAAAGGTCCCAAACCTCCGCATCAACAGACCATTATAATAGGCCTTTTTTCATATAACGTAACAATCTTGTCATATACGAAGAGAAAACCTTTTTGCTTTTGCCATCAGGTGGTCATAAAAACTTGAATGCCTGGCAAAAAGGAACACAATAAGCCATGTCTAAACACAGATTTATACTTTTTAAGACTGGTGGGGACTGGGCATGAGGTAAAAAGGTTTCCAGGCCATCACTGCAAAACACAGACACACGAAAAAATTAGACCAATTTACCAGACATATTTTGGACTATGGGAGGAGATTCGTAGCTAAGGTCTGAGAATATGTTGATGGGACGGCTATTAATTGTGTTCTCAAAAAACCTTGCCTTTATCAAAATTTGTCAAGAAGGAAGCCACTGTTGAAAAGAAAGCTGCAAGATTATACATGGAAGAAGGTTCTCTGGTCAGATGTAACCAAATTTAATCTTTCTGGCCAAAATACAAAATGGTATTTTGTGGCAAAAATCGAACACCTGCATATCTCACTGTAATCCCTATAATCACCATGGCAGAAAGTAGTAACAGTATAATGCTATGGGAATGCTTTGCTCAAGAAAGTTGATGGAGCTAATAACAGAAGAATCCTGGTGTGTTAGATGTTGGAAAAGACATGAGACTGGGACAGAGCTTCACCTTCCAGCAGGGCAACAGCTCTAAGCATACCACCTGAACAGCAACGGGATGATTTTTAACCAAACATATTTAGGTGTTCAAATGGCCTACTCAAAGTTCAGATCTAAATATAAATCATCCTTTAAGGATGGGGGTTTAGGAGCAATTTCCACCTGAAATTACATAACCTGATATAAATCAAGTACTTGACAATTCTGGACTGAATCAGCTGAAGCATATTTGTTCCACAAAGGTTTTAGTGGGCAGTGTGCCAGGCAGACCTGTAATTTTGGTACAATTTAGACAAATGTGCTAAATCTGGTCAAATAAAATTGCTGATTTCCATTGTAGGCCTCCTCCTGCATATGACAAAGCCTTCTGTCATAAGATCTACCCTATGTTTCATCCTGAGGGTGTTGAGCCAAAGTTGATGGAGCTAATAACAGAAGAATCCTGGTGTGTTAGATGTTGGAAAAGACATGAGACTGGGACAGAGCTTCACCTTCCAGCAGGGCAACAGCTCTAAGCATACCACCTGAACAGCAACGGGATGATTTTTAACCAAACATATTTAGGTGTTCAAATGGCCTACTCAAAGTTCAGATCTAAATATAAATCATCCTTTAAGGATGGGGGTTTAGGAGCAATTTCTACCTGAAATTACATAACCTGATATAAATCAAGTACTTGACAATTCTGGACTGAATCAGCTGAAGCATATTTGTTCCACAAAGGTTTTAGTGGGCAGTGTGCCAGGCAGACCTGTAATTTTGGTACAATTTAGACAAATGTGCTAAATGTGGTCAAATAAAATTGCTGATTTCCATTGTAGGCCTCCTCCTGCATATGACAAAGCCTTCTGTCATAAGATCTACCCTATGTTTCATCAAAATGTACCAAGGAGTTGTAGCTGTCTGCAGCTCTGCATATAGCCCCCTGTGCACAAAGCAGCGTGGCAGTTTTGTAAGCTCCGTTACGCATGGACATTACTTCATCAGGACACGTCGGACAAGGACATGCCATACCTTTTTTAAAAGGTAAGGCACTCTAGATTCCACATGATACCAGCCTTCTGGTGGGGGGGGGCATGTCTGTGCAGCTAAGCATTTTTCTTGAAAATCAGCTTTGATATGCAGTTAAAAGGCAACTTGTGTTTAAAGGGCTGTAAAACCCTAGTATTTGTGAAAAAAATTTGCAGACTGTTTTTTTGGTTTAGAAATAGTAAAGCCTCTTCTTTAGGATATATAGTGGAAAAAAGTTGGTAGTTTCTGAACTACTTTTAAAGATGGGTAAAAATGTGCAGCTGTCTGCTCTGCCCACGGTTCCACAAGTTTTAAATAACTGACAAATATAGCACTACTAGACGGACAAGTTGTTGCCCAGATGATCAGCCTAACACTGCCCCAAAACCTGGACAGAATAACTGATAGCTGATAACTGCAATCTCTTTCACAGCATTTAGCATACCCGACTCATTCTCCGAGAGCCTAACATGGTCATTCTCTAAATGGAAGGAACATAGGCTGTTTACAAAAACTATGAATAAGAGATTTTGCTTCAATCGCAGTAACTGCATGACCTATGCAGCCTGCCACTAAAATCCACAACACAGTTGAGATCAACCAGCCATAAAAACCTGATGCGGTAATATGAAATTTTCAGACCATGACAGAATCTCGAGGAAAGTGCACTGTTCAGATCATACAATTGATCCAGTCCCACCTCATCCTGTTCATCATCCTGTTGCAGTCCAGTAATTCTTGACACGCAACCTTGCCTCTGTCTTACTGAAATGTCAAGGCTTTTCTTCCTCTGCAGGGCTTTAGAAGAAAGCCACACACAATTTATTTTAAAAACAGTGATCCACTGGGACCAAACACTGGGTCAATAAAACATTGTCACAAAAACTAGGCTTCTTTTTCTAACTACAAAACACAGGAGGATTTGGAGGATAAGTAAAACTTATTTCATAGAGCGCACAGAAGGTGATCTGTCTCTAACTGTTTATGGATAAGTTATAAGTTGGGTCGTGTCTTCTGGCACTTAAAATTCATTTTGTTAATTTTGTTTATTCTTGTGCCAAAGAAAGACACTCTATTTATTAAGGTGTAAAAGTTCTGAAGTTTTAAGTTTAAATTTCTCAGAGGCTTCATGGTCAAAAATTAGAGTGCATCCCAGATGGGTAACTGTAGACATAAAGTGCCATTTATTTTGCCTTTATTCCAGTGAGGACATTTATTACAATAACAAGTTGTTCCAGACCTTTGAACTTACCTTGAAATCAAATTGTGAACATGAACATTGAGAACCCCTGTTAACAAATTTTAATTGACCATGGTTAGTTAGTTTATTTTTATTCTAGAGGTGCACAACATTAGACTTAGACAGACTTTATTGTCATTTAAATGCACATCACAATGTATATTTGTAAAAACAGAAGCCAAAAGAGAAACATTATAAAAGTAAGTATTTGGCATTTGTCAGGAATGTATCGTATGTATTGTCAGAAATATATCAGATCGGTGTGATCAATGCATCATCAATGTGTGTAATATTGCAGCTGTTGAAAATTTGCTTGCTAAGTGAAACACTTTGATAGTCTTACACTGACCTTTCTGCCCACACCTGATTTATATTGTGGTCAAGATGCTAAAACTTTAGGCAATTAATGGGAGCATTGTGATGATCAAGCCAGAGAAAATTGGTGAAAATTGTTCGCCTAATGTTTTCTAATGCATTGATCAGTTGAAGGGATTTAACAATCCCTTCAACTGATCAACTGCCTCTGCCACTTTACTGCACTGACAGTAAAGAGGGTTAGAGGCATGGATGTTACTATCAACATCATCATTATGAGTAGTAGTTGTAATTTAACATGTATAAGTTTGTAGGTTAGCAACAGGTTAACAACACCATTCAGCTTAAAGTCTGCTTTGCATGAGGCAACAGGCTGCCAGATTCAGAGGACTACTTGTCTAATTTCCTTCTCTGTATTCAAAAAACTGCACTGTGATGGACTGGTGACCTGTCCAGGGTGTACAGCCTCTTGTCCAATGACCACTGGAGTTAGGCACCAACATGACCCTGTACCTAGAAGCGGGTATAGACAATGAATATCATTTCAAAAATAAATTGCTTGCAAAAGCCTTCCTCGCACATGGTGTTCTTTAATAGCTGAAATATAATTTGTCTGAGTGTCTGAGACATTGTAGGGAAAAATTATCGTAGCTATCAAAAAAACGTGTGACTATTTCATTACTAACTAGGGGCGGCATTTGTGAGTGGGGATCCAGTTATCTGCAGATCTGTTTTTCTCTGATAAGCCATTTACAAGGCCCTGTAGATCAATAAAAAAGTAATTGCATCAAAAAAAGTCTGTATTTCTTGCAAAATGTTCTTCTGTTGAGACAATCATAAAGTAATACTACAAGACAGATTCAAACTTGTTCAATATATGCACATTCTGGGCTGGTTGATATTCAGAAATATAGTTCAAACAGGTGTCTACCTAAAGGAACTTAAGAGCTAAGACAGAGTAATTCTAGCTCTGCTTCAGGATGTCAGAAATGTCAAACTCAGGTGGAAAAGGTCAGTCCTGACCCCACTGCACCAGAAAGAACTGAACTGTCAATCTTATTTTCACTTTAAATAATAAGGTGAATCAAATGAAAGAGAGCTTCTCAAAGTAATTCATATGTGCCAAAAGGCCAGATTTCAGAATAAGGAGTATCTGTCATAGCAGTAACTGTTCAGTATTATTCTATATTTCTGACAAGCAGTCATTGGTTTGTGACAAATGGCTTAGAGTTTTCAGCTTCCAATACACTGCAGATAACTGTTGTCTGTAAGGCTGTGTATCAGCTGTGTGCAGTGGAAAGCATATACAAATGAGATATTTTGCAAAAGTATTCAGAATCAGAATCAGAAATACTTTAATAATCCCAGAGGGAAATTACTGTTTCAGTACAACCGCCATCACATACATCACAAACATTTCAGGGGGAGACGATTTACTGAGGCCATGCTGCCAAGGACACCGCTTACACGGTGCCCACAGGGCGCTGCCATTACTCTGTGGAAAGATAGGGGCCACAATAGGGGGAGGAAAAAACACATATTTCAAACTTTATCCTAATACAGAATACCGTTTGAGATATCAAAAACCTCGGCACGAGAAGCACAAATAAGACGAGACACATAAAAGCAGAAAGGTAAACATTGGAGACTAGTCGCGTGTAAGTTCATATGTTGTTGTGAGCATCAGTTATGTGTGTCTGTTTGGGTGAAGTGTTTATATTTCCATGAACACTCTCCAGAGGCCATTGTCCTTGATGTTATCAGCCGGCCAACAGTTCAGAAAGCATCCGCAGATGTCAGCGGGGGAGGAGGGAGCCGGGGAGAGTTCTGAGCACTCTACGTTATAACAAACCGGGAGTGTTAGAGATAGGGAAGGCATAATCCAAATACTTTATTTGTTATGAGGACAAGCTGCACTTACTTTCCCGTCAGCTTTAAGTCTTTGCTGGCTCCAAATGCCAAATCCAATATTCCAAATTAGTTAGGCTTTTCCGCGTTTCACTTCCAGATTTTATCCCATCTCCCCTTGAGTTCAAGCACCGAAGCCAGTCTGCGTACCAGCACATCCAGCTTTTCGGCTCTGCTCCTACAACATCCGGGTCTGTTCGTTCACCGACTTAGTGATCACGTCATATGCAGCCGGTAGACTGATCAACGCCAAATGGCTACCGACATCTGCTGTATTTGCTGATACATTAAAAATTGGCCATTTTCCTTGATGTTATCAGCCGGCCCACAGTCCAGAAAAAGCATCCACAGGGGAGGGGGAAAGCCGGGAGCTTTTCTGAGCATTCTCGCCATAACAATCCAGGAGTAGAGATAGGGAGGGCGAAATCCAAATATGTTATTTGTTATGTAGGCAAGCTGCACTGCCTTTACTGTCAGCTTTTAGTCTTTTGCTGGCTCAAATGGTAAATCCAATTTTCCGAATTGCTGGGCGTGTGTTTGTTTTGAGTTTCCTTGAGCGAACGCAGTCCAGAAACACTTTCCTTCAGTTACAGATGCATCTGACATAACATATTTTGGCTCAAGATTATTCATACCCTTGGTAGATATAGGTTTAGAATTACCTTATTAATTTCACCCACATGGTGATCGACTTCAGGAGAAGACCCCCACCTCACTCACCTATGAACATCCAGGGGCAGGACATAGAAACTGTGGAGAGTTTCAAATACCTGGGTGTTCACGTCAACAATAAGCTGGACTGGACACATAACACCGACGCTCTGTATAAGAAGGGCCAGAGCCGGCTCCACCTCCTCAGGAGGCTGAGGTCCTTTGGAGTGAGCCGGCTTCTGCTAAAAACTTTCTATGACTCTGTGGTGGCCTCAGCCCTCCTCTACGCTTTCGTCTGCTGGGCCCCTGGCAGCGCAGAACGGGACAGAAAGAGGCTGAATAAGTTGGTGAGGAAGGCCACCTCTGTCCTGGGCTGCGCTCTGGACTCTGTGGAAGAAGTGGCTGAGAGGAGGGTGTTGTCCAAACTCACATCCATCATGGACAACACCTTCCACCCCCTGCACCAGACTGTAGAGGAGCTGAGCATCTCCTTTAGTGCCAGACTTAGACATCCTGTCTGTAAAAAGGAGCGCTACCGCAGGTCATTCATTCCTGCTGTTATCAGATTATACAATGCTGCACTATAACTGTAACCATAACTGTAATAATTAATGTGCAATAACTAATGTGCAATAATCTACCTAATACACTGTACTACAACCCGTGCAATAATCCTGATGTAGTGACTTCTGCTGCTATTACCACCTGAACATATGCCAGTACACATGTATGTATGTACAAATGTATACACGAATGTATATGCACATATACACGTGCAGGTACGTATGTATGTAGGTGTATAGGTGTATATGTATATATATATAAGTATGTATATATGTTTAAATACATATAGATCACTATGTATGTAAATAAGACAGCATATGCCCATCCCTACTTCTTTTGTATTTGACTTAAGTGGTACCTCTAGCCATCTGAGATCCTTTCTTTGAATTTTCCTTGTGCGATCCTTACCTTATGCTCACATTACATGCATTTCCTCTGCCTTATCCTAAGGTTACATCCCGAGCACCTCTGAGAACTGCCACCCAGCAACTCCCTCAGAAATTGCACTTCATACCTCCTCGCTGGAAATACAACTCCATGACTGCCCCCATCAGAACTACTTTCTTTAAGGCATTCTCCAGCAGACCCGTCCACCCTACAACACTCCACTGCAAGACTTCATACTGAAGTACAGCCTACAGCAAAAACTTCTCCCCTGGATCGACTCACTTTCGCAAGCTAATATTTTATCATACCACAAGTAGGATCTCTGCCAACTACCATATATCAGCAATCCCCTTCACCATCTAACCTACATCATCCACACAGTGAGCCACCGCAGAACGTTTCCTCACAACTCTCCATAAAACTCATCCGGAATTCAATAAACCTTTAAACCTTTTATTGTCTCCTGAGAGTTCTAATACATGTGGGTGAAGAAGCTTTCATTAGTCATGAGAGGATGTTGTTACAACAGCAACAGCAGAGGAAGATGAGGTCAGCATACATACAGAAATAAAACTGAGATCAGGTAATGCAACACTGACATTTAAGTTAAATACTGGAGAACAAGCAATTGTGAAGCCCAAAAAATACTTTAACAAGCTCATGCCCCACTGAAAACGGACAAACATAAGCTTTAGGGCTATATCCAGTGAAAGCTAAATGCTACTGCACCATCATAAGTAGAAAGACAAAGACAAATCAATAGTGCAAAATGTCCCCCTTGGGGGACTTACACACAGTCTATATTTACCAGCAAGATAAAGTTTTCACAATATAGGTCAGAATGTTACTAGTTATCGAAATATAATAAATACAAAAGACAATTGAAATGGAGGGGAAAAAACTGCTAAATCTAAATATCCATCCATCCATCCATCTTCTGCCGCTTATCCAGTGTGGGGTCGCAGGGGCTAGCAGCTTCAGTAGGGAGGCCCAGACGTCCCTCTCTCCAGCCACTTGGGCCAGCTCCTCCGGGGGAATCCCAAGGCGTTCCCAGGCCAGCCGAGAGACATAGTCCCTCCAGCGTGTCCTGGGTCTTCCCCTGGCCTCCTCCTGGTGGGACGTGCCTGGAACACCTCACCAGGGAGGCGTCCAGGAGGCATCCTGACCAGATGCCCGAGCCACCTCAACTGGCTCCTCCCGACGTGGAGGAGCAGCGTTGTTCATATATGAACAATGGAGAATTTGAATGTCCACTAAATCTAAATATTCATGATAGAAATAATGCCAGTAGAAACTGAAAATGTTTTATCATTTCTTTACTGTTGCTGAGCAGTGTTTAAATTGTATATTTTTTATGGCCATGGAGACAGAAGAGTTCTTCAGTCTGTTTGTGAAGCAGGATAGGCACAAAAGCCTGTCACTAAATATTCCTCTGGCTCTGCCACTGAATCCAGCCACCACAAAGCTGGATCTCATGATATCTTTCTGTTAAGTAATTTCTAAACATAACATTAAATGTAAGAAAATTTCTTTTCTTCAAGGTGTTTCTTTTCAATTAATCCGGAGAGAGGAACAAAAGTTGAGCATGGCAAGAGGAGGAAGATCTTTCCGGTCAACCCAAGAGTCCTCACACTCATCGCTGACATCGCAGACCATGAGTTGACTTAGACCATACTTTGTGAGTCATGTGATATGATGTGTAACGTTGTTATGTAAAACTGCATTTTATTGGTATTTAAGGTTTACACTGTAAGATTTCACATTTTTCATCTTCATGTTAAATCTTGCAAATTTATGTTGGACATTTTTTTTCTATATAACAGATGACAATAAAACAGATTTTATGCTGCACCACTGTCACAGCTTAATGAATATGTGGAGGATTTACAAGTTACAAGTCAAAAAACCTGACAAACGTGAACAGTTTTAGTTATCTATTTCAGATATTTACAGTGGTGCCCAGCACATTTGTTAGAAAGTTCTTATTTCTGTGTATGTGCCAATTCCATATGATATGGATTATTCATTTGAAACACACTGCACCAGGGTTGAAGTGATAATGTTGTGTCATAACTGTTCAAACTGTTGCACTAATATAAGTGCTTGCTGCTTTTTGGAAGATGTATTACAAGTTCTTTGTAATCAGTGTTCACAGGGTTGTGAGAAGTTTGTACAGCCCAAAAAGTTTTCATTAAATGGAAAAAATGGAATAAAGTTTGGTTTTTGGATATTTTATATAAAATTTACTTATACTTTTCCATGTTTTTACCATTAGACAAAACTGGTAACTCATTATTTAGCTGCTCTAATCGATTTGATAATTTTACCAAGTAAATTTGCACTATTTCACAATTTGCACTAACTAAACATTTCTTTCATGTTTCAGTGTTAATTTTTCGCCAAAAAGTGTGATATTTGTAGTCTTTGTAGTTTTTTTTCCTTAGTTTTATATAACATTATGACTTCGAAGTCAGTAATTAACCATAAAATCAGCAATGCTGGTGCTCTTTTACCATTGAAGAAAAGGATAAATATCCTACATTTTTACATTTTTTTTCACTTTGAAAAATAAAGACAAAACATGTATTAATACAGTAATTTAGGGAAATGTTAGCATGGTAAAACTGTTAAATTTACAGTAAAATGTTTTCAAATTTCATGGCATGAACTGCATCTTATATATCAATTTTAGGACAAAATATAATTTTTTATAATGGTAACAATAGTAATTTTTACTGTAAAAGGTTAAAAAATAATAATTATTACCGTAGAATCAGCAAGACCAATACTCATCTATAAAAATATTTTACTGTAATTTTGACGGTGAAATTCTGGCAACCACAGCTGCCAGTAAATTATCGTTTAAAATACAGACAAAACCGTGTAATTATACAGGAATTCAGTGACATATTTTATAATTTAGACTGTTAATTTTACAGCAAAATACTTTCATATTTTATGGCTCTAACTGTATTTGTAACATTGTTTTAATGCAAATTTTAGGACAAAACCTGATCAATTTCAATGGTAAAAACTCATTTTTACGGTAAAAGGTTGAATAAAACACCATTTATTACTGTAGAATCAGCAATTGTAAAATTTTCAGACTGTAATTTTTACGGTTAAATTCTGGCAACCCCAGCTGCCAGTATTTTACCGTAAAAATGACTTTTTTTTTTTTACAGTGTATATACAAGTAAGAGACCAGTTCCTACTGCTGCACTACGGACACCGTGAACCGGCTGGCCAGAATATCCCTCCACATATCCCTCCCAAATTTTTACAACCTACCCATAAGCTATTTTCAGCTCAATGTGTTCAAAATAAGACCAATTGGGTGGAAACCTGCCTAATCTGGCAACACTGACTACACCACTGTTTTTTTTGTTTCATTATTTTAGATTTTGGGATTTTATTGAGAATTTCTTTTCTCAGCACTGTAGGAATGGTCACAGAGCCACTGTTATAGAATATAATTTCGTTTTATTGTGCCCCCCTGGAAAAATGGAATCCCCCCCACTTTAATTCGTTTCTGCAGCTGGGTCTGCAATGGACGAACACAGAGCTCGTCGTAACACATTAGCTCTTAAATGGGGAGATAAAGTATGCTTGCCACGACACTTAAGCAGAACTGTAAATCTCATGCTAGCGATATACTGCTAAGCAAAAACC
The DNA here is from genome assembly GCA_037039145.1 of Fundulus diaphanus. Classification (NCBI taxonomy): domain Eukaryota; kingdom Metazoa; phylum Chordata; class Actinopteri; order Cyprinodontiformes; family Fundulidae; genus Fundulus; species Fundulus diaphanus. The sequence goes on along the minus strand of CM073127.1, from coordinate 44,808,201 downwards.
AAGCCCACCTTTACATTTTAACTTGGCCAACACAGATGCAGATTCTGTTTATTAAGACAAAGTAGATATAGGAACAGCTTGCCTTTACGCAGCCACCACTCCCAACGTTTGTGTTCTTAGAAAAAGCTTCTTTTGAAGCACTTACCCAGCACAGTACAGGCCTGTCCTGGTACTGCGTTCTGCGACATTTTCCTTTACGGAACGCCTAAGAACCATTTAACAGGTCCAAGATAGCCTGGGTGTGATGAGGGAGCTTAGCTGTAGTCTTCACACGGGAAGAAAGAGAGAATGAGTCAAGGGGGTAGGCTGGCATGATAATGGATGGTGGGTGGAGCCACAGACACGGCTAAACCTGTCTGGCGCAGACAGACGTGATATGATTGAAGCTTCTGTAGTTGGTCACGCCGAGGCAGTTCCCATAGTGAAACATCGAGCAAAGTTAGAAAAAGAGCTTTTATTAGTTTTCTGTCAATAACTTTTAAGATAACACCTTTAATATTGTTTTTATCCTAAAGAAAATATTTTAATATTCTAATACAGTACGGCATAGCACATAGAACTGCATGAAATATCTAATAACACTTTTGATCACAAAATCACAGTGTGTGCAATATTGCAATCGCAATATACAGTAGGATATCCATGTTCTGGATTATTAGGATATGTTTGGCTGGCTAAATGTAATCTAAGTTTTCCTTAGTTTTTCTTTTAGTGACTGATATACTAGAGTTCATGGACACTGTTGAACATATTGTGTAATGGTAAAGACAAAAGAGTCTGGATAATGAGGGTTAATCATAATTATTATCACAATTTTCAGCAATCTTGCATTTAAATCATTTCCTGAAACCATTCAGATATAGTAGTACATAACTGTTCTTAAGAAACAATAGTTAAAGGTGGTAAATTTTTAACACTCTAAATTCCTTTTTATCTTCGATGAGAAAAGTTTCAATAAATGAGCCCTCCAGCGATGTCTAGATGTTTTAACAACTCCTAGCAACAGCCATTAGAATCTGAAGCCCACTGTATAATAACTTTTAATTTCATCATTGTCTTACAACTTTAGCTTACATACACCAGCTGCAAATAATAATTATTATTTGGTGCTAAGTGGGTCCAGTTTATTCTTGGTTAGTTAAGCCGTAAGAAGGTTTTGAAATGATTCCAAAGAGCAGAAGCAAGGTGGAATGTTTGGAATAGGGGTGGGCAGTTTGTGTCTTTGAGTGCCTGTTTTTTTATGATTCCCTCTTTTACATGCCTCATTTAGATCCATGGCTCACTAGAATGCTCCTGCAGAACTTAGCCATAGGGCAAGGAAAAATGAAATAGTTTGAAAAAGGTTTGAAGTATGAACAATCTAAAACATGCAGGACACACATCTTCGAGAACCCGAATTTCCATTGCCTGCTCTAGAGGTCGAGTGCACATCTGTTTGCTCTTGTTTTCAGAGCTCTCATCCTGACTCCGTCCTTTCCTCTATTATTTGTCTTTGATTCCCAACAGGTAACTGTCCTCCATCTAAGCCATGAAACTATCTCCTCAACACTTCCCCATTCTTCAGCCTTCATTCCGAAATCTTATTCCTATTTGCCAAATGCCTTAAATATATTTCTCTTCTTATGTGCTGTCATTCTTCTTCACCCTCTATATCAAATTGACTGTGAAGAGCTTCTATTTGTTGATGTCTAGCTCCGCGCTACAACTATTCATTCCAAACAAATTGATGTTTGTGTCTGTGCAAACCTTAGAAAAGTTAGAATGGATTTGGTGAAATTCAGTGACTTTTGAGTTTAGGAACTTTTTTTAGGTTATTTCTTAAGAAGAGTTAAAATAATGTTCGAAATTGTGCTCACAAAGAACTGATTTAATGAAAGCTTTGGCTACTTCAACTGATCTGTGCACAACTTAAATTAACACCAAGATATGTTGTGATGGAATAGATCACTTTTACTACAGCTACACTGCACATGTAATACTTTGTGCATAGTATAGTTTATGTTGACTTCTTGATTTGGATCCAACTGGTCATATTCTGCAACATGCTTATTTGGAGGCCTTTAGTCCTCGACGCGGACGACCCGGGTTCGAATCCGACCCGCGGTCCTTTGCCACATGTTTCGCCCCTTCTTCCGCCCCTTTCCTGTCAGTCTACTGTCAATAAAAAGCAAGCCACAAATAAAAATAAATAAATAAATAAATAAAAACATGCTTATTTGGCCAAATTAGCCTATACAAATAACATTATATAAACAATTAATAAAGGGAAACTAATATGATCAAAGGGAATTAAACCCTGTGTAAGACTAGACATTTCAGAGTAGTAGCTAATGTTAATGGGGAGGTACGATCCACAAGCTCAAAGAAAGACAACCATTAATTGGCACACTCTTTTGTATTTGTGATTTTGTAATCTGAAATATTTTGAATTACAAAAATAATACAGAAACACCTGATTTTTAATAACTTTGTATCATCTCAATTTTCTGTTTCATCCTGTTTTCAATTAAACTATTTTTCCCCGTTTTATCAGAACAACAATACACAAGACTTTAAGCTCTAAAAATACTGAATCAAAAAGAAAAAATATTTTAATTATAGCATGTCATGTATTGTGTTTTACCATCAACACATTCACTTTGATCAGCATTTAAGTTTTGGAGTATTATCAGGTTGAAGTACGGGATCCCTTCTCCTTAGCCACACATTCATTGCCAATAACACTTTAGACTTGCTTGCTCTGTGTTGAGTGGATGAACAGCTCTATATCAAAACATGCCTGTGAAGTACTTAATCTCAGAACACTGAGTTTATTATACTCATAATCATGTTATATTTCAGCTGAATTGATTATTAAACCCTACATTGCAGTGTATGTTATGGTCACAGTGGTATGACCACCTATAGACTCATTAAAAAAGGGACATCTCTAGTACCACCTCCAACCCTCTGTCTCCCTCTGGTTGGCAAAAACTGCCCCACTGCTTTAATAAAGCAAATAAATTGAATGTAAAAGGTGAAATGCTCAAATGTTGTTGTGCAGATCACTATGCACAATGGTTTATTAACAATTCATGCATTAGTTATTTCAATGAAAAACTGAATAAAAGTAGGTTGGTAGAAAGCTGTTCAATGCAGAAGAGATAAAGATCAGTGACAAGCAAAACTGTGGCTTACAGATCACAATAGCGAGCACTGTCAGCTTTTTCTTACAAGCATTTTTCCATTTGTGCACAATAATCCTTTTAGTGTAATTAATATGACAGAAATGAGTGTGTGTGCATGTGTGTGTGTTTGCGTGGGTGTTTGTGTGTGTGTGTGTGTGTGTTTTGTCCTGTGTGTTTCTGCGTTGCACTGACAGTATGGCGACCTGTCCAAGGTGTACTCCAACTCTTATCCAATAACCAATGGAGAAACGCCCAGTCCCCCTCATCCATTTATGGAAGAATTTTGTTGTATTTTTTCTTTTCAGCGTTGCTTAAATTTAAAGGTGCATTGTACAAGTTCCGGGATTTTTGCTGACGTTCGGTGAATTCAGTAAGAAGCAGTAATGCAGATGGAGCTCCTGCTGACATGGAGGTGGTGAGAAGCGCTGCAATGAGGAATCAGAGCAAACTGACTAGGTGGCCTATAGAGGCAACTGCAGTAAATAGAGGATAACAAATTTTTCACATCAGGCAATTGTAAAGGCATATATAGAAAATAAAATAAATAAGATTTGACTTCAAAAGTTGTGCAATGCACCTTTAAGGTTTGCTGGCATTTGTTTCTGCATTGCGGGCGCTGTGAGCTTTTTCCCTTTACTGCAGAGGGTACTGTAGTTTAGGCTAGAGAGAGACATGTAGGTCCCACATTAGAGTTTGAAAGCAGAAAGTTTTGGGTGACTTTGATAAACTTTAATTCATAAAAGTCAAATATTTAAAAACACAACTATATTAACTAATAGGAGTGGATAGCACTGTTGCCTTGGAGCAAGAAGGTCCTGGGTTCGAGCCCTGCCCTTGCCTCGAAGTTAGCATGTTCTCCCTGTGCATACGTGGGTTTTCTCCAGGTACTCCGGCTTCCTCCCACAGTCCAAAAACATGACTGTTAGGTTTACTGGCCTCTCTAAATTCTCCTCAAGTGAGTGTGTGGGAGAATGGTTGTTTGTCCTGCGATAGACCAGCCTATCGCACATTGAGAGCTGCAGATAGGCACCAGCACCCCTCGCGACCCCAATAGGGATAAGCGTGTTGGAAAATGGATGGGTGGATGGATATTAACTAATTTATTTAAATATGTGAAAACATCAGAAAAACAAATTACATTGGAGTATTCTGAGGTTCCCCTGGTACCACTAAGGTGCATCACTGAGATTTGAAAACTAACAGCACCAATAGCGGAACAAACCGCAACAGCAGTGTTTACAAACTTTGGCACCACACAGAGCGACTATGTCATTTGAAGTCCATCAAACAGATAGGAAGTATAAACCAAAAGATCAAAAACACTAGGATACAGGGTCACTGATAAAATAACACAAATTCAAAGCAGTTCAGCACCACAAATAGTGACCACATCATCTTGACAGCCACGTTAACGTTCAAGTCAGAGCCTGTAAGTCCCCATAGTAAAACACAAATGTCTGAATCTTGGCTAAATGCTGATATAAACCACTACAAACACTGTTAAAACCATAAGCATTTGAATCAAAAAGCAAACAAAATCCAGAAATACCATGACTCCATATAGGTCACAGCCGATCACTTTACTACTGTTAACCCCACATAGGGTCTCAGCCGAACCCAATGAGGTCATAGACTCATAAAGTATCTCATCCCCACTGATGCTCTTCAGCCATCTGTATTTTTGCAGGGGTTTTCACTTCAGAATGTAATTGAAAAGAGTGCGAGACAGGTGTGTAGTGCTCGTCCCTAGGCAACCATGAAAGCAGTGCAGGTGCAACCGAGGAGTCCTGGGGTCCGTTCTTCGTACGTTGCATAAAACATCCGAGATCAAATGACACATCCAAGATGATTTCATCCGAACACACCTGTTGTTTACGATTAGTATGGCTGGATTGAGTTATCTGAGACAACTGCGCGTTCATGCGTTTGTTTAAAAGGGGAAATGTATCGATAGTAGAAACATTGATCAGCAACGCTGCTATTGGCTGTTCAGCATGGCCAAAGAACGCCCACAGTTTTTCTCCCAAGCAGAACAAGAGCTTGGAAGGTTATGCCGAATTTGAGTCATTAATTAAAACACCTCAAAATCTGTTAAAGCCAGGAGAGAGGGCTGGCAAAAAGCAGCAGACAAAAATAATGCAGAAATACTGTCCATGGTAGATGTTTCTATCACTTTCTACAGTATGAATTTTTGCATTTTAATAATCTCATATTTACTTTGTTCTTTTATGTCAGAGCCTCCACGGGACCCACTAGGACATGGGGACAAGTAAAAGTGAAATACAAGAATATTCTACAAAATGGTAGCCTTTAATTATTATACTTTATTTTAAAAGGGCACTTATGTCAAGAGATCCAAATTTCAGTGTCATTCCTTAGACACGGGAAGTAAAGTTCTTCCTTTTCCAAGTCATCCACAGTTTACACGGTAAAACTGTATTGCTCCGTGGCTAGATAATCCATCCATAATTTTTTCTAATACAATATACGGCTCGACAGGAAGCAAGCCTTTCAAAGTAAAACTAAACTTCACAATAAAATGGCCCGAACAAACCTTCTTACTGAATAGGATAAAAATGAAAAGCAAGCCATCATACAAATAACTTAAATATTTTAGATTTATGGCTCCAACACCACTTTTTCCTCTTTAAAAGCCACTGTTAAATGATGTGTTTGTCTGTTTAAAACAGCCACCAAGAAAATCTCTCTACAATTACACTGTCGCGCTGCGCTCAAGGATCCTGTCTATTGCGCAATACGCGATTAATTCGAAAAACTCTGCAAATTATTCTTGCACCTTCCGCAACAGGTTGCAGTCGTAAAAATTGACATGGCTAAGGCAGACTTCCCTATCTCCTCCGCTTATACAGCCGTGATCTAATCTTGTTTACATGAAATAAGCCTGCTCTCGAGCAGGCTTAAGCTGGCGCACATGCTGCTATGACAACAAGTGCAGGATGTCTTTTGAAGAACCAAACGATCCAAGATCATGCCAGATCGTCAACAATGAAATCCTGCTAACTGAGTTAGCGACGTACGAAGAACGGACCCCTGCATGAGAGATGTTGGAGATATGATCCTGCAGCCATGTCTCAGCAAAATACATAATACTGCATTCCCTATACTCTTGCTGAGTCCTTGTGGAAACAACTGTCCTGCTAGGGAATTTTGACTTTTCACTTTTTGTTGGGAATCTCTGATGTATATTGTGTCTGGGTAGAGATCAGACATTGCAAACATGTCATCCATAGTAAAGAAAAATTAAGTAGATTCGTCCTAAATGAGTATTTGTTTGGTTGAGCAGTCATTTTACATGGCTCAAAGCTCATTTTAAGGCCACGTAAAAGAAAAAGCAAGACACATCAGTGGAACAGATGTTGCCGTGTCCAGTTTTCAGCTGCCATTCAGTTTTTATGCTTGGAGAAAGCAGCGGTGTGGTGAGATGTTGTTGATAACCGGGAAAACACTGAGTTTTAGATGTACAAGTATTCTCCTATCAATCAAGTGGAATAGATTCTTTTGGGAAGCAAATGAAACAGTGCTAGGGCCCATATTTTTGTAAATGTGAGAGGGTCCATTGGATAACTTTCAAAAGTGGAGGGGACTGTTACGGCCAGTGGCCTTTTTGTCTGTTTTGTTTTTCTTTCTAATATGTTTGCAGGTGTAGTTGCATCTTCCTGCCAGCTGGTGCCACTGTGGAAACTTGCAAACCTTCTGAAGTCTCCTCCTCGTTTAACTTCAGCCGCTTCCTTCTGCCATCATCCTCATTCTGGATTGGACACTCGCCTGATTGCCTCACCAATCCGTGGAGAGCCCTCCTTATTTAAACTCAGCTCTCCCATGCAATCAGGGCAGCTGTGTTCTAGAGCAGCTTGCCACACTGCCGGTCAGAGTCAAAACTGAAAACTGAGGGACCAAAGGGCCAGCGAACACGGAGAACCAAAGGACCAGAGAATACAGGGAACCAAAAGGTCAAGAACACGGAGGACCTAAGACTAGAGAACACGAGGGACCTAAGGCTAGAGAACACGGGGGACCTAAGGCTAGAGAACACAAGGAACCAAGGGGCTAGAGAACACTAGGGAACCAAGGGGCTAAAGAACACATGGAAACCAGGGGTCAAAAAGCACGGAGGAACCAAAGAGGCTAGAAAACTCTGGGGAACCGAAAGTCCAGAGAATTCTGGGGAACAGGCGAAAAGGAAACACCAGGGAGACAAGACAGGCGTGCGCCAACGCCAGGGGGGAAGAACGGGTGTACGGAAACGCCAGAGGGAAGGAAAGGGCGTACGGAAACGCCAAAGGGAAGGAACGGGCGTAAGGAAACGCCAAAGGGAAGGAACGGGCGTAAGGAAACGCCAAAGGGAAGGAACGGGCGTACGGAAACGCCAGAGGGAAGGAACGGGCGTACGGAAACGCCAGAGGGAAGGAACGGGCGTACGGAAACGCCAGAGGGAAGGAACGGGCGTACGGAAACGCCAAAGGGAAGGAACGGGCGTACGGAAACGCCAGAGGGAAGGAACGGGCGTACGTAAACGCCAGAGGGAAGGAACGGGCGTACGGAAACGCCAGAGGGAAGGAACGGGCGTACGGAAACGCCAAAGGGAAGGAACGGGCGTACGGAAACGCCAGAGGGAAGGAACGGGCGTACGGAAACGCCAGAGGGAAGGAACGGGCGTACGGAAACGCCAGAGGGAAGGAACGGGCGTACGGAAGCGCCAGAGGGAAGGAACGGGCGTACGGAAGCGCCAAAAGGAAAGAACGGGCGTACGGAAACGCCAAAAGGAAAGAACGGGCGTACGGAAACGCCAAAGGGAAGGACGGGCGCGCGACAGTGCCAAAGGGAAGGGACGGGCGCACGACAGCGCCAAAGGGAAGGACCGGGCGCGCGACAGCGCCAAAGGGAAGGACCGGGCGCGCGACAGCGCCAAAGGGAAGGAAGGGGCGCACGACAGCGTCAAAGGGAAGGAAGGGCGCACGACAGCGCCAAAGGGCAAGAACGGGCGCAAGACAGCGCCAAAGGGCTAGAACGGGCGCACGACAGCGCCAAAGGGCTAGAACGGGCGCACGACAGCGCCAAAGGGCTAGAACGGGCGCACGACAGCGCCAAAGGGCTAGAACGGGCGCACGACAGCGCCACAGGGAAGAACGGGCGCCCGACACCGCCAGAGGGAAGAACGAGCGTGCGACAACGCCAGAGGGAAGAACGGGCGTGCAACAACGCCAGAGGGATGAACGGGCGTACGACAACGCCAGACGGAAGAACAGGCGTACGACAACGCCAGAGGGAAGAACAGGCGTACAGAAAACACCAGGGCTCAACAACACACGCTGGAGCACGACTGGCGTACAGAAACGCCTGGGGAAAGCCGCCGGGGCGTGAGGGAAACGGCGGGGCGTGAGGGAAACGGCGGGGCTTGGGGAAGAAAACACCGGGGGCATATATTAAATTATATGTTTAAGTGGAGTTTGTAATTCCTAAAGGAAACGTAATTAGATTTAAGCATGTTATTTTGACCACAAATTCTGGAAAACACCTAAACCTCCAGTCCCTAGTTAAAGAGGTTTGAAGCAGAGTGAGGCTTTCATAATGTGGTCCTTCTCTTGATTTTACTAGCCTGTCCTTCATTTCATCTCATTCTGCCTATTTCCTGATCCTTGTGCCTGCCTCAATTTAACTTCCCTGTTTTCCTTCTTGCTAGATGATCTGTTGCCTTCTGGGGCCCGTTCTTCGTACGTCGCTAACTCAGTTAGCTGGATTTGACTGTTGACGATTTGGCATGATCTTGGAAACTCATCCTGGACTTGCTGTCATAGCAACATGTGCGCAAGCTTAAACCTGCTGGCGAGCAGGCTTATTTCATGTAAACAGGATTAGATCGCAGCTTTATAAGCGGAGGAGATAGGGAAGTCTGTCGTGGCCATGTCCATTTTTACGACAGCAACCTGTTGCGGAAGGTGCAAGAATAATTTGCAGAGCTTTTCGAATTAATCGTGTATTGCGCAATAGACAGGATCCTTTAGCGCAGCGCGACAGTGTAATTGTAGAGAGATTTTTCTTTGTGGCTGTTATAAACAGACAAATACATAATTTAACAGTGGCTTTTAAAAAGAGGAAAAAGTGGTGTTAAATAGAAAATATTTAAGTTATTTGTATGATGGTTTGCTTTTTATTTTTATCATATTCAGTAAGAAGATTTGTTCAGGCTATTTTATTGTGAAGTTTAGTTTTATTTTGAAAGGCTTGCTTCCTGTTGAGCCGTATATTGTATTAACGGATTATCTAGACACGGAGCTATACAGCTTTTGACCGTGTAAGCTGTGTATGACTTGGAAAAGGAAAAACGGAGAATTGTAAAACGGATGTATCGTCATTTTTGTATTTGCATTATTTCTTCATTTTTTATAAATAAAGAATTTTTTTGTTAAAATTCACGGTTTGTACACGTCCTTTACTTCCAGTGTCTAAGGAATGACACTGATACTGGATCTGTTGCCATAACAAGTGGGTTTTTAAAATACAGTATAATCATTAAAGGTTACCATTTTGTAGAATATTCGTGTACTTCACTTTTACTTGTCCCCACGTTCTAGTGGGTCCCGTGGAGGCTCTGACATAAAAGAACAAAATAAATATGAATGTATGTTTCAATGTATGTTTCAATGACAATAAAGATGATATTACTATTATATTACTATTACTGTGGGAGCCATCATACCACGACAGAATTTGCAGTCTACGCTTCATCTCCGGTAAATACAACTTAATTTTGCACTACCTGGCAAGCCTGTGGGATGGTTTGCCCTGATCGCATGACTTCAGGGGTGCTCAGGAAGGAACTTGGGGTCACATGGGCCTGAGCCCATAGGACCTGGTTACAAGTGTCCAGCTGTGCACCTAGCCGTACCAGAAAATCTGCACCAACAAACACTGGAGGATGTAAATTCTCCACAATGCTGAAAGGATGAGAGAGCTGTCTTGTGCCAATCTGTGCATAAAGTATGCACACCCCCATTGCTTTCAGAAGCTGGCGAGGCCAGTCTGCTGAGAGCAAGTAGTGGCTGTGTTGTTTCGGCCAGGTGGGGCTTTTCGCAGCACAAAGAGCTGTACAGATCTCTGCTGATTGCAGATTTCTCCGACCAAAGGGCCAGCAGCACGTCTGGCATAAATGTGTTTTCCAGGTGCACACTTTCGGCCACTCTGGGGTTATAGGGTTCAACTCCGGAGTGTTTAAGTGAGCAAAGGAAAGATGTGTGGCTGCTGAGAGAAGTCCTCTGATCGCTGAGAAGCGGTGGTGTGTCAGGGGATTCGGAAATCGGCTCTGTCGAAGGTAGAAATGGTGCCAAGAGTTATTTGGGCTCTTCTGAGCAGGTCACCTGGTGGATAGGGACGGACGGTCCACTTCCAGAAGTAAGAGGCTTTGGAGTCCCCACTTGGGCCCAATGATGACCATGATGGCAGTCGATGAGTGGAGCTAACCTGTTTAACAGGTCCTGACGCACAAGAAAAGGTTCTGTGTCCAGAGTGCAGATGTAGATTGGGTGCACCAGGGTCATGTCATGGAAAGTGATGTCTAACCACGCCCGTTTGGTGATGCATGACTGATCCTGAGTGTAGCTGGTGATGCCCACGTTACAGGTCTCCACCTGGAACGGTTTCCCAAGAGACACCATAGCTCTGGTCACCTCATCAAATAAATCTGAGCAAAGATCTCGGAACCTGTGTCTAAAAGAGCATTTGCGGTCACACATCCTCCTATGACTGTCGAGCAGTATAAGCGATGCGCGTTTTCACAGTGGTTTAGCTCACCTAGAAACCTTAGAAAAGGGGTTTTCTGATCACCTGCTGGTGGAATTTTAGAGGGTTGTTGATTTTTCGGTTGGTCCCCCCACTTAATCAGATAAACTCTGTTAGATGAGGGGGCCTGGTCCACATCTAGTCATGCTGACGGGGGTTTTGGGCCCGGCTTCCCAGGAGTGTCGGCAGGATTGGATGATGGCTGCGGCACGATCTGACGCAGTTTCAGCTAGCAACCTGCTAAAAGTCTCCTCCATCTCCTTTCTCATTGACTCTTCCATGCACAGGTTCCAGCCTTTGTTGTCATGTTTGCTTTTCGACTTCTCCAACCTGTCAGTTTGCTTACCGTGTCGGGCTGGATCCGGCCTGTGCCATTTTTGAAACCTCTGACCTTCCATGCTGTCATGCTGACCTCTCCTATCATGAGAAGCTTTCTTCTGCTGCGGCTCAAAACCATGTTGCTTCTTGAACCCAAATCTAGTTTTAGGTTTAGAGGGAAGCATCTCCTGTCCCTCCAGACCTAAACGCTTTTCTGTTTGGATCTGTAGAACCTTTTTATCACTGTCGGCTCCTTTGTTGGGCCGGACACGTGTTTCACATGCAACCTGCCCGTATTTCCTGATTTCCTGCATGGTAAGTCTCTTGGTTCTACAATGCATGGTAACCTCATAACGCACGCTTTCATGAAGGTTGTGGACAAACAAAGATTTGAAAGTGTGGTCTTCCTTCAAGCAGGGAGCATTTCATCCCTGAAAGTAAGCAGCTTGCAAACGACGGTAATACTCCTTTGGTGCTTCAGTTCTCTTTTGCTGAATGGCAAAAGCTCCAAGAGTCGCAGAGGCTGGGTCTGTGAACACAGAATATTCTTCTCTTAAAGCCTGACAAAGAGCTGAATAACGGTCACGTGTAGCTGCAGGAAGGCTTTCTATGAAAACATGGACACTTCTGGATGTGGTCTCAACTTTTCCCTAGCAGAGGGATTATATAAATCTAGCAGACAGCGCTCTACCTCTCTGAGATAGTCATCAATGGTGGATTCTGTATTGCTAGGATCAAAGCGCTCAATGTCTCGGGCCAGAGACTCAAGCTGACGCATCCGCAGTCCCTGTTCAGGAATCGCGGCTGGTCCATCTGAGTCCTCCCCTGACGACTCCTGCCTGCGGTAACCAGGATAGGAAGGGGGCTCTAGTTCTGACCACCTACCTGGCATCGGCGGCCATTCGTGGGAGGCCGGGGGACCTCCCCTGTCATGAACTCTTGTCCGTGGACGCAGTTCAGAGGAGTGGGGTTCACCTGTGTCCCAGGAACAGTGCTCCCATCGCCCTGGTGGGGGGAAAAGATCATAGCAGACAGTGCCAGGGGTCAGGTGGGAAGCAGGTGTTGTTCCATGATTTACATCATGTGAATCAGTCCTGTTTCCCGCCCTAAGTGGTTCAGGCATTTCTTTTTGTACACACTGCTACATCTGTCCTGACCTCCTTCGCTTACCCTTCGTTCAGGAGATGCCTGAGGGCCTAATTCATCTAATGTCCTCCAGGTGTGACCCCCATGCTTCCTTTTGGGGTTCTCACACTCAGAGCCTTCTGTCTGCAAGCTAATGAGATCCTCCTCTCGCTCCTCCTTGAGATGACAGCTGCCCTGTTCTAGCTCCCTAACTCTTTCCTCAGCTGAATAGTGTAGGTAATTCACCGAGGACATTTGATATCAGTCTATCCTCTGGCTTGCTTCGGACATCATCCACCAAGTCCTGAATTCTCCTCTCACAGTCCTCTATGTTAAACTGATTCAGGCGGGCTTGTTCGTCCGGTGTCATTTTAAGCAATGAGCTAATGACATCCTGGGCCTCCATTCCAATGGAGGGGTCTGGGCCTTCAGCTCCTTTGACTGAAGAACCTTTACTATCCATTCTTTGTCACAGCTCTGGATAGCAACACAACAACTGTAGCTTGGCACTACACAACAACAACACTGTAGTTTAGCTCAGCGCTAAACAACAAACAACAAATAACAACGCTGTATTTTAGCTTAGCAATAGACAACAACGGACACAACACTGTAGTTTAACTCAGCGCTAAACAACAAACTGCTAACAACAACTGTTAAGTAGTTTCACTTAACTGTTAACAGCAACACGCACTATGACTGACACTTTACTGCAGGAAGTGTGTTCAAACACGTGCGTTTAATCCGGCTGCACAGGGGAAAATCAACCCTGTGACTTACAACTCCTTTGTTTAGGAACGTTTAATATGCTTGTTTAACCTTTAGAATATCAACTGTGAGTGACATGGACCACTAACCTTTCAGCCAGTAATTCAGTGATAATGCTGCGGCTTTGTTTGTGATGTAAGTTATTTAAGAACAGGTGCTCTACACGTGTGGAAAATAGCAAAGTGTTTTGGAATTTCAGAGGTGGCAAAGAATGACGCTAAAGAAAACGCTAAATTGCAACCTTAGTTTAAAAGTCACAGCTCAATTTTGACCACTTGTGGTAAGCAGAAGGGGAAGAAGAAAGAAAAGGGAAAAGAGGGGAAAAAATTATTAAAAAATTAATAATTAAAAATTTTTTTAATTATTAAAAAAAGGAAAAATAAAAAAATATATGATAATAAGTTGAGGAGAAAAATAAAAACATAAAAAATGTTAAAAGGGGTAACCATAAAGCAAGTTTTTAAGAAACTGACTTTCAAAATGATCCCTCAGGGACACTGGGTGATCTCAGCTGTCTTTTAACCGTGACTGCAACTACCTATCCTGGCCACCAGATGGAGACAGGGTGCCCTTCACTTTGGGAAGACTGAGCTGTAATTACACACAATGTCCAGCAGATGGGGAATCGTGTCCCTCATCAAAACAATTATGCTGCAATTACACACAACGCCCACCAGATGGAGGCAAGGTCTCTCTTTTCAAAGCAGAACACGACACAGACACTGTTTGCACACAGCAGCAGACGCTGAATATCGCTCTTCTATTCAAGTCAGTTTAGTATAACTAACTCCAGGTTTAGAAATCAATATTCAAACCTCAGGTTAACAACCTCAAACCACCACAAACACGTATATATTTAGTAGGAATACTTCCTTAAAGGCATACTATGCAACATTTTTCAGTTAATTAATGTGTTCCATACCGTTTTGGATGATTAAATGAGTCATTTCAGGTTGAACAAAGGTTTTCTTGGCCGCCCTGGTGGTCTGTGGGGGAAATACCGCACTTGCAATTGCAGGAGCCCTCGGCCCGCACCCACAGACTCAGAATCTCGTGCAAGATCGCGAGAGTCGGTCTTGCTTTACGGCGAGAACTGCTACACGCCCCCAGTGAAAGGCATGTTTGTTGCTAGCGCAGCAACAATATGCGATATCTGTGCAGTTATCATGGCGGAACCAGCGACAAAACAGCGAAAGCCCATGTCGGAGCAGGCAAGAAAGAGGAAAAGGGCTCTGGACAGAAAGAGGAGTCGTACACGGGTGAACATCGGGCAAGCTTTTTCCGAATGGCGAGAGCTAAAAGAAAGAGAAGGCTGAAAGGCTGACGCGGACCTCGCGTTTCTGCTGATGCGATTGTAAGTAACATTGTAGGGTTTCCCTCACGCTACCGCCTCGTCAACATTCCAAAAAAAAAAAAAAAAAAAAATAACTCCATATGCGCGCAAAGGTTGTCTCCCCCCGCTACGCCGGTCGCGCAAAGCTTGTCTCCCCCCCCCCCCGCTCCGCCGGTCGTCCGGTAAGCAAATTCCTAGGGGAAACACTGCATTGGAATGGTTTCCATGCATGTTCATACTTTCACTGTGTTAGTCATTGTTTGTACTGCCGTTTTTTCGACTTTTGTATTCGTTGCGTTCGCCTGTCTGCTAAGCTCAAAACAACCGCGCCTGGCTTGACGGAGAAACCAGTACAACAGCTGAGCATATTTACGACAGTGCTCTTTTACTTCCGCCCTCTAGGGGGAGCCTCGCTGGAAAATCAACCCCGGTTGCATAGTATACCTTTAATCAATTATGACTGAATAGCCCTTTTGGCAAGGTGAGCAGTCAAAATGCTGGAATGTAGATTGTGTTCA
Source organism: Fundulus diaphanus (assembly GCA_037039145.1). NCBI lineage: Eukaryota > Metazoa > Chordata > Actinopteri > Cyprinodontiformes > Fundulidae > Fundulus > Fundulus diaphanus. Next base: position 44,793,175 of record CM073127.1, on the reverse strand, counting down.
TTAAATTCATAAGTTGCTGGTTATTCGATTTAGTCTAAAGGACGCCAGTAAGTAGACTCCGCCCACCCAGGCAAAAGCCAATTTATGTTATGCCAGAAGCTGTTTGAATATGCTTATTATTATTAATTATAATTTGGTATTATAATTTAAATAAGTCATTCAACTCAAAATTTTGCTATAACAAATATAGTTCAAATGGTGGTGATGCCAAAGCTGGAAGCTTGTAATCATTTGTACCACTAATGCAGCTATTAAGTAGCTGTTATGAACTCAGGTGTGCTGGAATAAATGATCTGGTCGGATTTTAACCGAAGAGGTTTATCCGGCAGGCTATGAGAACCCCAATATATCTGCCACTAAAGTTTAAATCCTTATTCCTTATCACCAATCCAATGATAATGGATTAATAATAATGTGTTAATATCAGATGTTAACTCCGAGAAGAGGTTAGGCCTGAATTTTGAATAACCATGCAGCTGTGAATTGGAATGAACACAACGATTTCTATTCCACAGTTGCTGTTTTATTAAACCAAAGCAATTCCCTGTTACAGAAAATTCTCTAGTTCAACAACCTTGGAATTCTACTCACTACTAAACATGCAAAATACAGGACTGTCTCAGAAAATTAGAATATCGTGAAAAAGTATACTAGTAGGCTATTCAACTAATCACTTGAATCGTCTAATTAACTCGAAACACCTGCAAGGGTTTCCTGAGCCTTGAAAAACACTCAGCTTGGTTCAGTAAACTAAATCACAAGTATGGGGAAGACTGCTGATCTGACTGCTGTCCAGAAGACCATCATTGACACCCTCCATCAGGAGGGTAAGACAAAAAAATTAATTTCTCAAAGAGCAGGCTGTTCACAGAGTGCAGTTTCAAAGCACATTCACAAAAAGTGTGTTGGAAGGGGGAAATGTGGCAGGAAACGCTGCACAACCAAGATCTGGCACCTGCCCACAGTGCCAAAACCACCAGTAACTGGTGTACTGACCATGGCATTACTGTCCTTGATTGGCCTGCCAATTCCCCTGACCTGAACCCCATCGAGAATTTGTGCGGTATTGTGAAGAAGAAGCTGAAAGACACCAGACCCAACAATGCAAATGAGCTAAAGGCCGCTATTGAAGCATCCTGGGCATCCATAACACCTCAGCAATGCCACAGGCTGATTGCCTCCATGCCACGCCGCATTGATGCAGTAATCTGTGCAAAAGGATTCCCAACCAAGTACTGAGTGCATTAATGGACATTTTCAAATGTTTGATTTTGTTTTGCTGTTATAATTTTTTTTTTTTTTACTTGGTCTGAGGAAATATTCTAATATTTTTAGATAGGATTTTTGAGTTTTCTTCAGCTGTACGCCATAATCAGCGATATTAAAACAATAAAAGGCTTGCGATATTTCAGTTGATTTGTAATGAATCCAGAATGTATGACATTTCATGTTTTTTAATTGCATTACAGAAAATAAAGAACTTTATCACAATATTCTAATTTTCTGAGACAGTCCTGTATATGTGGAAATAAAAGTAAAAAAGAAAGACCGCGAACTAAGTTCTATCAAAGAGATTTCGCTGCTGATAGAACAGGGAGCAGAGATAGAACAGGGAAAGAGGAAAAAAAGGAAAAGAATCGAAGAAGCGACTCACGGCGGAGTCATTATGAACCACAAATCAAACCAGCAAAAATCACTTGTAAAAAGGCATGCACATACAAACAGAAAATGTTCACAGTTAAAACAGACTCCGTCTTGGAGTAAACACAATTAAACTAACTCTAACACCTGCCCAGGCACTCCTAAACACCCTGTGGGTGAAAAAGAAATCAAAGAAATAAAAGGGGGGGAACCCCGTTACTTTAATGGTGCCTCGGGGCTGTTCCGGAGCGCTCCGAGTAACACGGCTTCCTGGAGGCATCTTGACGAACGCAGGTGCGCTGCAGCAGCGGGACCGCAATGAGAGAGTTCCTTCGTCTTTCTCTCTCTGGGCTCCCCTGGGCTTGTTCGGCCAAACAAAGCATCGTCCTCTTTCGACCACCAGGAGATAACGGCTCTCAGTCTCTTGATCAAAAAATCCAAAAGTACTTTTTAAGTCGACCTCCTGTTAGTGAATACAGGGAATAGTTTTGCTCCGGTAATCTTCGGACCAGCAAAGAGTTATTAAGCAAGTGGCGTGGGGGTTGGAAAACCCACGGAGTAAGGTAGCTACGTGTCTTCTCGAGATGGCTGGGTGCCAAAAGAAGGCAGATTTCGGTCTTCGACCGGAATAAATACCTTTCCTCCTAGTAACGTTATCTCTCCGCTTCGTCGTTAGGGGCGGCGACCATTTTGGACCGTGTTGCATGATGGGAGTTGGTGGCCATTTTGACCACCTTGCATCATGGGAAATGCAGTCTGTCACATCCCGAACTAATGCAGGTTTGTCACGTCCTGACATGGCATAACACCAGGCATGACTTGCACGCTTTCCTTTTAAACTTCTTGATTAAATTTCTCTTCGGGCGTGCTTTGGTGGCGCAGTGGTTAGCGTGCACGACCCATGTACAGAGTCCTTAGTCCTTGACGTGGCCGACCCAGGTTCGACTCTGACCTGTGGTCCTTTGCTGCATGTCTCTCCCCCTCTTTTGTACCCCCTTTCCTGTCAGCCCACTGTGCAATAAACGAGCCACTAGTGCTGTAAAACAAAAATTCCTCTTCAACAATACCACCTTGTAAATGCTTACACAAAAGATCTGATATCTCTTTTCTCAATATAGTACAAGCATCTAATTTCTGTACAATATCTGGGGTATTTAAAGGATTGCATTGAAGAGGCTCATAGTTCTGCTTCACTTTATCAAGGCTATATTGGACTTCATTAATTTATCTCATCCAGAGCCTCCTGCAAACAGAAAATGTAATATTCTGGATTCCATCTTGGTTTATGTTTATTTGCTCAGTTAGTTCACTCCTCTGCCTCAGGTTTTATTTCTGGTCTAGGTCTTGTTTAGGATTCTTTCATAGCTTCTGCACGGTTATAGTATATTTAGTCACGGTTCCTATATTTGCATTAGTTTCTGGTTTTTATTATGTGCTGGTGTTTTGCTCTGTCTTAGCTTTTGTTTTCTTTCTAGGGTTTAGTTTGTATGATTACTTTGGTTTTGTGTTTTGTCTAGTTCAGTTCTGTCCCATTTTCACTTATCCTGACAATCTTTTAGCCACATCATCCCTTGATTGTTCTCACCTGTTTTGGTTAATTATTCTCCCTGCTCACCTGTCTGCCCGTCTATTTAAACCTGCCTCAGTTTTCTGTTTGTTGCCGGAACTTCGCACGTGTTTCACGTCTCATGTCCCCATGCTTTTTGTCTCAGTCCTCGTTTATTCCGGTAAGAGCTCTCCAGCATCCTGTATTCTACCTGTCTGTCCAATTACCAAGTCTGACCTGTTTGCCTTATTTTTGAGTCTACCCAGTTCCTGTTGGTTTTTTGGTTCTGTGCTGGATGTCTGCTCTGTACTCCGCCTGGACTGTTTTTGTTCTGCTTGCCTTATCCATCATCATCATCATCTCCAATAAATCCTGTTTAAGCTTACCTGAAATGTCTGGCTGAATACCGGGTTCACATCCTCCTAAAATCATTACAACATTAGTCAAGTTTTAAAGGACACCACTGCATGGAATCAGCAATTTTAAAGGTCTTGGCTACATCCTTCATTCCACTAGCTCTGGGGATACTGTTTTCCTCGTGCTTTTTATATTGACTGTAGCTTCTGACAGTTCAAAAATAAAAACCTGTTAACTTGACGGAAGTACTGTCTTGGCATAAATGGTTCTGTATTGACCTGGTTTAAGACTAAGCTGAGAAGTCTTTATGTGCGTCAGGGATTCATCTTGGTAAAACTATGCATTTATAAAATGTCCTCCACTATTGTTGGTGCATTGGCCAAGCAGCGAGAAAGGTGAAAGCAGAACAGCTGACAACAGATAAAGAAAGTAGGAAACAGCAAAAGCACACATAAAGTCGAACATTTACTCTGGCCGAATTACCTGATGGGATATTTGCCAGTTCTGGGGCCCAAATATTTGCTCTTGCCCCTTCTTGTAGATAGCTTCACACTTGCGTCTCCAGTCCAGTCTGTTGTCCAAGTGAAAACTGAGTTATTACCATTGAGACCATTGAGACGGATGAGCGGCTGAGATCTCGCGAGAGCTGTGAGTAAGTAAAATGGCGGCATACATGTAGTTCAAAATTAAATCCACTCAGGTAAGTACTAACCAATAACTGAAAATTAAACAAAGTAAAGTTTAAATATTAACAACTGTCTCACTTTTCACGAGGAAACAAACTGGACGAAGAGACCTTGACGAGCCTGGAGAGCTAACTGGACGAGTGTTTTGACAACATCATAATGGGGAAATCTAAACATCCCGCAGCCACAAACACACCTTCACTTAAACGCACCCGGTCTAGCTCTACCGGGGCATCATCTTCTACTTTGTCCCCAGACAGGAGCTACAGCGACGTCCTGGAATCCATCGACAAGAAGCTTACTAGGCTGGACGCCCGCCTCGCCTTGGTAGAAGTCCTCCATAAAGAGTTTCAGGCCCTGAGGGAGTCGGTGGAATTTAGCCAAGCCCAGCTAACTGCTGTTGCCGCGGAGAACAAGGCGCTGAGGGAGAAAGTTACGGAGCTCACCGAGGGGATGTTGCAGCTGTCCGGCGAAAATAAGAAGATGAAAGAATCCATTCTGGACATACAGTCGCGAATTATGAGAGATAACCTCGTCTTTGCCGGCATCCCGGAGCAGCAGGAGGAGGATCCCGAGGTGACAATCCGTGAGTTTTTCCAGCAGAAGCTGAAAATCCCAGCGGATCAGGTAAAAAACATCACCTTTCATTGGGTCCACCGGCTCAGAGGTAAGAAACCCGATAAAACTCGTCCCAGACCGATTGTAGCTAAATTTGAGCATTATAAACAAAAAGAGCACGTTAAAAGTCAGGGCAGAGAACTGAGAGGAACGGATTTCAGCGTCAATGGCCAGTTTCCTAAAGAAATCCTAGATCGTAGGCGAGTGTTATTTCCAATCAGGAAGAAATACATTACTGAAGGCGTCAGAGCTACCGTAGCAATTGACAAATTTTATATTAATGGTCAGCTGTTCAGGGATCAGAAGATCACTCCTTGGCTTTATTAGATGCACAACAGGTGGATTTAAAGCATGTCACACTTGAAAAAAAAAAGGTGCATAGATCGGATCACGGTGATAAATGAAATATATGCACAGCTCAAGAGCACGTTGGCACGGTATGGTTGTTAGTCACAGTTGGGTACACGAGGCATGCGCTGTGGTTCTTCCTTTTTCACATTTTCTCACTCTTTGCACTTTCTTAATTCCCTGTCTTTCTCTGTTTTATTCGTCTGCTTCTTTCCTGTTGACCAGACAATCACAAGCACGTCATATGATGCTACCCGGGTCTATGTATAACTATTTTTCCGAGGACATGCACTTTTCAACTTCTCACTTTCACCTATGATGAATGTAAAGTTTGTGACAGGGAATGTGCATGGAGCTGGCACCAGAGAGAAAAAGTTAAAGATCTTTAACCAGCTTACTAGATTAAAGGCAGATGTTGTCTTTGTCATGATTTGTCTTCATGAACCCGGACAGAGCACACACACACACAGAGCTGATCTTGAGAGTAGTGGAAGGTGAAAACCAGAGTCAGTTACCGGGCTGGAGATGATGATTTGCAGGAGCAGGCTGACTGGAGAAAACAAAAGTAGTGAAGCATTGGGGTGACAGGAGTTCCAGCAGCAAGGCAGTAAACAGGCGTGGAGGTTACAGGTGGAGATTGCAGACAACCCGGCGACCAGGAACAAACTGAGCAGAGTATTTAAAGAGGGGTGAGCAGGTGGAGCCAGTCACAGGTGATTGCAGCCTGATCAGGCTGCGCTGGGAAGGAGGAGGCAGGAACTGCTAAAAATGCAGCCACCAGGCTGCAACATGACAGTCTTATTTTCAAGAAACCCATAAATCAGCTACAACTGTAAGTGATCTTAACTCACCTGAGTTCCCTGATGTGTTTGCTGCCTGCTATAACTCTAGACAGAGAGGTGTAGCAATCTTAATCCACAAAAACTTTAGTTTTACAATATTAGACAAAATTATAGATCCTGAAGGTAGATTCATAATAATTAAAATAGCTATTCATAACCAGAAGTTATGTATTGTCAGTATATATGGTTCAAATGTTGATCACCCCTCATTCTTCCACAAACTCTTCCATGCACTTTCAAAACACAGGGATTGTTCTCTAATTTTTAGGGGTGACTTCAACTTTGGTCTCAATGAAGAAATAGACAGGTTGAATACAACAGGGACTCAGCGCAGTTGGCAGTCATTAAATGTAGTCAAACAATACATGAGTGATTTTGGTCTTTGCGATGCATGGCGATCTCTTAATCCTAATAGTAAGGAATATACTTTTTTTTCAAATGTCCGCCACTCTTACTCTCGTTTGTTCTGTTTCTTAATCAGCAGCTCGCTGCTGTCTGACATTTCAGAGGCTGTAATTCATCCTATTGCTGTTAGTGATCATGCTCCGGTTACTTTAACCCTAATAAATAAAAAAATAACCCCACAAAACAAGAGCTGGAGATTTAATACATCGCTGCTTAAAGATGAAGAATTTATTAAATCTTTCAAAGAAGAGTGGGCTTCATACTTAGAATACAAGGATCTACCAGGCACATCAGCATCTATACAATGGGAAGCAGGGAAAGCAGTGATGAGAGGTAAAATAATTTCATTCTCATCTCATAAAAAGAAGATAGAAAACAACAAGATTCAGGAATTAGAAGAAAAACTTAAGTTACTAGAAACCTCTCAAGAAGAGGAAAAGTTGGGTAAAATCCGTAAAGTAAAATTATAATTAAACCATTATATTGAAAAGCAAAATAAATTTCTAATACAAAGACTTCGAATAGAAAATTTTGAACATGGCAATAAATCAGGAAGCTTCCTAGCTAACCAGCTAAAAATAAATAAAGAGAAAACGACTATATTTGCAGTTACAGACTCAACTGGTAATACATTACATGATCCGGAATGTGTCATGGTTTAAGTTGTATCTGGCTTCTTTCTTGTTATTTTGCAGTTCACTCAGCTCTCCCTCGCTCTGCTATTAGTCACACCTGTCAGGACACTAATTAGTCTTTATTCCCGTCACCTGTCAAGCTCCCTTTATAAACTCACCTTAGTTGTGTTCTCGTCCACGGTCCATAGCGTTCACTCCCGCTCCGTCTCTGCCAGAATCCTTGTCAGCTCCGTTTTTGTTGCAGTCAGCCAGAAGACTTACTTCAACTTTGTTTTTTGTTCCAGTCAGTCATTAGAGTTTCCGTTAGCTTTGTTTTTGTTCCAGTCTCTGCCTAGATCCAGCTCAGCTCTGTTCCCACTCCAGTTCTCACTCCTGGAGAGCCGTTCTGGTCTCAAGTCCACGGCACCGACGTTCTGGTCTCAAGTCCACGGCACCGACGTTCTGGTCTCAAGTCCACGGCACCGACGTTCTGGTCTCAAGTCCACGGCACCGACGTTCTGGTCTCAAGTCCACGGCACCGACGTTCTGGTCGCAAGTCCACGACTCCGACGTTCTGGTCGCAAGTCCACGACTCCGACGTTCTGGTCGCAAGTCCACGACTCCGACGTTCTGGTCGCAAGTCCACGACTCCGACGTTCTGGTCGCAAGTCCACGACTCCGACGTTCTGGTCGCAAGTCCACGACTCCGACGTTCTGGTCGCAAGTCCACGGCGCCGACGTTCTGGTCGCAAGTCCACGGCGCCGACGTTCTGGTCTCAAGTCCACGGCGCCGACGTTCTGGTCTCAAGTCCACGGCGCCGACGTTCTGGTCTCAAGTCCACGGCGCCGACGTTCTGGTCTCAAGTCCACGGCGCCGACGTTCTGGTCTCAAGTCCACGGCTCCGACGTTCTGGTCTCAAGTCCACGGCTCCGACGTTCTGGTCTCAAGTCCACGGCTCCGACGTTCTGGTCTCAAGTCCACGACTCCGACGTTCTGGTCTCAAGTGCACGACTCCGACGTTCTGCTCTCCAGTGCACGACTCCGACGTTCTGCTCTCCAGTGCACGACTCCGACGTTCTGCTCTCCAGTGCACGGCTCAGACTTTCTGCTCTCCAGTGCACGGCTCAGACGTTCTGCTCTCCAGTGCACGGCTCAGACGTTCTGCTCTCCAGTGCACGGCTCACATGTTCTGCTCTCCAGTGCACGGCTCAAAGGTTCTGCTCTCAAGTCCACGGCTCAAAGGTTCTGCTCTCAAGTCCACGGCTCAGAGGTTCTGCTCTCAAGTCCACGGCTCAGAGGTTCTGCTCTCAAGTCCACGGCTCAGATGTTCTGCTCTCAAGTCCACGGCTCAGATGTTCTGCTCTCAAGTCCACGGCTCAGATGTTCTGCTCTCAAGTCCACGGCTCAGATGTTCTGCTCTCAAGTCCACGGCTCAGATGTTCTGCTCTCAAGTCCACGGCTCAGATGTTCTGCTCTCAAGTCCACGGCTCAGATGTTCTGCTCTCAAGTCCACGGCTCAGATGTTCTGCTCTCAAGTCCACGGCTCAGATTTTCTGCTCTCAAGTCCTCGGCTCAGATGTTCCGTCCTGGTCACTAGTCTTCGGCTTCAGAGTTCCTCCCGGTCAGTCTCTCCACACGCCTCCTGTCGGCCAGCTTCTGCACCCTACACCTCCGTCTGTTGAAAGACTCTGGTTCCATCATCATCCATCTTACACTCTTTTCAATAAACTCACTCCTAAGAACTAGCTCTGTGTGTGCGTGCTGTGTCCGGGTTCATCCTCGAAAAATATCATAACAGAATGTATAAACAACACCTTCCGAGATTTCTACATATCTTTATACACATCACAGATAAATCCATCAGATAATGACATCAAGCAATTTCTGGATAAAATTACACTTCCTAAATTATCAGATAGCCAAAGAACGACACTGGACTCACCGCTGACAACAGTTGAAGCTCAGGAAGCTCTAACAAGCATGCCCAATAAAAAGGCTCCAGGTCCAGGCGGATTCCCTACTGAGTATTATAAAGAGTTCTGGAATATTCTGGCACCAACGTTCCACAGAATGTTGCAGGAAATTCAGGAAAATGGCAGATTTCCAGCTAATATGAACTCTGCCATCAGTCTTCTGCTTAAGCCAGGCAAAGATCCTATGTTTCCCACCAGCTATCGTCCCATATCCTTAATTAACGTGGATATTAAAATAATCTGTAAAGCTTTTGCAAGACGATTAGATAAAGTCACTCCTTTCATAATCCACCCTGATCAAACTGGTTTCATCAGAGGAAGGCAGTCATCCACAAACACATGCAGATTAATTAATTTAATAGATTATTCCTACAGTAAAAATATTAAAACTAATATGTCTTTAGATGCAGAAAAAGCATTTGATAGAGTAAATTGGAATTTTTTATTCACTACTCTACATAAATTTGGTTTTGGTAATTTTTTTATAAATTGATTAAAAATTTTATACAGCTTTCCTACAGCTTGTGTCAGGACAAATAATCAAACATCTTCCAGCTTTTGTCACCAGAGGGGCACTAGGCAAGGATGCCCGCTTTCCCCCTCACTTTTTGCCATTTTTATCGAACCTCTTTCTCAAAAGTTTCAGATTACTCTATAAACTGGTCTAAATCTACGGTACTGCCAATTAATTGCTCGCTTCAGAACCCCCTAGACTTACATTTGCATTAAAATTATTAAAATTTAACCACATCCCCCTTTTAAAAAAGATAGAAGAGGACCTTGAAAGATGGAAATCGCTTCCAATTTCACTTATGGGCAGGGTAGCTTCAATTACAATGATGGTCTTACCTAGAATTAATTACTTATTTTCAATGATCCCCAATAAACCATCATCCGACTGGTTTAAATCTCTAGACTCTTCTATCTCTAAATTTATTTGGAAAGATAACCCCCCCCCCCCCCCGTATCAGCATAAAAACACTAAAGATAGAGGGGGACTAGATCTGCCTAATTTCTATAACTACTACTTAGCAAATAGGCTACAATACATCTCTAAATGGATAAAACATAATCCTTTAGACGAGCCCTGGATAGACATAGAACAAAAAATATGCAATAATATCACGATTTCAGATTTGCCGTTTATTAGCTCAAATATAAAACAGCATACATGCTTTAAAAATATTAACATTAGCTCCACTATGACAGCATGGGGGGAGTTTCTTAAAATGACAAAGTCATCCCTTATCCCATGCAGTCGTACACCCATCTGGAATAATCCTGACATCCTACAAAATAATAATATGATAAACTTTACATACTGGAAGAATAAAGGTATTGAATACCTGGAACATTTACTTGACGGAACAGAGTTTATCACTTTTGCCAAACTAAATATGCAATATGGCATTAGTAATAATAAATTCTTAGAATATGAACAAATTAAATCTATAATTAGAAATAAATTTAAGCATATTAAAGGTGGTTTACAAATCCCAACTAATATATTAGAGGTTCTAGATTTAAACCCCCCCCCCCCAAACTACTGTCTAAATCATACAGGACACTGACTAAAATAGATATCTCTTCCTATTATGAAATGGGAAGAGGATTTATCAGTCACCTTTGAACAACACTTCTGGGCTCAGATATGTCTAAGAACTTTCAAATTGACTAGAAACCCCAACTTACAACTAATACAATACAAAATCCTTCACAGGACAAAGATTATTCAAGATGGGTTTTGCACAATCTAATATCTGTCCACACTGCATAGGCAATCATCCTGATAATTATATTCATGCGTTATGGTTATGCACACCAGTCCAGAGGTTCTGGGCACAGATATGCAAGGACTTATCAAAGTGCCTGAGTTTCACCTTCCCCATCAGTTTGCTTGCTGGGTAACTGGAGGAAAGCCCTCTGGAAAAAAAAAATAGTTGCATGGTTTTCACTGCATTATGTATTGCAAAGAAAACTATCCTCATGAATTGGAAAAGTAAGGAAAATCTCAGTATCAATCAGTATAGAGATCTTTTGTTAGATCATATTAATCTTGAGACAGCATCTGCATCCACATCCGATCGATCTCTCTGGGCTCCTTTGATCAGCACCATCACTTAATGGAATGGGGGGCGGTGGGTTGCGTCCTGTGGGGCGCAGTGGCTGGCTAGGGGGTTCCATGGGGCATTGGGGAGCACTAGGAGTGGGGCGCCTGGTGGGTCTGACCCCGGGATTTGTTGCCCCCATCTGGGCGGGGCTTGTGAGGCCTAGGAGCGGCCGCTTGCGGCACTCTTGGGGAGTTCCGCGGTGACGGACGTGGGTTACTGACCTGGTAGCTGTACTGCTGCTGGGTGGGTCCGGGGGTCGGGGGTCCCTGGGGTGTGCCGCCCTCGGGCGGGGGCCCCGGCGGGGGTTCGGGTTCCCGGGGGTATGCCGCTTGGGATCTGGGCCGGCGCGCGCCCGGGTGTCTGCCCCTGCACGGGGCCTCTGGTGTGCTGGGGGCCCTCTGGGCCTGTTAAGCTGGTAGGGGGGCATGGACATTAACATCTCAGGGCAGATGCTTTTCGCTTCCTTTTTGGGTTGGCACTCTGCTAGTGGGGGGAGGGGAGGGAGGGGGAGTAGGGACTAACCCAGCCTAGATGTCTATTGTTGTATGTATGGTGAGTTGTTTTAATGTTAGTGTTGGGGAGGGATTACATCTACGAGTGGGGGGTGGGGGGGGGGGGGGGGTGTGTGTGGATGTGGACGTTTTGGTGGGCTTTCTGTCCGGCCCCCTGTCTCGGCCCTGGTCCATGCCGTCTCCCGGTGCGGGTTTCGCCTGGGGGGTGGTGTTGTGGATGGCTCGTGCGGGCTGGCTAGCCAGGGTCCCCCCTTTTATTTTTTTTTTTTTTTTTTTGGGGAAAGCCAGGAGGCTTGGTGGGTGGGCTGGGGGGGGGGGGGGGGGCTTATGTTGTGTGAGCCTCGCCTCGGATGGCTCCCCTTACCCCCTCTCGCATTTAGACATTGAGGGTTCTGGGCAGTTGCTTGGAGGGGGTGCTGGCACCAGCTACCTTCCAGAGGGGGGGTGGACGGTGCCGGGCACCCCCTTCGGTGCTCCCACTTTTAAACACACTTGAGAACAACATGCAATGACACGACATGACATGACATGACATGATCTGAGCGGGCGTAGGGAGGATCGGGGTCTTTTCCACACCCCCGTTCTCCGATTGCGGCACGGAGTCTGGAGCCTGGAGGAGGAGCCAGCCACCGGGTCCGGGGTCTTGGCGGGGGGTTGCTGTGGGGCCCGGGTGGCTTGCCAGGACTGGGGCCGACGCCTCTGCTCTCCCCAAAAAGGGGTGGGGAGGAGGGGTGGCTAGGGTAAGGTGGGGGAGGGAGTGGGTTTATTAGGTACTTAGGGGGTGAGGGGGGTTCTGGCTGGGTGGCCCGTGTTGTTGGATGTGAGTGTTATGTGAAAATGTGTGTCCGGCGTTTTTTTTTTTGGGTTTTTTTGAAAGTCTGTGTGTGGTGAATGGGGAACTAGGGTGGGATGGTGTGAATGAGATTTATTTTATTTATTTATTTATTTTTTTTTGCCAGGCTCGGGTCCGAACCGCTCCCTCTCCCAAGAACATCTCAAGTCTCCGCTAGGTGCGGAGCCCATCCCCCCCCGTCCTGCCACCCTCCGTTGGCTGGCGCCTTGGCCCGCTGGTGCATTGGAGGCCCTCGGGTTCGGGGCGGGTTCCCGGGTGGGTGCCGGCCCATTCCTGGAGGCTGCTTTGCGGGGCCTAGCCCCCCGGGGCCTCTGGGCCCTGGGGCCCATGGCCGGTGCCACTTCAGCGCAGCTGGCTGCCGGCAGAGCCCACAGGCTCGCCCCCGCGGCTCAGGGGGCTTCGGCATTGCGGTGGCTGGGGGTTTTCCTCGGGGTCGTCTCTCCTCTTTCCTTGGAGGGGGGGCAGATTTCCTGTGTTGGCCCCTCTTGGGCGCTCTGCTGTGGGGGCCCCTTTGGGGGTCCGGGGTTATGGGTCCCCTGGTGCCTACCTCGGTGCTCGGGGAAGGCGGGCCTTTGGTTCTTCACAACCACTACTGAGCATTTGTCTCACTTAAAAAACTTGTAATGTCCATGAGTATTGGCACAATTTGGCTCTTCAATATGTGTCTGGATATGTTTTATTTGGAAGCCCAGTGAGTGTATTGGCAAAATAAAATCCAGATTTTCCAAAAACTCCTCTGCAATGCTATGATGATAGACGTTGAGAGCGAAAAAACAAAGAAAGGATACATTTTTAACTACGCATCAGCTGCTGCTCGGGGAAAGTCCTCCAGCGAAAAGCAGCAATAACCACAGTTGTGTAAGCTCCATTAAGCAGGGGGATTATTTCACCGGGTGTGATGGCAAGCCACACAGGGTAAGAGCACACCCTACAACAATTTGCCTTCTCTTTAATTCACTTTCTAGTTATTCCTTAATTATATTTCTTAGTTTATTCCTTTATCACCTTACAATGTTTATATGGAGTGCACACATATAAACACCACAAGGTCAATTCAGTTTATGTTGTATTAATACTCTTTTTCTTTGTTTGAGTTACATGGGTGTTTGGCTTCCCATTCTGGACGAGCAAAAGGCGTGGCTAAAGGCCGGATCACTGAAGTGCAGTTGATGGCCTCATTGGACTGAACCAAATGCCTCATGCCAAGTGGGGGAGTTTTAGGGGGTGTATTAGGTTTCTTTCATTGTTTGAGTTAGTAGTTATGTGGCAGCCATTTTGCTTTCCCCTATTGTGTGTGTCTATGGTTTAGATAAACTAGTATTTAAGGGCCCTTGTGTGTTATTTCATTGGGTCAGTTTTGTTTGTGTCTGTCTGTGTTCAGTATTTTCAGTTGACCTCTTTTAATGATATGCCAGTTTAATTCTTAACTTTGTTAAATATTTTTGTGGTTTTGGGTAAATAAAACCCACTTTTGTGAATCCAACACCTGTGTCCTCCACTATGTACTGCTTGGTCCCCTCGACACCGGGACATGGTACAAAGACGTGCTGTATCTTGTTTTAAAAGGTAGAACTCTCTAGTTTCCAATAATAAGCATGTCTGTGCAGTGCAAAGCAAAGCATTCTCTGAGAGAGTCAGCAATATTTGATAGACAGTCAAATGTCATCTTGTGTTTAAGGTGCTGTAACACCAAAAGTATTTTTGAAATAAAAGAAACAAAGCTTCCTCCTTGGAGGTATTTAGGAAAAAAACCGTTTCTGACCTATTTTTAAAGCTTGAGAAAAATGCCCGCTCACACCGGTAGTGGTATAAGCGTGCAGTACCAATAAGATTGAACCGTTAGATGGAGTTTATACAGTTCATCTGCAAAACAGGTTGATTTTGGGTTACACTTTAAAGCAATGAGTTACACTTTAAAGCAACACCGTGTCATTTTAGCCACTAGGGGGCACTAGACCTGTAACTTTCAGGTGATAGCAGACCACTTTGGACTAGCAGATTGAGAAATCCTTGAGTTATTTTTAAGCACAAGGCCACATTCACCCCTCTAGATTATACTCAGATTCTCCCATCGGAATTGAGAGGGAGAGGACGAGGCAGAGCTAGGGGGAGAGGGAGGGAAAGCTCCAAGAGCCGTGGAAGAGAAGGATAGAGCAGACAACAGGCTCAATCGTCTGATTATGAAAGGCTGCAGGAACTTCAACAGATTAGAAGAGCTGACATGCAGTTTTGTCAACCATATTTACTGTATTTTGGAATAGCCATGGCCATGACAAACTTTGACTTGAAGATAAGAAATGTAGTTGCATGTAAGGTTAGCTGTCATGTTTAAGGGGATCTCAGACTACCATAAACAAGTCACACGACTGATTCAGAGCCTGATCTGCACCTCTCAAGTTACACAGATGAGTTTTGGAGAGGGCAGCCTGTCCTGAGCATCCATATGTGTCTAGTGCTGACCTGAAAAAATATTTAATAAATTTCAAATTATGTTAATACTTGGGTCAAAATGTACATGCCGCTGCTTTAAGTGCAAAAAACTTTATGTTTATTTTAATTGTAATTTTTGTTTGTTAAAAAAGGTTTTCAAGAGTGGTCCTTTTTGCAAGACATATTTAAAGCACATAATACAGCTGAAGGGCCGCAGGAGGATCATCATAACACATAGGGTACCTGATCAGAAGCATAATCTTAGAGAAGCCTCCCAAATTGCAGAACACAGATCAATCTCACATTTGTCAATTGAAACAGCAAATATTTGTCAATAGAACTCAGTCAGAGATATAATATTTAAACTTTTAAAAACATGAAATTAAAAAAACTTAAAGGTATACTATGCAACTGGGATTGATTTTCCAGCGAGGCGCCCCCCAGAGGGCGAAAGTAAAAGTGCACTGTCGTAAATATGCTCAGCTGTTCTCCTGGTTTCTTCGTCAAGCCAGGCGCGGTTGTTTTGAGCTTAGCAGACAGGCGAACGCAACGAATACAAAAGTCGAAAAAACGGCAGTACAAACAATGACTAACACAGTGAAAGTATGAACATGCACACAGAGAGAGAGAAACCATTCCAAGGCAGTGTTTCCCCTAGGAATTTGCTTACCGGACGACCTGCGGTGCGGGGGGTGGGGGGGGGGGGGGTGTAGAGACAAGCTTTGCGCGACCGGCGGAGCGACCGGCGGAGCGGGGGAAAGAGACAAGCTTTGCGCGACCGGCGGAGCGAGCGACCGGCGGAGCGGGCGGGCGAGCGGGGGAAAGAGACAAGCTTTGCGCGACCGGCGGAGCGGGCGGGCGGGCGGGGGAAAGAGACAAGCTTTGCGCGACCGGCGGAGCGACCGGCAGAGCGACCGGCAGAGCGACCGGGCGGGCGGAGGAAAGAGACAAGCTTTGCGTGACCGGCGGAGCGAGCGACCGGCGGAGCGAGCGACCGGCGGAGCGGGCGGGCGGGGGAAAGAGACAAGCTTTGCGCGACCGGCGGAGTGAGCGACCGGCGGAGCGACCGGCGGAGCGACCGGCGGAGCGACCGGCGGAGCGACCGGGCGGGCGGGGGAAAGAGACAAGCTTTGCGCGACCGGCGGAGCGAGCGACCAGCGGAGCGGGCGGGCGGGGGAAAGAGACAAGCTTTGCGCGACCGGCGGAGCGACCGGTGGAGGCGGAGCGGGGGAGACAAGCTTTGCGCGCATATCGAGTTAGTTTTTTTTTTTTGGAATGTTGGGAGGCGGTAGCGTGAGGGAAACCCTACAATGTTACTTACAATCGCATCAGCAGAAACGCGAGGTCCGCGTCAGCCTTGCAGCCTTCTCTTTCTTTTAGCTCTCACCATTCGGAAAAAGCTTGCCCGATGTTCACCCGTGTACGACTCGTGTACGACTCCTCTTTCTGTCCACAGCCCTTTTCCTCTTTCTTGCCTGCATAGTGTGCCTTTAAGAAGTATTTTTGTCTGTACAGAGAATATTTTAAGTAAATATCCAAGTACCTTTAAAAAAATCTGCCTAAAACATGTTTAATTACAACCTTAAGAGGGCTAACTTGAAGGGTGCAAAAATGATCCGAGGAGCTCTTAGCTTGACTCTCACATGAAAACTGCCCCAGATTTTCCAAATGACAATAAGTTTGACTAATTATACAGCAGGGAAGAGACTAACTACTTAAAATCCCTCCCTACAACCTGTGATCTCAGGCAACAGCCATATTTGAGCCTTATTTAAATATTTCAAACATTTTCTCATTTTTAAATAACTAAATTAATTTTATGTTTTAATGCTGTAAATCTGACATTTTGAGATTAAAGGTCACACAAAAGATTTGTTTTGGCATGATGAAAAAAAATCCAGTTCTTCCTCTGAATGGTAAAAAGACCATGTTATAGCTAGAAGATCTTACTAAAGAAAAGGCAATCCTCTTATCGGAATAACTCCTAGACCTTGCATTCAATGTACTATCATGCAATCTAGTTTTTTGTTGGAGAAACTCATGAAAAATACTGAAAATGTGTTATTGCTAACTGGTGCACCTGGTAGCTTTTCCACTGCGTTGAAGCAACACAGCAGGAAGATTTCTGATTTAAAGTGAATAAAGGTATGCTGGAAACAGCATCACTTTTCTCAGCCATGCAGTTTTCTCCCTAAAACATCAACATGTGGCATGAGAATCATTCAGTGTTGTTTACAATGGAAACGATCAACAGACCTCATACTAAAGGATTGGAGTGTCCTAAAACACTGGTGAGAGCACCTCACTAAATTCACTTGAACTTAATAGCCACTAATCACTTTCCCAGAAAAATATGTGGTATACAGACAACTATTTTCTCCTCCTGGGAAATACACAATAGAAAATCCACAGCCGCAGACAGTATAAATATTCTTACGATTTTGCGATGTATAATGTTCTGTTTTAATGGTCTAGAATTAATCACACGTTTTCCACATTCCTTCAGTAGCTTTGTTATATATCCATCTTAGAAAGATTGAGAACAGTTACCAGTTACGGCAACAAAATTGTGCTCAAGTGAAAGCAGGGTAACTTAGAAAATTTTTTTACCCGGGTAGAAGTGAAAACTATGGCACGAGCAAAGCTTCTGTTAGAAGTCTATTTTCTTTTCAAAAATGTACACAAGTAAATGTAAAATAATCCCTGTAACTCATTACTCTGGTTGCTGCCATCACACAAGCTTCCTCAGCTAAGTTCATGACATCAGCTTTTCTAATTGATGATGAAAAGTGACTACTCAAATTTAACCCACAACAAAGACATCTCCAGACATTTTGTGCTGCTTCACATTATTTTGTACGAGTGTTCACTAATAATTATTTGACACCGCTTAATACACTCAACACACTGACATAAACCTGCATGCACAACCTTCCGTCGGATTGCACCGTGTTCCATGCTCATGTCCAAGTTTGCATATCCTGAAATGAGCACAAAAATTAGTGCAGACCTGCTTTTCTGCCTTAAGCACGTTTGTGAAATTAGGATAACTAGAATAATTAGGATATTTTCCCACTTTGGTGACAGGCCTTTCTATTACCTTATGTGCTAAAACCTTCAAAACCTCCTTTTGGCAGTTTATGAGAACAGTTTCTCTCTGTATACTCTCTGCTCGACCATAAGTTAAGTGGTCCAAAATAACAAGAATAAGCTTTGTTGAACTGTAACATTTCTGCAGATCTGTGTATTGTCTAATGGAGGTGCTGATCCTTGCAATTATGACAAGGTGTGGGTTGAATTCAAAATATGACCAGTATAACACAAATATAAACAGTATTTGTGTTGTGTCTGTTTCTTTTCAAAATAAAATAATTAAGACATGACACTCAGGAAGACTGAAACCACACAGACACACAACCACCACAGTGCCACAACTATAGGGCACACACAAACACACACTGACAGCTAGATGCGTGCAAACGGCTCACTGATGAAAAATTACAATTGAGAGTCAGTACTATGCATCATGCAGCGTTTCTTCAAGTCCAATAGAGACCAAGACATTAAGTG
The DNA here is from genome assembly GCA_037039145.1 of Fundulus diaphanus. NCBI lineage: Eukaryota > Metazoa > Chordata > Actinopteri > Cyprinodontiformes > Fundulidae > Fundulus > Fundulus diaphanus. Next base: position 44,774,668 of record CM073127.1, on the reverse strand, counting down.
TTATCATGCACTGCTCTAAAACCCCATATTACATACAGTAGTAACCGCTGTGGCTTTATCCTTCATTGTTCGTCCGAATCGTCCCCCTTTCATCCTATTTTATAGGATGAAATTATAGTTATTTGCCAGGTGCCCGTTACTGCGTCCCCCCGTGCCGCACTAACACCTAAGTGAAGCATGTTGTGTCTTAAAAGTTAATTGGTTGAGGGTTGCATTCTTATTTTAAGTGTAATTTAAATAGAACATGTTCTATTTACCCCCTTTTTTAAACTGTTTTCAATTTAGAACCGTAAACTATTTTTCTTCTTTTTACTACCACCTTCTACTGGAAACTGTGTCTGTAGTAAAAACGCATCAAATGTTTTCCACTTAAATCATACAAAGCGACATAACCTGAGTGCGAACAGAAGCTAAAACTATATACAACACGGCTAATCAAAGGTATATCTGTCGTAACATGAAAACATGGTTTACCTCCGCGGTGTCAGGGGCTCCCTACAGATGCGCGCCCTCGGCTCCCCAGAGACGAACAATTAGCTGGAAGCAGGGATGAAGTGGAAAGAATAATCTCACTAATGTCCTTTAAGAAGCTCTTAGTTGGTGTTTTCTAAAGAAGTCTGAGCTGCTGTCCGACGGTGCGCTGCCTCAGAGAGACACCGCTCAGACTGCCTCGGCGCTCATGAGACTGGACGGGGAGCGAAGCGTGTGCAGCGGAGTGAGAGAGGACAGCAACACTCACACCGACGATTTAAACGATTCCTCATAAAGTTTACTAATTCACAGATAAACAGAATAAAAAAAAAAAAATAAAATACACTTGTCAAGGGTAGACTAAGTTTTTTACCAGAACTGACTAAAAATATTTTCTCATTAAGCCTTGTATCCAAAACAATTTTTTGTGGGAAGGGCTTAGAGAGGTGTTCACACTCTTATTTTATTTAAGTTTTATTGTTGTTGTTATTGTTGTCTGAAATATATGGTTAACCGTGCTTCAAAATTACATTTAGAGTAATTCATTGATAGTGTGATGTCTTTTGGTTGAAGAAGGACCCAAGTGCAAACAGATATGAAAAGTGATGAAATTCCATAATAAAATCAAGAAAAACTTCCAACAGACGCAACGAACAGGGTGAGGAAACGATCCAGGAAGATTGACCATGGAACAAAGCCTGGCAGAGCCACAGGAAGCATGAAGACAAGAGAAGAAACCGGCAAAGACAAAATGAAAACCAGGGAGTTTAAATACAGAGGAATGTGTGCGGAATAATGAGGTGGAGATGCACTAACAACCTGATAAAAGGTTGAAAATCACTAATGTGGTTGAACAGATTCTACTTTTTTCCCCTCTTCAAAAACAAATATCCTCATTATTAATCAACGTATGTGCAGAGCACATAATTTTCTCAAACGCACTGTTTCTTTAAAAACATGTTTATACTCACATCGCCTATGTGATTTTTGAATAGATCATTTAAATTCACAAACCAACCAGACATGTTTCACTTGCCGTTTGTTATGATTCTGGGCCGTCTGCCTGCTCTGCTCTCCCTGTGAGCAATCAAGTCCAGCTGCTGCCTGCTGCACTGCAGTGCAATCAGCAGCATGCCTCTCAGCTGTTCTCAAGCAGTTATATGTCAGCCTGTGGCAGGAAGACAGAGCCAGATAATTGCCAGCCAACAAGCAAGCAGTATCCAGCATTTCATGTTGCCTGACCAAGTTCTTGACCACGTCTTTGTTTCACGGATTTTCCCTCTTGCCTAGCCCTTGTCGGATTTTTCTGCCTTCTGGACAACGACACTGTTTCTGCCCCTGGACTTCTGCCTCCTGCCTAGCCCCCTGTTAATTAAGCCTGAGTCTGGCTTCCAGGACCTCAAGCCTGCCTCTGTGTGCCAAGTCACCCTACTGTTGGCAACCCAACATCTGTTAAAGTCCGCTCTGTTAAAGCTGCCAGTCCCCGCTGAAGGAAGGACTCTGAAAAGATTAGTGGCTTTTCTTGGTTTCATGTATTTCTTTATTGAACTCCTTCAAGCCATTAACCTACGTCTCCATTCATAGTTATCCCTGGCCCTCGGCGGATGCTCTCCTGAAGTCCTGAGTTCAGAATAAACAGTTTAAATTCTACTTCTGTGTTTCTGGCTGAGAATTTGGGTCTTCTGTCTAAGTTCATTACACCGTTATAGTGTCTGGATTGCATAAAATGTGTTTGTCATATCCCCACCTGCCCCACCGGAACCATTGTGTTAAATTCTGTATAAAGACTGACTGCAACATGAGCTTAAAACAAGTAGGACTGATGCAGGGTGTTGCATATAACACCTGTAGTGCACAATATGACCACCCCTTAGTGGTATAGGGCCGGTGAAAAAGGGGGAACTCAAATGATAAAGTTGTATTTTGTGTCCATCTTCTCCCGTGGTCCACCTGCTTCTCTCACCCCTTTGTTGTTTTTTTTTCCTTTTATTTGCTCCTGTTTTGTTGTATTTATGTTAATCATTCTTTTCAGTTTCATCATTATTTTCCTACAGAAAACGACTCCCTCAACATCTCCACAAGTAGCAAAGACTCACCAGCTATTTCATTTGGTACATCGCTTCGATTTTTTGATCACGCAAAGATTGAGTAAATCACAGGGCAGCAACACAATATTCACAATTCACAAATACTCCCCAGCATGCAATTTTCCTTTATAGAGCCCAGCTGTACCTGAATGTTTGAGTACCAGGTTCCACCTTATGTTCTGCTATGTTCACGACCAGACTGAACCATGAATGATTAATGCAAAGCTTATCACGAGTATTTACATGTATAAAAAATGGAACAGCTGATAGTTTTTTTTATGGTGTAATGGCAACCATGCAGAAAAAGCAAAGAAACTGTGAAAGATATTCACAGAGAGGAGTTTACTGAATTTGAAAATCAGAGGGAAGCACACAGATGTTGTCCACGTTAAAATAACAGTTTAATAAAAAGTTGATTGTGATTTTAAGTTGGAAGAAAGCCTCAAGGAGCTCCTTGTTGAAGTTCCTCTGAGGCTGTGCATCCTGAGGCTGACAGACCAGGAGGAATGAGATGATAAAGAATCCCCCCAACCACTGTAAAAAGCATTTTGGGAAGTTGATGGGACGCTCCACAGCTTAGTGCAAGAAGAATTAAAGCACAGATTATGTGCATTCTGGGGTTTCGGAGATCATGTTAGAACCTGGGCCGTTTAGCTGCAATTCACCCCTCTACCATCTGTGTCACCAATTTCACCTGTCTCCAAAATGGGCGACAGGGGAAATCAGCGGCAGCTTGAGGGCAACGTCTGGGGGACTCGAGCAATGATTGAAGACCAGGAGGAGGCTCGGCTGACGACTGATGACCCGGAGGAGGCTCGGGCAACGACTGATGACTCGGAGGAGGCTCGACTGATGACCCGGCTGGCAGCGGAGCAGCAGAGTCTCAAGCGGCCGGCGGCGGAGCAGAAGAGACTCAGGCCGCCAGCGACATACCCTCGGTGGCCGGCAAAGGAGGAGAACCCACGAAGGCCGGCGACGGAGGAGGACCCACAAAGGCCGGCGATGGAGGAGGAGGGCCCTCAGATGCGGCCGGCGGTGCAGGGACCTCAGAGACGGCCGGCGGTGCTTCTTTGTGGGCAGACATAGCTGAAAACGTCAGCCATGGCAATGCCTTGTCCCAAATAACCCCCTGTAACCTGTTATGTCCCACATGTCCGTGGGCCTTTTTTCTTCATTTTATACATGTTTCCTCTGAAAACCTTGAGTTTTCTGTTTTTATAGCAGAGATAGCCCAACAGATTTACTTTCACAAGTGGAGCATTACTGCTTTCGCTATAGTGCTCTGCTTGATATACACTCACCGGCCACTTTATTAGGTACCCCATGCTAGTAACGGGTTGGACCCCCTTTTCCCTTCAGAACTGCCTCAATTCTTCGTGGCATAGATTCAACAAGGTGCTGGAAGCATTCCTCAGGGAGTTTGGTCCATATTGACATGATGGCATCACACAGTTGCCGCAGATTTGTCGGCTGCACATCCATGATGCGAATCTCCCGTTCCACCACATCCCAAAGATGCTCTATTGGATTGAGATCTGGTGACTGTGGAGGCCATTTGAGTACAGCGAACTCATTGTCATGTTCAAGAAACCAGTCTGAGATGATTCCAGCTTTATGACATGGCGCATTATCCTGCTGAAAGTAGCCATCATGGGTCGGGTACATTGTGGTCATAAAGGGATGGACATGGTCAGCAACAATACTCAGGTAGGCTGTGGCGTTGCAACGATGCTCAATTGGTACCAAGGGGCCCAAAGAGTGCCAAGAAAATATTCCCCACACCATGACACCACCACCACCAGCCTGAACCGTTGATACAAGGCAGGATGGATCCATGCTTTCATGTTGTAGACGCCAAATTCTGACCCTACCATCCGACTGTCGCAGCAGAAATCGAGACTTATCAGACCAGGCAACGTTTTTCCAATCTTCTATTGTCCAATTTCGATGAGCTTGTGCAAATTGTAGCCTCAGTTTCCTGTTGTTAGCTGAAAGGAGTGGCACCCGATGTGGTCTTCTGCTGCTGTAGCCCATCTGCCTCAAAGTTCGACGTACTGTGCGTTCAGAGATGCTCTTCTGCCCACCTTGGTTGTAACGGGTGGTTATTTGAGTCACTGTTGCCCTTCTATCAGCTCGAACCAGTCTGGCCATTCTCCTCTGACCTCTGGCATCAACAAGGCATTTCCGCCCACAGAACTGCCGCTCACTGGATGTTTTTTCTTTTTCGGACCATTCTCTGTAAACCCTAGAGATGGTTGTGCGTGAAAATCCCAGTAGATTAGCAGTTTCTGAAATACTCAGACCAGCCCTTCTGGCACCAACAATCATGCCACGTTCAAAGTCACTCAAATCACCTTTCTTCCCCATACTGATGCTCGGTTTGAACTGCAGGAGATTCTCTTGACCATGTCTACATGCCTAAATGCACTGAGTTGCCGCCATGTGATTGGCTGCTTAGAAATTAAGTGTTAACGAGCAGTTGGACAGGTGTACCTAATAAAGTGGCCGGTGAGTGTATATGCAAAAAGCTTTATTGGATATTATTTTAAGATCATTTCAAGTTCAATGGACACAGAAATCGAAAGGTATAAGAGAAAGAAAGGAGGAGAAAAGATTAGGCACAATGTTAAAAGGAAGAAAATGTGACAAAAACAGAGCAGATGAAAAAGATCCTTGGAATCTGCTTCTACACCTGCAGAGATATATATACAAAGAGAACAGCACAAACCAACCAAAAAAAGGCATCACATGTACAAACAACCATCACTTTTGATAACAACACTGAAAAATCTGCAGTATAGTTTAATACAAGATGCATTCAGTGACAGCCAAAGCTAATTATAGGGTCTATCTGTATAGAAGTGTACCTGTAAGCACCTGAATCCAACCACCTGTAGGTGTTTGTGTGAGTGTGCTTTTATATGTAAGGTTGATCCATAAGAAAAATGCTCAATAGTGGTTGTGAGGGGCCAAAGACTCACCCACAGAGCGCCGAAGCAGACACTGGAAAGACCAGAACCTATAAGCCCGAAGGGTCCCCCAGAGCACAGGAGCCCAATAAGGACCAACACATGGATAGCTGCTTCCCCATCACAGAGGACAGCCCCAGGAAACCCCCCAGCAGCCGCAGTTCTGAAGCCCCTGGGAGCTGCAGCGACGAGCCCGGTGGCTCCGTCAGCAGCCAGCTATGCCAGAGCGGATCCAGCAAAAAAACTTTGAGGTTTCTAAGCCAGACTTTCTTCTTTTCAAAACTACATCTTGAGATTCTGTTCATAAATATATTTCCTTCAGGATTCTTCACTAAAAGTTTCAGAAAGTGTGATTGGAAGGCTTCAGCAGAGTTGTGGTTTGAGAAGGCAGAAGACTTTTTCGTCCATCTTAAGTTAACCTGTTAGAGACATTTTCAGTGAAATATTTCTAAAACAGTCACATCTCATATTTTTAGCAATGAGCTATATTTGACAACATACGAAAGCCTTTTTTCTGAACTTTTCAGAAAGAATGGACCTTAATTTTGAAGGTAATGGTAACTAAAAGACCACTACAATGTTGTATTGCTTCAATCAATAAAAAGCAACAACTTGCTCCACAACACCTAAGAAATGCATACATTCAAAACATTTAGATTTTTTTGAAAGGATATAATCAGCACAGTTGAACCTAATCAGTTTATTATTAAAACATTTGCAACACTGATGTGTTCAAGTGAATGCTTTTTTTTTTTAGCTCTGGTGCTGCTGCAATAACAACTGTATGTGACTTTAGATGTTTTCCAATGCGGAAATTTGGGATATTGTATCCTGGATGGGAAAAAAATTATTTGGTTCTTGATGAACTTGGTGACTGAAACTTATTTGATCTCAGAATAATGTTGAAAGGGACTGAAAATGAGAACAGAAAGTCTCTCTTTATTTACATTTAGGTGTCTCAAAAAATACATAACATCAGCATTTTAGCTTGTTTGGGTTAAATTAAATCTGGAAAAACTGTGTGTCAGCTTTTCAGATGTGAAGCACAATATTTGACCCAAACTTTTCTGTGTTGCTTTTATAGTACCTAAACATGGGGCTGATTGTGTCATTATTCTAAGATGAGCTACAGGTGTTCACCTAGGCTTTAGTACTTAGGGAAAGCATTATGGCATGTCCAAAAATGTGTCCCACTCTTCCTGTAGCATATAACATGATCGGATTTGCATTGACCAGGTTTACTTAGAGAATCAGCAAACACATGGAGAATTTTCATATTACTCCACTGATCTGACCCTGACCATAGACTGAAGGTTAAGCACTATAGAAATTCAACTTTCTATATTGACTAATGGAGGGCCAGATCCTGTTTTATGTCAGGAATCTGCAGCTGACATCTGGCGATCCATCAGTTTGATAAGTTAGTGCAGTGGTATGAATCATTACCAACCACAGTTCCAAAGCTTATATTTTTCCCCCCAATGATGTGTATCTGCATCACCTTGTAAAATATTAATGCTCCTTGAACTACAAACTTAAGTTTATTTTCTTTGAATTTGCTTGTTTCAGTGAAAAAACAAAGAGGGAAATAGTTTTAAAGTGGAAGGAAAAGGATGAATGTATTTCCATTTTATTTCAAATAAAAGTGGAATAAAGATTTAAAAGCATTTACAGTATTGTTCAACAAATTGGAAAAATTGGAAAAATCTTAACCCAAATCACTAGATGAAATTTAATTTTCGAGAATAATTAAACACAGCTGGTTTTCAAGCCTTTATTTCTGTTAAGTGAGATAATTTTCCACTTTCAGCTAATCAAAATGTGATATTTTAAGGGGCCAAGTGACATATTTTGACCGTAAAAAGAAAAACAAAAAAACAACATATATTCAAAGCAATATATGTCAAGCATTTATCCTGATCGCGTGTACTTAGCCCTTTTTAAAGCCTGAAATTTTTTTTACACCGGGAGCGATCAGTTGGAATAAACATTGTTCTGTCTGCAGTACCGCGGGACTACCAGACAGCAAGATGGTGACAACTGACACAGCTACTGTGAGAGCCAGTAGACGGTCCTCGCAGTAAAGTGAGAGCTAGTCGTCGTCGAAGACCAACCAGATCTAAAGGGTTAGGGTTATTCAAAGAAGGAATATGCGAAACTTCATTATTTTAGATAGAAAGAGCTAAAAAATAATGATGTGAAGAAATAAAGGTAATGTTTCAGATGGACTATGGTATGCCATCATAGGGCTGGACGATAATTCAATAACAATATATATCTATCGATAGACGTGTGGCGCGATAGGAAAAAATAGGGTCGATAAAAGTTCGATAGAGAGTTTTCCTTCCTTCCTTTCAGCCTATCATATTAGTTGATGCTACAGTCACTACTTCCTCTCGACCAATCGTAATCGCGGACCCAGGCACGCCGTCACAAAGCGCCGCCCTCTCAAACCAGAACACAGAGCATGTGAATATGTCGTAGCAGCGGAGGAAACGTTCCCAAAACGGGGTTTTACTAGTTCGCCAGTCTGACAGAAATAAACCACAGTGATTTGTAAAACTTGCAAGGAACCGGTAAAAACAAAGTCAGGTAACGCAAGCAACTTGTTTCATCACGTAAGCCGCTCAGCTGCTCACTACCTCAGCAGCGCGAGCTTTGTCAGCCCTGCGCTGCTGCAGGGCTGACACAAATTGTGCAATGAGTGCCGGGAATCAGTGCAAAATGAGCTACAATCTGTGTCCTTACACGCCACAACCTCGGACCTCAGCCCTGAGTCAGCCTCTCAATTAAACCTGAGGAGTAACTAGTGTACTATTCCCACCTAAATAGGCTATTTTATTTATTTATTTGGTATATTTATTTTGGTCATTTTACTGGTCACTTTAGTTTATTCTTTGTCATTATTTAATAACATAACTCAGGTCTCAAGTTATTTTTCTTTAAAAAAATGCTGTTATGATTAAAAAAGTTGGTTAAATAAAGACTTAATTGGAATTCTGTGTTTGTGTTCTTTATTAAAATTAAATCATTTGGCAATATCATAAAATGTCCAGGCTGAGCTACACATATGGTTTTAAATATTTTCAATAATTATCGATATCAATCAATATGCATTTTGTTTCATCGATAAGCTTTTTTTCTATATCGTCCAGCCCTATGCCATCACACCACATCTCTCTATGTTATTCTACAGTCTCTTGTTTACATAGCTGGGCCGGCCGAGCATGTATGTACGTACGCACATGTTCATGTGAAAAGCCGCCCATCAGGGCTTAGCCCCTCCCTGCCCTAGCAGAGAAGCATTGGAGCAAAATGATGGAGAACATCCTCAGAAGATCAAAATGTTCTCTTGCTAACAGCAGAGTTATTTACTTCTTCACTAGAAATATTCCTCTGCAAGGTGATGCTGTTTTGCTGTGTTTTTATCCTTTACAAACATGCACATATGAGACAACTATTGAGAAGTGGAGGGGGAAGGATGGGCCAGGTGACAGCTGAAGGTAGAAAGAGGCGTGGCTTGTCACACATCTTGTTTTGGTCAATAGACAGTGCTCAAACACCACCTAGTGGTGAAATATCTCTTATTGCTTCTTTAACCTCTTTGTTTTCGCACCTCTGCTGGATGTTGCTGACTCGCTTGGTTCCATTGCTTCTCATTGTTTACTTATTGCGCGCATGTGCAATATCATGCTTCCGGCATCATAGTTTTGTTATGGTCAATGTACATAAAAGTGTCTTGTTTACTAACAAATTGAGCAAAAACAAAGTGTAAAACACTGAATGAAGATGTAATACGCCAACATGCACAATCATTTAATTGGAAAACCTTAGTATGCAACCAGAGTGAGCTACTGGCATAGAAATTCATAAAGTCATAGTCTTCATCAAGACTAGGCCCCTAATCTACTACATCAGACCAATAAAAAAAACACATTTTAGACATATATTTGGACTCAGTGAACAGTATGTTTAACACCTGCTCAAACGTTGTTGTGTTGTTTTCAAAAGATACTTTTCATCTGACAAAGAAGCATCATTAGACATCGCATTTTCATCGCATATTCTAACTTACTGAAAATGGCTAAATATTCAACCCCATTTTAGCTAGAAAATCCATTGTAAGTAATTATTTTCAAGATTCAAGGCTACTTTATTTGTACCTGTAGGTCGTCGTGTTTTTGCCATAGTGCAGCTTTGCCTGCTGCACCATGGACATTCATGGCAGTCTCCGCCTCCCAGACAGCTCCAGTTCCACACCTCAGTAATCACCAACACCTGTCAGCCTTAATCAAGCCCGGACTCATTCCACCTGTCAGCACTCTTACTTAAACCTCCCTCAGTCAGCTCTTCCCTATCGGATCGTCTGCCCATTACTGCTCACCTCATCCTTTCATTGTCCTGCCTGCCTCCTAGTAGTGATGGTGAGATGAAGCCTCATGAGGCATTGAACCACTTGAACCAACTGGTTCGAGAAAGGGTTCATTTCTTGATGCTTCATGTGCACACGACACCACCTACTGGCGAGGTGTATAATCACAGCCAGCTATATCTTAACACGTGTGATGCATTGAATTTTTGTCTATTATGACTCTTGGGAATGACTTCACAAAAGGTGTAGGACGAAATAATTTGTCTACATAAATTTTGTATACACATGTGTGTATAATAAAACATTGTTTGAATGTATTCTCTGTGTGTAATTATTCCCAAAATAGTAGTGACGTGATATGGCATGTTGTGTAATAATGTTTTTCTGTGACTCTAGAAAAATGGCATGGGCTTAATCAGGCAGAGGACAATGAAAGTGCTTGTGGAACTAGGGAGGGGGTAGTGAATAGGCTAATGCTTGTGTAACTTGGATGATTTCATGCATTTTTATTAAGAAACAACAATTTCTCCACAGTTTTTGGTTTCAAATGATTTCTCTTTTTTGATACTACTTCTCCAACCTTTGAAAAGACACGCTCACATGGCACAGATGATGCCGGGGTGCATAAATAAATAAGTGCAAGTATGTACAGATTGGGGTACTGTGACCAATGATTAGCCCAGTACTATACGGTCCCATAGTTTCCCCTCAGCAGCAACACTGAAGCACACAGAGGTTCCCGCTGCGTCTTTACGCACGATCCAGCTGCTGATGTCTCCCTCTTTTCAGCTCAATGCAATTCTAGACAGTAACAGTTTATAACCTATATCACCTTTCACAGCAACAGGTTTCTCATCTCAGTCGACCAGACAAATCTCTATTGCTCTCCTCAGTGCGCTCTGGGCGGTGAGGTGGGAGGATTTTACCCGATGGTGCGCTGCGTGCGAGGGATAAACAGGGGGGAAATGCATAAATAAAAACTGTAAATGGCTCCTATACAGTGATCATAGGAGCTGACCGGTCTGAGATCAACCTCCTGATGTTACAAGTTCTTTAAAAGGACTCTTAAAAGTGTGCACCCAAATTACAAGTAACGTAATTTTGCGCACCTGAATTAAAGCGCAAAGCAGCAGCGCACCGACGCGCCACGGTTCTGTTTTGTTTAAAACAAAAGATCATGAAACACAGCCATAACTCTCCTAGTGACTTTAATTGGCACATTTGCTACGGGTGTGAGGACATTAAACGTAGTGATTCACGTTTTGAATGGTGAACGGTGATAAAAGCCCCTGGGTTCGAGGGAAAGGAGGGGGGAGAGGAGTAAGCGCTGAGGCACAGAAATACGGTGCTAGTTAAAAAATGCAGAATTAATAAAAACAACTTATAACCACACGTAGCGTTTTAAACTGCGTCTGGTTAGCAGAACTGTTTTATGATCCAGAAACTGTAAGTGACTGCGATTTATCACTGCACTTTATCCTGTACTGTAATTCACCGCAAGGTATCCTGTAGAGTTACTGCAATCTTTCTGAGCTGTGTGAAAACGAAATTTCGTTCTGTATGCACTCTGTGTATACAAAATGACAATAAAGAAAGTCTAAAGTCTCTAAAGTCTAAAGTCTAAAAGAGTGCAGCCATCACTGGTTCTGAATGAAGGCAATATCTGGCAGCAGCTCTCTTCCCCCACCCCCTTTCCTCCTGCGTACGTAGTACAGGACCTTACCGGCTCACTTTCACCGCTGGTTAAGACTAAAATTATTCATAACTCTGATCGCTCTTCCTGCTGCTCTGTTAACATGAACTGCAGCAGTAATTACTGATGGCCACAAGCTGTGAAAGAAGCTGAAACATCTCAGCAGAAGGCGGAGTTTTTATCGTCCGCTGCCCAGATGGGCGTTGGGATTTTATGCGTGAAAAATGCCATGTTTGCGTGTGACCGTGTGAAGTCAGTGACGGTCAATGCGTGATAGTTGAGAGCACTGATCTCCTATCTATCTACCTCTCTCCTAAACTCTCCAAACACCAAACTAACTGTCTCAAACTAAATAACAACTATCCAAACTCTGCTATCCAAACTATCAAAACTCTATCCACTCTCTCAACTGACCGCAACTCGCCTACAACAACCCACATTTTGAATGGAGCTTGTGGGGTTTCTAAAGCTGTCAAACCTCGCACCAAAATCTGAACCACTTCCCGAAGCAGTCACGTGGTACAGCCGGGCAGCGAGGCTTCGGACGTCATCGTTTTCGGCTCCTCCCCTAAATGAAGCAAGCCTCAATACGCGCTTTACGGAAACGCCCCCTCCATTACTCGACACACGCCTCAAAGCCTCGGCATATCACGTAACATCACTACCTCCTAGTAAGCTCTCTGTTTTGCTGCTGGATTTCCTGCTACCCCTGTGCTTCAAACCTCGTTCCTGCCAGTGTTTCCTTCGCCTGCCTACCTTTGCTCATGTCTGCTCATTGCTGCTGGTCCTGCTGCAACCCCAGGGCTCCAAGTATTCTCTCTGCCTTGCTGCTGGTTCTCCTGCTACCTCCGTGCTCCAGGATTATCTCTCTCCAGTCCTCCAGATCCTGCCCGTCCACCTGGTCTGCTTAGTTTGCCAGTTCCTGCCTTCACCATCCTCCTGCTCCAGCCCGGTACTGACTCTTGGTTCCTTCCTCCACAATCCATCATTGTTTCAATAAAAACTCTCAAACGTAGCTCTGTGTGTGGTTGTGTTTGGGTTCATTCTACAAATCATGACAGTTTTGCAGTGGATCAAAATACTGTTAGACACACACTGGGGAAAAAACAGATCACAACATAACCAAAACCATGAAATATAGCAGTGCTCAAAGTGCCCGAGACTCCATAAATCAAATCAAAGGACACAAAAGAGGAGAAAGAGGCTTTATATTCAAGATAAATGTGTAATTTCAGCTTATACATTTCAATGATTGCAGTAATAGAACTCTTTTTAAAACATCTCGTCCTACATTTCAGGAGTAAGAATCTCTGTCCAGAGGGAAGGAGCTGAAACTCTCTGTAAAGAGGATAGGCGCAGTTGTTTAAAACAGAAGAGGCGATCCACTGTACCTGCATGTTGTGCAGGGATGAGACTGATTCTTGTAACTCTCCAGTCTGAACAACACCTTAAATATCTGCTGGAAGGAATTTCTCATTTTCAAAGTTATATGACCAAACCATGACATTAAACAGATTTGATAATAGCCTGATAAAGAGGGTCTTTATGGTTCAGGTGATATCAAAATGGCAGAATTTCCTTAAACACAATAAGTGCTGATCAACCCTTTTGAACACTGCCTCACAGTTCAATTTATCATTTAAAACAGTCCCACGATATTTGTAAGAATGCACACTCTCAATGACCTGAGCATTGTAGGTAAGACTTCTCACACCGTTGAACAAAGTCATCAATCACTGGACTTAAGTTCTCCTGGTGAAGAACACACTGATTTGCATACTTTATTATGAATCTATTGTCATGTCTGCTCTGGCACATGTTAGCAGTGTTTTAAGTGGGCCGATAGGTATGTAGAGCTTTTAAATTTTACCCCCTGTAGCCTGTAGTCCGGCGCCCTCTGTAGCCTGTGAATTGTAAGTCATTTTGCATACCGGGTCAGGAAAGGGATTAAGCATTCATTTAAATAGCTTCTTTGAACCACCTCATTCATATTCACAAACCTGACTGGGTTCCATGGACATTCCTAAGTGAAAAATATTATATTTTAGCTATTAAAGTGATTGAAATTTAAATCAAGTATTTCCAAGTATGTTCATTTTTTAATGTACTGTTCAGAAATTAATAAATTCCATTACTTTATTTTGTAAATAAAATAAAGAAAGAAATTAATAAATGAGGAAAAATAAAGATTTTGAACAGAACCGGTGAGAATATAACTGAAAATGTGGGTTTGAAAATGCATTTTCATTCACTGTATGCAGTGTCTAGCAGAGAAAAATATGGTATGTTTATATGTGTAAGTAAACTTCATTTATATAGCACCCTTCACAGATAAAAATAAAGTGATTTACAGAGTGTAATAAATACCAAATAGAAATATCACAAAAACAGCTTACAAGGATAACATAAAAAACATACATTTAAGTAAATGCTTGTCTAAATAAAAGTGTGTACAGCTGCTTTTTAAAGGATTCAACAGAGTCAGCCACACGGAGAGACAGGGGCAGTGCATTCCAGTCTGGGGGCTACAGCTTGGAAGGACAGGTCCCCTCCTGTTTTAAACCAGGTCTTAGGGACCTTCAAAAGGTTTTGGCTCAAGGACTGGAGAGTGCGGCCAGAAGAGTAAGGGATTAAAAGGTCTGAGATTTATTGGGGGGCCTGTCCTTTAAAAGCTCTAAAAGTCAAAACTAAAATTTTTTATTTAGTTCTAAATTTGACAGGTAGCCAATCTAAAGAGGATAAAACCGGAGTGATGTGAGCCCTTCTGTTTGTCCAGTTAAAAGCCTTGCTGCAGCATTCTGGACCAACTGGAGATGAGTGACTTCTGATTTGCTAAAGCAAGAAAATAGAGTTACAATAATCTAAACGAGAGGAAATAAAAGCATGAATAATCATCTCCAGGTCCAATTTGGAAATCATTGCCCTCAATTTATAGATATTCGTCAAGTGATAAAAGCAAATTTTAACTAAATATTTTGAATGGGAATCCAAGGACATTGACTGGTCAAAAAGAACACCAAGGCTTCTTTGATTGGGCTGGGATGAAGAGCTCAGGGAACTGTTGTTTGATCACAGAAACTTTCTGTTCTGGGGCAATGATCAGTTTCAGTCTTATAGGAGTTCAACTGAAGATAGTTATTGGTAAGCCAGTCATTAATACAAACAATACGATTTAATAGGTCATCTAACTTGTTTAACTCCGAGTCATTAAAGGAGCAATACAATTGAATATCATCAGAATCAGAATCAGAAATACTTTAATAATCCCAGAGGGAAATTATTTAATCATCAGCAACTAAATGGTAAGACACATTTTAAAGCTGCTAATAATCTTCCCAAGGGGGCTGATGTACAAAAAAATAAAATAAGTGGGCCTAGAAGCGAGCCCTGAGGAACACCATGCAACAGAGGTATGACTTCAGACATATTATTCACAAACATGGAAAACGTTCTGTTGTTCAGATAAGAAGAAAACCACTTAAGAACCGTACCAGTAAATCCTAACTCATTTTGTAGTCGATGAAACAGAATTTTATGGTCGACCTGGCAGATCCAATAAAACCAACACAGTGTACTGACCAGAGTCTGCAGCCATTAATATATCATTACACACCTTTAACAGAGCTGTCGCTGTGAAATACATCTTAAGGAAACCACATTGGAACTTATCCAAAATATAATTTTGTTCCAGTAAAGTAGTCAGCTGCTCTACCACTAGCTTCTCCAGAACTTTAGCCAGAAAAGGCAGTTTTGAAATTGATCTATAACTGCACAGATCCGATGGGTCCAAATTGGGTTTTTTTTTTTCAAATAGGGCTTAAGGCTGCTTGTTAGAATAAGCTTGGGACTGATCCAGTAGAAAGAGAAATACTCAAGAGTTTGACCACATGCAGGCCAAATGAACGCTCCAATCTCATGGTTTCATACACTAAGGCCCGCCTCACCCGGTTCGTAGATTTGGCAGCAAAGAAAGAAAACAATTACCAGAGACAAAACACTCATAATATACATATATTTATTACAATTGGCATTCCAAGGGGAGACAACTTTATCCTGAAGCCTATGTTGTAACGCACGGATTTCACCCTCCCGTGTTGGCTGCAGGCATGTGTCTGCCGAAAACAGCCCAGGGGCGCACTTCTAACTGAGTACGTGACTGAATGATTGTTATTATTATTATTATACTGTGAATGACACGTACCTCTCACAGAACTGTATGATCCAGCAAGTAGTGCACTCTTTCCGGTGTTAGGTCCAATAAAACTTCATAGCAGACCTCTGAAGGCCCAATACTATGCAGCTCATGAGCCATGGTGAGAGATGATTGCAAATTGACTAATTCAAACATGGATTTTCTCTCATCAATTAAACGGACCACTTCCTTAGCTCTGGTGGACAAGTCCCCATGTAGTGAAGCCATAAAAAGGGTTTCTGGCAAAGCTCCATCACCTCTGCGTGCCCATCTAATGGCAGTGAACCCAGCAGTTCTTTGAAAAAACAAAATAAACTGATATACATACCCAGCAGGGATGTGTCACTTCTATGGACTCATGTGCTACTACAGACATGTCACTGGCTTCACTCAGTTCTTTGAGCAGTGTTTGAAAAACATCCATGTCAAGAAGTTTACTCTCCGAATACTGAGGCTGATGGGTACATTTTTAACAGCAGATGCCACAGTTGACTTTTCCTCATCAGTTATCACTTCATCCACAATGTGCCAGCATTCCGTCTTTCAGAGTCTGTAAATGGCTTCTTCTTGTCTAGTATCCATAACACACGGAGGAGGGCTGCCATGGCTCACTCCTGCACTGTGCATGTTTGTACTAGCATCGCACACCTCCATGTTTAAAATGTGGACAAACTCTTTGTCAGGGTTTGTGGAGTTTGAACCCGGATTCAGCCACACACAGAGCCACGTTTAAGTGTTTTTATTAAAAAGGTTGAATAGTGGATGAGAACCAAAGTCCATACCAAGCTGTAGTAGAGGGATGGTGAAGATGGCTGGAGCTGGAGCTGGCAGATGCGGGGAATCGTGGCTTGGCAGAAGAAAGGAGCACAGACAGGGTGATGTGATGTGAGGCAAGGCAAGGAAGAAGTCCATGGGTAGTAGTCAGCAGTTGTGAGCAAACTATCCAGCGGGGAAGGGCTGACTGAGTTGAGTATTTGTAGTGGAGTCCAGGATGATTAAAGGCCGACAGATGTGAATGATTAGGCAGAGTGGAGTCAGAGCTGGGCTGAAGGAAGAAGGTGCTGAAAACTGCTCAGGGTGCAGCAGGTAAAACTGCACCCTGACATTACCCCCCCCCCCCCCAAATGCCGGATCCCAGACGGCCTCAAAAAACCAAAACAACCCACCCAGGGCGGGCTGAGGGAGGTTCAGGATGGGGGGCTAGAGTCCAAGTAAAAACTACCTAACCTAGGCGAAACAAAGGGAGAACAAAATAACACTGGGGATCCCGGGAAATTAAAGAACGCCGGGGACCCCAGGAGACTAGAAAAACACTGACACCTAAAGAGCACTGAAAACAACTCAAACCTAGAAGAACACGAGAACCAAAAAATGCTAAACCAACTCAAAAACTAAGGGGTACTGGGAACCCGTGAGCGCTGGAACCCTTTAAAACACCAGGGAAACAGAGGGCGTCTAACACGCCAGGGAAACAGGTAATCTAACACAACATGGGAGCACTACCAAAAAACTAAAGAACACTAAGATAACTCAAAACTAAACACTAGAGAGCTCTAGGGCCTTATGGGCGCAGGCAGTGACATCTGCTAGTAGAGCGGCAACGGCTAGGTCACAGAGTCGC
The DNA here is from genome assembly GCA_037039145.1 of Fundulus diaphanus. Classification (NCBI taxonomy): domain Eukaryota; kingdom Metazoa; phylum Chordata; class Actinopteri; order Cyprinodontiformes; family Fundulidae; genus Fundulus; species Fundulus diaphanus. The sequence continues at coordinate 44,757,263 of CM073127.1, read as the reverse complement.
CTTGGAGGACGGCCAGGACATGGCAGGTGGCGGAGCAGCAGCGCCCGATGGAAACCTCGAGGAGGACGGCCCCGTCGTGGCTGGGTCAGAGGCCAGCGTCACGGAGGGCGACCCCGGCGAGGTGATGGCAGCTTGGTCAACCGGCAGGTACCTGGAGGCCGGTGGCAGGAACCAAGGAGTTTTTCAAAGAAGCTAGGGAGAACACTGGGGAACCCCGAGCTACTGGGGCTAAGCGGCGTCAAACTGCTATGGGCTGCCGACAGTGTCGGGCTACACTGGGCTGTTGACGGCACCTGGCTACTCGTCACTGGCGGCCCCTGGCTATAGAGTTCAGGAGACGTCCGGCCGCAGCTGTCAGGAGCCGGGTCCTCCTGAACCCCCTCGCGGGACTCAGAAACTTGAAGAGGAGGCGGGTCCTCATGGACTCCCTCGCAGGACTCAGAAACTTGAAGAGGAGGCGGGTCCTCCTGGACCCCCTCGCCGGACTCAGAAACTTGAAGAGGAGGCGGGTCCTCCTGGACCCCCTCGCCGGATTCAGAAACTTGAAGAGGAGGCGGGTCCTCCTGGACCCCCTCGCCGGACTCAGAAACTTGAAAAGGAGGCGGGTCCTCCTGGACCCCCTCGCCGGACTGGAGAACGATGACTGGAGACGTGTCCCCCTGGACCGCCTTTTGGGACTGGAGAATGATGACTGGAGGCAGGTCCCCCTGGACCGCCTCTCGGGACTGGAGCGCGATGACTGGAGGCGGGTCCCCCTGGACCCCCTCGCGGGACTTGGGAGCGAAGGCTGGATCAGTCGCTGGCGGCGGCGCAGCAGGGCCCACTGTTGTGACCGGTGGAGCAAAGACCCTTGAGACGGCCGGCGGTGCAGGAACGTGCACACCCACGCAGGCTTGGGCCATGGCGTGTGCAGCAGGAACCCTTGAGACGGCCGGCTGCGGAGGTTGAGGGCTTTCGTCGGCCGGCGGTTCGTTTGTCTCGGCGGCCGGCGGTTCGTTTGTCTCGGCGGCCGGCGGGTCTTTGTTCTCGGCGGCCGGCGGGTCCTTGTTCTCGGCGGCTGGCGGGTCCTTGTCTCGGCGGCCGGCGGATCCTTGGTCTCGGCGGCTGGCGGGTCCTTGTTCTCGGCGGCCAGCGGGTCTTTGTTCTCAGCGGCCGGCAGAGCGGAGCTTTCAGCGGCCGGCAGAGTATATACGCGCACACCCACGCAGGCTTGGGTCGTGGCGTGTGAAGCGGAAACCTGAGCGGTGGCTGGCGAAGCAGTGTGCACCCCGACCTCGTAGGCTCGTCAGCGGGAACAGGGGCGGACCAACATGGGAGAAGGTCGTCCCTGTCCCCGTAGAAAAAGTCCCACAGCTGGTCTTCATGGAGGCGGGGTGCTCTAGCCAGACCCTCCTGAGCAGCAGCATCTGCACCCGGCCGAGTCACCAGGGAAAGGGAGGTGACGTCGGCCGCAGTTGGTGTGGCTTCAGCAGAGGTGTCACGCTGGGCCTCGGTAGATATCCTGCGCCGCCGAGCCCGGCGTCTGCGCTGGGAGGAGCAGGGCGGCGAGGTGGAGGTTGCTGCTGGCGATGAGGCAGGGGGAGTAGCAGTAGTAATGGTGGGATCTGCAGCAGCAGCAGCTGCTGTGGAAGGAGCTGAGGCTGGAACTGTGGCAGGGGCTGCGGTGAACTGGGCAGCAGTGGTTGCGGCAGGTGCAGCGGACGAGGCGGACAGACTGGTGAGTGGAGGTCTGGGTGGAGGCGGGCTGCGGAGGATCTGATTGTAGGCCGTCTGCTTAATCCAATTGGTCTCCTCCTCAAGACCAGTTATCCCCAGGTGGGACAACAGTGGGGTCTTGTCCTTATAAACGTCCCATAGGCTCTCCGCTATGGGACAAACTCTTTGTCAGGGTTTGTGGAGTTTGAACCCGAATTCAGCCACACACAGAGCCACGTTTAAGTGTTTTTATTAAAAAGGTTGAATAGTGGATGAGAACCAAAGTCCATACCAAGCTGTAGCAGAGGGATGGTGAAGATGGCTGGAGCTGGAGCTGGCAGATGTGGGGAACCGTGGCTTGGCAGAAGAAAGGAGCACAGCAGGGTGATGTGATGTTAGGCAAGGCAAGGAAGAAGTCCATGGGTAGTAGTCAGCAGTTGTGAGCAGACAATCCAGCAGGGAAGGGCTGACTGAGTATTTGTAGTGGAGTTCACAGGTGGAAACAGTCCAGGATGATTAGAGGCTGACAGGTGTGAATGATTAGGCAGAGTGAAGGAAGAAGGTGCTGAAAATTGCTCAGGGTGCAGCAGATAAAACTGCACCCTGACACTTTTCACCTAAGCCGCCTTCTCCAGAGACCCTCTGTTGGAAAACTAGGGTTTTTTCCAATGTGGTGTCTTCACACGTTGTATTCTTTAAGCACAGCAGTACACTTGTTATATATACTACTGAGCAAAAACACAAACAGAAACAAAAACAGCATCCAATGTGATGTTGCTAGTGTTGCATTCAGGGTCTTACACTACAAGTTTTTATGTGCTATTGAGAGTGTCCATTTTTGCTGATTTTCTCCTCAACCAACTTCTGGTTCACTAAAAATATTGCTTTTAAATAGTATGTGGCTTGTGATATCCCCTCTGAATAGACCTGGCTTAAGTAGTGTGAACTAGGAGGTGAACTGTACGTGGGTTGACCTTCACAGCACATATGTTGGAATTTATATCTAAGGAATTTGGAGGCCATGTTAAAATATTCAATGTGAAGAATAACACAAAAACCAACCTGAGACAGAAACTAGAACTAACTGGACAAAAACTAAGAAAGAACCCAAAACGATATAGATGGTGTTGTGCAATTATACACTGTTTAATGTTATTTAATGTTTATTAAATAACCCTCTGTCTGTTAACTATTGTCTGGTGATGATCAGCTCTTAAGCTGATATCAAGACAATGGTTGAAAGGGATGAATTCGAGCACTAGCGATCTTTTAACAGCAAAACCTGCACACACAAAGAATAAAGAGTGACAACTTTTTTTCAAGTCCAAGAATTTAATAACAGAAATAATATGAACCTCCAGAGAACATCACTATGTAATGCTGTTTATCTGAATTAACACAATATTTCGATTAACAAATCCTCTCTACTAGGCTAGTGAAACTTAACTAAACTACCAAGCAGAATGAAGATAAAAAGAAGCTAAGCTAAGGAACTATTTACATGCAAAGCAAACAAAAGACAAAACAAAAGTGGTTGATCATAATCAGATTAATTCAGTGAATCCTTGTTCACTGAAGATCTGATTCACAAAACATTGTTACCTTTCCAGTCCTTCGTTCCTAACCGTGGTACGGAACTGCTGGTCATGAAGCTAAGACCCCTCTCACCTTAGCTCAGCTCGTTGCGGCTGAGCTAAGGTGGCTAGCTGGCCCTCCGGCTCCTTTAACCGTGTCAACCAACGCAGGCTGCTGTGGTCGGTCCGGGTGGTGAATGATCGGCCGAGCAGGTTCTGCCTGAAGTGAGACGCAAACTCCACAACTGCCAGAAGCTCCCGTCTGGTAGTGCAATAATTCTGTTCTGTAGCTGACAGCCTCCTACTCCGATAAGCTAAAACTCTCTCCTCACCCCCTTGCATTTGGGAAAGGACAGCCCGTATTCCCCAGTCACTGGCATCAGTGTCGAGGAATAGTTCACCTTTGTCGAGGGGGTAGCCAAGAACAGGAGCAGAGGTCAGCCGCCGTTTGAGCTCCTCGAACGCCTCCTGGCATTCAGCTGTCCAGCTAAACCGTGCATACTTTTTCGTAAATTTGTGGAGTGGTTTGGCAAATTCGGTAGTACGAGGCTAGGCCCACAAACTGCCATACCTCAGAGACGCTTTGCGGTGTGGGCCAGTCTTGGATCTGCTGGATCTTTTTGGAGTCAGTGGCCACACCTTCAGCTGAGACGATGTGTCCAAGGTAAACCACCTGCTCCCGAAACAGGCAGCACTTAGAAGGCTTCAGCTTTAAGTTGGCTCCCCGCAACCTGGCGAACACCTGCTCCAGCCGCGCCATCATCTGAGTGCTGTCCCGCCCCTGGACAACTATATCGTCGAGGTAGACAAGGCACGTTTCCCATTGGAGTCCGACGAGGACTCTGTCCATAAGCCTCTGGAACGTGGTGGGCGCATTACACAGCCCGAAGGGCATCACGTTTCACTCGAAGAGGCCCTTTCGTGTGCAGAATGCAGTGGCTTTGCGGGCTCTGGGCGTCATCTCCACCTGCCAGTACCCCGACTTCAGATCCAGAGTGCTGAAGTACCTGGCCGTGGATAGCGTGTCCAGGGTGTCTTGTATGCGAGGCAGCGGGTAGGCGTCTTTGATCGTCCATTCATTCAGGGGCCTGTAGTCCGCGCAGAGTCTGTGGGTTTGGTCTTTTTTCACCATCACAATCGGTGCGGCCAAGCTGCTGTTGCTGGGTTGAGCTAGGCCAGCCTCCAGGCTCTGCTGCACCTGCTGATCTGCCACTGCCTGCTTATCCCTCGCCATCCTGCGCGGTGGCTGCTTTACAGGTGGCCCAGGAATGGTCATAATGTCGTGCTGCACGATGTTGGTTCGGCAAAGGTCAGTGGGGCTGGCAGAGAAAACATCTCCATAGGACCACAGCAGGGAGGCCAACTTATGGCGGTCGACCTGTGACAGGCTAGAGCAGCTCTCGGCATACAGAGTCTGCAGGTGAGGGGGTACAGAGGCAGAGGTGGGGTTACTGGGTTCAAACATTGGGGCCTCCAACACTTGGGCAGATTGGAGGACTCCTGCCACAGCCCCTTTCTTTAAGGTGACAGGTGAGGCACCAGGGTTGAAGACCCTGATGGGGATGCTGGCATGTGGTTGTGGCTGCACCAAAACACGGGCCACTAGAACATGGTGCTTTTCAACAAAACTTTTGCAGGGGCTTAACATCATGTCTCTCTTAGCAGTATGGCGAAAGCGGGAGGCACCAGGGACAACATACTCACGCCCCGGTTCCAACACGGTTGTACATGCCACCCTGACAAGGTGCGCCTCAGCCTGACGGCTGGGGTCGAAATGGGGAACCCTCTCGCCGAAAAGGGTTATCTCCTGGCGGCCATAGTCCAGGCAAGCCTGCGCCTGTTGCAGGAAAGGGTGTCCCAAGATAACCTCAGTGCTCTCTGATGTGTCAGCCATGATAAAGTTTACCTGAGTGGTTCTGCTCCCAACGTGCACAGGCAGGGTGACTTCTCCAAGGACAGCCAGGCCGTCCGGCCCAATGCCCTGCAGGACCTGTGCAATAGATGGCTGAATTGGGGGCTTAGAGTCCCCGGGGATGGAGTTGAAATGGTGGAGGGGCAACACATTCCTCCGTGCTCCGGAATCTAGTAGAGCACGGATTTCCAGTCCATAAATCCATATTCCGATGCACATTTCACCCCCTTCACCTTTGGTGTGGACGACCACTGTGTCTGCACCAAGGGCGGGGTTTAGACTTACGTTCGTGAAGGGCCGTGGTGGTCGGCGGGGGGAAAGACAGGTTTTCTGCAGATGTCCCACGCCAGAGCAATTGTGGCAGATAATTTCTCCCTTAGACAATCCTCTATAGCTGCTTTTGTTGGGCTGCCTCTGTTGGGTTTTTTTTGGCATCCTCTGTGGCGGCTGACTGGGAATTCTGGGTGCTCTTTCAGCCTGTTCACTTACTGGAAGACAAACAGGTTCATATAAAGTGGCTGCTCGGGCACGCCCTCCTGGACGCATCAGCTGAGTGACGGCCCTGGCAGCTCTCTTTGTGGCCTCATACTTGTGTGCGATCTCGTAGGCTCGTGCCAGTGTACGGGGATGCTCCTCCAGGAGTTTCTGGACCACCTCGGCGTCCGCTAAGGCATTGGTGAAAATCTCCACACTGATGCAGTCTTGTTCCAACTCAGTCCGGTTGGCATACACAATAGAGACTTTCTCATAGATATCATCTCGGAGGTCGTGTAGAGCCTCACCTGGTTTCCTGACCCTCTGTCTCAGCTCGATGCCTATAGCTGCAGCATGCTCAGAGCACGGCCCATAGGCGGCCTCTATCTCCTCAACTATGCGCTGGTAGCTCCAACGAGTGGATCTGGGGTTTTTGTGGACGACTGCACCAGCTGCGTTGGACAGGCTGAATCGTAGCTGGACAGCCATAGTCTTTTCAGTCCAGCGATTAGCTCTAGCGCAGCTTTCAAACTGATAAAGAAAGTCTTTCCAAGAACCTGATCCATCAAACTGGCCAGGCCACAGCGTGGGAATTCGCTCCTTTTTATCATGTTGTTCCTCATCACTGCTGTCAGCGGAATCACTGCAGATCACTCTTCGTGAAGGACGGTGGTGTGGTGCAGGAAGAACTTGCCTCAAGCCAGGCTGGCCCACTTCATACAACATATCCTAGGAAGTGCTGCATGGTGTGGTGACATGGGGTTATAGCACTGCACTGCCACTGTGCCGTTTGCTTGAGCGGGCTGAGTCTCATATGGTGTTAAACATGGGATAGTTTGGTGAAAAGGCAGCAAGGCAGGGCAGCTGGGGTGCTGATGGTGCAGCAATTACAGTTTATGGGGGTGAAAGGGGTGGTTAACTGGGGCCCAGCAGCATTAACAGTCTGTATATAACCATTCTCAGTGCTATCCAATACAGCAGAAAATGGGGTAGATGTGACATAATTGGCACCGTCACATTTTCGCTGAGGGGGGCCAATAAACTCACCACCGGCTGCTGCTTCTTGTGTTATGAAGGGGTTGGTACACGAGGAAGATGGGGGCGGCCAGGCCGCCACGTGCTGCGGAGGTGGGGTACAGTTCGTCGGCACGTGAGCTGTCACCTCTCCCGCTGCTAGTGTTAACTCCATGCTAGTCAGAAAAGGGTTGGTGTTTCGTCCATAAAAATGTCCATCTCCTCGGTTAATTTCACCCTGGCCAGCCCGTACAGTCTCCATTATATCCGACAAGAAGGGGTTGGTGTTTCCTCCATAAAAATGTCCGTCTCCGGTGGCCGCCATGTTGCTAGCTCGTCCGAGCTTTCCTCACTTTTCCTCCGCGGAAACTCCGGCCGTCTTGGCGACAATAACTCCCAGGTGAGCCCCCAGTGTTACCTTTCCAGTCCTTCGTTCCTAACCGTGGTACGGAACTGCTGGTCATGAAGCTAAGACCCGTCTCACCTTAGCTCGGCTCGTTGTGGCTGGTAACTAGCTGTCCGGGTTCTTTATGCACACGCACAGAGGAGGAGAGCCAGAGTTGTTGAACAAACGAACCGGGCTTTATTCGGCACTTTTCCTCGTTTCAGTACAGTACTTTTATGACTGCAGAGTGGAGCTTACTCACCAATTGCAGGGCTTATTAGGCTGTAACAACAGTTATCCCACACAGACTTGTAGGGAGAGACACACACACTTCTTCTTCCGCGTAACGTCCTACCCCTAAGACCACCCCCTTAAAGGGGAATGCTCAGGCCCGTAACAGCATGGAATGGAGTTAGAAAAACATTTGGCATGTATTTCAATCCATTCACAATGCAGAGCCCAAGTTAAACAAACATTATTTGATGAAATAATATTTTGTTTAAGTTAAAGAACCAAAGTTCACCTTAAAGAATGCGAATTGTGGTTAAATTAGCTTAACTAATTCAGAACAACATTTCAAATGTGTTTCAATCCATTCACAATGCAAGGCACAAGTTTACCAGAACATTATTTTGAGAAAATAACATTTTGAGGACCGTTGTCCTGTAAAATCATTTAATTCAGAATCGCTTGCCTTTGTTTATGCGATTCTACCTCCGGGCGCGAGGGATTGCTGTAGCAGCTCGGTGGCTAAGAGGTTGCAACATAAAGTTATCAAAATTGCCTTGAAAACCGGCATCAATATACCATATTGATGCGGGAATAAGGCTCATAACACCATCGGAGGATGGCGGAGAAGAGCAGTTACGCTTTATGCTTTAAAACGAACTCCTTTTGAAATGTCCGGAACCGGATGCTAGCAAGGCTAATAGCATGTTGACTAGTGGACGCTCGGCGCTAACAAATGAAAGCTTTTGCTTTATTTTTAGTCATAATAAGCGGCTGGATAACGTAAACATTAATGTCCCATCAATGTATGAAACCCTTGTGGAGGTAACCTTTCTGTTAAACCTTAAAACTCACTCGACAGTGACATGGTACCAAATGCTAGCAATGCTATATCGTTAGCCTTTTGTTCAAAACACCAGGTGTAGAACGGTTTACAAGACATTTCCCAATAAACCTTTTACTTCACCCTCAGCCCGCTGCCCAAACCTGTCCTTTTCTCGTGTCAGTTCTGTTCAGTTTGGCCATTCAAGGAAGGAGCGTTGAAGGAGGAAAGTTGTCAGTTGTTGTGGCGGCTAGCACTTGGCTCTGCAGCCATGTGGTCGGGTCGGAGGCCTGGTGTCCTGGAGACAGCCTTTGACTCCGTTGCAGTCCGATTTAAGCCGGGGTTTTCCTCAGCATCCAGCCTTCAGCTCCATCGGGGTTCGCTTTCCTGTACAGGCTGAGGAAAAATACACAGAGCTGTTTCGCATGCAGGGTCTTTGCCCCTGCATCTGATTGTGGTGCAGACAGCAACTTAGCTCTGTATTTGCCCGGACATATTCCCCAGGCGATGAGAGACCTCTCCAGATGCTGGCAGTCGAGTCTAGCAGACCCTGGATCAAGCGTGGCTGAATTTAAGGATCTCGTAATTATGACATCTTATCTCATAATTACGAGATACGTATCTCGTAATTACGACATCTTATCTCATAATTATGAGATACGTATCTCGTAATTATGAGATAACTGCAGGCACGTGACCAGGTCTAAACTGGTCACTCACTGTCGTGACGCCGAAGAATTGCTGCACAGGAGCAGGAAGGTAAGTTATTAGCTATATACTTCCAGTGCAAATGCTAATTTAAGGAACATTTTGTTGCTAGATTTCATAGAATGTTTATAGTTATGTACTTTATGTGCTTTATTGCTACCGTCATTGGTCAAGGTGGTGTCGTCTCTGTTCAGCCGAGATGTCAAAGCTAACACGGGCTAGTGTGTAGCCTAAATAGCTAGCCGTTAGCTAGCATGGAGGAATTAATATAGGCCACATTTACAAAATATTTCATATTGCATCATGTCAAACCAATATGACTTGGCCCAACAACACCAAAACATGGTTTTGTATAGATTATGTTGCTGTGCAACTAGTCGTCATATTAGCTGACTGGTATGCGCAGTACAACAATGTATGCCAATCTGACAGTTATGCTGTTCTGACGCCAGCCAACTCCGCCTCATTTCCAACCTGTTAGGCGTGGAAATGAAGATCCATCCATCAATTTTCTTACTCGCTTATCCCTCATAGGGTTGCGAGGGGTGCTGGTGCCTATCTCCAGCATTTCAATGGGCGAGAGGCGGGTACACCCTGGACAGGTCGCCAGTCTGTCGCGGGGCATGGAAATGAAGATGTTTTACTTTTCTTAACGGAATATAGGAATGGTGTCATTAAATTATCGTTCAGTTAGTGGGTTAAATCTGAAATTGTAACACTTGTTAGTGCTATTGCAGGGGATTGCTATGTCGGTTAAAACTCGATTGATCACACAATATAACACGTTCTGAGAAAGTAAACGGCTCTGTTCATTTCCAGATGTGTCACGAAAATATTAGCTTTATGTTATTAGATTGTCGCATGTCTGTCTGCTGAAACCACAAATCCACCTTCCTGAGTCCATCACAGTTGTCTGCTTGTTCTCTTTTTTCTTCTCGTTTTTTGGTAGATAGATCCTCATGAATGGATCATATAAAGCGGATTACAAGTGTGAGCAAATGAACACTGAATAAAGTTACAGCCAAAATGATCAGATCTAATGATATTTTAATTCAACCAGGAACCATATTAAGATATTAACCATATTAAGAAAACGAGATGTTGGTTTTAAAAAGTAGAACAAAATGAGGAGTTTCATAAAATCTAATTAATTTTATTAGAATGTGATGTTTGAAGTGGCTGGGGCATCTGGTTAGGATGCCTCCTGGATGCCTCCCTGGTGAGGTGTTCCGGGCACGTCCCACCGGGAGGAGACCCAGAGAAAGACCCAGGACACGCTGGAGGGACTATGTCTCTCGGCTGGCCTGGGAACGCCTTGGGATTCCGCCGGAGGAGCTGGCCCAAGTGGCTGGGGAGAGGGACGTCTGGGCCTCTCTACTGAAGCTGCTACCCCCGCAACCCAACCCCGGATAAGCGGAAGAGGATGGATGGATGGATGGTGTTTAAAAATAATTAGACTTCACAATCCACCTTATTTTTGACGGAAACATGGAGGCAGCGAGTTTGTGCGAGACTTCCGCCCGCTCACTTCCTGTCAGTGGAGAGCTTGCTGAAAAGCGACACATGCGCCGCGCCCACCTCGTCTCGAATTATTGAATTATTCGTAATTATGACTTCGAGGAGTACCGGGATCAGTTGTGCAGTTAGAGGATGTCACAATAATTGGTATAAAAGAAAGGTTTACATGGCGGAGGAGTGTTGTATTCATCGGCCGCGTACGAGAGCTGAGTGTGGATGTGAGGCGCCCTACGACTTTCACCCCCCGCTGAAGAATGAAGAATCTTATCGTCTTTGGTTGAAAGCTTTGAATTTGAAGAAACCACCGAAGCGACCGTTCGTGTGTTCTTTTCACTTCGTCGACAAGAGACCTACAGCAGACCACCCGATACCAGAAAAGTGGCTGGGTTATGAACTTCCATTAAAAACTCCGAGGAGGCGCCTCAAGAGGAGCGCAGACACAGGTAAGCTTTAGCATTTTTGATTGCTGTTGTTAACTCTTCTCGGTAATCTAGTCACAGCAACGCAACAGCTGGTAAATTATTGTATTGAACAGACAATTCATTAGCCTACCTTCCACAAAATCGCCGCAGCATGACTGCAGGATTTCCCCAAACCCGCAACACAGGAGCACCCGGCCGTCTCAACAGTGCCGGTTGATGTGGTCAGAATCCATGCCGAATGAGCGTCGGATTTGCTTTGGCTTGGGTTGACATCAGCTTTCAGGAATATTAGATCGTTGATGTTGTTACTGATTAACACCTTCCCAACTTTTCCGCTGAGGAGGTACTGATACGTCTCTGTACTCTTGTAGTTGCGCATCGTAGATCCATCCGCACCGAGTGACAATACTACATAGTTAAAAATGTCCTCATATGTAATATGAGGCCACTTTTTCATATCATCCTCCCACTCACGAATAGTTCGAGGGTGTGGCACTGACCTGCCACTCTGATCGCTTAGCAAATTAGGAAAATGTTGCCATGACATTGATTACTAAATCTGTTAAGCTACCGATAGCTTGCATAGGAAAGCACTGAAACGGAAGTGCGGCACACACAAACGGAAGTTGGCCCAGAGTTACTTCCGCGTTCGAAAATAAGGTGGATACTGGAGGTTAAAACTTTTATTGAATTTAAGCACTCTCCCGACGAAGGGGATACAAATTCTGGCAGGGATAAGTCGTTTGGCATGACACCTGGAGGTAGAACATCTGGGGAATGTTTTTAACATTTAACGTTAAACTGAAGTAACGTTAAATTAACGTCAGTGGCCCCAGAACCTGAGCAAGCAACAAAACCGAACTCAACTAACCATTATTTTCTATGAATTTCTCAACAGTTTGATCACTGCAGCAAGGAAATGGCAGAGAACTCTGATGATCTGTGGGCGTTTCTCAGAAGGCGAGGTGTTGCTGAGGAGAAAATTACTCAAATGAAAGAAGACAAGGTAATTCATGTCAGGAATGAAGCTACTATTCCCTTAATAATGGCTGTGTAGGCTAACATGGGGTTTTAGTTAGCACTGTTAGGAAAAACTGGACTAATGACCATACAGTATACAAAACAGTGACCTATAAAGATGGAATGTATGACTCTGCTTGTGTTGCATTTAGGAAATATTGGATCGTTAAATCTGGACTAAATGTCTGAGGCTGTATAAGACCTAATAGCCTTTGGAGTCTGCAAGACAAATACAAAATTTTAAATGGGAAGAGAAGATTCGAGCTGTTACTAAAAGGGCTTTACATAACTGTTTTTTTTTTTTTAAAGCGTGTAGGCTCCACAATTTCTGACACAATTACTCTAGGACTTTTCTTTTTCAAAATAATTGCCTTCTGTTTATCTTTTTGCCATATAATGTAATATTAAGTTGTTTTTAAAATATCAAATATATTTGTAAATTACGTTTATGTGCAGTGCATCCTCAAATCACATCTTGGTTAAATTTTTCGTGTGGGTTGGGCTACAAAGGGCATGATGGGAACACAAAATAAGATATTCATTCATTTTGATTTACTCATTTGCAAAGAAAACTTTAGAAGTGTTGATTACAAAATTGCATATTACTGCATATATACCGTGGTAAAACAGTTTGGCAGGTTATTTAAAGCTAGCTCTGCTAACCTTTTATGTTTATTTATAGATCGACACATCACTTATCGGAGAAATAGAGGATGACTACCTTGCACGCTATCAGTGGCGGCTGGCCCATAGGGGGCGCTCGGGCGCTGCCCTCCCTAGATGTGGAGGGGAGAAGTCAAAATATATATATAGATTTTAAAAGTATTATTAATGTCAGTTTTTACTTAATAGTACGTGGCTACATGTAATAAGAATTATTAAAACACTTCTACTGATTTACTCTATCATTTACCAGTGCATTTCCACCAACAGAACGTATCATTTCTCTTCTTCTACACTTTTGGGGCTGTGACAGAAGTAGCCCTACAAGTGTAGCGAAATAACCAATCGTATACTGTTGCTAGGGAAGATTTATAAATATTTGGCCAATCAGCATCGCCAAAATGAATGGCTTTGGGGCTCCTGGAGTAGTAGCCCTAGCTGCACAGTGATAGGTGCACTTCACGCGTGACGTCACGAGCTACATCCGCGCTACATCCGGGTAACGGTGGTCGGCAAACACAGCACTGTTTTCGCTTACCAGCGTGACAAAACGGGTGAATTAGAGAGTACTTTTAGTTTATTTTTGGAATATAAACAATGCCTACGACTTGTTGTGCTCCCGGTTGCACACAGAAGCATTCCAAATCGTCGGATGTACGTTTGTTTCGTTTACCGAAGGACAAAGAAATAAGAAAGAAATGGATCATTTCAATGAAAAGGATGCAGGATACCAATGGACTGTGGGAGCCATCATACTAAGACAGAGTTTGCAGTCTACACTTCATATCCGGTAAATACAACTTAATTTTGCACAAGTCATTGTTCTACTTAAATCATTATATAAATTAAAAATTAGGATACATATTAAAGTCAAGACGTAAACGTTTGTTTTGTAATAATATACGTACATGTACAATGTATGCAAACCCTCTGGCAAAAGTCTGTGAAAAGGATTAATAAGACAAAAACACCAAAATAATGTTTTGTGAACAATGTTTTTTTATTAATTAAATGTTTATTGTGGAATCGTAGTAATTTTCCGACTTTTAATTTAAATGCATGTACTGGGTTAGGCAGGGAAATCTATTGGCCAGCCCCACCAAGATTTTTTTTCACCAGCCGCCACTGCACGCTATATACCAGTGTATGGGGACAGGATTGCCACGAGACGATACTGTCTGGACAAGCAAAAAGGAAAGAAGACAAAAGTTCAAGGATGTCCCTTCTTGAAAAACTTCGAAAGAAAATGAGGACAGCAACAGCCAGCCATGGGGAGGAATCTGAACAGGAAAACTGGCCTGCAAGAAAAGCAAGGTTTGATCGATCTAAAAACGCTTTAAAGGCTGAACGAAAAATTGAGTTGGGGTGGATACATGAGGGCAAACAAGTCAGAAAGCGTTGTGGTGGGGGCACCAGGTTGCTAAATGTATCCAAGTCATCCACCAAAAAAGACCTTATGTCTCATGCAAAAGAACTGTTTTTTCCATACGGTGAGTCAACAAAAGGAAAATGGGAGGACTTTATCCACGATGTTTATGATTTTAAGGAATCAGTACTTGATGACAGCACTACTGTGGGTGACTTGTACACACTGTCAAAATTTGGGATACTACGGTTTTATCTAAACACGAGACGGGTAGACCTGAAAGACACAGACAGCGAGATGGACAGACATGGTGCCACTATAGGGGAAAAGCAAAACCAGGCAGATTATTCTGATCAGCCCCAGGAAAAGCCATTTAGTGTGAATGAATCACAAGCAGGACCGTCTACAGCAGCTCAATACAATCATGGGAACTTCAGTTCCCAGTCAGCTGTGTTTGACCTAGTTGATCTTAGCTCCCAGTCTGATGATTCAGAGGTGTTTATAGGTGGCCTAGTAGCTGTATCGTCTGCAAGTCAGCTGGATGACACTATTCCAGTTTTCCTTTCCACAGAGGACATCATCAACAGTGCCGTTTGCACATCAACTCCTGTTTTAGGATATAGTGTTGACAAAACTGTCCTTTCAAGTGTTAATGCACCTAATGGTCTGCTCTCAGAAATCCAACTAGGTGACACCATTCCAGTTTTCCCTCCAGCAGAGGAACCTGTCAGCGTTACCCCCTCCACGTCTACTCCTGTCTCAGAGAACTACATTGAACATAACCACCCAGGTTTAAATGCAGGCTATCAGCTACTTACAGTGTTTATCAAACTGCATAGAGTAAATCTGTTAGAGGAAATGATTTGTCAGTTCAAAAATGACATGATTCTTGACTACCCCTTAAGTTACAGCTTTGTTAATGAAAAGGGCACAGATGCAGATGGTGTGGCAAGAGATGTCTATGCTGCTTTTTGGACAGAATTTTTAGATTGTGCCGCAGAGGGGGCAGAAATGAGAGTGCCATCCCTGTCACCGAAATGGCAGGAGGAAGAATGGAAGGCTGTGGGAAGAATACTGGCTAAAGGATTTCTGGACCAAGGATACTTTCCATTACGCCTTGCCCCAGCATTTACCACAGCACTGATATTTGGAGAACATGCTGTGTCTAATGATATACTGTTTGAATCTTTGCTCTTGTATCTTAGTCAGTGTGAGAGAGATCTCATAGCAACTGCTTTACAGGAAGACATTGACAGTGATAGCCAGGATGAGTTATTAGATCTACTTGATCGACTTGGAGTGAAAATGGTTCCGTCACGAGAGAACCTTAAAGCAGTTCTCCTTCAAGTAGCACACAAACAAATAATTCAAGAACCTAAATATGCTCTTGATAACATGTCTGCAGTTGCCCAGTAACCCCTGAGGAGCGCCATAACCACAACAACAAAAATGCAGGTCATGTATGACGACAAAAAAACAACTGGCAGGAAGGTCCTAAAAATGATTGAAGCAAGTCCAATTTCACCTGCTGAGAAACAAGCTCTTAGATTTCTACAACAGTACATTAGAGGATTAGATGAGGTGGGTCTCAGAAGGTTGCTGAGATTTGTAACAGGCTCAGATGTCATTTGTGTCCCAAAAGTTGAAGTAATATTTACAACTTTGGATGGACTGGAACGCCGGCCAGTTGCACATGTCTGTGGGTCAGTTTTGGAGTTACCCTCTACATACAACTCATACCCAGAGCTAAGGGTGGAGATGGAGAATGTGCTAAAAAGCAACTACTAACTATGGATATTGTGTAGTTAGAAAATCCTGTACACATGAGGCAGGGTCCATGTCTTCTGTTTATATTTTGTTAATTGTTGCTAATAATTCAAAACCTCAGGAAGATATAAACTTGACATGTTCTGTGTCAGAGATTAACAACCAATATGCAGTCAAACTTGCCTATGTTTCTTTATATCTGTAACTTCTGGAAATGATAGATTTGATTGAAGAGTGTAAAAAATGATGCAACACTGTCCAGAGAATCTATTGTTGTGCAGTCTTCCATGTGCTATTTTTGATTATAAAAATATTGCAATACATATTGTGCCTGATAAGGAAATGATTCAAATAAAAGCCTTGTGGTTTTCAAATTTCAGTTAGCTAATATTTGAGCAATGGAAATACTGTGAGGCTCAACGATTGTCAAGTTGGCCAGCTTGTAAAGCTTTAACAAAAAGAGAGGGCTTTTGTTAGTAATTGGTGTGAATTTAATTTTTATGACAGAAAAGAACATGTGTTGTAAAAAAAATGTGATTTGGCAGGTTGTTGTTTCCATGAGAAAAGAGCATTATTAATAATGCCTGTCATGTTAATTCCTAACTGTTTTACACTTTTATTTCATTTTATGAGCAAAAGAAATGTTAAAAATGTTTTGAAACGCTCTTATGGATGGGGCCAACTGTAATCTTTTGTGCTTTCATGTTGGCTGACTGAAGTACCATTTAATAAACATGTTCTTTATTGCAACTTACCTGTGAATTCACTTTAGGGTTATGTGCCAGTATTTGCATTCACCTAAAAATCAAATAATGACAAACATTTCTAAATAGCTTTATTTATGTATGTATTGCTAAATTACAGTGTTTAGTGATCATTTTCAGTATAGCACAATTTGTAAACATAGTTTGTGACATGTAATATTTGAAATTATTTCCACATTAGTGTTTGAAAAACTCCTTCATAAGTCAGTTACAGGTATTGACAAGTGTTGAAGTGTCGTGTCAAAGCACGATAAGCACCTATAAGTTGCAGTTCTTGGTTTGTCAAAAGCCAGTGTGCATACATAACAAGAGCAAAGATACATTCACTAATCAGAGCTGAGAGCATCTTTACCATAACTTTCAATAAAGATAACTAATTATAGAACATGTAATACAAATAACTTTGTCATTCACCTAATGAACATGTGTTGATCACAGAACCATTAATTCAACAAATGAGGATTATTTAGACAATTAAGACATATCAGAATATATGTTTTCTACAGAAAGATTTTGCTTTGTAAAATACATGTTTAAAAATCAGTAAGTTATTAATTAGCCTTATATCTGCTTGGTGAGACAGGTAGCCTACAGTCAACTATTCTTCTGACTGTTCACTGAGGAATGTTAAGAAATAGAAACATTAAAACATACTAAATAGGAAACCTTGTAATTTACATTATAGATATATAAATGATACTTGCCTAATATGTTCTCTACATTAGGCTAGTTTTCACTAAAGTACTTTTACAGCACTAGTATCCTGCTTACTTTTACAGGTGAGTATGGATGTAAGCTCGCAGAAACAGGTAAAGCTCAATTGCTTCCTCTGGAGTAGCAGGTGGGTGTAGATGGTTTTCTGCCATTGCAAGGCAACAAATGTCAAAAACAGTCTTATCACACGGGTGCGGGCCTCTTGGCAGGCATTCCTCTCTGCAAGCTTGTATTTGTTGACTGACTACTGGTCTAAGGTAGTTTGTAGTGCCAAACAGGTGGGGAAAAATCAGCGGTCGTCCACTTGGGGACACGGCATTCCTGGTGTGACGAATTCTGTGGCAGTTCCACAGATGGGCAACTTGCTGCAGTTCCCTCTGAAAAACAAAGTAAAGTGAATATTTACAGGGATAATTCTATGGATATTTTACAAATGTGTATAGTCCTCTGTAAAATGCATTCTAAAGCTCTGCTGAACCATAAATAAGGGTTCAATAGAGAAAGCTGGTGTGTTTAATACTTTTGACTGAATTTTTGTCAGAACATGTCTTAATTCTTCTACTATCTTAAGTGTAAAGGATTAAAAAATCTCAGTATGGTTATTTAAATTTTGTAACGATATGCTAAACAGTCATTAAAATAGCACAGTTAATGATGGTACCATTTATTGATAAAATAAACAATGTGTATACGTTTTTTGTGATGCTGTCGTTAAATTGTTACTATGAAGGAGCGATGCTTAAATAGATCTCTAGGTGGCGTAGCACAACAGATTCACACAGTCGAGATTTTTCTGAGTCTTTGTTCTTACATACAGACAGATAGAAGCTTTAAGAATTAAATTAAGAGGTGTACTAACAGAAGACAGACAGTCCTGGAATTGTATATCTCTGTTTAACTCTAATTTCAGTTTTAGATTAGGTTAATTTAGGAATGCATTTGTGCAAATAAGGAAAGCAGATTGTGCATTTATTTGACTACATTGGAATTCTGTCAGGAATATTAACAGTAGCATAAGCTGTGGAAAGATGTGATTGTAAAAGTATCCAATAGCTAAACTGCAGTGTGAAGTGACTATTAATGCTTTCCTACAAGACAGAGGACTATATTGTTCATTGAAGCAAATAATAGTTAACAATGGATTTATTAGCCACTCAACCAATTCAAAGTATTATCTTAATTCAACCAAAAAGCAGAAAAACCTACCTCAATTATTTCCAGACAGGAGAACAGTATTAGATTTTTATCAAGGAAGTCTCCTGAGAAATGGTCCAGGTCCTTTAAATCTTGAAAGACGTTCATCCAATATTGTGCGTGGTGTTTTCTTAGAAATCCCCACCATTGTTCAATCCTTTGGTTATGATTACTTGACCCAGTAATGTAACATCTTTCAGAAAACTGGTCTTCATGATTACTTCTTAAAAAGATCTGCATCTGTTCCACTGAACAGTTCTCTGTACCCAGGTCTGACCTGATACGTGTTGGAGTTCCGCTCCTGTTTTCGACTTCATCAATGAAGTACCCAGCTATAACCCTGGGATTACTACTTGTGGAGTAAGCATGCAGCCATATGACTAAACGCGAAAATCCGTCAACAGCTCCATTAATACAGATTCCGTATGGTTTTAGTTTATCATATGAATCGACATGCCACATGAAGTTGGGACCTGGGTTTCTGTAGAGACGTCGTCTTAGGCGATTCTGAAGCCTCAGCTGTACTCCTTGAGGATCTAGGATTTTGAGCAGGTATCGGACAGTTCTTTGGGACACCACCAAACCAGCTTGGATGCATTTCAGATGCATTAATCTATAGCCATGAAGCATCCCGTGCTGGTTTAACTGCTCCTGCAGGAACAGTGCGACTTCAAGCAAGTCAGAGTGGGCTTTTCGCCTAAACAATCCTAAGGACTTAAGGTACCGGCGCAATGTTGACAAACTAATACTAATTCCATCCACATTGAGGAAACTCAGTATTTCCCAGTGATGCATACCTAAAACAAAATAAAAGCATATTAAATCCGACAACCCACTCATTGTTCACGTTTCATGCAATGTAGCTCAGCACAGTACGCTCCCGTACGCTTCCGCAGCAATGACTGTCCTTTTGACATATGAGATCCTGATCTCGTAATTATGACATATTATCTCATAATTATGACATCTTATCTCGTAATTATGAGAAAAGATCTCGTAATTATGACATATTATCTCGTAATTATGAGAAAAGATCGCATAATTACGAGATAAGATGTCATAATTACGAGATCAGGATCTCGTAATTATGAGATAAGCTGCCTGATTTTTTTTTCTTAGGTGAATGCAATACTCTTCCGTAGAAGCGAACCCCAGATGGAGGGGAAAAGCCAGCAGCAGAACCCACTTTGAATGCTCAGGAGGACCTGCTCTAATCGTGACTGCAACCAAGTCAGAGACTGTCTGCAGGACATTAGGCCTCCGATCCCGAACACACGCCTGCTCTGCTAGGCCGCAGAACCCTCAGGCTTGCCTGCTGCTGAACAACCAACAACTTTCCTGCTCTCAACGCTCCTTCCTCGGAATGGCCAAAGTGGACAGAACTCACACAAGGCAAGAGACAGGTTTGGACAGGGAGCTGAGGGAGAAGTTAAATGGATCGTCTGGAAATGTTTGGTAACTCGTTTAGACACCTGTTGCCTTTAGAACAAAGGGCTAATGGAGGTAGCTCACGCTAGCCTTCCGTTTATGGTATTGCTAATATCATTTGAGTATGTTTTATGGTTATAATAACAAGGTTACCTCCACAAGGGTTTCATACATTGATGGGACATTAATGTTTATGCTATCCAGCCCACTCATTATGACTAAAATTAAAGCCAAAGCCTTTATTGTTAGCGCCGAATGCCCGCTAGCCAAAATGCTATCATCCTGCTAACATCCGGTTCCAGACATTTCAAAAGGACCTTGTTTTAAAAGCGTAAAGTGTAACTGTTCTGCTCCGCCATCCTTCGATGGTGCTATGAGCCTTAATTCCGCATTAATATGGAATATTAATGCCGGTTTTAAAGGCAAATTTTGATAACTCTAGACTTTAACCAGGTTAGCGACCGATCGCTAACAGCGACCCCTAGCGCCCGGAGGTAGAATCGCATAAATAAAGGCAAGCGATTCTGAATTAAATGATTTTACAGGACAAACCAGTCCTCAGAATGTTATTTACTCAAAATAATGTTCTGGTTTAACCTGGGCTTTGCATTGTGAATGGATTGAAACACATGCTAAATGTTTTTAACTCCATTCCATTTTTTTTATTTTAAATTAGATCTTCAGTGAACAAGGATTCACCGAATTATTCTGATTATGACCAACCACTTTTGTTTTGTCTTTTGTTTGTTTTGCATTTAATAGTTCCTTAGCATAGCTTCTTTTTATCTTCATTCTGCATGGTAGTTTAGTGAAGTTTCACTAGCCTAGTAGAGAGGATTTGTTAATCAAAATATTGTGTTAATTCAGATAAACAGCATTACATAGTGATGTTCTCTGGATGTTCATTTTATTTCTGTTATTAAATTCTTCAACTTGAAAAGAAGTTGTCACTCCTTTATTCTATGTGTGTGCAGGTTTTGCTGTTAAAAGATCGCTAGTGCTCGAATTCATCCCTTTCAACCATTGTCTTGATATCAGCTTAAGAGCTGATCATCACCAGACAATACTTAACAGACAGAGGGTTATTTAATAAACATTAAATAACTTTAAACAGTGTATAATTGCACAACACTAATCTTGCCAAAACAGGGACACAGATGAACATCGTATTCAGGTCTAACACTGTTTACACTGACTCAGGTAATATGTAGCGCTGAAGGAGATTACTAAAAGATCCCGGTTTTATAGAAACAAAGAAACAACCATTTCTATGACACTTTTATTAGATATAAACCCTCTGCACCCTTTAGTCTTCAGGAGATCTCTTACTTAAATCATACTACTTTTATTTGCTTTTTTCATCAATGGGGAAAAAAAAGCTCTGAAGAAAAAGATATATGCTTCAACTCAGATTCCAACTATTCTTTGGAAGAAGGCTAAATAACAGTGATGATCTCTTAAGCCGGCAAAGGAAAAGTATATGACCACCTTGCACATGCATTGCACAGATGCCAAAGCTGACATTTAATTTGTTCTAATGCTCTTGACATTAAACCCTCACTTATTAATAAATTGTTGGAGTAGCATGAAGAGAAAATCATTTCTCATGGGTATCTTAGAAATAACAGACCTGATTCCTTGCTTGTGTGGCCAAAGAACAGGACAGAGAACCAGACAGCTGAAATGGAGATGCTGATTAATCCATCCCAGAGGATTTGTTTTGTATGTAGTTTACCTTTATTTACCAAGAAAACCTCATTGAGCTTAATAATCTTTTTTAATAAGAGTGTCCTGGCCAAGACAGTAGTACTAATTGCAATTTCCACCTACAGGCATATCAGCTCATACATTCATACTGATACACCGTATGAAATACAGACAAAGCATCTGCATACAGATGTGTTTGACTCCAAGTCATCCATAATTTTCTTTAAAGCCTCCTGTGAGACAGTCTTAAAAATTCTGTTGTTTGTTCCAGGCATAGAGAGAAGCATACATAAACATTTTTCTTAACCTATTTTAGTTTGTACCATTGGAACTGGGAGAAAAAAATAGTTCAGTGAACAAAGCTGTAAGGCTCAAAGTAGTTTGAGAGGTAAGACTGGAGTAGACCAAGGACAGCCTTGTGGCTAGAGCTGAGGAAAAGGAAAAAAAACTTGGTGAAGGTTCAAACCATTGAAAAAAAATTAGACTAAAAAACACAGAGCTGGTGAAAGCTGTGTTTCAGATCTTATTTCAGTTTTTATGATGTTGTTGAAAAGGCAATGCTGGATAATGAAAATGCTAATAAAAATATCAAATTGTTCTAAAAGTGTAAGATTTTAAAACAAAATGAATTTTCATCATGCTCACCACATTTAATGTTTATACTCCAAAACTGCTAGGATGAAAACAACCTGTTTGGGTTATTATATGTTATCATAATGCATTGAATTCAGGCCTCAGTTCCAGCATTTCGGGGAGTGGTCTTCAAACTGAAAAACTGTTTAAAACGTTAAGTGTTTACAAATAACATTAATCTTTTGTAGTACTTAAAACCGATTTTAAGCAGGGGACCTGTATGCAACTCTCCTTGGTGTATTTTTATAGATTAATAAAAGATTGTAACTGAAATGTTTGGACAAGCTTTACCTTCTTTCTATAAGAAAGAGTTATGATGTTGACTCTTAAACAAAATAGTTTTGTAAAACAAGGGTAACAAAAAGAACATATACCATTTGCTCCCTTGAATGCTTTTTAGTTCTTCCTTTTCACATTTAAATTATTCAGTTGGGGTCTATATGAAGTGGAACTGCAATAAGTTGGTGTGTATTCCTCATTAATTTAGCCCCCCATTCCCTCTTTTTTACCCCTGTTCTGAGGTGCCTCTGAGAGCACCTTGTTTTGGTGCTGTCTCTTTAAATCATAAGGAATCACTTCACACCCAGCCCCACCCCCAGAGCATTCCACTCAACCCTGTTCTGCCATTTCTGTAGTATGGTAAGTGAATGGTATAATGACCAACCAAACAGTTTCACCTATCCACTTGTAGGTTCGACATCCCTCAGCTTGGACATCAAAATAAACATGTTGAATTTGCAAAACTGGGAAAGCCAAGAAAACTGAACGGACAGAGAAATGTGACGCAACTAGAATATCAATCAGACCAATCAGATATTTATGCAGCACCTGGAGAGAATACATCAAATTTTGTGCATTCCCAGTGACACCAAGTCCACAAGAAAATGTATTTTTGGGGTAAAAATGTGAATTTTGCATAGCATGTCGCTTTAAGTTAGACTAAACTTTTCTTGTTTTAGCTCAGTTAGGATTATAACAATTATTTCTATTTGCTACATGCCAAATTTTTTTAAATATTTAAATTATTTCATTTTTATTAAAATCAAAAATGTGTAATTACATTGTGTTAGGATTCTGTGTTTCCATGCTCTACTAATTCTGCTCCACAGGTGGCTGCAGTTGACGGGTGGGCGTGGCCCGCACCTGCGGCTCGTTTGGGCTGCTCTTCTCTGGCTTAAAAGGAGTGCTCAGACAGCTGGAAGACGCCAGTGTTACCCCGTTGTGGTATGCCTAGGCCATAGACCAGTCACCTGATCTTCGTACCTGTGAGTTTTGAAATCCCTGTTTGTGGATCTGGCTTTGTCTCCTGTCTTCTCCAGTTCATCGTGTTTTGGATTTACTCACCTGTGTTGGCTCTGTGCGCTGAAGACCAGTTTCCCGAATCCCTGCTGCTCAGATTTTGCTCTGGCGTTCCCCTCAAGCCCACTTGGTATTACCAAGCCGGACAAGAGACCCCCCTTCCTGAATTCACCCTGGTTCTTCTAGCTGCTCCTTCTGCCTACCTCTGCAGTGGTGCTGCTCGGGCTCCCTGCCGGTGTTACATCTGCCGGCCCGCCTGTCGCTCAGCCATCTCCTCCCATCAGAGAGTATACGGTCCTTTCCACTCATCCTCCCCGGATAGGTTTCCCCGACCAAGCAGTAAGCAGAGCAGCATCTGGAGATTTTCCCCTGGTTCGACTAGTGCTAACTTTATCCTCTTTCTTCCCGCAGTACCTCCGCTCTGACGTTTCGACCTCGCCTGTTGCTCTCATTGTGTGCATATCCTCGTTGAGCCTTTAATAAACATCCTTAACTGTTTCTGTGTTCCGACTGTGTCTGCATGTGGGCCAAACACCTTAAAACCATGACACATTACCTTTATGGTAAATGGGTTGAACAGCGCTTTACACTACAGTCAGTCATTCACCCATTCACACCCTGACGGTGTTGAGCTATGTTAGTAGCCACAGCTACAGACTGGCGAGGCTGCCATACATCGGCACCACCGAGCACTCTGACCACCGCCAGTAGGCAATTCAGGTGAGTGTCATGCCCAAGGACACAACCACTGAGACAGTCGGAGCGGGGGATCAAACCAGCAACCCGCAAATTGCATGACAAATTCCCTAACTCTTGCACCATTGTCGCCTTTAAAGAATTTGGGAAAACCCAGATGAAGATGTCATCACTATTTGTGCTGAGCAAATATGAATTAATTTGGTTTCAACTGTGTGAGCCTTAGAAGCCTTAATTAGGATGAACTGGCGAATCACTGCTAGTGTCACACCTACTGCCTAACAGTGGGTTCAAGAAAAGGAATATGTGGGCTTAATGAAACAAATATATCGGGGTAGGAGAAAAATATTGCATCGATTGCTCTCCTTTCTTCATCCAGACAAAGTTGTGGACATCTGCATCAGTCAAGTGGGAAAAACCAGGGTATATCCTGGGCAGGCCCATTAGAGAGACACACAGGCAGTGTCCGAAATTAACTTCCTGATTCACCGGCCAAGTTGGCCGGTAGATGTAAAAATCAACCGGCCAGGCATATTTTTTACCGGCCAAAATATTAATCCTGACCAGACCTCAATTTTTATCAAAAATTAAGAGTGATATTATGTTAATTTTTGGGGGCGTGGCTGTCTGGACCCTGGAAGAGAAATCTTTGTTTCCTGACTTTAAGAAGAAAATATTGTAGCTGATTATAAAAGGCACAATAAGAATTATCACATTTACATCCAGGCAATGAAAACACTACAGGTTATCATTATTCTGTCCGTGTTGGTCTAATTTGTGAATGAGGCAGAGTTTCATCAAGCCTATACGGTTCAACATTTTTCTCTCAGCTGCAACACTTAAAGCACGCAGGGGTTCACGCTGCGTCTTTACGCTGATCCAGCTGCTGGATTTTATCCTCGTGCGCTGTGCGCGAGGGATAAACAGTGGGGAAAATGCATAAATAAAGACTGTAAAGGGCTCCTTTAAAGGGAAGAGAATGAATAATGGGTCTGAGCTGAAGCCCCTGATTCTACAAGTTCCTTAAAAAGTCCGCACCTATATTACAAGTAACGTAATTTTGCGCACCTGAATTCAAGCGCAAGGCAGCAGCCCACCGAAGCACCACTGGCTCTGTGTCGTTAAATACAAAAGAGCATTAAACACAGCTACTGACTCTCCTATTGATTTTAATTGGGACATTTTGGTACGAGTGGAAGGACATTAAACGCAGTGATTCACGTTTTGAAGGCTGGCCGCTGACAAAAGCACCTGGCTCCGAGAGGGCGCAGTTACAGCGCGCACCGTAACTGCGCCTCTCTCCTCCCTTCCCTCACGTAGTTAAATGCAGAATTAATAAAAACGAAACTTATAAACAGGGGGGTTGGGGGCGTTGACGTTCTGGTGGGCTTGTGTCCGGCCCCCCGTCCCGGTCCTGGTCCGTGTCGTCTTCCGGTGCGGGTTTCATCTGGGGGTGGGGTTTGGGATGGCTCGTGCGGGCCGGCTGGCCAGTGTCCCCCCCTCTTATTATTATTATTATTATTATTATTTATTTATTTTTATTTATTTATTTGTTTATTTATTTATTTAGTTTAAGTAGGCTTGGTGGGTGGGCTGGGGGGGGTTGAGGTGTTGGTCCTGGTGGGTGGTTGGCTGGCGGGCCCTGCGGCCTCTCCCTGTCCCCCGGGCTACGGTGGTGCCGCTGGCGAGGCCCCCTTCTCTGGGTGGGGCTTTCGGGGAGCGGGGGTGCCTATTGGAGTCAGTAGGGGAGCTGGCTCCCTGGGTTGGCTTCCCAGTCATTTGCTCCCCATCCCCGGACTCCTCCCTCTGCCTGCTCCATCACGCCGCCACACATGTAGGTCATGAGGGTGGGGGCGTTACTGGAGGTTGCCACTTTCTGGTGATGCCCCTCTCCCCAATTTTATCATGCATCTTAGACACTTTCACTTCAAACATTTTTCACATCGCACACTCATATAGGCCATGGTAGGGGTGGGGGGGTGGGGGGAAGACGTCTGGGGGGGGGGCTTATGTTGTGTGGGCCTCACCTCGGACGGCTCCCTTCACCTCCTCTCCCACTTAGACATTGAGGGTTCTGGGCAGTCACACGGAGGGGGTGCGCTGGCAACAGCTACCTTCCGGAAGGGGGGTGGGCTGTGCCGTGCATCCCCTTCGGCGCTCCCAGTTTTTAAACGCACTTGAGAACAACATGCAACAACACAACATTTGAGCAGGCGTAGGGAGGGTCGGGGTCTTCTGCACACCCCCGTTCTCCGATGGCGGCAAGGAGTCTGGGGCCTGGAGGAGGTGCGGGCCACTGTGTCCGGGGTCTTGGTGGGGGGCTGCGGTGTGCAGTCAGCGGCTTGCCAGGTCTGGGGCTGATACCTCTGCTCCCCCCAGGGGGCGGGGGGCAGGGATGGCAAGGGTAAGGTGGGGGGAGGGAAGGGGTTTATTAGGTATTTAGGGGGAGGGGGCGCTCTGGCCGGGTGGCTCGTGCGGGTCGTGTTGGCCCGCCCTCTTGGGGGAGCCCGGTCCGGGGGGCGTCTGGTCTGGGGCCGGGGCCGGGGGTCGGGCACAAGCAGTCGTATAGTCGATTTGGGGTGACCCCCCCCCTTTGGTCAGTGTTGGATGTGAGTGTTATGTGGGAATGTGTGTACTGCGTCTTTTTTTTTTTTTTTTTTTTCTCTGTGTGTGGTGAGTGGGGCACAAGGGAGGGATGGGGTGAATGAGTTTTTTTTTTTTTTTTTTTTCCAGGTATGGGTGTGGTCCGCTCCCTCTCCCAAGAACATCTCAAGTCTCCGCTAGGTGCGGAGCCCATCCCCCCACGTCCTGCCCTCCTCCACTTCGTTGGCGGGCACCTTGGCCCCCTGGCGCATTGGTTGGCTTCGGGTTTGGGGCGGGTTCCCGGGCGTGCGCCGGCCCACTCCCGGCGACCTCTTCGCGGGGCCTGGCCCCCCGGGGGGCGGCCGGGGCCCTTGTCGCGGGTGCGGGGCGCCCTTGGGGCCTCTGGCCCTCAGGGCCCATAGCCGGGACCACTTCAGCGGGACTAGCTGCCGGCGGAGCCCACGGGCTCATCTCCGCGGCTCTTGAGGGCGTCGGCATTGCGGTGGCTGGGGGATTTCCTCGGGGTCGTCTCTGCTCCTTCCTTGGGGGGGGGGTTGCAGATATCCTGTGTCGGCCCCTCCTGGGCGACCTGCTTTAGGGGCCCCTTTGGGAGTCCGGGGTTACGGGTCCCCTGACGCCTGCCTCTGTGCTCGGGGAAGGTGGGTCTTCGGTTCTCCACAATCACTATCAAGCTATTTCTGGATAATTTTCACCTAAACTAGTGCACTTTCACATCTCCCACAGGTGCTGGGTCCCAGGTATTAAGTGTTCACTTATATACAGTAATCTTATAATTTGTTTATTTATTTATTTATTTATGTTCTTTCACTTTCTTTTTTCAAATATCACATTACACATGTCAGCTTACATAATAATATATATGATTTAGCAATGGCATCTAGGTGTTATTCGAGTGTATCTGTTGCTTTATGTCTGTCGGTTGTGCTGTTCTTTTTGTGTCTCTTTCCAGGTGATGGAGCAGACAAAGAAGGTTTTATCACTCTCTCCCTTTTATCTCCTCTTTCTTTCACCTCTACTCTTTTTTTTCTTTTCTTTCACTTCCTTTACTCTCCCATTGTCATGTCCATATAATTTGAAATTCTCCTTGCAGGAATCATAATAAAGCTATTTACAAGCATAAATCAAGTGGAGCACTATGGCGAAAGCTGTTTGCTCCACTTGTAAAAGCAAAATCTGTCGAGCTCTATCTGGCATTGAGACATCAATTCCTATTGCCACATTGCTAGACAGGACACTGGGAAAGAAAAAGAAAAAAAAAAAGAAAAAAAGAAACTTATAAACAGACTAATGCGCGTTTTAGACTGTATCTGGTTAGCAGATCTGTTTTCTGATCCAGCGTGCAGCCATGACTGGTTTTGAATGAAAGCTTTATCTGGGAGCCGCTCTCCCCAGAAATAAGATGTGAAAGAAGCTGAAGCAGCTCCGCAGAAGGCGGGTCTAGACTGAGCTCTGTGAACGGATCATCTGCACCCCAGATGGGCTTTGTTATTTTTATTTTATTTTTAATTTATTTGGTACAAAGATTTACTCGCCATGTGGCAGCTAGCCCTCTGAAATTCACTCGCCAAACGGGAAATTTACTCGCATTTGGCGAGTGGCGAGTGTTAATTTCGGACCCTGCACACAGGACAAAAAAATCCTCAATGCACACAATCACACCAAAGTGCAATTTAGAACACTCAACTGTTGTGTTGGGATGAGGCCAGAATACCTGGAGAGAACATGCAAACCATACAAAAAAGGCTCCAACTAATTTTGCAACCCCAGATCTTATTGCTACAAGGCAAGAGTGCTAACAACTGTGCCACTGTATGGTGATGTAGAAATAACCTCACAATTTCTAATAAGACTCTTTTTGACAAACAGTTTAACATGGATAGCAAAAATGTATACTCATTATGTAGCACTGCATAAAATATCAACTGTCTACATTGACTTTATGATTTAATCTTTGGTCAAAGTGTGACATAAATGGCACTAGCTTGCACTAACTACTTACCAGGTAAAGACTGATATCTTGAGGAAATGAATTAATTCTCTAGTGTAAACTTAAGTCTATAGGACAACCCACTAAAAACAGTGTCATAAAGCATCATTTTACCTTTTCTAATTTCATTGTGTGAAAGAGGTTTGGCGATGTCTGATAAGGTTGGTGGAATGTTTCAAAAGGTGGCCAGAGAACGATGGTGAAGTATGTTTTAATCTCCTCTCTAACCTAACAGAGTCAGGGGTTTTGATCTGGTGTTTGGACTGCTCGGCTTCTATCCAGACAGCATAAACTGAGTATTCTGAATGAAGAAATATACTTTCAGTTTTTAGATTGTAACTGAACAAAAAGCAGCAGTGAATTACTTCTCGCTGTGAGAATTTGGGATACTTAGAAATTGATGGACATTTTAATTTTAAAACATTCCAATTTTTGTGCTTGCTTTCAGGATGCATTGGACATTATGTATCTGCAACAAATTTCTTCAATCATTGAGCCAGATGGTCCAATAAGGTCAGTGGACTCCTAGATGTGACTCAATTATAAAACGTCTTCTCAACATTCAGGACATGGGAGGCTATTTTCAAAGCTGCAGGCAGCAAAGTTTTCAATATCTAATGGTTTGCCTGGAGTGTGGTTGTGGTCCTGGTCCCTTGAAGTCAGATTGTTGTACGTGACTCAGTAGAAAGCAGACATGTTTTCACAATTCATCACTGAGGATGCCACAAGCAGCAGGAGCAGAGGCAGTAAACACTTCTGATATATTGTCTGACTGTTACAGAGTATAAGTGTTATTGGCTGCTGAGAGACATTTATTGAAGTGGTTGAGCTGGAGGGATTCCTTCCTGCGTTTCTTGTTTTACATTCTGTTTTGTCTCATCGCATGAAAATGGTCACTGCTGATAGAATAAAACCCCCGGAGGTTTTAAGTTTCAACACCAACACCAGGTAAATAGTGTGCCAGAAGGAAGTTTACCGACTCTCTTGATAATCCTGAATGTCATGTTATTTTGGACCTTCTAGTGATGCATTTGACGCATTCTTTTTCCAGGGTGGAATGAGTTATATAACATTCAACATACAAGGTACAGTTTTTTTTTTTAAAGAATCGAGTCCACAAGTTTAAATTTTTTGTGGATTTTCCTAACACCAAAGAGCCCGAGTTTTAATGACAGGCTCAGATTTATCCATATGTCCCACTATGTCCTGGTTTGACCACTCTCGTCATAAATGGTATAAATCAGTGGTTGTTTTTCTGCGACAGAAAACTTTTTGAAGAATATATTACACATTTTCAGAAGGATTATGATGGAGGCCATTGTAGAATGACAACTCTGGGTGCTTTGCTCCGGTACGTGTCACTTTTTAGGCCTTCTCACTTGTAGTGGGTCCAAATGCAGCAAGTCGACCTGAAGACGTTACATCAGAAGACTGTCTGTCTCTGATTGGCTAATGGGTGGAGTCACATTTTGCATAACAAGAGCAACTCCAGAACTAGAATCAGACCCACCATATAAAGAAACCCCCCCCACACACACACAATAGCTGCAGCAGCTACTGTGTATATCAACTGAACGGAGATGGAAGCCCTCAAATCAATGCTGTGGCCCAACGTAGAGGTGCACATTTACGGGAAAATCATCCACTTTACCTTTAAGGTGCATCAGTGGCTGAGCAGATAGCACATATATTTTGAACATATCATCTTAATATAAAACAAAGCAATTGCATTGAAACGGCTCATCACTGGCTTTTAGGTATTTTTATTTATTTTACTAGATGTCTTCCTAAATCACCCTGACCCTGGTACAGGAACCTAGGTTGGATGCGCACATATGCGCTGATCACTTGGGGTACTGGACTTGGATCCTCAGAGCTGCTTAGCTCTTTCTTTGAAGGTAACAGAGAGTGTAAGATCTGCTTGGAGGCATAGACAGCTAAATCTTGAACGCCTTCTTGTGTCTTTCGAAGACTGAAGAGAGGGGAGCTTGAGCGAAATCTGCTCATAAGTTTGGAGGTCAGCTCAGAGTTTAGGTCCACAACATTGTGCTGTTGGTACTGGAGAGGAGCAGAGGAGACTCCTGGATGGACCAGAAGCAGAGATAGAACAATTTGCATGCCTCATCCACTTATATAACTTCTGTCTGAGATGTCAGAGCTGCAATAAATGCTGGGAGGCGTAGTCTTTCAGTATTTTCCGGTGATGATGGCTTAATGGGTGCTTTGGTTAGTTGAGATGAAATATGAACTTTTTATCCTGCATGCACATCACCCTGAGCACACCACTCCCATCTTGAAACACTGTGATGGCAAGATCATACCATGGGGATGCATTTCTTCAGCAAAGAGAGGGAAGCTTGTCAAATTTGATAGGAAGATGAACAGAGCTAAATGTAGGGTAATCCTAGAAGAAAAACCTCCAGAAGCTGCAAAAAAAAAATTCAAACTTAGGCAAAGCTTCACTTTCCAGCAGGACAACTACCTTAAATAAACAGCCAGAGTTACAATGGAATGATTTCAATCATACAACATCCATATGTTGTAATCTATTTTTGGCAACATAAACACTCCACTTTTGACACAGAGCTCTAATCCCACCAATTTCCCTTTTTGTTAACGTGTCCTGTCTGGCAATGTAGCACTACAAATTGCTGTCTTAATGCCAAAGAGAGCTCAACAGCTAAACTTTCATAAGTGGAGCATTACTGCTTTTGCTATAATGCTGCGCTTCAATTAATTTCAATTTTATTTATAAAGCGCCAATTCATGAAACATGTCATCTCGAGACACTTTACAAAGTCAAATTCAATCATATTATACAGATTGGTCAAAAATTTTCTATATAAGGAAACCAGTTGATTGCTTCAAAGTCCCAACAAGCAGCATTCACTCCTGGAGAAGCGTAGAGCTACAGGGAGAGTCGTCTGCATTGTCCATGGCTTTGCAGCAATCCCTCATACTGAGCAAGCATGGAGCGACAGTGGAAATAAAAAACTCCCCATTAACGGGAAGGAAAACCTCCAGCAGAACCAGGCTCAGTATGAACGGTCATCTGCCTCGACCGACTGGGGGTTACAGAAGACAGAGCAGAGACACAACAAGACAGACAAAAAAGCACAGAAGCACACATTGATCCAGTAATCTGTTCTACATTAGATGGTAATAGCGGGTGAGCCGTCTTCTCTGGATGATGTCACAGCTAACAGAACGCCAGACCAGGTTTACCTACTATGAAGAAAAAAGAGAGAGAGCAAAAAGTTAAAAGCTGAAATGACAACAGTCATTTCAATGCAATGCAATGCAAAACTGGAGAACAGAAGACAGGAGAACAGTAGAAATCAGTAGAGTGAGAAAAATAGGCCCTGATGTCCTCCAGTAGCCTAAGCCTATAGCAGCATAACTATAGAGGTAGCTCAGGGTAACATGAGCCACTGTAACTATAAGCTTTGTCAAAAAGGAAAGTTTTAAGATTAGTCTTAAAAGTAGACAGGGTGTCTGCCTCACGGACCAAAACTGGGAGTTGGTTCCACAGTTTTGCGCTTGATATGTATGCAAAAACTTTATTAGATATTATTTTGGGATTATTTCAAATTCAATGGGAGAGAGACAGAAAGGGAAAAGAGAAAGAAAGGAAGAGAGATCAGGTAAACATTAAAAGGGAGAAAAGGTGACAAAAATATATGAGGTAAGATCACTGTCAAAATAGACTTGTACATAAAAGGACAGTTGTGTGCATATTAGTCAGAAGTTGTGCATAACAAACATTTGTAAACTCATAATAATTGAAATCGCATTCAAAAGATATAACATACAGTTTAAATAGTTACAACTTCAATAACTAATATATACAAATTTTAAGTTTAAATTTGTGCTTTATTCTTCATGAATACAAACAGCAGCGGCTGCTTGAGAATACGGATTATTTCTTTGAGAATACGTATTCACAACAGTGGTCTGATGTCACGGTTTCCAAGGCTGGTTAATGGAGCACAGAGTGCGAAGATAGGAGCCGCGCATGCGTTCTTCAGACTGACCGTCTCAGAATGCACCGCGGCCACAGCTTGATTCCAGACAGCGCAAACAGAGCTCACAGTGGTAAGTTAAACATTCCCTTTTCTGCTGCTGTTGTTCTTCAAAAGTACGTTTTCAGATCTTTTGAGGCCAGAACATTATACTTTTAAGCTTCCCTATGTGGCCTGTTTACAGAGTTAGTGCGTAATTTTAATAAAAAGTCCGACGTTGAGCGGAGCAGTGACCCACAGACCTCCGAGGGTAACCGCATCCAGGACTAATGTTTGTCCGTCTGTAGTACACTTCTGTCGGCCTAGTAGTGTGCGTAGTACCACTGCTTATGATTTATTTGTTTTGTGTTTATCTGACTGACGTGTGTTGCTTTATTAACTCAATACTTGCTGGAATAAATTGTAAATGTCTCCCAAGGATGACAGCAGCATATAAAATATATAAAAAATAAATAAATCTATGTTTTTCCTATCTAAGTAGTTTCCCTCTGGGATTATTAAAGTATGTCTGATTCTGATTCTGATTCTGATTCTAAATGAGTTTCTTCTGAGCAGGGGCGGATTTAGGAAATTTGGGGCCCTACGCAAAGAAAGGCATGGGGCCCTCTGAATTGTGAAGACAACACATAAAACAGACCCATTATACAGATACAAAAAATTTAATAGAATAGATATACGTTATTTTTTCTACCCTTTGTCCCTCTCTTATCCCTCTTCTTGTTGTTTTCCTCTATGTTTTCTTTTGTCCCTTTTTCTAGTACACAAGCCATGATCGGCTTATCTGTTCTCCATTTTTTATTTGAATGAAATAATAGCTGGAAGTAAATCTTCCCCCGTCTCCATTTCTTGGCAAGATCCTGTTCTTCACCTGGAGCAGTCCTCTCAGTACTATTGAGCAGCGTGCACAATCAGACAGCTGATTGGCCAGAGCTGGGTCATCTTCAGGAAGTATACTGTGCTGACTGCTTACCAGCAGAATGGATGATGCTGGACTCTCTCAGTCTGGTGGAACAACATCATTATCAAAGCCTGGCTGGATAATCGGGGCCCCCAACCCTAGGCAACTGCCTAGTTTCACCTAATGGTAAATCCGCCCCTGCTTCTGAGTGAGGACACGAAGAATTGAGAGGAGAGAGAGGGAAAGAAAACAATAGTAACAGTATATGAAAAAAACAGACAATTATTTTATACAAATGTTTTATCTTTGGAACAGAATGAAGGTGTAATATATTCAACAAATTATTAACAGTTACTAGCATGGTTTAAAACAAAGAAATAACTCATATTAACATCTTATACAAATAGACAACGCCTACAAACATACAATTAAAAAATCTTGGAATGGAAATTAATTTACTGATTATTTAATGCATTTTTACAGGTGATGAAAAAAATTAAATGAACCAGCATGTGATCATGACTAGAACTGATCTAGGTTAGGTCAGATGTAGTCATGTTCACTTAAACATGCAGCCAGCTGGAGCAGCTCCCTGTCTTCAGCTGCCGGATGGCCGTCCTCCTCTGGGTCAACCTCCTCGTCCTCCACGTCCAGCTGGTCCCCTGCCTCTATACTAATATTGTGGAGGATGCAGCATGCAGTGATTACTTTTGGGGCAAACGTCGGGCGGACCTCCAGCGCCCTTAAGAAGATGGAACGCCACCGTGTCTTCAGACCACCAAAGGCACGCTCAATGATGTTTATCAGCCTTGGCGTGGTTCCTGTTGTAGCATGCCTCCACTTGGCCTGTACCAAATATATAATTAACTTGTAATTTAGGTAATATGATGATATGTCTTAATCTTCTATCCAATTAATATAATCTATGTATCAATTGTGTGTCATTGTTGGCTCTATTTAAGGACAAGAAGGTAAGAGATCTTACTGGCAAGCTGTTTCCCTATAGGATGCACCGCAGGCCAGCCAGTAGAGGGTCACCAGCACCTCTATCTCCCGTGGCCATCCATGGGCCTTCTGGATGGGCAGCAGCTGAAGGAGAAGGACGATGATGGCCCTGTTTAGGTAGAAGGCTGGTTTTAGGTCCCCTTCATTAAAAAATATTTGGAGGGTTGGCACAGAGGTGTTTATCCTCACATATTTTGTTTCTGTTTCTTCCTGTAAATAAAAAATGCCAAATGTTACCATAATTGTTTTTTCAATTCTCACCTTTTCACACCATAAAACTATACCTGGTTAACATGCAGATTAATATAGTTCTCAAGAAAGAAAAGGTCAAATGTATAGTGTTTTAAAACTAGTCAAGTATAGTAAATGTAACAAATGGCTTCCCTTCTCTGGTATTTTTACCATTTCACTGAAAGAATGAACTGAACTAACTGCACATAATTTATAGATTAATCACTGTAAAGGTGGGCAGACAGAAATAACTTTTCCTTAATGATCAATGCTGTGAAGGTTAGTAGGTGCAACAAAGTAGCTTAACCCTACTGCCTTACTGTTACTAATATATTAAAATTATGTTTTCATTTTAATTATTTACAGAGAAATAGTCACAATTTCAACGTGATCACATGTTTAATACCATCCTCAATGTTGTTTTTATAAAGATAAAAGTAGGAAATAGGCTGTCAATCTTAAAAAACCTACCAGTTGGCACAGACGCTCAACGTCAGACTTTTTATTAAAATTACGCACTAACTCTGTAAACAGGCCACATAGGGAAGCTTAAAAGTATAATGTTCTGGCCTCAAACGATCTGAAAACGTACTTTTGAAGAACAACAGCAGCAGAAAAGGGAATGTTTAACTTACCACTGTGATCTCTGTTTGCCCTGTCTGGAATCAAGCTGTGGCCGCGGTGCATTCTAAGACGGTCAGTCTGAAGAACGCATGCACGGCTTCTATCTTCGCACTCTGTGCTCCATTACCCAGCCTTGAAAACCGTGACGTCAGACCACTGTTGTGAATTCGTATTCTCAAAGAAAAAATCCGTATTCTCAAGCAGCCGCTGCTGTTTGTGTTCATGAAGAGTAAAGCACAAATTTAAACTTGAAATTTGAATATATTAGTTATTGAAGTTGTAACTATTTAAACTGTATCTTGTATCTTTTGCACGAGATTTCAATTATTATGAGTTTACAAATGTTTGTTATGCGCAACTTCTGACTAATATGGACACAACTTTCCTTTTATGTACAAGTCTATTTTGACAGTGATCTTACCTCATAAAAATAGAGCAGAGGAAAGAGACCAAGAAGAAAAGACCAAGGCTAGTATGTAGGTGTTGTTGAAAGATCCAAGGGTCAAGACTGAACCTACTGCCAGCAAGAGCCTTCAGCCTGAGTACATGAGATCCATAATAAAACAGTACCTGCTAACTCAGAGGAATATATTTTAATTCACTGGGAACCACTTGTACTCTGTGATGAATATTTCTATACATTAAATGGCAAATTTCAAGCAGCTAAAAACATAAAAAAGTCATTCTTGGTACTGGAGCATTTCTGCACATTGCACATAGTTCAACATGTACTGTAAGACAACAATTCATAGGAATTTGGCATGAAATTGTGGACAATGTCTGCATAAGGAAAGAAAAATTATGTGATGACAGTGGAATGGAACTATAGACCACACTTTTGCATGAGCTGCCATGAGGGGCAATGCTGTGATGTCAGGTGTTTTTAAGGGTTTTACATTGCAAGTGTTAGTTTTCGCAGCCAGTTCAGAAATTCCTGCAACATGTTTTATCTGAAAAGTGCTTTTTGAATGAACATGCTAGAGTGTGTGGTTTTCATGTCATACTACTATTATTAGTAGGATCGTCGGGGGGGAAAAACTAGCACAAACTAGCACAAATTGAACAAAGTGACAGCAGCCTGACAAGAAAAGGTGTGTTTTCATATGTCAAGTCTCCAGGGGACTATTTGTCACTGGAGTTTTTTATTTTTTTGGCTTGAACATCAGCAGAAAATGCACAAATTTGGAAACATGGGTATTCCCCAGATTGCAGAAAAAAATATATTTTATTTTGACATATAGTAAACCCTATATCATTCTAAAACAGAATAGCGAAGAATAATGGATAAATAAAAGCAAGCAATTTATCTCTTCTAAAATAATCCTTCTTAAAAACAAATATTGTCACTTTACTTTACCTACTTCTTAAACAATATATTATATGAATGTGGGTTAAGTTTCTTATTGTATTCTCATTGTGATTTATGATTTATTTACACCCTGTCAAATGTGAATATGTCACCTATCATCTATCTATCCACAAAGTAGAAACATAATAAAAAGTTACTTCCATTTTTATATATGTTTCAGTTAAATATTATATGGCTTTCAAGGATGAAGCACTTTGATTTTGTGTTTAAATGCCGTGCTGTGAAAAAGCATTTACCCCCTTAAAGATTTCTTCTGGGTGAGAGGATTTAAGGATTTTCTACTTCAACTGTGGAAATGTGAGGTTGAAAACCTCCATATTTCATATCTCCTCTTTACTTTTTGCAGATATTATGGTTCTGCTGAGATCTTGAAGCACTGATCTTCAGGGTGTACGAGCCATTCAGTTGGTCAGCTCCTCTAGGCCTGGAGCCTCGACTAAGTGTGGGGATGAGCGTAGGTATATTGACATATTGAAATAATAGCCCCTTTTCCATTGCCATTCAAAAGCCTGGGGCTTTGCAAATCATGGGTAGCGTTTCCATATAAAATGGTAAAATGGCGGCGCTTGCATATGCAGCGACCTCTCTCTGTCCCAACCGTACGGTGTTTTGTGTTACGTGTTCGTCTCGTCTAACTACGTCGTACTACAAGTACAGCAGGCAGTTTTTAATTGACATCTGCAAAAGCAAGTTTTGCAGCGTTCTGGACTTTGCAACAGAGACGCTAAAGGAACTCGGACTACTCCGGCCTGCAAAAACACCGGACTCGCCTGCTACTCCTCCCCCGGAAAGGAAGCGTCAGAAGCGGTGTGCGAGGAAGCAGAAGAGGAGCAAGTGCGAAGGCGTCCGGGCCAGGCTAGCGGCCAGCCCAACTCGCCCAGCCATACCATCCATTCTCCTGGCAAATGTACGATCACTGGACAACAAAATGGACCACATACGACTGCTGAGATCAACGAACCGGACAGTGAGTAACTGCTGCGTGTTCGTCTTCACTGAGACTTGGTTAAATGACAACATTCCGGACTCCGGCTGTACAACTGGAGCAGCTAGCATGCTATCGAGCAGACAGGGCCATTGTAAAGGGAGGTAAATCACGAGGAGGAGGAATCTGTGTTTACATCCGTGACGAATGGTGCCGGGACACTGTAGTAGTATGCAAACACTGCTCACAACTGGCAGAGTTTATGATCATTAAGTGCCGTCCTTTTTACCTGCCAAGGGAAATTACTGCTACTCTGCTAGTCGCAGTATACATCCCGCCTACCAACAACAACAGCGATAAGAACGCGGCTCTTAGTGAACTGTACCAGGCTGTCAGTGAACAACAGACGGCACACCCAGACGGTTTCACCATCTTCACTGGAGATTTTAACCATGCTGATCTTAAAACTGTACTTCCAAAGCTACACCAGCATGTTGATTTTCCAACAAGAGGAGATAACACCCTGGACCTGGTTTACACTAAACACAAAGGAGCATACAAAGCCACCCCCCTCCCCCACATTGGACTTTCTGACCATATCACTGTTATGCTAATGCCCGCATACAGACAAAGGGTAAAAGCGAACAAACCGGTTCGTAAGCAGGTAAAAGTGTGGCCTGAGGGAGCCTCCGATGCTCTTCAGGACTGCTTTGACACAACAGACTGGGAAATGTTTAAGCAGGCAGCCACTTACAACAAC
This sequence comes from Fundulus diaphanus, assembly GCA_037039145.1. Lineage (NCBI taxonomy): Eukaryota > Metazoa > Chordata > Actinopteri > Cyprinodontiformes > Fundulidae > Fundulus > Fundulus diaphanus. The sequence continues at coordinate 44,718,834 of CM073127.1, read as the reverse complement.
CAGACAGACATAGAGGAGTAAACAGACACTGTAACCTCTTACATCACCAAGTGCATTGATGATGTGACCCACACAAAAGACATCATCACTCGGGCTAACCGGAAGCCATGGCTGACAGGGGATGTCCTCAGGCTGCTGAGGGCCAGGGACAAAGCCTACAGAGCTGGGGATGAAGCTGGCATGGGAACAGCGAGAGCCAACCTGTCCCGTGGCATCAAGGAAGCAAAAAAGGAATACACTCACAATATAAGCACCCACTTCAAAGACAGCAGGAACGCACAAAGCCTATGGCAGGGCATTCAGGCCCTCACCGACTACAAGCCTGCGCCACTTGAGCTGTGAGAGCAACATCCCTCTGCTCAATAATCTGAACCATTTCTTTGCTCGCTTTGAAGCACAAAACAGCACCTGCCCACAGAAGACCCATCCCCTTCAACACGAGCAGCCCCTGTGCCTCTCTGCCGAGAGCGTGAAGAGGAAACTTGCTGCTATCAACACCCTTAAGGCAACAGGTCCAGACAACATCCCATGTCTGGACCTGGATTGCGCGGGGGAACTTAAGGATGTCTTCACAGACATCTTTAACACTTCCCTGAAGTAAGCCATCGTCCCATCATGTTTCAAAGCTGCCACCATCATACCTGTGCCGAAGAAAACTGCTTCATCCTGCTTCAATGACTACCGCCCTGTGGCACTGACACCCATCATCATGAAGTGCTTTGAGCGGCTTGTCATGTCACATATAAAAACCATTCTCCCCCCCACCCTGGACCCCTTCCAGTTTGCATACCGAGCCAAACGGTCTACAGAGGATGCGATCTTCTCTGCCCTCCACCCAGCCCTCACCAATCTGGAAAAAAGAGACTCATATGTGAGATTAGGGCTGGACGATATAGAAAAAAAGCTTATCGATAAAAAAAAATGCATATTGATCAATATCGATAATTATTGAAAATATTTAAAATCATATTTTATGTGCAGCTCTGCCTGGACATTTTATGATATTGCTAAATGATTTAATTTTAATAAAGAACACAAACACAGAATTCCAATTCAATCTTTATTTAACCAACTTTTTTAACAATAACATAATTTTTTTAAAGAAAAATAACTTAAGAGACCTGAGTTATGTTATTAAATAATGACAATAAACTAAAGTGACCAGTAAAATGACCAAAATAAATATACCAAATAAATAAATAAAATGGCCTATTTAGGTGGGAAAAGTACACTAGTTACTTCTCAGGTTTCATAATTGAGAGGCTGATGCAGGGCTGAGGTCCGAGGTTGTCGCGTGTAAGGACACAGATTGCAGCTCATTTTGCACTGATTCCCTGCACTAGTTGCACAATTTAGGGAGCGCTGTTAGAGAAAAACTTGCGGCCCGGAACTTTATATCGCGGATCAAGAGTGACAGGTAATTGTTTGAAGCCAAGTTTTTCAGCTGCAGACAACAGCATGCATGATGTCCTTATGCCGCTTGGACGGTTTTTCATTTTATCACAAAGAAGGGAGCCCAGTTTAGCTGCTATACCTGCTTTGTTTTGGAAAAAGTTCCAGAAGATTCCCACGGAGACGCGCAGCGCGCGGGGCTGACACAGCTCGCGCTGCTGCGAGTGTGAGCGGCTGAGCGGCTTACGTGATGAAACAAGTTGGTTGCGTTACCAGACTTTGTTTTTTTTCTTGCAAGTTTTACAAATCACTGTGGTTTATTTCTGTCAGACTGGTGAACTAGTAAAACCCCGTTTTGGGACCGTTTCCTCCGCCGCTACTTCCTGCGACATATTCACATGCTCTGTGTTGTGGTTTGAGAGGGCAACGCTTTGTGACGGCGTGCCTGGATCCGCGATTACGATTGGTCGAGAGGAAGTAGTGACTGTAGCATCAACTAATATGATAGGCTGAAATATGATACTTTCTATTGAAAATAGACACTGCAAAAACAAATTAGCAGTTAGTGTATTCAAAGCTCCTTGTAAATTCTGCAGTATAATTACATCATCAATAGAATAACAGTTTACAGTGATCCCTCGCCACTTCGCGGTTCACTTATCGCGGATTCGCTATTTCGCGGATTTTAATAATGCATTTTTTTTTTTTTTGGTGCATTGTGCTCTGCATTCTGATTCGCTAAAAACTCACTCCCGCTTCTTGTATCAAAACATGCTACGAATTGTGCTATCATTTTGTCGTCTCGTGCAGTTATGTGTACGTACATAAAACAGCTTGGCAAATTTACATTAAGTTGGCCAAATTATCTTGTAATTTCGAACATCTCCTAAACCCATAATGTCGACGAAACGGCCTGGACCGACAAAAGCACCCGCGGATGGGCCCAAACGGCGGAAGATGCTACCTATCTCAGATAAAGTTAAACTTCTGGACATGCTAAGGGATGGTAAAAGCTATGTAGCCGTTGCTCGCCATTACGGAATCAATGCATCTTCCGTTCGTTACATAAAGAAGGAGGAAAAAAACATAAGGACGGCAGCAGCAGTCAATTTTAATACGAATGCAAAAAGGGTTGTAACTGTCAGCAACAAGACCATGGTACGGATGGAGACGGCATTAGCTCTGTGGATTAATGACTGCAGGAAAAAAAACATAACCCTGGATACAAACGTTATCTGCACAAAAGCGAGAATGCTGTATGAAAACTTTGCTGTCAGTGACGGGGAAGAGGGAGAGGATGCCGGGCCCTCAGCAAGTGCTGCTGACACAGTGCCAAGCGCATTTAATGCAAGCAAGGGCTGGTTTGAAAAGTTTAAGAAACGCTTTGGACTTAAAAATGTTTGTCTGCACGGTGAGATGGCGTCTGCGGATACCGCTGAGGCAGAAGCCTTCGTGAACAATAAATTCAAGGCGATCATTGAGGAGGGGGGATATAAGCCCGAACAAGTTTTTAACATGGATGAGACTGCCTTATTTTGGAAACGAATGCCCTCCCGCACCTTCATCATGCAGGAAGAAGCCAAAGCCCAAGGATTTAAAGTTCACAAAGACCGTTTGACCCTGGCTATGTGCGGAAATGCCGCAGGTTTCATGATTAAACCGGGGCTGATTTACAGGTCTAAAAATCCCAGGGCGCTGAAAAACAAAAATAAGGATTATTTGCCTGTTTACTGGATGTACAATGCAAAGGCTTGGATGACAAAAGCGCTCAATCTGGATTGGTTCAAAAACTGTTTCATCCCGGAGGTCAAGTGTTATTTGAGAGGAAAGGGACTGGACTTTAAAGTGCTTCTGCTCCTTGACAACGCCGGAGGTCACGGTAATGATTTGGCATATGATGGTGTGCAAATCGAATTTCTGCCGCCAAACACTACATCCCTGATTCAGCCCATGGACCAAGGAGTCATCCGTGCTTTCAAGGCTCTCTATACGCGCAACACCCTGCAACAACTTGTTTACGCTATGGACTCGGATCAAGATTTCTCACTGAAGGACTACTGGCGTGGATACACCATTGCATCGTGTCTCCAAAACATTCAGAGGGCCATTCAGGAAATGAAAACGGAAACTCTAAAGTCCTGCTGGAAATAACTATGGCCAGAGGCAGTGCAAAACGCAACCGGAGGCTCGCTTGACGAGGTCCACCACTCTGCCGTAGAAACAGCTGTGAATCTAGCTAAACAGATTGGAGGAGACGGCTTTAATGACATGAGTCCGGATGACATAAACGCCCTGATTGATGGAGACGCACAGCCGCTGACCGATGCAGAGCTGGCAGAAATGACAAAGACACAAAGCGACGATGAAACAGAAGAGGGAGAAGAGGACACGAGAGATGAGGAGGAAGGACTAACGCTTGGTCGCTTAGCAACCATGGTGCGAATGGCCACTGAACTTAAGCGAGTAGCTGAGGAATGGGACCTTTGATGAGCCGTTCATTACAGTTCTACAACGTAATCGATGGTGGCATGTCGGTGTACAAGGATCTTTTTGCAAAGAAGAAAAAAGAGCGACAACAGCTGCCTATCACTATGTTCTTCTCCCGAACAAACACACCTGCACCGCGGGCTTCAGAAGAAGAGAACACTGCAGAGCGCAGTCAGGATGCAGCGGCCCAGTCTGAAGAGCAGTGAAACGGCCTACACATGAGTCACTGTATTTGTATACATGTAATAGTTGCTAATTGTAAAAAAAAAAAAAGTTTTCTATTTCGCGGATTTCACTTATCGCGGGTCATTTTCGGAACGTAACCCCGCGATAAACGAGGGATTACTGTATTTTGTTTTTATGTATGTTTTAAAATATTTACATTGATATCACTCAGCTACCTATATTTTGATAATGTTTTTTACAAAACTAACTAAGACTAACTAGACTCTCTCTTTTTCAGTGGTTTATAACTGTCCAGCCTTCATATTTTCAGTGGAATGGAAGAGTTTTGACGCAAAATTCAGAGGCAAATGATGAAAGAAGGGGCCTTGTTCAAATGGTAGGTGTGTTGTTATTGTCAGTACAGAATTAGCTGTTCTCCAGAATATTTAAGTGTAGACTGAGTATTGACATGTTAAGAAGAAAAAAAATTTCTGTCACAATCCCCAGGTGACCGATTTATTATTAGTTTGAAGTTCTCGGGGATCGTGCAGATCTGTTTGTTTCACTTCTTAGTATTTTTATTAACTGTAGATTTGGTTCCTATTATTAGTCAGTATTCTGTTAATTTAAGTACGTTTATTGTTTATTTTCTATCCTTATTTTCCAGTCTCTGTCATCAGCTCAGTCATTAGTGAGTTTATTATTGAGTCTGTATATTTATTAGGGTCTTTGTATTATGACTATTTTCATTTTTCTGCTCAGCCTTCACCAATTCCATCTGTGCCCTTATGTCCTGATTCACTCCAGCTGCTCCTCATGCCTTCTTTCTCCCTCTCCTGTTACTATTTATGCAGATCTGTGCCCGTATTCACAAAGATTCTCAGAGTCTCTCAGAGAGCTCCTATCTTAGCTTAAAAATTACTACCTAGGAGTCTTAGCTTAAGAGTGATTCAGATGCTGCTGAGCGCGACTGAGTGAGGAGACGGCAGAATTTTTATCTTGGTGAGAAGGTGTGGTTGACCCCATTGCTAGGTGTGATTCTGTGTTCTAAGAATTGTGGATTGATTGATGGTACAAGGAGAAAAATTAACTGATTAGACTGGATTAAGAAATGTGTGACTTGATGAAACGTATTAATTAAATATATTGTCACATAGCATCAAAATGTTTGAACGCACACGATTTATATCTTCGTCGTTATTTTGATTTTCATGTTACATTTACTTACCAGTCATTTTACTGCTTTATCTCTTTGATATTAATGTGCTCTCACATGTCAGCATTTGACAGGGATTGCCTGCTTGTACAAAGGAGCAGAATTTGGCAGAACTGACAAAGTGGAGAAAAAAAGGTGGTAAAAACTGAACAGCAAAGCATCTGTCCAGTCATCTCAGGGAGGAGAATAGAAGAGTGTCTTGAAAGATAAATTGTTCCATGGATCACGGTGCAAATACACAGACTTACAGAAGCGTATTGCTGCAGATCAATGCGCCTTTTTCTCTGTGCATCTTAGTGCTTTTACGCACAAACCCGGAAAGTGAGAAGTGATCCGTGCAGCAATCAAACTGAGAAGATGCCATCACACAAGCAAACTTAGATGACCATTTAGGCTACTGAAATTACCATGCAACACAGAAAATACTTTCTCACATCTTTTACATATATTATTTGTACATTTCTCCACTTTTTATTCATGATTATCCAACATTTTCACTATTTATTTATCCTCAATAATTACTAGAGTAATTTTGACTCATCGGGCCGCTGAAGCTGATTAATTTCTACCTTTGGGGGTGGTAAGGTTTATGTTATCTGCACATTAATAATTGTATGATTGTTAAAAATGTTTATGTGCTCATTTCCTCCACTGTTCAGGTGGTGGATCAGCCAATCTCTCCGGTTCCACTATCTTCCTGCTTCAGACACCATTAGGCTCACTAAAAGTCCTCTTCACAACACTTTAGGAGCTCTCTGAAGGCCTAAGATGCTTTGTAAATACCTAATCTTACAGAAGAAACATTCTATGACAAACCATAGAATTTAAGAAATTCTAACATTTTTGCTAAAATGGTGTCACTAAAAGCTCATTTTAGTCTTAGGAGTCTTTGTGAACACAGGCACTGGTTTTATGTTCAGGTTGTTGCCGATTTTTGTTCCTTACTCCTCCTGTCTGCTGTGATCATTACCATCATTTGTTGTTTCGGATTCCATTTGTACGTTTAATTTCTTTTTCCATTAAAATCTCACAGGAACTGTACTCTGCGTTTGGGGCCTCACTTACACACCATGACAGTTTCTGTTTTCAGTTTTGTGATAGATGTTTTCTGTCTCTCTCTGCAGACGTACTTGCTCTGGGATCTTGGCCTTTAATGAAACATTTAAAGCCGTTTCAGATATTCAGTTTTTGTCTCAAACTCACACAACAAAGCTTAAAACTGGACACCACAGACGAGAAATTCATATAATTCTGTAAAGGGTTCTGTGTAGTGTGAATTTTCTGATGTACCAGAGTTGGGTCTGACAAATATTGACAAAATCATTTGTAACTGGATAGAATCATAAACGAAAAACAACTGTTGTATTCACTGTTTTAAGTTATTTAATAAAGATCTCTTGTCTATTAGGTATTGTCAGGTTAATATCAGCACAAACTGTTAGGCACGAGAGATTGATTGAGGACCCAGTATTCAGCCAGACATGAGTGACAATAAGAAGGCTTTAATAAAGCTCCAACTGTTCAGACAGGGAATATGCAGGCTCGGTGGTCAAATAACAGTTCCAAGTCGGTACACAGGCGGGTAGGAAAAAACAGGCAGGGACAAGGCAAACTAAAAAAAAAATCCCAAAACTACATACCCAGCCATCACCGCATCTCAAGACGCCTTAAGATGTGTCTCAAGAAACATTTGTTGAGATGTCTTGGTAAGTCAAGACGTGTCTATAGACATGGGTCTTAAGATGTCTCAAGACGTCTTGGAAATATGAAGATGTCTTAGAAATAAAATTTAGTAAAATATCACTATCCCTTGGTAATAATTTATATATTTTTTGTTTATAGAAAAGAATGACAAACCCTATATGACACACTGAGTATTTAATAAAACATTGGAAAATACAGTTCAATGTATTGCAAATAGTATGAACATGTTAAGAGGATTAGGTTTACAAAATTGACATCAAATTACATGTGTGTGTTTGGTAAGGTTACTCTATATAAGAGTGTGGATATGCGTTTCTAAGATGCAATTTGTTCCTTGGATTTTTTTTTTTTTCAACGAATTGACAGTACTGTCCATTGGTGGCAGCAGACTTTGTCCCGATTCCTAGGTTTTCAATTGGCTCCCAGAAGCATTTGTGGTGGAGGAACAGGAGGATGTCAGTGATAGCTGATGTTGGAAAAAATTATTTTTTTCCCCCTTCTTGATACTGTTTGCAGTCTGTCAGTGGGTCTTCTGTGCGTTGCAGCAAGAAAGTGGTACCCTCAAACAGGACAAGTGGAATATCTGGGGAGAAACATTGTGCATGTAGCTATGGGATAGAAAAATTATCTCTAGTAAAACTGTAACTTAACCTAGTGTTATGCTATGAGGTTTACATTGCCCAGTTTCTCTATAATCCTGCTTACACATTATATTCAAGATGTAACTACTTTACAAGAGATTGTAGCCCATATGGTTGTGATTTTCACTAGTTGCCTGTCACTGTCATTCACATGGGTTGGATTGAAGGGGGCTATCTCCACAAATGAGCCAACTTTGAGTCTTTACATCAAATCTGTGAATGAGATAAAATATTTTTAAAACACTTGCATTCATTAAAAAAAAATAAGGTATATTATAAAAGGCGTATTCCATTTTTTAGATAAATATCCAAGGATCTAATACACAAAATGATGCACAGCTTCTGGGAAATGCTATGCAGTATGTTTTGTTGCTGGTACAATTGCTGCTCTGTGCTATCCTTTTATGAATTTGGCTGAAAAAATATTCTGAATGCAGTACATTACTACTGCTATTACACAAATGATAAACATTGACAACATACTTATATTTTTGCGGGGACAGTGTGGCAGTTTGGTGTTTAATGCATCTCTCTGGTTGCCCAGAGAGAGGGTTGTCAAAGATGTTGATGATATGCTTCCCCTTATCCAAACCTTGGGAATAAAAGCAAATTATGTTAATGATGTTCCTATACAAGAAGACAGTGCTTACAGTACATTATAATGTATAATTAATATTTATTAATATGTATTTTCCTGTACTGCATTGAGATCAACTACAGGAGTCACACCTTTGGGCCAAGTAAGATCTCTTCCCGTGTCAGGACTCTATCCCCCATTCTCTCCATGAGGTCTGGCTGGCGCATCATTTTTGACACTTTCAGGTGGGATAGCTCTGGCATTTGAGTTCCAAGGTGCAACCCTGTTAAGAAATTAATTACAATAATGTGTTACCTTTTTTTAGTCATTGTTGATGGAACATCCAAGAATATTTTAAATACAACTATTTTAGTAATTTATTTTTGTAACATAGATTTACCTACCACGCCAATGTCTTTGATGAAGTTCAGCTGCAGATATCACTGTGGCTGATCCTGATGGCCTGTAAACCGGGGCGTAGCCTGGAAGCCAGGGGACAGATGTATTTTCTGCTGTTTCCTCATTTGGTGTTGACAGTGTGCAAAAGGTATCCAACACAGCAATCCTCTTCACCATTCATTTTTCAATACCGACACCATTTTTATGAGCAATAACTGAAGTACAACAAAAATATCAAGACTGAGCTTCAAACACCTTCAGGAACTAGTATATGAAATGTACTGAAAATTTACCTACCCCAGTCCTTGATCCTCTGGTGGTATCGCTCAAAGAAATCGTTTGAAACCAAAAACTGTGGAGAAATTGTTGTTTCTTAATAAAAATGCATGAAATCATCCAAGTTACACAAGCATTAGCCTATTCATTACCCCCTCCCTAGTTCCATAAGAACTTTCACTGTCCTCTGCCTGATTAAGCCCATGCCATTTTTCTAGAGTCACGGAAAAACATTATTACACAACATGCCATATCACATGACACTACTATTTTGGGAATAATTACACACACAGAATACATTCAAACAATATTTTATTATACACATAGGTGTATACAAAATTTATGTAGACAAATGATTTCGTCCTATACCTTTTGTGAAGTCATTCCCAAGAGCCATAATAGACAAAAAAAATCAATGCATCACACGTGTTAAGATACAGCTGGCTGTGATTATACACCTCGCCAGTAGGTGGTGTCGTGTACACATGAAGCGTCAAGAAATGAACCCTTTCTCGAACCAGTTGGCTCAAGTGGTTCAATGACTCATGAGGCTTCATCTCACCATCACTACAAAAAGGCAAATTTGGTCAGGTCAACAGGCAAACAATACAGAGCTCAGGGAATGCTGGACTAGACTTACCAATAGGCTTGAAAGACAATGATCTGGCATAGTGCAGGAGACAGAGGCAGGTATAAGTAGAGGAGTGAGCAGGTGAACGGAGTGAAACTAATTACCAGAATGGGTGGAGCTGATCAAGGGGGGGGGGTGTCTGGAAGAAAACTGAAGCTGATTGGACGGTGACTGGTGAAGGGGAGTGACAGGAAGATGAAAGAATGCTGGCAGGAGAACTGAATAAAGGCTGGTGACAGAAGTGATCAGAGCAGGGGTCCGTTCTTCGTACGTTGCTTAAAACATCCAAGATCAAATGAGACATCCAAGATGATTTCATCCGGCTAATCATGATCCGGCTAATTGGGTTCTACGAACACACCTGTTGTTTACGATTAGTATGGCTGGATTGATTTATCTGAGACAACTGCGCGTTCATGCGTTTGTTTAAAAGGGGAAATGTATCGATAGTAGAAACATTGATCAGCAACGCTGCTATTGGCTGTTCAGCATGGCCAAAGAACGCCCACAGTTTTTCTCCCAAGCAGAACAAGAGCTTTTAATGGAAGGTTAGGCTGAATTTGAGTCATTAATTAAAACACCTCAAAATCTGTTAAAGCCAGGAGAGAGGGCTGGCAAAAAGCAGCAGACAAATTAATGCGTAAATACTGTCCATGGTAGATGTTTCTATCACTTTCTACAGTATGAATTTTTGCATTTTAATAATCTCATATTTACTTTGTTCTTTTATGTCACAGCCTCCACGGGACTAGAACATGGGGACAAGTAAAAGTGAAATACAAGAATATTCTACAAAATGGTAGCCTTTAATTATTATACTTTATTTTAAAAAGGCACTTGTTATGTCAAGAGATCCAAATTTCAGTGTCATTCCTTAGACACAGAAGTAAAGGACATGTGCAAACTGGGAATTTTAACAAAAAAAAATCTTTATCCATAAAAAAATGAACATTTCCTTTTCCAAGTCATCCACAGTTTACATGGTAAAACTGTATTGCTCCGTGGCTAGATAATCCATCCATAGTTTTTTCTAATCCAATATACGGCTGGACAGGAAGCAAGCCTTTCAAAGTAAACTAAACTTCAGAATAAAATGGCCCGAACAAATCTTCTTACTGAATAGGATAAAAATAAAAAGCAAACCATCATACAAATAACTTAAACATTTTAGATTTATGGCTCCAACACCACTTTTTCCTCTTTAAAAGCCACTGTTAAATGATGTGTTTGTCTGTTTATAACAGCCACCAAGAAAATCTCTCTACTGTCACGCTGCGCTCAAGGATCCTGTCTATTGCGCAATACGCGATTAATTCGAAAAACTCTGCAAATTATTCTTGCACCTTCCGCAACAGGTTGCAGTCGTAAAAATGGACATGGCTACGGCAGACTTCCCTATCTCCCCCGCTTATACAGCCGTGATCTAATCTTGTTTACATGAAATAAGCCTGCTCTCGAGCAACAAGTGCAGGATGTCTTTCGAAGAACCAAACGATCCAAGATCATGCCAAATCGTCAACAATGAAATCCTGCTAACTGAGTTAGCGACGTACGAAGAACGGACCCCAGGCCAGAAGAAATTGATAACATAAAACAAAGTACAAAATCAAACCACATTAAAACCCAAACTATTCCGTTAACCAAAACTAATACAGAACCTAAACCTAAGACAGAATCGATTACATAAAAGAATCACTAGAGAAAAAAAAAAAAAAAAAAAAAGAATCACTAAACCAAAACAGAACTTAAACTAATCCAGAACCAAAATCACCATAAAGACCAAACCTAAGACTAAACAGAACATAAGCAAATAATAAAAACCCAAATCATGACACAAACATGCTGATATTAGAAAGGAATTATTTGAGCACTGGCGATCTTTTAACAGCAAACTCTGCACACATATCGAATAAAGGACTGACAACTTCTCTTCAAGTTCAAGAATTTATTAATAGAAATAAAATGAACATCCAGAGCACACCACTATGGGATGCTGCTTATCTGAATTAACACTATACTTCAAAATACTTCGGGACTTTGATGCAATCAACTGGTTTCCTTATATAGGACATTTTGACCAATCTGTATAATCTGACCCAATCTGTATAATATGATTGAACTTGATTTTGTAAAGTGCCTTGAGATGACATGTTTCATGATTTGGCGCTATATAAATAAAATTGAATTGAATTGAATTGAATCAACAAATCCTCTCTACTAGGCTAATGAAACTTAACTGAAACGACTAAGCAAAATTAAGATAAAAAGAAGCTAAGGAACTAAGTGCATAAAAGAAACAAAGGGGACAAAAATAAGATGGTTGAAAACCACCATAAGAATGATTCAGTGAATCCTGGTTCACTGCAGATCTAAGTTAGAGAACCAAAGTTCATCTCAAAGAATATGGAATGAGGTTAAATTAGCTTGACTAATTTAAAACAACATCTAACATGTGTTATGATCCATTCACAATACAAATCCTGAGTCAAACAACACAATTTGATAAAATAATATTTTGAAGAATGATTTGCTCAGTCAAAGTCAATATTTTTAGGAGACTTGATTTTATTAATGCAATTATTTCTCCCAGAAGTCCTAAAGTAAAACAAACTGTAGTTTCGTTGACTCGGTGGTAGCACTGTTATCTGGGAAGCTAATAGTGCTATGTTAGCGGACATTCAACGCTAATTTTAGAAGACCTTAAGCTCCATTTGGTCGTAATGAGTGGACCAGACATCACAAACACTAATATTCCATCAATGTATAAAACCCTTATGGAAATAAATGTTGCTATAACCGTAAAAACGCACTCATACCACATGAGCAAAGCTTGGTTTCCAGGAAGCTAGTGGAAGCTAGGGCTTTTTACTAAGTCACACTTTAAAACAAAACAGTAAAATCATTTTAAACAAACCGTTTGACTTTCCCTGCCTAACTCTGCCAAATCTATGTCGTTTCTGTGTCAGTTTGGTTGACTTTGGGGCATCCAGTCGGAAGCAGTTGAAGCAGGGTGAAAGCTGGTTGTCTGAACAGCGAGCAGGTGGCTAGCTCAAAACGGGACTGTGAAGAAGCGGCTCAAACTCTTTCATGCGGATCTCAGGCCATATGATGCTCAGCACTGTTGGGGCTGCAGCATGTGGATATCTGCACAGCAGAGGTGTGGCTCGCTCCCAGGTCAGCTTTTCTCCTACACTGCTTAGAAAGATTTCTGCCATGAAACAAACTGCCGTTTGTTTCATGGCAGTCGTCTTTTCAAGTTCCGATGTAAAATGGCAGGAATGTACTCAGCTTGGCCACCCATGCATGTTTGTAGGTCTCTGAGCCCCATGCTGCCCGCATGGGTGGCTTGTCTCCCCAGTGTGGGCCCCTCTCTCCTCAAGGGTCCACAGGCAAAGAGAAAGATAAGCCTGGGGAGCTGGTCTTTATAGAGTGAGCCCCCCTGCTGTGACAGGCAGTCCCTGGGTGCCTGTAAAAGTGTCATGTTTCATGTGGCTTTCCACTCAGTCTGATTTATCCCACATGGCTTGATTGCACAACACAATGATCATCCCAAACAACAACTGGGCATAAACAAGTAAGCAAACTACAAATTATTATAGTTCAGGTTTAAGCTAGTGTATAGCTTAAACCCAACAATTTTTTTAATTTTGATTTTAAAAGGGATAAAATAGGATAAGGATAAAAAGGAAGCCTGATTTCTGCAGGTATGAAGGAGCTTCAAAATCTCCCCATCCTGCATTGAACAGAGGTCCCATCCATCACCATGTTCTGATCCAGCAAGGTGCCCAACCTCTCTACCACAACCCTATGGAAAATGTAAAGTGCAGTTTTTATCACCCACACTAAAACATGACAAAATAAACTCCACTTCTCTAAACAAAAGAACCAAAACTACTTCTTCCAGTGATGCTGGATCCAACAAACTCCTGGCAGATCATGTTTATGTTCAGCTTGTCCAGCTTCACTTTATGGACATTATATAAAACTTCATAGTTGAGTCTGTGTGGAGTCATGGTCCCCCATAGCCAAGTCTTTAACTGATGCAGGAAACTGTAACTCCTCATCTTCAAATGACCACCATCATCAAAATCCTGATGAGAACTTCAACCTAATCGAACAAGCCTTTCACCTCCACTGGAAGTCCCCTGAGAACCTCTGCTGCTTCTGCACATACATGGGTTTTTGTTGTGAAGGAGGGGAATCTTTAGACTTTCCTGGTTAACGTTCACCAAACTGAATCTCCATGTAGCCAGCATGTAACACCTTTGTGTGGTAATTACAGGGCAATAACAAAAACAGTACTCATATATATATCCTATGGACCAGAATTGTTCAGCTAAGTTTGTCTACTGGAGAAAAAGATGTATTACAGTATGTTTGAAAAGTAAAAAGACCATAGACCAGGGAGTAAGTTTAAACTGCCGGCTTATTATTGAAGAACTTACACACAAGATACTGGACAACAATTAACACATTTTCACATTACTTTAACCCCTTTTTGTTAAGTAATTAAGTCCTAATTTTTTGGATTAACCTCTGACTTTTGACTTAATATCAGATTTTAGTATCAGGTTGCAACCCTTTTAGTTTGGTTTAGTTCATATTAATTCTTAGTTCTATTCAGTATAGATCTCTATCTATTGAATTACCTCAGGCTGATCTAAATCACATCAGTGAAGTCCACCTTCGAATTTGAGTATTCACTTGTAGTAAATGTACCCATTTACATTTACACAAAAGTCAATAGCATAAAAACAAACACCATTTACAATCTGTTGTAATCATAGAAGGGTATAAAACTAAAATGATTCAGCAAAAGACTCAATAAATTGGCACTGCAAGACCAAAAGAAAAGAGAGTCCTCTTCTCTCCTATCTGCTTCTCTTTTTGCGATAAGTAACTCAGGGTTCACCAAGTCCGCTGCAGCTTTGCAGGAGTTTGGATGAATCCTACCAGTTCAGAAGAATTACTAATGAAATAATATATTCAATGAAATTAAATATTACAGATGTTTTTAATGAATTTTTAACCATATTAACATATTTATTGATTGATTTCCTTTTACCAAATTTATTTTATTTTGCTAGCCAAGTAAACCTGGGTTACAAGCACCTTGAAGAACTCTGCCCAGTACTGATCCACTGCTTTCCTCATGAATGAAATTTATAATCAAATATTTATTTTTCCCCAAAAGTGAAGAACAATGTCCTGTATCAAGTTTTTTTTACCAATTAAATAATCAAATCTTTGACATTAAACTTAAATTAGGAAAACCTAATTTGGATCTCTAAGAACAAATCTAAAATCTTACTAAAATATAAGTTAGGTTTATATCTAACATTACCATTTTGAAAAACTTTTTGTCTCTTCGCTCTCATCTGTCCTCCTTACTGCTGCTATTCCCCATTTGAGCTTGCTTGCTCGCTAAATTGCTTAACATCACAAGTTAGACTATTTGCTTAACTAGCAAGCTGATAAAAATAAGCTGATTTTGCACAAAGTGGAGGAAATGTCACAATTTGTGTTACAACCTTGTGCTCGTTGAGCAAGTGGTTTGATAAATGACACGGAATACATGGAAAACCCTAACCCACCCCTTCACCCCGTCCCCGCTCTCATAATATAAGGCCCTTTTCTCAAGCCTTGATAGTGATTGAATCCTTTTTTTTCGTAAAAGCTTTTGAATCCGTTTTAAAAGAGAGTCAGATTCCAAAGAAACTTCAAACTGACGACGGTAAAGAATTTTTCAACAAATCATTCAAAGCGTTAATGGATAAAAACGGTATTGAACATTTTTCCACAGCTAGTGAAATAAAAGTGTTGGTGATTGAGAGGTTTAACCGTACATTAAAATCAAGAATGTCTTGATATTTCACCACAAACAACACTCTCCAATATCTAAACGTGCTTCAGGATCTGGTCAAAAGCTACAACCACAACTATCATTCAAGTATTAAAATGGCGCCTATCGAAGTCACCGCTAGTAACGCTTTTCAAGTGTTTCAGAATGTGTACGGGACTAATTCCAAACGGCGCACAAAATTCAAGATAGCGTTTAAACCAGGCGACCATGTCAGAATCTCCAAGGTGCGTGGAGTGTTTGACAAGAAATATGAACAGAGTTTCACGGATGAAATCTTTACAGTTACAGAAGTGATACAACAATCTCCTCCCATCTTCAAACTGAAAGATTTAGACGGAGAGCCCGTCCAAGGTTCTTTTTACGCAGAGGAGCTTCAAAAGGTGAAAATGTCAAAAAACAAAATGTATCAAGTGGGTGAGATATTAGACAAAAGGACCATGCGGGGGGTCAAACAGGTCTTAGTATGTTGGAAAAGTTGGCCGGAGAAATTCAACTGCTGGGTGAGAGCCTATGACCTGCGTGATGTATAAAAGAAAGCGTTGCTCACCGGCCGCTGACATTGCAACATGGACCGCATAACTGAGGAGCAGGGATTTTATCTCATGCTACCGTCCAATGCTTGCCTCAAGGTTTTTAAGGATAATACCATATCAAGTTTCCGTGTGGATTTAGCCGAGCCGATTAATTTACATGGTCAGTAGCAAGTGGCTTTGACAGAGGTTTCTTATCCACACACATGGCATAACGTCCCCTCAGAAAAAGCTTATTTTGAATGGCGGAAAGCGGGCGACGAAAAAGTCCAACGCATATGGATTGGAAACGGATACTACAGTAATTTGAATCAGCTTATCATAGAGATTGAAGCCCACCTGAGAAAGATAGATTCAGATATTTATTTCAAGGTTAACCGACTCACAAACATACTAACCTACCAGGCCGGCGCTCAGTGCCATCTACGTTTCCACGCTCCACTGGCCTACATGCTCGGCACGGAACCCGGAAAATGGATCGTATTCGACCACTGACACGCCCCTCATCCTATAGATGTCTATCTACCACCTCTATTTCTACAGTGACGTCGTTGCCCCACAGATGGTGGGGGACGCTTACGCCCCCCTCTTGCGAACGGTTCAGGTCCAGGGCGTGTTTGGAGATATTATCACGCAAACCTTTCATAACCCCTACTATAGCCTGGTTGTCAAGAGACACATTGAAAATATACAAGTTGAAATTAAAACGGATCAGAACACCCCGGTGAAATTTACATACGGAAAATGCATCGTGAAACTGCATTTCAGACCCGCTGCCTCACACCGAGCAGGTGAAACAGATTGTGCTTATAAAAACACACGATTGCGGACGGAATCATTCATAGCTGTGCAACCAGTTGCACCAACAACATTGCAGCGTTCTAAAACATGAGGAAGAAAAAAAAGAAAAAGCGACGAGAATCAAGAAAACATGGTTCAGATGAATCTGAGAGACGACCCACGCCATTTCGTTTCCTATTACCAGGGTCAGGTGGGGGGCGCTTTACCCGGTTTCTATGGCGTCCCTGTTATGTACGGTCAGGGGATAGAATCCATATTTTCAAAATGATTTCGTTTCGTATCACCCCTAGTAAAATCCGGCTTCGCTATTGGTAAACCGCATCTGAAAAAGGCAGCCACAAACATCGCCTCGGACGTCATAGGTAAAGCTATGACGAAAATAACCGGCTTGCACGAGTTCATCGTTCAAATCCAAGTATTTTTCTCCATCTAGGGTGTGAATAACCCTCCCGGTTATTCACACCCTAGATGGAGAAAAATACTTGGATTTGAACGTTACTTTGCTGCACGTCCGTCTTAAGAGCACCAACGCAGATGGAAGCAACCTGGCTAACGATCCGGCCGTCGGCCTGATAAATTACCCGCTGAATACAATGTTTAGTCAATGCGACGTTACTCTGGGGGACAGGTTAATTTCACAGAGTAGCGCAACTCACCCGTACAGAGCAATGATTGAAACTTTGCTCAACTATTCAGAAGACACGTTAAAGAGTCAATTTAGCGCAGGCCTCTTTTACAAAGACACAGCGGGAGCTATTGACTCGATCGTTATGACCGATGGTTAAAATTCGGGATGAACAAGAGAGCCGCTTTCACCGCTAATTCGCCGCTTCACGCAGATATTTTCTTCTGCGAAAGACTCCTGTTGAATTCTGTCGACATGAGGGTTAAACTAACCAGAGCTAGCGACGCGTTCTCTCTCATGGGACCGCGTGATTCGACCTTCCGACTGAAAATTCTGGGGGCTTCGCTTTTTGTGAAAAAAGTTTCAGTCTCCCCGGCTATCCGACTCGGGCACGCCTCAGCATTAATGAGAGGAAACACCCTCTATCCTCTTTCGCGCTTGAATGTGAAAAAGTATTCCATCCCTGAAAATTCCAGGATATGTACTCAGGAGAATCTCTTTTTGGGAACCATGCCAAAATATGTCGTTTTAGGTATGGTAAACCATGAGGCATTCACTGGAAGGAGAAGCATGTCCCCTTTCAACTTTAAGCATATGGATGTGGAATATTTAGCTCTCTGCAAAGACGGCAGACAGGTCCCCGCCAAGGCGTTTCAACCCCAATTCAACAACGGTATTTCAGTCAGGGAATATTACAACATGTTCACCGCTACAGGTCGTCATTTAAAAGACCTTCCTTTAAGTATCGCTCGTGAGGAATTTAACAACGGCTATTCCCTGTTTGTCTTTAATCTCAATCCGAGCGAGGACGCAGATGCTTTTTCACCGGTAATGGAAATTTGGGACCGGAAATGAGATTCAGGGTTCCATTGCCTCACACGACCACCCTGATTGTGTACGCGTGTTACGACTCAATTTTGGAAATCGGATTTTTATTAACGAATAACATTAATAACCACGAGCTGGAGAGTCTGATGCATCAGCTGCTGGGGGACTTATTTTGCGGCGTTTGGGTGTGTGATCAGCTCCTGCTACTCAAACACACGTACAGATACCCCGCCTATTTTATCATCAACACTCATCCTTCACACATGCCTGGAGAACACTGGCTAGCTCTGACTTTGGAAGAGAATGATCGAGCCACCTTTTTCGACTCTTACGGATTTCCTCCGGATTTCGAATTTTATCCCTCAAACATAGTATAATTTTTGAAAGACAGATTGTCGAAAATATTGTACCATAATCGTCAACTTCAAGACACTCTAGCAGCCGTGTGCGGTCATCATTGTGTTGATTTTCTTTGTCATAAAGCCTGCGGGCAATCGATGCATGAAATATTGGCTACCTACGACGACGATGTTTATAAAACTGATGTCATGGTATTTGATTTTGTGAAAAAATATCAGCAATGTATCAAAAAGCGGGCCTCGTGCTTATTTAATCATGGAACGTGTTCTTTACAAATGTTTAAATTAAAGATTGTTAGAAACTGGAACTAGTCTAAAAGAAAAACACTATACGCATGAATGATTTGAAACAATAAAAGTATCTTTATTACAAATAATTTTCCTCGAGTTTTCATTTCACAGAATTTTAAGGTGAAAATTTCAACTATGCAGGGTTCTTGACTCTTTTGCTTCTGACTCGTCCGTTTTCTGGGGTTGGATGCTCAAACTCTAATCCCAAGAATTAAGGGGACAACGCGATCTTCCCTTTTAATTTCGCGAGAGGTTTAGCTCCATTCTTCTCCCCCTCCAATACACCCATTTCCGTCAAGAGTCTGTATTGCTCCCAGGTTTGCGGATTGCTGACTGACAACACAGGGATGTTTAGCTCATTCAGGGCGGCCGTGAAATGGTTCCAGCCTACAGGTTCCTGGGTCTGTGTTTTCCTCTTAAATGGCAGCAAATCGACCAAATGTGAGCCTCCCATCGCAAGATCCCTATAAACAAATTCGCCTTTGGACGTCCAACTCACGCCACTTTCGGATAACCTGTTAGGCAGGGCTTTTAGAACTTTGTTCGCGGTTTTGTCCAATTCAGCAGGAGAGGGTGTAGAACCGATAGAATCAGAGCCAGAGTCCGCCTCACCGTCATTATTTTCAGGCATCGGGTTACGCTGCAAAGTTAAAGTCACTCGGTGTTCCTCCAGCTGACCTTGTTTCATTAGAGTCAGATATCTCTGCAACAGAGTGTTGTACCTTTTAATTTTTTCGTATGAACTCAGTCCCGGTTCATTCAGTGTCTCCCTCATTTTAGAATCCAAATCCTCTTTAGCCGTCTGTCTGATAGAAGGCTCTGACGGAGTCCAACGTTTGAACTGATGCGGTGAAACGAGATACATCTTTTGCGCCGTCCTAAGAGGCATTTTCTCATCTCCTGATGAGACCACCCACCACATCTCCGATTAAAGGGGCCACAACACTCAGCAAGGGGAGAATAAACCCACCGGTTTGATTTTTCAGAGGCAACTGCTTGCGTTTTAAACCCGTTCTTTTATCAGCCAGCAGTCTGATAATCTTTTTCTGCTTTTCTAGTTTTTTTATGTTGAGAAGGAGATACTTTAACGTTACCTTTTAAGATATTCAGAGCCATCTCACACAAGGCTTTAAGAAAATCCGGCGAGCAGTGAGCGAGAATGTTTTTCCGTTTCTGCGGGGTGGCGTGATACAGAGCTCTGAATAAGGATGCGTTCTTTTTTATGCGCGCCAACATGATGAATTAATTTAGCTTGGGTACATACACAGCGATTCACTGACCAGGGAGCATTCCCGTTTTCATTCTGAAACGATCTGGGCAAGTCGGAGTCAGATCGACGATTAAATAGCCGTGAGGTTCTCTGGTGGCGTCTTGAAAACTCTCCATAAAGAAAGTTTTCTCTGATGGGAATATCTGACGGGCTAATATATTCAGCTGCAGTTTATCTCTGGGGTTCTTAAACAGCATGATATAATTAGTGTTTAGGCTGATGATGCGGCTGTACTTTACTTGATGAAACACATTCTGAGTCAGGATCATCACACTCATACTTCTGTGATGTCTGTATTGCGTAAAAATCTTGACCACTTCTGGATGCTCCGAAGCCTGGAAAATTACATCGTCCAATATAACCAAATGATTCTGATCAGGGTGAAACAGATTTTCATCATCAAAAGAATGAGGTAGTCCTTCGATGAATTTAATATTTTTATTCATTCTCTGCAATTCAGCATACATGGGTTGGAGAGATGTATAATTCCACACAATATGTACAGGTACAGCATCCATAACATGGTTACAATTCTGCAAAACACTTAACAAAAAAAGATTTTCCACACCCGCTCGGACCCACTATCAGACATGAAAAAGGGGTTTTGAATCTAGGGTCAAATTCAATCTCCTGTGTTTCACCGGAGAGCGACATTTTTCCCGGTTAACCTTTTACTAATCAAAAGGGAGAGTTGTTCCGTCAGGAAAAAAGCCTTCTCTTGTCATACACCACGCGGAACCTTTTCTGAAATGTTGCATTTTGAAGCTGAAAGCATCTTTTATCTATCCTAATGGTACGCTGTGGAGCTTCTAAAACGCCCCCTGTAGACCCTTGCAAATAACCTTCTACCAGGTCTTTAGAGTCATGACTCACAGAGTCATAAAAGGTTTTTAGCAGGGGCCTGCTCACTCCAAAGGACCTCAACCTCCTCAGGAGGTGGAAGCGGCTCTGGCCCTTCTTGTATACAGCGTCGGTGTTATTAGTCCAGTCCAATTTATTGTTAACGTGAACACCCAGGTATTTGAAACTCTCCACAGTTTCTATGCCCTGCCCCTGGACGTTCATGGGGGAGTGAGGTGGGGGTCTTCTCCTGAAGTCGATCACCATCTCTTTGGTCTTACTGGTGTTTAAGCACAGATGATTCTTCTCACACCAGTCCACAAAGTTCATGATGACCGACCGGTACTCCAGCTCGTTCCGCTCAGACACACAGCCCACAATGGCCGAGTCATCAGAGAACTTCTGAAGATCGCAGCTGTCTGTGTTGTAGGTGAAGTCCGAGGTGTAGAGGGTGAAAAGAAACAGAGACAGGACAGTGCCCTGGGGGGCCCCGGTGCCACCTCTGACTGACAGCCGTGCAGCCGCACATGCTGAGGGTGGTCAGTGTGGTAGTCAATGGTCCAGTCAGCCAGATGTTTGTACACCCCAGCGTCCTCCAGCTTCCCCCTCAGCAGCACCGGTCTGATGGTGTTAGAAGCACTGGAGAAGTCAAAGAACATGACTCTCACAGCGCTCCCGGTGGTCTCAAGGTGGGTGAGCGCCCACTGCAGCAAGTAGATGATGGCAAACTGGTAGGCAAACTGCAGCGGGTCCAGGGTGGGACTCACCACGGTGCGTAGGTGTGAAAGGATGAGGCGCTCCATGGTCTTCATCAGATGGGAGGTCAGTGTGACTGGTCTGAAGTGGGCCGGTTCCTTGGCGTGCGGTGTTTTGGGAACCGGTACCACACAGGAGGTCTTCCACAGGGTGGGAACCACCCCCAGGCTGAGGCTCAGGTTGTAGATGTAGCTGAGGACCTCACAGAGCTCATCTGCACAGGTCCTCAGCAGTCTGGGGGGGATGCCGTCCGGTCCTGAGGCTTTCCTCTGTTTAAGCCTCATCAGCTGCCCTCTCATCTGCATTGGTGTGACTGTGAGGGGGGAGGAAGGCAGGACCGAAGGTGTGGATGGGTCGGGGGTTGGTGAGGGTGGCGGTGGGGGGGGTGGGTAGGTCTCTGGAGGGCTGGGGGTTGGAGACGTGTGGAGAGTTGAGGGCAGGGAGGGGGCCAGTGTGGGGGGAGTTAAACCGGGTGAAAAACCTGTTCAGCTCATCTGCAAACTTGGTGTCACCGTCTGCAGCCCTGCTGGTCCCCTGCCCAAAGCCAGAGATGTTCTTCAGACCTCTCCACACATCTCTGACGTTGTTCTGTGCCAGCTGCTTCTCCATCTTCTTCCCATAGTCCTTCTTTGCCGCCCTGATCCTCCATTGGAGCTCCCGCTGGACTCTATGCTGCTCCTCTCTGTCCCCTGAGTAGAAAGCCCTCTTCTTCTGGTTAAGGAGGACTTTCAGCTCAGGGGTCACCCAGGGGGGGGTTGTTTGCAAAGCACCGTAGCCGTTGTGTAGGCACAACGCTCTCCACACAGAAGGTCATGTAGCCAGTGATGCATTCAGTCAGGCTGACTGAATGCATCACTGGCACCATGAGAGCTTTGGAACATGCTCCAGTCTGTGGTTCTGAAACAGTCCCTCAGTCTCTCACTGGCCTCATCTGATCAAACTTTCACTGAATTCTTCTGTGCTATTGTTCTCCTCACCAGTGGAATATAATGGGGGGGGGGGGGAGGGCAGGTAGACGAGGTTGTGATCTGAACGTCCGAGTGGGGGGAGGGGGGCGGAGGTGTAGGCGTTCTAAACATTTGTGTAGAAAAGGTCCAGAGTTTTATTGTCCCTTGTTGCGCACGTGACCTACTGGGTGAGCATGGGGAGGGTGGAACGGAGGGAGGCATGGTTGAAATCTCCTGTGATCAACAGGAGAGCGCGGGGGTGTTCTGTCTGCAGTGTGGTCACCGCGCCGTGAATCCGCTCGCACGCAGCGGTGGCGTCCGCTGAGGGAGCGATGTAAACACAGAGCACGATCACGTGACCAAACTCCCGCGGCAAGTAATAAGGTGTTAAAGTCACTGCCATTAATTCAACATCTGAGCAGCATATCTGCTGCTTCACGTGAACATGAGCCGCGTTACACCATCTCTCATTCACAAACACCGCCAGCCCACCTCCTCTCTTTTTTCCGCTCTCCGCCAAAGTTCTGTCCACGCTGATAAATTTAAAGCCGTCCAAGGAAACCACCGAGTCCGGGACAGATCCATCTAACCACGTCTCCGTGAAGACACATGACACTAGCATCCCTGTACCTCCTCTGGAAACAGGTTAGTGCTGCGAGCTCCTCAGTCTTGTTGCGGAGAGATGTTACGTTTCCCACGACAACTGATGGTAAATAACTCTTCCTCCGCTTCGTCCTGCCACCCCTGCAGCCTCTCCGTCTCCTCCGTATGTCTGCAGGGATGTCTGGTTTCTCAGCGGGGTGGGGAGCCGGCCCGCAGCGTGAAGAGTCCCGTAGTCCGAGGAGCTGGTTTCGCGTGTAATGGGGGTGCAATGGGGCGTCCGGAGTCGCGGACAAAGGGGTCTCCCCTTGCAGCATCAAAAAGTGCCGAAAGTAGCAGAAAACCCAGCACTAGAGTCCCAAAAGTTGGCTTCTTCGGTGCACATAATTTCGGAATACCAGATACGGTATTCATCAATATAAAAACACTCCAAAAAAACACTATAAATAAGCGAAAGTAGGAAAATAGAACCCGCAGCCCAGGTGACTGGCAGCTGTCCGCACAGCGCCATCTTGAAAAAAAAAAAAGAAAATCAACATACTGCACCGTTTCCTCCTCCCCAGCCGTGTACCTCAGCCTGAGAGCACACGTCCTGCCCCCGAACAGAGCTTCTCGCAGGGAGAGAGGCTCCGGTTCATTGAAACGCTCCAGAAACCTTTTGATACCCGAGTGCGATGCTTTCATTAGGATCCATTCGTGTTCCCACATAACCTCTAATTGCACGCCGTAAACTGACCGCAATAACCCAGCTCTCTCCATGGTAGCAGAGTGGAACGCTTCAAAGCAAGCGCCCCTGAGAGGACAGGTCTGGTTGGGTGGAAAGCAAGTGGGACACCCATGAACACCCGTTGAACTCAAACGCAATTTTCACCCCTTGAACCTCAGAGTACCCATTGACATAATAAGGGCCGATTTTCTTTTCCCCTTTATTGAGCGCATGCTGGATGTCGATGCCTCGTTCCTGAGCTACCCATTCCAACCATTGAATGGACGCGTTCGAAAATGTCTTACACTGCCGTTTGTAGTCCACCGGGGAGGGGATCGAGTGTTAGGAGGAAGGAAATTGGATTTGAAAACCTTCATGCAGGCAATTGTGACGCATTTGAAAGGATCCACGTTTGTCTCTTTAAAGAACTCTTCTCTGAATTTAACACAACCCTTGAAAAGAATCTCCACATCATTGTGACAATAATAAAGAGCTTCTTTCTGAAAGTCAAAGGGGTGCTTACAAACCTCGTTGTACCAGATGAAAAACCGTTCCTGCTCGGCTGGGTTCATGTGCTCCACCATGTAGAAGCAGGGAGGAGGAAGCAGGCCTACATAGTTTAAAGGGTTTTAAGAGGAGAACAAGTGAGGGAAAAACCCCTTACAATGATCAGTGAAGCCTAATGCTTTCGGCATTTGACTCAGTAACGAATGAAAGGCTGTCGATGAATTTCAGACCGTAATCAGGTTCAGTAAAACAGAGAATTTTGCTCCCCTGTGTGATGAGGTACGGTTTAATACCCAACTGAACCATCAAACTCAGAATCAAGTAAGAGTCAAACCCGCGACTGTTGTGGGCTAAGAAAGTGCAACCCCTGTAACGGGGTGTCCTGAAATGGAGCAGAAAATTCCTGACGCAGTTCAGCCCATAAGCGTGCCAAACATCCCCCTTCAATGTTTTGGTACAGACGAGGAATGGAATGTGCACACTGCTCTGATCTGTAAAAGATTTGAAATCGTAAAAAAACATCTTATCCTTCAGTTCACGAATGTAACACTGATGTTCGTTTAACGTTACATCAGCACCGTGAGGCACTTTCTCACGGCAGACCGTGCATTTTATCGAACAGTCTTGGGGCCTGCTCTCTCTGCCTCCTGCTAGATCGTATAGTTTTTTTACACACAGGACAGAATTTTGTTGATTCGCAGTTACTCACAAACTTCCCCAGTCTAGGCCTCATTCTACGGTCCCTGTGTTTATCAAATCAGAATGAATTACGACAGATTCGGTTACAATCTGCAATGTACATGTCTGTACTCTTGGAGAGTATAGCTCGGAGAGTGGCATACGGAACAACGACCTTTACAATTATGCCTGTTGATGTTTTGGAAACCATTAAAGCAGTAACTGCAGACGTTTTTAGCGCCTGTGAAACCTGCCAAGATTTTTATTCCGTAATAATGGTTGAAAGTCACAGGGGTGTGATCACTAAGGGCTGCTGCGAGTTGCCAAAGTACGGCTTGCTGCACGGCTTGGGCGTCTGTAAAAGCAGGGTTAAAGAGATGTGCTAGACTGATTGAAAAACAAAGCTGATTAGAACGATTGGCAACGATATACAAATGTCAACGTTCATCTTCAGTTCACAGTCCAATGGTTTATCGACTTTACGTCTGACACCCCCGCGCGGGCTTCTCATTAACCATTTGTGTGATTTTGTTTAAAGCGTTTGTAACTTGCTGTTGAAACTG
The DNA here is from genome assembly GCA_037039145.1 of Fundulus diaphanus. Classification (NCBI taxonomy): domain Eukaryota; kingdom Metazoa; phylum Chordata; class Actinopteri; order Cyprinodontiformes; family Fundulidae; genus Fundulus; species Fundulus diaphanus. The sequence continues at coordinate 44,693,182 of CM073127.1, read as the reverse complement.
TAGCAAATCATTTTCAGGCGAGAATGGTTGAGAGAAAGAATCGTTTAATCGTTCGATGGCTCGTTCTACAGATAGTAAACATTCAAGATCCCAATCCGGACCCGTCTGAGTTCTGACGGGGGAATTTGGGGTTAGATTGACAAATTTGGTTGCAGGCTGCACAGGGCGATTACGGAGTTGATTCACAGCTTCAAGAATTTCATTCAAAGCATCTCTCATTTGCTGACTATCCATTTTTTACAGAGGTCACAATTTAAAAGGTTAACTCTACTGTAGCGTCGAGGCCTTGGAGAGTTCATCCAGGAGAAACTTGCAGGATCTCAGAAGCTCATCAGATTTCCAGCGGTAGAACGTTGAACTGCGACCGGAGAGTGGAATTTGTTGAATAATCAATGCAGTTTCTGTAATAGAAGAGAACGATTATAGAATAAGGATAAGGATAGAATAAAACATTAATTTATTATATTACAAGCTAATTGTAGAAAAGGGTAGTTTCATATATAAGAAGATGTGAAAATACAATGATTTCTTATATCATAAACTAATTGTAAATACAGACATTTAATAAAGTATGAACGGGAATTTATTATACAGCAACCTAATTGTAGGAAAAAAAAAGTCATTTCATATATGGAAATAGGTGAAAATACATTGATTCATTATGATATAATAAACTAGTTGTAAATACACACGTTTAATAAAGAAAAGAAGGATACTGGGATTTATTCATTTTATTATTTATTGTACGGCAAAGAAATTCTTTGAAAGCTTTGAAGTCAAGATTTACCCGTGATAAGCTTTCGAAGCGTAACCACTTTCGTGACGATCCTCGGAATTACTGGTTGGAATCTCTCGAGGGTGGAACGTAGTATAATGAGACTGGGTCTTTTCCTGTTTCTTCTTAAGGACCGTCTTCCCCGGATCGTATCGGGGGCTGCAAAAAAAAAAACCCCCCAAAAAAAAATAATAATAATAAATAAATGAATAAAAAAACTGGGTTAATTCTACAACATATAATGAAGGTATAGTATAATATATATATATATATATATATATATTATATGTGAAAAGTGGAGAGAGAGAGAGAGAGAGGCAAAGGAGCACAGGTCTGATTCGAACACACACACTGTTATGCCATAATAACGCCATGATGTATAATTGATCTCGGATTAAATTCTGAACAGTGGTATGGAGAAGGTAACAGGAATTCTGTCCTGCTGCAGACATGGGGGGACATGGCCAGAAGGACGGTCTCTCTCCTCTCTCTCTCTCCCCTTCTCAGGGTCTCTCTCAGCAGGAGGTCAGCTGTGACCACTCCCGACAGATAAAAGTCACAGTCCACCTCTGCTTCAGTCTCTTCAGCTCTCTTCTGCAGACCTCTTCAGCTCTACAGCAGCTGCACAGCAGCTCTCTCTCAGAGCAGACAAAGAAGGCCAAACCATGAGGGCCTGGTCGGCCCTGACTGACGCACATCCAGCATCTGGAGAGAACCTCTCATCGCCCGGGGAACATGTCCGGGCAGATACAGAGCTACGTTTGCTGTCTTAACATCATCACCGGTAGCAGGAGCAAAGATCCTGCATGTGAAACAGCTCTGTGTATTTCTTCTCAGCCTGAACCGGGGAGCGAACCCAGATGGAGCTCAAATCGGACTGCAACCGGGTCAGAGAACGCGGCAGGGACCAGGCCTCCATTCCCTCCCTACGCTGTGGTTAGCCACATCATGCTGCTGGGCTAAACGCTAGCCTGCCAAGAAGAAACCAACGGTTCTCCCTGCTTCAACGCTCCTTCCGTGAATGGCCAAACTGAACAGAACTGACACGAGAAAAGGACAGGTTTGGGCAGCGAGCTGGGGGAGAAGTAAAAAGGTTTATTGGGAAATGATTTGTGAATCGTTTGTACATGGGTCTTTGAACAAAGGGCTAACGAAATAGCTCATTGCTAGCATTCGGTACCATGTCACAGTCGAGTGTTTTTCTTTGGTTTTAACAGAACGGTTATCTCCACAAGGGTTTCATACATTGATGGGACATTAATGTTTACGTTATCCAGCCCACTCATTAGAACTAAAAATAAAGCTAAAGCCTTTATCTGTTAGTGCCGAACGGCCGCTAGCCAAACTGCTATTAGCCTTGCTAACATCCGGTTTCAGACATTTCAAGAGGAGTTCGTTTTAAAGCATAAAGCGTAACTGTTCTGCTCCGCCATCCTTCGATGGTGTTATGAGCCTTATTCCCGCATCAATATGGTATATTAATGCCGGTTTTCAAGGCAATTTTGATAACTATAGACTTAGCTAACCAGGTTAGCGACAATCGTTACAGCGACCCCTAGCGCCCGGAGGTAGAATCACATACACAAAGGCAAGCGATTCATAATTAAATGATTTTGCAGGACAAACCGGTCCTCAGAATGTTATTTTCTCAAAATAATTTTCTGGTTTACTTGTGCTTTGCATTGTGAATGGGTTGAAACACATTTCAAATGTTGTTCTGAATTAGTTAAGCTAATTTAACCACAACTCACATTCTTTAAGGTGAACTTCGGTTCTTTAACTTAAACAAAATATTATTTCATCAAATAATGTTTTGTTTAACTTGGGCTTTGCATTGTGAATGGATTGAAATACATGCCAAATGTCTGTTCTAACTCCATTCCATGCTTTGTGGAATCAGAACTTCAGTGAACAAGGATTCACTGAATTAATCTGATTATGATCAACCACTTTTGTTTTGTCTTTTGTTTGTTTTGCATGTAAATAGTTCCTTATCTTAGCTTCTTTTTATCTTCATTTTGCTTAGTAGTTTAGTTAAGTTTCACTAGCCTAGTATAGAGGATTTGTGAATTGAAACACACACACACACACACAGAGGATAGAGAAAGAGAGAGAGAGAGGGAGGGAGGGAAAGGTTGAACCGTGCAGAAAAGTACTTTAAAAAATGTAGTTTAAGACTGTAACAAAAGAAATAACTGTATAACTCACCGCGTGAAGAAGGCACTGAGTCTTCTGCTTCAGCTGCGATGGGGGGTGGTGTAACTCTGCCCCGTTTCCCCTCACAGACAGGAGAGCTGCTGCTGTTAAGCAGAAGGACAGAGGGAGCTTTTAAACGGGGCAGATTCAGCATATATAGTTTAAGATTGCAACAAAACACATGCAACAAAAAGAAATACAAAAAAGAAATAAAAAAACACCGTGCAGGACCGTAGTCGAACCCACACAGCCCGTGCCAAAAACTAAGTATTAACGTGCTGCGCCACATGTACGTCCCTTGATAACTCACTGTCTGATGAAGCCTGATGGTCCTGTACCGTTTGGGCTGGGGTTTCAATGGTTAGTGTCACTGTAAATTAAAACCGCACACAGAGAGACATTGAAACGGGACTAATTCGGAAAAATAAATTTGATTTATAGTTTCAGAGTTATAAAAAATAGTAAACTTACGAGGCGATGGCTTTGCTGCTGGAAGAAGCAAAGCCATCACTTCCGTCAAGATACCTTTTCACTTGGAACCCTCAAGCTGACCTCAAGAGGAGGTTCTCCCAAGCACCTATCCTAATCCATCCTGACCCTAAGAAACAGTTCGTAGTTGAGATCGACGCTTCGGACACTGGGGTTGGTGCGGTTCTCTCCCAGAGCTCCAATCAGGACCAGAAACTACACCCCTGTGCCTTTTTCTCTCGGCGCTTATCCTCGGCTGAACGAAATTATGATGTTGGAGACAGAGAGTTGCTGGCTATCAAGCTCGCCTTGGAGGAGTGGCGTCATTGGCTTGAGGGGTCCGAGCAGCCCGTCCTCATCTGGACCGATCATAAAAACCTGGCCTACATCCAAACAGCGAAGAGGTTAAAATCCTAGACAAGCCCGCTGGTCCCTTTTCTTTTCTTTTCTCGATTTAATTTGTCCATCTCCTACCGCCCCGGTTCTAAGAACCAGAAACCCGACGCCCTGTCCCGCCTCTACTCACCCCCCGACTCTGAGAAGGAACCAGCAACAATCCTCCCCCCGTCGTGTGTTTTTGGAGCCGTCCAGTGGGAGATTAAGGACGTTATCTCTCAGGCCCAGCTCACTGACCCTGACCCCAGTACTGGACCCCCCAACCGGATTTATGTGCCCAGCTCTGCCCGTTCCCGTGTCCTGCAGTGGGCTCATTCTGAAACGTTCTCCGCACACCCTGGCATCCATCGTACCCGCACGTTTTTGTCCCGTCGATTCTGGTGGCCCACCATGTCCCAAGATGTCAAAGACTTTGTTCTCTCGTGTCCCGTGTGCGCTCAAAATAAGCCGACCAACCAGCCGCCTGCAGGCCTCCTACAGCCCTTGCCAGTCCCAGAACGCCCCTGGTCCCACGTCGCCCTGGACTTTGTCACTGGACTCCCCTCTTCTCAAGGCATGACAGTCATCCTCACAGTTGTCGACCGTTTTTCTAAAGCCTGCCACCTCATCCGCCTCAGAAAGCTTCCCTCAGCTGTCCAAACGGCCCAGCTCCTGGTCAAACACGTGTTCCTCCTGCACGGAATCCCACAGGAGATTCTGTTTGACCGTGGTCCACAGATTATATCGCGGGTGTGGAAGGAGTTTGCCGTGGCCCTTGGGGCCCGGTATACTCTGACCTCTGGTTACCACCCGCAGACCAGCGGTCAGACATAACGTTTGAACCAGGAGCTGGAGACCGCCCTCCGTTGCCTCACCTCTCAGAACCCCTCAGACTGGAACAAGTACCTCCCCTGGATAGAATACGCACACAACAGTCACGTCTCCACTGCAACCAGTTTGTCCCCCTTCGAGATTTCACTGGGTTATCAGCCACCACTACTCCCCGAGGATCAGTGTTGCCAACTCCTCAGTAAGGAAAGTAGCTATTGGCTGTGCTAAAAGTCGCTAGAAGTCGCTGAATGACGTCATCGCCTAATTTGCATAATCTGCCACATGATGTGATGTTATTGACGCTGTGGGAGAAATAACGTTGTTAGAGAGACAAAAAGTGAGTAAAAACTGTCCATTAATGTCTATTTATTTATTATTATTATTTATTTATTTGTTTTATTTTTATTTTTTATTAATGTTTATTTTACTACAATACTAACCCTCCTCCTTTACCCGGGTTTGAGACCGGCAAAATGAACCATAAAGAGACACTATGGCGGAGTTACACAATTTTTTTTCCCAACTTTTTTTTTACGTTTTCTTTTTTCCCTTGTGGTCCACCAAGGAGCCTACAAATCACGGTAAGACACGAACATGTGGCTGTGTGAATCAAATGCCGTTATTTATTTAGGATAAAATATTTCAAATTCAGTTATTTATGATCAACCTGCGCCGTCAATCCCGGCGCATGCACGCTTCATTTGCAGTCTGGACGCTGAGGGTAAACATGCTGTGTCTCTGACTGCAGCGCTGAGAGGGACTCCTGCGGTAGCGGGAGAACGGGGTTGGGACGGGGGAGGCGCCCCACGGCAGCACCTGCCGCTGGAGGATAAGAGTAGGAACGATACGTGCTTTCACGTAAGAGTCTCCAAAATTCGCCAGTGACACCAGAAAAGTCGCTAGATTTGTCGCTAGTCGCTTTTTTGAAAAATAGTCGCTGGAGGGGTCTGAAAAGTCACTAAATATAGCGACAAAGTCGCTGAGTTGGCAACACTGCCGAGGATAATAGACAGATCGCCGTCCTCTCAGTTAAGGATCACATCAACCGCTGCAGACACTATTGGACCCAGACCATTCAGGCCCTCAAGAACACAGCAGAACTAAACCGCCGATTTGCTGACCGTAGGCGGGTTCCAGCCCCCAGTTACCAACCCGGTCAGCAAGTCTGGCTCTCCACCCGAGACCTCCCTTCCCGAGCAGCCTCCCGAAAACTGTCCCCGCGTTTCACCGGCCCCTACGAGATCACCGCCATAGTCAGCCCCACGACTGTCCGTCTCCGCCTCCCGTCTCACTCCCGAGTCCACCCCACGTTTCACGTCTCACAGATTAAGCCTGTCAACTCTAGCCCCTTGTGCCCTCCGGCCGAACCCCCTCCACCCTCCCAGGACCACCATGGACGCCAGATCCAACGGATCGTGGCCTCCCGTCGGCGAGGTAAGGGGTTCCAGTATCTCGTTGACTGGGTTGGCCGCAGTCCCGAGGATCGGTCCTGGATCCCTGGCTCCTCCATCCCGGATCGATCCTTCATGGACTCCTTCCTCTCCTCCCGTCCCTCCATGTCCTCCTCTTGGTCGCCAGGTGGCGACCCTTGAGGGGGGGGGGGGGTGGTGTCAGGACTCAGCCGGCAGGGCCATGCAGCCTGCTGCTGTCTCTGCTTTCTCCACAGGTGTTCGTGGTTGGCTGGTGGGCGGAGTGCGCACACCTGCAGCTCGTTCAGCAGCACCGGAGCTGCACTATAAGAACTGCGCTCGAACAGCGGGAGGATGCCAGAGTGTTACCGTTGTGGTATGCCTACTAGCCATGACCTCTCGCCAAGTAATCTTAGCTCTCGTGCTAAATATCGCCCTTTGGGTCTCCCAGGTACCTCTTTGTGTTCCTTCGTCCTCCCTCATGCTCTGCTGTCCTCCTCGAGGCAACTCCTCCTGTGTTCCCCTGGTTCCTCTCGAGTCGATCCCTGCTCCCTGGACGTAAGGCTCCTTCCGACGTGTCCCTGGTTCCTCCCACTGTTCTGGACCCCTGGATTTCCCCGGTGCTGCTCGGACCCCCTCGCTCCGCTCTCCAGCTGCCCAGACACCTGCTGCCAACACCCAAGCTGAGTTCTCACTGCCTTCCTCCCCGGTCAGGTTTATTGCACCTCGTGGTAAGCTTACGTCCCTTAGTTATTTTACTCAATTACCTTCCGGGAATTAATCATTTCCCTTACCTCCAGATTGATCCGATTCCCTGGTCCTGGGCTCCCGTTCGAGCCGTCTCCTGCCCTCGCAGATTAGCACTGCAGCCTCGTATATTCCAGAGTCAAATAAAACCTATAAACTTTACCTGTTGTCACCGAGTGTGTTCTGCATGTGGGCCCGACATCTTAAGGCTAACGTGACATACATAAATTTGGTACAATTTTTTTTATAAATTAGGTTAAAAATTGTATATAGCTTTCCAACAGCCTGTGTCCAGCCTTTGTCTCCAGAGGGGCACTGGACAAGGATGCCCGCTTTCCCCCTCACTTTTTGCCATTTTATTGAACTTCTAGCAGCAACAATTAGACAAACTAATGTTGTTAAAGGTATAAAATGTATGAAAATAGAGCATAAAATTAGTCTTTACGCAGATGACGTATTACTCTATCTCCAGCAGTCAAACACTTCTCTCTCTCTCTCAAGTAATTAGATTACTAGAATCTTTCTCAAAAGTCTCAGATTACTCTAGAAATTGGTCTAAATCTACATTACTGCCAATTAATTGCTCTTTACAGAACCCCCTAGATTTACAACTGCAATCAGGAAGTATTGAATATTTGGGTATTACGGTGTCGTCTAAATTAGCGGATTTACCAAAACTTAACCACATCCCGCTTTTAAAAAAGATAGAAGAGGACCTTGAAAGATAGAAATCGCTTCCAATTTCACTTATGGGTAGGGTAGCTTCAATTAAAGTGATGGTCTTACCTAGAATTAATTACTTATTTTCAACGATCCCCAATAAACCACCATCCAACTGGTTTAAATCTCTACAATCTTCCATCTTTAAATTTCTTTGGAAAGATAAACCCCCTCATATCAGCTTAAAGACACTACAGAAAACTAAAGATAGAGGGGGACTAGATCTGCCTAACTTCCATAACTACTACTTAGCAAATAGGCTAGAATACATCTCTAAATGGATAAAACATAATCCCTTAGATTAGCCTTGGCTAGACACAGAACAGAAAATAATATCATGATTTCAGATTTGCCGTTTATTAGCTCAAATATAAAATGGCATGCATGCTTTAAAAATATTAACATCAGCTCTTCTCTGACAGCATGGTGGGAGTTTCTTCAAATGACAAAGTCATCACTTATCCTGTGCAGTTGTACACCCATCTGGAATAATCCTGACATCCTACTGTCAGGGTGCAGTTCTGCCTGCTGCACCCTGAGCAGTTTCCAGCACCTTCTTCCTCAGCCCAGCTCTGACTCCACTCAGTCTAATCCCCCACACCTGTCAAGCTCCAATCACCTCGGACTCAATCAACCTGCAAGCTCCTCTATAAAAGCCTACCTCAGTCTTCTCCTCACCGCCGTTCCATCTTCAGTCTTCTGTTGCACCTCAGCCGGAGATCTTCCCACGTCCGGCTGAGCGTCAACTTTCCCTAGTCTGGCTAACCCGAGATTCTTCCACGTCTGGTTGTCAGAGTTCCCTGCGCCTGCCTGCACCTCCAAGGGTTCTCCCTGCTGCACTCCTGCTCCTACTGCAGCCCTCTGTGTCCCAAGAACTCTCTCTCTCTGCTGCTTGTTCCCGTGTTACCTCAGTGCTCCAAGTAAGCTCCTGCACCTCCAAGAACGCTCTCTGTCGGTCCGTTGGATCTACTGCAGCACCTCTGTTCTATGGACTCTTTCTGCTGCTCCCCTGGTCGTTCTGCAGCTCCACGTCCAAAGAACTCTCTCGTTGCACCTCTGGTTCAACAGCACCCTAGCGTCCTCCGTTCCACCAGCCACCTCCAGTCCTCCAGCATTCCCCATCCATCTTCGCCACCCTGGTATAGACTCTGGTTCACCACCCTCCATAACCCATCCTTCCTTCAATAAACTCTCTTTAAACTTAGCTCAGTGTGTGGTGTGGGTTCGGGTTCATCAGGACAAATTCTGACACCTACAAAATAATATGATAAACTTTCCGTAATTGAAGAATAAAGGTATTGAATACCTGGAACATTTATTTGACGGAACTGAGTTTATCATATTTGCTGAATTAAATATGCAATATCGCATTAATAAAAATAAATTCTTAGAATATGAACAAATGAAATCTATAATTAGAAATAAATGTAAGCATATTAAAGGTGGTTTACAAATTCCAACTAGTATATTACAGTTCCTAGAGTTAAACCCCCCAAAACTACTGTCTAAATTATACAGGACACTGACTAAACTAGATGATTCAATATCTCTTCCTATTATGAAATGGGAGGAGGATTTATCAGTCAGCTTTGAACAAAACATCTGGGCTCAGATATGTCTAAGAACTTTCAAAATGACTAGAAACCCCAATTTACAACTAATACAATACACAATCCTTCACAGAGTACACTATACAGGTCAAAGATTATTCAAGATGGGTTTTGCACAATCTAATATCTGCCCACAGTGCACAGCCAATCATCCTGATAATTATATTCACACGTTATGGTTATGCACACCTGTTCAGAGGTTCTGGGTTCAGATATGTAAGGATTTATCAAAGTGCCTGAGTTGTAAAATTTCACCTTCCCCATCAGTTTGCTTGCTGGGTAACTTTGAGGAAAGCTCTCTGGAAAAAAAATAGTTTGCATGGCTTTCACTGCCTTATTTATCGCAAAGAAAACTATCCTCATGAATTGGGAAAGTAAGGAAAATCTCAGTATCAATCAGTATAGAGATCGTTTGTTGGATTATATTAATCTTGAGACAGCATCTGCATCCACATCAGATCGATCTCTCTGGGCTCCATTGATCGGCTCAATCACTTAGTGGAATGGGGGGCTGTGGGATGCAGCCTGCGGGGGCACGGGGGCTGGTTCGGGGTCTCTGAGTCTTGGGGCTTTGGGGGGTGCTCGGAATGGGGCGCCTGGTCGGTCTGACCCTGGGGTCTGTGGCCCCCATCTGGGTGGGCATTGGGAGGCCTCGGGGCAGCCTACAGCAGCCGCTTGCGGTGCTCTTGGGGGGTTCCGCGGCGACGGACATGGGTTACTGGCCGGGTAGCTGTGCTGCCGATGGGTGGGTCCGGGGTCCCTGGGGTGTGTCACATTCGGGCCGGTGCCCTAGTGGGGCCTTAGGGTTTCGGATTCTGAGGAGTATGCCTCTTGGGATTTGGGCCGGTGTACGCCCGGGTGTCTGGCCCTACCGGGGCCTCTGGTGTGCTGGGGGGCCTCAGGGCCTGTTGAGCTGGTAGGGGGGCATGGACATTAACATCTCATGGCAGATGCTCTCCCCTTTATGGGCTTGCACTCTGCTAGTGGGGGGGGGAGTGGGGATGAACCCAGCCTGGATGTCTATTGTCGTATGTGTGTTGAATTGTAGTGTTGGGGAGGGTTTACATTTTCAGGTGGGGAGATGTGGATGATTGAAGGGCTCCGTGTCCAGCCCCCTATCTCAGTCCTGGTCCATGCTGTCTCCCGGTGCGGGTTCCATTCCGGGGAGAGGGGTTCTGCATGGTTGGTGCGGGCTGGCTAACCAAATTTTTTTTTTTTACTTCCGGGACACCCAGGAGGTTTGGTGGGCGGGTTGGGGGGGGGGGGGGGGGCGGGTGGAGGTGTTGGTCCTGGTGAGTGGTTGGCTCACGGGCCCTCCCGCCTGTCCCTGGCCCCCGGGCTATGGTGGTGCGATTGGCGGAGCCCCCCTCTCCGGTTGGGTTCTCGGGGAACGGGGGTACCCATCAGAGTCAGCAGGGGAGCTGGCTCACTGGGAGTGCAGTAGGCTCCTCAGTCCTTTCCTCCCAATCCCTGGACTCCTCCCTCTGCCTGCTCCATCACGCTGCCACACATGTAGGACATTGGGGAGAGGGGCATTACTGGAGGGTCCCACTTTCTGATGACGTCCCTCGCCCCAATTTTATTATGCATTTTAGACAGTTTCATTCATAACATTTTCCCAACACACATATATGTTGGGCATTGTCTGGGGGGATGGGGGATAAAGACATCGGGGGGACACCTCAGATGGCTCCCTCCAGCTCTTCTCACATTTAGACATTGAGGGTTCTGGGTGGTTGCTTGGAGGGGGTGCGCTGGCACCAGCTACCTTCTGGATTGGGGGTGTACTGTGCCGAGTAAACACACTCGAGATGCAACAATACAACATTTGAGCAGGTGTGGGGAGGATTGGGGTCTTTCTCACACCTCCGTTCTCCTCCAGGCCCGGAGTCTGGGGCCTGGAGGAGGAGCGGGCCACCTGGTCTGGGGTCTTGGCGGGTGGTTGTTGTAGGGCCCGGGTGGCTTGCCGGGACTGGGGCTGACACTTCTTCTCTCCCCAAAAATGGGTGGGGGGAGGGGTGGCTAGGGTATGGAGGGGGAGGGAGTTGGTCTGTCAGTTATTTAGGGGGGAGGGAGGTTCTGGTACAGGTCATGTTGGCCCGGGTCGTCTGGTCCAGGTACGGGATGGGGGGTCCAAACCGAAGCAGAAAACAGGTAGGTTGGATTGTGGTGATGCCACTCCCCCCCATCTAGATTTCTGGGTTCACCTACTGGGTCCGGGGGCCTGGTACCCCTTTGGGGTACTGGTACCCGGACCTGGGATTATTGGATGTGAGTGGTATATGCAAATGTGTGTATGCTGTCCTTTTTATTATTTTTTTTGAAGAGTCTGTGCGTTGCGAGTGGGGGCACTAGGGTGGGAAGGAGTGAATAGGACTGTATGTGTTGTTTTTTTTTGTTTACTTGTCAGGTTGGGGTCTGAACTGCTCCCTCTCCCAAGAACATCTCAAGTCTCCGCTAAATGTGGAGCCCATCCCCCCATCCTGCCCCCCTCCGCTGGCTGGCGACTTGGCCTGCTGTTGCATTGGTGGTGCTCGGTGTTTGGGGGTGGATGCCCGGGCGGCTACCGGCTCATTCCTAGTGGCTGCTTCAGGGGGCCTGGACCCCCGGGGCCCCCGCCGGGGGGACGGGGCACCCCTGGGGGCCTCGGGTCCCATGGCTGATTCCACTTCAGCATAGCTGGCTGCCGGCGGAGCCCAGGGGCTCGTCCCCGCGGCTCCTGGGGGCTTCGGCATTGCGGCGGCTGGGGGATTTCCTCTGGCCATCTCTCCTCTTCCCTTGGTTGGGGGGGGGCAGATTTCCTGTGTTGGACCTTCTTGGGCGCCTTTAATTTGGGGGTCCCTTTGGGCATCTTCACAACCACTATTGAACATTTATCTTTTGGATAAACTTTACATGCACAAGTGCACTCTCACAAACAACTACAGCTGCTTGGTTCCAGGTCGTTACAGATTCACTTACTTACAGTAAACCCTTGTTTTTATCTTCAGCTACCACATTATACATGTCGGATTAAATAATAGGAGCAAAAGGTGTTACTTTATTGTATCTGTTATACTATATCCGTTGGTTGGGCTGTTCTTTTTACATCTCTCTTTTCAGGTGATGAAGCAGACTGAAGACGTTTTATCACTCTCTCCCTTTTATCTCCTCTTTCTTTCACCTTTTCTCCTTTTTTTTCTTGTTTTTCCTTTCCTCTTCTACTTTCTCATTGTAGTGTCCATATAAATTGAAATACTCCCTGCATGAATTAGAATAAAACTATTGACATGCATAAATCAACCGGAGCACTATGGCGGAAGCTGTACTGCTGCACTTGTGAAAGTAAAATCTGTTGGGCTTTCTTTTGGCATTAAGACAACAATTCTTATCGCCACATTGCCAGACAGGACACTGTAAAAATATATATATATATATATATATATATATAATTTTTTGGGGGGGACATCTTTTTGGAAGCAGGGACATAGATCCCCTACACTCGCTAGCTGATAAAGCTAACTAAACAGCTGCATTTGTTTAAACCATGAGAGCAAAAATTGAAAATAAAGGCTTCTAAATAAAAATAAATTAAAAGCAATTCAAAAACTATTTGTAACATGCTGCACATAAAGTCAGCTGCTACGACAGGTACAGAGGCACTCTGGGAAGGATGCTGGTCCATTACAGCAACCTTTAAATATTTCTACCTTCACTGCAGCAAACAAATCAAAGAATATCTCCATGCCTGCAGCCTGTAGCATAAAGCGACTTCCACAGATTAAGAGATGACCAATCACAGCTATGGCATATAAAGCACACATCTGGCAACAACACATTCACACCTAAACTAATTAAAGTTTAAATATTCAATATGCAGAACAAGCACATATATTGCTGGGAGAAAACAACGCAGGAAAACTCTAGTCAGGTCAGATCAGGGTCTTATTAAACAGACAGTTATTTTGCAATATCTTGAGGGAGTGTGGTTGTGGTGTTGGAGCCGGGTTCGGAGTTGACAGCTGGTGGTGCATAGAAATCATTTCTCCATTCCACTCAAGTACTGAGTTTGTTTTAATGCAAGCCACGATGATTGCTAAATCTAATTATTTAGTTTTTTTTTTTATTATTATCAGTCATGTAGGTTTTAATGACTTGGTTTCTATATTGGAAGAATTGGTAGTGAAGTTTGCTTTATTAATATTTAAACCTGATGTTAAGGATGGAGAGTAAAGAAGTTTGCTTCAAACTTAGCACCTTCACACAGAAAGGAGTTCCCCCTAAGCATATTACACCTAAACACAAACTCAGCAGTGTGGTGTAAGTACGCAGGTGTAGCAAGGCATGTGAAGACCTTCATATAGGTGAAATTGAACCACTTTATAAACACAACACTGAATTTGCCAGTCCACCTAAACCTCAAAAATAATATGACACATTGTATACAAGGATACATTCTTAGACTTAGACTGAGACTTAGACAACTTTATTTGTCATTTTGTATGCACAGAGTGCGTACAGAACGAAATTTCGTTTTGCATACAGCTTGAAAAGTTACATTAAGTAGCAGTGAATTACAGTGCAGCTGTGATTTCCTAGTAAACAATTGAAATGTAAACAATGTAACAGTGCAGGAGAAAAATGACAGTGGTAACAGAGTTCGGCAGCATTTGTAGTGCTAGATAAGGATGCAATGATGGGATGTGCAATATACGGATGTGCAATATACGAATGTTGTACAGAGTCCATTTTGTGGCTGTTCAACAATCTGGATCTGTGATAGATCCATTCAACATTTGTAGTGTCAGATACAGAAGACCCAATAATTCAGTCGAACAGGAATGGTTTCAATATGTTTATTTAAAAATAATATTTGGATGCGAGATGGGAAACAGCCAGGAGCGCACACAGGAATCACTGGAAGGAAAGAAACAGGTTAGTGACTGATGAAATTAGTGAGATGTAATGAGCTCTGAAATAAAGCCAATACATTTCCCAGATTCCAGGAGGGTTCATCCATCCATCCATCCATCCATTGTCTTCCGCTTATCTGGGGTCGGGTTGCAGGGGTAGCAGCTTCAGTAGGGAGGCCCAGAGGTCCCTCTCCCCAGCCACTTTACCCAACTCCTCCGGGGGAATCCCAAGGCGTTCCCAGGCCAGCCGAGAAACATAGTCCCTCCAGCGTGTCCTAGGTCTTCCCCTGGGCCTCCTCCCGGTGGGACGTGCCCGGAACACCTCACCAGGGAGGGGTCCAGGAGGCATCCTAACCAGATGCCCGAGCCACCTCAACTGGTTCCTCTCGAAGTGGAGGAGCAGCGGCTCTACTCCGAGTCCTCCCCGGATGACGGAGCTCCTCATCCTATCTCTAGGGGAGAGCCCAGACACACTACGGAGGAAAATCATTTCGGCCGCTTGTATCCGGGATCTCGTTCTTTCGGTCACGACCCAAAGCTCATGACCATAGGAAAGTAGATTGACCGGTAAATCGAGAGCTTCACCTTTTGGCTCAGCTCTCTCTTCACCACTACAGACCGGTACAGTTCCCGCTTCACAGCAGACGCTGCACCAATCTGCCTGTCGATCTCCCGCTCCATCTTCCCCTCATTCGTGAACAAGACCCCAAGATACTTAAACTCCTCCACTAGGGGTAACACATCCTCCCCAACCCGGAGAAGGCACTCTACCCTTTTCTGGCTCAAGACCATGGTCTCAGATTTGGAGGCACTGAGCACTCGGCTGCAAACCGCTGTAGTGCGAGCTGTAGATCACATCCTGATGAAGCCAATAGGACCACATCATCCGCGAATAGCAGAGACACAATCCTAAGGCCACCAAAATAGATCCCCTCAGCACCTTGGCTACGCCTAAAAATTCTGTCCATAAAAGTTATGAACAGAGTCTGTGACAAAGGCAACCTTGGCGGAGTCCAACTCTCACCGGAAACGAGTCCAACTTACTGCCGGCTATGTAGACCAGACTCTGACACCGGTCATACAGAGACCTAACAGCCCTTATTAAAGGGCCCGGTACTCCATACTCCCAGAGTACCTCCCACAGGACCCCTCGAGGGACATGGTTGAATGCCTTCTCCAGATCCACAAAGCACATGTAGACTGGTTGGGCAAACTCCCATGCACCCACCAGGATCCTGCTGAGGGTGTAGAGCTGATCCAGTGTTCCACGGCCAGGACGAAAACCACACTGCTATTCCTGAATCTGAGATTCGACTATCCAACGGACCCTCCTTTCCAGAACCCCAGAATAGACCTTACCAGGGATGCTTAAGAGTGTGATTCCTCTGTAGTTAGAACACACCCTCCGGTCCCCCTTTTTAAGTAGGGGAACCACCAACCCAGTTTGCCAATCCAGGTAGTGGTCGGTGGACAGCTCCGCCCCTCTCTTCACCCGAGTGTCCAAGACATGCGGCCACAGGTCAGATGAAACGACAACAAAGTCGATCATTGAACTACGGCCTAGGGTGTCCTGGTGCCAAGAGCACATATGGACACCCTTATGCTTGAACATGGTGTTCGTGATGGATAATCCATGACGAGGACAGAAATCCAACAACAGAACACCACTTGAGTTTAGATCAGGTGGGCCATTCCTCCCAACCACGCTCCTCCAGGTCTCACTGTCATTGCCCACGTGAGCGTTGAAGTCCCCCAGAAGAACGAGGGAGTCCCCAGGAGGGGCACTCTTCAGTACTCCCTCCAAGGACTCCAAAAAGGGTGGGTAATCTCCGAGCTGCTGTTTGGCGCATACGCACAAACAGCAGTCTGAAACCCGTCCCCCCACACGTATGTGGAGGGAGGCCACCCTCTCGTTCAATTCAATTCAATTCAATTTAATTCATATAGCGCCAATTCATGAAACATGTCATCTCAAGGCACTTTACAAAGTTAAGTTCAATAATATTATACAGATTGGGTCAGATTATACAGATTGGTCAAAAATGTTCCTATATAAGAAAACCAGTTGATTGCATCAAAGTCCCGACAAGCAGCATTCACTCCTGGAGAAGCGTAGAGCCACAGGGAGATTCGTCTGCATTGTACATGGCTTTGCTGCAATCCCTCATACTGAGCAAGCATGAAGCGACAGTGGAAAGAAAAAACACCTGGTAGCGGGAAGGAAAAACCTCTAGCAGAACCGGGCTCAGTATGAACGGTCATCTGCCTCGACCGACTGGGGGTTACAGAAGACAGAGCAGAGACACAACAACACAGACAAAAAGCACAGAAGCACACATTGATCTAGTAATCTGTTCTACATTAGATGGTAATAGTGGTGATCTGTCCTCCCTGGATGATTTCACAGTCAACAGAACGTCAGACCAGGTGTACCTACTATGAAGAAAAAATAGAGAGAACAAAAAGTTAAAAGCTGAAATGACAACAGTCATTTCAATGTAATGCAATGCAAATCTGGAGAACAGTAGACTGGAGAACAGTAAAAATCAGTAGAGTGAGAAAAATAGGCCCTGATGTCCTCCAGTAGCCTAAGCCTATAGCAGCAAAACTATAAAGGTAGCTCAGAGTAACATGAGCCACTCTAGTTATAAGCTTTGTCAAAAAGGAAGGTTTTAAGATTAGTCTTAAAATTAGACAGGGTGTCTGCTTCACGGACCAAAACTGGAAGTTGGTTCCACAGGAGAGGAGCCTGATAGCTAAAGGGCTATCAGGCTCCGTTGGGGTATCAGGTACGTTGGGGTTCACCGGGGTGAACCCCAACGTACAGGCACCGAGATGAGGGGCAACAAGTATGCCCACTCCAGCTTGGTGCCTCTCACCAGGGGCAACTCCAGAGTGGAGGAATGTCCAGCCCCTCTCAAGGAGACTGGTTCCAGAGCCAGAGCCATGCGTCGAGGTGAGTCCGACTATGTCTAGTCGGAACCTCTCAACCTCGCGCACTAGCTCAGGCTCCTTCCCCACCAGGGAGGTGACATCCTACATCCCAAGAGCCAGCTTCTGCGGCCGAGGATCGGAAGCCAAGGTCCCCGCTCTTGACTGCCACCCGTTGTACAATGCACCCGACCCCTTTGGCCCCTCCGACAGGTGGTGAGCCCATTGGAAGGGGGACCCATGTTTCCTCTTCGGGCTGAGCCCGGCCGGGCTCCATGGGCAAAAGCCCGGCCACCAGGCGCTTACCAACGTGCCCCACCTCCAGGCCTGGCTCCAGAGGGGGGCCCCGCTGACCCGCATCCGGGCGAGGGAACACGACATCCATTAATCGTACTCATTATAAGGGGGTTTTGGGCTGCTCTTTGTCTGGTCCCTTACCTAGGACCTGTCTGCCTTGGGTGACCCTACTAGGGGCATAAAGCCCCTGACAGCATTGCTTCTAGGGTCATTGGGACACTCAAACCCCTCCACCACGGTAAGGTGGCAGCCCAGGGAGGGGTTCGACAAGGAAGAGGCAAAAATTAGGAGAATCAAAAAACTAAGCAAGGTCAGAAGCTGGCAAGGCAATCCAAAAAACAAAACAAAACAAAAACAAAAAACGCTGTATGGTCTACTCACACAATGGTTTTCGAGAATCTGGCAGGGAATGACTATGAGAGACCGGTATATAAAGCCAGGAGCAAGAAGGAGCTGGGAGGAAGAAGGAGATTAGGGCCAGCACAGGTACAACTGCTTCTGCAAATTAGTGGAGCAGAGAGTGGCAAACAGCCATCCGGCCTAAAGCACAACAGACTAAGGTGGGAGACAGGGAAAACAGAGCAGATGCATAACAATAAGTAAAGAGTTAGTTTGAGAGAGAAATTAAGGGAGAATAAACATGGGACACTGGAAAATAGATACTGAACTGAAGATATGACTTTAGGTATCCTATATCTAGCTCTTAATACATCATTGTCAAACCTTGACAGGTGCATTTAGAAATGTTCATAACTTGAAACATGAGACCCAATCATCTCACAGTCTGGTCAGGTAGGTATAAAACTTAGAGAGGAGAACCTTTATAGCACTGGCAGGTAGTTGAGGGGAATATATGCCTTCAGTTGCACAAAGGATTGAAAGTCATTGCAACAAAATATGAGAGTGAACCTCTGCTGTTTAGGTAAAACTAAAGACACTTGTTGAGATTGCCAATGTTTATACGAACTTAGAAAGGAATTCCAACTGTCCTTTATGTAAGCTTCCAACATAGCCAAGATACCACCCTCCTTTACCTCAAACTCAAAAACTAACAGAAAACATAAGAATTAAAAAAGGAGTTTTCTGCAAAAAGATCCCTCTGTGATTTATATACCCAACAGAAAGAAGAATTGATTATTCTCAGGCCTTAATTAGCAGAAATATGCTATATTTCACATTCCTCCAAAGCCCTAAGGACCACATTTATGGAGTGCAGCAAATAAAATTGAGACTGCAGCTCAGAACAACTAAAATGAGAGTGGCTGTACACCCAGAAATCTGATTTACATAATGACCAAAACAATTTGCCAAAGCAGCAGAAATGTTTTAAGCAAACAAAGAAATCATGGGAGAAGTTGGATTCTTTATGAACTGCGGCACCTCTAATTAGCAATGCAGCAAGAAATCGGACAGTGAGGAGAATAGCTAGATTTTTAGCTCGATTGGTCCTAACTAGCGATCTATCATTTGTGAACAGGTTGTCTCTAAGGTTACGTTCATACTGCAGGTCTTGATGCTCAATTATGATTTTTTGCTGAAATCAGGGTTTTTTTTAGGTGGCTGTTAATACTACTATTAAATGCGACCATCATCATTATCATACTTGTTTTGAACGGTTCAAGACCGAATGAATATGTTACCTAATTACTTTTTCTGAATTTTTATGGGGTAAGATCACTTCCTAAATAGAATTGTACATAAAAGGATAGTTGTGTCCATATTAGTCAGAAGTTGTGCATAACAAACATTTGTAAACTCATAATAATTTAAATCGCATTCAAAAGATACAACATACAGTTTAAATAGTTACAACTTCAATAACTAATAAATACAAATTTCAAGTTTAAATTTGTGCTTTACTCTTTATGAACACAAACAGCAGCGGCTGCTTGAGAATACGGATTTTTTCTTTGAGAATACGAATTCACAACAGTGGTCTGACGTCACGGTTTCCAAGGCTGGTTAACGGAGCACAGAGTGCGAAGATAGGAGCCGCGCATGCGCTCTTCAGACTGACCGTCTCTGAATTCACCGCGGCTGCAGCTTCATTCCAGACAGCGCAGAGCTCACAATAGTAAGTTAAACATTCCCTTTTCTGCTGTTGTTCTTCAAAAGTACGTTTTCAGATCGTTTGAGGCGAGAACATTATACTTTTAAGCTTCCCTATGTGGCCTCTTTACAGAGTTAGTGCGTAATTTTAATAAAAAGTCCGACGTTGAGCGTCTGTGCCAACTGGTAGGTTTTTTAAGATTGACAGCCTATTTCCTACTTTTATCTTTAAAAAACAGCATTGAGGATGGTATTAAACATGTGATCACGTTGAAATTGTGACTATTTATCTGTAAAGAATTAAAATGAAAACATAATTTTTATATATTAGTAACAGTAAAGGGAGTAGGGTTAAGCTACTTTGTTGCACCTACTAACCTTCACAGCATTGTTCATTAAGGAAAAGTTATTTCTGTCTGCCCACCTTTACAATGATCAATCTATAAATTGTGTGCAGTTAGTTCAGTTAATTATTTCAGTGAAATGGTAGAAATACCAGAGAAGGGAAGCCATTTGTTACATTTACTACTATTCATTTGACCCTTTCTTTCTTGAGAACTATAATAATCTGCATGTTAACCACATATAGTTTTATGGTGTGAAAAGGTGAGAATTGAAAAAACAATTATGGTAACATTTGGCATTTTTTATTTACAGGAAGAAACAGAAACAAAAAATGTGAGGATAAACACTTATGTGCCGATCCTCCAAATATTTTTTAATGAAGGGGACCTGAAACCAGCCGTCAGGCTAAGACGGGCCACCATCCTCCTCCTCCTTCAGCTGCTGCCCATCCAGAAGGTCCATGGATGGCCAGGGGAGATAGAGGTGCTGGTGACCCTCTACTGGCTGGCCTGCGGTGCATCCTATAGGGAAACAGCTTGCCAGTAAGATCTCTTACCTTCTTGTCCTTAAATATTGCCAACAATGACACACAATTGATACATATATTATATTAATTGGATAGAAGATTAAGACATATCAGCATATTACAAGTTAATTTTGTATTTGGTGCAGGTCAAGTGGAGGCACGCTAGAGGACCCAAGATGGCGGAGTGAGAAGCAGCTTTTTTGCAGGCTCTGATTAAAACGTATTGTTTTATCCCAAGATAGCAAATTCCTTTGCAACTTTCCATAACATCCATCAGAATTCAACCTTACACTTCCTTTGCAACCCTTTTTCAAATTATTGCTTTTTCAGCACTTTTTATTTGAGTCTTTCGGTCAGTTGCCAACATGACGGACCATAACTACAACTTCACTGCTCTCCGCGAGGCTTGTGATGAGAGCGACATCGAAGACATTGATGTCGACGAAGCCTCTTCCAAAAAAAGTAAGATTAATCTGGACCACACACCAACAAAGAGCCCTAAACCTAAAAAAATTAAGGGAAAAGATCAAGGTGATGGAAATATCGGTGCCGCTATTCTCCAAGCTGTTCAGGCGTTGACCGAGAAAATGGATGAACAGACTGAACTGTTAAAGAGATTTGATAAACGCATTGAAGCTAACACTACGGCTACAAAAGAAAACAAACAAGAAATTCTTCAGCTCCAAGAAAAGATCGACGAGCTTCAAAAAGAAAACAACACGCTAAAAAGAGCAACCGAGGACCAGGCTCGGTACAAAAGGAGGTGGAATTTAAGGTTGACAGGATTACCAGAAAAAGAGGGAGAAAACACAAGAGAAGTCGTCATCGGAATACTTACCAGAGTTGTTCCCCTCTCCGTGGACCGGCTGCGAGACACTGTGGACACGGTTCACCGCCTGGGTAAACGTGGCTCCGCGGCTACTTCCAACAACACGCCGAGGGCGATTATCATCCAGTTCGGGATGAGAACCGTCAGAGATGAAGTGTGGAAAAAGTCGAAGGACGCGCGGGTGTGTAGTGAGATGCATATCCGCTTCAAAGAGGACTTTTCCAAAGAAGATCGGGATGCGCGTTCCAAGCTGTGGCCTCTGGTCCAGGATGCCAGGAAGAAGGGGAAAAGAGCGTTCCTGAAGGAGGGCTATGCTCTGATCGACAATCATCGTGTGGACCCTAACTGACCAACATTCTTTAGTTATATTGGTCTATAACAGGTACTGTGAATTTACCTTGTTAGTTAAATGTTTGATTACCCGAAGGGTTGTTGCAGATGTTATTACTACGTTCTGTTTGGGATATAAGCTACTCATTCCTGCGCAAATCCTTTTCAGCGCACTTTTGGTACTTTGTAAATGTTATCTTTTTTTTCTTTAAATACAAGGGGACTGAAAAACAATGTGAAACGTAAGGCAACTTTTCTTTTTTGTAAGGAGCAAAAGAGTAATATTATTTTCCTGCAAGAAACTCACTCAGTGGAGGCAGACACAAAATTCTGGAAACAACAATGGGGAGACAGTATTTTTTTCAGCCATGGCACTTCACACTCAGCTGGAGTGATGATTATGTTCAACAGGTTTTCTGGAAATGTGATTAACCACATAAGTGACATCAATGGTCACTGGATAATGATGGTGATTGAATTTAGTGATGTAAATTATATTTTGATATGTGTATATGGATACAACAGAAGGTTACAAAACAAACAACTTTATGCTTCCTTGAGCAAGATGATAGAAGAATGGAAAATCACCTATACTACTGATAAAGTTGTTTCTGGGGGTGACTTTAATTTGGTTCCTGACCTCTGGATGGATCGCTTTCCCCCGAGATGTCTAAGTCACTTTTATGATGAAATCATAAGTGAATTCACCATAAAAACAAATCTGATTGACTACTGGAGAATGAAACAGCCCAATACCAAACAATACACATGGTTTAATTCAGCCAATAATGGCCAATGCTCAAGGTTAGACTTTTGGCTAATTTCTACCAACCTGATAAATGCAGTCCATAAATGCGAAATATTGGCATCACCTTTAACAGATCACTGTGGCATTTCAATTTTCTTTCAACTTGACAGGATGAAGGTGATTCCCCCCTCTTTATGGAAGTTCAATAACAGCCTCTTAGACAATGAGGAGTTCTGTAATGAAACTAAAAACTTACTACATGGAATTAACCAATTAGAAATGTCTCATTTAAATAAATGGGAGTGATTTAAATTCAAAATTAAAGATATTGCCATTCTTAGGAGCAAATATATCTCTAAAATAAAAAAGCAAAAACAACAGGACATTATAAAGAATATAAACAGAATAAGTGTAAAACAGACTTATCTTTAGATGAACAAGTTGAATTAAATAGTCTTCAAACCCAATTGGACAATCTATATTTAGAGAAAGCAAAAGGAGCATTTATACGCTCTAAAGCTCGTTGGCTTGAAGAAGGGGAAAAAAACACTTCCTACTTCTTTAGTTTAGAAAAACAAAGACAAACGAAAAAGAAAATTAATAAGTTACTAATTGATAATAAAAGTATTGATAACCAGGACGAAGTAAAGGAGGAAATAAGAAACTTTTATAAAAAACTGTATACAACCAAATTTTCAGTAGAGCATTGTCAAATATTTTTTGAGAAAATTGGGAAATATAGGAAAATAATTGATGGGAATTTTAAGCAACTTATGGATGACAATCTCAAAATTGAAGAGGCGGTTGAGATGAGCGGCTGAGATCTCGCGAGAGCTGTGCGTAAGTAAAATGGAGGCGTTCATGTAATTCAAATCAAACAAGCTAAGGTAGGAACGAACCAATAACTGAAAATAATACAAAGTTAAAGCCCAAACATTTACAACTGTCTTATTTTCTACGAGGGAACAAACTGGACGAAGAGACCGTGACGAGCCTGGAGTGCTACCTGGACGAGTGTTTTGATAGCATCGTGATGGGGAAGGCCCAGAAGCCTACGGCTGCTAGCACACCGTCACTTAAGTGCACTCGTTCTAATTCCACCAGTGCGTCTTCTTCATCCACTTTATCTCCAGACAGGAACTTCAGCGACATCTTGGAATCCATCGACAAGAAGCTTACCAGCCTTGACGCGCGTCTCGCCTTGGTAGAGGTTCTACACAAGGAGTTTCAGTCTCTAAGGGAGTCGGTGGAGTTTAGCCAAGCCCAGCTAACAGCTATGGCCGCGGAGAACGACGCGCTGAGGGAGAAGGTTACGGAGTTGACCGAAGGGTTTATCCAGCTTTCCGGCGAAAATAAGAAAATGAAGGAATCCATTCTGGACATACAGTCGCGAAGTATGAGAGATAATCTCGTCTTTGCAGGCATCCAGGAGCAGCAGGGAGAGATAGCAGAAGAAACGGTCCGAAACTTTCTCCAGCAGAAGCTAAAAATCCCGGCGGATCAGGTAAAAAACATCACCTTTCATCGAGTCCACCGGCTCGGAGGTAAGAAACCCGACAAAACCCGTCCTCGCCCGATCATAGCTAAATTTGAGCATTATAAACAAAAAGAATTTGTTAGAAGCTGCGGCAGGGAACTGAGAGGGACAGACTTTAGTGTTAATGATCAGTTTCCTAAGGAAATCCTAGATCGCAGGCGAGTGCTGTTCCCAATCAGGAAGAAATACATGATGGACGGCGTTAAAGCCACCATATCGGTTGACAGACTTTATATTAATGGACAGTTGTTCAGGGATCAGAAGATCACCCCTTGGCTTTATTAGTTACACCACAGGTGGACTTAAAGCATGTTTCAATGATTTAAAATAAATAAATAAAAAAAATAAATAAATAAGACGCACAGATCGGTACACGGTGATAAATTAAATACACGCACAGCTCAAGAGCACGTTGGAATGGTTAGTGTTCACGGTTGGGTACAGAAGGCACGGGCTATGGTTTATCCCTTTTCACACTCTCTTACTCTTTGCACTTTTTTATTTTTTTGTGTATTCCTATCTTATTTGTCTGCTTCTTTCCTGATCATCAGTCAATCACAAGCACATCATATGATGCTACCTGGGTCTATGTATGACTATTTTCTCAAGGGCATGCACCTTCTAACTTCTCACTCACATCTATGGCGAATGTAAAGTTTGTGACATGGAATGTGCATGGGGCTGGCACCAGAGAGAAAAAAATGAAGATCATTAACCAGCTTACTAGATTAAAGGCAGATGTTGTATTATTGCAAGAAACCCACAAATCAGCTACAAATGCAAGTGAGCTTAACTCACCTGAGTTCCCTAATGTGTTTGCGGCCTGCTATAACTCTAGACAGAGAGGTGTAGCAATCTTAATCCACAAAAACGTTAGTTTTAAAATATTAGATAAAACTATAGATCCTGAAGGTAGATACATAATAATTAAAATAGCTATCCATAACCAGAAGCTATGTATTGTCAGTATATATGGTCCAAATGTTGATGACCCCTCTTTTTTCCACCAATTCTTCCATGCACTTTCAAAACACGGGGATTGTTCACTAATTATAGGAGGTGACTTCAACTTTGGTTTAAATAACGATATAGACAGGTTGAATAAAACAGGGACTCAGCGTAGTTGGCAGTCAGTAAGTGTAGTCAAACAATACATGAGTGATTTTGGTCTTTGCGATGCATGGCGTTCTCTTCATCCTATTAGTAAAGAATACACTTTTTTCTCAAATGTTCACCATTCGTACTCTCGTCTGGACTACTTTCTAATAAGTAGCTCACTGCTGTCGGTTGTTTCAGAGACGGTAATTCATCCTATTGCTATCAGTGATCACGCTCCTGTTACTCTCACCTTAATTAATAAAAAAATAACCACACAAAACAAAAGCTGGAGATTTAATACATCACTGCTTAAAGATGAAGAATTTATAAAATTCATTAAAGAACAGTGGGCCTCATACTTAGAATACAATGATCAACCAGGTACATCGGCATCGATATTGTGGGAAGCTGGAAAAGCAGTGATGAGAGGTAAAATAATTTCTTTCTCATCACATAAAAAGAAAAAAGAAAACAAAAAGATTCAGGAATTAGAAGAAAAACTTAAGTTACTAGAATCCTCTCAAGAAGAAGGAAAGTTAGGTAAAATCCGTGAAGTAAAATTAGAACTAAACCACCATATTGAAAAGCAAAATAGATTTCTAATACAAAGACTCCGAATAGAAAATTTTGAACATGGCAATAAGTCAGGAAGCTTTCTAGCTAATCAGCTTAAAATAAATAAGGAGAAAACTACTATATTTGCAGTTACAGATTCAACTGGTAATACAGTAAGTGAACCAGGGTGTATAAATAATACCTTCCGCGATTTCAACAAATCTTTATACACACCACAGATAAATCCATCAGAGAAGGATATTAAGCAATTTCTGGATAAAATTACACTTCCTAAATTATCAGATAACCAAAGAATGACACTGGATTCCCTGCTGACAACAGCTGAAACCCAGGAAGCTCTTAAAAGCATGCCTAATAAAAAGGCTCCAGGTCCAGATGGATTCCCCACTGAGTTTTACAAAGAGTTCTGGAATATTCTAGCCCCAACGTTACACAGAATGTTGCAGGAAATACAGGAAAAAGGTAGATTTCCAGCTAATATGAACTCTGCCACCATCAGCCTTCTGCTCAAGCCAGACAAAGATCCTGTGTTGCCCACTAGTTATCGTCCCATATCCTTAATTAATGTGGATATTAAGATAATCTGTAAAGCTTTTGCAAAAAGATTAGACAAAGTAACTCCTCTCATAATACATCCAGATCAAACTGGTTTCATCAGAGGAAGGCAGCCATCCACAAATACACGCCGATTACTTAATTTAATTGATTATTCCTACAGTAAAAACATTAAAACCAATATATTGTCTTTAGACGCAGAAAAAGCATTTGATAGAGTAAATTGGAAATTTTTATTCGCTACTCTTCATAAATTCGGTTTTGGCGATTTATTCATAAACTGGTTAAAAATTCTATACAATTCTCCAACAGCCTGTGTCAGGACAAATAATCAAATATCTTCCAGTTTTTGTCTACAGAGGGGCACCAGGCAAGGATGCCCTCTTTCTCCATCACTTTTTGCCATCTTTATAGAACCTCTAGCAGCAACAATCAGACAAACAAAAGCTGTAAAAGGTATAAAATGCATGAAAATAGAGCACAAGATTAGTCTGTACGCGGATGATGTATTACTTTATCTCCAGCATTCAAATAATTCTCTTTTACAAGTAATTAGAATACTAGAATCTTTCTCTAAAGTATCAGATTACTCGTTAAACTGGTCTAAATCTACGGTACTGTCAATTAATTGCTGTTTCGAAAACTCCCTAAATTTACAAATGCAATCAGGAAATATTAAATATTTAGGTATTACTGTGTCGAATAAATTAACAGATTTACTTAAACTTAACCATGCCCCACTTTTAAACAGGATAGAAGAGGACCTTGAAAGATGGAAATCGCTTCCAATCACACTCATGGGTAGGGTAGCTTCAATAAAAATGATGGTCCTACCTAGAATTAATTATTTATTTTCAATGATCCCCAATAAACCATCATCTGACTGGTTTAAATCTCTAGACTCTGCCATTTCTAAATTTCTTTGGAAAGATAAACCCCCACGTATTAGCTTAAAGACAATACAGAAGACTAAAGACAGAGGAGGATTAGATTTGCCTAACTTCCATAACTATTATTTAGCAAATAGGCTACAATACATCTCTAAATGGATAAAAAATACTCTTTTAGATGAGCCTTGGTTAGATATAGAACAGGAAATGTGCAATAATATCATGATTTCAGATCTGCCGTTTATTAGCTCAAATATAAAACGGCATACATGCTTCAAAAATATCAACATTAGCTCTACTCTGACAGCATGGTGGGAGTTCCTCAAAATGACAAAGTCATCACTTATCCCATGCAGTCGTACACCTATCTGGAATAACCCTGATATCCTACAAAATAATAAAATGATAAACTTTACATACTGGAAGAATAAAGGTATTAAATATCTGGAACATCTACTTGACGGAACCGAGTTCATCAATTTTGCTAAACTAAATATGCAATATGGCATTAGTAAAAATAAATTCTTGGAATATGAACAACTAAAATCTATAATTACAAATAAATATAAGCATATTAATGGTGGTTTACAAGTTCCAACTAATATAATACAGTTCTTAGATTTAACCCCCCCCAAACTACTGTCTAAATTATACAGGACGATGACTAAAATAGATGATTCAATATCTCTTCCTATAATGAAGTGGGAAAAAGATTTATCAGGCACCTTTGAACAAAATTTCTGGGCTCAGACATGTCTAAGAACTTTCAAATTGACTAGAAACACCAACTTACAACTAATACAATACAAAATCCTTCACAGAGTACACTACACAGGACAAAGATTATTCAAGATGGGTCTGGCACAATCTAATATCTGCCCACACTGCATAGGCAATCATCCTGATAATTATTTTCATGCGTTATGGTTATGCACACCAGTCCAGAGGTTCTGGACACAGATATGTAAGGACTTATCAAAGTGCTTGAGCTGTAAAATTACACCTTCCCCATCAGTTTGCCTGCTCGGTAATTTTGAGGAAAGTACTCTGAAAAAAGAAATAGTTTACATGGTTTTTACTGCTTTATGCATCGCAAAGAAAACTATCCTCATGAATTGGAAAAGTAAACAAAATCTCAGTATCAATCAGTATAGAGATCTTTTGTTGGATCATATTAATCTAGAGACAGCATCTGCTTCCACATCTGATTGGTCTCTTTGGGCTCCTCTGATCAACACCATCACTTAGTGGAATAGGGGGCGGTGGGTTGCTTCCTGCAGGGCGCAGTGGCTGGATGGGGGGGCTCCTGGGGCCCTGGGGGCACTTGGAGTAGGGCGCCTGGTGGATCCGGCACCGGGGTCTGTTGCCCCCGTCTGGGAGGAGTTTGGGAGGCCTACGGGTGGCCCACAGCGGCCGCTTGCGGCGCTCTTTGGGAGCTGCGTGTTGACGGACGTGGGTTACTGACCTGGTAGCTGTGCTGCCGCTGGGTGGGTCCGGGGTGGGTCTGGGGGTCTGGGGTCCCCGGGGCGCGCCGCCCTCGGGCGCGGGCCCCGGCGGGGCCTCGGGGGTTCCGGTTCCGGGGGGGCGCCGCTTTTGGTGTGGGCCGGCGCGCGCCCGGGTGTCCGCCCCTGCACGGGGCCTCTGGTGCGCTGGGGGGCCTCGGGGCCCGTTGAGGTGGTAGGGGGGCATGGTCATTAACACCTCTGGGCAGATGCTCTTCTCCTTCATTGGATAGGCACTCTGCCAGTGGGGGGAGGGGGAAAGGAGGGGGAGTAGGGACCTACCCAGCCTGGATGTCTACTGTCGAATGTATGGTGAGTTGTTTGAACGTTAGTGTTGGGGAGGGATTAAATCTACGGGAGGGGGGGGGGGGGTTGGGGGCGTTGACGTTCTGGTGGGCTTGTGTCCGGCCCCCTGTCCCGGTCCTGGTCCGTGTCGTCTTCCGGTGCGGGTTTCACCTGGGGGTGGGGTTTGGGATGGCTCGTGCGGGCCGGCTGGCCAGTGTCCCCCCCTCTTATTATTATTATTTATTTATTTATTTATTTATTTATTTATTTAGTTTAAGTAGGCTTGGTGGGTGGGCTGGGGGGGGTTGAGGTGTTGGTCCTGGTGGGTGGTTGGCTGGCGGGCCCTGCGGCCTCTCCCTGTCCCCCGGGCTACGGTGGTGCCGCTGGCGGGGCCCCCTTCTCTGGGTGGAGCTTTCGGGGAGCGGGGGTGCCTATTGGAGTCAGTAGGGGAGCTGGCTCCCTGGGTTGGCTTCCCAGTCATTTGCTCCCCATCCCCGGACTCCTCCCTCTGCCTGCTCCATCACGCCGCCACACATGTAGGTCATGTGGGAGGGGGCGTTACTGGAGGTTGCCACTTTCTGGTGACGCCCCTCTCCCCAATTTTATCATGCATCTTAGACACTTTCACTTCAAACATTTTTCACATCGCACACTCATATAGGCCATGGTGGGGGGGGTGGGGGGAAGACGTCTGGGGGGGGGCTTATGTTGTGTGGGCCTCACCTCGGACGGCTCCCTTCACCTCCTCTCCCACTTAGACATTGAGGGTTCTGGGCAGTCACACGGAGGGGGTGCGCTGGCAACAGCTACCTTCCGGAAGGGGGGTGGGCTGTGCCGTGCATCCCCTTCGGCGCTCCCAGTTTTTAAACGCACTTGAGAACAACATGCAACAACACAACATTTGAGCGGGCGTAGGGAGGGTCGGGGTCTTCTGCACACCCCCGTTCTCCGATGGCGGCAAGGAGTCTGGGGCCTGGAGCGGGCCACTGTGTCCGGGGTCTTGGTGGGGGGCTGCGGTGTGCAGTCAGCGGCTTGCCAGGTCTGGGGCTGATACCTCTGCTCCCCCCAGGGGGCGGGGGGCAGGGATGGCAAGGGTAAGGTGGGGGGAGGGAAGGGGTTTATTAGGTATTTAGGGGGAGGGGGGGGGCTCTGGCCGGGTGGCTCGTGCGGGTCGTGTTGGCCCGCCCTCTTGGGGGGGCCCGGTCCGGGGGGCGTCTGGTCTGGGGCCGGGGCCGGGGGTCGGGCACAGGCAGTCGTATAGTCGATTTGGGGTGACCCCCCCCCCCCTTTGGTCAGTGTTGGATGTGAGTGTTATGTGGGAATGTGTGTTCTGCGTCTTTTTTTTTTTTTTTTTTTTTTTTTTTTTTTTTTCTCTGTGTGTGGTGAGTGGGGCACAAGGGAGGGATGGGGTGAATGAGTTTTTTTTTTTTTTTTTTTTTTTTTTTTTTTTTTTTTTCCTTTTTTTCCAGGTATGGGTGTGGTCCGCTCCCTCTCCCAAGAACATCTCAAGTCTCCGCTAGGTGCGGAGCCCATCCCCCCACGTCCTGCCCTCCTCCACTTCGTTGGCGAGCGCCTTGGCCCCCTGGCGCGTTGGTTGGCTTCGGGTTTGGGGCGGGTTCCCGGGCGTGCGCCGGCCCACTCCCGGCGGCCTCTTCGCGGGACCTGGCCCCCCGGGGGGCGGCCGGGGCCCTTGTCGCGGGGGCGGGGCGCCCCTGGGGCCTCTGGCCCTCAGGGCCCATGGCCGGGTCCACTTCAGCGGGGCTAGCTGCCGGCGGAGCCCACGGGCTCGTCTCCGCGGCTCTTGGGGGCGTCGGCATAGCGGTGGCTGGGGGATTTCCTCGGGGTCGTCTCTGCTCCTTCCTTGGGGGGGGGTGTTGCGGATATCCTGTGTCGGCCCCTCCTGGGCGACCTGCTTTAGGGGCCCCTTTGGGAGTCCGGGGTTACGGGTCCCCTGACGCCTGTCTCTGTGCTCGGGGAAGGTGGGTCTTCGGTTCTCCACAATCACTATCAAGCTATTTCTGGATAATCTTCACCTAAACTAGTGCACTTTCACATCTCCCACAGGTGCTGGGTCCCAGGTATTAAGTGTTCACTTATATACAGTAATCTTATAATGTGTTTATTTATTTATTTATGTTCTTTCACTTTCTTTTTTCAAATATCACATTACACATGTCAGCTTACATAATAATATATATGATTTAGCAATGGCATCTAGGTGTTATTCGAGTGTAGCTGTTGCTTTATGTCTGTTGGTTGTGCTGTTCTTTTTGTGTCTCTTTCCAGGTGATGGAGCAGACAAAGAAGGTTTTATCACTCTCTCCCTTTTATCTCCTCTTTCTTTCACCTCTAATCTTTTTTTTCTTTTTTTTCACTTTTTCTTCTTCCTTTAGTCTCCCATTGTCATGTCCATATAATTTGAAATTCTCCTTGCAGGAATCATAATAAAGTTATTTACAAGCATAAATCAAGTGGAGCAATGGCGAAAGCTGTTTGCTCCACTTGTAAAAGCAAAATCTGTCGAGCTCTATCTGGCATTGAGACATCAATTCCTATTGCCACATTGCTAGACAGGACACTGGGAAAAAAAAAAAAAAAAAAAAAAAAAAAAAAAAATTGAAGAGTTAGATTTAGCAATTGCAAAAATGTCAAAAGGAAAATCCCCTGGATTGGATGGTCTAACAGTAGAGTTCTATATCCATTTTTGGAATGATATCAGACTCCTGCTTTATAATGCCCTGTTGGAATGTATTTCATCTGGCCATTTGTCCCCTACAATGAAAAGAGGTATTATTACCTTAATTCCAAAGCCCAATAAAGATAAGTTGTCATTAGACAATTGGAGGCCTATAACACTACTATGTAATGACTATAAACTGCTAGCTCACATCTACTCTGATAGACTGGATAAGGGATTATCAAATTTAGTTGATGAGTGTCAGTCAGCCTTTGTGAAAGGTAGAGTTATACACAACCATACTAGATTAATTATTGACCTGTTAGATTACAGAGACTTTATTCCTACAGACAGCTACATATTGCTCTTAGACTTTTTCAAAGCCTTTGACACACTTGAACACCCCTTTTTGCTTGAAACTTTACGGTATCTGGGCTTTGGAAGCAAATTTTGTGACTTAGTCAAAATGCTCTACACCGACATCAGTAGCATGGTCTCTCTAAACCCGGGAATAACTCCTGGTTTTGAGATATCATGCGGAATCAGACAGGGTTGTCCCATTTCCCCGAAGCTTTTCATATTAGCGACACAATTGCTGGCTTTATTAATCAAAAACTCCAATGATATACAAGGTATCACAATTTTCGATAGAGAATTTAGAATAAGTCAATTTGCAGATGATACTTGCATCCTTTTAAAAGATAAATCAATGATAGATAAAACCCTCAATAATATCTCCATCTTCTCTGAAGCGTCTGGTTTAACCCTTAATATTAAAAAATGCGAACTACTCCCTATTCATACATGTCCTGACCTGACATTGCCTCAGTTAAAGTTGTAACTGAAGTAAAATACCTAGGGCTGACAATATCATAAAACTTAATTAGAAGAGAAGATACAAATATTTTTAATCGTATTTTGGATATGAAAAAATCCCTTAGTCACTGGTTAATCAGAGATCTTACTATTTTTGGCAGAACTATTCTATCCAAAACTGAAGGTATTTCCAAACTGATTTATCCCTGTCACTCCTTGTATATATCCTCTAAAAACATAAATAAAGCAAACACAATAATCTTTCAATGTTTATGGAGGAATAAAACGCATTACATCAAAAAGTCTCAGTTGGTGAAAAACTATGATAAAGGTGGTATTAAAGCTCCAGATATTGAATCAATGATTGGCACCTTCAGAATTAACTGGATAAAATCTTATATGTTGCATCCGAATTCTATGTGGTTTCACATTCCAAGATCTTTGTTTAGCAAATTAGGAGGTTTAGACTTTATTCTAAAATGTGATTTTCAGGTAAACCGAATTCCAATCAAATTGTCCAACTTTCACAAGCAGATTTTGCATTATTGGAAAATGATATTCACCCACAGCTTTACTCCCCATAATTCAACCCTATGGAACAATAGAGTAATAACACTTAATCGTAAATCTATATTCAAAAAGGAATGGTTCAACAAAGACATTATTTATGTTACTGATTTAATGGATGATAACAGCGATTTTTTTAATTATTCCGACTTAAAAAAAAATATGATCTTAATTGTTCTCTAAGAGAATATAACAAACTGTGTAAATCGATTCCACTGCCTTTAATTCATTTGATTAAAAATTTTAGGTTATATAATAATTCCCCACCATTACTGCCCACATTGTTGATTGCACAATGCAATCTGCTTGATAAAAAAATGCAATAATAAATTAATTAGTAGTTTTTTCAAAGCCAGAAAATTTCATGATTATGATAGATTTATTCGGAAGGGAGAAATTGCTGTTAGTCCAGAAACGCTTGATAAAGCCTTCTCAAAATTTGTTAAATGGCCCATTTTACCTAAAGTTAAAGAAACTCACTTTAAAGTCATAAACAAAATTTATCCTATGGCAGAATTTTTAAAAAAAAGATTTGGTTTTGAGGTGGATCAATGTTCCTTTTGTAATAATAACAGTGAAACTCTTGAACATCTCTTCTACCAATGTCCTACTACACAACAGTTCTGGAATGAGATGAGAGATTGGCTTTCTTTGAAAATTAATGATGTGCCCCCATTTACATTATATGATGTCTTTTTTTATATGGACCATCTTCCTTTGCCTGTTTCTGACACTATTAACATCATCCTGCTATTGGGTAAATATCATATCCATTGTGCTAAATGGAGAAATGCTAAACCCTCCTTTCATTGGTTTATCAATGACTTTAAAACCTTTTTTTCATCTCTTAAAAAGATAAAAAAAGACAGACATGCCAAAAATTGAGTTTTGACCTCTCCCAACTTTTGCTATTCTAATTGCACCTACCGTTTTTTGTTGTTTATATTTCAATGTCTCCTATTTTTGATTTCGATAGTTGTCTTGACATAAATCCCCTGTTGTTTTGTATTTGCACTTTTGTATTGTAATTAATCTTCATTTGTTATATACATTTTGCCATCCTCTATGAGAGTCTTTTTCATGTCAATGTCAATTGCTTAATAAAAAAAAAAAAAAAAAAAAAAAAAAAAGTTCAGTCAGAGAAAAAAAAAAAAAAAAAAAGTGGAGGCACGCTACAACAGGCACCACGCCAAGGTGAGAAACATCATCGAGCGTGCCTTTGGTGGTCTGAAGACACGTTGCGTTCCATCTTCTTAAGGGCGTTGGAGGTCAGCCTGATGTTTGCCCCAAAAGTAATCGCCGCCTGCTGCATCTTCCACAATATTAGTATAGAGGCAGGGGACCAGCTGGACGTGGAGGACGAGGAGGTGGACCCAGAGGAGGACGACCATCCGGCGGCTGAAGACAGGGAGCTGCTCCAACTGCTGCATGTTTAAGTTGACATGACTACATGTGACCTAACGTAGATT
The DNA here is from genome assembly GCA_037039145.1 of Fundulus diaphanus. Taxonomy (NCBI): domain Eukaryota; kingdom Metazoa; phylum Chordata; class Actinopteri; order Cyprinodontiformes; family Fundulidae; genus Fundulus; species Fundulus diaphanus. Next base: position 44,659,132 of record CM073127.1, on the reverse strand, counting down.
AGTTGTAGTAGTCATGTACACATGCTGCTTCATTTCATTTTTTTCACTACCTGTAAAAATACATAAAATAATCAGTAAATTAATTTCCATTCCAACTATTTTTAATTGTATGTTTGTAGGCGTTGTCTATTTGTATAAGATGTTAATAGAAGTTATTTCTTTGTTTTAAACCACGTTAGTAACTGTTAATTTGTTAAATATGTTACACCTTCATTGTGTTCCAAAGTTAAAACATTTGTCTAAAATAAATATCTGTATTTTTTTTCATATATTGTTACTATTGTTTTCTTTCCCTCTTTCTTCTCTCAATTCTTCGTGTCCTCACTCAGAGGAAACTCACTTAGATAGGAAAAACATTTATAGAATTTATTTATTTATTTATAGATTTTATATTAGGGCTGGACGATATAGAAAAAAGCATATTGATAAAAAAAATGCATATTGATCGATAGATAATTATCAAAAAGATTTAAAACCTGGCTCTTATAATATTGCTAAATGACTTACTTTTAATATATCACACACAAACACTCAATCCCGATTAAATTCTTATTTAACCAACATTTTTAACCATAACTGATTTTTTTATGAAAAATGACTTAACTTAAGAGACCTGGGTGATGTTATTAAATACTGACAAAGAATAAACTAAAGTGACCAGCGCTGTTAGAGAAAAACTTGCAGCCCGGAACTTTATATCGCGAATCAAGAGTGGCGAGTAGTTGTTTGAAGCCAGGTTTTTCAACTGCAGACAACAGCAGCATATCCATCACTATGAAGCACGTTACTGCATGCCTGATGTCCTTACGCCGCCAGGACGCTTTGTCATTTTATCACAAAGAAGGGAGCCCAGCTTAGCTGCTATACCTGCTTTGTTTTGGAAGAAGTTCCATAAGATTCCTAAGAAGATGACGCGGAGTCGCGCGGGGCTAAAACGGCTCGCGCTGCTGCAGGTGTGAGCGGCTTACGTGATGAAACAAGTTGGTTGCGTTACCAGACTTTGTTTTTACCGGTTCCTTGCCAAATTTAAAAATCATTGGTTTATTTCTGTCAGGCTGGCGAACTAGTAAAACCCCGTTTTGGGACAATTATTCACGTGCTCTGTGTTGTGGTTTGAGAGGGCGGGCTTTGTGACGGTGTGCCTGGGTCCGCGATTACAATTGGTTGAGAGGAAGCAGTGACTGCAGCATCAACTAATATAATAGGCTAAGAGGAAGGAAGGAAAACTGTCTCTATAACCAACTTTTATCGACCCTTTTTTTCCCCTTATTGTGCCACAAGTCTTTCGACTGATATATATTGTTATTAAATTATCGTCCAGCTCCATTTTATATGCTGCTGTCATCCTTGGGAGACATTTACAATTTATTCCAGCAATTATTGAGTTAATAAAGCAACACGCATCAGCCTGATAAACACAAAACAAACACCAACTCTGTAAATAGGGAAGCTTAAAAGTATAATGTTCTCGCCTCAAACGATCTGAAAACGTACTTTTGAAGAACAACAGCAGAAAAGGGAATGTTTAACTTACCACTGTGAGCTCTGCGCTGTCTGGAATGAAGCTGCAGCCGCGGTGCATTCAGAGACGGTCAGTCTGAAGAGCGCATGCGCGGCTCCTATCTTCGCACTCTGTGCTCCGTTAACCAGCCTTGGAAACCGTGACGTCAGACCACTGTTGTGAATTCGTATTCTCAAAGAAAAAATCCGTATTCTCAAGCAGCCGCTGCTGTTTGTGTTCATGAAGAATAAAGCACAAATTTAAACTTGAAATTTGTATTTATTAGTTATTGAAGTTGTAACTATTTAAATTGTATGTTGTATCTTTTGAATGCGATTTAAATTATTATGAGTTTACAAATGTTTGTTATGCACAACTTCTGACTAATATGGACACAACTATCCTTTTATGTACAATTCTATTTAGGAAGTGATCTTACCCCATAAATTTTACTTGCATTATTCTTCAATTGTCCTCCTTACATATTTTAATATGATCTGCTTTTTCACGCCATCCTTCTCTGTGGGTAATTTTAAACTTAAAAGGATTGATGGTGTACAAAATCAGCTCACTATGGTACATATTCAGCCAACATACTTCACTAAGAGCAATGTGCTGTAAAAGCAAAGGTTTTAGTAAATAATTATTTTGTTTGAAGTTTCAGAAAAAGCTGTGGATTATACAAAATGATGTCAGGAGGCTGGCGACAGCTGAACCCAGTCTAAAGGAAGCCCACCAGGTGATAAAAAGGGACCCAGAGCTGGTTCCTATGGGCTGGAAGACTGGATCCTGGCAGAGTGGAACCAGGAGTCTGGACCCTGCAGGTTAGAAGCCACAGTCACCTGGCTAGAACCCTGCCTGTGAGGCTCTGATTGTTGGTGGCTCGACCACTGGAGACCACGAAGGAACTCTGAAGGTCTCACAATATTAAGGAGTTCTGAAGACTTCAGAATAAGTCTTGCGACTTTTTCTCACCAAAATTTGACTTAATGATCACAGTATAGTTTTTTATGCTCAATGTAAAAATTTTACTTTGGAGGTTTTGCTAATTTGTGATTTCACCACATCCTGATTTTGTTTAAACAAATTGGTCCTTTCATTAATTTACATTTTTACAGTTTTTCTTACAAAAGAAGATATCTAACTTTTTTCAAAACAATATTTGATATTTGCTGTAAATGTTAAGATCTCTTGAAATTGAAGTCAGAAATTTATGAGAAGCACACCGTGATATTGTATAAATATAAATTGATAAACAGCAAATATATATGTAATTAATCCAAACTGCCTAAAAAAACAGCAAAACAGATCGGTTTAAAGGGGCATATTGTGGTGACAACGAACATTTTTCAAGGAACTTTGGTGATTTGATTTGATTTTATCTACAATAGCCATAATACACTGGCTTAACCTCAGTTATCTGTATTTTCAAAAACTTGAAATTACTTGAAATTGCCTTTGTCTCACTCTAAATGGGAAATGTCTAAATTCATGTGCTGGAGTCCTCACCTCCATTCCATTTAGACTTTTACTGTTTGAAGACAATGCACAAAGTCTGAGGACCATTATTTCCCACTCATGCAAAGTGAATATTAAACACCATCAGTAATGAGCTGTTTTCCAAGAAATTAAGGATTTGGAACAAGAGTATGCCTGAAACTTGCTTTCAGAGTACACTTCAGTCATTCAAATATACCCCTACTCTCAGTGACAAGAGAGATGGAAAAAAATATAACTACGTTGGAAAAATAATCATACAAATTCTTGTAATACCTTAAGTGTCATATTTCACGTATTTTGTTTAGAAAAAACTTCTTGTACATGAAAATGTACAAGATTGGTTGTTTGTCTCTCTGTGTTGCCCTGCGACAGACTGGCGACCTGTCCAGGGTGTACCCCGCCTCTCGCCCGGTGAACGCTGGAGATAGGCACCAGCACCCCCCGCGACCCCATGAGGAATTAAGCGGTTTGGAAAATGGATGGATGGATGGATGGCACCAAGTTGTTGTTTGCTAGCTGCTTAAAACTTGAAAACGAAGAAGAAAATTAAGAAGAAAGTAGCAGCTGTATATAGCTTAGCATGAAGATGTCTATAGCAAAAACTATACAGAACATGTGCCTATTGCGTTCATAATGCACAAAGCATGTGCAGCTTCTGTGTGTAGATTCATTTTGACAGCCCTGTGTACTGTATATAGACAACCATATGAGCGTTATTGTTACCAAGTCTGCCCTGAATGCATCAGTTTTCTTGTCCAGTTTTGTTCTTTTACATCTGTTACCCTCACAGATTCCTGCTGTTAAGCTTGGATGCACATTTACATTTCAATAAAGGTTACTGATAACATACCTCTGAAGTTTGACTTTTTTCATCATTACAACATTGCATTACTTACTGGCAACAATTCATCATATCTGCTCCATGAAACATGTTAATGCTCGGTAGTACACATGTTTTTTTAATATATATATATATATATATATATATATATATATATATATATATATATATATATATATATATATTGGCCACATGTGCCGATCAAACATGTAGCCTAGTTCATAATTTTTCAACATTAACATCTTAATATCACATTATAGTCATTATGAGTTTTAGAAAAAATATATTTTTTGGAGTGGGGGGTGGAGTAGTGAACTGTGAAATATAAATATTTTTGACATCTCTGACAATGACCATAGTTGCATTTTGTAAGGCTAAAAACACCATCCTAACTGTAATAGTATGGGCGTGGCAACATCATGTTGAGATGAGCTCATCAGAGAGATGAGCTTGGGTCATACACAGAGCAGGCAGGCAGAAGAAGACAGACAAGTCCAAAAGGGCTGGGTATGAATTGTGGTCAGAAACAGTCCGGGTAGTATCCAGAGAATCATAAAGCCAATGAGGTGACCAAGTGATGGCAAGGCGAAACAGGGAAATTCAAAGAACTGATACTTGATTTAAAAAAACAAACAAAAAAAACACAATGGCTTTCGACAATCTGGAAGAGACTGGCTATGAGAGGCACGTTTGGAATGAGGGCAGGTAATTGGGAGAGAGACAGGTGAAGCTGCTCACTCTAATTAGCTGAGTGGAGGGGAGAGAGAGAGAGAGAGAGAGAGAGAGAGAGAGAGAGAGAGAGAGAGAGAGAGAGAGAGAGAGAGAGAGAGAGAGAGAGAGAGAGAGAGAGAGAGAGAGAGAGAGAGAGAGAGGCAAACAGTGAGCCAGCCCAAAACGCAAGATGACAGGCGAAACAACAAAGGCAAAAACAAGTCAATAACAGTGGGAGGCAAGTTTTTTAGTTCTTTGGAGACCAGGGGCCCGTTCTTCGTACGTCGCTCACTCAGTTAGCTAGATTTGATTGTTGACGTTTTGGCATGATCTTGGATCGTTTGGTTCTTCGAAACTCATCCTGGACTTGCTGTCATAGCAACATGTGCACAAGCTTAAGCCTGCTGGCGAGCAGGCTTATTTCATGTAAACAGGATTAGATTGCGGCTTTACAGGCGGAGGAGATAGGGAATTCTGTCGTAGCCATGTCTTGTCCATTGTTACGACAGCAACCTGTTGCGGAAGGTGCAAGAATAATTTCAGAGCTTTTCGAATTAATCGCGTATTGCGCAATAGACAGGATCCTTTAGCGCAGCACGACAGTGTAATTGTAGACAGATTTTTCTTGGTGGCTGTTATAAACAGAAAAACACATCATTTAACAGTGGCTTTTAAAGAGAAAAAAGTGGTGTTAGAGCCATAAATAGAAAATATTTAAATTATTTGTATGATGGTTTGCTTTTTATTTTTATCATATTCAGTAAGAAGAGTTGTTCAGGCCATTTTATTGTGAAGTTTAGTTTTACTTTGAAAGGCTTGCTTCCTGTCGAGCCGTATATTGTATTAGAAAAAACTATGGATGGATTATCTAGACACGGAGCAATACAGTTTTGACCATGTAAGCTGTGTATGACTTGGAAAAGGAAAAACTTCATTTTTTTAGAGATAAAGAATTTTTAGTTAAAATTCCTGGTTTGCACGCGTCCTTTACTTCCAGTGTCTAAGGATTGACACCTATATTGGATCTGTTGCCATAACAAGTGGCTTTTTAAAATACAGTATAATAATTAAAGGCTACCATTTTGTAGAATATTCTTGTACTTCACTTTTACTTGTCCCCATGTTCTACTGGGTCCTGTGGAGGCTCTGACATAAAAGAACAAAGTAAATATGAAATTATTAAATGCAAAAATACATACTGTAGAAAGTGATAGATACAGTTGTGGTCAAAAGTGTACATACACTTATAAAAAAATCATGTTATGGCTGTCTTGAGTCTTCAATAAGTTCTACAACTCTTATTTTTCTGTGATAGAGTGATCGGAACACATACATGTTTGTCACAAAAAACAGTCATAAAGTTTGGTTCTTTCATAAATTTATTATGGGTCTGCTGAAAATGTCACCAAATCTGCTGGGTCAAAAATATACATACAGCAACATTAGTATTTGGTTACATGTCCCTTGGCCATTTTCACAGCAACTAGGCGCTTTTGGTAGCCATCCACAAGGTCCTGGCAAGCTTCAGGTCAAATGTTTGACCACTCTTCTTGACAGAATTGGTGCAGTTCAGCTAAATGTGATGGTTTTCTTGCATGAACCTGTTTCTTTAGCACTGTCCACATGTTCTCAATGGGGTTTAAGTCAGGACTTTGGGAAGGCCATTCTAAAACCTTAATTCTAGCCTGGTTTTGTTATGATCGTGAATCAGGCAAACCCAGTATTCAAACCCAACAAGTGAGGTTAAGGCAAAAAACAGGATTTTAATAATGAAAACAGGAACAGGCGGGCTCAATAGTCAAAAGGGCAGTCCAAAATCCGGTACACAAAAAGCAGTCCAAAATAGGCAGAGGTACAGACAGGGCAAAGCAAGCTCGGATAACCATAGGACAGAAACTAGTCGGTAAACCGGTAAATCAGTCAGACAGGGCAGGAAAAACAGATCAGGGAACAGGCTGGCTCAGAATCAAAAAGGCTCTCGGGTTATCGTCAACAGGTCAATCAGAATAAAGAATGCTGGAACTAAACTCACCGTGGCTCGTTAAATGATCTGGCAGATAGCAGAGGTTTGTGGCAGGACTATATAGGGGAGTGAGCAGGTGAACAGGAGTGAAGGCTAATTATAAGTGAGCAGGTGGATCTAATCAAGGAAAAAAAGCTGACAGATTGCTGAGGGGAGACCGAACAGAGCTGATAAAGTGACAGGTGGAAAACAGGTAACCTAAACAGAAAAACATGTCTAAATCAAAACCAAACAAGACCCCAAAATCAGAAACTTAACTAATAAATCTGATAACATAAACCAAGACAAAACCCAAATCGTGACAGGTTTAGCCATTCCTTTACCACTTTTGATGTGTGTTTTGGGTCATTGTCTTGTTGGAACACCCAACTGCGCCCAAGACCCAACCTTCGGGCTGATGGTTTTAAGTTTTCCTGCAGAATTTGGAGGTAATCCTCCTTCTTCATTATCCCATTTACTTTCTGCAAAGAACCAGTTCCACTGGCAGCAAAACATCCCCAGAGCATAATACTACCACCACCATGCTTGACAGTAGGCATGGTGTTCCTGGGATTAAAGGCCTCACCTTTTCTCCTCCAAACATATTGCTGGGTGTTGTGGCCAAACAGCTCAATTTTTGTTTCGTCTGACCAGAGAACTTTCCTCCAGAAGGTTTTATCTTTGTCCATGTGATCAGCAGCAAACTTCAGCCGAGTCATAAGGTGCCTTTTCTGGAGCAAGGGCTTCTTTCTTGCACGGCAGCCTCTCAGTCCATGCCGATGTAAAACACGCTTGACTGTGGAGACTGACACCTGTGTTCCATCAGCTTCCAAATCCTTGCAGACCTGCTTCTTGGTGATTCTTGGTTGACTCTTGACCATCCTGACCAATCTGCTCTCGGCAGCATGTGATAGCTTGCGTTTTCTTCCTGATCGTGGCAGTGACACAACTGTTCCATGCACTTTATACTTGCGTATAATTGTCTGCACAGTTGCTCTTGGGACCTGTAGCTGCTTTGAAATGGCTCCAAGTGACTTCCCTGACTTGTTCAAGTCAATAATTCGCTTTTTCAGATCCACACTGAGTTCCTTTGACTTTCCCATTGTAGCTTTTGTAGCTGAGTCTAATCACTGGGTCAAATGAGCCCTATTTAAATGGGCTCATGAGAAGTCAACAGCTGTAGTCAATCAGAATCACTTAGAAGAAGTGAAGAGGCCATGACATGAAGCTAATTTGATTGACACAACTCGCTACATCACCAAAGTTGACAAATTTTGTTGCTGTATGTATATTTTTGACCCAGCAGATTTGGTGACATTTTCAGCAGACCCATAATAAATTTATGAAAGAACCAAACTTTATGACTGTTTTTTGTGACAAACATGTATGTGTTCCGATCACTCTATCACAGAAAAATAAGAGTTGTAGAACTTATTGAAGACTCAAGACAGCCATAACATTATGATTTTTTTACAAGTGTATGTACACTTTTGACCACAACTGTACATCTACCTATGCATTTAATCTGTCTGCTACTTTTTACAGCCCTCTCTCCTGGCTTTAGCAGACTTTGAGGTGTTCCCTGTCATTTTAATTAATGACTCAAAATTCGGCATAACCTTCCATTAAAAGCTCTTGTTCTGCTTGGGAGAAAAACTGCGCGTGTTCTTTGGCCATGCTGAACAGCCAATAGCAGCGTTCTGATCTTTGTTTCTACTATCGACACATATCCCCTTTTAAACCGACGCATGAACGCGCAGTTATCTCAGATAGCTCAATCCAGCCATACTAATCATAAACAACAGGTGTGTTCGAAGACCCAATTAGTCGGATCATGATTAGCCCAATGATATTATCTTGGATGTGTCATTTGATCTTGGATGTTTTAAGCAACGTACGAAGAACGGACCCCAGGAGGAGGAACTTGTATTGAACCCTGAATTAAACTGCCAGCCAGTGAAGGTGATGTGAGAATAGAGCATAAGCAGTTCTGCAGCTCAGTGATGAACCATGTGTAACCAGGAAACTGACCTATCATTTAAGAAAAGAAGTTTCTTGTGTGCACAATAAAAAAAAGCATTTATTTGATTTTTCATGTGTACTAAAAATATTTCTGGGGCTCATGCAAAACTATCTTGTGAGCACAAATAACTATGGGTTTGGGACCTCTGGGATTATCTACAATTCTTCTTGCCGGTATGATTCCTGGAACACTATTTTAATTAAGTACTCTAAAAATGCCATAGAAATATTTTAGCTGATCAACAACATTGCAATCCTGCCCCTACCAACCCTCTGGAGACATTGAAAAGGGCAAAGCAGGTTCAGAAAAGTAATTGAACGGTCCTAATTCCATACAAAGCCATTAAATAACCCCAGCGTCACCAGCGTGTCTGAATGAATTAATCATTCCTCGCTATTATCCAAAAGCCCTTAAAATCACGTCAATGGCTATTACTTAAATTTTTTATTTACATACTACTGAGAACTCTGATATGAATCTCAAGAAAATCTACATTTTTATTGGATGAATGCTTCAAACATACATTATGAAATAGTTAAGGTTTTTCACTCCCTGGTTTTATCATTAGGACTCTTGTTTGTTGCACTCTTAGATTCATGAAGTTTAATTAGGCTCTTGTTGAGATATGGTGAAGCAGTGTGAACACTAGAATGGACACAGTCCATTACAACCTTATGTACCATTGTTAAAAGGGGAGTCTCCATGTTCTCCTTTGATGGCAGACAGTGAGGGCAGGCATTTTTGAAAATAGCTCCAAAAAGTCTTTGTCACAATTTGTTGAGGGGAACCCAAACACACACACACACACACACACACACACACACACACACACACACACACACACACACACACACACACACACACACACACACACACACACACACACACAAGGAGCTAGTTGTTATGCAGGTTTATTGAAGTGAGATGATTTGACAGGAGGAAACCGGAGTCAGTTGCTGGAGAGGGTGAATACTGAGTGCGGGACCAGGAGGATGGGAGGAAGCAGGAGGTGCAGACGGGAGCAGGAGCTGGAGGATCGGAGGGAGATCTTGGAGATGCTGGGCTGCTGACAAACCAGAGATGCAGAATGAGACAGTTCTTAGGAGAGCAGGGCCGCTGGAGTACAGGCAGTGTCCGAAATTAACTTCCTGATTCACCGGCCAAGTATGCCGGTAGATGTAAAAATCAACCGGCCAGGCATATTTTTTAAAATATGCCTGGCAAAATATTAATCCTGACCAGACCTCAATTTTTATAAAAATTAAGAGTGAGAATATGTTAATTTTCGGGCGCGTGGGGGCGTGGCTGACTGGACCATGAAGGAGAAATCTTTGTTTCTTGACTTTCATAAGCAAATATTGTAGATTATAAAAGACACAATATGAATTATCAGATTCACATTCAGGCAATAAAAACCACTACAGATTATGATTATTCTATCCGTGTTGGTCTAATTTGTGAATGAGGCTGCAACACTTAAAGCATGCAGGGGTTCGCGCTGCGTCTTTACGCGTGATCCAGCTGCTGGATTTTACCCTCGTGCGCTGCGCGCAAGGGATAAGCAGTGGGGAAAATGCATAAATAAAGACTGTAAAGGGCTCCTTTAGGGAGGAGAGAAGAAATAATTGGTCTGAGCTGCAGCCCCCGATGTTACAAGTTCCTTAAAATGACCCTGTGCGCACCTAAATTACATGTAATGTAATTTTGCGCACCTGAATTCAAGGGCAAGGCAGCAGCCCACCGAGGCACCTCTGGCTCTGTGTCGTTAAAAACAAAAGAGCATGAAACACAGCTACTGACTCTCCTATTGACTTTAATTGTGACATTTTGGTACGAGTGGAAGGACATTAAACATAGTGATTCACGTTTTGAAGGCTGGCCGCTGATAAAAGCCCCTGGGTCCGAGGGAGGGTTTGGCGCAGTAAGAGCGGTGAAGCACAGAAACACAGCGCATGCAGTTAAATAAAAATGCAGGATAAATAAGAACGAAACTTATAAACAGACTAATTGGCGTTTTAGACTGTATCTGGTTAGCAGAACTGTTTTCTGATCCAGCGTGCAGCCTTGACTGGTTCTGAATGTGAAAGAAGCTGAACCAGCTCCGCAGAAGGCGGGTCTAGACTGAGCTCTGGATGGACAGAGCTGTGAATGGATCATCCGCAGCCCAGATGGGTTTTGTTATTTTTGTGTTATTTTTAATTTATTTGGTACAAACATTTACTCGCCATGTGGCAGCTAGCTCTCTGAAATTCACTCGCCAAACGGGAAATTTACTCGCATTTGGCGACTGGCGAGTGTTAATTTCGGACCCTGAGTACAGGCGCAGCAGGAGATCCAGGCAACAAAGCAGCGAGCAAACTTGGAGCACAGGAGTAGCAGGCAGTCCAGCAACAGAGCAGAGGGCAAACTTGGAGCACAGGGGTGGCAGAAAATCCAACAGCTAGCAGAGGCTTTACTTGAGGCACAAAGAAGGCAGAAATACAGCAGCTAGCAGAGGCCTTACTTGAATCATAGAGGTGGCAGAAATCCAGCAGCTAGCAGAGGCTTTACTTGAGGCGGAGGTAGCAGGAGATTCAGCAAGGAACAAACTAGGCTGACAGACATGGAGTGAGTGGAGACTGATGAGAACGGGACTAGACAGGCGTGGTGTAGGTAGAGACTGAAGACGAGCCGGCGGGGAAGAGAAGACGCTTATGTAGGGAGGCTGGCAGGTGGAGTGAATTCTGACTAATTAGTGCCTAACAGGTGTGACTGATTGCTGAGGAGTGGAGGGTGAGCTGAGTGAGAGGAGGAGGAACTGACAAATAACAGGAAAAAAAGCCAGACCAAAACTGAATCATGACAGTCTTCCTAAAAAGTTAAATTGGTTTCCTTGTAGTCTTCTCTTAACACAGGTACAGAAATAAACCTTTTTAACAACTACAACAACAGTTCATTTCTTATCTACCAAACTTATGTTTGGGCAAAAGGGAAGCATTATTATAGTATTATTATAATATATTAAGCTAGTCACAGTCTGATTGGACAGTCTTTCCATTTCCGTTCCACTACAGTCTGCTCATAGTCTTGTACTGTCTCATCCTTCCCCTCACTGGGTTCTAGGAAATGCTCCCAGAAAGTAGACTAGACATCTCTTGAGACACCTTTACTGTGTTATTGTTCAATGTCATTTCTAAGCTCAGCATGAATGATGGATGTCTGAAGACAGTGATGAAATCTTGAACTACATTTCTCTACTTCAGTTCAACGCGGTGAGCGTTTTTCTTAGGTTTGGTGAAGGTTTGCTTACGTTTAGGATATGGGCCCATCGTTCAAGTTCAATGCTGTGAAACATTTAGATGATGCAACCTATAAATCCATCAGAGTTAAAGGCACACTATGCAACATTTTTCAGTTAATTAATGTGTTCCATACCGTTTTGGATGATTAAATGAGTCATTTCAGGTTGAACAAAGGTTTTCTTGGCCGCCCTGGTGGTCTGTGGGGGAAATACCGCACTTGCAACTGCAGGAGCCCTCGGCCCGCGCCCACAGGCTCAGAATCTCGTGCGAGATCGCGAGAGTCGGTCTTGCTTTACGGCGAGAACATGTTTGTTGCTAGCGCAGTGGCGATATCTGTGCAGTTATCATGGCGGAACCAGCGATAAAACAACGAAAGCCCATGTCGGAGCAGGCAAGAAAGAGGAAAAGGGCTGTGGACAGAAAGAGGAGTCGTACACGGGTGAACATCGGGCAAGCTTTTTCCGAATGGCGACAGCTAAAAGAAAAAGAAGACTGCAAGGCTGACGCGGACCTCGCGTTTCTGCTGATGCGATTGTAAGTAACATTGTAGGGTTTCCCTCACGCTACCGCCTCCCAACATTCCAAAAAAAAAACCTAACTCGATATGCGCGCAAAGCTTGTCTCCCCCGCTCCGCCTCCACCGGTCGCTCCGCCGGTCGCGCAAAGCTTGTCTCTTTCCCCCGCCCGCCCGGTCGCTCGCCCGCCCGGTTGCTCGCTCGCTCCGCCGGTCGCGCAAAGCTTGTCTCTTTCCCCCGCCCGCCCAGTCGCTCCGCCGGTCGCGCAAAGCTTGTCTCTTTCCCCCGCCCGCCCGCTCCGCCGGTCGCTCGCTCCGCCGGTCGCGCAAAGCTTGTCTCTTTCTCCCGCCCGCCCGCCCGCCCGCCCGCTCCGCCGGTCGCTCGCTCCGCCGGTCGCGCAAAGCTTGTCTCTTTCCCCCGCCCGCCCGTTCCGCCGGTCGCTCGCTCCGCCGGTCGCGCAAAGCTTGTCTCTTTCCCTCGCCCGCCCGCCCGCCCGCTCCGCCGGTCGCTCGCTCCGCCGGTCGCGCAAAGCTTGTCTCTTTCCCCCGCCCGCCCGCTCCGCCGGTCGCTCGCTCCGCCGGTCGCGCAAAGCTTGTCTCTACACCCCCCCACCCCCCGCTCCGCCGGTCGTCCGGTAAGCAAATTCCTAGGGGAAACACTGCATTGGAATGGTTTCTCTCTCTCTGTGTGCATGTTCATACTTTCACTGTGTTAGTCATTGTTTGTACTGCCGTGTTTTCGACTTTTGTATTCGTTGCGTTCGCCTGTCTGCTAAGCTCAAAACAACGAAGAAACCAGGAGAACAGCTGAGCATATTTACGACAGTGCACTTTTACTTTCGCCCTCTGGGGGGCGCCTCGCTGGAAAATCAATCCCAGTTGCATAGTATACCTTTAAATGGGTCTATTTGTTTGGGCATTTATAAATAAATTAAGTCAGATGTGTGTGTGTGTGTGTGTGTGTGTGTGTGTGTGTGTGTGTGTGCGTGCGTGCGTGCGTGCGTGTGGTGTGGTGTGTATAATTTTTTTTCAGACGAACAGGGGCAATGAACGAGGGCTAAAAAAAAATTTCACATCACAAAAGTTTATATCAGACTCCGAGGGCTTTGATATCAGTTCCTTTGCGAGTGGTATGAGCCATGTTACATGAATTAGTTGCCCTTCATGAGTCACAGATAACAAATAATGAGGTAATAATGATTTGAGGCTTTGTTTACAGAAATGTGCATTTAGATATTCCTGGGATATCTTTAGAGATTCCTGAGAAAATAGGCAATAACAGTAGTGTGATTGTAACATATGATGGATTTAAACATATTTAACATTAGATGAATGGTAACATATGGTTCAAATGTGTTGAACATTGATGGACGGACTCTCAGCAGGGGTCTGTCGCCCTCTGCTGAGGAACTGCGGCACAGTGCACGATTTTACCATGTAAATGTTGGACCACAGTCTCCTATCAGGGGTTAATAGCCCTCACAGCTCTGTGAAAGAAGCTGTTTCTAAGCTTAGTAGTTTTGGATTTAATGCTTCTGAAGTGTTTACCTGATGGCAGAGGGGCAAACAGTGCATTGCCTGGGTGGGTGGGATCAGTGTAGATGCGTCTGACCCTTCTTTGGACTCGTTCTGCATAAATTGAACCCAAATTCTGATGGCATCACACAATACCCTGCGCTGTTTTCACCACCCATGCTAAATCCTTCTTCTCCTGCACTGTGCAGCTCTCATACTATACAGTTATCCTGAGACATAGGATACTTTCTATGGTCGCTCTATAGAAATTATTTAGCAGCTTAGTGGAATAACCAGTCAGTTTCAGTTTCCCAAGGAACAAGAGCCGTTGTTGGCCTTCTTCACCAGGTGGGAGGTGTTCAAAGTCTAGAACAGGTCAGAGGAGATGTGAATGCCCAGGAACCTAATGCTGCCCACGCGCTCCACCACCTCCCCCTGTATGCAGGAGGACTGAACACATCTGAACACCCCTGGAAATTGGCACATGCATATATATCCACTCCCTTTGCTCCAAAACCTTCAAAAGTCCCATAATCAGTTAAAGGAAGTCCACCTATGTGCAATCTAACGTCACAAATAGACTTGATCCGTACTTCTGACGGGCAACGGAGGAGGGTTCTCTGTCATGCCATAGCACCAATGTGCTGGTAGGAAATGCCCCATTGACTAGAATGGAGACCCGGCTCCGTGCTGTTGAAAAACCAGCAGATAGCTGCCCCTTAGCTAGCATGTAGCAGCAGAGATTAGCTTCACGTAGCGGCCCCCCAGCAATACCCATGCAGCAGGGTAACCAAGCCGGCTGGGTGACAATACGCAGGGAGCATAGCTCTAGATCTCAGCCCAAGGTCACCACCAACCTGTCTGCATTTCTAACAGATTTCCCCCCACTCAGCGGCACACCCGCTGCGAAGTCGACTCTGGTCATTGGCAGCTCCATAGTCAGAAATGTGGCACTAGAGACAACAGGGATTCTAGTCAAATGCCTGCCAGTGGCCACAATGGGTGACATCAAATGCCAAATCTGAAGTGCAGGAACAGAGAATGTGTTTTAAATGTGCTTATGTGTTAGAAACAGAGAGATGACACAGCAAAGAGATTTAAGATAAAATCGAGAGAGTCTGGAAAACCAAACCACAACCCACACTGCAGCAACAGAAAACAGGGAGTGACACAATATACCTTACCTTAATCTAAGGAGCTCAACAGCGATGTGTTGCCCCATCACCTGTTAACCCTTATATTCTGTAAAGAGGTCAGGACATTATATTTTTCCACTTATTAAAGTTTAGCAAATAACGTGGCATATAACAATCTCTTTCAGAGAAAATCCTGATTTAAAGAAATAACTTTAGCTGCCAGTGTGTAGATAGCAAAGGAACATTGTGTTCTATTGCCTTACCTAGTAAACTTATTTCAATTCTTACATTATAGTTTAGATTAGTTTAGATCCTTTCTCTTTGTGGTTAGATCGCCTGTATTATTTAAGATAATATCCTTCAATAGAGTTGAAAAACTGTATTTTTTTAGCTCTAAGGTAACATCTCCTTCTAATTATGTAGCTTTTTAAGTCAAATTTAAAATCCAAAACAGGGATTCAACCTTTTAATAACCACACAGTACCAGACAGCAAAATACTCTTTTAAAAGAAACCATGAACTGAGGTAAACCTAATTGAAGGAAAGTGACAGCCCATATTTTACATCCCCCTCACTATCTTTCGGACCCCCCCCCCCATCCTGTCAGCACGCACACACACACACACACACACACACACACACACACACACACAGCCCGTTCGAACTGCACAAGTGACCACGCTGCTGTAGTCGTCGCTCCTCTGTTTGTTTAAAACTTATAAAATAGCTGTACAATAATTCTACTGATTTAAAGGCATACTATGCAACATTTTTCAGTTAATTAATGTGTTCCATACCGTTTTGGATGATTAAATGAGTCATTTCAGGTCGAACAAAGGTTTTCTCGGCCGCCCTGGGGGTCTGTGGGGGAAATACCGCACTTGCAATGCAAGAGCCCTCGGCTCGCACACACAGAAGTCTCGCTTTACGGCGAGAACTCCATGTGTTTTTGCCCTGCCATTCACTATATGCACGCGCGAAAGCAACAACAAAGAACCGCGTGTTAACGTCAAATAAACATGCAAGCATATCGAGTTTTATTATTATTATTATTATTATTATTTTTTTTTTTTATGTTGGCGAGACGCTACCGCGGCGGCCGCGGCGAGGTGGCGGCCGCGGCTGCGGCTTGGCGAAGCGGCGGCTGCGGCTTGGCTAGGCGGCGGCGGTAGCGTCTCGCCAACAATAAAAAAAAGAAATAATAAAAAAAATAATAGTAATAATAAAAAAACTGGCGAGGCGGCGGCGGCAGCCGCGGCTTGGCGAGGCGGCGGCGGCGGCGGCGGCAGCCGCGGCTTGGCGAGGCGGCGGCTTGGCGAGGCGGCGGCTTGGCGAGGCGGCCGTTCATACCTTCACTGTGTTAGTCATTGTTTGTACTGCCGTTTTTTCCACTTTTCGTTGCGTTCGCCTGTCTGCTAAGCTCAAAACAACCGCGCCTGTCTTGACGGAGAAACCAGAACAGCTGAGCATCTTTACGACAGTGCACTTTTACTTTCGCCCTCTGGGGGGAGCCTCGCTGGAAAATCAACCCCGGTTGCATAGTATACCTTTAATATTAGATAAAGATCAACTATTTACTAAATAGGTCACTTCCCAGGTAACAGTCTTTTATTTGGATAATATAAAGCAATAATTATGAACACACCACACTTTTCAGATTTCTAAAAAATAACATGTCATATATCTTCTAATTTCTTTCCTGTTATTCAGAATAATAATATTTATTGAAATTAATGGTTACACTGTGGCAGAAAGTCTTTGGTTTCAAAGGGTTGACTTTTTGATTTGGTAAAGCACAAATTAAAGTACCAACACATTCACTTCTTCATCTTCTAATTTTCTTGATCCTCTGTGAGCTTTAGCAACAAGCCCATAAACAAACATTCAGGTATTAGCATCAAGCATTGTCAGACAGAAACGTGTCTGGAACAAGTAACATTTGACAGGAAAATACATCCCTACAGAAGTCAGATTATTTCCACATTAGATGTTTTTGGTGAGGTGAACAGACGCATTGATCAAGCGCTCTGTTGAAGCCGTCTTGCTTCCCCGAGTTCGTTAATTCGTGTGCAGGACTTAGAACAAAAACTCAGCCAGGACACAGCTCTTCAGTTTCACCTTCGCGAAGGGGAGAGCAGGTGCGCCCGCCGCATCTGTGGGCCGCAACTCTGACTCTGCCTCTCCCTGCCGTTCCAGCTTGTTTTATTAACTTCAAAAGAGTCACACGAACAAAATGACGCACACAGTTCCGTTATACTCCCTAACATCTGGTATACCATAAATGGAGTTGTTGTTCTCATTTCTTGGCTCGCTGGTGGCCTTGAAAACATTTATTCTGCTAATTGCTGACCTGGCCTTGAGACTCTCCTCCGGTACCTTGCACGAACAGCGCATTTTATCCTAATCTACTCCCATTCTATTTTGAAGCATATATAAGCATATGAAAGCATCTAAAAGCATATAAAAACATGTTAAACCTTCATACAAATGTATAAAAACGGATCAAAGTTAATACATTCCACAGCTCCCAACGCGATTGGCCATTTCCCCACCCCAGGGCAGTAATAACCTAAAAATGCTGAAAAACAAAGCAAATGTTGTAGGAGTTAGTTTAATTCAATTCAATTCAATTCAATTCAATTTTGTTTATATAGCGCCAATTCATGAAACATGTCATCTCAAGGCCCTTTACAAAGTCAAATTCAATCATATTATACAGATTGGGTCAGATTATACAGATTTGTCAAAAATTTCCTATATAAGGGAACCAGTTGATTGCATCAAAGTCCGGACAAGCAGCATTCACTCCTGGAGAAGCGTAGAGCCACAGGGAGAGTCGTCTGCATTATCCATCGCTTTGCAGCAATCCCTCATACTGAGCAAGCATGAAGCGACAGCGGAAGAAAAACTCCCCATTAACGGGAAGGAAAAACCTCCAGCAGAACCGGGCTCAGTATGAACGGTCATCTGCCTCGACCGACTGGGGGTTACAGAAGACAGAGCAGAGACACAACAAGACAGACAAAAAAGCACAGAAGCACACATTGATCCAGTAATCTGTTCTACATTAGATGGTAATAGCGGGTGATCTGTCTTCCCTGGATGATGTCACAGCTAACAGAACTCCAGACCAGGTGTACTTACTAGGAAGAAAAAAGAGAGAGAGCAAAAAGTTAAAAAATGACAACAGTCATTTCAATGCAATGCAATGCAAAACTGGAGAACAGTAGACTGGAGAACAGTAGAAACCACTAGAGTGAGAAAAATAGGCCCTGATGTCCTCCAGTAGCCTACGCCTATAGCAGCATAACTATAGAGGTAGCTCAGGGTACTCTAACTATAATATTTTTCAAAAAGGAAAGTTTTAAGATTAGCCTTAAAAGTAGACAGGGTGTCTGCCTCACGGACCAAAACTGGGAGTTGGTTCCACAGGAGAGGAGCCTGATAGCTAAAGGATCTGCCTCCCATTCTACTTTTAGAGACTCCAGGAACCACCAGCAGACCTGCAGTCTGAGAGCGAAGTGCTCTGTTAGGAACATATGGGGTAATCAGAGCTCTGATATATGATGGAGCTTGATTATTAAGGGCTTTATACGTTAGAAAAAGAATTTTAAATTATATTCTTGATTTAACAGGAAGGCAATGAAGGGAAGCTAAAATTGGATAAATATGATCCCTCTTGTTGATTTTCATCAGAACTGTTGCTGCAGCATTTTGGATCAGCTGAAGACTTTGAACTGCATTTTGTGGACTTCCTGATAGTAAAGAATTACAATAGACCAGCCTTGAAGTAACAAATGCATGGACTAGTTTTTCAGCATCACCTCTGGACAGAATGTTTCTAATTTTGGAAATATTCCTGAGGTGAAAAAAGGAATCTCTGGAATCCTGTTTAATATGGGATTTAAATGATATGTCTTGGTCAAAAATAACACCAAGATTTTTTACTTTATTACCAGAGGCCAAGTTAATGCCATCCAGATTAAGTAGGAGTTTAGTAGGAGTTACACAATTATTTAATTTTGCATGGATGTGAACCTGCTCCTTAGCACCTTAAATATATGTCTTTGGTCGGATTGCAAATTTACAACTTATTTTTGTCAGGGTTCTCTGATTGGTCGGTGTTCTAACTCTGCTCCACAGGTGGTTCTAGATGGCTGGGGGGCGTGGCCTACACCTGCGGCTCGTTTGGAGCCCATTCATACCTCACGTAAAAGACGGATACGGATACGTGTGGAGTGTTTCATACGTTCTAACCATCGATTTCGTCCGTATTTTGACACGAAAATTGGGAGCTTACGATTACGGACGAAACAGATCAATACGGAGCAATACTACCGGAAAAGGTGGGGGCGCTATTGAGTTTGTAGTACAAAATGTCAACAAAATCACGAAGAAGGTTATAATTCTGGGCTTTAAACAATGGCTTTAAACAATGGCGGGATTCGAGGAATGACTTGCGGAGCGTCGATCTCTTTTTTTACTTTTCTTTCGCTTACGGAGCAAATACAACAAAATCACGTCTTGGATCGTCGCTATGTTTGATCAATGACAAATTATTGGCGCCCAGCACTGCCACCTAGAGGAAATATTGGTTATTGCGCACATCAACGGACGGAGGTATAAAGGAGTCAACGGATAGAACGTACGGACAGAAATACGGACGTGAAGGCCACACGTAGGGTATGAATGGGCCTTTAAGGAAGACTCAGACAGATGGAAGACGCCTGAGCCTTACCCAGTCGTGTTACGACGTGGCCTCTGACCAGATCTTGGAAACCTGAACGGAGTTTTTTCATATCTCTGAAATCTGACTAATTTTGGATCTCCTGCTTTTTCTTAGTTTTTGTTTGGACTACTCACCCGCCTTGACGTCTCGCTAGACGAACCAGCTCCTAAGAATCCCTGAAGCTCAGATGTTGCTCTGGCGTTCCCCCTCTTACTCACTTGGTGATACCAAGCCGGGCCTGAGGTTCCCTTCCCTGGATTCTGCTGGTTCCTCCGCACTCTGGTTGCTCCATCTGTCACTCCTGCCTGACGTGGCTCGCTCCGGATCCCTCGCCGACTTACCAACAGTCCGCCCTCCAGCCGCTAACCACCAGCTATCCACCGTGAGCATTCGGTCTCAGAGTTCCCTTGTCACCACTTCCCCGGTTAGGTTTACCCAACTAAATGGTAAGCGGCTAGGCTTCTGGAGATTTCTCTCTGGTTCGATCTCTCTTAACAATTCTCCTTTTCTCCCCACAGTTTCTCCAGCACTGACGTTCAGACCTCGACAGATCCCATCAGCAGAATCGATCTCTGTAGTCTGAATTTAAAATAAACATCTTAAACTGCGCATTGTCTTCCGTATTGTGTCTGCATATAAAGCATATAAAAACCATGACAATTTTCTTCACTTTCAATAAGGTTTGTTGCTTGTTTCTTTCTCTTTTTTTTGCATGTGTAAGCTAAAATTTCTGGTAAAGGTATCACTACCAGCTAATTAAGTCACATATTCAACCATGCCTATGTGCCTTTTTTTCATTCTGCAGGTAACATATTTAATATAAGATCACCAGTCAATATTATCGTGAAGAGAGACAAATATATCTGTGAATATTTTAAAGTTATATTGTTTTAAAGTAGGCAAGACTATTATTTTATAGTGAACTTGTCAGACTTAATTACAACATCGAACAGACTAGTAACACACAGTGCATCAGAAAAAATATGCAGCAAAATAATAAACTGAAAATTATACATAAACTTATAAATCTTAGCTGTTGATCAAGAATTACTAAACACAAAGCTGTGTAGAAAATGCCTGCAGTTGTCTGCCAAGAGCGTATACCAGACAACCTGCTGTCACCAGAACAGTGCACATTAAAGGATGAGGTTTGGCAGAATGGTTGGTTTGGGATGACGCTATTTTAGTATTTCTTTTAATTGTGTTTGAAACTACAGTAAAGCTACTGCTAACAAGTCACAAAGCCATGTTTATGTGTTTTGGGTTGGTTATTTTAATGTTATGACAACTTCATGAGGGTTTTAAACACTGAATGTTCTAACATTTGTATTTTCCGATCCAGCCATTATATTGAAATTTGTCTGCGGTCCAATGCAGCGAGGAGTGCTCAGACTCCTACATCGGAGAAACTAAACAGCTACATAAACAACCGGAACACCAGAGACAATGATGTCCAGATTTTGGACAGGGTGAACAGATGGTTTGAAAGGGGGATGAAAGAAGCCATCTTGGTCAAAAGACAAAAGCCATCACTAAACAGGGGGGGAGGATTGAGCTTCCAACTCCCCAGTGTTTACAGCTCGGTCCTTCACCACATTCAAATAGATTACATCAGCATCTCATTATAATTCTGGTGACCAAGTACTCCACTCACACCAAGCAGTAACGTCTAACAACTCAGGACAGTGATGGTGGGTCATTGATTTACATCTGACTGAGAATGCACCTAGGAAGATGGGTCTCCATCACCTTAAAAACAGCAGCGTTCCAACTACAGGTTGCTCAACTGCGAGCCACCTGAATTTGCAAAAACTCCTGAATAGGTGTTGAAGCATTTTCAGAAAGAACTGCCTCTGATTTAAGTCTGTTTGCTGTTGCAATAACCTGGATAACTGAGAATTTGCACAGGGACAGACCAGAGGCTATTAGATTAAATATCAAATAACCTAAAATGTGACTTGTTTAAACTTTGCAGAACTTGAAGCATCCTCCACTCATTTTCAATGGAGAACAAAAATAATCATTTAAATAATATAAAAATTAAAACACACCAAAAGACAGAGCAGTAATGTCCTGAATGAGTTGAAAATTTTAATGCAATAATTGTTCAAATTGGTTCAAGTATGTGAAAGCAGTTAAGCACCAAAGATAGAAATCTGGAAAACAATAAGTGAGAATGGAGGGGAGCATTCTCACTGACTGAACAAGAAAAATTAAAAAAAGGGAATTTTTGAGAGTATATAGAGTCAACTTAGTGTCAAGATAATGGACAGCATGGAGGTGTAGAGGAGGAAGCTAGAGAGCAAGCTCCAGAAAAATATTTTTGCAGAGAACGTTTAGATTATTCAGTGTTTGCTACAAGCTACTGCATATCTTCTAAAAGTCTGTTGTGAAGAGTGTGATCTCTTCTGCCATCATCTGTTGGTGTTGCAACTTCGGAGCCAGTGACTTAAAAAAAAGCTCCACAAGCTAATAAAGAAGGCTGCCTCTGTTCTGGATACTGCTCTACAACTTCTGGAGATGATTATGTAAAGATGGATCCTTTATTAAATTAAGAACGTTAAGGAGAACCCTGAGGATCCTCTTTATCAGAACATCATACAACAACAACGTCTCCAGTCATAGGCTTCCTCAGACTCGCTATTAGACTGCTACAGAAGATCCTTCCTGCCCACTGGTATCAGCATCTACAAAAACTCCTGCATAATATGAGTTACAACTAAATTGAATTTCCCTTTAGGATTAAAAAGCATTTTTTAATTGAATTTTAATTAAACAAGATACACCTCTAGTAATAAGATAAGATGCACTTCAAAGCAAATCTAATCTAAACAGAGTGGAGCAAAGACAAGGCAAGTTCAGGCAACAGCTAAGAAAATGATTCAAACAAACCCTACCTACAACATCTATAAAATTAGGCAGGAATGATATGTTCCTATAGTTAACATGTACACATCGTGACCCTCTGACACTCGTTAGAGCTATGGTGTATATGATCTTATCTCAGCATTGTTACATTTCAGTTCTTTTTGTGGAAATGGTAAATTGCTTTCATTGTTGCTATTGTTCCCTCTGAAGAACAATAAAATAATGTAATTACACCGTAGAAACTGCTTCTGTGGGTTCACAGCTTGTAATTAGTTTGATTCTGTACAGCTGAATGTGGCAGGTGATGGAGTTTTGCTCTGTTCAGAGACCTGACAGAACCAATACGTTCCCTGTCTTATCACAGTATTGGGTCCATCATCCAGAGGTACTTCAATCTGAAAAACTCACAGAGAAAGAAATGGCAATTAGAAGGATTTTATTGACACAATATTTTAAGTCTTTGGCGCTCAGACCTCGGCAGGAACATTAATGCTGAATTATACTTTAATATGCATAAGTAGATGTATGAGAACAGGGATGTTCCCCCCCAGGTCTGAAACTGGTGGTGGAGTGGAGATAGAAGAAGTTTGTTCAGTCCATATGGTGATCTGTTTAAGATAGATGTCCAACTTGATAAACACAGGTTTGCATGAACTGTCCATGATGAGCAAGCTTAAAGCGACTGTGGAGAGGAAAAACTCCCCTTTGGGAAGAAACCTCTGGCAGAACCGGGCCCAACATGGTGGTCTTCTGCCGGACCAATAATGAGGTGATAGGGAGTGCTGAAGACTGAAGGGAGAAAACAGTCTGATGGGTTGAGGATGGAGGAACGTCTTGGAAGCTAGATGAACTCAGCTACGATGGTGGAGAAGGGGTTGGGGGTGGGTTGAATCGGACATCTGATTCAAAATCCGACATGCAATCCGTTTGCGCTTGCTGGTTAGCAGGCTGAGACGTGGATTTGAAGTTGCTTTTAAGATTAGCGCGGGATGCTGATTGGCTTCATGGAGGTGCGGTTCGTAGCTGATTGGCTCACATCAGAGGCGGATCAGACTCTGAATGGAGGCAGGCGATGAGTTTCTTCGATTGAACTTGCGCTTCAGCTTCATTTCAATCTGAAAAACTCACAGAGAAAGAAATGGCAATTAGAAGGATTTTATTGACACAATATTTTAAGTCTTTGGCGCTCAGACCTCGGCAGGAACATTAATGCTGAATTATACTTTAATATGCATAAGTAGATGTATGAGAACAGGGATGTTCCCCCCAAAAATGCCGAGGTCAGAGCGTCTGTATGCTCATAAGGCAGTGTGACGGGATAGTGATTTGAATGGGAGATTATTAGGTGAATGAAATGAAAGAAATGAACAAGGAGAAGTGAGCAGAGATGCTTTCTTGCGGAAGATGTCTTGCGTATGCTTTCTTGCGGAAGATGTCTTGCTTATGCTTTCTTGTGGAAGATGTCTTGCTTATGCTTTCTTGCGGAAGATGTCTTGCTTATGCTTTCTTTTTTTCTTTTTTTTTTTTCTCCCAGTGTCCTGTCTAGCAATGTGGCAATAAAAATTGATATCTTAATGCCAAATAGAGCTCGACAGATTTTACTTTCACAAGTGGAGCAAACAGCTTTCGCCATAATGCTCCGCTTGATTTGTGCGTGTAAATAGCTTTATTGTGATTCCTGCAGGGAGAATTTCAAATTATATGGACACTACAATGGGAAAGTAGGAGAGTAAAAGAAAAACAAGAAGAGAAAAAAAAGAGAAAGAAAAGGGTGAAAGAAAGAAGAGATAGAAGGAAGAGAATGATAAAACGTCCTCTGTCTGCTCCATCACCTGGAAAGAGACACAAAAACAACAGCACAACCAACAGACATAAAGCAACAGATACAATCGTGTAACACCTTGATACCATTGCTAAATCATATGTATTATTATTTAAGCTGACATGTGTAATGTGATACCTAAAAAAGAAAGTAAAAGAAAGTAAATAAATAAATTATAGCCTTTCTGTATATAAGTGAACATTTAATACCTGGGACCCAGCACCTGTAGGAGTTTGTGAAAGTGCACTAGTTTAGGTGAAAATTATCCAGAAGGAAATATATTCATAGTGATTGTGGAGAACCGAAGACCCACCTTCCCTGAGCACAGAGGCAGGAGTCAGGGGACCCGTAACCCCGGACTCCCAAAGGGGCCACCAAAGCAGTGCGCCCGAGAGGGGCCTTCACAGGAAATCTGCAACCCCCCCCCCCCCCCGAGGAAAGAGGAGAGACGACCCCGAGGAAATCCCCCAGCCACCGCAATGCCGACGCCCCCAAGAGCCGCGGGGACGAGCCCGTGGGCTCCGCCGGCAGCCGGCCGCGCTGAAGTGGTCCCGGCCATGGGCCCTGGGGGCCAGAGGCCCCAGGGGCGCCCCGCCCCCGCGGCAGGGGCCCCGGCCGCCCCCCGGGGGGCCAGGCCCCGCGAAGCCACCGCCGGGAATGGGCCGGCGCCCACCCGGGAACCCGCCCCAAACCCGAGGACCGCCAACGCGCCAGAGGGCCAAGGCGCCCGCCAACGCAGCGGAGGAGGGCAGGACGTGGGGGGATGGGCTCCGCACCTATCGGAGACTTGAGATGATCTTGAGAGAGGGAGCGGACCGGACCCGAACCTGGAAAAAAAAAAAAAAAAAAAAAAAAAAAAAAAACTCATTCACACCATCCCTCCCTTGTGTCCCACTCGCCACACACAGACACAAAAAAAAAAAAAAAAAAAAAAAAAAAGGACGCTGTACACACATTCCCACATAGTATTCACATCCAAACATCCCAAGTGTGGGGGGGGGGGGGGGGGTCACCACAATTCAACAATACCACTGCCTGTGCCCGACCCCCGGCCCCGCCCCCGGACCAGACGCCCCCCGGACCAGGCCCCCCAAAGAGGGGGGGCCGACATGACCCGTACGGGCCCTCCGACCAGAGCCCCCCCTCACCCACTATATACCTAATAAACCCCCTCCCACCCCGACCTTACCCTAGCCACCCCTGCCCCCCATCCCTTCCTGGGGAGAGCAGAGGCGTCAGCCCCAGATCCGGTAAGCCGCTGGCCAGCCGCAGCAGCCCCCCGTCAAGACCCCGGACACAGTGGCCCGCACCTCCTCCAGGCCCCAGACTCCATGCCGCGATCAGAGATCGGGGGTGTGCAAAAGACCCCCGATCCTCCCTACGCCCGCTCAGATGTTGTGTTGTTGCATGTTGATCTCAGGTGTGTTTAAAACTGGGAGCACCGAAGGGGGTGCACGGCACAGCCCACCCCCCCTCCGGAAGAAAACTGGTGCCAGCGCCCCCCCTCCAAGCAACTACCCAGAATCCTCAATGTCTAAATGCGAGAGGGGGTGAAGGGAGCCGCCCGGGGCGAGGCTCACACAACATAAGCCCCTCCCCAGACGTCTTCCCCCCACCCCCCCATATCATGGCCTACATGAATGTGCGTTGTGAAAATGTTTGGAGTGAAAGTGTCTAAGATGCATGATAAAATTGGGGAGAGGGACGTCACCAAAAGGTGGCAACCTCCAGTAACGCCCTCTCCCCAAGGACCTACATGTGTGGCGGCGTGATGGAGCAGGCAGAGGGAGGAGTCCGGGGATGGGGAGCAAAGGACTGGGGAGCCAACCCAGGGAGCCAGCTCCCCTACTGGCTCCAATAGGCACCCCCGCTCCCCGAAAGCCCCACCCGGAGAAAGGGGCCCCTCCAGCGGCACCACCATAGCCCGGGGGCCGGGGAGAGGCCGCAGGGCCCGCCAGCCAACCACCCACCAGGACCAACACCTCTACCTCCCCCAGCCCACCCCCCATGCCTACTGTATTTAACCCCCCCCCCAAAAAAAATTTAATAATAGTAATAATAATCTATATATAAATAAATAAATTAAAAAATAAGTTAATAAGATGGGGGACCCTGGCCAGCCAGCCCGCACGAGCCATCCCGAACCCCACCCCCCAGGTGAAACCCGCACCGGGAGACTACACGGACCAGGACCGGGACATGGGGCCGGACACAAGCCCACCAGAACGTCCACCAAACCCCCCCCCCACACCACCCGTAGATTTAACCCCTACCCAACACTAACATTCAAACATCTCACCATACATTCGACACTAGACATCCAAGCTGGGTAAGTCACTACTCCCCCTCCCTCCCCTCCCCCCACTAGCAGAATGCCAACCCAAAGAAGGGGAAGAGCATCTGCCCTGAGATGTTAATGACCATGCCCCCCTACCAGCTCAACAGGCCCCGAGGCCCCCCAGCGCGCCAGAGGCCCCGTGCAGGGGCGGACACCCGGGCGCACGCCGGCCCAGACCCCAAGCGGCACACCCCCCGGAACCGGAACCCCCGAGGCCCCGCCGGGGCCCCCGCCCGAGGGCGGCGTGCCCCAGGGACCCCAGGCCCCCAGACCCACCCAGGACCCACCCAGCGACAGCACAGCTACCAGGTCAGTAACCCACGTCCGTCACCGCGTAGCTCCCCAAGGGCGCCGCAAGCGGCGCTGTGGGCCACCCGTAGGCCTCCCAAGCTCCTCCCAGATGGGGGCAACAGACCCTGGAGTCAGACCCACCAAGCGCCCCACTCCAAGTGCCCCTAGAGTCCCAGGAACCCCTCCACCCACCCACTGCGCCCTTCAGGAAGCAACCCACCGCCCCCCATTCCACTAAGTGATAGTGCTAATCAAAGGAGCCCAAAGAGATCGAACAGATGTGGATGCAGATGCTGTCTCAAGATTAATATGATCCAACAAAAGATCTCTATACTGATTCATACTGAGATTCTCCTTACTTTTCCAATTCATGAGGATAGTTTTCTTTGCGATACATAGTGCAGTAAAAACCATGTAAACTATTTTATTCCCCAGCGGGCTTTCCTCAAAATTACCAAGCAAACAAACTGATGGGGAAGGTGTAATTTTACAGCTCAAGCACTTTGATAAGTCCTTACATATCTGTGTCCAGAACCTCTGGACTGGTGTGCATAACCATAACGCATGAATATAATTATCAGGATGATTGCCTATGCAGTGTGGACAGATGTTAGATTGTGCCAGACCCATCTTGAATAATCTTTGTCCTGTGTAGTGTACTCTGTGAAGGATTTTGTATTGTATTAGTTGTAAGTTGGTGTTCCTAGTCAATTTGAAAGTTCTTAGACATATCTGAGCCCAGAAGTCTTGTTCTTATGCTTTCTTGCGGAAGATGTCTTGCTTATGCTTTCTTGCGGAAGATATCTTGCAGATGATGAACATAGAGAAATGAGTGATCATGACAAGATGCAACACAGGTGACAGGATGCATGACAGGATGCATAACAGAATGCTTGATGCATGCATGAGAGTTACGGACTGTGATGATTATGAATGATAAACTCAATTTGAAAGAGTGAAACATGAAGGGTCTGGCGAGACATGTGAAAAGTTTCAATCCACCACCAGTATTTGCAGTTAGATTACCTTAAAGCTGAGAGGGCATTGAGCAGCTAAAATGAATGGATGCTCAGAACGATGTGTGAGGCATGATGATGATGACCATGGCCCATTCTTTGAGTGATCAGGAATCTGTGAAACAATTATAAAGAACCCCCCCCCCCCCCAAAACCTACGGATGGCAGCATCCGTAAATTTTTTAAACACATCCATGACAGAAAGGCATTATAGAAATATATTTCGATCCAGGCGAGAAGCAGACCAAACGGTCAGAACGGCAGCTCTCAACCAGAGTATCCTGTTCAAGAAAGAAAGAACAAATTTAGTGAACTCGAGCTGCCTGGAAATAAAGCGCGACTCTGGCAATGATGCATTTGTGAGATTGAGGTGACCGAGCAAGGAGGGCAGCTGACGGTTGGAAATAACTGATATGGAATGAGACTGATATCTTGTGAATTAGAAAGCTGAACTGCAAACAGGAAGCCATGCTGGAACCAAGATGAGATCAACACCTAGAACTCAATTTGCAGGCCGACAGGTTTAATTTGAGAAAAGGACAAACTGAGAATAGTGAAAGGAAGATCTATGAGAGGAAGCAACCACAAGATGAATGAATGAAGAGGATGAAGATGGGTAACATGTCTTAAGACATAATTTATCAAATAATGTTTGCTTAACTCATGAATGCATAAACTGCCGAACGCATACTAAATGCTGTCATGAACGGACTAAGCAATTTAGCTCATTCCATGATGTTTGAAATGAAATTAATACTTTATTTAGATTCTGCACTACATTCTGATAAAACTGGTGATCTTCATTACTTATTAGCTTAATTAGCCTCACCAGTCTACAGACAGGATCCGTAATTGAAAACTTATGTTATGCAATAACGGCATGATAAATAATTGATCTCGGATTGAATTCTGAACTGTGGTATGGGGAAGGTAACAGGAAATCTGTCCTGCTGCAACATGAGACCCTCAAGGCTTGGACGGCCTTTCTTCCCACCAGGGTCCTGCTGAGAACCCTCCTTATAAATAAAAACCTTTCCTCACAAACAAAGAGTTCTCTTTTCTTCAGTTCACTCCTGCAGACTTCTTTAGCAGCTCTCTCAGAGCAGACAAAGAAGGCCAAACCATGAGGCCTGGTCGGCCCTGACCAACACACAAGCCAACAGCTGGGAAAGGTGCCTGACCAGCCACGCTTCATCCTGGGTCTACTAGACTCGACTGCCTGCTTCAGCATCTGAGAGGCTCTCATCGCCTGGAGAACATGTCTGGGCAAATACAGAGCTAAATTGCTGTCCTAACCTCACAATCAGTAGCAGGAGCAAAGATCCTGCATGCGAAACAGCTCTGTGTATTTCTTCTCAGCCTGTACTGAGGAGCGAACCCAGATGGAGTGGAAAGCTGTGGAATTCTGAGGAAAAACCCTGCTCAAATCGGACCGCAACCGGTTCAGAGAACGTGCTCACACTAGGCCTCCGACCCGACCACATGCAGCAGAGCCATTATTTCAAAAAATAATGTTCTGTTTAACTTGAAATACATGGCAAATGTCTCAACTCCATTCCATGTTCTTGGAATCAGACCCTAAGTGAACAAGGATTCACCGGGTTATCCTGATCATGATCAACTACCCTGGTTTGTCCTTTGTTTTGTTTGCAAATAGTTCCTTAGCCTCTTCTATCTTCATTTGCCCAGTAGCCCAGTCAAGTCTCACCTGCCTAGCAGAGAGGATTCACCAATCGAACATTGTGCTAATTCAAGCAAACAGTATCACATAGTGATGCTCTCCGGATGTTCATTTACCTGTTACTAATTTCTTGAACCTGAAAAGAAGCTGTTACTCCTTTACCCTGTGTGTGCAGGTTCTACTGTCAAAAGACTGCCAGTGCTTGAACTCATCCGTCTCAACCATTGTCTCGATATCAGCCCAAAAGCCGATCATCACCAGACAATACCCAACAGACAGAGTTATTTATGAACATTAAATAACTTTAAACAGTGTATAATTGCACAACACTATCAACCAGACACAGCACCCACAGTGATGCTCTCCGGATGTTCATCTTAAAATAAATTCTTGAACCTGAAAAGAAATATGTCAATCCCTAAAATACATGAGCAATTGCTGTTAAAAGATCGCCAATACTCAAATCATCCCCCACAGCCATCCTGACATCAGCTCCCAGCTGACATTTATCAGACAATACCTACAAACAAGAAAATTTAAACAACTTTAACGTGTATAATTTCACAACACCTGAAGTAATCAACCCTACTGTCCAGTTAAACTGAACGTGAATGACATTGAAGGTACTTAATGCGGAAGGATTGCCAATAGTAAGTCTTTGAATGACAAAATCAGAGATTTAAAATGCTGAGACATTTGCTAACACAGCCTGCAGGTTGATGATAAAGGGGAGAAGTGAAGAACGTTACCATATCAAAGATAGTAAGAGAACACAGAAATGGGAAAAAACAAAAGAGGAGAATGATAAGGTTAACATTTCAGCCTACAAACTTAATTAACACTTAAAATCAAGCATACTATGGACAAGAAATGACTGTAGAAAATATGAACAATGAGTTAAATTAGAATGACATAATTATGAAATAAGAGAAGATATATGGAGTCCATCACGAACCATACTGCAACCAGTAGGTGGCAGTAATGCTACTACAAGCCTGTTGCCAACCGCCAAAACCAGAAGAAGAAGAAAACGAAAACAAACAGAATGGATGGGATACTTCTGCCTAACAGACGGACAGTTCAGAGGCATGATGAGCGAAATGCATGTAATATGAATGAAAACATGAGTGGATACATGTTACCTTGAGCTGCTAGGAGCGGGCATGAGAGGAGATTCAGCTGAAAGTTGCGCATGGACGATACGGGAGGATGGCCTCTCGGCTACGAAGCAGAGCGGGACCGGAGCTCAGGTAGAGTTGGGACGGCGTCTACGTCTCTTGTGAAAAGCGGGGATTTGCAAGTTCATAGCGCCAGGAATCGGAGCTGATGAAAACAGAGGTTGGGTGACGGAATAAGACGCCACAGCGGAAGAAGGCCAGCTAAGAGAGTGAATTCAGGTCAGTGCTGGTTAAGATATGCTGGAGCGAATACAGAGATCGGAGAGGATGATGCGCGGCTAGATGGCGTTCCTATGAGCAGCAGGATTTGAGGATGAGTTGTTATCGTCTTGAATCGGACATCTGATTCAAAATGCGACATGCAATCCGTTTGCGCTTGCTGGTTAGCAGGCTGAGACGTGGATTTGAAGTTGCTTTTAACATGAGCGCGGGATGCTGATTGGCTTCATGGAAGTGCGGTTCGTAGCTGATTGGCTCACATCAGAGGCGGATCAGACTCTGAATGGAGGCAGGCGATGAGTTTCTTCGATTGAACTTGCGCTTCAGCTTCATTTCAATCTGAAAAACTCACAGAGAAAGAAATGGCAATTAGAAGGATTTTATTGACACAATATTTTAAGTCTTTGGCGCTCAGACCTCGGCAGGAACATTAATGCTGAATTATACTTTAATATGCATAAGTAGATGTATGAGAACAGGGATGTTCCCCCCAAAAATGCCGAGGTCAGAGCGTCTGTATGCTCATAAGGCAGTGTGACGGGATAGTGATTTGAATGGGAGATTATTAGGTGAATGAAATGAAAGAAATGAACAAGGAGAAGTGAGCAGAGATGCTTTCTTGCGGAAGATGTCTTGCGTATGCTTTCTTGCGGAAGATGTCTTGCTTATGCTTTCTTGTGGAAGATGTCTTGCTTATGCTTTCTTGCGGAAGATGTCTTGCTTATGCTTTCTTTTTTTCTTTTTTTTTTTTCTCGCTTCAGCTTCATTATATTTTACTGCAGAGATACTGTAACATGACATTTAAACATTTGCCTCCTAGATATTTTTAGGCTTTCTTGATAATTAGACATTACAGAAAATATATATTTCACTCCGGCTACACTATAGTGAGATGTACAGTATGTTGAGCAGTGAAACATCTTTCAATACAAATATTTTTACTAGTGTTCTGTATTTCGGTACTTTTAGGTCTGTATAAATATAATTACAGTTACTGGAAAAGTAACTTACACCCTATAATTTAATAGTTTGTAGAACCTCATGTGACTGCAGTAAGTTCAAATAAATAAGTTAAAAGTAGTGTACTCTATTATTCATTTTATACAATGTTTAAGATCATAGAGGTTTGCTAATCATTGTGATGTGCTCACCCAACACCAATGTGTGCTCATTCCTTTCTAGTTTTCAGGGTAAAAATGGAGCAGGATGGTGTGTGTGGAGAACAGGAGGGTGATGAGAGAGATCGGGGGAGGGGGGGAGGTGAGGTGCAGGCTAATGGAGGGGAGGTGAATGTGGAGGAGAAAGGTTAGGGGGAGCAGGTGATGGAGCTGGAGGCTTCTACACAAATTAAAAGACGTAGAAAGAGGAAAAATGTGGTGGCTGCTGTCCAGACCAGTAGGCAGGCCAGCAAGATGGCCACAGAGAGAAAAGAGGCGTCAGACAGCAGTGACAGTGAGGGTGAGCTCTCTGACAGCAGTGAGGTGTCTCTGTCCCAGAGCAGCTGTGGAGAGTCACGTTATCCAGACCAGTCGAGTCTTTTAACTATTTTCTCCAGGAAATTAAGGGTTTAAGAGGCACAACAGTTGAAACATACTTTCCTAATTTAAAAATGTTTTATTTCTCTGTGAGGTATCGTATAAGAAAAGGGGAATTTGGGTTTTCAGATCAGGCTTTAAGACTAAAAAAAATCATGGAGAAAGTGAGAAAACAATTGTGAATATAATCATGTGCACTAGCTTATTATTATTTTTATTGTGTTATTGTGGTGTTGTTTTTAGCCTTTTACCCAACATGGATAATTTTAAAATAGCTTCTTTAAATCTTAATGGAGCTAGGGATGGTGTAAAACGTATGATTTATGAAATGGCACAACAGAAAAGAATCAACGTTTTATTTTTACAAGAGACCCATAGTGATTTTAACAATGAAGCAGACTGGCACAGAGAATGGAAGGGGGAAGCTTTTTTTAAGAAACGGCACCTCCTAGAGTTCTGGGGTGGGCCTCCTCTTTTCCACGGCTTTCACCCCAAACTCTTTTAATATACAAAATATCCTCCAGGGAAGGTGACTTTTATTAAAAGCTCAGTTTAACCATTTTAATATGGTTTTTATAAATTTTTATGCTCCTAATGTCTGTGCAGAGAGGAGGCCTTTTTTTTAGAGAAAATCGGGGAAAGGTTGGGACATTGCGGGTCTGAAGATTATGGTTTTTTAGGTGGGGATTTTAACTGTACAGAAAACAGGTTTTTAGACAAAGAGCCCCACCCAGCCTCCCAACAAACCCTGCGGCAGCCAGTCTTGTCCCACAGCCTGGTGGATGTATGGAGGAGGATGCACACAGGCTCCAGACAGTACACATTGTCCCACATTAAAGAAGACCGCATCTCTTTAGTTCTGCACCGATCCAAGATGACAACGTCAAACAGCTGGTGGAGACTGCAGTACCGTCCCTCTCTAACATCGAGGCCACACGTTCCGTGATGGGGGTACGGTCTGCCAGGCTGGTGCGGCGCTTCCTAGATCTCCTGAAGGGAAAGCTGTCGGCCAAGGAGAGGAGCCTTCTCCATGCATACTGTGAGGGACAGAGCCAACCAGATCCAACGGACCCCTTTCCTGGCCTGATCCTGGATCCTGATTTCCCGGAGCAAAGTGGACCCATGCCTGGACCCACAGAAAATGGCTTTACTCTATATGGATCAGAAAGCTGTTTACCACAGTTGTGGTAAACAGCTCCAGAACTGGGCAGTCTGTGTTTGGACTGATAAACTTGTCGGAAGAGTTGTTGCCTTTTTCAAGAAAAATTAGGTGAACGCACCAACGGCACTTCCTAAGATGCTTGAAGTGTCCAATAGTCCTTAGCATCTGAGGAGATTTAAATGTTAAAGTCAAAACAGTACAGTAAAGGACTGCTCAATTGCATGGCCCTCCAAACAAACAGTCCCTGACAAGCTAAAAGTCTGCAAATAGACATTAGCATATACATTTTCCTGATTACCAACATTCTTCTAAATATCCATGTATGTGCATCCTGCCAAAATTACACAGACATATCTCTGGGTAGTTTTAAAACCAGACATCACACTGATTAAATGTATTTACCAGGATTTTTGTAGAGTCAGGAGAGGAGAGATGGCAAAATGAAGTGTGGAAGGCAAGCAGTTTTTTCACATTACATTTTTTCTCTGTATCAGTCACTTTTGTGTTTCACTCACTCGTCTTCTCACATAGGAAATATTTAATAAATTGTCACTGCAAGGAGTTTCAAATAGATAAACTGCATGATTGAGTGTTGTGACACCAGCCACCAGCATGCCAACTGACCTATTATTCTTCACAAAAGCAATTGTGTTTTCAGGGAGAAAAAAACAACTATCTTGATGTCTTGTGGAGACACATCACCTCTCCATGGTCCTGCTTTTGTGTGCTCATGCTCTTTCATTCTTTTCATCACATCTGAGATAGGAGTGTGCTCATTTTTTAACTTTTTTTCTTGATGGCCTGGTCATGTTTTTTGAAAGAAAATGTGGAAAGACATTGGAATTTCATGAAGTCTTCATTCATGCAGGTGTTGTAAATTGTGGTTATTGTAAACTGGAAATGTTGCTCTATAGAAAAACAATACAACAATCCACAGAATGTTTCCATAGCACTTTGGATTACTGCAGTAAAACATGTGGTGAAGTTGGTCCTCTAATAGCCATTCAGCACAACATGTCCAGTGTAGAACAAGATTTGGTGAGATTCTGTGGCTTTGCAACAATGAAATTCAGCACAATATCTATGCTGTCAAGAAAATCCTGAGGCATTTACACACTTAGACCACCTGATCTTAGCATGACTTTTCAAACAACAGTGCCTTGAATCAAGCAGGTGACAAGTCTTTTGACAATAACCAGCCAAACTACATGCATATAGGGTAGTCCAAATAGCAGACACAACCAACACCAACCATGGAGTGTTTCCTGTTTGGCTGAGTTTTTATTCAGATCCATTTCCTAAATGGCAGGGGATGAGTACATCCTAAGGCTTCAAAACGTTCAAATTATATTCAAATCTGTGTGTGCTACAGGAGCAGTCGGACGCTTTTTTCTCTGCTCCCTGCTTGCTTGCATTTTCCTGCATTTTACTTTTTTACTTTTTATCTCCTTTTTATCTCTTAGCCAAAACCACAGAAAGTTGGATTTAGTTATTTTATTTATTTTATTTTATTTATTTTTGATTTTGATTTTGAAAAGATGCCTACCCTCACCACAGTGGACTTTGACACGCTTCTACAGATGATAGCTGTTATGGAACAGAAGATCTGCCGACTCGAACTGAATTATGATGTAAACGGCGCGTATGAGAATTAAACAACCCTGCGTGTGACTCTGAACGGCGACCACCAGCCCAGCAACTCATTGAACAAACAGCGAACAACGAACAACGAACCCCACACCTGGACAAAGGAAACTGGCCGATACTACAGAGAACTGTCCCTGGACAAGTGAAACAACAGCGGGCTGTTCCCACAACAAATGATAGGAGTAAGCCTGCTGGAAATGTTGGAATTCCGTTACGAAACAGATTTGCTCCGCTCCAAGATGTGACCCAGGAGAATCATGACAACATTCAGAGGTATGTCAACAACCTTCACTCTAAGCTACCAGAGAGAAAACATGCCACAGGGCCAAGGACCCTGGTATTATGCAATGGATCTGTAAGTGGGATTAAACATTTCTGTAACAAGAAAAACACAGAGGTGTTGATTTATAACGATAGGAACTGTGGCCTGGTGTCTGATGTATCAGACATCCTTCCAAGGATCTTGAAAGAACGCCCGACCTTGGAAAAACTCATAATACAAGCTGAAGCCCTGGGCGACGTCACCCGGATAAGAAAATCAGAAGTATTGAAAGAGGATTACATTCGTCTGTTGAACTTAGTTGATGGCCTTAATGTCAAGGTGTTTCTCAGCGGCCCTCACGCGCCCGTTAATTGTGGAGATGAGATTTTTTCCAGAATTCTGATGCTAAACAAATGGCTGGAAAAAACATGCAAACAAACAACTGTAACCTTCATAGACAACTTTAACATCTTCTGGGAGAGGAGACATCTGTTCAGCAACAATGGTTTCTCTCTAAATAGGTCAGGTGCAAAACGGCTGATTTCAAACATCTTCTATTCTGTGAACCATGCACCATCAGCTTTGTCCCAAAACAAAGCTCAACCAGTGCCAAAACAAATGATAAGCCCAGTACAGCCCGAACAAGCCAAGATAAAGATGGCCAGAAAGATGACACAGAAAGAGGCTATGTCAGAGCTACAGGAGGATTCATCCCAAATCTCAGCAGGACAAAGAGAGGACCAAAAACCTCCATCGTCAGGAACACTGGTCCAGACTGCACCCACCTCCCCTTCTTCTCCACAAAGCCCAGAAGTTCCTTTTCTGGAATTTTCTTACAACATGAACAAAGTATTTAAGATTGGCCTACAGATGACATCCTCTCCACATAGCCATTCTGCTGTGACTAAACCAGCATTTTCCAAAGACCTCAGAGCCTCAGATCCTCCTCCTCTACGTATCACGGAACATTCTGATGCTCAAGACCTCCAGATAACTTTGCTGTGATACAGATCGGGCCCTGGCTGCACGTTTATCAGACATGACAGCTTCTAGCATCAGCTTGGGCCTTTTGCTGGAGATTATGGAATATCTGTGATGATACGTGGCAGAAATAAAAAAAAAGGATAAACAGGAACAAATACTTAAAAGTCATAAACTGTCAGATGCAACCTGTCACAGAGACATCATCAACCACTAAGTCATATAAACTGGGGTTATTAAACATTAGATCTCTGTCAGGAAAATCCCTTTTAATTAATGACTTCATTATTGACAATAATCTTGATATAATGTTTTTACTTCCAATGGGCTCACCACCTGTCGGAGGGGCCAAAGGGGTCGGGTGCATTGTATAACGGGTGGCAGTAGAGGGCGGGGACCTTGGCGTTCTGATCCTCGGCTGCCAGCCGAGCCGCCTGCCGCTTCGACTGCCGGTACACATCAGCTGCTTCCGGAGTCCCACAGGCCAATAAAGCCCGGTAGGACTCCTTCTTCAGCTTGACGGCTTCCCTCACCGCTGGTGTCCACCAGCGTGTTCGAGGGTTGCCGCCACGACATGCACCGACAATCTTGCGGCCACAGCTCAGACAAGCCGCCTCAACAATAGAGGCGTGGAACATGGTCCACTTGGATTCAATGTCCCCCATCAGAATTGTCTGAAACTTATTGAGCCACATCTGGGGGTGTTCTACTGTCATGCTGAAGTGGTTGCATCGACTGATTATCTACGATTTAGTTGCTGCAGTGGCAGCAACTTTGTTAATAATGAGTTAATATATAGCAATTTCAATTAGCTCTTATTTTGTAATTCCACATCAGAATTGTCTGAAACCCTTTGAGCCACATCTGGAGGTGTTGTACTGTCCTGCTGAAGTGGTTGCATCGACTGATTATCTACGATTTAGTTGCTGCAGTGGCAGCAACTTTGTTAATAATGAGTTAATATATAGCAATTTCAATTAGCTCTTATTTTGTAATTCCACATCAGAATTGTCTGAAACCCTTTGAGCCACATCTGGAGGTGTTGTACTGTCCTGCTGAAGTGGTTGCATCGATTGATTATCTAGTATTTAGTTTCTAGAGCTATAGCAACTTTGGTCAAAATGAGTTAATATATAGAGATTTCAAATGGCTCTTATTTTGAAATTCCACATCAGAATTGACTGAAACTTACTGAGCGACATCTGGGGGTGTTCTACTATCATGCTGAAGTTGAATCATCGATTGATTATCTAGTATTTAGTTGCTAGAGTGACAGCAACTTTGGTCAAAATGAGTTAATATATACAGATTTCAATTGGCTCTTATTTTGAAATTCCACATCAGAATTGTCTGAAACTTGTTGAGCCACATCTGGGGGTGTTCTACTGTCATGCTGAAGTGGTTGCATCGACTGATTATCTACGGTTTAGTTGCTAAAGCTACAACAACTTTGGTCTAAATTAGTTAATATATAGCAATTTCAAATGGCTCTTATTTTGTAATTCCACATCAGAATTGTCTGAAACTTGTTGGACCACATCTGGAGGTGTTCTACTGTCATGCTGAAGTGGTTGCATCGACTTATTATCTACGGTTTAGTTGCTGCAGTGGCAGCAACTTTGTTAATAATGAGTTAATATATAGCAATTTCAAATGGCTCTTATTTTGTAATTCCACATCAGAAATGTCTGAAACTTGTTAAGCCACATCTGGAGGTGTTCTACTGTCATGCTGAAGTGGTTGCATCGACTGATTATCTACGGTTTAGTTGCTGCAATGGCAGCAACTTTGTTAATGAGTTAATATATAGCAATTTCAAATGGCTCTTATTTTGTAATTCCACATCAGAATTGTCTGAAACTTGTTGAGCCACATCTGGAGGTGTTCTACTGTCATGCTGCAGATTTTGCATCGACTGATTATCTACGGTTTAGTTGCTAGAGCTACAGCAGCTTTGTTAATAATGAGTTAATTTATAGCAATTTCAAATGGCTCTTATTTTGAAATTCCACATGAGAAATGTCTGAAACTTGTTGAGCCACATCTGTGGGTGTTGTACTGTAATGCTGATGGGGTTCCATCGATTGATTATCTACGGTTTAATTGATATAGTGACAGCAACTATGGTCCAAATTACTTGAATTTCAAGTGACTTATTTTAAATAAAAAAAACACATTTGGATGAAAGTGGTTGAGCGATATCTGAAGGTTTTCTATTGTCATGCTGATGTTATAGTATTTGCAGAAAACACCCAATTCTATAGCAACATTTACAACAAATAAAACAGCAAAAATATAGTCAATCTAGAGATTTTTAAATGCCTTTATTTTTAAAACACAAATGATGTAGATGGAGTTTGATGAATAACTTCTGAAGAACATCATCTGTCATCTGTAAGTGAAAGTAGTCAGCTGTAAAAGAAAACAATGTTTTGAGAGTTTTTTAGGCTAAAGAGTGTCACATAAAGTATTGCATTAAGCATGGAAACATTTTTAATATATGTAAATATGTGTGGAAACACGTGGTCGATACACCGCGAACATACTGCTTTTATTTTGAAAAGTAGTCTCAGCCTCTGCCGTAATCCTTAGTGTTTGCGAGACCAACAAAATCAAGTGAGGGCTCACTTGACCGCAGTGAGAGACGTGTGGTGTGCAGGAACTAACACAAACTACAATCTGCTGCACTCACGAGAGGACAACAGTTTGCTTGACCTGTCAAACATGTTAGATAACTTCTGTTGTCACTATTTATCTGTCCCAAGACTACATGTAAGTTTTGACACCATCAGCAGTGGCTGGGATAACCATTCACTCAGAACTGAGGGTTAGGGTTAGGGAATCCAGCATGCTGTGGTAGAACCAGAAATCACAGAGGTAAGATGGATTTTTTTTTTGTGCTTGCTATTATACAGTCACATTAATGCGTATATTTCAAACCAGAAATGAACTTATCTGATAATTTATCTGATCACTCCAATACAACAAAACATTGAGTACATCAGAGGTGGCATTGAAACTGGTTTCTTTGAAATGTGTTTATTATGGACCTTCAAAATAATTAATGGATTTTGGAGTCATTTTTTTTCAATCCTTAGCTCCATGAATTAAATTATATTCAGTAAATTGTAGCAACAGAATTATGGCCTCTTTTTTATTCTCTATATATCTCCATCTTTCTTGCAGGGACTCTGCCTGCCTCATAGTGACTGGGACGACAGTGGACTGCTTGATGACGCACACTGTGGGGTCACTATTCCTGAAACTGGCGATGTGTTGAGCCCCGAACAACTGGTAGCACTGAGGGCAATCATGGATGCACTGGGACATTCGTAATCATATGGCTCAGATATATATGTTGCTACTGTCTTATTGTGGTTACCATTGTTGCAAAAGGTTTTCAAGTAATAAAATCCAGCCAGGAAAATGTAACTAAGTTAGTGTATTCACTGAATAAAAATGTAGAACTGCTGGGATTGTGATAGTAAATGTGTATGGTACTGTATAAACCTTTTGAAAATGCTGAGGTTATTGAAAAAAAGGGCACACAGGGCTGTTACTAAAACTGAGGATGCAAGCATTGTGGGAAAATTAAACAGTCCTTTATTTTCCACATTGCATATTATACATACCCTTTGATAAAGTCTTTATTTCCGATTCTTACCAATATTAATCAAAGTGAATACACCTTTTCCACAAGGATTGCTTTTATTGTTGAAATTAAGACTGAAAGAACTCCATTAATTCTCCAGGTTTTTCCCAGTAAACAATCTATGCATTACCATAAAACAGGCTGTATTAAAAAAAAACTGGCTGATGAAATGGATGAAGCCAAAAACAGAACTATGAAAAACAATTCCTGCATGTAAGACTGTTAGGAAATTTAGAACAACAATTTTTAATGAATTTCCCTACCAATTTTCATATGATCAATATCCACTCGTTGCAATTATTTTAAATTCCTTAAGAATCCGTTTTGCACATGAGCATACATGCATTGGTTTGACAGTTTTAGGATACATTACCAAATCCAAACACCAATTTCGGTTTACACCAATAAGAGCAATAGACAGTCGTTTGAAAACAACATAAAAACCACATTATAATCTGTTAACAATGCATTTATCTGGGTATCCACTCAGGTACTATTTATTTGACATAGCACAGTAAAGGGAGAAGCCAACCACAGGGGCTGCATTACAAAGCAAAAGTTGTTTTAGCATGGCGTTCAACCTAAGGCCAGCTTTCATGTTATTTGTTCTAAAAAGTAACATGGTCCCTTACTCTAACACAGCAGTGCCTTTAACTGAAATCTTACATGATCTATCTGCATAGTGAGCTATTACTTTTTCACCGAGAAAGTTTTGAAACTTACCTGTGGGGAGCTGATGCTGTTAGCTGTGATATATCACGTCTTTCTTCCTCAGCCAAACCGGCGCGTTTCAGTTTTTTTGGGTGTGCCCCCTGCTGTCGGGAAGTCTGATGCATCACGTGACTTTTGGCACAAATTTACCGCAGAGGGGGTGGAATTGTTTCGTACGCGAGCAGAGACTGTTTTGTGCGAGCAGAGACCATTTTGTACTTGAGGAAAACTTATAAATGATATTTTGAGTGCAACGTTTGGGGAAAGTTTGCAAAACAATTTTTTTGTGTGAAACATATATTTTTGTGTGCAAAACAAGTTTTATTTGTGTGCAACACATTTTTTGCGTACAACGTTTTGGCAGGAAATTATCTGCATAGATACTTTTATTAATAAAACGGATTAATAAAAAGTCAATTTATGGGGCCAATATTGTTGCAATATTATTTGCAAATGTGTGTGGACAGTTGTGTGTCTGTATCTCGATTTGTGTGTGTGCAGTGGGATTTGAAAATGTGTAAATAAATCTGTAAATGTGTGAGCAGATTTGTGTGTCTGTACAACAATCTGCAAATGTGTAAAACTACTTGTGTGTAATCCGGTTTGCAAATGTATAAAAAATCCACAAATCTCTATTCAGATCTACAAATGTGTACTGAGATTTGCAAATGTGTACCAAGATTTACAAATGTGTACTAAAATTTGCAAATCTGTACTAAGATTTGCAAATGTGTAGATCAGGGGTTTTCAAATTCATTGAATGTGAGCCTCCCCTTGGGATATGTAAAGACAACCAAGCCCCCCCAACCACAAACCTACCCTACACAGGTCCCGGCAGTAAATGCATCTTTCTTTTGTGTTCCTGAAATGCTGATAGCCCATGTCATGGCTCAGTTTTTGGCCCGCCTGATTTTGGACATTTTCCGGCACCTTCCTCCTCCCATATTCTCCAGTCTCCACTCCAGATCTCTGGCACCTGTCGCCTCTAATTAATGGAAACTGAGTCCACCTGTCCACCAGCTACTTATACTCTCCTCATCCTTGCCGGTTCGTCTTTCGACTTCCCTCATCTCTTGACTCACTTCTGCTCACCTGTTGGTATCAACCTACATCCTCCGACCCTCATCGTCTTCTTTACCGCCTCCTCCGCCTCAAGCCCGCTGAACTCGCGTTGCTGCACTGCGACACTCCCTCCAGCGCTCTCCCGTCTACCCAGGAGGTTTCCTGGGTTTCAGCACCTGTCTGGCTCTGCAGCGCAGCACCCACGGTCCTCCAGCTTCCTGCACGCCCGCCTGCTCAGCTCCGTAGCATCCGCTGGTTTCTGCTGTCATCTTCCACCTCCCTCAGTCTGGTCCAGATCTCTGGTTCTCCTCATCCAAACTCCACAAACTTCAATACAACTGTTAAACGTGGCTCTGTGTGTGGCTGAATTCGGGTTCACCAGAACAGTTTCCTGACAGCCCAATACATGTGTGTGTGTGTGTGTGTGTGTTTTTTTTTTTTTTTTAAGAAAGTACATCCATAAAATAAGGCATTTCTTTATTGTTTTCAACAGCAGACAAACTGAACTAGACAGACACCAATGTCGAACTGAACTCACGTCAACAGGAGACGTCAGCTGAAAAATAAAAATAAAGAACCTGAATTTAACAGACGTCAACATACTTTTTAGGCTAATTAAACACAATATAAACCTGTTGCTATTTTAACAACCATGTTACCATGACAATAGAAAACCTTCCGATGTTACTCAACAACTTTCATCCAAATGTGATGTGGAATTTCAAAATAAGAGCCACTTGAAATCTCTACATGTTAACTCATTATGACCAAAGTTGCTGTCACTGTAGCAACTAAACCATAGAAAATCAATCATGCTGTCACTTCAGCATGACAGTAGAACACCCCCAGATGTGGCTCAACAAATTTCAGACAATTTTGATGTGGAATTTCAAAATAACAGGGTGACTGAATGACTCATTCAGTGTAGTACCAGTTCACACACACACATAAGACATATATTAAATTTTAGTTTTGTGAGTGTGTGTGTGTGTGACTGTGTCTACTGTGGTATGTGCATGTTGTAGTAGTGTGTTTGAGAAGAAAAATAGTTTTGTTGAGTGTGTGTGTCTACTGTGGTGTGTGTGTGGTTTTATTGGTATATGTGAGAGGAAAAATAGTTTCTGTCCTAAACGACCCCCCATATGTTACATCATGTTATATCTGACCCCCAACTTTTCAAACCCTTTGCCACACACTCACCCGATAGCCTTAAAATATGCCTTTCACATATTCACATTGTTCATGTCAAACAATGTTACGGAGCAGCTGCTTGGGGTGATCATTTAAACTAATTGATAACTAGCTTTTTTATTAGTATGATGTGCTCTTTCATAAAGCAAAAACTATTTACTAGTGGCTTGAGGAGCACAACAATGACTTCAAGTTGTTGACTTTACTTTGATATACAGGACATACAAGTCTAATTAATGGAGGCATTTTCTTGTAATGTGCTTAAATTATCTGCTTTCAGAAGTGGAAAGTAACTACAATAAAGATTTGCAAGATTCTTTATTGTCATTAAGTGTTACCATAATGAAATCTTTGATGGGACAGATGCTGGCTCATAATGCACACAAGTTTACATAAAAAGGTCAAAATCTGCACAGTAACATAAGGATAGAACCTTTTAAGGCCCAATTCATACAGTTTATCTGCAAAAGAATTGATTTGGGGTTTAGCTACTTTTTAAATGAACATAGCTACAACTTCTAAATGTGAGACAAATGCTTGTGTAATACTATATTTCAGTTCAGTTAAATTTTTCCCCTCAACAAGCTGATATTTCAAATATGTGTCAGGAGATCATCTGGCCATAGCACCTGTCACAGGATTGCTCATACTGTGACAATGAGTAGTATTCTGAGGCGTGCACGTAGAATCGAACGAGGTAATAATCTGAAATTGCTCAGTCTGAGCACATCAGCTCATCTTTTTGACAATCCAACACTTCCCTCTTCATTCCCCACTAATTTGTTATCTCACTCTCAACCAGCCTGAAAGCCTTTGGTAACCAGGCTTTATCTAAATGTTGGTTAAGCACCTTTAGTTTGATCTCGCATTGAATTATGTGAATC
Source organism: Fundulus diaphanus (assembly GCA_037039145.1). NCBI lineage: Eukaryota > Metazoa > Chordata > Actinopteri > Cyprinodontiformes > Fundulidae > Fundulus > Fundulus diaphanus. The sequence continues at coordinate 44,614,879 of CM073127.1, read as the reverse complement.
TTTGCATAAAGATGCACACATTAATTAATTTTCATAGATTTTTCAATCATGAAATTTATGCCGATTTTAAGTCTGGACTTAATTTTTGATTTAGGACACTGCTCCTGTAAAAAGGAAATGTTGCAGAATCCCATCCATCTTCTTCCGCTTATCCAGGGTCAGGTTGCAGGGGTAGCAGCTTCAGTAGGGAGGCCCAGACGTCCCTCTACCCAGCCACTTGGGCCAGCTCCTCCGGGGGAATCCCAAGACGTTCCCAGGCCAGCCGAGCAATTTAGTCCCTCCAACGTGTCCTGAGTCTCACTCTGGGTCTCTTCCCGGTGGGACGTGCCCAGAACACCTCACCAGGGAGGTGTCCAGGAGGCATCCTGACCAGATGCCCAAGCCACCTCAACTGGCTCCTCTCGATGTGGAGGAGCAGCGGCTATATTCGGAGTCCTCCCCGGATGACTGAGCTCCTCACCCTATCTCTAAGGGAGAGCCCAGACACACTACGGAGAAAACTGATTTCGGCCGCTTGTATCCGGGATCTCGTTCTTTCGGTCATGACCCAAAGCTCATGACCATAGATGAGGGTAGGAATGTAGATCGACCAGTAAATCAATTCAATTCAATTTTATTTATATAGCGCCAATTCATGAAACATGTCATCTCAAGTCAAATCAATCATATTATACAGATTGGTCAAAAATGTCCTATATAAGGGAACCAGTTGATTGCTTCAAAGTCCTGACAAGCAGCATTCACTCCTGGAGAAGCGTAGAGCTACAGGGAGAGTCGTCTGCATTGTCCATGGCTTTGCAGCAATCCCTCATACTGAGCAAGCATGAAGCGACAGTGGAAAGAAAAACCACCCCCCAGGTTTAGGTTTATGTTATAGGTCTAACATAAACCTATAACCAGTGCAACCAGGGAGCTGAACTTCCTGTTTGCGGTAAGGCATATTGTGTCACTTCCTGTTGTTGCTGTGTGAACGACGTGAAGTACGTCACGTGCTCCACAAGGGGAACCAAGACGCTGGACCTCTTCTATGCAAACGTTAAGGACGCCTACACCTCCGCCCCCCTCCCCCCACTCGGTCGCTCGGATCACAATCTTATCTCCCTGCTCCCCCATTACACTCCACTGGTGAGAAGGACATTAGCACAGAAGAAGTCGGTGAAAATCTGGTCAGATGAGGCCACTGAGAGACTTAGAGATTGTTTCAGAACCACAGACTGGAGCATGTTCCAGAGCTCTCATGGTGATGACATCAACAGCCTGACCGAATGTATCACCGACTACATGAACTTCTGTGTGGAGAGCATTGTGCCTACACGACGGCTACGGTGCTTTGACAACAACCACCCCTGGGTGACCCCTGAGCTGAAAGTCCTCCTGAACCAGAAGAAGAGGGCTTTCCACTCAGGGGACAGAGAGGAGCAGCGTAGAGTCCAGCGGGAGCTCCAGTGGAGGATCAGGGAGGCAAAAAAGGATTATGGGAAGAAGATGGAGGAGCAGCTGGCACAGAACAACGTAAGGGATGTGTGGAGAGGCCTGAAGAACATGTCTGGCTTTGGGCAGAAGACCAACAGGGCTGCAGACGGTGACACCAAGTCTGCAGATGAACTTAACAGGTTCTTCACCCGTTTCGAGTCCCCTAACACCGGACCCCTCCCTGCCCTAAACTCTCCACACGACTCCAACGACCAGCCATCCAGAGACCTACCCTCCCCCCTGCTGTCACCATCACCAACACCAGAGCCATCCACACCTTCAGCCCTACCTTCCTCCCCCCTCACAGTCACACCAATGCAGGTGAGAGGTCAGCTGACGAGGCTGAAACAAAGGAAAGCCTCAGGACCGGACGGCATCCCCCCCAGGCTGCTGAGGGCCTGTGCAGATGAGCTCTGCGAGGTCCTCAGCTACATCTACAACCTGAGCCTCAGCCTGGGGGTGGTGCCCACCCTGTGGAAGACCTCCTGTGTGGTGCCAGTTCCCAAAACGCCGCACGCCAGGGAACCGGCCCACTTCAGACCAGTCGCCCTGACCTCCCACCTGATGAAGACCATGGAGCGCCTCATCCTAGCACACCTACACACCGTGGTGAGCCCCACCCTGGACCCGCTGCAGTTTGCCTACCGGCCCAACATCGGAGTAGAGGACGCCATCATCTACCTGCTGCAGCGGGCGCTAACCCACCTGGAGACCACCGGGAGCGCTGTGAGAGTCATGTTCTTTGACTTCTCCAGCGCTTTCAACACCATCAGACCGGTGCTGCTGAGGGGGAAGCTGGAGGACGCTGGGGTGGACAAACACCCAGCTGACTGGACCATGGACTACCTCACTGACCGCCCTCAGTACGTGCGGCTGCACGGCTGTCAGTCAGAGGTGGCACTCTGCAGCACCGGGGCCCCCCAGGGCACCGTTCTGTCTCCGTTTCTTTTCACCCTTTACACCTCGGACTTCACCTACAACACGAACAGCTGCCACCTTCAGAAGTTCTCTGATGACTCGGCCATTGTGGGCTGTGTGTCTGAAGGGAACGAGCTGGAGTACCGGTCGGTCATCATGGACTTTGTGGACTGGTATGAGAAGAACTATTTGTGTTTAAACACCAGCAAGACCAAGGAGATGGTGATCGACTTCAGGAGAAGACCCCCACCTCACTCACCTGTGAACATCCAGGGGCAGGACATAGAAACTGTGGAGAGTTTCAGATACCTGGGTGTTCACATCAACAATAAGCTGGACTGGACACATAACACTGACGCCCTGTATAAGAAGGGCCAGAGCCGCCTCCACCTCCTGAGGAGGCTGAGGTCCTTTGGAGTGAGCAGGCCTCTGCTAAAAACTTTCTATGACTCTGTGGTGGCCTCAGCCCTCCTCTACGCTGTCGTCTGCTGGGCTCCTGGCAGCACAGAGAGGGACAGAAAGAGACTGAACAAGCTGGTGAGGAAGGCCACTTCTGTCCTGGGCTGCACTCTGGACTCTGTGGAGGAAGTAGCTGAGAGGAGGGTGTTGTCCAAGCTCACATCCATCATGGACAACACCTTCCACCCCCTACACCAGACTGTAGAGGAGCTGAGCAGCTCCTTTAGTGCCAGACTAAAACACCCTGTCTGTAAAAAGGAGCGCTACCGCAGGTCATTCATCCCTGCTGCAACCAGATTATACAATGTTGCACTGTAACTGTGACCATAACCGTTATTAGTAATATGCAATAACTAATGTACAATAATATGCAACTCATGTAAATTTAATCTCTGGACTATACATATAACTGTATAACAGTTACAATTACTGTAACAAGTGTTTTGCAGTAACTACGTGCAATAATGTGCTGTGTTTATTATTATTATTATTATTACTATTATTATTATTACGGTGTTATATTATTATGTTACAAAGGTCACTCATTCCTGCTGCTACCTACTATTAGAGTAACGACTGCAACCACGCACCATAGCTGCAACAATAACTGTAATAACTTATGTGCAATAAGCTATTTAAACAAGGTGCTACAATCCGTGCATTAAGCCTGTGCAATAATCCTGTATAAACTGTATAAACTGTGCAATAAGCCTGTGCAATAGTCCTGTATAAACTGTATAATAACATATGTGCAATAACATATTTATACATAGGAGTGTACAGAATTGTATATTGTATATAGCTGTATAACTGTATCTAACTGATTCTACTTACCTACTTTGACACCTTCTTCTGACTTTTTGACTATTGAGCCGATGGGACAAGTGAATTTCTCCACTGTGAGATCAATAAAGCTTATCTAATTTTTGCTCCAGGCTCTCTCGCTTTTTATCTTTAAACCTCTTTGCTGTAACATCTGTTTCCAAACATAAGCACTTTTAAAACATTTTCTGTGGCTGCTCATCACGTTTGGGAACTCCTCGTGTTTCACACGGTTTGTTCTTTGGCGTGATAACAGGGCGCTAGCCTAGCGTTAGCCTAGCGTTAGCCAAGCCTTAGCCTCATAATGGCTTCTCCGTCTCTGACTAAGTCTCCTATCTGCTGCTCTCTGTGTCAGATGTTCAGTTATTCCTCTGCCTCCTTTAGTGATAATGGTACATGTTATAAATGTAGTATTTTTGTAGCTTTGGAGGCGAGGGTGTCAGAACTGGAGACCCGACTCCGTGCTGTTGAAAAACCAGCTGATAGCCGCTCCTTTGCTAGCGCGGAGCCACAAAGAGTAACTTCACGTAGTGAACCAACAGCCGCACTCGAACAACCGGTTAAGCAGGCCGGCTGGGTGACGGTTCGTAGTAAGCATAGCTCTAGATTTCAGCCCCCAGATCACCACCAACCCGTCTGCGTTTCTAACAAATTTTCCCCTCTGAGCGACAGTCTCACAGAGGAGCCGACCTTAATTATTGGCAGCTCCATAATAAGAAACGTGGCACTAAAGAAACCAGGGACTATAGTTAAATGCCTACCAGGGGCCAGAACGGGCGACATAGAATCCTACCTAAAACTGCTGGCTAAGGATAAGCGTAAATACCGCAAAATTGTTATTCACGCTGGCGGTAATGACACCCAGTCACGCCGATCAGAGGTCACCAAAGTTGGTGTTGCTTCGGTGTGTGAGTTTGCTAAAACAATATCGGACTCTGTAATTTTCTCTGGTCCCCTGCCTGATCTGACCAGTGATGACATGTTTAGCCGTATGTCATCATTCAATCGCTGGTTGTCTAGGTGGTGTCCTGAAAACCACGTGGGCTACATTGATAACTGGCAAACTTTCTGGGGAAAACCTTGTCTGATCAGGAGAGACGGTATTCATCCCACTTTGGATGGTGCAGCTCTTCTTTCTAGGAATCTGGCCGGATTTATTAGTTCTCCTAAATGCTGACAACCCAGGGTCCAGACCAGGAAGCAGAGCCGTAGTTTAACACACCTCTCTGCAGCTTCTGTACTGTTACCCACCCATTACCCTATTGAGACGGTGTCTTTCCCACGGCCAAAACTTAACAGATCAAAAACTGATCTAAAGGGAACAAATCATAAAAATCTAATAAAAATCCATACGGATCACTTTGAACCAAAAAATAAAAGAATTAAATGTGATCTATTAAATATAAGGTCTCTCCCTCCAAAGACTTTGTTAGTTAATGAATTGATTTCTGATAATCAGATTGATTTGTTTTGTCTCACAGAAATCTGGCTACAAGAGGACTACGTTAGTATAAATGAGTCAACTCCCTCCAGTTATTCAAATTTCCACATTCCCAGATCTGTGGGATGAGGAGGAGGAGTGGCAACCATCTTTCAGTCTGATTTATTAATTAGTCCCAGGCCAATTAATAATTACAGTTCTTTTAACCCTCAGTTTCCCTCATCCAAACTGCAAAGCAATAAAACCTCTTCTGTTTATTGTTTTGTATCGTCCACCAGGCCCTTACACTCAGTTTTTGGATCAGCTGTCAGACTTCTTATCTGATTTGGTGTTAAATACTGACAAGGTTATTATAGTGGGTGATTTTAACATCCGTGTTGACAATGAATGTGATAACCTTAGTGTAGCCTTTAAAACTATCCTAGATTCAAATGGTTTTGCTCAAAATGTGCATAAGCCAACGCACTCTCGGCTCCATACTTTGGACCTTGTGCTGACATATGGCATCGATTGTGAAGAATTAACAGTATTCTCTCACAACCCTGTTCTGTCTGATCATTTTTTAATAACATTTGAGTTTAATCTAACAGAGTTCTCCACCCTCAAAAGAGGGTTCCATTATAGTAGATCTTTATCGGATAATGCTGTATCAAAACTTAAAGAGTCTGTCCCCCTTTTAATATCCTTAGTATTGCAGAAATGCCCTGTAGATGGCAGCAATGTTGTTTCTTCCCATTCACAAATCGATACCTTTGCTAACAGTGTGACTTCCTCATTGCGTTCTGCATTAGACAATATAGCTCCCTTGAAATAGAAGGTGATAATTCACAGGAAGCTGGCTCCCTGGTTTAATTCAGAGCTGCGTTCCTTGAAGCACAATGTTAGGAAATTGGAGAGAAAATGGCGCTCTACACACCAAGAGGAATCCTACTTAATCTGGAGGGACAGTCTATTGTTGTATAACAAGACCCTTCGCAGAGTTAGAGCAGCATATTTTTCATCATTAATTGAAGAGAATAAAAATAATCCTAGATTTCTCTTTAGTACAGTTGCCAAACTTACTCAGAGCTGCAGCTCTGTTGATCCATCCATTCCCTTAGCTCTTAGCAGTAATGATTTTATGGGATTCTTCATAAATAAAATTGATGCCATTAAAAATAAAATAATTGGCATCCTCCTAAACATGATTACCTCATCCCCAGTAAGTAAGGCAGCATTGGAGGAATCTTTAGAACCTGCACAGTGTTTGAACTGTTTAGAAGCAGTAGAGCTTTCTGAGCTATCTAAAATCTTAGCTTCATCTAAACCTTCTACCTGTATGTTAGACCCAATCCCAACCAAGTTGTTTAAGGAGGTATTCCCTTTGATCAGTGGTCCTATTTTAGACATGATTAATCTATCCTTAGTAAATGGATATGTACCACAGGTTTTTAAAGTAGCTGTTATTAAACCTTTACTTAAGAAACCTTCTCTTGATCAAGATGAGCTAGTAAACTACAGACCTATATCTAATCTTCTTTTCTTATCTAAAATTCTTGAGAAAGTAGTTGCTAATCAACTTTGTGAACATTTACAAAGCAATGACCTACTTGAGGAGTTTCAGTCAGGCTTCAGAGCTCATCATAGCACTGAAACAGCTCTGGTGAAGGTCACTAATGATATTCTCATGGCCTCAGATAATGGACTTGTGTCTGTACTTGTCCTGTCAGATCTCAGTGCTGCATTTGATACAGTTGATCACAATATTCTCCTACAAAGACTTGAACATACTGTAGGGATTAAGGGGAAAGCATTAGGCTGGTTTAAATCTTATCTGTCGGACAGATTCCAGTTTGTTCATGTTAATAATAAATCTTCCTCAAACTCTAGGGTCACCTGTGGAGTACCACAGGGTTCAGTCCTTGGACCAATTCTCTTTACTATATATACATGCTTCCGATCGGCAAAATTATCAGACAGCATGGAATTAATTTCCACTGTTATGCTGATGACACTCAGCTATATTTATCCATAAATCCTGATGAATCCAATCAATTACTTCGACTGCAGTCATGTCTTGATGACATCAAAAGCTGGATGACTTTAAATTTCCTGCATCTAAATTCTGACAAGACCGAAGTTGTAATCTTTGGGCCAGAGTCCTCAAAAAATAAACTTCTTAACCAATCACTTAATCTGGATGGCATTAACTTGGCCTCTGGTAATAAAGTAAAAAACCTTGGTGTTATTTTTGACCAAGACATGTCATTTAAATCCCATATTAAACAGGTTTCCAGAGTTTCCTTTTTTCACCTCCGGAATATCGCCAAAATTAGAAACATTCTGTCCAGGAGTGATGCTGAAAAACTAGTCCATGCATTTGTTACTTCAAGGCTGAACTATTGTAATTCTTTACTATCAGGAAGTCCACAAAATGCAGTTCAAAGCCTTCAGCTGATCCAAAATGCTGCAGCAAGAGTTCTGATGAAAATCAACAAGCGGGATCATATTTCTCCAATTTTAGCTTCCCTTCATTGGCTTCCTGTTAAATCAAGAATAGAATTTAAAATTCTTCTTCTAACGTATAAAGCCCTTAATAATCAAGCTCCATCATATATCAGAGCTCTGATTACCCCGTATGTTCCTAACAGAGCACTTCGCTCTCAGACTGCAGGTCTGCTGGTGGTTCCTAGAGTCTCTAAAAGTAGAATGGGAGGCAGATCCTTTAGCTATCAGGCTCCTCTCCTGTGGAACCAACTCCCAGTTTTGGTCCGTGAAGCAGACACCCTGTCTACTTTTAAGACTAATCCTAAAACCTTCCTTTTTGACAAAGCTTATAGTTAGAGTGGCTCATGTTACTCTGAGCTACCTTTATAGTTTTACTGCTACAGGCTTAGGCTACTGGAGGACATCAGGATCTAATTTTCTCACTCTATAGAGTTCTACTGTGTTAAATGTTAACTGTGGAGGGCAACATAGGGTTACATATGGAGGATGTGAAGAAAGAAAGAAGGCAAAAGAAAGCATACAGATGAAAATGACAAAAAACATAAGCTATGCAGAAGCAGTTCAAAATGTGAAGGAACAGAAAGCAAGAAAAAGTGAACAAACACCGATTCAAATTCCACTGCAAGCCAAAGTACAGTCTGAAGAAAATATCACAATACCAGTAGAAAAACTAATATTATTTGTAGCATATGTTATTAATTGCACTGACCAAGCCAAGCATAAAACTGAGAAGATTAAAATAATAGTGAGAGGAGCTGAAAAGTTTTTGGGGTTTAAAGAGGGATCATGGGAGAACATAAACAAAAAGTTGGAGATAGATGGGAGACCAGGACCATCAGGTGAAAGTAGTTCATGTTAATATTACAGTGGAATGCAAGAAGTTTAATTGCTAACGGACAGGAACTTAAAGGTTATATTGACAGTATTAAAGATCAACCAGAAATTATTTGTGTTCAGGAAACATGGTTAAAAACAACATTAGATTTTGTGATTAAAGGATATAATAGTATAAGAAGAGATCGACAGGAGGGAAGTGGAGGAGGATGTGGAATATTTATAAAACAAGGGATACAATATCAGGTATTAGGGAAAGGCAAAGAACTTGAATATATAGTAATTGAGATATGGGAACAAGAAGGTAGATTTAAAATAATAAATTTTTATAATCCATGTAAAACATTATCAATTGAAATAATGGAGGAGTTAAATTAATATTTGGAAGGGAAAGTAATTTGGTGTTGGGATTTTAATGCAAATAGTACATTGTGGGGTAAATATAATGATAAAAATGGACAAGTTATAGAAGAATTAATGGAAATGAAAAATCTTGTATGTATTAATGATGGGAGGGGAACAAGAATCAATGTAAGAACAGGGATGGAATCAGTATTAGATTTAACAATAGTATCAAATGGTTTAGCTGGTTATTGTGAGTGGTTCATAGATAAGAATTCAACTATAGGTAGTGATCATTATCCCATAACAATTAGAATAGGAATACATTTAAATAATAAGAATATAAAGGTCAATAAAAAACTTAATTTAAATAAGGCAGACTGGATTAAATGTAGGTACTTGAGTCAAAATAACTTGGAAAAAGTAGATATGAGAATGGATATAAATGATGTAAATCTAAATAATTGTAAGATAATCATGGAAGCAGCAGGTCATTCTATAAAGAAAACAGGGTGTAAAAATAATAAGAAAATGGTACCGTGGTGGACAAATGAATGTAAAGAAGCAATAAAGTTAAGAAATAAAGCATTTAAAGTATTAAAAACCAATCCAATTTATAATAATTTAACTGATTATAAAAGAAAGCAAGCAATGGTAAGGAGAACTATTAAGAATGCAAAAAGAGAGTATTGGAGAAGTTTTTGTAGCACGATAGGGAGAGACACAAAAATAGAAAAAATATGGAAAACAATTAAAAGAATGAATGGAATAAAGAGAGAGTTTGAATATCCTATATTAAAAATAGATCATATAAATATAATAAAAGATGAAGATAAAGTTGAAATATTGGCAAGAACATTTAGTAAACTTCACAGTTCAAATAATATTAGTGAAGAGGGAAGAAAAGGAAGAGAAAATACAAAACTTAAATATAAAGATTTGTTAGAGAGTATTGAAGAAACAAATAATTTAATGAATGTTGAGTTTACAAAAGCTGAATTGAATGATGCACTTGGAAAGACAAAAAATACAGCACCAGGTAAAGATGAAATTTTGTATAGAATGATAAGTCAACTTAGTGAAAAATCAAAAGATATAATATTGCAATTATATAATAAAATTTGGGAGGAGGGAAAATTACCAATGAACTGGAAGGAATCAATTATAGTACCAATAGCTAAACCAGGAAAAGATAATTCAAACCCACAAAATTACAGACCAATAGCTTTAACATCAAATCTATGTAAAATAATGGAAAAAATTATTAATAATAGACTAGTATATTATTTAAATAATAAAGGATTTATGTCAAAATATCAAAGTGGTTTTCGAAAAGGGGGAAGTACTAATGATTCAACACTATGTTTAGAACATGAGATTAGAAGAGCACAAGTAAATAAAGAAAATGTAGTGGCAGTGTTTTTTGATATAGAAAAAGCATATGATATGATGTGGGTTGAGGGATTATTAATTAAATTATACATGTTGGGTATTAAAGGGAAAATATTTAAATGGATTAAAGACTTTTTAACAAATAGGAAAATACAAGTGAGAATTGGTGAAGTTATATCAGGGAAATATATAGTAGAAAATGGAACCCCCCAGGGGAGTATTATAAGTCCATTATTGTTCTCAATTATGATAAATGATGTATTTAAAGATATTGGAAAAGGAATGGGGTGTTCACTTTTTGCAGATGATGGAGCTGTTTGGAAAAGAGGGAAAAATGTAGATTTCATTGTAAAGAAATTACAAGAGGTTATTATTGAAATAGAGAAATGGGCGTTGCAATGGGGATTTAAGTTTTCAGTTGAAAAAACAAAAGTAATGATATTTAATCAGAAACAAATAAGAAAGGAAATAAAATTAAAATTATATAACCAAGAATTAGAGCAAGTAAAGTGTGTAAAATTTTTAGGATTATGGTTTGATGGAAAACTAAAATGGAATATACATATTCAAAAAGTTATTGATAAATGTAAGAAAATATTAAATATTTTGAGATGCTTGGCTGGTAGTGACTGGGGAGCAGATAGGCAATCACTAAAACAGATTTACACAGGTATGATTAGATCTAACATAGACTTTGGTTGTATAGTTTACGGTTCAGCAGCTAAAACACATCTGGCTAAATTAGACATTATCCAACATCAGGCGTTAAGATTATGTACTGGAGCATTTAAAACCACACCTACAGCAGCAATAGAAGTAGAAATGGGAGAAATGCCATTAGATTTAAGAAGAACAAAATTAGAAATAAATTATTGGCTGAATTTAAAAGGTAGATCATCCAACTTGGGAAATTTTAAATCCATGTTGGGAAAAAGAAAAGAAAGAAATGAGGAGTTTTGGATGGACAATTGAAAATAAAATAAAAGAATTTAAAATGAATGATTTAGAAATTATTCAAACAACACCAATATCAATTATACCACCATGGATTTTACCGGAAGCAACAGTAGATATGACAATAATGGAAAAGAAACAAGATAAATCTTACATTGTAGATAGGTATTCAGTACAGTTATATTTAAACAATTATTATCAATATATTAAAATGTATACAGATGCATCAAAAATACATGAAGGAATAGGAATAGCATTTGTAGTACCAGAATTCAATATAAGAATGGGAAAACGAATCACAAACGGGTTATCAGTATACACAGGAGTAATGTTGGCAATATTATTAGCTTTACAATGGGTAGAAGACATAAAACCATTAAAAACAGTAATTTGTTCAGATTCAAGCTCTGCGTTATTTAGTTTAAAATATAATAAATCAGATAGTAGGATGGACATTTTATTAGAAATATTTAATACATTATTCAGAATACAAAACATGGGTTTAATAGTTATATTTGTTTGGGTTCCAGCGCATATTGGGGTAGAAGGAAATGAGAGGGCAGATAAATTAGCAAAGAGGGCGATTCAAAATCCTATAAATTTTATCATTAAAACAAGTAAATCTGAGGGAAAGAGTATAATTAAAGAAAAGTTATGGAAAAATGGCAACAAAGGTGGGATGAAGGAAAAACAGGTAGATGGTTTTATAAAATTCAAAAATCAGTTAGAGAAAGAAGAAATGGAAGACGAAGTAGAAAAGAGGAGAGGGTGATAACAAGATTAAGATTTGGGCATACAGGACTTAATTATACACTTTATAAAATTCAAAAGCATAATACCGGCAAATGTGATTATTGTGGAAAATATGAAACAGTAGAACATGTTATATTAGAATGTAATAAATATGAAAGAGAGAGAAGATATATGAGGAAAGAGTTTAAACGTATTAAGGAAAAGATTAATTTATCAGATATTGTGAGGAAGCATTTGGGGAGTAAACATATACAAATAGTTATTCAATATTTAAAGAAAACTAAATTATATCATAGAATTTGATTTATAGAAGGAGTGAATTATATAAATGAGTAGAATATTAAGGTACATATAGATAGATATATTGATATATATATATATATATATATAGATAGATAGATAGATAGAGATAGATAGATAGATAGATAGATAGATAGATAGATAGATAGATAGATAGATAGATTGTATATATATATATATAGATAGATATATAGATATAGATATATAGATATAAATAGATAGATAAATAGACCATTAAGAACCACACTCCATACCAGTAAGTGGCGGTAATGCTACTTGAAGTTTGTTGCCAACCGCCATAAAACTCCACAAGAAGAAGAAGAAGAAGACCTGTTTAATATGGGATTTAAATGACATGTCTTGGTTGAAAATAACACCAAGATTTTAATCATCGAGAACTTTGCCTTTTGGCTGAGCTCTCTCTTCACCACAACGGACCGGTACACTGCCCGCTTCACAGCAGACGCCGCACCAATCCGGCTGTCGATGTTCCGCTCCATCTTCCCCTCATTCGTGAACAAGACCCCAAGATACTTATACTCCTCCACTAGGGGGAGCACATCCTCCCCAACCCGGAGAAGGCACTCTACCTTTTTCCGGCTCAAGACCATGGTCTCGGATTTGGAGGCACTGACCCTCATCCCGGCCGCTTCACACTCAGCTGCGAACCGCTACAGCGAGAGCTGTAGATCGCGCCCTGATGAAGCCAATAGAATACGTCATCTGCGAATAGCAGAGACGCGATCCTAAGGTCACCAAAACGGATCCCCTCAACAACTTGGCTGCACTTAGAAATTCTGTCCATAAAAGTTATGAACAGAATCAGTGACAAAGGGCAACCTTGGCGGAGTCCAACTCTCACTGGAAACGAGTCCGACTTACTGCCGGCAGTGCGGACCAGATTCTGACACCGGTCGTACAGAGACCTGACAGCCCTTATTAAAGGGTCCGGTACTCCATACTCCCGGAGTACCCCCCACAGGATCCCTCGGGGGACACGGTCGAATGCCTTCTCCAGATCCACAAAGCACATGTAGACTGGTTGGGCAAACAGAATCCTGCTGAGGGTATAGAGCTGGTCCAGTGTTCCATGGCCAGGACGAAAACCACACTGCTCTTCCTGAATCCGAGATTCGACTATCCGACGGACCCTCCTTTCCAGAACCCCTGAATAGACCTTACCAGGGAGGCTTAAGAGTGTGATTCCTCTGTAGTTGGAACACACCCTCCGGTCCCCCTTTTTAAATAGGGGAACCACCACCCCAGTCTGCCAATCCAGGGGAACTGCCCCCGATGTCCACGCAATGTTGCAGAGTCGCGTTAACCAACACAGCCCCACAACATCCAGAGCCTTAACGTACTCAGGGCGATTCTCATCCAACCCCGGGGCCTTGCCACCGAGGAGCTTTTTAACCACCTCGATGACCTCAGCACCAGAGATGGGAGAACCCGACCCAGAGTCCCCAGGCTCTGCTTCCTCAATGGAAGACGTGTTGGTGGGATTAAGGAGGTCTTAAATCAATCTCACTCAGTCACTGATGTTCATACTCTTTGAACTTCTTCAGACTTTGTTACGTCTCAATCCCAAACTTTGATGTCTTTTTTTATTTGGGATTTGGGAAGTACTGAATAATGTAATGTAGAAGAGAAGTACTACATGGTTTTCCAAATCTGTTATAAAATAATATCTGACAAGAGTGGTTGGCATTTTTTTCAGCCCCCTTTACTTCTATACTTTTGAACAAAAATTTAATGCAACCAACAGCCTTCAAAAGTAAATGTCTGCTTATTTAAACAGAGACCCCCATTTCTAATTTAAAGCCTCAGACTTGTTAGAGAACATCATGCAAGAAAAAGTATCATGATGACCAGTGTTGTATAGTAACGAAGTAAAAATACTTCACAACTGTACTTAAAGGTATACTATGCAACCGGGGTTGATTTTCCAGCGAGGCCTCCCCCCAGAGGGCGAAAGTAAAAGTGCACTGTCGTAAAGATGCTCAGCTGTTCTCCTGGTTTCTCCGTCAAGCCAGGCGCGGTTGTTTTGAGCTTAGCAGACAGGCAAACGCAACGAATCACCATCCTGCTGTTCAAGCAGAGCTACGAGGGGGCGCCCTCCCCTCCTCTCCGTCCCTGCCAGTGGAGTGAGGGGAGCGGGCGTCTCCGAAGCGACCTCCGCCCGGCCCGGGACCTGCTGGGCCCGGACGTCGGCTCGCGGGGGGGTTGGGGAGGGCGAGGGTCCCGGTCCGCGCGACGCGCTGGCCGTCTGTTTCCGTATGCCGCGCGGCCGCCGGGGTGTCTCGTCTTTCCTCTCTCCCCTCCGTTCCCCCCGACGCCCGGTGCCTCCCGAGCCGCGTCCGAGCGTCGCGCGGTACAGTTTGAGAACACAGATCAGCACACAGATGAGCGGTGAACTTTTAAACCCCGCGGTTCCGTCGCACAGTTTGAGAACACAGATCAGCACACAGATGAGCGGTGAACTTTTAAACCCTGCGGTTCCGTCGCACAGTTTGAGAACACAGATCAGCACACAGATGAGCGGTGAACTTTTAAACCCCGCGGTTCCGTCGCACAGTTTGAGATGTATATAAGTACCACGACTGAAAAACTCGTACAGTGTATGCCCGGCTTAACACAGTGAAAGTATGAACATGCACAGAGAGAGAGAGTAACCATTCCAATGTTACTTACAATCGCATCAGCAGAAACGCGAGGTCCGCGTCAGCCTTGCAGCCTTCTCTTTCTTTTAGCTCTCGCCATTCGGAAAAAGCTTTCCCGATGTTCACCCGTGTACAACTCCTCTTTCTGTCCAGAGCCCTTTTCCTCTTTCTTGCCTGCTCCGACATGGGCTTTCGCTGTTTTATCGTTGGTACCGCCATGATAACTGCACAGATATCGCCACTACGCTAGCACCGAGCATGCGTTTGACTGGGGGCGTGTAGCAGTTCTCGCCGTAAAGCAAGACCGACTCTCGCGATCTTGCACGAGATTCTGAGCCTGTGGGCGCGGGCCGAGGGCTCCTGCAATTGCAAGTGCGGTATTTCCTCCACAGAACACCAGGGCGGCCAAGAAAACCTTTGTTCAACCTGAAATGACTCATTTAATCACCCAAAACGGTATGGAACACATTAATTAACTGAAAAATGTTGCATAGTATGCCTTTAAGTATATTTTGGAGTACTTTATACTTTTATCGAGTATAAAATTTTTTGATAACTTTTACTTTTACTTCACTATATTTCCGAACGTAAATGCATACTTTTACTCCGATACATTTTCAATGTTTGGTTTAGTTACTCGTTACAAAAAAAAAAGAGAGAAAGAGAGACGTGCCAGGCGCGCTGCTGTGGGCCAGCGGGGGCGAGGCTTGGCGCTCCACGCAGCCAATCACTAACGCGCCTGGCCTTTGATTGACAAGGTAGACACCCCCATTTAACTCCACTCTCATTGGTTATGCTGCCTTAAATCCCGCCTTCCCTCTTCCTGATTGGCTGTTTTCTATTGCGTGTGTGTGCGTGCGTGCTTGGAGCGCGAGAGATTCAGTTTTGATTCAGTTTTGAATGAACTGATACTGAAATGACACTGCCGTTGATTATCGGTCCAGGAACCCGGTGATGACTGCTAGCTGACGACTGGTGACGACAGCGTTTTTTGGCAGCTGCGGCGAGTTGACAACACGAGTTGTGGACTGTTTTGGAATTTTTTTTTTTTTTTTCTTAAATAAAGAAAGTGTAGTGGCTGTGTTCTTTGATATTGAGAAAGCGTACGATATGAAGGATTGATGATCAAACTAGTGAAGATGGATATTAAAGGTAGAGTATATAGGTGGTTAAAAGATTTTTTAAGTGAAAGGAAAATACAGGTTAGAATAGGAAGGAGTTATTCTTCAAAATATTTTATTGAAAATGGAACACCTCAAGGAAGCATAATTAGTCCGTTACTTTTTTCTATAATGATTAATGATGTGTTTAAAGTAGGGCTGTCAATCGATTAAAAAAATTAATCTAATTAATTACATACTCTGTAATTAATTAATCTAAATTAATCGCATATAATTTTTTTGCTGTGAAAGTATTTAAAATATTTAAATTCAAATGTTTCAATGAATAATCAGCATTAGATACATTAAAGTGCTGTTTTCAACAGCAGTCAAACTGAACTAAACAGATGCCAATGTCAAACTGAACTCACGTCAACAGGAAACGTCAACTGAAATGATAATAAAAAAGATAACCTGAATTTAACAGACGTCAACATATTCCATATTCCAATCTACTTTTTAGGCTAATTATACATAATTTAGACCTAGTGCTATTTTGACAAACAAACATTTTATTAGTTGTTATCTCTTATCTGATGTATTTCTGATGTTTGGCACTTTGTTTTACCTCGTGTTAAAGTGCTCTTTAAATAATAATGACATTCATGATGATTATGATCAGAATAAACTTTTGCATAACCTCCCAGAAGCTGGAAAGAAAAGAGACAAAAACATTTTTCACAGCTCACTTAGTAACTCTAATATTTTAGTCTAAATACTTTAGCCTAAATATTTTAGGCTAAAATATTACACTTTTTATTTGTTTTTCTTCAATCCCTCGGTGATGTTTAGTAATTTCTGCCAAAGGCTGCAGCATTTTGATTTAATTCATCTGAATGCAGTATTTGCAAGCCATACTCTGATTGAATGGGGAAAAAAACTGTCTGTGATTGGCTTTAAAAGCCGAGCGAGTGCACAGCTGGTGTTGAGTGTGAAACGAGCAGGTGTGCACGAGCAAAGTAGCGCGCGAGCAGAGATGGAACTCACCGCGAGGACAGCGAGTTGAGAAGAGTTTTTCAGACCGTGCCAGACCGGTTTTGAGCGTTGAGTTGTTTCACTGTGCGCTTGGATTGGTTCCTGCGCGCTCAAACAGAAGGCACGAATATCGCTACTTTTGTTTCACAGAGTTGAGCGGCAGCACTGTCTTCTTCTCTGTCTTCATGCGCCTCCCCTGTGACTCTTTGGCGCCCCCCAGGGGAGGCGCGCCTCACCTATTGAAAACCCCTATACGACATCGATTAATCTGCGTTATTTTTTTTAATCCGTTAATTTTTTTTAAATTAATTAATCGAAATTAACGCGTTATTTTGACAGCCCTAGTTTAAAGATATAGAAAATGGGTTTGGGTGTTCTCTTTTTGCAGATGATGGGGCAATTTGGGTGAGAGGTCGAAATACTGATTATGTATGGGGATTCAAACTTTCAGTGGAAAAATCAAACTGTGTTTTTTACTCGGAAAAAAATCAATAGTATGGTGAAGGTTAAATTATATAATCAAGAGATAGAAAGGGTTAAAAATTTTAAATTTCTTGGTTTATGGTTTGATGATAGATTTACATGGACATTTCATATTCAGAAAATTATTGATAAGTGCAAAAAAGTTTTGAATGTTATGAGATGTTTAGTTGGTCATGAGTGGGGAGCAGACAGAACTGCTTTAAAGGCTATATATACAGGGTTAATAAGATCAGTAATAGACTATGGCAGTGTGGTTTATGGATCAGCAGCAAGTACATCACTTAAAAAGTTAGAGGGTATACAAACACAAGCGTTAAGGTTAATTACAGGAGCATTTAAAACAACATCTATTGTAGCGTTGCAGGTTGAAACTGGAGAAATGCCACTGGAAATCAGGAGAACACAACTGTTGCTAAATTACTGGATTAGTTTACAGGGACATGGTCAAAATCATCCTACAAAAGAAATATTGCAGCCGTGTTGGGAAAGGGAGAGGAGACAAACAGGAAGTTTTGGATGGATAGTGGGAGAAAAACTAAAAGAACTTGAGTTAGATCAAATTAAATGTAGTCCAACAGCACCGTTACCAGTAATCCCTCCCTGGATCATACCTGAAACAACAGTAGATTTGAAATGGTTAGAAAAGAAAAAAGAAAGCAATATTAATCATAAACTGATACAATAATATGTTAATAGTTATTATGGTTATATTCAAATATATACAGATGCATCTAAAAATGTGAATGATAGGTTAGGTATTGCGTTTTATGTTCCAGATTTCAATATCAAAGTAAATAGGAGAATAAATAATGAATTATCAGTATATACAGGAGAATTATTAGCAATATTATTAGCATTACAATGGATAGAGGAAGTAAGACCACTAAGATCAATTATATGTTCAGATTCGAGTTCAGCTTTACTTAGTATACAAAATCATTTTTCAGATAGTAGATTAGATATATTAATTGAAATACAGCAAATTCTATATCAAATTCAAATGATGGGTATTAGTGTTATATTTATTTGGGTACCAGCACATATAGGGATTAATGGAAATGAAATCGCAGATAAGATTGCTAAGGAAGCATCAAAAAATAGAACTATTGATATGATGATTAATTTAAGTAAGGCAGAAATTAAAAGTATCATTAAACAAAGAATGAAGGAAAGATGGCAAAAACAATGGGAAGAAGAAATGAGAGGAAGATGGCTGTATAGGATTCAACGGAAAGTCGGAGAAATGAGGATAGCAGAAGGAAACAGAAGAGAGGAAACAGTTATTTCAAGACTTAGATTTGGACACACAGGATTAAATAAAACATTATTCAAAATAGGGAAACATATATCTGGCAAATGTGAATATTGTGGACAAGATGAAACAGTAGAACATGTAGTGATGTATTGTAAGAAATATGAAGAGGAAAGAAGGATTTTGGTTAGAGATCTTAATAAGGAGAAAATTAAATTTGAGATAATAGATATTCTGCAGAAAAAGTCAAAAAATAAATGTTATCAATATTTATTTAAATATTTAGTAATAACAGGAATAATTAGGAGGATTTAGTATTTGTAAATTTAATATTATAGATATAGATACATAAATATAAGTATCTTTGGGAGTATGGCCATTTTGACCCACACTCCTCGCCAGTTGGTGGCGGTAATGCACACCGGAAAGTTGTTTGCCAACCGCCAATAAACTCAACAAGACACTGCCGTTACCACAATTAAAACTAGACTACGAAACTAGTCCCAGTTAAGAAACTAAATATTATCTGCAAATCTGCTGAGTGCAGTTCCGAACAGAAGCAACAGAAGCAGGAGAGAGTTTTGAACTTTTGTTGAACTTGAGAAATGTAAGTAACCAACGTTAATATCTCAAAATAGCATTTAATTCTGAAGTATGACACATTTTATTAACAAAAACCTAATCTCTTTTATAAAACTAAATATTCTGTTCAGGAGTTCTGAAGACTGCTGGAAAGATGGGAAAGCAAAGACTGCAGGTTATTAAAAATTCGGATTCTTAGCCACAGCCATCTGAAAAAGAAAAGGTGAGGGTTTCCCTTTTACTAGTGATGTTACGTTATGTGCCGAGGCTTCGAGGCGTGTGTCGAGTAATGGAGGGGGCGTTTCCGCAATGCGCGTATCGAGGCTTGCTTCATTTGGGGGAGGAGCCGAAAACGATGACGTCCGAAGCCTCGCTGGCCGGCTGTACCACGTGACTGCTTCGGGAAGTGGCTCAGATTGTTGCGCGGGGTTTGACGGCTTTAAAAAGTCCACAAGCTCCATTCAAAATGTGGGTTGTTGTAGGAGAGTTGCGGTCAGTTGAGAGAGTGGATAGAGTTTGGATAGTTTGGATAGTAGAGTTTGGATAGTGGTTATTTAGTTTGAGAAAGTTAGTTTGGTGTTTGGAGAGTTTAGGAAAGAGATACATAGGAGATTTAGGAGTGCGAGGACAGGATAGGAGTAGGATGGAGCAGGCGAGAAAGAGGAGGATGTCCCCTATGTCGGAACATTTTGATTTGATAAGCCCTAACAAGGTAAGGTGAACTGAACATTTGCAGATGCATTAGGTTTGCTTGTGAGGAACTGTATTTTTCACTGTTTCTTATTTTGTGTAAAGGTGAGGTGTTTATTGTGCTCCAAGGAGTTGGGGTACAATAATAACACCTCATCCATGCAAGGCACTACCGTGCCTTGCATGAGAATAGGGATGAAACTGGAGCTTCACCCAGCCAAGGTATTTCATTACTATATTAAAAACACACTTTCACAATTTTTGCATGCTGATGTTTGCTTGTTGTGCAAATAAAGATAGGTAACAGACACTGTATTTATTCCCTTTTAACCAGCCACCAGAAAAGCAGAGCTGGATGAAGCTCTAGTCTCCATGATAGTGAAGGATACCCAGCCTTTCACTATTGTGGATGACGTTGGATTCAGGACATTTGTGTCTAAGCTGGATCCCAATTATGTTCTCCCTACAAGGCAGGTATGTGTGGGTCCATACATGAAACGAATGACTACATTATTGTATGTGTCACAATTCAGCAATATATATGTATGTATGTATGTATGTATGTATGTATGTATGTATGTATGTATGTATGTATGTATGTATGTATGTATAATCTCTTCCTTTAGGCTCTGAAGGCCATGGTGGAGGCCAAATATGAGTCTGCTAAGGAGCACGCTAAGGCTAAAGTAGAGAAGGTGGCTGCTGTTAGCCTTACATCAGATATGTGGACATCCATCAACATGGATGCCTACCTGGCAGTGACATGCCACTTTGTGGAGGAGAATGAAAAGCTGAGCTCGGTGTTGTTGGGAGTGCAGGCATTCCCCCAGTCTCACACTGCTGAAAATATTGCTTGTGTGAAAGCCTCCCTGATGGAGGAATGGGGAATCTCAGGCAAGGTGACATGCATGGTCACCGATGGTTCTCCTAATATGGTGGCATGCGTGAGAGACCTGAAGCTTCGCCACCACATTTGTGTTGCTCACACCCTCAATCTTATTGTGAAGAGGGCGCTTGACCACCAACCTGCGCTCTCTGGCCTCCGGGCCAAAGCAAGGAAGCTGCACCACTGCTAAGGTATCCTCTTTTATTTTATTCCAATATATAATGTTAATAGTTTGTCTGTACTCCTACTGCAGTGACTTAATGGCCTACTCTTCTGTATCTTTAAAGGAGAAGCTTACACACGTGCAGCTTCAGCTGGGCATGCAAGCAACCAAGCTGATGCAGGAGGTGGAAACAAGATGGATCAGCACCTACTTGATGCTGCACCGTCTGGTGGAGTTGAGAGAGCCAGTAGGAGCGGCATTGGCTAGATTGCACACTGACATTCCCTATTTAACTGCCAGTGAGTTTGACATTGTTGTAGCGTGCCTTTCGTTACTCTCTCCTTTCTATGACGCCACCATGGAGCTCTCGGCAGAACAACACGTGTCGGCATCAAAAGTTATCCCCCTCCTGAAGATGATAGAGAATGCCCTTCAGGAGGAGGACACCAAGTCGGCACCTGCAGAAGCAGTGCAAATAGGAGAGCAGCTCATCAGACATCTCAGGGAGAAGCTGCACATGCTCCAGTCAATGAGCATCTTGTCGCTGGCTACACTCCTGGACCCACGATTTAAAGTTATAGCATTTTTCAGCAACACAAAAGCTGCTGAAGCAGTGAAGCGCTTGACTTCAGAGTGTGCCACTGTCATCCGACGGAACCTAGAAGAGAACACTCACGAGATTCCCCAGGCTTCCACCTCTCAAGAATTCAGTGGAGGTAATCTTTTGTATTACATTTTGAGATTACTTATTCCTATTAAAACACTTACTAACCTGACCTGTGGTTTCCATTTAGGTAGCAGACTTTGGCAAAGATTGTACACTAGTGTCATGGAGGCAAAGAGGACTCCAAATGTCTCAGCAGATGCCACCGTAGAGGTCCACCGCTACCTCTCAGAGGCGAACATAAGCAGGCTGGAGAACCCCCTGGAGTACTGGGCTAATCATCGGTCACTGTACCCCAATCTGTACAAACTTGCACTTATTTATTTATGCACCCCGGCATCATCTGTGCCATGTGAGCGTGTCTTTTCAAAGGCTGGAGAAGTAGTATCAAAAAAGAGAAATCGTTTGAAACCAAAAACTGTGGAGAAATTGTTGTTTCTTAATAAAAATGCATGAAATCATCCAAGTTACACAAGCATCAGCCTATTCATTACCCCTCCCTAGTTCCATAAGCACTTTCACTGTCCTCTGCCTGATTAAGCCCATGCCATTTTTGTAGAGTCACAGAAAAACATTATTACACAACATGCCATATCACATGACACTCCTATTTTGGGAATAATTACACACAGAGAATACATTCAAACAATATTTTATTGTACACATGTGTTTACAAAATTTATGTAGACAAATTATTTCGTCCTACACCTTTTGTGAAGTCAATCCCAAGAGCCATAATAGACAAAAATTAATGCATCACACGTGTTAAGATACAGCTGGCTGTGATTATACAACTTGCCAGTAGGTGGTGCTGTGTGCACATGAACCATCAAGAAATGAACCTTTTCTCGAACCAGTTGGCTGAGTGGTTCAATGCCTCATGAGGCTTCATCTCGCCATCACTACCTTTTACCAATATTCCATTGTTATTATTGCTTTCATTTATTGTCGACCCTTCAAGGCAGTTCAGGTATGAATAGCAGGTGTAATTTCTTTTGCATAATATACAGTATAAGAACACTAAATGCCACCTAAACAACTGCTATTCTTGTTTAGACCTTTGCGTAGTTATAATATTATAATTAGGGTTCCACAAAATAATAGTGCTATTTATTTGACTATTTCTACTTCTAGAATTAGGATAAAGACAAATAAAACAGAGGAACACTAGTTACATTTGTTTTATTGTACATAGATTTCCACACTGTCCATTAGTAAATTAGTACAAACCAGAAGCAGAGCTAGACATTCTCATCATCAGGGGTTTAGCCCATAAAATATTACATCATTACAAGAGTAATTTGGTACACCAAAAAAGTAAGCAATTATTTAATCTGTTGATGTGGTCGCAAAATGAATTTAATATAGGCCTTTACATACAAGTTTAATCTTCTGTTATTTAATAGTCGTACTAGTATATTCCAATAGTATATTAATATGTTCTCATTTCAGTGATTAAATGGACAACCACTTATGTAATAATTCAGTTTTGGTGTGACCAATCTTACTCAATGTACAGTATTGGGTCCTCCATGCTGCTTATGTATTAAGATTTACCGCACATTTAAACATTGACAACTAACTATAGTTAGGGAAATAATTAGTTGTCTGAGAAGATGTAGGTAAGGAGAAGCTGTTATCTACATTTCAGATATATGATATAAGAAATGTGTTTGGAATGTTAAGATAAATTACATGCAATGGGCTACACAGAGCAACTACAACCCAATTGTACATTTTTTGAAATTTGAATTTAATATTTGAAATGCTGTTAGTATCATTTACACTTCTACTTCCAGTGCAGAGTAAATACAATAAATGTATCTGTCAAATATAAAATTGAATGTATAATTTTGCTGTTTTATAACTCAGACAGAGTATCTTCGATAAAAAATTAGGGTGGGGTTTATCTCTGTGCATTTCTATATATTCTAAAGAAAATACAGGATAAATCTAGACAACAGACAAATTTTGACTATATTTGGTTTAATAGGCACATATTTGCCGTCTGTCTCTGTTGCTGGTTGTTCAAATGGAAAAAAGTCCCAATTCGACCTTCACCGGATCCTGTGATGCTTTAAACATTAACAAACAGCATCTAGTGTGTGTCGTGGTTAGAAAATTTAGCAGGAAATGCTGATTTTCTCTTTAGACAGACGAAACGCACCCAGACGCTCAAGTCAAGCATCAAAAAATAGGAGCATGCATATTGTGTAGGACCAATGACGTCAGACCAGGGAAGGTTTGTTTGTAGGTGTCCCTAACAAAGTTCAAATCAAACCTACGCCCTTGCATCTTTGTTTCACAATCAGACCATGATGGGACCACAGATGAGCTCAGTAGATGCAGTCGTGGATTCAGAATGCCTGTCTGAAAAGTTAAATCTGAACTGTTTCTCTTAATCTGAGTTTAAAAAAAAAACAAAGTTCAGTGTGCAAATTCATAAAGGATATCTGTAGGGATTTACTAACTTATTAGCAATTTGCTTGACAGAAGACATGGACTGGTCATGAGACCGCCATAATATATGGCAGGCTTATGTCTTACATGAGAGTGCATATCTAATGGTGTATATATATATATATATATATATATATATATACATATATATATACATATATATATATTATACAAACAAACTGCTACATTTGTCTCTGTTGTAAGCAAAAGAGACAATTACTATTAAATGTAGCATTAGCAACCCTTGTGCATCAGTGCCCTAACTCTAGTTTTGTGTCTTTAGGGAAATTATTCCTCACTTTTATCAATATAGCTAAACTAACTATTGCCATCATGCAGGTTTTACAAATGCACAAGGTTTTATCAAGTGAAAACATTTCAATCTGTTTGTCACTGCTTTTGGATGGGACTATATTGTAGCTTGTTTGACGAGCTTTAGCTCAAAAGTGTGTCAACTGTAAGAATCTTACATCTGGACTAAAAATGGAAAGCCTGTTGTTCATGCCAGGAATCACAGTCAACACTGGGGGCTTAGCACCCCTAAAGGTCAGATCCTAGAATCGCCCCTGATCACCACCAACAGGATAAGAAGCTGGTTCAGTAGTAAAGCAGGTTAAATTAACCTTGTGGTATAGGTAGAGCATCTAATAGAGTCCTGATTTTCTGAACTAAATGATACCTGCAGCCGAAGGTGTATCTATTAGCAAGTTTACCGCTTCCTGTAGGTTAACTATCACTTTATCACTTAACCATGTTTTTAGTATACACCCTCTGGTCTAAATTCTGCCTGCACTTGGTTGTGTAAAGTTTTAAAGCGCATAGCACTGACCTTACTTGAAGAAGGAAAACTGAAAGCTTACAAAAACGTTGTATTTTCTGTCTAAACTTGGTCTAAATTTCTCCTGGACTTGGTTGTTTATATTATTTTAAGGGAATTTGACTTTCAAGGTTTACCAACATCTAAAAAATGTAATTCAAACTGCATTTGCTTTGATTTAGTTTTTACTTTTTTATTACATTACTTGAGTACATCTATTTTTACAGTAATTTTCATACTTAAGTACAAGACATTTCAGATACTTTAAGACTTTTACTCAAGTAACATTTCAGTCAGTGTCTTGGACTTTTACCAAAGTCATATTTTGGAGAAGTACTTATACTTTTACTTGACTCCAAGATTTCAGTACTTTATACAACACTGATGATGACCAAGGAACACAGCATACATGATCAGGGAGAAAGTTGCAGAGAATATTAAAACAGGATTAGGTCCTAAAACAATATGCCAAACTTGGAACATTTCAAGAAAACCGTTCTATTGATTTGAAGATAGAAAGAGTATGGTACAACTACAAAGTTACCTTGACATGAGCATCCACGAGCAGGGTCAGAAGAGCATTGATGAGAGAAACAGTAACTTTAGAGGAGCTGCAAAGTATAACAGCTCAAGTCGGACACTCTTTCAACCGAAGAACTATCATTTGTGCTCTCCACAAATCTACCGTTTGTGGAAAAGTTGCAAGAAGGAAACCATGGTTGAAAATTTACAGTTTGGCTCAAGCCATCAGGGTATCTAAGTAAACATGTGGAAGGAGATGCTCCAGTCAGGTGAGACCAAAATGTTGCTTTCTGGGTTACATGCAAAATAGTATGTGCAGCTCAAAACTGATACCAAATATTATCATGAACACATCGTGGTAATAGTGGTGATCTGTCTTCCCTGGATGATGTCACAGTTAACAGAACGTCAGACCAGGTGTACCTACTATGAAGAAAAAAGAGAGAACAAAAAGTTAAAAGCTGAAATGACAACAGTCATTTCAATGTAATACAATGCAAAACTGGAGAACAGTAGACTGGAGAACAGTAGAAATCAGTAGAGTGATGCTGGCAGCATCATGCTGTGGGGAGGATTTTCATCAGCACCGATGAGGAAGCTCGTCAGACAAGGGAAAAAAGCCTTTGTAAAGCTTTCCCCCTTAATGAAATTGTCATTTGAAAACTACATTTTGAAGGCGTCGGAACAACAGGCGGCCAGGCAGCACTGGTGTCGGGCAGAGCGATGATTGTCCTCCTGCGGCGGCGAACATGCTGTCTTCGCTGAGGAGTGCCGCTCTCAAATGGAGAGATGGCCACCAGCGACAGCACAGCAGGGGATGCAGCGGTTTCCTCGGCGGGAGGAGCTGCAGCAGCAATGGGAGCTGCACCAATGGCAGCTGGAAAAGCAAGAGCCGCAACAGCGACAGCAGGAGAGGCTGGAGAGGCAGGAGAGGCTGGAGAGGCAGGAGCCGCGGCAGCGGCAACAGGAGCGGCAGGGGCAGCGGCAGCAATCGGAGTAGCGGGCAGGCCGATGGGGAGAGGAGAGCCGATTGGCGAGGATGTTCCCGACCAAAAGTCCCAATCGATCTCCTGGAAAAAGTCCGCTAGCTCAGGAAATGCAGAGTACTGCCGTGCCAGAATCAAAACTTGTTCCTCCAAACTTGCTTGAACCATGGCTGCTGCTTCCGCCCGCAGCAGCGGTGGTTCCAGGGCAGCAACCATGGCCAGACTGCGCTTCAGTCCCTGAAGACAGAGCTCCGCTGAGCTGACCACGGAGGGAGGTAGAGGAAATGTCTGGCCCGCTCCAGCACACGAGCTCTGTGTGTGATCTGGGTTCATCTTTGGCCGGTTCGTACTGTCATGAGCTTTCATGAATGAATGCACACCACACACGGAGCTATTTTCTGATAGTTTATTGAAAGAAAGATGAGGAAGTGTATGAGGAAACCAGAGAGACTGGACTGGAACTGGGGTGTAGATGAGAGCCGGAGCTGGAGAACTGGAGAGAGTTATGGAGATGCAGGGTTGCTGTTGATTCAGAGAAGCAGAGCGAGACCGTTCCTGGAATGCAGGACTGCTGGAGCACAGGGTAGCAGGCAATCCGGCCACACAGCAGAGAGCAAACTTCGAGCACAGGGGTAACACGCAGTCCAGCAACAGAACAGGGAGCAAACTTGGAGCACAGAAGTAGCAGTAAATCCAGCAGCTAGCAGAGGCCTTACTTGAAGCACAGAGTTGGGAGGAGATCTGGTGCCCAAATTGCTACCTGATGAGTGGGGATTTTTCCAAAAGTGGAGCATGCTGCATTCAGGTACAACTGGGAGAGTAGGTTGATGAAGTATAAAACTAACTACAGTGATTTAAACGTGTTATGTATGGCCAGTCTTATAGTTTAACGTTTTTAAACATTAACTTTGACCATGTTGAAGTTTATATAGTTTTATAATATTTCTATCCTATCTGTGCCTGTTTGGAATTTTTTGTTATACATTTTTTATTATTATTAAAAATATCATGCCAAATCTCCAGTCAATTCTATACTTTTCACTTTTTAAAAATGTTTTAGAGCAGAATAATATCTAAATAATTCAAGAAATAAAAAAGACATATGGTCATCTAAAATCTTATATTTTCTATATTTTATTTATTAAAGAATAGTGAAAACATACCGAATGTGACTTTAAAACCTGAATACGTACTGAGAGGTAAAACTTTCCACCTTTTTCATGAATACATTTATAAAAAAAAATCATATAACAAAACAAGGGCAAGAAAAGTATCAGATGGGAGAGTGGCCACTTCTCCCTCCCATCTGAGTTGTTCGTCCCGTTTCCAAAACAAAAAACGTTCCCAGCATCTCAGCAGTGTGTGAAGCAAAATAACACATGTTGTTCTCAGTTTTATGTGAGAACAGGTGCGAACACCACAACAGCAATAATCAATGTGTGAACTGGCCAGTCCTCTCTCTTATTTAACTGACCAGTCTTCCCATTTATATAGCAAAAGTTAAAACAAGTTATAAAACTGAGCAGGTTTTCCCATAATACATTGTTAAAGAGCAAAAATAATTCTTTAATATATCACTGGATCCTACCCAGATCTCTCTCCCACGCCTCATCTCCAATTCGTAAACCCAGCTCTTTCTCCCATGCATTCTTCAAAGAAACAGTTTTAAAGTTCGAAGGCTCTGGAAAAAAAAAAAAACATTTACAAAGCCAGAAACCAACCTTTTAGCATCAGGAGAGCACAAAAGGAGCTTGTAAATTGTGCCCTCAGTTGGAAGAGATACAAAGTTGACACCCTGATGGATGTGGGTTCCTAACTGTAAAAAACTAAATAAATGTGTTTTGGAAAGAGGGAGCTGATTCTATAATTGAGAAATTTAAGGAACTTGCTTACCCATATTTCAGAGTATGTAATCCATTTTCTCTCCAGACTTCAAAAGAAGCATCTAAACATGAAGGAGGGAATGAATGGTTTTGATATATTGGAGTGTGGACTGAAGTGTCTGGCAATGCACAGCCTTCTTTTATTTTTTTGATATTTAAATGCAGCTTGAAACTATAAATATTACTAACTTTATTGGAGGGAAAAGAGAAGTTCATGGAGGGAGCTAATGTCAACACCACTACTCCCTATAGTTATTCAGGGAGGAGTGTCAGAGGACATATTCTTCTTTTACATCTCCTGCCAAAAAACCCGAGGTCTAGTATTTGGGGCCCAATAACAGTGCTGAAAATATGGCAAACCAAAACCACCCTGTAATATGTATTTACAAAGATTAGCTTTTGATATTCTATGAGCTTTAAAACCCCAGACAAACGACTATACTACTGAGTCCGCAAATTTTAAAAATTGCTTATTCTGAAAGAAAACTCAGGAATAGATAAAAAATAAAAAACAGAGAGAGATCATTTTAATTGCATTAATGCAACCCAACATGGAAATAGGAAGAGTCCTCCATTTCTCAATGAACTCTTTTAATTTCTCATTTTTTCAAGGTAATATAATTTTAAAATCAATTTAGAACTTTTGGAAAAATAACACCAAGATATTTTAATTTGGCTGTAATTTTTAAAAGCAAATGTGAGAAAAAAATAATCTCCATTGTGGTTTGCATGAAGTGCCATTTAATTCACTCTTCGTCCAGTTATTTGTATAACCCACAATTTCCCCAAATGACTTCATCAAATCTAAAAGAGCCGGAACAGACCACTCAGGATTTGACAGGAAAAAGACATCATCATCTGCATATAGAGAAATATAACGATCAATGTTCCCCAGTTGGACAGGGTCAGTGCAGGGCTCATTCTAGAGAGCAACAGCAAGGGGCTCCATCCATCTATCCATTTTCAAACACGCCTATCCCTTGTGGGGTCGCGAGGGGTGCTGGTGCCTATCTCCAGCTATCTCAATGGCCGAGAGGCGGGGTACACCCTGGACAAGTTGCCAGTCTGTTGCAGCCGCAAGGGGCTCAAGAGCAAAAAAAAAAAAAAGAAGGCATTGATCATTCTTGATTTGTGAGAATAGAAGAAGGATACATATATAGCCTCTCAACCATGATATAAACTGTTTGGCATCCAAACTTTTCTAGGACGCCAACCACATACCCTCCCTCCACGTCATCAAAGACCTTCTCTCCATCTAGGCTTAGTATTGCAACCTTGGAGACATTGGAAAACTATTGATGAAACCATAAATTCTGCTCTGTACCAGAATCTACTGAAGGATAATGTCCGGCCACCAGTTTGTGGCCTTAAACTCAGGCTAATCAAGGTTATGCAGCAGGAAAATTATCCAAAGCACTCCAGGAAGTCACCTCTGAATACGTCAGAAAGAAAATTTTAAATTGAGTGTTTGGATTGGGCGTTGCAAAATTTAGACTCAATTTCAATGGCAATGTCATGGGCCTGACTTTAAACACACTGGTGACATTTGAAAACCCTTAAAATAAGCTAAAGTTATGTTGATTTATACTGATGTGAATAGTGTTACTATTAGAGAGCATTAGGTTACTGTCAGAAAGAGAGGTGCTTAGGATTTCAAGGTGGTTGAGGTTAGTTGACATCAGGTATGAGATCTGTGTTTGCTGTAGACGTTCCCATTACCTATTTCCAGCTCTGTATTTTTTGCACTGTGAAGCAGATTAAAGCTGAGTGAGTATAGCTAAGGCAGACCAGAGAGTAGGATGGGCGTAGCAAGGAGGTAAAGATTCCAGGGTGTGGAGGCAGCTGGAGAGAAGTCCCTGATGAGTTTTATGCAGCAGCAAAGAGGGACCGGACCGCCTTGCCCTTACAGGAACAGCCCCTCCAAACAGACAAAGAAATATTTAAGTGGCAAACCTGTTTTTTTCTTTATCATATATTGAAATGATTTTGGCTCTGAACCATCCCTGTTTAAAAAAACTAAAGTGAAATGAAATGATGATTCTTTTAATATTCTGAAGATTTTGCCATCTTCGTGAACCAGCAACAGTAAGACGTGAACAAACTTGGCCTGAAATAGTTCACTTTAATTCATGTTTTTCTTCTCTTTTCAGTTAGAAAAAAACTTGTGTGATCTTGTTGAACCTAATAATTGCAAGAAACTTTTCAAGGACAGCTTTTAGAATATGTTGTTTCCCCACAACCAATGTACATTTTTACAATACAGCTGAAACTTTATTGTTAGACAAATCAAACCAAGATACATTTTTCAAGGCTGATGAAGTCTTGCTGAAAGTTTGTTGAGAAAGAGGTTCTCTGCCTCAGAGAAAATATCACCATATTGCTGCTGAACAATGATCTTTTGTCAGCAAGCTAATCTTCATCCAGCTCCACAACCCACAACTTTAACCCAACAATTTATTCCTTTTGATCGATTCAAATATAAGAAATGGGCAAAAACACAAAGTCCTCCATGCAAGCCTCAGGCTAGAATCCTTCTTGGCAGAACAGTCAGCATAAGTGCCTGTATCGCTGGAGAAAAGCAAAAAAAAAAAAAAAGGTCCATGTGCACAGATCATTGTCTGACCCGACTCTCATCTGATGTTAATGCTGATAAACTTGGCACCAAGAAAGGAAATGTTAAAAATGTTACAAAACATAAAGTATTGTTTATGCAAAATATTTCCAACCTTTCTGAGCTACAAGTGGTGTAATGTGTACTGCAAGCAGTTGAGTATTCTTATCTATCTCACAGGGTAACATTTTCAAACTGTCAAACTACAAAGGCGCTTTTACCCCAACTAACCCAAGCTGTTTTCATGAGTTTAGTGCTGAAAGTGGAGTAGGGTTAAAACCTCGTGCCCGACTTGGTACCACCAAGGGAGTTTGAGGGGAAGATCGCCAGAGCAGAATCTGAGCGGGAAGTGGATTTGGGAGCCTGGTCTTCTAGGCGCAGAGTCACACGAGAGAAGGCTTCCAAAAAACACGAGCGCACTGGAGAAAACAC
Organism: Fundulus diaphanus; assembly: GCA_037039145.1. NCBI lineage: Eukaryota > Metazoa > Chordata > Actinopteri > Cyprinodontiformes > Fundulidae > Fundulus > Fundulus diaphanus. The sequence goes on along the minus strand of CM073127.1, from coordinate 44,583,478 downwards.
ACGAGACAATGATTAGATCCAAAACGGGGCTCGAAAAACTCACGGGCATGAAGCTCTGGAGATGGATTGGTGGCCTTAGGCATACCGCGACAAGGTAACACTCTGGCATCCTCCCGCTGTCTGTGCGCTGTTCTTATAGTGTTGCAAGGCGCCGCTGAACACACTGCAGGTGTGTGTGCCACACCCACCAGTCAACTGCTGTCATCTGTGAGAGGAGGAGAGAGGAAGAGAGGAGAGCCGGCAGGAACTGCGCGGCTCTGCCTGCTGAGTCCTGACAATCATATTTCAATCAATCAATCAATCAATTTTATTGTCAACTACAATTTGCATTGCAATCGAAAATTCAGTTCCAGTACAACCGTCCATCACATACACTTAACAAACATTTTGGGGGAACGATTGACTGAGGCCTTGCATTGCCATGGAACGCAGCCAGTCGGCCGCTGCTATTTCAGCGCAGCCGTTTAGGTGCATTCCTCCAAACTGCCCCGGACCCCGCCTTACACGGAGTCCACAGGCGCTGCCCTTGAAATCTGTTGAAGAAAGATTTTACATGGGGGAAGTGGAGGGAGATAAAAAAGACAGGTGCTTCACAATTTATGTTTCCACATATAATGTGAAGCATCCGACAAAAAACCTCATTGCACGAGAAGCACAAATAATTACGAGACACATATATGCAGAAAGGTAAACATTTGAGGCTGGTTGGGTGCAGTTCATCTGTATTTGTGAGCATCAGTATGTGTGTCTGTATGGGTGAAAATGTTTATATTTCCGTGGGGCTCTCCAGAGGCCATTGTCCTTGATGTTATCCGCCGGCCAACAGTTGAGAAAAGCATCCACAGGTGTCAGCGGGGGGAGCAGGGGGAGTTCTGAGCAGTCTCAGCCATAACAATCCAGGGGTTGGTTACATTGATAGGGAAGGCAGAATCCAAATACTTTATTTGTTTATTAGGCAAGCTGCTCTGACTTTCCTGTCAGCTTTAAGTTTTTTCTGGCTCCAAATAGCGAATCCAATATTCCAAATTTTTGGGCTTTTCCACGTTACACTTCCAGAATTTTATCCCATCTGCCCTTGAGTTCAACCACCGAAGCCAGTCTGCGTTCCAGCACAGCCAGCTTTCGGCTCTGCTCCTTCACCTTCCAGGTCTGTCCGTTCACCGCCCTTAGTGAGCGCGTCATTTGCAGCCGGTAGACTGATCAAGGCCAAATGGCTACCGACATCCGCTGTATTTGCTGATACATCATAAATCCACCAGATCCAATACGTAGAAATCCTAGTATCCTGAATCCAAACATGCAAACTTTTCAAATGTCCAGGAATGCATGAGAGGGAGATGAGCGGCTGAGATCTCGCGAGAGCTGTGCGTAAGTAAAATGGAGGCGTTCATGTAATTCAAAATCAAACACGCTAAGGTAAGAACGAACCAATAACTGAAAATAATACAAAGTAAAAGCCCAAACATTTACAACTGTCTTATTATTTACGAGGGAACAAACTGGACGAAGAGACCTTGACGAGCCTGGAGTGCTACCTGGACGAGTGTTTCGATAGCATCGTGATGGGGAAGGCCCAGAAGCCTACGGCTGCTAACACACCGTCACTTAAGCGCACTCATTCTAATTCTACCAGCGCGTCATCTTCATCTTCTACTCTGTCTCCCGACAGGAACTTCAGTGACATCTTGGAATCCATCGACAAGAAGCTTACCAGCCTTGACGCGCGTCTCGCCTTGGTAGAAGTTCTACATAAGGAGTTTCAGTCTCTGAGAGAGTCGGTGGAGTTTAGCCAAGCCCAGCTAACAGCTATGGCCGCGGAGAATGACGCGTTGAGGGGGAAGGTTACGGAGTTGACCGAAGGGATTATCCATCTTTCCGGCGAAAATAAGAAAATGAAGGAATCCATTCTGGACATACAGTCGCGAAGTATGAGAGATAATCTCGTCTTTGCAGGCATCCAGGAGCAGCAGGGAGAGATAGCCGAGGAAACAGTCCGTGTCTTTCTCCAGCAGAAGCTGAAAATCCCAGCGGATCAGGTAAAAAACATCACTTTTCATCGAGTCCACCGGCTCGGAGGTAAGAAACCCGACAAAACCTGTCCTCGTCCGATTGTAGCAAAATTTGAGCATTATAAACAAAAAGAATTTGTTAGAAGTTGCGGCAGGGAACTGAGAGGGACAGACTTTAGTGTTAATGATCAGTTTCCTAAGGAAATCCTAGATCGCAGGCGAGTACTGTTCCCAATCAGGAAGAAATACATGATGGACGGCGTTAAAGCCACCATATCGGTTGACAGACTTTATATTAATGGACAGTTGTTCAGGAATCAGAAGATCACCCCTTGGCTTTATTAGTTACACCACAGGTGGATTTAAAGCATGTTTCAATGATTTAAAAAAATAAATAAAATAAATAAATAAAAAAGGTGCACAGATCGGTACACGGTCATAAATGAAATACACGCACAGCTCAAGAGCACGTTGGTATGGTTGTTGTTCATGGTTGGGTACACGAGACACGGGCTATGGTTTATCCTTTTTCACATTCTCTTACTCTTTGCACTTTCTTATTTCCTTGTGAATCTCTATCTTATTTGTCTGCTTCTTTCCTGTTCATCAGACAATCACAAGCACATCATATGATGCTACCTGGGTCTATGTATGACTATTTTCTCGAGGGCATGCACCTTCTAACTTCTCACTCACATCTATGGCGAATGTAAAGTTTGTGACATGGAATGTGCATGGGGCTAGCACCAGAGAGAAAAAATTGAAGATCATTAACCAGCTTACTAGATTAAAGGCAGATGTTGTCTTATTGCAAGAAACCCACAAATCAGCTACAAATGCAAGTGAGCTTAATTCACCTGAGTTCCCTGTTGTGATTGCGGCTGGCTATAACTCTAGACAGAGAGGTGTAGCAATCTTAATCCACAAAAACATTAGTTTTAAAATATTAGACAAAACTATAGATCCTGAAGGTAGATACATAATAATTAAAATAGCTATCCATAACCAGAAGCTATGTATTGTTAGTATATATGGTCCAAATGTTGATGACCCCTGCAGCAAGAGTTCTGATGAAAATCAACAAGAGGGATCATATTTCTCCAATTTTAGCTTCCCTTCACTGGCTTCCTGTTAAATCAAGAATAGAATTTAAAATTCTTCTTCTAACGTATAAAGCCCTTAATAATCAAGCTCCATCATATATCAGAGCTCTGATTACCCCGTATGTTCCTAACAGAGCACTTCGCTCTCAGACTGCAGGTCTGCTGGTGGTTCCTAGAGTCTCTAAAAGTAGAATGGGACGCAGATCCTTTAGCTATCAGGCTCCTCTCCTGTGGAACCAACTCCCAGTTTTGGTCCGTGAGACAGACACCCTGTCTACTTTTAAGACTAATCTTAAAACCTTCCTTTTTGACAAAGCTTATAACTACAGTGGCTCATGTTACTCTGAGCTACCTTTATAGTTTTACTGCTATAGGCTTAGGCTACTGGAGGACATCAGGATGTAATTTTCTTACTCTATAGAGTTCTACTGTTCTTCAATTATGCATTACGTGTTGTCATTTCTGCTTTAACTTTCGGTTCACTCTCTTTTATCTTCATAGTAGGTACACCTGGTCTGGCGTTCTGTTAACTGTGACATCATCCAAAGAAGACGGCTCACCCGCTATTACCATCTAATGTAGAACAGATTACTGGATCAATGTGTGCTTTTGTGCTTTTTTGTCTCTCTTGTTGTGTCTCTGTTCTGTCTTCTGTAACCCCCAGTCGGTCGAGGCAGATGACCGTTCATACTGAGCCCGGTTCTGCCGGAGGTTTTCCTTCCCGTTAATGGGGAGTTTTTCTTCCCACTGTCGCTTCATGCTTGCTCAGTATGAGGGATTGCAGCAAAGCCATGTACAATGCAGACGACTCTCCCTGTAGCTCTACGTTTCTCCAGGAGTGAATGCTGCTTGTCGGGACTTTGATGCAATCAACTGGTTTCCTTATATAGGAACATTTTTGACCAATCTGTATAATCTGACCCAATCTGTATAATATGATTGAATTTAACTTTGTAAAGTGCCTTGAGATGACATGTTTCATGAATTGGCGCTATATAAATAAAATTGAATTGAATTGAATGACCCCTCTTTTTTCCACCAATTCTTCCTTGCACTTTCAAAACACGGGGATTGTTCACTAATTATAGGAGGTGACTTCAACTTTGGTTTAAATAACGATATAGACAGGTTGAATACAACAGGGACTCTGCGTAGTTGGCAGTCAGTAAGTGTAGTCAAACAATACATGAGTGATTTTGGTCTTTGCGATGCATGGCGTTCTCTTCATCCTAATAGTAAAGAATATACTTTTTTCTCAAATGTTCACCATTCGTACTCTCGTCTGGACTACTTTCTAATAAGCAGCTCACTGGTGTCGGAAGTTTCAGAGACGGTAATTCACCCTATTGCTATCAGTGATCACGCTCCTGTTACTCTCACCTTAATTAATAAAAAAATAACCCCACAAAACAAAAGCTGGAGATTTAATACATCACTGCTTAAAGATGAAGAATTTATAAAATTCATTAAAGAACAGTGGGCCTCATACTTAGAATACAATGATCAACCAGGTACATCGGCATCGATATTGTGGGAAGCTGGAAAAGCAGTGATGAGAGGTAAAATAATTTCTTTCTCATCTCATAAAAAGAAAAAAGAAAACAAAAAGATTCAGCAATTAGAAGAAAAACTTAAGTTACTAGAATCCTCTCAAGAAGAAGGAAAGTTAGGTAAAATCCGTGAAGTAAAATTAGAACTAAACCGCTATATTGAAAAGCAAAATAGATTTCTAATACAAAGACTTCGAATAGAAAATTTTGAACATGGCAATAAGTCAGGAAGCTTCCTAGCTAATCAGCTTAAAATAAATAAGGAGAAAACTACTATATTTGCAGTTACAGATTCAACTGGTAATACAGTAAGTGAACCGGAGTGTATAAATAATACCTTCCGCGATTTCTACAAATCTTTATACACGCCACAGATAAATCCATCAGAGAATGATATCAAGCAATTTCTGGATAAAATTACACTTCCAAAATTATCAGATAACCAAAGAATGACACTGGATTCCCCGCTGACAACAGTTGAAACCCAGGAAGCTCTTAAAAGCATGCCTAATAAAAAGGCTCCAGGTCCAGATGGATTCCCTACTGAGTTTTACAAAGAGGTCTGGAATATTCTAGCCCCAACGTTCTACAGAATGTTGCAGGAAATACAGGAAAAAGGCAGATTTCCAGCTAATATGAATTCTGCCACCATCAGCCTTCTGCTCAAGCCAGACAAAGATCCTATGTTGCCCACCAGTTATCCCATATCCTTAATTAATGTGGATATTAAGATAATCTGTAAAGCTTTTGCAAAAAGATTAGACAAAGTAACTCCTCTCATAATACATCCAGATCAAACTGGTTTCATCAGAGGAAGGCAGTCATCCACAAATACACGCAGATTACTTAATTTAATTGATTATTCCTACAGTAAAAACATTAAAACCAATATATTGTCTTTAGACGCAGAAAAAGCATTTGATAGAGTAAACTGGAAATTTTTATTCACTACTCTACATAAATTCGGTTTTGGCAATTTTTTCATAAATTGGTTAAAAATTTTATACAGTTCTCCAACAGCCTGTGTCAGGACAAATAATCAAATATCTTCCAGTTTTTGTCTACAGATGGGCACCAGGCAAGGATGCCCTCTTTCTCCATCACTTTTTGCCATCTTTATAGAACCTCTAGCAGCAACAATCAGACAAACAAAAGCTGTAAAAGGTATAAAATGCATGAAAATAGAGCATAAGATTAGTCTATACGCGGATGATGTATTACTTTATCTCCAGTATTCAAATAATTCTCTTTCACAAGTAATTACAATACTAGAATCTTTCTCTAAAGTATCAGATTACTCTTTAAACTGGTCTAAATCTACGGTACTGTCAATTAATTGCTCTCTCGAAAACTCCCTAGATTTACAAATGCAATCAGGAAATGTGAAATATTTAGGTATTATTGTGTCGTCTAAATTAACGGACTTACTTAAACTTAACCACGCCCCACTTTTAAACAGGATAGAAGAGGATCTTAAAAGATGGAAATCGCTTCCAATTTCACTCATGGGTAGGGTAGCTTTAATAAAAATGATGGTCCTACCTAGAATTAATTATTTATTTTCAATGATCCCCAATAAACCATCATCCGACTGGTTTAAATCTCTAGACTCTGCCATTTCTAAATTTCTTTGGAAAGATAAACCCCCACGTATTAGCTTAAAGACAATACAGAAGACTAAAGACAGAGGAGGATTAGATTTGCCTAACTTCCATAACTATTATTTAGCAAATAGGCTACAATACATCTCTAAATGGATAAAAAATTGTCATCTAGATGAGCCTTGGTTAGATATAGAAAAGGAAATGTGCAATAATATCATGATTTCAGATTTGCCGTTTATTAGCTCAAATATAAAACGGCATACATGCTTCAAAAATATCAACATTAGTTTTACTCTGACAGCATGGTTGGAGTTCCTTAAAATGACAAAGTCATCCCTTATCCCATGCAGTCGTACACCTATCTGGAATAACCCTGATATCCTACAAAATAATAAAATGATAAACTTTACATACTGGAAGAATAAAGGTATTAAATATCTGGAACATCTACTTGACGGAACCGAGTTCATCAATTTTGATAAACTAAATATGCAATATGGCATTAGTAAAAATAAATTCTTGGAATATGAACAACTTAAATCTATAATTAGAATTAAATATAAGCATATTAATGGTGGTTTACAAATCCCAACTAATATATTAGAGTTCCTAGATTTAACCCCCCCCCCCCCCAAACTACTGTCTAAATCATACAGGACACTGACTAAAATAGATGATTCAATATCTCTTCCTATTATGAAATGGGAAGAGGATTTATCAGTCACCTTTGAACAAAACTTCTGGGCTCAGATATGTCTAAGAACTTTCAAATTGACTAGAAACACCAACTTACAACTAATACAATACAAAATCCTTCACAGAGTACACTACACAGGACAAATATTATTCAAGATGGGTTTGGCACAATCTAATATCTGTCCACACTGCATAGGCAATCATCCTGATAATTATATTCATGCGTTATGGTTATGCACACCAGTCCAGAGGTTCTGGACACAGATATGTAAGGACTTATCAAAGTGCCTGAGCTGTAAAATTACACCTTCCCCATCAGTTTGCTTGCTCGGTAATTTTGAGGAAAGCCCTCTGGAAAAAGAAATAGTTTACATGGTTTTCACTGCATTATGTATCGCAAAGAAAACTATCCTCATGAATTGGAAAAGTAAAGGAAATCTCAGTATCAATCAGTATAGAGATCTTTTGGTGGATCATATTAATCTTGAGACAGCATCTGCATCCACATCTGATCGATCTCTTTGGGCTCCTCGGATCAACACCATCACTTAGTGGAATAGGGGGCGGTGGGTTGCTTCCTGCAGGGCGCAGTGGCTGGATGGAGGGGTTCCTGGGGCTCTGGGGGCACTCGGAGTGGGGCGCCTGGTGGGTCTGACTCCAGGGTCTGTTGCCCCCATCTGGGAAGGGCTTGGGAGGCCTACGGGCGGCCTACAGCAACCGCTTGCGGCGCTCTTGGGGACCTGCGTGGTGATGGACGTGGTAGCTGTGCTGCCGCTGGGTGGGTCTGGGGGCCTGGGGTCCCTGGGGCATGCCGCCCTCGAGCGGGGGCCCCGGTGGGGCCTCGGGGGTTCCGGTTCCGGGGGGTGTGCTGCTTTCGGTGTGGGCCGGTGCGCGCCCGGGTGTCCGCCCCTGCACGGGGCCTCTGGTGCGCTGGGGGGCCTCGGGGCCTGTTGAGCTGGTAGGGGGGTATGGACATTAACATCTCAGGGCAGATGCTCTTCTCCTTCATTGGATCGGCACTCTGCTAGTGGGGGGAGGGGAAGGAGGGGTAGTAGGGACTTACCCAGCCTGGATGTCTACTGTCGAATGTATGGTGAGTTGTTTGAATGTTAGTCTTGGGGAGGGATTAAATCTACGGGGGGGGGGGGGGGGTGGACCGTTCTGGTGGGCTTGTGTCGTTTTGTGGCTTCAGCAGTTCAACAGTCTGATGGCATATGTGCAAATGTGCAAATATACAAATGTGGTACAGAGTCCATTTTGTGGCTTCAGCAGTTCAGAGTCCATTTTGTGACTTCAGCAGTTCAACAGAGTCCATTTCGTGGGTTCAGCAGTTCAACAGTCTGATGGCATATGTGCAAATGTGCAACTACACGAATGTGGTACAGAGTCCATTTTGTGGCTTCAGCAGTTACAGAGTGCATTTTTGTGGCTTCAGCAGTTCAACAGTCTGATGGCAACAGGGAAAAAGCTTTTACAGAACCTGGTGGACCTGCAGCGGATGCTGCGGAACCTCTTCCCAGAGGGCAGAAGGGAGAACAGTCCATGGTGGGGGTATGAGGGGTCCCTGATGATGTTACGGGCTCGGGACACACAGCGCTGAGATGAGATGTCCTTGATGGAGGGAAAAGGAGCCCCGATGATCCCTTCTGCTGCCCTCACCACTCTCCTCGTGTTCTTCCAGTCGGAGGCACTGCAGCCTCCACACCACACAGAGAGACAGCTGGTCAGAATGCTCTCTATGGTGCTTCTGTAGAAGGTTGTGAGGATGGGCGGGGGCAGGTGGGCTCTCCTCATCCTCCGCAGGAAGTACAGTCGTTTTTTGCCCTCTTCACCAGTGACGTGGTGTTCACAGACCAGGCGAGGATGTCCGTGATGTGCACCCCCAGGAACTTGGTTGCTGCTGACCACCTCCACAGCTGAGCTGTTGATGAGCAGTGGAGCGTGGTGAGGCCGGTTCTTCCTGAAGTCGACGATGATCTCCTTCGTCTTCTCCACGTTCAGGATCAGGCTGTTGTCTCTGCACCAGCCCACCAGTTGCTCCACCTCCTCTCTGTAGTCCTGGTCGTTGTCGTCTCTGATCAGGCCCACCACCGTTGTGTCGTCTGCAAACTTCACGATGTGATTGGTGGAGGATTACTGAAGTCCAGGAACAGCATCCGCACGTGCGTGTTCTTCTCCTCCAGGTGTGCTAGGGTCAGGTGAAGAGCAGAGGAGACGACGTCCTCAGTGGAGCGGTTCCGTCGGTAGGCAAACTGGAACGGGTCGAGTGTTGGGGGGAGACTGGAAACGATGTGTTGTTTCACCAGCCTTTCAAAGCACTTCCTCATGATGGGAGTCAGTGCAACAGGCCGGTAGTCGTTGAAACAGGTGACTTGAGGTTTCTTTGGCACTGGAATGATGGAGGCAGACTTGAAGCATGCAGGCACTGTGGCTTGGTCCAGCGAGGTGTTAAAAATGTCTGTGAGGACACCAGCCAGCTGACCTGCACACTCCTTGAGCACCCGCCCAGGTATGTTGTCGGGACCTGGGGCCTTCCGTTGACTCTCCTTAGAGTCTTCCACACGTCGGCGGTGTCAAGGCAGAGGACCTCCTTTTCCTGATGGGGAACAGCTTTCACTGCTGGAGTGCTGTTTAGTGCCTCAAATCTCCCAAAGAAGTTGTTTAGTCCATTGAGAAAGTCAGCATCAACCTCACCCACCGGGGGAGACTGCGTGTTGTATTCAGTGATCGCCCGGATGCCTTTCCACATGCTCCTGGTGTTGCTGGCGTCGTGAAAAAGCTCCTGGATTTTCTGATTGTGGTTCCGCTTTGCTAGCCTGATGGCACGGTTCAAGTTGGCTCTCGCTGTCCTCAGGGCCTCCTTGTCACCGGACTTGAAGGCTGAGTTCCGTGCTTTTAGCGCTTGACGGACCTCCACAGTAATCCAGGGTCGTTGGTTGGCTCGGGTGATGATGGTCTTGGTGATGCTGACGTCCTCTATGCATTTGTTGATGTAGGCTGACACAGTCATGGCGTACTCATCAATGTTGATCTTGTCCTTATAAGTTGCAGCAGCTTTGAACATGTTCCAGTCAGAGCACTCAAAACAGTCCTGGAGCGCCTCCATTGCTCCCTCAGTCCACACCCTCACCTGCCTCGCTGTAATATAACACACTTCATCTTTACCTAGAGCACTATTCCTAGTTTTACCCAAAGCTCTTTTCAGTTCTCCAATAGAGAAAGGATAATTCCTCAAATTATGAGTATTACTCTCCTTCCTTCTTAAACTTTCAGCATTTTCCCTTTTAGTTTTCTCTCTTCCCTGTATTTCATTAACTGATAGGTTTTTCCCACTATGAATCTCCACAAACGTGCTTACTAAAATATCAGCCTTTCCCTGTCAGTTACTGCTACAATATTGTTTTTATTAAGTATCGGATAACTCCATTCTCTTCTATCTCCCCCCATTTTTTTATCATTCCCCAAACTTCGCCTATCATTGTACTACTATCAATTTTGTCACAGAAATCTCTCCAATATACTCTTTTTGCTGTTCTTATTGTTCTTCTTGCTTTTTCCTGTGATTTTTTTTATTCAATTAAATGTTGAAAATTATGAGACCTTTTAACCAATTTAAATGCGCTATTTCTTTCTCTGATTACTTTTTTACACTCATCATTCCACCATGGAACTAACTTTCTTCTATTTCTCCCTGATGTCTTTGGACTAGACTCCTCAGCAGCCGCTAAAATACACTGACTGATCTCTTGATTCATACTTTCAATACTCAAATCATTTTGAAATTTTACCTTCACATAAGTTTTTAAATTTTTCCCAATTTGCTTTCCCAAATATCCACTTTCCTCCTATCATTTCAGGACTCTGTACCTGACCGATCCTTAAATTGCTGGTTACAATATAATGATCACTACCAAAAGACTTTTTTAACTTGCCAATCACATAATGGATGTGAAGGACCAGACTTAAACACGGACAAAAAAATGTTCAAAGTAACTGCACAACATCTTTACGTAAGCCAGGCCAGAAAAAACAGCGCTTTATGCGGGCTAAGGTCTTATGCTTCCCCAGGTGGCCAGCCCAGGGAATTGAATGGCCGAACTTCAAAACAGTTTCTCTAACTGCTTTGGGAACCACAAGCAGTTTAAGTGGCCCATTTTGTCTGTAAAGAAGATTATTTTGAATGACAAAATCATTTTTATTGACTTTGGCTTCTTTAAAACATCTCACAAGACTGGAATCCTGGTGCTGCAGCTCCAACATATTACCAGGGATTTTAAAGTCTTCGAGTACCTCAGGCTCTGGTACATCAGAAGGAACAACCACAGTCACTTGAAACTTTTCCCTTCTCCGTAGTCTTTTGGATTTCGTTTCTTTAGTGTCCTCTGTGAAGAACTCCACATTGTGAAATGGTAAAGTACTGAGATCAGAAACAATTTCCTCAGATTGCTTGCCTTGGGCCCGAGTTAGAGCAACATTACACTGAGGAGAATTCAATAGGTCAATAAGCACTGGCAGGTCATTACCAAGAATTACTGGAAATGGCAAGTTATCTACTACCCCAACATTAAGCAGGTAAGTTTGTCCCTTTATAGCCACATAAACATCTGCTGTTGGATATTGTTTTTTGTCTCCATAGATGCAGCAGATTGGAATGGTCTCACTGGTGCAAACAAACTGGGGTGAGATGTACCTGCTCTGGACCAAAGTCTGTGTACTCCCTGTATCAATCAGGGCCCTCAGTGCCTGACCGTTGAGCTCCACAGAGATCTCCATTAATTGATTTATTGCTCCAACCTTTTGATTCTCTTTCCTGGGCACAAAACACATCTGGGATAACTTAGCAGCATTTTGATTGACTGTGTTGAGGTGAAGCTGCCACTCCAGGATCTGGTGGTTGTGTAGGCCGGACTGGTGATGTCTGTGGAGCAGTGGGAGTGGTCTCAGGTTGGCTCTCCCTTTTAAACAATCTGAACTGTTGTTGTAGTTCCTCAAATTTCTGTTGTTGCTTAGTATTTTCTTTGGTCCAGTGATCTTCTTTGGCCTTCTGATGTCCTATGTGGGCTCTGAGAAGGTTGGCCAAGTCGGCTAGTGTTGGTTCACTCTTTTCCTCTTCCATGTCAAACACTCCACCAACAGCTCCACCTTCCTCAACAGCCTCTCTTTCATCCAGCTCAGAACTTGGTCCTCCTCTTGTCCGTTCTCTTCCCCTTCCAGGCATTTTAGGAACTTTTCCTCTCAGCGAAAAAAAAAAAAGATCCCACTCCTGACTCCAACTATGAAGGACCAGACTCAAACATGGACAAAAAAAATTTCAAAGTAGAAAATAATTCAATTTAATTCTTCCAAAAATAGTAAACAAAACCAAGACTTAATGTAAGAATAAATCAAAGAATAAATACCAAATTTGGGCCCAATTTAACTGAGGCCAACTGAACTCTAACTCAACACAAACAAAACTGACCTTTAAACAAAGAACAAAAGGCTGCTTAAATAGGGATGGAGTAACCCAAGTCTACCACATGAGGGAGGCACGACACAAAAGAACCAATAAATACAAAATTAACTAAAGCATTCTATGAAACAAATAAAGCAAAACTAACTTTTACTTAGCAGAAACAATAATAAGTGAATATTTAAGTGACAAAATTAACTAATTAAAAACTTCTTGAAACAAGTCGCCCCTGTCAGTCTTTCAAAAAACAAATGGTATGCTCCAGGGGTCCGTTCTTCGTACGTTGCTTAAAACATCCAAGATCAAATGAGACATCCAAGATGATTTCATCCGGCTAATCATGATCCGGCTACTTGGGTTCTTCGAACACACCTGTTGTTTACGATTAGTATGGCTGGATTGAGTTATCTGAGATAGCTGCGCGTTCATGCGTTTGTTTAAAAGGGGAAATGTATCGATAGTAGAAACAATGATCAGCAACGCTGCTATTGGCTGTTCAGCGTGGCCAAAGAACGCCCACAGTTTTTCTTCCAAGCAGAACAAGAGCTTTTAATGGAAGGTTATGCCGAATTTGAGTCATTAATTAAAACACCTCAAAGTCTGCTAAAGCCAGGAAAGACGGCTGGTAAAAAGTAGCAGACAAATTATATGCATAAGTGCTGTCCATGTTAGATGTTTCTATCACTTTCTACAGTATGTATTTTTGCATTTTAATAATTTCATATTTACTTTGTTCTTTTATGTCAGAGCCTCCACGGGACCCACTAGAAAATGGGGAAAAAAGTGAAGTACAAGAATATTCTACAAAATGGTAGCCTTTAATTATTATACTATATTTTAAAAAGCCACTTTTTCCTCTTTTTAAAAGCCACTGTTAAATTATGTGTTTGTCTGTTTATAACAGCCACCAAGGAAAAGCCTGAAAAAAAACAGGTTCTTTTTACTTTTGTTGCATGAGGCATGTTTCACCCTTTTTCTTTCACAAAATGACACATAGTGCCATCCGTTCCCTATATAAACGGCATCTTCAACAAAAAATTTAGTATTTTGACCTGAAAAAACACAAATTAAGAGGAGAAATTGAACTCCACAACTTGAAAAAGAGAAAAATTGCACTGGAGATCGAGTTGCTTCAAAAGGACCTTCAGAGTAAGTTCTAATACACCATTTGACAGTAGTATTGCTGACTTTACATAACTCTCTTATTGCAGGCAAAAGATGACTTGCTGGCTTTTCTTTATAAAGAATTGTTTAAATAAAACGACAGGAACTAAGCATTATTTGTTTCGTCTTTTATTAAACATTAAAAAATGGTGTTCCACAATTCTGTCCCGTCCTCTGCCACTATGTGGTCCAAGTGCACTGGCTGGACAGACTTCCCTATCTCCTCCGCTTATAAAGCTGAGATCTAATCCTGTTTACATGAAATAAGCCTGCTCTCGAGCAGGCTTAAGCTGGCGCACATGTTGCTATGACAGCAAGTCCAGGAAGAGTTTCGAAGAACCAAACGATCCAAGATCATGCCAAATCGTCAACAATCAAATCCAGCTAACTGAGTTAGCGACATACGAAGAACGGACCCCAGGTTTCCTCCTCCAGCTGGTTTGTATCAGCAGCACCTCAAACAAAAAACAAGTGTAAATAAACCATTCAGACAGACATTAACTAAAGTGTGCACCCATTTGAAAATACCTGTCTAAATGAAATAACTTAAACATATAAACTGTAATATAATATAAAGAAAAGAAATACTAACACGATGTGGTGGTGGGAGGAGCATCCACCACAATGGAGCTATACAACTAGAAACAAATGTTAAATCCAATACAGATTCCTTACTTGAGTTAATATCAATTCTTGTCTTCTTACCATTATTCAAACATACAAGATTATTACTGTCTAAAAAAATCTTCTAAAACTTTACCATTATAAATCAACTTTTTCACTTCCCCATAATGAATGATGTGCATTAAAATCTCCACACCAAATAATATTTCGTTTCATATCCATCTCCTCAAGTTTATTTATTTCAAGCTTCTTACAGGGATTGTAAAAATTTATAATCAATATTACCTTCTCTTCTACCCATATGTCAGTTGCTACATACTCCAAATCACCTTTCCTTTCAACTATTTTATATGGAATACCTTCTTTAATCAGAAAAAGACACCCACCCCCATTTCCTTCTTTTCTATCATACCTTACTGCAATGTATCCATATACTCTGAAGTCCAGAAATGGCTTCAGCCATGTTTCCTGTATACAAATATCAGGTTTTACTTCCTGCTTATAAATAAACTGTTTAAAACCTTGACAATTTGACAAAACACTCCTTGCATTCCATTGTAAGATTAAAACTATCCTTCTTGACTTGCTTGACTACATAGTTCTCCCCTTATATCTTCCCATCGAATATTCTTCAAATCTAAGCTATGGCATGCTGCTTTAACAATAATCTGAATCCTTTCTGTCTTTGATTTTACATCTGAGGTTGCATTTATTACTCCTGCAATAAAAGTCACCATTTTCTTTTTTTCCTCTTCCATTTTCCTTTCAACTATTTCCATAAACTTTTGAATTACTTGTTTTTCTCCTGTCAAAGATTTTCCATTTTTTTTCTCTTTTTCAACTATCTTACATGCTTCTGCATATGTTACTTTCTCCATAACTTTTGTTTTCTGTATACTTATTTGCTGTTTCATCACTTCACATCCCCAAAAAGCAACACTATGCTCTTCTCCACAACTACAGCACTTTGGTTTTAGTCCAATCCACATTTTCCATATTCATGGTCTTCAGAACATCGGGCACATCTCCTTTTTCCTTTACACATTTTTACAACATGTCCAAATTCCTGACAGTTGGGGGTTAACGAGAAAGGTAATCAGCCTTTCCAGTTAAAAGGGGGACAAATAGGTGAGGAAAGCACAATCGAGGCGGAGGATGCCTGCAAAGGTATCTCGTTTATAGAGAAGCACAAATAACTAGTGATGTTACGTTATGTGCCGAGGCTTTGAGGCGTGTGTCGAGTAATGGAGGGGGCGTTTCCGCAATGCGCGTATCGAGGCTTGCTTCATTTGGGGGAGGAGCCGAAAACGATGACGTCCGAAGCCTCGCTGGCCGGCTGTACCACGTGACTGCTTCGGGAAGTGGCTCAGATTGTTGCGCGGGGTTTGACGGCTTTAAAAAGTCCACAAGCTCCATTCAAAATGTGGGTTGTTGTAGGAGAGTTGCGGTCAGTTGAGAGAGTGGATAGAGTTTGGATAGTTTGGATAGTAGAGTTTGGATAGTGGTTATTTAGTTTGAGAAAGTTAGTTTGGTGTTTGGAGAGTTTAGGAAAGAGATACATAGGAGATTTAGGAGTGCGAGGACAGGATAGGAGTAGGATGGAGCAGGCGAGAAAGAGGAGGATGTCCCCTATGTCGGAACATTTTGATTTGATAAGCCCTAACAAGGTAAGTTGAACTGAACATTTGCAGATGCATTAGGTTTGCTTATGAGGAACTGTATTTTTCACTGTTTCTTATTTTCTGTAAAGGTGAGGTGTTTATTGTGCTCCAAGGAGTTGGGGTACAATAATAACACCTCATCCATGCTAAGGCACTACCGTGCCTTGCATGAGAATAGGGATGAAACTGGAGCTTCACCCAGCCAAGGTATTTCATTACTATATTAAAAACACACTTTCACAATTTTTGCATGCTGATGTTTGCTTGTTGTGCAAATAAAGATAGGTAACAGACACTGTATTTATTCCCTTTTAACCAGCCACCAGAAAAGCAGAGCTGGATGAAGCTCTAGTCTCCATGATAGTGAAGGATACCCAGCCTTTCACTATTGTGGATGACGTTGGATTCAGGACATTTGTGTCTAAGCTGGATCCCAATTATGTTCTCCCTACAAGGCAGGTATGTGTGGGTCCATACATGAAACGAATGACTACATTATTGTATGTGTCACAATTCAGCAATATATATGTATGTATGTATGTATGTATGTATGTATGTATAATCTCTTCCTTTAGGCTCTGAAGGCCATGGTGGAGGCCAAATATGAGTCTGCTAAGGAGCACGCTAAGGCTAAAGTAGAGAAGGTGGCTGCTGTTAGCCTTACATCAGATATGTGGACATCCGTCAACATGGATGCCTACCTGGCAGTGACATGCCACTTTGTGGAGGAGAATGAAAAGCTGAGCTCGGTGTTGTTGGGAGTGCAGGCATTCCCCCAGTCTCACACTGCTGAAAATATTGCTTGTGTGAAAGCCTCCCTGATGGAGGAATGGGGAATCTCAGGCAAGGTGACATGCATGGTCACCGATGGTTCTCCTAATATGGTGGCATGCGTGAGAGACCTGAAGCTTCGCCACCACATTTGTGTTGCTCACACCCTCAATCTTATTGTGAAGAGGGCGCTTGACCACCAACCTGCGCTCTCTGGCCTCCGGGCCAAAGCAAGGAAGCTGGTTGGCTACTTTAGAAGCAGCACCACTGCTAAGGTATCCTCTTTTATTTTATTCCAATATATAATGTTAATAGTTTGTCTGTACTCCTACTGCAGTGACTTAATGGCCTACTCTTCTGTATCTTTAAAGGAGAAGCTTACACACGTGCAGCTTCAGCTGGGCATGCAAGCAACAAAGCTGATGCAGGAGGTGGAAACAAGATGGAACAGCACCTACTTGATGCTGCAACATCTGGTGGAGTTGAGAGAGCCAGTAGGAGCGGCATTGGCTGGATTGCACACTGACATTCCCTTTTTAACTGCCAGTGAGTTTGACATTGTTGTAGCGTGCCTTTCGTTACTCTCTCCTTTCTATGACGCCACCATGGAGCTCTCGGCAGAACAACACGTGTCGGCATCAAAAGTTATCCCCCTCCTGAAGATGATAGAGAATGCCCTTCAGGAGGAGGACACCAAGTCGGCACCTGCAGAAGCAGTGGAAATAGGAGAGCAGCTCATCAGACAGCTCAGGGAGAAGCTGCACATGCTCCAGTCAATGAGCATCTTGTCGCTGGCTACACTCCTGGATCCACGATTTAAAGTTATAGCATTTTTCAGCAACACAAAAGCTGCTGAAGCAGTGAAGCGCTTGACTTCAGAGTGTGCCACTGTCATCCGACGGAACCTAGAAGAGAACACTCACGAGATTCCCCAGGCTTCCACCTCTCAAGAATTCAGTGGAGGTAATCTTTTGTATTACATTTTGAGATTACTTATTCCTATTAAAACACTTACTAACCTGACCTGTGGTTTCCATTTAGGTAGCAGACTTTGGCAAAGATTGGACACTAGTGTCATGGAGGCAAAGAGGACTCCAAATGTCTCAGCAGATGCCACCGTAGAGGTCCAGCGCTACCTGTCAGAGGCAAACATAAGCAGGCTGGAGAACCCCCTGGAGTACTGGGCTAATCATCGGTCACTGTACCCCAATCTGTACAAACTTGCACTTATTTATTTATGCACCCCGGCATCATCTGTGCCATGTGAGCGTGTCTTGTCAAAGGCTGGAGAAGTAGTATCAAAAAAGAGAAATCGTTTGAAACCAAAAACTGTGGAGAAATTGTTGTTTCTTAATAAAAATGCATGAAATCATCCAAGTTACACAAGCATCAGCCTATTCATTACCCCTCCCTAGTTCCATAAGCACTTTCACTGTCCTCTGCCTGATTAAGCCCATGCCATTTTTGTAGAGTCACAGAAAAACATTATTACACAACATGCCATATCACATGACACTCCTATTTTGGGAATAATTACACACAGAGAATACATTCAAACAATATTTTATTGTACACATGTGTTTACAAAATTTATGTAGACAAATTATTTCGTCCTACACCTTCTGTGAAGTCATTCCCAAGAGCCATAATAGACAAAAATTAATGCATCACACGTGTTAAGATACAGCTGGCTGTGATTATACAACTTGCCAGTAGGTGGTGCTGTGTGCACATGAACCATCAAGAAATGAACCTTTTCTCGAACCAGTTGGCTGAGTGGTTCAATGCCTCATGAGGCTTCATCTCGCCATCACTACAAAGAACCGTGGACCGGTTTTCACCCTAGAGGCTGACCTGCTACTGTTTCAGTTGTGTTTTTATTTACTGTTTTAATCACTGCTTAGACCCTATTTTAGCTATTTATTCCTAGTTTTAACAAAATGCAGGGGAGAGTTTTTATTGTTTAGCTCCCCGGGCTGGTTTTATCTCACCTGAGGTCCTATGCTGTCCCTGGGTCCTGTGCCGGTTTTATTTAGATTGGATTGAGGGGACTAGTGGGAGGAGAGTTCTTTTTCTTTTGTTTTGTAGGCACTAGGGTTTGTGGCGTGAGTGTGTTTTTGTTGGGAGACACCAAGGTGTATTTCGTTTGTGTTTTCTTTAGTAGTTCTCTACCAAATAGTGTAGTTAATTCAATTGGGGTTTTTAACTATTCCTCTTAGCTATCTGGATTCCAGGCCAGCATAGGCTCCGATGTTTAAGGTATTCTTCCCTGCATGATAAAACACGTAAATTGTTCCCATTGTCTTGTAAAACCAATAAAGTGTATTCAATTTGAACCTGTGCCTCTGTTAATCCTTGCAACCTTTCTTTGTGGTCCGGTACCAAAAGAGTTGAGGGTTTAGAAACCGTACCTGAGGTCACACAAAGAAAACCTCCTTCGGTACTTCTTTTGTTTCAAACTCTACCAAGACTGTTTCTGTCTCAACCTTCTCTGGACCCTTTGTCATCCTTTGTGCTCCTTTTACTTCCTTATTTCTTTCTTTTAGATTCCCAACTAAATCTTTCATATTTACATTTAAAGGCACTCCTGTGATCATTCCTTTACTTTCATTATTTATTTTTTCACCCACTCTAACAACTGTTCTAACTTTGACTTTACACACCCACCCAAGTTTCTTCGCCTTTTCCACCTGAACTTCCAAATTACATCCAATCAGAAGATTTCCGTCTCTCAGTATTTTGGCATATTTAATTTCTCCAACATGCGCTTTAAGTGCTTTTGTTAACTTAAGTGGATCAATCTTCTTGACCCCTTCTCCTTCCTCAAATCTTACTATAATATTCCTAGTTGGATTTTTTATTTCTTCTGCTTTTTCCTCAATGCCTTTACTATCAGTGTCTTCTGTACTTTCCTCACTTCGTTTTTTCCTCTTTCTTTCAGCGGCTCGCTGCTTCTTACCACCCTTCCCCACCTTTTCCCACTCTTTTTCTTCATTTTGACCACCCATCCCTTCCTCTTCACTACAATCCACACTATTCCAGTCACTTCTTTCTACGTCCATTGTTGCCATGTTCTGATTTGAGTCGCATTTATCATCAAAAGTTCAGTTCCAAACTTTTCTGTCTTCGCGCTACCGCAATCATGAGTGGCTCTCTCCTCTTATGAAAAGCTTCCGCTTCCTTCCGCAGTTTCCCCGGCAAGGAAGTGAAGACTGAGGGAGGCTTAAGTAGGGAGGCTGGCAGGTGGAGTGTGTCTGACTAATTAATGTCCAACAGGTGTGACTGACTGCAGGGTGAGTGGAGGGTAAGCTGAGTGAGAGGAGGAGGAACTAAAAACTAACAGTAAAAAAAGCCAGATCAAAACTAAACCCTGACAAATACATCACAGACTTGTTATCAGTGTATCATCCCTCCAGACCACTAAGGTCTCTGGCTCCAGCCTTCTCTGCATACCTAAAACCTGAACCAAACATGGAGAAGCAGCATTTAGTTCCTATACTCCAATTATGTGGAACAAACTTCCAGAAAACTGTAAAAGTGCTGAAAGCCCAAGTTCTTTTGAATCAAGATTAAAAACACATTTGTTTAGGATTGCCTTCGACTGTTCAAGTTAAACTGTTAACTGAAACGTGATTAGTTTAAGTTTGTAGTCCAACTGTTTTCAAAGTCATTATTTGCTTCTAGTTCCCATTTCCCCATGTTTTATTATGTTTCAATTTTTCTACATTTTATTCCAACTTGCTTTTATTCTGTGTTTATTTTCCTATATTTTAATCGTGTAAAGCACTTTGTGTTGTCCTTGTACTAAAATGTGCTATGCAAATAAATTTGCCTTGCCTTGCCTTACTGTAATGCTCCAATTAAAATTGGAATCAGTTCCAGCTTCAAAGAGGGAAGAAGTACATGACACCCATTTCACTTTAATATTTTTTATTTGTCGCGCAACATAAAACAATATTGTGGGGTTTTTAACCACATACACTATGTATTCACATCATACACCAAACAGCTACAAAGAGAGAGAGACTGAACAAAAACACTTCTTTTTTTTTACATACTGCATCATTGAAAAAAATAAAGAACCAAGAACAATCCTACAACTCAAAAAGGAATGTAGCTGCCACTTGTGTAGGTTCATTTTCATCTTTCATCTGGGCCAGGGTTCAAGTCTCTGCTCCTAATTAGGAGAGTCTTCAGTAAATTACGCGTTCCTAATTTTTCAACATTGGGCCATAGATAATGTGATGCCTTTTTATTTTTTGTGTGGTTCAGAACAACAAACTATACTATAAGATTTAGAAGTAAAACATGGGTGTGATTGAAAGGAAGTGCATGACAAGGGAGTAAAACAGGGAGGCAGTACACAATTCTGGGATTGTTCAAATACCTTAGCATTCGTCTAACATGTACATTTACAACATCCTCAAAAAGATTATTCTAAGAGCCTTTGGTACTCGCTGTACCAAATATAAACCCCGGATAACAGTCCTCATATATTCTGATTCTACTTCTCATCCTAATTTTACTGGCTTAAAGTATATTTATGGAATATGTATTAATAAAGGATGTGAGTGGCTGTCCGAGAGCCCCTCCAGCCCTGAAGAAAGAGATGTAAATGTGTAGCGTAACAAAAGACCTTTTCATAAAGTCAGCACCAGGGGCAGCTTCCTGAACTGCTTGGATTAGAAATAGTTTTATTGACATTCAAGGAGCTCAGAAAAAATATTTGTGGTATTCGTTTTGCATTTTTTTCCTATGGTTCTTTTTTTTTTTTTTTTTTACACAGTGAATTTTAAGGTTTTAACGTCATAGCACCGCCTGTCTCATGAGAACCCCCAAAAGAACATGAGAAACATTTAGAGATTTACAAAGTTAGATGGGAATTGTTGGACACAACATCCCCAGCACCATTAGAATGTATAATGTGGGCTATGTAATATGCTCATGGAATAAAACAGGCTCTGTGCCGTTGCACCAGCACAACTCCAGTCAGCATCATTTTAATTCTGCTGTGTGCATCCTGAAATATCAGTGACATAAGAGCAGTTGATCACATCTTCACAAGCAGAGAAGCAGCCTCTTGGGAACGACTAGCAGGCTTTAGCTTATCCCATTGCAGCGCCATCTTCTGATCCAACCCACTGCTGCCATTGATTTTAACCTCGCTGTGCTCAATATGTAGATAAAGTTGGACTATAAACTTGTCAGTTTTGCTAACTGTGTTTATATGAAACGTGGGCACAGAGCTGAAACTCAGCGGCTCCAGTTGAACTTGTATTCTTTTGGAGGAGTGACTGAGTGGAGGCGTGGGGAGGGGCGGCTCCACAGTGAGTAAGCTAACTGTCACATACCACACATCGCATACCTGGGCCGCTCTGTCATTTACAGGCTGACATGGGGTACAGTACGTCTGAAAGCAACAGCAGTGTAACTGAGCAAAAGATTACACACAACACATCGAAATCGATAGTTGTAAAGGGCTTTCTGAGAGTTCAGCATAACCCCCATGTCGTTCATGGTTTAGTTATTATCCTCACCAGTTAAATAATCTTACCTAAATAGTTTAATATTTACATTTTTTATCTCTCTCTTGAGAAAATGAAAAAAAAAAACAAGCTTCAAGTTGTCAATAATCGGCTCTTTCTTTTGTCGTTAAAATCAAGATTAAAAGTGCTTTTATAAATCTTTTCTTCTCTATTTACAATTTGTATTAGCTATATAAAAAGATGAAAAAGAAAATAACATCAAAGACAATCTTCATCATCATCATCATCACAATGTAGTAATAAATAAGAGTAAAAAAAAGCAAGTTTAAATGAATGTAGAAATCTAGAGCACACAAAGGGACATGCGGGGTTTTTTGCCCTCAGTAGCAAGTTGTGATTGTGACCAGTGTCTCTACGGGATGAGGTAGAGCGCTGGAGGCCTCTGGGGGGAGGGGATCAGTATCCTCTTCCTGGGCCTTGACCCAAACAACCACTTCTGTAGAGTTGTCAGTCACTCGTTCTCATTTTCAACAAGCAAACTATGGGATTGTGTAAGAAGTATAAAATAAGTGATTCAAAGTACTCTGAAAATGCTATCAAGTAGTCTCTCTCTTTGGTTTTGGGTATAAATGTGTTCTTTCAGACGCACCTTCTCATACACTTACAGTAAGCAAAGTGAGAGATTATTTGATTTGCATTTGGCGCCTACTCCCTGAAGCTACAGTAATGTTCTATGGTTTGCCTTTACCTCTCAGTACTGTTTTCTCAGTGGATAGAGCTGCTGCTGATGTGTTACTAAGAGATGTCATGACTGACTGTGCTTTCTCTGCCCTGGACAGTGTACTCTGTTACTGTCAGCCAGCATAAACACTAAAAAGTCCTCGACAGAAACCAGTTCTTGAGCCCAGTGGCAAAGCTGCAACCCCACAACAACCAATTCCAGTGGCTGGTTCTGTGGACCAAGGTGCTTGCAGAAGGACATGCCTTGTCCTGCTCAAAGATGGCAGCACCATACAGAGGAAGGACTGGGCCCTCTGCACTAAATCAAGTTTAAAAGGACAGCACCAAAGTGTGTGTAGGAGCACCATCCCAACACTGTTTCCTTCTGCTATAGCTCAGGGTGAACATTCCAGATGCATCTCAAGACTTCAGCTGTATTTGTTCTGAAAAGGGCCAAAGATCAGCTTTAAAGAGTCTTACCAATAGCCAGCAAATAGGGTGTGAGGGCCCCCTCTACTGGCCTTGGGTGGTTAAAGCAGCAAAGCAAGGCTTCACTGGTTTCTGAGTGGATCTCTGAATTGGCAGTCGCTGCTGCCCTCTAGAGTTTACTCTGGAAAGTTTTCATCCCTAATAAACAGACGTGGGAAGATAAAGAGCGCCACCTGCTTCAAACCCATGTGGAAATTGCAGATCTGACTCAAATAGTGTTTGCAAGTTGTCTTTACTTCTGTGAAGATAAAACATGATACCTCAGTTCTAATGGTGGGTAATTATGTTAAGCAAATGGTATTATTTAAGGGCAGAGTCCTTAAACTTGTCTTTGCAAAACATAATTATTGCTCCAGGGTCTTTAAGACAATGAAAGCCTTCACTTTGCGGCCCCACCTAAGTCAAAATAAAAGCATTTAACCCCCACCCCATCCACACCCCGCAAACACAACAAGAGTCAGATTTGAGCACCAAAATACAGCATCAAGTGCCATGAAGAGAAGCTGATGGAGAACCGATCAGAACCAGGAGCTGAGCACCAGTTGAAAATTGAAGGAGTGCAGCTAAACAGGAGGAGCACATGACCTAAACACAGACAGATGTCCACAAAGTGAGTGAGTCTGCTTTCAACACAATCACTTTTCACCAAGCCATTCAATCCTAATGTAATATTTTCATGATTGGTTTGATTTATTTAGTTTAAATTATTTATGAAAACGTTTCAATAAACACCAGAAGAAAAGACTAAACTAACCCTAATCTGAAACCTGAAACCTTTGGGCTTCAGAGATCATTTTTGGGGTTCTTGTTGCAAAATCTTTTTCTGATAGATATCTCGGACATATCTATTTTATTTTGCACGCAATCATGATTGCAATTTCTCTAA
The DNA here is from genome assembly GCA_037039145.1 of Fundulus diaphanus. Taxonomy (NCBI): domain Eukaryota; kingdom Metazoa; phylum Chordata; class Actinopteri; order Cyprinodontiformes; family Fundulidae; genus Fundulus; species Fundulus diaphanus. The sequence continues at coordinate 44,559,263 of CM073127.1, read as the reverse complement.
GGTTACTTTTTTGTCTGATGGGGCAAATTGTTGCTCCTCCTGTAAATAGAGTTTCAGATTAACACGGAGAAAGGAAATCAAACAGAAAAAAGGGGTACAATTTTTCCAAACAAGCAACAGTCTGACTGACTCAGACTGAAAGAAATGCAAAAACAACAAAAAGCAATTATCCCATTAATAATAACATTAATGAAAACAGTAATAATAAAAAACAAGTGTTCATTATAATAATACCTGTAATAACAACATTGACAGTAACAATAGCAATCATAATAATAGCAATAATTAGAATCATTAAAATTTTATAAACAACAAAAAGCAATGGAATTCCCCTCCAGAAATGAGAGAGGAAGAGCACCACAGGCAGTGTGTCTGCAGCCCACACCACTGCCTGACATGAGGTAAAAAAACAATAAAAACATCCCCTCCTCCTTATAGACTTTGGAGGGGGCTGGATGGAGAGATGCCCGACTGTGAAACAGCAAATAGACATTTCTCCTGCTCATTGCCCTCTCTACCTGTCCACTGCACCACTACGGTGCTTGCAGTCTTTCTGCGTCTGCCTGGCCTCAGACAAAGTGGCTGTAGGGCCCAGTGACGCTAGTGAAGGCATAGGGAGACACAGTAACCATAGAGGTGGTGTAGAAAGTGGGACATAACCGTGTCACTGGGCCGTCTTTCTTGTCTTTAGACTGTCCAGGTCCTGGGCTGGTGCCTGCCATCATAGATCCCCACTTGCGTTTCTTCCCAAGTGCCTTGATGTCTTCCTGGGAGAGGCCAAGGAGAGCTGCTTCCTGCTGCCTCTGCAGCGCTCGCTCTGCTAGCAGCTTCATTTTGGCCTCCCACACAGCCAGGCCGTGCATTGGCTGATTGAGGTTCTTGTGCTGGTAGAAGACCAGGGAGATGCGAGTGGGATGAGTGCGATCGGGCTTCTTAAGCGGAGTGGTGGCATGCAGTTCCCGGCGGGCACATTCAATCAGGACGGAACCATGGGCTGGTGCTATTGCTACACCACCAATTGTGGGATCCAAGAAGTTGTGTTCACTGTCAGACCACACCTCGTCCTCTTCACGATGCTTAGAACTTTCAACGTCACTCTCAGCTTGGAAGGGGTCGCAATGGCCCAGATCAGACTGCTGCAGGGCATCGGGGAACAAGCGACCCTCGGGAGCAGGGGAAGGGGTGCTGCCTGCCAATGAACCTCCGCAAGACTTCCAGGCCTTTTCTTGGAGCCCGAGGGGAGTGGAACATCGATTCTCCCCGGTCTTGGACCAAATCTTGTCAGGATAGGCTCCTGCAGGATTGCTGTGCTTCAAACCAGGGCTATAAGCAGCCGGTCCCATGCCCCAAGGATTTGGCTGGGGGCTAGGAGCAGGACTAGCCCAGTGCCTAGGGGTAACTTGACCTGGGGTTCCAGGGCCAGGGGTGGGTGGACCTGGAAGACCAGTGACTGGGGTGCCTGGGCGTGGAGTCCCAGGCTTTGGAGTTACTGAGCCAGAGTGAGAGGTAACAGGTTGTGGTGTACCCGGGTAAGGAGTGCCATGGCATATGGAGCCTTGGTATAGATTACCCTGGAGTCCAGTGCCACGGTGAGGGGATGGAGGTGGAGATGCAGGTACCTGGAGTGTTGGGTTGTTGGAAGCTATTGGGAGGTTTGAGCACGGAAGGGATATCCACTGCTGAGAATAAGGAGAGGACTGGTGCTGTTGGGCATGCTGGTGAAACTGCTGCTTGTCTGCGTTGAAAGAAGAGACATCAGGACTTTCTCTATGCTTTAGAGGGCCATCCCAGTTATTTGAAACAAGGCTTCCATTAATCTTATACCCAGGCCACTGCACAGGTGGGGGGGTGCTTCTTGATGTGTTGGCACAAGCATGGCTCGGCAAAGCACCTTCATAGACTGGCACATCCATAGGCTCCTTTTTGATGGGTGGAAGGCCTCTGTCAGATGGCTCAGAGGAGACAGAAGAAGGACGGGACACGTTATAGTTTGCATGCTGGGTGTTAACGCTGTTGTTTTGTTGGTTGTTTTGCTCTGGATGGCTGTTTGAGGACTGAAGCATTTGGCCCTGGGGGCTCTGAGCGTCAAACTTTCTGTCAGCCTGGCCAGGTTTACTTCGACCTTCATAGGTTCTCAACTTACGAGGGAAAAGGGCGTTGGGGGGGTAATTGTAATAGCCATAGGGCATTGCAGGTAGATTGGGGTGGTAGCCATTTACTGTGTCTGCGGCAGAGGGCTGGCCAGCTGGAGAATGGGCTCCCCTTGCATAGTAGGCAGGATTCTGATAGATGTTATTGAATGGGTCCGTTGCCTGCACAGGGTATCCATCTCTTGATCCGTTGAGGGGCTCAATCTTGATGTTTGGCTTCGTGTCCTGGTTCATCATTTCTGAAAGACAGATTACAAATGAATGCAACTTTTTCCACAACAGAATTCCTGTTAAATTATTTATGTCCCTTTCACTTTGCATTTATGCATCATGCTAGAAGGTAGTAAAAATTACAATAAAATTGAAGTTCACTTCAGGTCACAAAGAAGGAAACAATTACCTAATCAGTACATTGGCAATGTAGCTTAATCAAATTCAGTTTTGTGTGACATGTGAATGACTAACCTTTATTGGCCGGCGGGTGGGGAGAGCTGGTAATGCAGAGCTCAGGCTTGACCACTGTTTTCTCAGGTGTTTCCCCTGCCTGCTGTGCGAGTTTACTTTTCTTCTTCTCTGAGGCAGCTTTCTTGGCCTCCAGCCTACGCTGCCGGCAAGATTTAGCCGGCTCAGGTAACTTGCGTACCTCTCGACGGAAAGCCTGAAGTACTTGTATGGCTCCGTTCTGCATCTTGCGGCGCTGGGCCTCTGCACTGCCAAACTCGTCTGTCAGTGATACTGTGTACAGTGGCAGCACATGGAGCTGCTCATCTTCCGGGATTTCCCCTACTTTCCGGTTGTCCTCCTTAGTCAATGTACACACCTGCCAAAATATAAAAAGTAAAATGTCAGTTATGCAAAAACAATGTTTATAAAGCATTTTAAGCATATACGGTGCCCTGCAAAAGAATTGACAACCCTTGATTTTTTTTCACATTTGCGACCATCGTCAATGCACATTAGTGGGATTGTATGTGATAGATCATAATCTTGAAGTAGGAGAAAAAGTTGTATAGGGTTCACAAACCATTTTAACCCATTTTACCATAATACTCCTAAATAAACTATGCCATTATTGCCTTCAGACGCTCTGCTTTCTTGTTCTGTACTGCTCACATATTCTCCTTCCAATCTGCCTGAGCTCGAGCTAATTTAATACGACAAGGGAAACATTTCTCTGTATTTGTGAAAAATGCTGTATGCCAAACGTAATTCTTTCACTTCACAATTACGCACTACATCGCATTGGTAAATCACACAAAACCCAGATAAAATGTATTAAAGTTTGTGGTTGAGGCGGGACTAAATGTGAAAAGGTTCAAGGGGAATAAATAGTTTTACGAGGCACACCATCAGAAACCCGAGTTTTTGCCTGGTCGCCGAGGCAAAAACTCGGGCGTGGGAAGAGTTCGGAGAGGCCATGGAGAAAGACTTCCGTACGGCTTCGAAGCGATTCTGGTCCACCATCCGGCGTCTCAGGAGGGGGAAGCAGTGCAGCACCAACACTGTTTACAGTGGGGGTGGTGTGCTGCTGACCTCGACTCGGGACGTCGTGCGTCGGTGGGCGGAATACTTCGAAGACCTCCTTAATCCCACCAACACGTCTTCCATTGAGGAAGCAGAACCTGAGGACTCTGGGTCGGGTTCTCCCATCTCTGGTGCTGAGGTTGCCGAGGTTGTTAAAAAGCTCCTCGGTGGCAAGGCTCCGGGGGTGGATGAGATTCGCCCTGAGTACCTTAAGGCTCTGGATGTTGTGGGGCTGTGTTGGTTAACGCGGCTCTGCAACATTGCGTGGACATCGGGGGCAGTTCCCCTGGATTGGCAGACTGGGGTGGTGGTCCCCCTATTTAAAAAGGGGGACCGGAGGGTGTGTTCCAACTACAGAGGAATCACACTCTTAAGCCTCCCTGGTAAGGTCTATTCAGGGGTTCTGGAAAGGAGGGTCCGTCGGATAGTCGAATCTCGGATTCAGGAAGAGCAGTGTGGTTTTCGTCCTGGCCGTGGAACACTGGACCAGCTCTATACCCTCAGCAGGATTCTTGAGGGGGCATGGGAGTTTGCCCAACCAGTCTACATGTGTTTTGTGGATCTGGAGAAGGCATTCGACCGTGTCCCCCGGGGGATCCTGTGGGGGGTACTCCGGGAGTATGGAGTACCGGACCCTTTAATAAGGGCTGTCAGGTCTCTGTACGACCGGTGTCAGAGTCTGGTCCGCATTGCCGGCAGTAAGTCGGACTCGTTTCCGGTGAGAGTTGGACTCCGCCAAGGCTGCCCTTTGTCACCGATTCTGTTCATAACTTTTATGGACAGAATTTCTAGGCGCAGCCAAGGTGTTGAGGGGATCCGCTTTGGTGACCTTAGGATTGCGTCTCTGCTATTCGCGGATGACGTGGTCCTATTGGCTTCATCAGGGCGTGATCTACAGCTCTCACTGGAGCGGTTCGCAGCCGAGTGCGAAGCGGCCAGGATGAAAATCAGTGCCTCCAAATCCGAGACCATGGTCTTGAACCGGAAAAGGGTAGAGTGCCTTCTCCGGGTTGGGGAGGATGTCCTGCCCCTAGTGGAGGAGTTCAAGTATCTTGGGGTCTTGTTCACGAATGAGGGGAAGATGGAGCGGGAGATCGACAGGCGGATTGGTGCAGCGTCTGCTGTGAAGCGGGCGCTGTACCGATCCGTTGTGGTGAAGAGAGAGCTGAGCCAAAAGGCGAAGCTCTCGATTTACCGGTCGATCTACGTTCCTACCCTCATCTATGGTCACGAGCTTTGGGTCGTGACCGAAAGAACGAGATCCCGGATACAAGCGGCTGAAATGAGTTTTCTCCGTAGTGTGTCTGGGCTCTCCCTTAGAGATAGGGTGAGGAGCTCAGTCATCCGGGGAGGACTCAGAGTAGAGCCGCTGCTCCTCCACGTCGAGAGGAGCCAGTTGAGGTGGCTCGGGCATCTGGTCAGGATGCCTCCTGGACGCCTCCCTGGAGAGGTGTTCCAGGCACGTCCCACCGGGAGGAGGCCCAGGGGAAGACCCAGGACACGCTGGAGGGACTATGTCTCCCGGCTGGCCTGGGAACGCCTTGGGGTTCCTCCTGAGGAGCTGGCCCAAGTGGCTGGGGAGAGGGACGTCTGGGCCTCCCTACTGAAGCTGCTACCCCCGCGACCCGACCCCGGATAAGCGGAAGACAACGGACGGACGGACGGACCATCAGAAACCACAACAGATTCCAGATGATGCTGAGTATATTTACCACTGTGCAGCCATTGTGTAGGTTATGCTGGTCCTTGTGAGCGTGGGCACAGAAGTCCATGCAAGCTGTGATTCCAGAGAAGGGACGGCCTTCCTTCAAACCCAGCCTGCACTCTGGAGCTCGCTGCTCTGCTGCACACTGAGGCAGAGGGAAACAACAGCATTCAATTAGTTACAGGAAGGAACCATTCATTAAACCTCACTTCCTTGCAATACTGAATTTGGCTCCTGATATACCTGATTAGTTAATGCTTTAGTTTTTTGACAAAAAAATCTAAGCAGGGAGGGGATGCATCCAGCATAAAGACTTGTGAAGTAAGTGTTTGATATTGGTTGGTTATTTGCCTGCGAGACAAACCTGGTTGGTGTATGCCTGTGGTGCCAGTCGCTTGTATAAAGGAGCCACCTCTGTTGCCAGATTTTGGAAGTTATCCCTGAGTTTCTCCTCCTGACAAGCAAAAACATTAAGAACATCATAGACATTGAATATTGAGGATAGGGTATTAAGATAATAAAAATTTCAGAACATAGATTTATTCTTTACAATGCATACATTGAGGTTTTGAATTGTATTGCTTTGAAATGGGAAGTTTTGATGTGATGTGTACCTCTTCAGGATGATCTCCTTGTAGTCTGAACTTGCGGGGGGTTTTGCTTCGGGCGTACTTACAGCCGTTAAAGTACATACTCCAGGAGCAGCCAAAAGAGAAGGACGCACCACACTTTTCTGAGTCTTTGCCCTGACATGCACAGGTACGACTGCAAGTGACAGAGACCAAAAACTCAGCTTCCTTCATAAATATTAGGTATCCACTGCATTGTTTACTTATATTCCACACTCTAAACATGTCACTGGAGAACACTGAGTTGGTTTATCATTTGAAGAAACAATTTTACAAGCCATCATAAAAACATTTGGTGTAAAGGATGTTTTTCCATCCATGAACGAAAAACAGCCCTCAAACAGGGCTGATTTAGGGAAGCCTTGTTTTTCTTTGGTATTATTGTGAATATTTCTGTCAACAGTGCCCATGGACTACAGTCTACTGCCCAAATCAGTCCAATATTAACAAGAAACCTGGTGCTGATGTCATTCCTGATTCGGATGTCTGGCTGAGGCGATTGACAGAGATAGCCTTGTCCTGCACTACTGCAGATCATATTTTAACTGATTATGTTTAAGCTTACGGCTAAATATGTTGCACATTTAAAAACTAAAATATAAATTGTAACCTTATAATATATAAAAGCAGAGCTTTCAACTATATTACTAGATGTACTTTTCAGATTTGGCAGATTACTGCCAAATCTGAAAAGTCTGCTGTTTTGGTTCACCCTCCACTGAGATATTGTCAGTTAGCTGTGCTAATCATACTAGCAGCGCTGATAAAAGCCTTTAAAACAATTAAAATGTCACCGTAATGTGTATTTGACTTCCTTTCACACATTTAGTAACCCCAAACTGTGTTTTGCTGAAGTTATGTTGCCTCTGCTCATAAATAATTATTAAATATTTACAGAAAAGATATCTGGTCAATTACACTTTTGTGGCTACATATAGCAGTCTTTTTAGACCACTTACCGTTGTTTTAAACCCCAATAGAGCCCCACAATTGCCAACAGAAGCTTTCTAAACTCCCATAATGTTCAGAAACACCTTTGCTCCCCTCCCCCACTGAACAGACCCAGGATTCAGATTTATAATGCTTACTGCAATTATCAATTTTGTAATTCTGAAAACAGTAGGTGACAGCGTCTGTGTGGTTTCTTCATATTATCTTATAAACACAAACAGCCCTATTGGGGCAGCCCTGCTCCCATATGCTGTGCTCTTATTTTAAAATCTTCAGTCTGCATTATTATGTGTACACTTGTAGCTCTCTCATGAACATGCAGAACCACTGTGTGGTGATTTCACATTTACAAGCATTCCCTTTTGTCTACTCACTCGTCATTGAGCCCGCAGCGTCGGCTGGTGGGGTTGCCATATTTAGTGAGGGTGTTGGTCACCTCGTGGTAAAGCTTGTCTGCCAGGACTCTTGGGACGCCTTCCCAGGCTAAAATGACAACGATGATGACTGCGTTTGCACAGTGGTGGCCAGCACGCTGACGCACCAGACACAGCAGTTTCTCTTTCTCGCTGCTTCGACGAATCACCTGGTGGGAGAATGAATTCAGCATTGCTTAAATTCTGTTTTTAACCCATTTACTCAAATCTAAAACACTTATTAACTAAATGACCAAGTTTCAGAAGCTAGCGTTGTTAGTTTTGTAGTTGCTTTGTTTGTCCAGTAGATGTCGAACACACATAATTTAATGCTACACTGTAGAGAGAGGAGTAGATCAGTATTACACAAAAGCCTCTACCCAAAAACAGACATATAGGAAAAAAGACATATAGCCTTTTTTTCAAACTGTCTAACATTAAAGCAGACTGAACTTCTCCTGGTTTAGGTGAGTTAGGAATACCAGAATTAGTTATATTAGTAAATTAAAAAAGTCTTTTAGATTGCTTTTTTCTTTCATCAAAATTAGACATTTACATGCATTTCCTTATTTTTTGTTAGAACTGCCTTTTAAACCCAATGTTTACATTTTAGCACCGTTCCACAAGCTTCTCATGGTAGTTAGCAGGAATTTTGGTTCCTTCCTCCTGAAATAAATTCCTTGCTGATGTTTTGAGATGTTGCATGAATGTTTCCACATAATGTTTTTTCTTCATAAGTGCATCTATTTTGTGAAGTGCAGCACTCCTTTCTCTACCAAAGCACCCATTTGAACATAATGCTGCCACCACCATACTTCACACTTGGAATAGCGGTCTTAGTCATAGAAGCTTCCTGCTTTTTACTTACAAATATAAGGATGGTCATTATAGCACAAGACTTCAATGTTAGAGTCATCAGACAATGGGACACGTCTCCAAAAAACCAAACCCTTAGTCCCTGATCACATTTGCAAACTATAATCTGTCTTTATGTTGCTTTTGAAATAATGGTTTCTACCCTTCCGAGTGGCCTTTCAGCCCATATCAGTACATGACTCAGATCTCTGTGGGTGATTACACTCTCTTACTAGCTTCAGCCAGCATCTTCCTCTGGTTTTTGCTGCCATTTCCTGTTTTCTCCTGTCTTCTGCTCCATGGTGTTTGCATTAAAGGTGGGACCTTCAGGCGTGTCTAAGTTGTACCAAAGGATGAACCAGACACTTGATTTCTTGTTGTATCTCTTTAGATTTTTCACACTGAAGCAGTGTTTGAGGTGTTGCCTTAAAATTGCCACCATTGTAATCAGATATCCTATCAGAGTTTTATAAAGCTATGATGTCAACTTCTGGGCTTTTCAAAACAGTTTAAAGGCATAGTAATTTTATTTTCTCTAAAAAAATTATATTTCTTCATTATTTTAGCTTTTAGCAAATATCATTTTGGTAATTCTAACTCACCTAAAACAGGAAAGGTTTATTTTGATTCTTCAGTCACCCTCCTAAATGGGACTTGTTCTGAATCTCTAAAGTCATTAGCAGGATGTGTCTGACTTGACACAAAAGGGGCGGCCTGGCGGTTATAAAGAGTGAAACCCCCTACTGGTGTACTCACTGTGGAAGACAAACTTGCGTCTCTGAAACCCCCAAAATACCAGAAAATCTAGGTTCCTTCCATACAAAACAGTGTTTGATTTGCTGCCAAAGTTGTAAGGAATGTTCAAAAACACCTCTTATTTTTCACAGTCACCAAAAATATAAAACTACCATAACAACATTCGAAAGTTTGAGACAGATTTTCAAAGGAATCTACTACGCAGCAGAGATGTGTGTGTGTGTGTGTGTGTGTAGTGAAGGGGGGGGGGGGGGGGGCGGTAGTTCTACTTACCCACTTGGCGATAGGACAACCATGGGAGCTCTTTCCCTCTTTTCCTGTGTATACCACCTTCTCAATCCGAACTGCTTCCCCCTTCTGTCCATACCTACAAAAAAGGAAATAAAGTGTTAAACCACAACTACGTAACATCTTTACTAATGACTGAAAATGGTTAAAAAATGGTTAAAAGAATGGAAAGTCACTTGGGAAGCACCTCATCACCTGAACCAAAGAGAATAACGTATTGTTACAGAGGTTCTAAATGGTAACATTTTAAGACCATTTAAATGTTAGGTTATAGTACTTCTTTTGTTTGAGATATTTTTCCTTAAAAAGCAAAAGCCAGAAGTCTAAAAAGTCCCATGCAACACAGAGTAACACCCTCTCCTCCTGCTCAAAAAAGGCCAGTTTGTACATTTTTAGAAGGGTTGCCAAAGGAACAGATGACATTTATTTGTTTGCCTACATGAGAATCAAGCAGTATTTTGACAGGCTAAAACTATCTTGAAATGAATTATTGCACATAAACTGCGAGTTATGAGAGTTCTATGCCATGGCTATAGAAAAAGCTGACATTAGCTTATTCTGTGTGGATGTTTACAGTAAATACAAAAACTCATGACGGCACATTTTAGAATCATCACCAAAAGAAAAGTTACAACTTTATAATCATATTTTATATGAAAGTATAGAAACAGTTAATTAAAATTATAAGAATCTGTATTTTTCTTTTGTGCTATTTATATTTACTTTAACTTTTTACACTGGGTGAATTATTTCCAATTTCTCAAATCTCATTGGCTAGCTCAGTTGCAGCATCAGATCTGATAAGCAGTTCATCATGTCAGTCAACAGAGAAAGCACAACACAGCCAAAGAGTTCAGTTGATTTGCTGATTTATGACCAGTTGACAATGTCAAACTGTGATAAAAGTTGCTACCTGAGCATGTTGAGAACTGATTTTAGGGCAGTTGGACACACATTTAGCAATATAATTGCCAGGTTTGAGACATGAAGGCTCCATGTGGTCGATCCCGCCAACAACTCTGACGCTAGAAAGATGATTACCTCACCTGTGCAAGCTGCAGTTAGTTGACTTGCTGGTAAGCTTGCTCCATATCTAACTAATCTTTGAAAATTGAGAATGTAAAGGCGTTATTGTAGACAGCTCTCCACTTAAGTCTTGGATTCTGTTAGTACCCAAAGCCTCATCTGCAGGGTCATGTGTTGTGTTACCAGTGTTAAAGTAAGTGCCATATAGCTCAGTAATCTAAACAAATGATTAAATGACTTAGTTATTTACTTTTTACTAGACTGCTGGAAGAATAATTTCTACAAATTAACTTTTTCCTTGCATACATAATTGTTTTAGAAACGGTAGATGGAATCCTTTATTTTTAATGTATACAGTTAATATGTTACCTGTATGTATTTTCTAAAATCTCTTCAGAACATTTTACCTGTTTTACATTGTAATACTGTAACAAGACTTTTTCTCAGTGGGGATTAATGAGCTGTATTGGAAGATTATTACATGAATGTGAATGGATTATTAGTTTATTTTGTTCACCATGTTAAAAAAAAGAGGCAATGTTTTTTGCAGTGGTTTCCAGTACCAATGGAAGCAAAGCAGCTCCAGAGCTTTACTGAGCCGCCACCATGATTCACTGAGGGCAAGTGTTCTTTTGTTGCTTCAATCTTCCTCCTCCACACCTACTACTGATCCAAAGGCCCAAAGAATTGCAGTTTTTATTCATCACTCTACTACAGAATCTCAAAGGGCTATTTGGCTCATTTAAATAGTTGTAAGAAATTCTGAGCTGTCTTACTGTTGAAAATGAAACCTCTGCTGCCACCAAGCTGCCAGGCTTTTGTTGCAAATTTACAATCTGAGCAGTTGTCTCACCTCTGGTGGCAGATATTGATTGTTTCCTTTTTCAGTCATATACTGTTATAGCCACTATTCCAGGAAGTTTTAACTTGCAGGTGCTATACTTCCAACTGGGTCTTTCAGGGCCTTTTTTATCTTTTTGTGACCTTTTTCATGTTTGTGCGAAGCAACAATCTCTTGTGGGAGTGGTGGCCTAGAGGTCAGAGCAGTGAGCTTTACGTTCTGAGAAGGCTGCAAAATACTGCCGGGGTCCCTAAGCAAGACCCTTCACCCCAGGGTGCTCCCTGGGTGCTGTAAGTTGCCCATGGCTCCCTAAGGGTGATGGGTTAAATGCAGAAGACAAATTTCATTGGAATGTGCAATTACAATGAAAACATTTTTTTCAGAGGTTGGAATAAAGTAGGAGTTTGATGTAAATTTGGATAAAATCATTTTAATGCTAGTTTCATCACACTATTTAAACTGTTCTTGTATAATATGGGAATTTCAAACACTAGAGCAATTTAGGATTTTGCCAGAAAACGTAATTGACAGTGAGGGTTAAATAATTTTAGGTGCAACTGTAAATGTGAATTGTTTTAAAATGAACTATTAACCTTTGGAGTTAACTGAGGTATTTCTGGGTATCATTCTGGGCTAATCTTCTACTGGCCCATGCCTGGTTATGACCAGAAAACTGGACAACAGGGGGTAGAAACATTCAGCAACCATAACCAGACTGGACTAGCCAGAGTGAAGTGGGTGTTCACAGAACGGCAGAATAAACCAAAACCCACAATTTCTGCAACACGAATGCATGTATTTCCATATTGACATAAACACCTATTTGCTTCTCGGGGGAGGTTTGTGTTCTCCTGTTAGGTGGACAGGAGGAGGGAGGTCGGAGGTTGTTCTGGGCATGGCCAGGTCATCAGAACCTGTCACATGTCTGTTCGCAGCTCATATCAGACCCCCACCCCCACCACCCCACCAGCTTGATACTAGCCATTGTGAAAACCTCAGCCCTGAGTAGATTTGGCGTGACAGTGAGGACAAGGGGCTCCCGCTGAATAAGAGTCACCCTGCAGTAGCCGAGAAAGCCTTGGGATTAATAGCTGTTACCACAAGGATGGGTCTGCTGGGTTCAGGGGTGGGTCAAAGGTCAGCCAGGGACAATGGGGTCTTAGCATCTTACGTCATTTCTTGAACAACAGTGGTCTCTGGCGTAAACCCAACAACCCCCCTACCTACACACGGAGGGTTAATGACTCACTGGTCTTATTGAAATAAACTCCTCAACCTTTAAAACAGTTCATCTGTTTTATCATTTATGCCCAGAAAAACAGATCCACTACACAGGCTGGGACTACACTATGTTCAAAATACTATTCATTAACGCATAGCAAGGGGAAGTGAATATAGTGTATTTAACAAGTATTAGTTATTTCTTGAGATCAACACTAAATTTAATGGTTTGTTTAAAATGTATGTAATAATAGACCCATTCTAGCATCGTTTTATGCTGATTAAGACTTGGGACCGAGCAAATTCAACCTGCTGTGGATGTAATGTGCGTTTTTTTCTTCTCTCCTTGTTTTGTTTTGAAATAGTTTCTGAAATTCAGCATCATCCTTCCTCCCTTCATCTTCCCATTCTCAGCTGTTATCTGCTGATACCCCACACGCTCTGCCCGCGATATGCTGATGATGCTTACATTTCCTGTTCCGCCAACTAGATTCTGGGTCATGGATTCCCCGAGGACAAAACAAGAGGAGGAGGGAGGGAGGGTGGAGAGAAAGGAGGCGAGGAGGAAAGGAGAGGGAAACAAGCGGATGTAGGATGAAGTAGAAGAAAGGAAGTGAACCCCACGAAAGAAATGACACACCTCATCTCCATCAGGGTTCGTATGGAGGCTACTGTAGGCCCAGATCCCAGGTGATTGTAGTACGGCCCTTCATCTTTCTCCGAGATTTGTTCTTGGGAGAGAGAAAATACAGAATAAACAACTCATGTACAAATATCTCAAATCACACAACAAAATACATATTTAATATTACTTATTATAACAAGTAATTGTTGTCCTATGACAATTATTTTTCCTACAGTACTGTGAACAGCAGAGGTCACTATGCTTTTTTTATTTTATTATGTTACTTGATATGTTTCTGTATAAAAATATTTTTCTAAAAAGTGTGACTCGCAGTTGTCTCCAGGCCCATTTACTCTGATACAAATAAAATTCAGCACAACCAACAGCCTCCAAACATCACATAATTAGTAAATAGAGTCTACCTGTAATTTAAATCTCAATATAAACTGCTGTTCTGTGATCATTAATGAACAAACAGCATCATGAAGACCAAGGGACACAGCAGACAGGTCAGGGAAAAGGGTGTGCAGGGTTAGCTTCGGCCTACATGCAAAATGCACTGTGTGGCAGAAAACCACTTTGAACACACAATTCCCATAGTGAAACATAGTGGTGGCACCACCATGTTGTGAGAAGGCTTTCCTTCAGCAGGGGTATTAAAGCTAATTAGTCTACGTTCACACTGCAGGCCTTGATGCTCAATTCCCATTTTTTTGGCTGAAATCAGATTTTTTTGGGGGGGTGGCCATTCATACTACTATTAAATGTGACTGCCATCAGACTTCTGTCTGAACGGTTCAAGACCGCTAAGCGACCCACATGCGAAGAGAACAGAAGGAGATGTCACACAGCAGCGCACTGTTTACAGAAACAATGGTGAATGTAGTGGTCTCTAGGAGTGTTCAATAAAGTTTCGTTCAAAAACAAACCCTCAGAAAAATAGAATAAAAACATGGATACTGGCCGGCATCTCTCCTTGTTATAATTAGAACGCTTTTGAGCAATGGGAGACGACAATATTAGGACCACATCATAGCAAGACTAAAGCCCCATTTACACTACCCTTCTTAAACCGATCCATGCCGAGCTCGGTCCGAGCTTGGATCAGTTAACCAAGCCGAGCTTGGTTCTGACGACCGTTTACACATCACCCTAGCACGGTTCCTTGGTTTCCTCGCCTCCTAGTGACGATCTGCGGTACTACTGCTCTCTGGGATTAAAGGCACACTATGCAACATTTTTCAGTTAATTAATATGTTCCATACCGTTTTGGATGATTAAATGAGTCATTTCAGGTTGAACAAAGGTTTTCTTGGCCGCCCTGGTGGTCTATGGGGGAAATACCGCACTTGCAGGAGCGCTCGGCCCGCGCCCACAGGCTCAGAATCTCGTGCAAGATCACGAGAGTCGGTCTTGCTTTACGGCGAGAACTGCTACACGCCCCCAGTGAAAGGCATGCTCGTTGCTAGCGCAGTGGCGATATCTGTGCAGTTATCATGGCGGAACCAACGATAAAACAGCGAAAGCCCATGTCGGAGCAGACAAGAAAGAGGAAAAGGGCTCTGGAAAGAGAGAAGAGTCTTACACGGGTGAACATTGGGAAAGCTTTTTCCGAATGGCGAGAGCTAAAAGAGAAAGAAGGCTGAAAGGCTGATGCGGACCTCGCGTTTCTGCTGATGCGATTGTAAGTAACATTGGAATGGTTACTCTCTCTCTGTGTGCATGTTCATACTTTCACTGTGTTAAAGCCGGGCATACACTGTACGAGTTTTTCAGTCGTGGTACTTATATACATCTCAAACTGTGCGACGGAACCGCGGGGTTTAAAAGTTCACTGCTCATCTGTGTGCTGATCTGTGTTCTCAAACTGTACCGCGCGACGCTCGGACGCGGCTCGGGAGGCACCGGGCGTCGGGGGGAATGGAGGGGAGAGAGGAAAGACGAGATACCCCGGCGGCCGCGCGGCATACGGAAACAGACGGCCAGCGCGTCGCGCGGACCGGGACCCTCGCCCTCCCCAACCCCCCCGTGAGCCGGGTCCCGGGCCAGGCGGAGGTCGCTTCGGGGACGCCCGCTCCCCTCACTCCACTGGCGGGGACGGAGAGGAGGGGAGGGCGCTCCCTCGTAGCTCTGCTTGAACAGCAGGATGGTGATTCGTTGCGTTTGCCTGTCTGCTAAGCTCAAAACAACCGCGCCTGGCTTGACGGAGAAACCAGGAGAACAGCTGAGCATCTTTACGACAGTGCACTTTTACTTTCGCCCTCTGGAGGGAGCCTCGCTGGAAAATCAACCCCGGTTGCATAGTATACCTTTAAAGGAGGAAATGAAGCAAATAAAAATGGCGGCGCCCGTAACATTCAGGAAGTTATGTTTGGTTATAATTCGTTGTTTGTGGAGAGTCAGGCGAAGACAGCAACTTTTGGTGAATTTACTTGATAGAGTCTGCTTTTGGGAGGTGGATAAGACAAACAAACGTCTAATAAGGATTTACAGACGCAGGAAACAACGACAGACAGTGAGGTTCATCACGCTGCTAAGCAGAATCATCACTGGATGATGTCACGGTAGGGAAGCTAGTATTTTTATGAATGTCAGAAATGTCAGCTGGCTGTAAGGAGATGACGCGGTCTGCTCATGCGCTCTTTGTTATCTGAAAACCGGGCCAGAAAAAAACCAGGCCGAGTTCACACATGGAACTGGTCTGCATTTAGCGCGGTCCGGTTGTGTCTGGCTCGGTTCAGTTCAGTTTGCATTCCATTTACACTCGATAGTTATCTCGGTTACCGAGCTCGGACTGCTCTCGGCACGGTTAAAAAGGGGTAGTGTAAACGGGGTATAAATAAGGTAAGAAGAAAGCAGCACAGCTATCAATGGTCTGTTATAGAGCGCTAACTGCTGCTACCGTATGCTGATGTGTAGTGAGAACCAGGAAAGTGATGTGATAGACAGATAAATGCGACATGACCATTCAGACGCTTTGAAAAATATCAGATACATATCCGAATTAGTACCAGATATTGAATTGGCCCAAATCGGATTTTTATGGATATGGGTCACATTTGGGCAGAAAGATCAGATTTGGGTCGCATTTCCCTGCACTGTGAAGATAGCCTTAGAGTTGACAGAAAGATGAAGAGAGGTACATCCAGGGTAATGTTAAAAGAAAACCTGTTAGGGGCTGGGAAAGAGTTGAGACTGGGACAGAGGTTTGCCTTCCAGTAGGACAATAACCCAAAACATTCAGCAAGAGCTTCAATTGAATGATTTAGATTAAAGCATATCCGTGTGCTAGAATGGCTCAGTCACTCTCCAGAATAAAATCATTTTCAGAATCTGTCTGTACTTGCAAATTGCTGCTCACAGATGCTATCCATTCAATCTGACTGAACTTGAGACTTTTTTAACGTACAACAAGCAAAACCTTCAATGTATTGATGAACAAATCTGGTAAGTGTTTATTTTAAGACTGGTCACTGTAATTACAGCAAAAGATAGTTCTGCGCTGTTTATACGGTTCTGCAAAAAGCCAAATATAAAGACGGTATGCCTTGAAAAAAACTCAGTAGGCTCATAGTTTAAACTAAGGCTGAAGTGGCATGCAACTGATTGCAACATCCAGTTCGTACCAACACACAGGAACATGTGTATATATACTCCCACATGTAGAGATAGTGGTCTGTGAATGTAAGGTGTGGTTTGCTGTTTGATATTTTATGAAGCAGAAGCTTCCACAGTGTCAGTGTGAATGATACTTCGGTTTGATCACAGACTAGGTCATAGACTGTGCAGGTGAACTTCTACCTCAGATTTCACTAGACTACTCTGAAATGGTATGTAACATGTTGGACCCCATGATTTACTTTTGCCAATGGGTCAAGCACACAGCAGCTAACTCTACATATATTGTCTCAAAGTAAATTCCTTATCAAGTTGATTATCTAAGCAATGTGCAGTATTCAACGATGTGTGAGGGTTTCTGGTTAAAAGGCAGAGTGAGGTCACATTGCCTTCGCGGTGCATAAAAGGCACATAGGCGTGGCTCGTGGGAGCAAATGAAGGAGTCATACCATATTTTTGAGTGTGCATGTGTGGGGGGTGCTCAAAATATGTTTTTAAAAAACAAAACTATGTCTCTCGAAAGCACATTAACTCTGGTAAGGTATTTTGCTGTAGGAAGTGGATTAGATACTTTATCAAGAAGCTTTACTTAATTGACATGCTTAAACTTTGATTAAGAAGTTGTATCTACTAAATTCAATAAAATGCTGTAAATTTATTGACACCATTCCTGGAAATTCAGCATTCTGTTCTGGTTACCAAGATTATTCTACAGCTACTATCCTGATAAATGGGCTGCATGTTGTTAGGAAAAGATCTCATTATTTGGAAATTGAGGGTGGGGGAAATTTCATCCAACTGGCCAAATGCATTATTGGGATGCAAAGTGTCAATCACTGGCATTTGAAATCCAATAGCTAACAAAATGTTGCATCCAAATACTCATTTGTGATTGGGATGTTGTAAACATTGATAATGTCATGACAACTTTGATTCAAAATATTGTACACCTATAATGTAAAAGTAGCCAGCGAACTTAAACTGACGTCATCCCAATAACAAAACTAAAAATTAGTTATATTTATCATATTAGTATTAATCTACATTTGCAAACTATTCATTTCTCCTCTGTAGCAACACAATCTTGTAAATACACATACTAAACAGGATGCCTTGCTAAAGTATACGACTGTATTGCTCTCGGTCTAACAAAGGTTTGGATCTGCCTGCTGCTTGCTTGCTTATCCCCCCCCCCCCCCCCGCACGCTCCCTCTGCACTGCTATTGTTCCTTCCTGCTGCCTTCGATGCCTGACGCTGCTGCTGTCTGGGTGATCACAGCTTCAAACCAGGGCAACACACAATTTCTTTGACATACAACAAATATCCAGGGAAGAGCTGCTGTTGTGGTAGATAATGTGCATAGACCAAGAAGTAAAGACTAAAATTGGCTACTAAAAATGTTCATGCTCCCTTTCCTCCCTTTAGAAATTAAATACACAAAGAATATATCTAATTTAATTGTTTCTCAGCTTATAATTATAAGGTAGTGTTTGAAGTTTTCAAAGACCACTTATCTCCCTATACCATTTTAAAGTTGTTGGTGGATGGACAGAAATCTGTGCACACACAACCATGAGATAACACTAACGCACACACTTACCCACACAGGTACAAGTTGGGAACTCTGATTGTGGATCCTTGATTGGAGTATCCAGCAGGTTCTTTGTCGGGGTGTCTAAGTAGCACAAGGGGGAATCTAGAAAACCTTTTAGAGATGGTGAAGAATTTAGGCCATCCTTTATTGCCGTTCCCTCTGCAGAAAAGCACGTGGTGGACAGTATCGCTAAGTCTCCTGAATTTTCAATTTTAATTCGTTTAGGCAATGGAGAGTCTTGCATGCCCAATGCATCCTCTAACATTCTTTGCTGCAGCAGCTGCTTGCCCAAAATTGTCTCATGGTTCAGAGAAACATCAACGAGTTTAGTATGTTGATGGCTCAAAGAGCCCTCTTTTGATGGCTGGCTAACTGTTAATTCAGTTTGGGTATCTGAGTCAGTCTTGCTGACTTCCATTTTCTGATTATCTGAATGAGGTGTGGTGTTGGCTTGAGGAGTAGGAATTGAGGGAACAGACTGGGCGGTGTTGGATGGTGTAAGACTGAGGTTCTGATGACTGATCGGGGATTGATTCTCTTGTGTAGGGGTTGGAGTGAGCTTCTCCTTGTGCTGACTTGCAGACATGTCTGGGTCTCCAAATTCAGCCTCAAACTGGCGAATCAGTTCTTCGTACTTCGGATCAATGTTAACAAGTTTCTGCAATTGCGAAGTGCAGGATGGAGTTGTGGAGGTCACAGGTGTGGCATTGCTGGTGTTGGTGGAGGTTTCATTGATGCCTCCTTCTTCTGATTTTGGGATGGCTGCAGGAACCACAGGTGTGGACAAAAGATCCACAAGAGCTGGAGCGTTTTCTGGTGTAACATTGGAAGAAGGAGTTGGTGAGGTGTTGGAAATGGATACCTGAGATTGTTCTGGGGCAGGGAGACCTGCAGCAGAAGCCTGAGCAGAGTTACTGAGTAGGGCCAAAGAGGGGAGAGAGCATATCTGCAACTTGGTCAGGGATAGTGATTTGTCCATCATCTGAACTGGTGGTTTTTGTATGGCGATTTGTGCCTGAGGGATGAAGGTCGGCATGGAGGCTTTCTGCTTGTTCTTCTTGATGATTATCTGTTTGGGCTTGGGAAGGGGAGGACCTATAAGCATACCACCCATTGATTTCATAACAGGAGATCCTTGGGAGTTTTTCCTCTTCTTGGGTTCCTGTTTGATAGGTAGAAGTGACAAACCTTCTGCATCCATGTGTGGCCACCATTTTTTCAAGTTTTGGCAAGTGATAGGTGTACGGGGGTCTGGTGCTCCACAGCTAGAAGAATGTGTAGAGAACAGTTTCCTCTTGTAATGAAGGTGTTGTTGTAGAGCTGCTTGAGTGGAGTTACTTATGACTGTTTGGCCATGAGACATAGGATTTCCAGGGTAATGCTGACCCTGTTGTTGACCATTAGTTAGTCCATAATGTCCAGTTGAGGAAGTGTGATGCTCACCAGAGTCTGGGTCTGGTTTTATCCTGACCAATCCTTGGCTGCCCTGGACCTGAATTCCACCATTGTGATTCATGTTAAGCTGCTGTGTGAGTGGAAGATTAAAAGAAGCATTTTTGAACTTGGTGTCACCAAGCAGCTGTTTAAGCTCTGACATGGGATCTGAGCTATTTGGAGGTGAAGTTACAAAGTGAGAATGGGGCTCAGGCTTGATGTACATCCATTGATTCCTCTTTCCAGAATCTCTATCAGAGCCCTGCCTCCACTGCTGTGGATTAGGACTGAAATCTGGATCTTTTTCCTGACTTGGGAACGGAGAGGTAGAGGATGGAAGAGGACAAGTATTGGCTGGCTGGCCCTGGGACTGGGGTCTATGGTGTTCATATGATGCTGGAGCCTGCTGGTTGGTATGTAGTCCTGGGGGGACAGACTGGGACCGTGATGATGGGTTGCCGTTAAGAGAGGAAGGTGTGATGTTCTGTGAGTTTTGGTGGTTGTGGAGGTTATTTCTGAACAAAGTTTGACTTAGAGAACCGACAGTTTGAGGGCTGGATAACTGTGTCAGTGCATCTATTGCAAGGGCGGTTTGAAGACTGATATTTTTTTCCTTGGCTATGGAGAGCACCTGGGGGGAGCAAGGAATAGGGGGTTTGGAGGAGGGCACTTGGTCTTGGTGAGAGTATTGATTAACTTCCTGCCGCTGCTGCAAACATGAAGTGGCTATATGGTGGGTACCATTTACTTGTTGGTAGGTCGGAGGTTGATGCTGCACATGGGGTTGCTCCAAATGGGAAGCCTCTTCGTCTATTTTGTGAGATCCTTGTTCCCTTCTAGTTGCTAATTTAATTTTCTTCTCCAACCACTCAAGGTAGTCTGGACAACCAGGCCCATCACAGTTGCAATTAGGGGGCTTGTGGCCATGTTTAGCTTGGCTCAGTGCTGTCTGTAAGATGTCAAGGTCTTCCAGAGGTTCGTAGCTTGTTTCAGAAGCTCCTGCTGAGACTTTAGAATGAGCACCACTAGCACATGTCTCTTGGGTGAACTTCTCATATAACTGGGCTGTATTAGGCTGCACAACAAGGCAAGATGAAGAGGAAGAGGGAGGATAAGAGCTAGCAGTAGAAGAAAAAGCTACCAGATTCTGAGCATCTTCCAAATCTGCATGGTGGATCCCCTCAGGAGATGTTGTGCCACCACTGCTGCTCCAGCCTGATTGCTGCTGTTGGGTGTCTTTGATCTTGCTATTTGCTTGCACCCAGCATTGCCTTTCAGCCACATTTCCTGCCCTCTCCTCATCTTTCTCCATAGATGCCTCATCATGGTTACGGTAGGGGTTCACCCCATTTGCCAATTCCTGGCTCAACGTGCCTTCTTGGAGGCGGTCATGTGAACCAGTTTCCATCTGGCCTCCGTTTGTGAGGCCATCCACTGTAGTGACTTTGTGAACAGTCTGAAAGACAAAAATACAGAGTTTTCAGTAAGGCTATGCAAAGCAAAGCAACAAAATATACTAACAAAATAGGTAGTATAAATAAGATGTAATAAGCTGATGATGTCCAGATGTGTTTATCTTAAATTTGGATTTGCTCTTTCTTCAAGCTTTGTAATTCCCTTCTTTAAGGATCAGTTCAAAGGTTTCATCATCTTACATTTAGTGTACATTCAGTTCCAAAGAGTGCTTCAAGATCCGATCAGTAAATGCAATTAAACATGAGTCCAATATTCCATCACAGAGTGGTTTTACATCAGACACACACTGAGTCAACTCTATCACATGTAGTACAACTCAGTTTCACAGTTGGACACTGCACAGATCAGTTGGGCTATGCAAAGCAGGCAGCCAGAGCAAAAGTGTAAAGAAGCTGAGTGTGGAATAGGTGGGGCATTAGATACACAATGACAAATGGTGAGAACGAGAACGTAAACTGACATTACTTGCATAATTTTCCTATTTACACCTACAAAACATTTACAAACCAAAAGTATTCATACCCCCGGCAAATTAAGATTTAAAATATTGTCATTCAACTAATGATTTGTTTCTGCTAAGAGGTGAAGCAGGCATTTCTTTAAAGATAATACAACAGTGTTGAAGGATTATCAATTCTGGGGAATATATATATTTTAATGTTATTCGATTATTTTATTTTATTAGAATTGCATATTGAAAGTTATTATTTATACCTCTCTCTCTCTCTCTCTCTCTCTCTCTCTCTATATATATATATATATATATATATATATATATATATATATATATATGTATGTATGTATGTATGTATGTGTGTTATAGAAAATTAACAATTGCGGGACAATCGAATAATTCTTATCTTATCTTAATTATGATTGAAGCTCATTTTCAATCTGGCTGATTGTCTCCAAAATGGTCAAATTAGCTCTGATGAGAAGAAACATTTTGGTAAGGAATGTTCTGTCTAAGCATAGTCTCGTGTTAAACTATTACTGTTAGTCAGTCGTGACACTCACCTGAAGGGATTAGCCAATATTTGACCAATCATCCGCTCAAGTTTAACTGCCTGCTCACAGTTAATATGTTAACAGTAACATAAAGAGAATTTCAGCCAGTACTAGCATTCTGGAGGTAATGATGCCAAAACATGTAAAACGTATACTTTAAAAAAAAAGCCTAAGATGAATTGTTAAGAGAAGCTTATAATGTGAGAATGGTGAGGTTCATAACATGGTGTAATTTGACCTGGAAGGCCTCCTCTTCATCAGTCAAACTTGACTGGAGTTGGCTGTTTTTGGCATTAGCTTCATTAGTAGTTTTCAGTCACTGTAATGGTAGTCCTGAAAAAGATTTGCTCTGTGCAGATCTACAAGAGGTACTGAAGTAAATCTTGAGAAATACATGTGGAAAATCATTTCCCTTTTCCAAGCAACGGATTACATGTCTTTTTACAGCTCAGAACCTGGTTCAGATGGTTTAATATCTTTTAAGAAGTAGTGCTAATCATGACCTGATCAGTACAGCTACATATGAAACTTCCCCTACATTTCAAAACCAGTAAGTCAACATGTAGGTAGTTTCAAGTTTAAAATGCTCTATCACAAATTAATTTGAATGGTGTTAAACTAGTTATTTAAAAGTTGCCATTCTGAGCCAAATTTTATGTGACGGTACAAATTCCTTTCTATCCTAGACTATTTCTTGCAGTGTTTAGTACAGTCTCGCTCCTTGTAGGTTATAATCTCAATGTCTAGAGGGCCAACCAACAAAGATAATTTAAGGGCAAATTTAGAAATCATTGACAGAGTTCATTTTGTGGTTGAACAGTATATCCCAACATGCTCAATGGCCCTTGTGTAAAGGAAACATTGGCAGTTACTGGTTACTTTAACACTATCACAGAATGTCAGCAGACTGTAGTTCTATTCAATAACAATAATGTTCGGAAAAGTCATCTTGTGATGGACTTTTAGTTTAAATTGCCCTGACCAATGTTAGACCAGCCAGAAACTGAACAGTGCCTTAAAAATATAGTCGCCCTCCTTGACATCTTTCATGTTTTAAACCTGCAATTAAAATGGACTGTTTGAGAGTTGCATCATTTCATCTACAGAACATTCCTACGACTTTGAAGATAGATTTTTATTGTGATGCAAACAACAAATAGGACTAAATAACAGAAAACTTCAGTATGCATAACTGTTCACCCCCCTGAAATCAGTGTTTTGTAGAGCCACCTTTCGTGGTAATGTCAGCTGCAGGTGGCTTTGGATCAGTCTATGAGCTCACCACATCTCGTCACTGGGATTTTTGGCCATTCCTCAAGGCTAAACTGCTCCAGCTCCTTCATGTTGGGTGGTTTTCACTAGTCCACGGCATTGATGTCTAGAGTGACAAGGTCATTCCAACACATTTGTTGCTGCCCACTAGTTTCACAGTGGGTATGGTATTCTTGGGGTGATGGGATATGTATGCGCCAGACATATAATTTTTCCTGATGGCTGAAAAGTTTGATTTTAGTCTCATCTGACCAGAGCAGCTTCCTCCACACATCTGAGAGCCTTTTGGCAAACTCAAAAGGTGTCTTCTTATTTTAACACTAAGTAATGGCTTTTTTTTGGCCACTCTTCCATAAAACCCAGCTCTAGAGAGTGTAGGGATTATTGTGGTCTTACAGATCCTCTCTCTGTGGACCTCTGCAGCTCCTTCAGGGTTACCTGTCTGTGAGTTCTGGTGAGTGGCCCTCTCTTGGCAGGGTTGTTGTGGTACCATGTGCTTTCTGTTTGGAAATTATGGGTTTGACGTTGTCCAGGTAAGGCTGGGAGCATCCTCCTCAACAACCATTAGCACAGACACCCTGAGTGATGTGTTCTCTCCCACTTCTCGTCTTCCTGTACATACATGACTTCTCCTCATTGGACTCGTCTGTGAAATTCCTGACATTTCCAGATTAAACCACTGTCATTGGTCTGATCCAGGACAGTGACTAGTCTGCATATAGACAGGCAGAGGATTGGCTGCTTGGGTCAGAACCACCCAAAGCTTTACCTGTTCAAGACTGGAGAAGACAGTGGAGAATTTCCCCCACGCTGCCTCCTCTCACCACTCTAAACACCATGTCTGCTCTGGATCACTTCCAGTTCCCAGGAACCACCCTTTCTCAGTATTTAGCACTATGTTATTTATATAACATTCCCTCTTTGGGTGTATAGTCACCATTTGTATATATACCTTCCTCGGGACTGGTGTGGAAACTGTTTTCTGGCTTATGTTTCCCCCATGTTTGCATTGCCACTTTACTCCATACATCACACCATATATGCAGGGACCTTTGTGTATCTGAAGGTACAACATTTCTTTCTGGATTATTTACCTGGTGGGGAACTGTTTACAATGCTCATTAAAACAACTGATTGGCAGTTGATTCAACTGCATTAGTAGATGATGGGTTTCAATCCTTAACTCCTAAACTAAAAGTTTCTCAGGTCGATTTCCCTCCAGAATCTCATGACCCTGGGCATGCTGCTGGCTGCACAAGGAGGGGTCTGTAAGGGGGTAGGCTCTTAATGTAGTACATATGTTCCTGACTCCTAATTTGACTTATGTTCAACAACACTTGCATGATCTGTATAATGACATGAAAGCACATGATTTTACAGGGTGGGACATTTGGTGCTGATTAGCTGGTAGTGACTAGCGAGCAGCTGTCCTCCGCTCTCTTACCCCTGTTTTGATAGTTCTTCAGATTTTGGCCATTATCTTGTGTTGTGTCATTTCACTGATAAACCACATGATGCATTCTCTTATTTCTGCTCAACCTTTGAAACGTATTACTGACACCACCATTCCCCTACCATCAGTTGTCACCTCCTATCCCTGGTCAACGCTCCTCTTCTGATCCACACTCTGATGAAATATTATTTCATCAGAGTGTGATCTAATTTATTTTTACCTATACAATTGCCTCTTTATCAAAAGTCATAACAAGTATTACTATTAATATTACTAGTTTTGCATAAATTTTAGTTCTTGTGGTTGGTAACAGAAGAATTTGGGCGAATGGAAAGCCACATAGTCCCACTGTCTTGCTAATGGAATATTACTTTGTTCTGCTGTTTGGTAACAGGTATTTGGGAAAATAAAAAACTACCACATCCCTGTTATAATTTAAAAAAAACTTCACTATAAAAGATCAACTGTGTGAGTCTTTGGGCTGAACATTTGTGTACAGATTGTCTTCTCACACTGTGAGAGATTAAACATTGGCTGAGCAATCATCCTTGGTGACTTCTCATTCAAAGGTGATTTTCCATAACAAGCTCCATTTCAGTGTGTCACAGTACATGTTAGCATTCATGGTTCATTCAATGAACTGTAGCTCCCAACAGTCCACAGAACCCATGCAGCCCAGAACTAGGACACTCTCACTTCCATTCTTGACTGTAGGCAAGACACCCTTGTCTTTGTACTCCTCACCTGGTTGCTGCCACACATGCTTGACACCATTTTAACCAAATAAGTTAATCTTGGTCTCATCAGACCATAGGACATGGTTCCGGTTATCCATGTTCTTAGTCTGCTTGTCTTCATCAAACTTTTGCAGGCTTCCTTGTGCATCATCTTTAAAAGAGGCCTACTTCTGGGATGACAGTCATACAAACCAATTTGATGCAATGTACAGCGTATGGTCTGAGCCCTAACAGGCTGACACCCCACCATTTCAATATCTGCAGCAATGCAGACTGCATTTATAGGTAAATTTTCAAATGACAGCCTCTGAATATGACTCTAAGGACACGCACTCAACTTCTTTGGTCAACCATGGCGATGCCTAACCTGACTCTTGCCAGATGGATGTCATTCTGCCGAGCTCCACACTGCTCCACACATCCATCTGGAATCGCTACCATTGGGAGAGAAGCGACTGTTTGGATTCAGACAACAATGGCGGCTCGCAGTGAGGAAGCAAGTGGTAACATTGATGCTACTATTTCATCAGTTTTGTCCAATCTACCGAATATTAATTCTTTAAAAGAATGCCAGGAAATGGCTTTGAAGGCTTTTGTTAGCGGAAATTATGTTTTCACCCTTCTCCCGACTGGGTTTGGCAAGAGCTTGATCTTCCCTAAAGTCATCATCACGGGTTGGTTTCGATTGGAGTGATTGAAATAGCACGTCAGTAAAGATGACGGACAAGTGGTTTATCAAATCACATGCAAGGATTTCTGATAAGGCCGCTCATTCTAAAATACATCTCCAATGGATGTGTGGAGCTCTGCGGAACGAAATCTATCTGGTGAGAGTCAGGTTAGGCGATCCCTGCTCTGACTGGAACCTGTTGTGTTAGAACTCTGCATGGTCTTGGGCACTGTGCTGCAGCTCAATTTCCAGGTGTTGCAATCTTCTTTAGCCTATGCCATCTTGATGTAGAGCAACAGTTCTTTTTTTAAATCTTCAAATAGTTTTTTGCAATGACATGCCATGTTGAACTTCCAGTGACCAGTTTGAGTGTGGGGCACCAAATTTAACACACCTGCTCTTCATTCACACCTGAAACCTAGTAACACTAATGAGTCACATGACACCAGGGAGGGAAAATGGCTAATTGGGCATAATTTGACATTTTCACTTAGGTGTTCTCACTTTTGTTGGCAGCGGTTTAGACATGTCTGTGCATAGACTTGTTTTGGGGGGACAGCAAATTTACACTGTTATACAAGCTGTGTACAGACTACTTTACATTGGATCAAAATGTCTTATCTTCAGTGTTGTCCCATGGAACGATAACATATTTAGAAAAATATGAACGGTGCACTCACCTTTATGAGATATTGTTTGACTGCTGTTTACTATTTGCCTGTTATACACATTACTGGTGCTTTATTGTATCATTGTTAAAGTTACTTTCTAAAATTGTAAAGACAGTTTAAATATCAATTCTGAATCATTGTCTTTCTCTCCAGTTAGTACCTGTTAGCCCTGTTTTACAGTGGTTGCTCTCTTATACACGGTGTGACATCTCCTCTTCTCCTAATCTAAATAATTAATGACCATTGATGACAGGAATGTTAAAAAATAATGGTAATTATTATATTAATTATAGGCAAGGCAAGTTTATTTATATAGCCCTTTTCAGTAACAAGACGAATCGAATCAAAGTGTTATGGTTCTTAAAGAGAAGATTCATGAAGAGATTGGAAACTGGCCACAGTGCGTCTCTTAATGTCACTCTTAAAGTACTCTTAAAGAAACTGTGAAGATATATCCATAACAACTTTTCATTCGTTGTTCAAGGTAAACCCTTATGCAAGAAACATCTTTTTGCAAGTTCAAGCTTACCATGCCATAAAACAACATAGACTGAACTAAGATAACAGGGCTCTCATACTTAGCATTATGTACATGTATACAAACTAACCTCAAACCTCCCACTGAAGGTCTCACCCCCACTATTAACATCAACTAGTATTCTTCCAAGGCCAAATAAAACACGGGATCTTACAGTGCATGAATGCAGAAGTGTGTCTGACATCCAGCTTCCCCATTATTTGAATATTATTGAAATGAGTCTTTGAAGTGGCTAATTACTGGACAGGCTCTGTGCTTGTGTCTTTTGAATCCACCTTCTGCACTGGGTGTCTGCTGGGGGTTCCTGGGTGGGTGGCGGTGGTGGAGGGGGGAAGGGTAGGTGGCGAACAGCCGGTATGCAATACGTGAGAGGCCCCATGTCTGTATTATCAGCGGCATCAGATGGGAAAGAGGAAGGGGGGTGCAGTGTGCGGCAGTTATGAGAACTGCAGTGTGTTGAAACAGACTGACTGCAACACTGCACAACCCAACATCCCACTACTGTGTGCTGTCAATCACACTGCACTCTCCTTTCCTGTTTTTCTCACAGTTAAACACTCTGGCCAGAGCTGAAAGGGTTTAGCTCTCTTAAGTTGGAAGTTTAGAATGAATGGACTTTACTCAATCAATGCAGACAATGGTAAGCTTCACCAAATATTCAATATATGGATGATGAATTAACCTAGTCTAAGTTTTAATTGTATTATATGGGACATTTAATGGAAATGTTATTGTATGGAAATGTCTGCTCTAGTTTTCACAGATAATACTCCTTAACTGACCGTTCAGACCATGTGACACATATTTATACCATGACAGAGCTGAGAGTCTTTGTACTTTTCTAAATACCTTCCTCTGTTTTACTTGCAAACACACATAAACCATTGTGCTGACTTGACCCAAGCCCCAGTGTACCAAACACGCACAAATACACAAGTCTATTTCCATCCAGCCGAATCAAATCTAGTCTAACCTGGTACACCAGAAAAACTGGAATCCATTTAAACAAGGATGCCAGGTTTGTCCGAGAGTGAAGCAAGTTCAGTTTAACTGAGACTTCACAAAAAATGGAGGGAGGAGACAAAGCCATGGAGAATACTAGTTTTGGAGCTGAGGGGGTTAATTTCAGCTTGTGAGTAGACAGCTGAATCTAAATCCCACATACACAACACCACCCCATCCTCCCTCCCCTTTCTTTCCCCCACCTCTTCCTCTACTGGCGTGATGAGCAGGAACATGAAGCAGAGACCCTGACAAAATTAAGCCGGCTGAGAGCCTCGAAGATTCACAACGCATACTCACACCGTCCTGGGCGTCCAGACAGAGCTGCTGATTGAAAGGCAGAGACCAGAGGAGGAGACTGAGAGGGGCATGAGACTTGCTTGCCGGCACAGAGGTCCACAAGCAATATGTCCTCGCGGGGTTGTATTCCCTTTTTTTATTCCTTCTCGTCTGTGCGGCACACAGACACGGCGAGCACCAAAACACGCATGCACACAGTCACACACGCGCATGCAGCCAGCCACACATGCAACCCACACCTCCGGCCGGCACGGCACGCACGTTTCTCATTCTCTTAGCTCTTCTTAAAGCCAAAGCTTTCTGATCTGTCCTTTTTCCTTTCTCATTATCTATGTCTGCTCCTCCCTTCCCTTTTTCAATATCCTCTTTCTCTCACTTGACTACACATGCAGTCAGCTTCTCTTCGCAGCCCCCACCTTCCCCTCTCCTGGCTTCCCTCCCTCCCTCTTGTGCAGCCTCCCCCTCCATCTCCTCTTCTCTCTGTCGTCAGTGTGTGCTTAGTGAGAGGCCATTATCTGAGCAGCAGCAGGCACGTACAATGCAATGGAGGAGTGTGCAGTGAGCAGAAACACAGAGAGCAGTGGGGGAGAGTCGCTGGTAGCAGCAGCCTAGGAAACAGCTTGGTGCAGGAGAGCTCTTGCCAATGAGAACACCTCTCTCTGACTATATCCACGCCCTTCAGGACTGCTTTCTCTGCTCCATTCGATGGTGTTACTTTGCAGGCTATGTGCATTTACCTACGAAAGCTCAAAAATGACCCTTTTTGCTTTGTCCAAGCTCTTCTGCTTTCGATGGCTGAGGCGAAACAGCGGCTGCTAGACGAAGACAAGATCTCAATTACGAGACAAGAGGAAAATAAGCAAAGAAAAGAGACACTATTTTCTATACCCACTGCAAACACCATTTGCTCTTCCTTACTGTCAATTTTTTCATTGCTTGTGTGAGCACCTAGTTTTGGCGAAACTAGATGTCGCAGGTAACGTCAGCATTCTGCGTTCATGTCAATTCCCCATTTCAAAGTCTTCAGTTTCACACTTGTGGCTGAAAACAAATCCTACTGACTGAGGCTACCTGCACAAGAGGGCTGGTAGATGAAGAGTAAGCTTTCTTGCTGGTGGTCTTGCTGGTCCATCTTCAACAATACAAAGGATGCTACTAAGGGGAATGGTTTCATTGGATCGGCTGATGTTAAAACCATGCATCAAAACTCTGTGAGGTCAACTAATCCATCCATATTGGGGATAGAAAATGGAAACCTCATGAGAGTGATATGCAACAATCAGGTAAAAGAGCAATTGCACGGGCAACGGAGAGGAAACATCGGATAACACTTCGACAACAGCGAGTCGGGGAAAGGATGATGCTGGAGGAAGCCAGTGAGGGAAGTCTGTAGAGACAAGCTGGTCAGCTACAATTTTGACTTTCTGTAACTAGAAAGAAGAGCTTTGCAGAAAGAGGATACATAGTCAGATTGTCGGCTTGCATCCGAACGAAGACTGTTGTCTTCATTAATCAATCTGTTACATTTGTGTACAACCCAAACCCTCTGTCCTCGCCAGTCTTCCAGCCTACAATAACACACACCTGATATTTTCTCCTCACCATCGTTTTGCCTTAGCTTCATTGCCATTATCTTTATCAGCCTCGACGTGATAGCAGACTGTTTCCTCTCGCGCACTTGCTGGCTGATGGGCCTTGTCGTCCTCTCTTTTCTCCTACAGTCCTGGAGTTTAGAAAGCCGATTTAACTAGGAGGAAGAGGTGGAGGAAAAAGAAGGGATATAGCTGTCTCCCCATGCAGATCGCCAAGAACCCCTGCTTAGTGTTTCTCTTACATTACTCAGCATGTCAGCGACACTGCTATTGCTGGATTAACTTCAGTCCTCTATCCCTGCTTTACTTATTCTGGCTTTCTCTAGTTCTCTTGGTCTCCCCTAATTTCGAATTTTCTTATTCTTTTTCAACCCCCTCCGACTCCCTTTCTCGCTCAGGTCTTCTGCTCAGTTTCCAGAGCCTCTCTCCTCCTAGTGCATTACCGCTCCGACATTTTCTGACGCTCCCGACCTAAACTGAACACCGTCTGTCCCGTCGTTGCCACACATATTCATATAAACACCCACAGATGAGCATCGGACTAAAAGAGAAACACGGCGCAGCCTAAACTGTCAAAGGAACGGAGAGGAGAAGCAAAGCGCTGGGTCATGTGGCTACCACGTACCAATCAGCAAGAGGGAGAGCAGGGAGCAAGAGAGGTAGGAAACATAGACAGTGATGACGCAACTCCCTTGTCATCATCGATGTCTCCCACCAGGAAGTTGCCTCCACCACTGGGTGGGCATAGGTAATTTTGGCTCAACTAGCCCACTCTATGCTATCACTAACTCCACACACCAACCGACACTTGAAAACACCCAACTGGTTTGTGCTCGCTCACTTCCTCAACTGTGGTGACACAGCGTTTCTAGCTCAAGGCTGGACTTAACCCCCGTATCACATGCTCTCCACCCACAGCCCTTTGCACACGCTGAAAAACAGGCCCTTTTTCAGTCTTGGAATGCTGTGCTCTTATCAGCAGTTTGTCCTTTTACAGTATAATTAGGAAGAAAAAAAGACTTCAGCTGGTATAAAAACTAAATAAAGAGTGATTAAAAGAGAATAACATCACATGGCTGTGGAGGGTTCTTTTTTTATGAATATGAAAATTTAGGAACGTGACTGAAGATATCGGGACTTTCAACATTATAAACCCCAGTTAAGTCTGTCTCTCCACATGTATAGTAAAAAAATGTGAACCTAAATAATAATATGAATTTTGAAGTTGAAGTTTGAATGGTGGTAATCTGTTTTTAATCAGCCCACAGACAGTTTTGAAGGACTAACACAACAAACAAAAAACCCAGTACAGTTTTCTTCAGTTATCCAGCACAACTTTCAGGGCAGGTTTTCATTAGGTCGTTAGGGGGGGGGGGGGAGTGTTCAACAGGTTTGTGTGTGTAGCCAAGGGGATGAAACTCACAAGCCAGTGAATGAGGAAAAAATGCATTTTGTGACGTTTTTATTGCCGTAATTTATCTTGTGGCACAAGAATTCACAATATTAAAGTGACAATATTTCTTGTCTGTATTTGTATTTATAATGTGCAATTCTATTTAATACACTGTGCAATAATCCTGAAAGAAGTGACTTCTGCTGCTATTGCCACCTGAATATATGTCAATATATATGTATATAAGTCACCGTGAATGTACATAAGACATCCTCTGCCTTATTTCTATTTTGTATTTTTATTCTTATTTTTCTTATCTACTTATTTTTTTTTATCCACTGTATAAACGAGGACACACTGTATATAACTGATGCACCTTGTCCTACTTTTGGCACATTCTTCTGATTATTGACTAATGAGCCGATGTGACAAGTGAATTTCTCCAATGTGAGATCAATAAAGCCTATCTTATCTTATCTTAAGAGTTTTGGCAGCATTTGACTTCATCTGCTGAGGTAAATGGAAGCTATAGTTATGAACTATAGATATGTAAGCACTTTAAGCTTTACACCCTATTTCATTCATGTTGAAGTAGGAGAGGAACAAGTTTTTAACATTTCTCCGTTGTGCTGACTGCCTTAGGAATTCATGCTCATGGCGGTGTGAGCCGACCACATGATTCTTTGGAAGCATTGTATCCAAAGGCTAGAACCAAACCACTGATCTGAAACGACCAGTTTTTTAGTTAACGTTCATAGTAAGGATGTACAACTACTATGAACATTAAATATTTTGTCATTGGTGCATGGTTGTCACATGACCCAGTGCTCTGTATGCAATACTAATATTTTGACTTTATAGGGATAGTAGTAATAAACCGAAATTGTTGGATGGAGTATAATACAATAACTAACAACACCTGCTACAAGTGAAAACGCCCAATACATCTAAGGTCACAGAGGAAGTTAGTGGATTTATTAGAACTGATATTATCAACTTAATATTTACCATTATCAACATTACATGATTTTCTAATACTGTTCAGCCCAAATAAGTAGACTATTTAAAATCTGAGATAAGATCATTTTGATTTCATAATGCAATATTTCAGCAAGCAGAAAAGCAGGATTGAATGGGGTGGAGAGACGTTGCATTCTTTTCTATTTATTTGCCATTTGTTGTCATTTTACCTAATGTTAAAGGTTGAGAAGACTATTTTTCTGGAAATCTAGCTAAGAAACGCCCAATTCACTTGTTTCCAATTCACCTGTTCTTCTCACGCATCAGGGGGATCGCGTGAAAGAATCTCCCAAATCCACTCTGGTCTTATTTCTTTCTGCTGAGGCCTTCCTCTTCTTCTCATAAATTATAAGAGAGTTTGCTTCTTGCAACTCTCAGCCATTTTCAAAGTATACGGTGAGAGCAGCGGAGCTACATTCAATGGCTGAGTCCGAAGCTAACTGGATACATTAACACTAGAAGTGTACATGTGCAGCCAGCAAGAGGAAACTAACAAGGAGTGTGCACGCACACTGGCGTTACGTGAGCACGTCACAATGATTGGCATGTGGGACAACCAAAAGATAAGATGATCCCCCCCGGAACTCAAAGCTCAAAAAAGATCGTCCCCTATACCTTTAGAAATGTTGTTGAATAGGCTGATTACCAAACCGGGACCCATTATTTTATCTGTATGAAATTTACTCACATTTCAGTTTTTACCTCACTTAACTCTAGGAATATACAACACTGATGTATCTCTCTGAATAATGTTGCATATAAGTTTGTTTTGAAAAACTCCAACAGGCAAGATAAAAAATAGATATGTTTTATGGAAAATATTTTTATATATTTCACTATACTTAAAATTTCTCTTTATTATTCTGAATTGCAATCTATGTTTACCTTCCTGAACAATTAAATGATCACACGAGTCACCGGTGGTTTTGTTTTGATTAACAGTATTATTGATTCTATTTGAATTAGCTAGCTCTTAGGCTGTTTTTTTGGGGGGGGGGGGGGGGGGGGGACTAATACATTAATAAATTAAATTAAAGTGAAACATTAATTAGCAGTGTAGTTGTCGTGGTTAACATTAACGTTTCCCAAATCCATGTTATGGTTTTATAAACCTTATGTGGTATATAAACGCAACATCAAGGCCTTGCAAAAGATCGGACGTTTTATTTTTTTAAATGAAGGGACAGGCTGGGACCTTATAAAGAGTCCTCATCGGGCTGGGTGTTAACATTTGGGTACAAAAGCATGGAAGAAGCTTCTACTACAACATTAGTGTTACAGTTTCTTTCAAACATATTTTCCAAATCATGAAGCATCCAATCCATTCATAAAAGCACCGAAAGGGAACCTTTTCAATGTATGTGTTAGCATTTGGCCACTTTAGAAATGGACAAGCATAAAAAAATGCAGCCTACGGACTAGTCAATGTTTGACAGGCTTTAAATATGATCCTTCTAAACTCATACAGTTTGGGATTTGTGAAACTTGTAAAAGCACTCATTAGGAAAATAATTGTGAAAGTAAAACACGAAGATTCTAAGTTTTCCCAAAATCACAAATGTCTGTTGTCTTTCCTGTCAACCTAATATTGTTTCGTATGTTGCATGTATCCTTTCACCCCTGGTTAATGGCTAACTGTAACCTTGCCCTTTTTAATGACTAACTTAAGCCATGTAGATAGGAGGTATATAACAATAATATACAGCTGCTGCAGTGTGTGAACACCACTCTGAGGCCCTGCCTCTGCTCAAGACCCACCATTCTGAGATTCATTTCTGTCCATGCATGGTGAGGGTAAAACAGACAGTTTAAAGTATAAAAACTAGCATGTAGTTTATGTTTATGGTTAGGGATTAAGGTTTGGTTTCGGACATGTCAATTTTTCAACAATATATGGACACATGCTAAAATGTCATAAAGTCAGGGTTAATACCTATCAAGACTTGGAAATGACCTAAAACAATGGTAAAATATTGAAAATGATGTTACTTTTATAAATAGCATTTCATATTTTTTTTTACAATCTGATCGTTTGGAATTGATTTGACTTTAACTGCACTAGATTAGAAGCATTACTAGAACTTTGGAAATGTTCCTTCATGTTGTCTCGAAATAACTTCTCTTATGAACTTGTGTGAATAACCTGAACCGCACCGCAGTGAGACAACTTGTTTCCAACATATGGACTTTCCAACATAGTAAGTGATTCACATACTTCAGTAAAAAGAGGGGGTTCATTTCCCATAAAACTACTCAACGTTTCTGGTCTTTACCACAATCAGGTTTGATTATCTCTAAAGATGACAAAAACATTCAATTCATCGGCTGACTAGATGATAAATTAAGGGTTAGCATTTATCTTAAAGGCGACTTTCCCTTAGGTCCTATGTATAACAACACAATGGCTATGTTTTTTAACAAGCAGAACATTATGACTACTGATGTTACAACTGAAAACAGCCTTGAGTCTTATTTTCTAATTAAGTTAGATTTAACTAGATTCACTTCACGTTAGACCAAGGCTTCAACATAAAACGCTTGATATCTTTCTTACTTTTCTTGGTGGAAATGAAATCACACTTACAGTAAAACTGCTGTAACCCGGCATTGAAAGAGTGAGGGGAAGGCACAAGAGAGACTCCTAATCTTCCGGCGATCACTTCGGCTCACGGAGAAGTCAAACTGTCATCCAAATGAGTTGTCTTGCCCTCGACTCTGTCTTTTTCTCTCCATCGCTCTCTCACTTCTCTGCCTTGCGCTCGTTGTTTCTCAGCAGCATGGAGGAAAGATTTTGGTAGTAGGAGGAATGACTGAGAACTAAAGTCCATCCTCAGCGTTGTGTGTTGAGTTCCTGCAATGACTAAGCCTGACTCATCTTTTTCTTCTCTTCTCTGTGAAGTACTGAAACAAAACCCCTCACGTACTGAAGGCATATTTAGAAATTCTACTAGCACACTGCCAGTGGGAGGTTTGACTTCATAAAGCCAACGAACAGGTATAAAGAACAAATTGTTCTTTTTTAAAAAGTAAATTAAACATTAGATCTTACAGTAATAGTTTTTAACCTTTTTATGACGCTTTAAAAGCCGGCTCACAGAAAAATAACAGTCATGTCAGGAGGGTTGCCCTCCTCCGGTCTCTTCCTGTCAGCTGACACTTTCGTCTTCCATCGCTCTGATCTAATGCTCTACAGTCCCCTCCCCAAGCACATTGTCCTGCAGTCAAACAGCATCAAGGTCATCTGCTCTGACACCCCTCCTGCTTCCCACTTCTCCCCCACATCTCTATCTCACACACACACACACACACACACACACACACACACACACACACACACACACACACACAAACACACACATCGCACAGACGCAAAAAACATCCACTTCACATGTGCATGCGAAGGTAAAAGCTCCTGCAATTGCACGTTCCACCAACAAATGTGACGGCAGGCTTTTAATGATTTTTCTCCATGCATGCAGCCAACTCCCTCACACACACACACAGTGATGGATTGTTCACAGAGGGTCAGTGGGTTTACTGGTGGGTGGGACGTCAGGCTGAAGGGCATGGAGGGTTTAAAAATAACAGCAACATAAAGTCTTTTAGATGTGACTGAACAAATACCACAAACGTTAGTCTGAACCCTTTTCATAGCAATAATTGCTTTGTTGTTCTAGCCGCTGAACCTGCCTGCTTGACTGTTTTTTGTTATCTGTGTCTTCCCAGGCTTCCAGGCAAGATGGTGTTTGGTTAAAGGTGTGTTATGGTGTAGATTAAAGCACGGAGCGTTGTGTATCCAGTCTGAGTCATATATGCTGACATTTGGCACGTGCAAGTCAGCACGATTCGCACAGCTGAGGCAAGCCCGCACCTCCAATGCCCCGCCCCCTTGCTCAAACCTTCACACCTCTCCTCACAAAGAAAAAGGAAGGAGGGGTTAAGACGGGAGGAGGTAAAATAAATTGAAAAGTGGTGATAGGTGGGGTGGCCTGCTTGGGTGGAGCTTCAAAAAAATAATGAGGAGAAAAAGATGGGGGCAGTTTTCAAGAGGCAGCTCTTTGTGCTTGAGGGTTGGTAAATGAAAAGAAGGAGCAGATTACAGCCGGCATACAGAGACCAACCTCTGCAGGGGAACTTTGGAGGTGAGACAAAGGGAGTGGAACAGGCAAGAGGGGAAACAGGTGGAACAAAATGGAGTCAAAATTATTTTAAACAAAAACAGGTACACTATGTGCCTCTGCCTGTCAGCTAATTCACAGTGTAAAATCTGACTGGACAATTGTTGACATGTTAGTAACAATCAGCAGCACCTCTCTGACTGGTGAACCACAACTTTCTCAGAGAAAAGAGAGAAAACAAGAGGGTCCTCCCTGAGGCCTGCACTGCGGCTGGGTGCCAATGTTGTCTCTCAGGACTGGGGCTAAGATTAGCTTCCTATATGCTCCAGTCTGGCATTGCCAGACTTAAAGGGACCAGGACGCCAACTTCTCCACTGCAACTGTGAACCTCTTTATAATGCTCCATGTTCACAGCAGATGATGGCTGGATAAGACATCTGGAAATTGACCTATTTCCAGCTTTCTACCCTTTCTCATATTCAGCTCAGCCTGAATCCTCCAACATAAAGAGGTTCCCGTGAATCCATTAAAATAGACCCCCTTAACCAAGATTTCAAGTGTGTGTTTCTATAGTAGGCCCTGAAAGCTCCAACAGCTGTTGCACTGTATTACATAAAACCTGGCAGCGGAGGGATTCAGGATTGTGTACACCGTGCACCCAGTGGGAGCAGCAGAGCAGGCGCCAGGGATGTGAGAGTTAAAGAGGTCGAGCAACAGCCGAGGGCTCCTCCCCCTTGTCTTTCCATTCATTTTTTATTAACTGCGGCACCAGGCGGCTGACGACCTCCCTCCAACATGAAGCCAGGCACGACAAAAGACGCCAACTATCAGCCAGCCACAACTCATCTGCTGCCATATAGGATATTGATCCAGCTGCAGGATTTAGTAAACCTTTAATCCAGCTTTGGTGTATATTTCAAGAGCTGTGAGCAGAGCAGAAGGAACACAGGGCAAACTTAATTTTAATTGATATGGTAAATCTCAATTCCTCTTGATAAAACAGTTCTGCTAGAATGAAAGAAAGAAAAGGGAGAGTGTTGTTGTCCATTTATCGTTTCGAGGTGAACTGCTCAATATATCGCAATATTGATTTTAGCCCATATCGCCCAGCCCTAATGGATAGCGTCTGTGAATGACCGATTTCATGTTCTGCCACAGTACTGGCTCCAGAAGTGGACTTTGACTGAGCCATTTTAACACACTGACTACACCTTGATCTAAACCATTTTATGCTTTCTCTGGCTGTATGTTTCTATGTGCCTCTAATCCAGCCTTATATCTTTTGTGGCCTCTGACAGGTTTTTCTTTCAGAAAGGACCGTGTGTTTAGATCCATCCATGTACCGACCTGCTTCTCCCTGCTGAAGAAAAGCAACCCCACAGCATGATGTGGCCACTTTAGTGTTTCACAATGGGGATGCTGCATCCATGTTGATGCAGTGATAGCTTTGTGCCTCAAGTGTCATGTTTATAGGTCAGATTGTTGGTCTCATCCTACCAGAGCACCTTTTCTACTTGTTTGTTGTATCCTATAAATAACATGTGGCAAATTATTATGGATTTCTTCTTGGGACTCAGGACTGACATCAACATTTTCACAGCAACCCTGACGAGACCTGCTTCCCTGGCCCCGCAGAAGAAAAGCATCCCAACACCACGATGCCTCCACCATCATGTTTCATGGTGGCAATGCTGTGTTCAGGGTTTCTATGCAGTGTTGGCGTTTGGAAACACAGGGTTTTGCATGAAGGCCAAACTGTTTAATTTTGGTTTGGTCTGAACAGGGTACCTTTTTTATGTTTGCCGTGTCCCCTACATGGCTTATATGTAGGGAACACAATAAATTTGGTGCTGTTATTTGAAACTGCTATCAGAAACATCAAATACTTTTAATCAGGGTTTAGTTTTGTTCATTATTAGATATCTTTAAATGTGTACCATTCCTATATTTTTATAAAAGCGTTTGATAAAGAGCCCAAACCTTTCAGATCAGAGGAAAAGTCTGTACTAGTTGCAACGTATGTCTGAGCCTATGACCATCTATAAGATTACAAGTTTTGTCAATGCAGTTGGGTAAGCAGGCTGCGGTTCTTCGCTGAAGAGTGGAAACCTTACAGAGCAGCAAAGACATCAAAGATGACACTGAATGGAAGAGCTGATGTCAGACCCTCCACTTCCTGAATCTGAACCATATTGTGAACCATTTCATTACACACACACACATATCCGCACACACACGAACACATGGGGCAGGCTAGATTGGTCATGTGACCAACCTTTAATGCTTAAGCTAAATTTATAGCAATGATGTCATCAGACATTCATTGTTGCCACGGAAACTAGGTCAGTGTTAACCCTTTACGAGCGAGGCTGGGGATTCCACACGCGAAGCTAACATTAACAGATATTCCAGCTGCTATCACTGCTTTGAGTGGAATCTGCTGTGCTCAACTTCATCACATTTATAAAGAGGAAATCCTGTGCATAGGCGTGGAAAGAGAAAAAAATTGCAAGTGCAGTGTGTCTGTCTCATAACCTGTTGTGGTAAACCCATTAAATACAGGTTGGTTTCCTGAACAGCAGAGAAACTGTGCTGAAAAACTGAAAAAACTCATAAACACTGCCTGTCTGCACTGCAACCACATTTTTCTCTCGCAATGTTCAACTTGTGGAAGCTGTTGTGCAAGGGCTGAAAACACTTAATGATACCGTACAAGTGCTTATTTGGATCTTCAAAATGAATGCCCTCTGCATGTGGGGTGTATGCTGTGTTTATCTTTGTACAACCGGGAGAATGTTTGAGTAGGAAACGGATCTTAATGAGGTAAACATTCCACCCAGGGCATGCACAGCAACCTCTCCGAACAGGGGAAGCAGAGCAAAAAGGAACGCTAACTTATTAAACACAGAAACGGACACAGATGATTGTGTTCCCTGTAGACCAGATGGTGATATATACTTTAAAGATAAAAGTCCTGTCTACATGTGGACAGAGATTAAAGCAGGCTTAGAGATAAGCTGGATGTTCAAAGAACTGAACAGGACCTATTTATGATGTTTAGAAGGGATGGACTAACCCACATTTGATGTCACTGTAGAGATGACTTTGGCAATGTTAGCGACAAATGTAAGACGTTGACAGTGCCAGTGGTCTTTTTGGCCAACATCATGTTTTCTCTTTGTCGCAACTCTGCGCTTCTCTTCTTTACAAACACAAGAGCATGTCCCGACACGGAGTGTTGGAAAACACGTTTCTCATCATCCGTACGCCGCAAGTTACTACGCCCATCAATCCGATACGTACGCATGCGTGACCCACTAACTTTTTATTCCCTTTACCTCATTTGACTCCAGAACCCTG
Organism: Fundulus diaphanus; assembly: GCA_037039145.1. NCBI lineage: Eukaryota > Metazoa > Chordata > Actinopteri > Cyprinodontiformes > Fundulidae > Fundulus > Fundulus diaphanus. Next base: position 44,519,022 of record CM073127.1, on the reverse strand, counting down.
GAGAAGCAGGACGGCTTCCCCTCCCCGGCTCCTGAGCCGGCGTGAAGGGTTCCTCCTCCTCACTCCCTCCCTCCCTCCTTTTCCTGGTCTCCTGTAGTATCTACACATGCCTGGCTCTGGCACCAATCAGCGGGCAGCGTGGGACGCTTTAAAGTTAGGATACTGTTGCGTCATCGCTAGGGCGCTCAGATGAAATTGTGGTGGCTTTTTTCAAAAAGTTGGCTTGTTTGGAGTTCAGATGCCTTCATTGATCTAATCCACCTGTATACTTTCTGAAGGTGATATCCGGGATGAATTAATTAGCTCACGCATTAGCGGCGGATCACTGCTAATAGTCAAATACCATCCCAACAGAGCAGACCATCACAGCTTTCTCTGTGCAATAGTTTTCAACCCATTCACACAAAGACACACAAACTAAACCAATTACGTACACACAGAAAGAAATGAGAAACTGGTAACGTGTTGACTAAGCTTGATGGTAGGTCATGAGTTAAACCAGCAGCAACATGAGAACAGATTACAAGCATGGGACAGAGATGACAGACACAAACCCAGTAACCTCTCTTACCTCAGCTGCTAGTTCAAGGGGTCCCACACAGCCTTGACTGTTGTCTTCAAAATGTCCCACCTTTACAGCAAGTCAGGGGGCAGGAGACAGAGAAAAATGGGAGAGGGACGAAAGATTAACAATCAATAGAACAATGCACCACGGGACTGTTTTAGGTAAAAGTACAATCAGCTGCATGATGCCAACACGCTATCATTCCTGGATAAAAGGGGAAAAAAAGCCGCCATGTACGGAAATCTTTTCTTTGATCTGTTCCCAGTGTGAGCCGGCATTTTCCACCGCTGCCAGGACAGTGGTTGAGATTCGGTTTTGCTTAAACAATTATGTAATGTCTCCATAGAGACCCTGGTGCAGGTTTTGGATGTACATTTGTTTCGCGACAGGAAATATTACAGCAGAGCATGCACAAGTGTCAGTGAATGGGATACAGGAGGTGGAATAGATGGAAACACAAGCATCTTTTTATATTGCACAGCATGTCTCTGTTGTTTTCATTTGCCCTGGTTGTCTCGGTGTTAAATTATGTGTTTTGTCTCGAACGGCTCCCCAGTCCTGCTAGCCCACACACACACACACACACACACACACACACACACACACACACACACACACACACTCTCCCCCCCTCCATCCCCACCTCCTTGCCTCCACCCACCTATCAATCCTAAAATAGTCTGGAGAGAGGAATATTTACCCTCCAAGGCTTGGAGCTGCTTCGGTTTGTACTCCTCCGTCCGCTGACCGAATCTCCATAAGAGGATCTCCAGCTACCTCTCTCGTCCTCGCCCCTTACCCCTCTGTCCCTTTCTTCTCTCTCCGCGTCTCCCCACTCTTCCTTCTCAGTCTGTCTTTCGTCTGCGTTCCAGCAGCCCATTCAGGAAGCCATCTTGTGTTTTTAATCTGGTTTTACATGAGCCCTCGTATGCACGCTCTCTCTCTCTTTCTCTCTCTCGCTCTCTCAATGCGTTTGCTCTCTCTCTCTCACTTCCCCCCTCCCTGTCTCTCTTGCTCATATGCCAATAAGTCTACCTCACTCACACATATGAGGGATTTTTTTTGTATGTGACTGCTATCACTCCTGCCTCCCACTCATGCAGTGTTTTTTTCTGCTGTCCTCTGGCATATCTGATGTCCCCCTCAGCCACCCACTCCCCCCTCATCGCTCTACAAACATATACACTCATGAACTAAAGCACACACACACACACACATAAACGTACAGCGCTCACCCGAGAGACGTCACACTACAGATAGCACACAAAGGCGGTCTGTCCACCAATCAGAGGCCAGGCTGGGCTCTGCTGCTAGGGTGAAAATGAAGGACAGCAGGCGAGGGTGTTTAGAGGAATAGTCGAAAGAGGAGGTTAAATAAAAAAGACCCTCTGTGTGTGTGTGTGTGTGTGTGTGTGTGTGTGTGTGTGTGTGTGTGTGTGTGTGTGTGTGTGTGTGTGTGTGTGTGTGTGTGTGTGTGTGTGTGTGTGTGTGTGTGTGTGTGCAGTGTAATAAAAGAAAGGCTGACATAAAGAGACAAAGTGAAGGTAGGTGGGAGTTGCATTTGTGTGTGTGTATGGTGGGGGGTGGGGGGGGGGGGGCTTCTCTATGCTTGTCAATTATCTCCTCGAACTGGCCTTCCCTAAACAATGCCTCTGGTATGTGGTATCGCTGTGCACCATCTGTGTTAGGGCTGCCTGCAATAACTGGACTGGACTGCACAGTAAAAGCCACATATACACAAACACATGCACACACATTCATGCAGACCCTGTCGACGAGACCACCACCACGGGTCTGACAGGCGAAAAGCACAATTACACAGCAAAAAGCCTTCTATGCTGACTCAGAGAGCGCAAAGGCAATACAAAATGCTGCAGATAGGCTACTTATTTCCCATGAACGCTCTTGGAAGCTGTCCTAACAGGTTATCAGCTGGGACCGCGTTCGCATATCTGCAATCTGCAAAGCAAACACGTGGAAAAACATGTCTCAATCTTCAACTTTAGGGGAAATCATGCCAGGGACTCACTTCTTTTTCTATCTTTTACAGTCAGTGAGAATGACAGACCGGGCATATTTTAAGAGGCCTGGCTTTACGATGTTTACATTCTGAAGATGAAAGATCATCTCCAATTTGCATCTTTGCACCAGACCACAGAGTACACGCTCTCAACGGTGTTGAGCGCAAGTCAGAAAAGTGCACAGGAAATTTTGTTTTGGCTAGAGCAGCAATCAGGTGCAACAGCGAGAATCTACTTGATCTTTTTCCATCAAAGTCGACGAAGAACAAATGTCACTAAAAATGAAATGGGGAGGTTTTACAATGACAAACAGCGCTTAGATTGAAAGAACAGCATTTACATCTAAGTGGGGAGTCGAACAAGCAGCAACCACAGAGCGACAGGCGAAAGTCAGCATAAGTTCAGGGAGGCCGGCGAAGACACAGTGGATCGAGGCGAGACAGATCGACAGCGAGATGCTGACAGACTGTGAGAACCGAAAAGAAGGAGGGAGCTCAAGTGTGGCACGGTGAAGCAAGGCAGCGGCACAGTGACGCAGCATTTGTGGTGTCTGTCTGAAGCTCTTGTATGGCATGGGAAATCCCCTCCTCTGACGTCAGATGGACCACGTGTGTGTGTGTGTGTGTGTGTGTGTGTGTGTGTGTGTGTGTGTGTGTGTGTGTGTGTGTGTGTGTGTGTGTGTGTGTGTGTGTGTGTGTGTGTGTGTGTGTGTAGGCGTGATTGTGGTGAGCTGGACAGTGAGAGCGGCGGCTCGCCCGCTTTTTGCTTGGTTACAGGTGGACTGGGGCAGAGCCGGAGCTACTCACAGCGCGCCTGCAGTAGTAACGGATTCAAAAAGTAACATCGGCTCTGGTTAGATAATACTCTATTGATATTCATACCCTTTTAACGTTCACATATTGTTGCGTTATAACAAAAACTGCTAAATCTAGCTTAAAATTGTGAAGCTACAGCAAAACAACACAAGTAAGTAAAATCTGAAAATGTGATTTACACTTGTATTTAAATCCCTCAGAGCTAAAAGTTAGTAGAAACACCAAACTGCAGCAATTACAGACTAAAGACTTTTACACATTATGCTGACCAAAATAGATAATTCAAGGTCATGCAATATAATTCAAAATCAGTCAGATAAATGAAGGCCGTAAATGAACTTCAGTTTTCAAGTCTCTACGGATTTTCAATTGGCTTTAGGTCTGGACCATACTTAGATCTAAACCATTCAAGGGAAGCTCTGGCTGAGTGTTTGAGGTTGTTGTCTTACTGGAAGGTGCACCTCCACCTCAGCCACAAGTCTTTCTCAGCCTCTAACTTTGTAAGCCAGATTTGTGCCGTGCATTACTTATAGCTGTCCTGTCAAAAGATTCATCTAACTGAGCTGCTGATCTCTAGTGCATCTCCAGAGTTATCATCCCTCTACATCTTTGTAGTTACAACTGTGGCGTATTCTTTGTGGATAATGGACTGAACGGGGACCCATTAGGTGTTTGTAGCTTGGGATTTAGACTGTGGTCACTAATGTTCTCTAAAAAACCACAGAACACTTGGACTTATCATGAGAATAAAGCAGGGCTGAAACGATTCTTCAAATGAGTTGAGTACCTCAATTTCTAAAGTCCCTCAAGGTAAACCATCTGCCTGGAGGCCGATGTCAAACTCCGGCTTACTATTCAGCACACGGTTTCTGCTGGGTAGTTATTTGTGTTGCACACTGCTCTCACTTCCACTAATGACAACATACGCTACTGATATGTGGATGCCAGATGTGGTTATCAGCTGTGGAGGGAAACGTCAGGGGCAAATAGAAGCTCAAAGAAAACCACAGAAACTGTCAAGTGTAGGATTACTTTATACCTAACAGAAAAGAGAGCCGTGCATTTATTGCAAAACTTAATTTAACTTAATTATCCCATATAAGCATCCCATATAAACACGTCTTCGATGCTTGATCTTTAACTTGCTCTTGTTTTTCTGTCATATTTTATTGGCTTATTTAATTGGGATGAATATTTTAATTACTTGTATGGTTAATGTTTGTAAAATTTTGTTGCTGTGTTTTTGGTTGTTTTATCAAAACCGGTCCCTCTTGAAATGAGTTCTTGGATCTCATTGAGAATACTTGTATAAATATAGGTAAAAAAAAAAGGGAATAATAAAAATTTCACTTAGTTTCCAGCCCAAACACAACGTAAAACATGCCCAACTAAAAAAAAAAAAAAAAACCTCGACCTCTCTTGAACTCATGCTAAAAGCGTAGAACCATTACACACATAAAACGGCATTAGCACTCAACTGCACTAAAGCAAAGAAAGAATATTGCACATAAAGGCTTCCCACAAAATGTGCAATCAGGCAACCAAATACCCTACAACAGGAAGAGCCCTTTCCCAATCATGTCGTCATAGCAACTGCAAAAGAGTTATCAACATGAGTAGTAAACCTAACTTAATATAAAATTTCTCTTTCTCACAGAGTATAGCTCAATCTAACATTTCTCTTTCACACACAACCATGAAACATTTTCAAATTGATCAGTTGAACTCTTAACCTCATTTGGGGCGTTTACAATTGACATTGACCAATATCATTTCATAGTGACACTTGATCAACCAATGACGATTAATTATTAATGGTGTCGGCTTCGACAAATTCTAGACATTCTAAATTAAATGAAGTAATATAATGAGGGTAGGAAGTTCTTTGCTTTCCTGCCACACAATGGCAACTATTTTGATAGAATCTTTCTATGAATATTTCCTAAAAACCCATCAAATGTGAAATGCAGCCCAAATTTTAACAACCCACCTAAAGCAATTTTAGCTATAAACAGCTCAAGATGTTTAAACAAAGCACAGCTGGGGGCTGTGGAAACACTGCTGTCTGTGCTCCGCCACAGCTCAGCTCATGGCAGAACTTTTATAATCGGCTAGGATGTGTGGCCAATCACATGTGACGATATAGGATCATACTATTAGTTTTAAACAGAAACCGTGGCAGATGCTCCTGTGAAACAACAGACATTGGCTACATTCACACAGCAGGTCTCAATTCCTGAGGTGGCTGTTCATACTACTATTAAATGCAGTCATCATCAGACTTCTGTCTGAACGGTTCAAGGCCGCAAAGCGACCAGAATGGGCAGATCACAGAAGGAGACGTGAAACAGCAGTGCACTGTTTATGGAAGTAATGGTGAATGCAATTGTTTCTACAAGTGTTCAATAATGTTTCATTAAAAAAAAAAAAAGTGTGGGAAAAAAAAACTCTGATACCGGCCGGTGTCTCTCCTTGTTATTATTAGAAAGCTGTTTCGCAATGTGAGCCGACATTAATAGGACCACATCATAGGAAGATGAAGAAAGGTAAGAAGAAAGAAGCAGAGCTATTAAAAACGGTCTCTTATGGAGCGCTAACTGCTACTGCTGTGTGTGGATGTGTGGTGAGAGACAGGAGAGTGACGTGAAACACGGATAAAATGCGACATGGCTGTTCAGACTTTGAAAAATATCCGATACGTATCCGAATTAGCACCACATATGGAAGTGGCACAAATCGGATTTTTTGGTCACATATGGGCAAAAAGATCGGATTTGGGTCTCATTTCCCTGCAGTGTGAATATAGCCATTTGGGAGCAGATTGTTCTGCCTTGTAGTATAACTGAGTGACACCCAAAAGCAAAGCAGCATCTGGCTGTAGTTTCAAGATGTTGGGAATAACAGGACAGAGTGCCTTTACTGCAAAAATGAATAAAATCTCCCCAGCTCCTGGAGAGATTATATTGAATTTTCCTGCATTCCTAGAGACTCCAAGTACACAAAAAATTTATTTAAGGACTAAAAACAGTTTATATGTCCTCTTTGAGAGCAGGTTCTACTGCAAACCAGCATAGAGATTTCAGAATGGTCCATGCTAGTGCAGTTAGGAGAGTTGTGTTCTGGTTCTGTTCTGTGGATTTGTTTGCAGATTCTGGTCATTTTTGTGCTTTGAAAACCAAGAAAAGTGTAACTTGTTACTTAAGTAAACTACAAGAGTTCTATTTTATTTTGCTAACATCCTGCTTATTGGTGTTAAAAATATCTTTAAAAATCCAGAAAGAAATGTGCAAGTGACACTTTGTGCACCTTATTTGTTTGTGACCATTTTCAGCGCAAAGGCAGCTACCTCTGAATTGATGTTGTCTAGCAGAAAGGGCTGAGCATTTCACACTTTAATGTTAGAACTTTATTTTACCTGCAGATGCATCCTTTGCTACACATGTTCAGCTGTGCACTATAGACGTGCCATGTTATTGCATTTTAGGCAATAAAATGTTTAATTTATTTTTTCTTTTTAAAAAGGAATTTAATTATTTGCCGACTTGAATTTTATTTTTCACGGCTTTCTATTACTCATAAAATAAACTTAAAGGAGCAAAGCATTAGAATGTCCCCACTGTGGAACAATAAAGGAGTTTCTTATCCATCTTATACATTGAATTTTTATTTATTTCTAACCCTACAATATGAAAATTGAAATGGTCAATCCCTGACTGTGGAAAGACACAACAGTGGACAAGACAAATCTTAAATATTCATACAGACTCACAGGATCATTATATATCTTCATTAAAGGTGACCTATTATTATTCCTGTAAACATTTAGGATACGTCTATGAGCCATACCATAAGGTCCATAAAGGTGCAATACATTCTTTGCACAAAATCATTCTCAGATAATGATTTCCCCTCCCCATTTTTTTTTCAATTTTGAGCACATTTAAAATGCACTGCTTTTATTTTATGCAAATAAGTTGTAGCTGGCAGCACCCCACTACTCAAAGTTTACACTCAGACTTCATAGACGTCAAAATGGCTGCCTGCAGATGCACAATGGTAAAGATGTAGTCAGACCCAGAAGCAGTAACCTGATTCTCACCAGATGGATTTTGTTCTGCAGAGCTCCACACACGTGTGGAGCCGTGAGGGGCTATGCGGAAATACATCCATCTGGTCAGAGTCAGGTTAAGAAGCAGAGTCTCCTGCACAAGTTTGACGCACTTGCACAAGCTGGCACTCTTTTATTTCTTGTTTTTTTTAAAGGCGACAAACATTCGGCTCCTTCAACAGCAGGACCAGCTACCGTAACAGCTGCTGTTATGTGCAACATGCTAACACTCTACAGACTACATTTTTTAATTTTTCACCAAACAATAATCAGGGACATGCCTGGGGACAGCTTTTCCCGTTAAGTGGTCATCTAAAAGTGAGACTTTCCCTCAAAAATTAGGGACGTCTGCCAGGGTAGGCCATCAGTAGCGTTAGCTTGTGCTAAATTCCATCCGGTTCTTGCCGGGGAAAAACACACACACACACACAAGACAAATCATTAAGTATTTACATCTCCATCGTCTGTAGATTTCCAATGAACAGTAGGGACAGGACTTTCCTTCTGTAGAAGTCTTGTGGCAAATCTTGCCGAGTACTTTCGGTAGTTTTCAAAAGAGTCCTTCCTTGGCAACGCCCCTGGCTGGGAGATTGCCATCAAAAATAAGGGAAAAACAGAAATGCGCAAAAGGGGAATTTGTCATAATAGGACACCTTTAGTCCTCAGCTCATTTAGTGTTTTTCTAGCTAAATAACCTACTAACATCTAACAACCAATTGGTCTCTACAAATTGCAAAACCCTTTGAAACTCAGTCAACGTCATGCTTATTGTTGAATGGAGCCTTAAATACCATTCTTGTACAGGGACTACTTGAAACTGATGTGAGCTCAAGATCAATCTTCACAGCAAAAGAGAGAATGTCGGCGGCAAGCAGTGAAGAACTGCTGAATGCACTCAGATGTCAGAGGGCAGAGGTGGAAGGACCATGGGGGAAGGGATTCAGATGTAACAACAAACCTTGGCTTCAGCACAACTTTATGAGGAAAGAGTCTAGTTTCTAAAACTTCCAACAATTTCTCCATAAAAAAAAAAAACGTTTAATTTACAGCTTCAAAGTCAGTTCGTCCTTAAAGCCTGTCTAAAGTAAACGTTGTCATCAGTGACTCTCCAGTAATTTGTATTCAGTCTCACACTGCAGCCATGTGCAGCCAGTAAGTGAACCATGTGTGCTGACAAAGCATGCACATGGATCTTATTTGGAAAACACACCAGACAAAGCAGACGACAAGCAGTAAAGCACCCGAGATGCTTGGAATCTCTTCAGTCTTTCTGTGAAAAAGTAGTTGCACTGCAGAATGATGGAGCGTACATCCATAAATCACTTATTCACCTCATTTCCATGTCTTTTTTTGGTCAAATTTGATGTATACAGTGTATAGAAATTCCTAAATGACTTCATATGTTGCATTTTAATCACGTTAGTTCATTAATATAGCTTGGCCTTCATGCATAATGTTTGAGATGCACAGGACCCCCACCAGACAGCCCACCACCACGGTTTTAAAAAATCCTAATGGAAACCCTGACATAAGTACACAGTTCAAGATAAATAGAAAAGAGGCGGCGCCAACATCCGTTTCTTTCATATTACATTTTAGTTTTGTTTTTTAATATTTGTATCTTGAAATAACTGCAACTATGAATGGATTTTCTAGCTTTGAGTTATCTAAGGGTCAAATTAGGCAAAGGGCTAAAAAAGAACGCAGTCTGAAATGTACAGTATTCCTGACACAGGGGTTAACACAGTGCTTCCTCTTTATTTCAGACATCTTCATTTATCTTAGGAAGGAATTATTTGGGTGGATGCAATCTTATCAAATGCAAACAAGCCTGATTGTTTGACATTTTTTGACTTAGCAAAGCACAAAAGACTTGAAGATTCGAAAATGTGTGCAAATTAAGCATTAGTTTTTGCATTGAGGATTATTAATTTACATCACTAGGGAAACGACAGTAATCCCTCCTCCAGCACACATGCTGCCTATGTTTACTAAACAAAAATGAAGCCAAAATGAAAATGTTGTATGAAAACCTAAGTCCAGTCCTTGATGCTTCAATCCAGTGTAAAATTATACAATCTCTTCTAATTGTGTAATTGTATTATCTCTTGAAATCATGCAGCAAAGGCATGATACTAAACTGTAAAGACACGGTACCATCTCCATAACGGTCTATAAGTTATACGTGTTGCAGCCACTTCTGAAGCCTCTAAACAGACAAGACAAGCCAGGAAGAGCAATAACAGAAACTCAGATTTTCTGTTTTTGGATAAATAAACACCATGTTCCACATCAGCTTCAGTATAAAATGTCTTTAGTTGAGTATTGAGCAGGTTCCCTAAAAGGTAACATGATGCATTTCTACTTCTGAACATACCAGTATCCTTTCTGTCAATTTCCTTTTCATTACCTGAAAGAGAAAGCTTTTTTGTTTTCTTTAAGTCTTGATGATTTAGTCCTAGTGTCCTCAAATCACAGTAGTTGGATTGGATTTATTGAAATTCTGAGGAACATTTGGTATCAACTATTTGCATACAAAGGAGATAAGGTATAATGCAGAGGTAACAAGCCCAAACATCCAAAATGATTAGTAGGTTAAGCACAACAATCTTTGCTTGAAACGGATACTATTCCAAAAAGAAGAGCAGTTAACCTAAGATATGGGATGTGGGAATAACTCAAACCCAACTAAACCATGTTCTAGTCAGAAACCAGCTGGATTTTCCAACTTTTATACTTAATGAGTAATGTAATGATAATGTTAATTTAATGTAATGATTACTACCGGAAATTGAAGCTAACAGCAAAACATGCCAAACATTAAAGCAGCACAGTGTAACTTTTAGCCACTAGGGGCGCTAGACTTGTCACTTCTAGATTTAGGGTCTGTGAAGGCCACTAGCAACACTGCACGGTTGGAAAACAGTGCCGTGGATTGGGGCTGATTTGGGGGCTGGTTCGCATAAAGTCAATGCATTTCCATTGATTCATGAAAATGACAAAGAACACATTGATTATCCACCCTTTAATTTTTGTGTCATGTTATTTGTTATTTTTTTGTAACCAAATACATAACATAGATTGCTAAAAAAAAAATCTATTGAAAACATACCACAAACGGGAGCTAAAATGGATACACAAACAAATAAAACACTATGAATTTTAAAAGTTGTTGTTAGGCAACTGATGTGACATGATCAGACATATTTTTGGTTCTCTGATGTAGGATTTAATCTAGAGGGGTGATGTGTCTTTACAGGTAACTTGATGACTTCTTAACCTGCTGGTCTAAAGTGATCTGCTATCAGATAAGAATTATAGCTCCTAGCTCCTGTTCCTTGACCTTTCATGGGATCAACCATAAGAACATTATTGTGGGTAGGAAAGGAGCTTCGGACTGCTACACTGATTTTGGATATCCTTTAACTTGCCATTATGCGACGGAAATGCACATGTATGACAAAATCCAGGCCTACAGCCTTACCGAAAATGAACAAAGTGTGCGCTCTTTTTTTCTCTGGACATTTTCGTTCATTCCTGTGCAGAGGTGTCAAGTAACTAAGTACAAATTATTTGTTACCTTACTTAAGTAGAAATTTATACTTTAGTGGAGTAATTATTTTTTAGCCAACCTTTTACTTCTACTCCTTACATTTTCATGCTATTATCTGTACTTTCTACACCTCCGTTTCCGTGAGGTGGGCTGTGCTTACATGTCATGTCACACAAAGGACTGTGGGATTCCTTATAGCTCCTTAGCACTGTTAAGGGATATCCGGGGGTTCCTATGCTAAAAGAGCTATAAGAGAAAGCATACAGGCTCCTTTTCCTACCTCCTTCCTTACTGACTGCACTATTGGGACAGCACTTATCATGGCGACCGCTGACATATTTCCGCTTTTGCTAAAGAGTCCTTACTCAAAAGACATTTTTGAATACAGCCCAAAACACAGAAGGAGACTGTTTAATTTTGTGACAGTGCTATGTTGCCAGTGGTCTTCAGGGGCGCTAAACCTGGAACTTGCAAAAGTGGAAGTGGCTAAAAGTTACACGGTGCTGTTTTAATGAGACAAAGGACTGATGATGGTTTAAGGGATACTGAAGTGTATACAGTAGACTTCAAAAACAGATGCAGACACTTGGAGCTCAATTTAAATGATGAATCGGAAGATTGGAAAACAGCTGGCATGATGCCGTACTTTCTTTTTAATATGGATTATCAGTGCATTTTTTGTGGGAGTAGCTTTAAAATCTCATCTTTGAATCTCCATGGAGCAAGAGATGTGACAGAAAATGGAAAATGGCGTTGTTTTTGCTCAGGAAACTCATGGCAGTTTTGATAATGAAGTTAATTGGAAGAAAGAGTGAGACAGAAATGTTGTCCTGACCCATAAAACCTCACTGAGCGCAAAAGTATACTTTTTTTTCCTCAAACTTTTTGTCCAGCTTCAGTTGAAGCGTAAGATGTCATATCTGGAACATTGTTAGAAGTTATTGTTAAGTGTCAAAACATGACGTTAACCATATTAAATGTGTATACTCCAGTGACTAAGTAATTAACTGTGTATATTTTTAAGGAAAACTAGCTAGTGCACTTTAAAGTTGTACATCAACAGATAACCTGATTTTAGGAGGTGACTTAGTAGAATATGATTTAAGCAGGAATTATTTGGCGCTAGATATATGTTTTAGTGGGACACTGAAGTGTATTATTCAGACTTATGATTTGGTTGATGTTTGCCGTTCTAAAAAGGGAAAAAGTAAGCAGTATTCATAGACCCACTATAAAGAGAATTACATTTCTTTGGCAAGAAGAGATAGATTTTACGGTTTTGATCATAATTTTCAGATCATTCAAATTGTGGGTTTATTCTGATGATTTTAGGAAATGTGTTTGGAAATGGAATAAATCCTAAAAAAACATTGAGTGTTTTGAAGGTGAATGATTGTTTAAATGCTCGTTTTATTGTCGCTTCTTCTTTCCGCTTTTACCTTTCACAGCGAGTCATCTGTCTCCATCTAGCCCTATCTTCTGCAACTTCTTCTCTCACATCAACCACGTTCATGTCCTATCTAAAGGAGATAGCGACAAGATTAACTCCTCCCAGCCAGCAAATGGTGCACAACCTTCAGTTGTATTGTATGCCAGCAAGTTGGCAGATCCTTTGCTTAGCATTAGCAAACACTTGACTTACCAGTCCAGACATTAAAGCAGCAACCTCCGTGTGGCTTCCGAGTCCCTTTATGTCCTTAAGTCAGCAAAAAGGTTTGAGCTATGTTGACCCTTGTTTTGCTTCTTTTTTGGGCCACTTGAATCTGAGGAGTGTAGCGCAGAGAAGAAGCCATTTCTCAGCGCTATCACAGAGCTACTACGATCTGGCAACGCCGGAGCTCCGACTCATGTGACCTCAACCTACTATTCCTATTGGTGCAAAATCCTTTTGTGTCAACTTTGGCATCATAACCAGAAGTAAATATTTATAAATTTATAAAACATTTATTTATTTTATACTATACATTTATTTTTCTGTAAAACAAATATATAATATATGGGGGGGGGGGGATCTGAAACAAACTGTAATGATTAACTATATTGCTCAAAAAATAAAAGGAACATTAATGTAAATCAAATTTATTAACTCGTGGAGGTTGGGATTTGGAGCCACGCTCAAAATTAAAGTGGAAAAACACACTGCAGACAGATCCAACTTTGATGTAATGTCCTTAAAACAAGTCAAAATGAGGCTCTGCAGCGTGTGTGGCCTCCACGTGTCTGTATGACCTCCCTACAACATGTGGACATACTCCTGATGAGGTGGTGGACGGTCTCCTGAGGGATCTCCTCCCAGACCCGGACTAACGCATCCGCCACCTCCTGGACAGTCTGTGGTCCAACGTGGCTTTGGTGGATGGAGCGAGACATGACTGCCAAGATGTGCTCAGTTGGATTCAGGTCTGGGGAACGGGCGGGCCGGTCCATTGCATCGATGCCTTCGTCTTGCATGAACTGCTGACACACTCCAGCCACATGAGGTCTAGCATTGTCTTGCATTAGAAGGAACCCAGGGCCAACTGCACCAGCAAGGGTCTCACAATGGGTCTGAGGATCTCATCTCTGTACCTAATGGCAGTCAGACTACCTCTGGCGAGCTCATGGAGGGCTGTGCGGTCCCCAAAGAAATGCCACCCCACACCATTACTGACCCACTGCCAAACCAGTCATGCTGGAGGATGTTGCAGGCAGCAGAACGTTCTCCGTGGCATCTCCAGACTCTCTCACATGAGAACCTGCTTTCATCTGTGAAGAACACAATTTGCCAATCTTGGTATTCTCTGGCAAATGCCAAACGTCTTGCACGGTGTTGGGCTGTAAGCATATCTCCAACATGGGAACATCAGGCCCTCATACCACCCTCATGGAGTCTGTTTCTGATCGTTTGAGCAGACATACACATTTGTGGCCTGCTGGAGGTCATTCTGCAGGGCTCTGGCAGTACTCCTGTTCCTCCTTGCACAAAGGCGGAGGTAGCAGTCCTGTTGCAGGGTTGTTGCCCTCCTACGACTTCCTTCACGTCTCCTGATGTACTGGCCTGTCTCCTGGTAGCGCCTCCATGCTCTGGACACTATGCTGACAGACACAGCAAACCTTCTTGCCACAGCTCTCATTGATGTGCCATCCTGGATGAGCTACACTACCTGAGCCACTTAAGTGGGTTGTAGACTCATGCTACCACTAGAGTGAAAGCCCCACCAGCATTAAAGAGTGACCAAAACATCAGCCAGAAAGCAGAGGAACTGAGAAGTGGTCTGAGGTCACCACCTGCAGAATCACTCCTTTAATGGGGGGGGGGGGGGGGGGGGTCCTTGCTAACTGCATCTAGTTTCCACCTGTTGTCTATCCCATTTGCACACAGAGGGTGAAGTTGATTAGCAATCAGTGTTGCTTCTTAAGTGGACAGCTTGATTTCACAATAGTGTGACTGGCTTGGAGTTACACTGCGTTGTCTAAGTGGTCCCTTAATTTTTTTGAGCAGTCACGTCACTGTCGGTAATATGTCATTGAAATGCAACAAATGTCAAGACCTTATGAGATAATGTATGAATGTTGAGACATTGCCTGAATCCACACTGCATACATCTAATTTTACCAAAAAGACAGTAATCAGAGGCACACACATTGAACAAGGTGAACAAGTGATTCAAGCGGGGTGGATATCAGGTAAATATTTTAGTCCAACAACTTCAGAGAAAAATAAGACTAGATTAAAAACTATATTTACAATATATGTATATCCTGCTCTATAATCCAGGGCGGAGTCATGGGCAGCTTTGGGCATGCGTTATACATTGGCAATGTGAAAGCGGAGCAGGTCTTCTGTCTGCTCTCTTTGCTCTGACTGCATGCAGAGCTTTCAGGACTAGGCAGCTGCCTGTGAGACAGCGCTGAAGGAAGAGGGAGCTCTAGCAACTCTAACAGCCGTGTCTCCTTCCCTGCTTTCATGTGAAGTCACTAAACCAATGAAAAACACAGAGAATTTTAGCTCTTGAACTAGAGACCCAAATGGAAGTACAAAAACATGCAAAAGTGAATTTTTCACAATAGGTCTACTTTACAAAAGGTAAAGCTAAAAGATGCACCTTGGAGAGCTTTTTTTAAGTTGGGTCTGAAGTAAAACTTTCAAGGAGATTGCTTCATAAGCCACCACTGAACAAAAATACTGGTGACTTGCAATGGCTAATTGTACATTGTACTATTGCACTTAATGCATTTGTGTCTGTTTTAATCCTGCAGTATCAGAAATGTCCCTTTCGCTCTGTATGAGAGACTATTTTCCATTGTTTTGTGCAATGTTCCAGATTTATGGACTTATTTACATTACTTTGAGACATTTGGGAATCATTCAGAGAATGTTTTACAAAACACTGTTGATTTTGGTCCATATGGTAAATGAAAGAAGAAAATGGGCCGATTGTTGAATTTCTTTGGTCAAGCAAAGTTGGCAATTTACTTGAGCAGATAAGATTACTAATGGACAACATATAGATTGTGTACAGTTTTTCAAGAGTACGTTGAGAGAAAAGAGAGATGTTGGAAATCAAATATTATTTCAAAATGGACACATTGAATATTTGGGACTATAAAGGTTTTTGTTTACTGTAAATAATTTGGGGGTTTTGTTTATGAATGCTGTGGTTTAAGATGGATTTATGGATCACTATTACATGAGTAAATTTTTTAAATCAAAATCTTTGGTGGTACTTTGAAAACTTTGTATTTAGTTAGTTGGTATCTGATATAATAGGTTTGAGAACCACTGGCTTAAACACATATATATATTAAGCTCGTGGTCTTAAAAATGTGAACGTTGGCGAAGATATATGACAGGATTTTTTTTCCTATTCTCGGTTGATGTCTTTAGGTCTTTATCATTTTGGAAATGTGTTGTAAACTGTATAGAGGAAAAAGTGCTTGTCAGGCTGTTTATAAACATGTGTGGTGCCAGGTTGTATTCATTCCTCTGGACATGCTTTTGTAGTCTATTCTAGTTTTTCCTGCTGACCATCCAAACTCCATCCCTCCTCCTTGGTTTTACAGCCCATCCCCCAGTGTTTAAGATGCTGCCGCACATAGATACACACATACGCACACATGCACACTTCCATTAAAGCACAAGAGAAACACTTTAGGAAGCTGCACTCTCTCTCTGTTTCTTTACACCCCTATACACACACACACACATGTGCGAGCGCACATACACGCACACACACACACACACACACAAAACTGCCTAAGGTTAACCCCCACCCTCATTGGAAACTGCAGAGGTCAAAGGGCAAAGCGCAGGCAACGGCAGGAATTCTCCACCGCTGCTGTTTGGTAGCCCCCACAGTTTCAGCCATGCAAACATGCTTCCCTCAGTCTACTACTATTAAAAACAATAAATA
Source organism: Fundulus diaphanus (assembly GCA_037039145.1). Lineage (NCBI taxonomy): Eukaryota > Metazoa > Chordata > Actinopteri > Cyprinodontiformes > Fundulidae > Fundulus > Fundulus diaphanus. The sequence continues at coordinate 44,502,567 of CM073127.1, read as the reverse complement.
AAAAGAGACCAAAACTTATTGTAAAACCATAATATTTCACAAATTAAACTAATGATATAATTAATTAATTTGCTCTGCATCCAGATATAATTGGATTTTTTTAAAATCATTTTAAACCATGTTTGCAGTGCACACAGTGTTCTATAGTGCTGTATAAATTGTGCATGTCTATTTGAGTTGGCAGGACTACTACTTCCATCTGCTCTGGCACACTTAAATGGAAGCAGAGGCTGGTTCTGTACGTTTGCCACAAGGAGGGAAAAAAATACTATATTTGCTAATACAAAACTTTCAGTTGTAAAAGGCAATTTTTAGTCCAACTGCCATGTTTCCTCAGAAATGGGAGGACTTTAGCTTTTCCACACCAGCGCCTTTGGCTCAGTCTGTAAAGTCAGTCTGAGAAAAAACAGGTCCTGACTTGGAAACGGTAACACCAGCAGCTGTGAAGCTGACGTTTGTTTTTCTTAATGAACGTCCCTGAAAAGATGTGTTAGATGCCTGGAACAGTGTGTGATGAATTTATCTATTCAGAGTGGAAAAGCTGCTCTCTCCAATCAGTTTCTGTCCCCAGTCACAGTACCATCCAAATGTTACAAGGCCTCCAGCTAAAAGTTGAAAACATATTAGTCGGATAACCTGACAAATGTTAACTTTTCTTTTTCTGCCTCGTTCTCTAATGAATGCTCTAATGAATAATGGGGCTAAAATGACAGTGTCAAATCGTTTGGTTGTTTTAAATGTTTAAAACCATGTTTCACAGCAACTGCTCTGTCACAAACACATTGCGGTGTCACCTCTGCTGCTAATATAAATGACTAATGACATCTTGAATGCTGTTAATTATAGTTAAGTAGAAATCCGAATTGGCAAAAAGTTATTTTTTTTCCACACATTAATACAACATCCTTGGAGACATAACTGCATAAAGCTCTAAAGATAAACCCAAGAGCCCATCATACCTCACTCTCTTGGCCCTCACTCTGTCTCTTCTTTAGCTGTTCACATTTGCGCTCCTTGCAGATCTGCTTGCGCGTCCTGCGGTTCAGACAGTTTGAGCAGGCATCACAGTTCTCTTTGCGAAGACAGGGAATGCAGGCGCCACACTTCTTCCTCTTCCTCTTCTGGAGGTCAGCTGTGAGATCAGCAATGGCCTCCACTGAAGACAGAGAGAAGAGTCCTGCTTGCTGGTGTTCGGCCTCGATATATTTGCTCAGAGGAGATGTCTTTTTCAAACATTTTCTTCGCAAGCAGTGAGAACGAGTCTCGTCCGCGTCCATGGAGAGCTCGCATGTGTCTTCAGGTGGTGGGCCTGGTCTAGCTCTCAGCCTGGGCATGATGACACCCCTGTCTGAGCTTCACTATAGCTAAAAAGGACAGAGACTCAAACACATGGATAAAAACAGTTGTTTAAAACGTAGACTTTAAAATCCAAACTGTGTATTGTCTAAATAGGGCTCTAGGATTTGAATGCAACGACTGCAAAATATCAGTCCGTCCAAAAAAAAAAAACAAGCAGATGGAAAAAGCTCTTATATCAGTCTATATAATCAAAGAAAACTGGAGAAAGTCCCAGTCTTCTTAACTGTGCGGGACGGTACACGAAGAGTTGGCTTAGTGTTCATGTTGTCTTCCAGAACAACATAAAAGCATTACGGTGTTCCCGGTCCCCCGGGGGGCCTTGGAGGATCCGAGCGGTAACTTTGAGCCTGGATTCCATCTCTGCGCTTTGAAGAAAGGCTGGCAACCCACCAAGTTGTTGGGCACTCTGCTGGAGCTTCAAGGCATTGTCTGCCCAGCCTGGGTACCGTCTGGTAGTGTGCAGAGACCACATAGAAAGACAGGAGTAAGAAAAGACATTCTCTACTTAAATGAACCATAAAGAGGGAGCTGGTGCCATTTTGTTCCATCACAAAATGATAGGATATAAAACCTCTACTGGTCACAGTCTACACTGTATTCATCTGGTTTTAACCACATTACAATTCACAAACACCCAAACCCTGAGGACCACTGTCTGGACAATGTCTGGTAAAAAAAAAAAAACAGCTGTCAGGGCTTTGAATCCAGTTGGCTCATAGCCACACAGCCCTACGTGCACAGTTTGAGAAGTTGATGTGTTCTACTAGCAGAGCGCACATGGGCCGGGGTGGCTAGGTCTCCCTGAGTGAAGGAGGGGGATGATAGGGTAATGCCAGGAACAGTCCCCTTTGTTCGGGGGTCGTACACTCCAGTGAACCATCAGTGAAGTGAACAGTACAAAGAAAGGCCAGTATTTTATCTCTAAAGTCTGGTGTCAAGCAAGTGAAGCCAGTTTTCCTTGTTTGCTAAAGTTTTGGAATCATTTCTATGTTGTGCTGTGGAACAACCACCTGAGCTTTTCGTAAACTCAAGTCTTGTTTAGTGATAAAAAAAGGTTCAACTTAAATTCTTTACACCTATTATTTGAGGTTTCATTGCCACCATTGACCGAACCTAAACAATTAAATGAGGGACAAAATGAGTAAAACCTGACTACATATATCTTTCCCCATGTGAACATATGAAGGCTTTATGTAGTGGTGTTTCAATCTGTAGTTAGTTTTTTTCCCCTCTCATCTAACTTGTATCCAATATCCAAGTATCCAATGATGTTACCCGACACTTCCATCATTTTAAGCTACAAATGTTTTACTTTTAACCAACATTTTCAAATGAAGCCCATCAGTACTAGTCTGAAAAGACGGCCCCATTTCTAACCACCAAACAGTAGCTAAACTTAAGAGGAAATTAAAACAATACACTTTGCGTGAAGGTTACAGTAGCTACCTAATGTTAGCTAACTTGTTTTACGACCAAATGTCTACATCTGACATTTTTTATAAAACAGTCAAATGCTTTAGCATTATACGATAACAATTATTGTCAAAGTAAAGCAAGCACAATTTACCTGTGTCCTCTTGTCTGTTAAGGACGGTGAAGCGTTGCTCACCTCTATTATAACAACGCCATTGTCTTAGTTCACTACTACATCGTCATAGGATAAAAAAAATTATTGCAACATTGTCATAACAAATGAAAAAAAGTTACAATGAGGGGTTCCGCTAATTTCACGCAAAACTGATTTTATGGACCAACATGTTGGGAATATCTAGCAGCAGAAACGCTGACTCAACGGTTGGGGTATTTAACAACAAGAAGTAAATCACCGAGCACGTGGTCTCATCTGTTCTGCGCGCGTGTGGAGAAATCGGTAATGAGCGCGCGACGCCACCTCTGTCATGTCAGTAATGAGCTCCCCTCTGCTACTGTTGTTATGATTACAGTAGGTCCACGTGCTTTCCGACAGATATCCCTCCAGGGGGTGGAGGGGGAGGCATGGAAACCCGCACAGAAACAAGGCCATGAGATAAAAGCTGACACCCCAGCCCCAGATTTTACATTAGGATACCGCCTGTTATCTGCGCGCGGATACACAAAACCCAGTTAGAGCCGTGAGTGGCGGCACGCGGCTCATTACCCCAGGTGACAAAAGTAACACTTTCACCGCCAATACACATGGGGATTTAGCTACCTCACCGCAGCACGGGTCAGCTCACTGTATCAAAGTTCTAAATTGCACAAAACCTTTCACGTTTATTATTCAGAATTATGAAAAACGCGGATTTTTTGTTATAACCTTGCATCTTACACATGCCTATTGATGATAAATGATGCCATGCACGGTAAAACGTTAGAATAGAGAAACACAGATGTTTTAAAAACAGCAACAACAACAACAACAACAACAACAAAAAAAAACAATATATTTATAATATAACAGTCAAACTTACCACAAAATGTCACCATATTCCTCTTTAGTCTAGAGTTTCGCGTTGAGGGAGTTTATATTTCTGCGGAATGCCTCAGCTCGATAAATATTTAGCTACTTTTGTTTGTTTGTTTGTTTGTTTATAGCTAACAAACAAACTTACTCACAAGGGGGGAGATATGAGGATAAAGTTGGAGCCTATATGACATGTCTCTGCCTTTAGGCTCCTGACTGGTCGAAGTTGTGGGCCAGAGAGTGAGAGGTAGACTGAGACCTTTTGGAAAGGGTTAAAGTCATTAGGAAATTACGGAGTGGAGTGCCGCCAGCGGGAGCACATGGGAGGGGGTGACGTCACAAGGCGAGTAGACCAGGGTCCGAGTGGCCCCGTGTGAGGGGAAGAGGTGAAGGCATCAGCAGATCATACACAGGAGCTCTTCAAGAAGCCTTGATTGCAGTCCACGAGGTGGCTTATTAATGGGGGAAATGATGGGGGTATGGTGTGACGTCATCAAGTGTGGGGTTTAAACCAGGTGTAGCTTCACCGTGACGAGGCAGCGTGGATGTTTTAGGCCTCCCTTGACATGTAATGCGTCGCTGTGGTCAGTGGAGGGGGTGTGTGGGCAGCCTAGCACAGCTCCCAGTCAGCATTAACGCTTGAGTTTCAGAAAGTGGCGGGTGTGCGTCTAAAGAGCGTGGAGCCTGTAAAGTGCCCCCAGATTATACTGGAGGTGGTGTTACACAGCATGATTTGTGAAGTAAGATATTCTGATGGTTGAACATTCAAACCATCCAGCAAATATTCGGAGAAGAAGGGGGGTCGATGAGAGTTTCCAGGAACGATTGTTTAATAGTCCATGACTTTTGGAGTGTAATATGGTGTTAATCAGAGGCCTATTTCCTTTAACTACCGGCCTATAGTATGGGAGAGGACCAAAATATACACTTATCATATACACTCACCGGCCACTTTATTAGGTACCCCATGCTAGTAACGGGTTGGACCCCCTTTTGCCTTCAGAACTGCCTCAGTTCTTCGTGGCATAGATTCAACAAGGTGCTGGAAGCATTCCTCAGGGAGTTTGGTCCATATTGACATGATGGCATCACACAGTTGCCGCAGATTTGTCGGCTGCACATCCATGATGCGAATCTCCCGTTCCACCACATCCCAAAGATGCTCTATTGGATTGAGATCTGGTGACTGTGGAGGCCATTTGAGTACAGCGAACTCATTGTCATGTTCAAGAAACCAGTCTGAGATGATTCCAGCTTTATGACATGGCGCATTATCCTGCTGAAAGTAGCCATCATGGCTCGGGTACATTGTGGTCATAAAGGGATGGACATGGTCAGCAACAATACTCAGGTAGGCTGTGGCGTTGCAACGATGCTCAATTGGTACCAAGGGGCCCAAAGAGTGCCAAGAAAATATTCCCCACACCATGACACCACAACCACCAGCCTGAACCGTTGATACAAGGCAGGATGGATCCATGCTTTCATGTTGTAGACGCCAAATTCTGACCCTACCATCCGAATGTCGCAGCAGAAATCGAGACTCATCAGACCAGGCAACGTTTTTCCAATCTTCTATTGTCCAATTTCGATGAGCTTGTGCAAATTGTAGCCTCAGTTTCCTGTTCTTAGCTCAAAGGAGTGGCACCCGATGTGGTCTTCTGCTGCTGTAGCCCATCTGCCTCAAAGTTCGACGTACTGTGCGTTCAGAGATGCTCTTCTGCCCACCTTGGTTGTAACGGGTGGTTATTTGAGTCACTGTTGCCCTTCTATCAGCTCGAACCAGTCTGGCCATTCTCCTCTGACCTCTGGCATCAACAAGGCATTTCCGCCCACAGAACTGCCGCTCACTGGATGTTTTTTCTTTTTCAGACCATTCTCTGTAAACCCTAGAGATGGTTGTGCGTGAAAATCCCAGTAGATACTCAGAATACTCAGACCAGCCCTTCTGGCACCAACAATCATGCCACGTTCAAAGTCACTCAAATCACCTTTCTTCCCCATACTGATGCTCGGTTTGAACTGCAGGAGATTCTCTTGACCATGTCTACATGCCTAAATGCACTGAGTTGCCGCCATGTGATTGGCTGCTTAGAAATTAAGTGTTAACGAGCAGTTGGACAGGTGTACCTAATAAAGTGGCCGGTGAGTGTATATACACCACTGACATGGCGATGGAGGTAATTTTTTTAAACAATCACTTCCAACTATTATGTATGGTGGAGGATCTGAGATGCTGTGGGCTTGTTTCTCTTTGAAATTCCCTCCTGAACTCAGAATCTGTTTTTAAAGTAATCAGAATGTAGACACCTTGTTTTATTTTCTTTATGGCTTTTACATGTTTGTGATATGTGTGTTGTTTTGACAATGACAATTTTGTGCAAAATATCTATTTATCTATCTATCTATCTATCTATCTATCTATCTATCTAAATTCATGACATCATGTACTCTTTGAATCACTGTACGCTTATCCATCCTCACAGGTCAAATGACCATGCACAAACAACACACACCGTGGGCAATTTAAAGTAACAAATTAACATCATGTTTTTGGACTGTGCGAGGTCACTGGAATACCTGGAGAGAACTCCCACATGGTTTAGGAGAACATACTCTTTGAATTACTTGGACATTTTAGGTAAAAAATCTGATAGAGTCTAACAGGAAAACACAAAATGGGTTGTCCCTGGGTCTTTCAGCAGTACAACAGTCCAAAAGCATATAAATCAACACAGAAATGGTTCGCAAAACATAAAATCAGCATTGTTTCATAGGCAAAAGGGCGTGGACCAGGAGCAATAAGAGCTGTGCCATCGGTAATTTTGTTTTAAACAAATATTTCCCTCTGAATCATTGTTACTCAAATCAAAGATTGGGTTTTTCTGAGGTTATAGTGTGAGATTCTGCTGCTCTGATAAAAAAGACAGAAATCTCCACATAGTTATACATACATACATACATACATACACACATAACATTAGTTAACTACATGTTTACTGTTTTTATACTCCCACCCAATTATGTCTTTTATTCTATTTTCACATCACATATACCGCATTCACATCATAAATGTAAAGTAATGTAGATAACCCATATCTATCTACACATGCATTGTTATATGTACTACACATACATAGATATGCACTTCTATACACATACATGTTTTCACACCAGTCCCTCACCTTCCATATAAATATTTAGAAGTATGGTTTTATACCTTTTGATTGAATATATTTATGTTTACCCTGTACTTTGTGTCTGTATTCAGACTGTTCCACGAAGCCACTCCACAGCTTGGTACACACGTACCTTTTATTGTTGTTCTTATTTATTTATTTTTATTTATTCATATCTTCCCTTAGGTGCTGTCCATTGTTTCTTTCTGTAAACATTTCTCAAATGTTTTTGGCAGTAGATTGTCTGGCTTTATACATTATCTGCGCCGTTTTATATTTAAGCCAGTCCAGAAATGTTAATGCACATAAATTAAAAACTAATAAGTTTTATGTGTTCTTTGGATTCTACTTTATGCATTATTCTCAGTTTTTTTTCTGAAGTATGCAAAATGTCAGTCCGTCCACAATAAAGTTGGTATGGTAAAAAGATTGACAAGTAAAGAATGTATAGTGATTTACAGTCCAGACAATGGCTTATTCTTCCAAGAATTGCTGCTCATTTTATCAGTTTTGCTTTTATACACCCTGCATGAGGTTTCCAGCAGATTTTGTGGTCCAGGATTGCACCAAGAAACTTTATTCCATTTACTTATTCAGTTTGTGTATTTTCGATTTTTAGTTCCATGTTTTATGCCTTCCAAAAGGTCTGATCTTTGTTTTACTCAGGTTTGCTGATCGATTATTTCTGCCAAACCATATCTTTATTTTACTTATTTCTATTTTAATTATTCCCAAAATATGCTGGGAACTTTTCCCAGAACAAGAAATATCTGTGTAATCTGCAAACAAAGTAGATTTAACTCATTTAGATATTTTACATTTATTACTGATATGCATTATGAATAACTTCAGCCCTGATATTGGCCCCTGTGCTACTCCATATTTAAATTCTCTTTATGAGAATTTTTCTCCATTTATTTGCAGAAATTGTCTTATCAAGTCGCTTTGAAGCCAGCTCAACCCTCCCAACACCATATTTTTCATGTTTAGCTAATAATGCAATAATATCAAAAGCCTTTTGTATGTCTAAGAACTCTCCAACTGCTACTCTTTTATCTTTTCTAATTTCTACTAATTCCATTAGTGCCGGTTATGTTGCTCTGTTGTTGGATCTAAATCCATATTGACTCTGTAAATAAATTGTGTTTTTCAATGATTTCGTCTAACTTGTCTGTAAATAGTTTTTCCAGTAACTTAAAAGGGAAACAAACTTTTTGGCACATATTGGATCGTCTACGGAAGAACTATTCCAAAACCTTTAACAATCGCTTCCTTCATTCTATTCAAAGCTAGATTTTCTTTAGGTTGGTTTATTGTCACGGCACTAATCAAAGTTTCGGTCTTGCCAAAATATTGCTGAAAAACCCATCTTCATTCCGTCTTCGTCCACCAAAAATTCTAATTGTAGGAAAACATGGTGCTGCCTCCACCGTGCCCAACCGTGACTGAGGTGTGGTTGAGATATGAAGCATGGCTGAAGTTTCTAAAATCAGTCCTCTGATTAGTTTGGCCAATCTTTGCCCATTGGAATCTTTTTTCTTTCTTCTTTTTTGGCCATTGTAATCTAAAATTTGGCTTGAGTTTTAATTTTGGAGAGGGGCCTCTTTGTTTTTCTTCATGTCTGGATCATTGTTTTTGCCAACCTAACCCACCAGAAGCACCAGTTAAAAAAAAAAAGTCAACTTTGTTTTGTATCCACTGATAGTTCTACCGCTTCTCAGACAGGTGGGGAGACCTAATCTCGTGATGAAATTCCCCGCCTCTTCTTAGAGTTGCTAAGACATGTTCCAATAGGTGGATGTACCTACTAAATTATGCTTCTACCAGCAATTGCAGGGGAACTCCTTACAGTGTAACCGAGCAATCCGCTGAAAAACTCAAAGACATCCAAATAAAACGATGTTATCGCTCAACTATAACAGGACATTATTTCTTTTTATTCCACCATCAACACACTCCACTGGAGGCTGTAAACAAAAAAAGAAGGCTGTAAACAGAAAATGGAAGCCATCAATATTTCCTTGGAGGTACTCATCGTATTACAGAAATAGATTTTTTTTTGATCAGTTAACTGCCGTGTTTGTAGAAAGCAACAATCTGTATGCCAGCTTGAAGGGAGCAGAGCAAAGGAGGCAGAGGCATGGATCAGTCACTTCCCTCCATATGCAAATAAGTCTAAAAGCTCAGCTGGTGTGGTGACATTAAGAAACACGCACATTACATTATGCAATTTTTCTGGCAGTAAGAAATATGAAAATATGTAATTTTCAGAGCCAATCAGTTTTCTTCAACATTATATTGTTAAATGAAACCCCAGGAACCAATCCAGCCGTTTGGTTCACATAGGTTCAGTAGAGTGAAACACTCAACATTGGTACATGACAGTTGACTTCATCATCTGAGAAATAATATGTGAACATAATAAAAGAGGCGATCATGAATGTTGGGTTTTCTCTGATACCTCAGCAGTGATAACCAATCAAACAGCTCCAATCACGCTTCTGCTCCCCTCCCATTTACACCACAAGGAAACGTTGGTACCGGCAGAGGTAAATGTGCATGAATGAGGACGGACCAGTTGTAGCGTTCTCATATGTTGGAATACTCCAGTGTTCAAGAAAAACCAACAAAAAAAACAAAAAAACACACAAAAAAGCAACAACTTACAGTGACTGAGGAAAAGAACAAAAGAAGGATCAACAAAACAACAGAAGAATAAGAAACATGTCATTAGCAGTGAGGAGGCTTTGGAGACATGGTGGCTTAAGGAGCTTTTTCTGTAACAGTTCCAAAGCAGCAGAAAACAGAGGTTTCCGTTCCGAGTGGAAGGGTCCTCCTCCTTACTGCTACAAGGAGCCCCCAGTTTGTTTGGGTGAAGCTCAGTAGGTAGATGCATAAACCCAGGGACTCTCCCAGCTCCCCTGTTACCCCCCATCCTCACCCCCCCCCCCCCCCCCTCCTCTCCGATGGTCTCGTGGTGGTTTGGTCCAGCGGTCACAGAGCAGCAGTCTTTATGTCCGGACTTGGAACTTGCCAGCCTTGGTCATGTACTTGATGCCTTTGAAAGGTTTATACTTCTCACCGTACATGTCCAGCCGGTTTACCTTCAGTCCTGTTCAGAGACACAAACATGGTTAAAGGCCAGAGCGCTCAGGTACAGTTGTGTTCGAAATAATAGCAGTGCCTCAACAGCAGCAAGAAAATCACTGGTGTTATTAACATTTCAAACTCTATACCCCAGATAAGTTTCTGGGGGGTAAAATAAAGGTATAGAAAACCAACAAACCCAACAGGACAGCCATGCATACTGTGGATTCTGTGAAATTGAATGATTAACTGAAAAGGGTGTGTTCAAAAAAATAGCAGTGGTGAGTTCAATTAGAGAGGGCATCAATTAGGGAGGGTATTCTGGGAAAAAAGGGTGTTAACAGGTGATCCGTATTTAAGGATCAAGACAACTGGCATGCTGGCTGTGCATTTGTCCTGAAAAAACAAGGAAAATGGGTCGTTCAAAACACTGTTCTGAAGATGAGCGTTTCCTAATAAAAAAATTGATTAAAGAAGGGAAAACATACAAAGAGGTGCAGAAAATCATTGGCTGTTCAGCTAAAATGATCTCAAATGCCCTGAAATGGGAGCAAAAAACTGAAAAACGAGGAAGAAAAAGAAAGACAACCCCTCGAATGGACAGAAGAATAGCCAAACTGGCGAAGACTCAGCCAATGATGGGATCCAAGAGGATCAAGCAAGACCTTCAGTTGACAGTGAGTACTGTGACAATCAGAAGACGTCTTACTGAGGTTAACCTTCCACCAAGAAGCCCCCGCAAAGTCCCACTGCTGAGAAAAAGACATGTGCAGAAGCGTTTACAATTTGCCAAAGAGCACATTGACTGGCCTGAAAAGAAATGGCATAATATCTTGTGGACAGATGAAAGCAAGATTGTTCTTTTTGGGTCTAAGGGTCACAGGCAGTATGTCAGACGCCCTGCAAACACAGAATTCAAGCCACAGTACTCACTGAAGACCATTAAGCATGGTGGTGCAAGCATCATGATATGGGGATGTTTTTCATACTATGGTGTTGGTCCGATTCACCGCATACAAGGGATCATGGATCAGTTCCAGTACATCAGGATCCTGGAAGAGGTCATGCTGCCATATGCTGAGGAGGAAATGCCTTTGAGGTGGACCTTTCAACAGGATAATGACCCCAAACACACCAGCAAGCGAGCAAAAGCATGGTTCCAGATGAACAAGATTCAACTGATGGAGTGGCCAGCACAATCCCCGGACCTTAATCCCATTGAAAACTTGTGGGCTGACATAAAAAGTGCAGTGCATGAGGCAAAACCAAGAAACGCTGAGGAATTGTGGAATACAGTGCAATTATCCTGGGCTGCAATACCTGTGGAACGATGCCAGAAGTTGGTTGACTCCATGCACCACAGATGTGAAGCAGTCATCAGAAACCGTGGTTTTGCAACAAAATATTAGTTTAGGATACTCAGCTAGGTTCACTTATCAAGAATTTCTTTGTTTGTACAGTACATTTTTGAGTTTCCAAGGAAAGATGGCAACACTGCTATTCTTTTGAACATGCCATTTCTTACTTTATTTGAAATATTATTATTATTATTTAAGTTTTGATGACTTTGCGCAATTGTTTTGCTTTGGAATAGAATGTACTGTGTCCCCAATGTATCTGTGTTCATTAAAGTACAATTTCTTTGAAGAATTTTGACATTTACTCATTTTTCTAAAGGCACTGCTATTATTTCGAACACAACTGTATGTCACGCACTTGGACATTCAGTTCCTAGTGTGTCTTCACAGCGCTGCCCATAAATATTAACGTCCCTGGTAAAGATGTCTTTAAAGCATTAAAACAAATGGATTAAATCTTACACTGAAAACTCCAACCTACAATCGGAGCACATTTAACCAGTGGCTGGGTTGGGTGGGTGGGTACGAAATTATATTTTTAACAAAAATCTCTGGTGCTACATTATTGGAACCCTGTAATAAACCAGATTAAAGAACTAAAGCATTTTCTATTTTACTTAAACCTTTTAAGTTGAATATCTGTCTGTGACTTCCTGTGTGTCTGGGGTGTAAATATGAGAAGACAGGCTAATTTGCCATAGCCACTCTTTAAAGTAGGATATCAAAGCAAAAATAAGGATGGCAGATGCGTGTTATTTGTCAAAAGTCAAGAAATGGCTACAAGTCTGAGCAATACTAACATGCAAAACAACCGCAACTATGACAACGATGGATGACGACCCAAACTTTATCTCGTCACAAACATCCAGGAAGAATGATGATAACGGACCAAAATAAATAAAAAAAAACTGTTAGGTGCAAGAAGTGGCACCTTGGGGTCAACAAGTGTCGAAGTGGCTTCACACCGGCTGCGTTCTTTGTCCGCTCCAACAGCCATCGCAGGAGGTGCCGTGCAGCAGTCCACACCGGCTGCATGTAGGATCCGATTATGCATCCAGACAGCTTACCTCCCCTCTTATTTTGAAATGTTCTGGATCCGCTTTACTCTACCCGTCTGGCTCGCCTGGCCTTTAGAAATGTACGCTTTGTGCTCCGTCATCCGTCAAAAAGAGAGTCGATCCGTACTTCTGATGGTCGCCGTGGAGAGGGCTGTCCGTCATGCCGCAGCGCCGCGGAGCCGGTGGGAACTAGTGAATCGACTAGAATGGCTTCTATTTGCGACGGAGAGAAAAACGCATGGATGGCGGAGTGTGTGTGAATGAAGGGTCAGACTTCAGCAACATGCCAGCCAACGTTTTGGGAACGATGCAAGGTCAAAGCCTTTTCTGTCCGACTATCACAAATGTAAACGGGTTCAGTTTAGTAACCTCCACTGGGACTTTAACTCAAAACGTTGGCGTTTTTTTAGCAACAAGAATATCCTAGTTTGTTTGTAACGATACTAAAGACAAATATGTAAAAAAAAAAAAAAAAAAAAACTCATGGCCACAGGGTCAAGTAGGTGAAGGACCAGTCATGCCCTAGGCCTCTCTCTCTGGCCCTGGAAACCATTAATGAGCTCTAAAATATTAGATTTATAAAGGAAAATCTTTTCTAAACCTGTAAATATGAGTTTGTGTTGTTGAAATAAAAGGTGAGCTCAATTTAAAGCTTTTTATACATCTTTACCAAGGACGGTGTCATATATAATTCCTCTTCTATCCATACAACTGGAACATCTGCATTACATGTCCAGTGGTTGTATTTAGAGCATCTGGCACCCCCTAGTGGACACAAAGTAACATTTTCTAAACAAATAAAAGAAATCAGATGCTGTCCGCTGAGAAAGCAGAGTATTGGGAACTGCTTGAATGTGATTGGAGACAACGTATGGGTCTGAAGGAAGAAGAAGAACCTAGTTAGAAGTTGGAAGTCGCACACCTCCTCTAGATTCATCACACACAGCAAATCTATGCAACGCAGAAAATAAAATCCAAGCTTATTTTTGCAATTCTGCTGAGGTGGTGTTCCACGGTCCCACTCTGTGAGCGCCAGGTGCTGATCTGAGCGCACCACTGACTGATGGGTGGGGCAGACGCCTTCATAGCTGGGCAGGTTGACTTGTGCGTCTTTGTTACTCCTGCAGAATGCGTTTTTGGGACCTGCTTATCTGAGATCTTAAGCGCCGTTTTTCAACCCATTTGGTTGTTTTTGTTAGCGCTACACCTGCTGTTTGTTTCTGGAGCGCTGCTGCTCCGCTGGCGTTATCAGCTGCAGTTGGAGTCCTTCGCAGCGACCAGCAGAAGCCGTGTTTCTGTGTCTGTGATTCTTGTTTTATGAGCGCATGCCTGAGGACTACAGCAATATATAAATGGTTGTACTTGTATAGCGCCTTGTGAAGTCCGACCACCCCAAAGCGCTTTGCACTACAGTCATTCACACATTAACACCCTGACGGCGGTGAGCTTGGACCCCACTCAGCTCCTCCCTACATCTAAAAATAAAAAAAAGCAGATCCTGTCTGATCTGTGTGTTGGAGGGTGTTGCTGCAGGTTCCCGGGACAAACCGCTCCTTCCTCTGGCTGTTCTCAGTGACAGAGTTAATATTTACACCTTTATATTAGATGTCTCACTCATGACGGGAGCACGTTAATAGTTTCTAAGAACAGCTTTAACAGATTTAAAGATTTTTACAGGCAGTGATATTTTTACGGCTTTGATCACATGCTTGCTACCAGCTGCGAGGCATTACCGAGTTTGAGCTCCTTTCTGCGGGACAACTCTCCGCTGCTCCCCCCGGGTGCTTTACACAGAAAGATGGGCGGGCAGCAGGGAAAGGCAGACAGCCTCTGCCTTGTACCGCATGGAGTGGATGGACGGACACTTCAGAGACAAAACTTAACAGCTTTCAGTGTAAAATAAGAGAAAGCCTCGATAAATCCATGGATATGATTTGGGGACGCGAGGCTGCACAGCACCACATGCTAGTGCTAAATCTCATTGCACAAAATGTAAGTCATTTAATGGCAATAAAATTTGAGCTCCGTTGTCTCTTAGGCTAAATGGGTTATATCTAAACGAAATGATTGCTGTGATTTGATTCTTTCAGTAAGCCATGTAACTTGTTATATACTTGTTAGCCTCAGTGTGCACGCGTGACGTCGCTCCCAGCGGTGCAGGGAGTCGGAGTGTATGCACACGCGGGTCAACGCTGCGTATGGGTGTACCTGAGATGGCCATCTGCTGGATCTTGAACTGGATATTAATGGTGGGGTTCTCATCGGGTTTGGAGGCTCCAGCTTGCAGGTTCATGGTGCCTTTAAGGCTGGGAAGCTTCTGTGGGTTGATCTTCCCAACATCCCACGTCAACAACTTCCATGCACAAAAACAGGGGATAAAAAAAAAAAGATATAAGGAGGCTGTCACAACAAAAAAGTGCAATAAAAAAAATTGTAGTTGCCCTTTATATACAACATTATCTTAATATGGAGTTAACAGTGAGAAAAACAGCGTTTTTCAGTACCTTGGTGACCGGGTCAAAGGTGTATGTTCCCTGGGAGGGGTTGAGGTTGGCGTTGAGGACGCCCCGTGGCAGCTGGCTGCTGACTAGGACTGACTCCACAGCTTTCCCCATGGTCTGTTTGGGCCCCAGAGTCAGGTCAAATCGACCCTGGGAGCTCCCCTCCCGAAAGGTAATGTTGTGTTTGACGTAAACAGGGATGGCCACCAGGCTGCGGGAGAAAAGGGAGGCCGAGACGTGACTTACATAAACGGGTAGAATCGCAGTTTTAATACTGAGAACAAAAGACATTCAGAGCGCACAGAGGCGAGACTTGGTGTCAAAAACTGAGCAAAACCAAATAGATCTCTAAGATTGGCGGCTTAAAGGCACTCTACTGGGGTTTTATGATAGATCAAAACAAAGTGCATACTTAAAGTGAAAGAAAAATTATGATTTGTATTTTTGTTGAGCCCCTTTACTCTGAAACCTCTAAACAAAAATCCATAAAAAGTGTTAGAATTAACCGGCTACGTATGGGGACAGACATTAACCGGCTCTCGCTGTCTGTAAAATGCAACAACAGCGCCATAGACAGGAGAAGGCGTTCTGTTAGAGAAAAAAAACAAGCCCAAATAAGCGGCTGCACATTAAAAAAACGAGCCCAAAAACAGCAACTCACGAAATCTACCAGAATGTTTTTTTAGCCCAGAGACGTTTATAAGCGGCTGTTGGCTGCACTGCTTCTATCACACAGCCGCTCACATGCTCAATAAGCAGCAGAGATGTCCGTAAATTTCAGCAAACCTCAAGTACGAAAACATTTTTCCTCGTTGTAACATCAGCCCATTTCGTCATATTATCCTCCCTGTTCAATATTGTAGCAGGGTGGATGTTTTATAAACCATCTTTTATGAGAATGCACCTGTTTTAGAGCCATCGCCATCCAATGTAAATAAACGCTGAACTTACTCACCCGGAAACGAGTAGCACATTTAGCTGAATTGCGTAAGTAAACCAGAAATACGTGTGAAACTTGTCTATAAATCTGGCTGTTAGAGAAGATTCGCAAGGAAATGACATCATGAAGCGCAAATAGGTCAGCGGACAGCTCCGGGGATGAAGCTGCGGGGAATTCTGACGCAGGGTTGGGTGATAAAACAAGCCCACCCAGACATGGCCGTGCACCTCAACCAGGGGTCACCAGCCTTTACGATCCAAAGAACCAGCTTTGGCCCTCGATCCGGTTAATTGCAACTTGTTTAGAGCCGTCAACGTTACATGAAATAAGACGACCTATGTTTCATAACTAACTTCCATAGGAGATTTTTGGTCATTTTTAATGAACCATCTTTTTCTATTATTAAGTTTTAAAACAAAGAAAAGCATGAAACTTTTGCAAAAGAGAGGATGGATACATTTTCTTTCACGGGATGTTGATCAGGACGTATAAAGCAAATGTGTGCAGAAACGCGTCTACGCTCGGTTCTGTATATTTGAATTCATTCGTGCGTCTCTCCCGTGCCAAAAGGAACACTAACTTCTGGGAGCTGACGTGGTAGGAGAGCAGGCGAAAGTTCCCATCGGGTGGGATGAAGGAGAGGATGCGCTCAGCCTCCCAGCGCTTGAACCGCACACACGGGTGGAAACTGACGTCATCCAGGAGCCGTGGATTCTGAGGGGAGGAGGACGGGAAAAGAGATCGGCAATGTTTGAGAGGGAGTCAACGAACCTTTCACTCACTATTTCCACTCGCAGAAAACGACAGCGGTTTTTAACAGATAAAAAAAAAAAAAAAAAAGACAAAACCCACCATAAATGAGAGCGTGAGGTCGGGCATGCCCGTCAGTTTCACGCACGCATCGATAACTCCCTGAATCTCGGCGGTGATGGTGGAACCTGTGGAAAGCCGCATCCTGAGTGACTCTGAACGCAAGGGGAGCCTAAACCCGCAGACTCTTGAGAGTAGTACCTGATTTATCAATGATGGCGTCGATCTCCTCCACCACGTCGAAATAGGCTTCGTTGTTGGTGTATTTGACCCCGGTGCGTCGCCACGGCACCACCGAGAGCTGCCCGGTGGGGAGCTGTTCTCCCACGTTGGTGCTGCCTGGATACCAGGGTTGGTTAAAAGCAACAATGAGCATGACCCAGAGGGCCTATACGAGTGACGAGGTTAGAAATCTGGTACAGCGTAGATAGTTTAGTTTATTTCTTTGCCTAGAGCCAGGTACTGGCCGCTTATTGGACCTTTCTGATGTTTAAAGACATAGCTGCTGTAATAATCTGCTCCTGCTGGACGAGATACTCTAAATACTGCAGTTCTTGTTCTCTACAAGGGTTCAACTTAGTCTGAAGTTGGCAAAGTCCACAGTCCACAACTGACAATACAGTCCTAGGAAAAACTAAGTACACCCCATATTTGAATATCAGTCTCATTTCAGCCCACGACTCTTTGCAACATTCCTCCAGTTCATCGAGCTTTGGAGCCACTCATTTCTGCCCAGCTCCCTTAATTGGGTTTGATGTCTGGACTTTGACTAGGCCACCCGCAACACCTTGATTCTTTTCTGTTTCAGCCATTCAAGCCGGAGGTTTGCTGCTGTGTTTGGGAACGTAGTCCTGCTGCGTGACCCAGTTGGTATGCAGGGAAGGTGATGGTTGACTCGATAACTACGATTCCTGTGGCTGCCAAACCATCAGCAGCTGGTGCAAGGTGTTTGTAAGTCTCTACTTAGCTCTCATCTCCCCACAGCATAGTGCTACAGAAGAACCCACATATTGCTGAATTGTACCATCATGAACTACAGATTGATAGATTTTAAAGTTTTTTTTATCATTTTATTTCTTGTTCACAATCAATTACTCTACTATATTCAACAACCTTTCCTCTTTGGGCCCATGGAAGCAGCAAGGGTGTCCTTGGTTTTATTCCAGGACTGAACTGACAAACATGAAACATCTTTTCCAATATGTCATCACTGTAAAATGCGTTAGGAATGGTTAGAGGACCTGTGATGGTGTTGACCATTGTGCGGAGGATGGTGGGAGGCTTGATAAGCTCTTTGAGGATGTTGGACTCCGTGGCCAGGGGAAACCCGTTGTCCAGCATCTCCTCCAGCAGCTCATACACCACCACCACATTATCCTTAATGGCCGCCTCAGTGCACACGCCAAAGTAATCCTGGAGACAGGGAGCGCAATACAGGTGTGTGCACGCGGCGGCAGGCGTGGGTTGAGGGGGCTGAAACGGTGTTTTATGAAATTTTATTCAGGTTCGGAAGAGATCGGCAAGACACAAAAGGACTCAAACATTTTCAGATGCTGTCGACACAGCGACTCAGCAGATTGCAGCTCTATCATTTCCTGCTTGTCTTTTAACTGCTGAGTTTTAAATTGTTGGCCGGCTTCTGTTTCCATGCAGTGGCACAGATCAAACGCCACTGCAATCGGGCCACCGGAACCTTTTCTTGTTGCACTTCAATTTTCTGCAACACTGCCAATAAGTCTTTGGGTCCAGCTGCCTGCAGCGGAGCACCCCACGGTTCCGGTCTTCTTCCACTATCGCGCAAACACAGCGCTATCTCCTTAAAAAGGAGCTGTTCCCACCTCGGGACTATCTTCACCTCCATATTTGTATATTGCAGTCTCTTCTTAATCCTGCCGACAACGCCAAAATGTTTTATGAAAAAGTAAGGTATCGGGAGAGATCGGCAAGACACAAATAAAAACATTAACACTGTTTCTGTTAGGATAATAGTGATGTCCCATCTCTTACCATGGTACAGCACTGGGAAGTCTGCCGTGGGCTCGAGTGGACGCCCAGCCGCGTTGATGTCGCTCCAACCGAACTGACCGACTTCCCAGTTCTGAACCATGGTAAGAGATGGAACATCACGCCTGTCTGAAAGCATGTTGCTTTAAGTGCTTGCTACTTTGCGTGTGCGAAGTGCTTGCTGTTTTGTGTTGCTGTATTCTGTGGGGAACAATAAATGTGGGAATCACTATTATCCTAACAGAAACAGTGTTAATGTTTTTATTTGTGTCTTGCCGATCTCTCCCGATACCTTACTTTTTCATAAAACAAACGGAAAACACCCCGGCGGGGCCTCTCACCTGGAACGTGTCGACGACTCTGTGCAGAAACTCGATGACAAAGAGAGGCGGCACCTCACTCTGGATGACGGCCACGAAGTAGATGCGGTGCCGGAGCACGCTGATCAAGTAGTGGTGCGGCGTGGGGATCACCGGCGGCACATTCTCCGGCTCTGTGGCGCGCTCCTGAGCCTCGAAGAAGTAGTCGCACACGGAGCGGCTGACCACGCTTTTCCAGTGCTTCTCCAGGAAGATATCCCCGGAGGCATTGATCAGGAACAGACTGTGGATCATCTTGGCCGAAGAGAGGCTGCTGGGAAGGGGGAATAAACGAATTCTTTCAAACGAAACAGCGATTCTAAATGCTTTCTTACACACCGGCGAAGGTTCACTGGCACAGCTGAGAAATGAAAGTAGATTTTACAAACACAAGAGAACGTCTGCACTGACGACGCCACGAGACAAGAATCAAGCTGAGCAGCTGGCACTAGCGAAAAAGTGACTTCTGACAGACCTCAGAGTCTGAAGCCTTTCTATTCATTCCGAGGACAAACGGGGTTCACCCTGATGTCTACACAACAGCTCAACTTCGGTTACCCCGAAATGATGATGGATGCTGCAGCCGATGCTGTTTGTGATGAGGGTCCCCTTCAGACCAATCTGAAGTTACTCATCCGTTTAAAATACCGTCCGTTTCCATCCGATTGATTTCTGGGCATGTTCTCCCCTATAAAATGACTAACTGCTATGCTCTGATTTATTACCTTCAACTATTTTTGTTGGGCCTGCTAGAACTCTTGCTACTTTAGCTTTCTCAGATGCATCTCTTTCATTTCTCTGTTTCTATTTCAACAGACCGTCGGGTCTGCAGAGAGGATCCTTCCCTCCATCCAGGACGTGTTCAGGTCTGGGGTTAAGAAGTCAAAAGTCCTTGTTGCATGAAGCAAGCCGGCGAATACACCGGATTCTGATTCTCTACTCTTTTTTTCCCCCCCCTACTTCTTCTCCCTGGTGTTGGATGAGGTGATGGCGATGGTGCATGGCGACAGTAACTGGTGGGCTTGCTATAAGTCTGCCTGACTTTGTGCAGAAACAGTGGGTGATGCGGCAGTTCTGCGGGAAACATAACACTTGAAGATCATGGGACCAAGCAACCTCTTCAGTTAAGAACCTGGCATGAAATGTTCGCAGAGGGGCTTTGATTGTGAAAACACGTCTGACGGAATTTCTCAGATGCAAAAGCACATTAAATATAGCGTTCCTCTCAAAATAAGAAAAAAGCAGCTAAGGAAGACTGCGCAATAAACGGGACATGAACAAAGACGGAGCCACGACGGCGGTTAACAGTGAAACAGTAAGAGCTCAGGTGATGTGTCTGCTTGCAGCTCTGACAGCCTGGATTCGACCCGGACGTCAATGGCACCATGTGCAAGTCCCCGGGTGAGCTTTTAAAAGCATTTCAGTCATCAAACGGCTTGCATACGTTTTATCGTTTCCAAAAGGCACGTATCAGAAGATCTCGTATAATTGGCTGCAGCCGGACAGAATACATGTAAACACTTGAGAAGGAGAAATTTAAAAACAATAAAAACATGGGGGAAAAAGAACCCCAAAAAACCCAATCAGCATATGGGGAAGAAGTCTGATCGGCTCTCCTTGTGTGACGTCACCAGAGGCCTTCGCCTTTAAACTTGCTTGGCTGGGTCCAGTTTATCTTAATTGAATTAAATGAACAGAAAAACTATAAAAGGTCAAACAGAAGAGCACCATGACGTGCTCTATGGGTCATGAGGCACTGAAGTTTTTTTAACCGGTTTTCCCGATAAATCTGGCTTGCAGCTTTAAACACTGACGAAGCATACCCTGAGTGCCCCAGTGAAAGACAGTCTGAACTTTTGTACTGCAGCTTTTTTCCCAAACTAAAACGGACTTTTCGATGGAACATGAGGAGGAGATCCTTTTGAAATCCGGAGGAGAGAAGCCCTCCTCTCCTCACATGACAGACACGCTCCTAGCTGGGGAACGCGACACCGGCCGGATGAATCATTAAACACGCCGCAAAAAAGCTATGGAGTTCGGCTCGGGTCTGCCTCAGCTCGGTGACAACAGCTGCGATTCACGTTTACCAGGGCAGTCTTCGACGAGCTGCGTCTGTAACAACAAAATGAAGGCCTCACTCCGCAAACATCAGGATGCTCCATCCGTCCCGCCTCCTGCCTCGGTCTCATGACAGAGGAGAAACCTCGTCACCAAATAACGAGCTTAACCTGGGAGTAAAAAAAAAGCGCAAATTACAAGCCGAGCCACTCAAAAGCTGCCACTGACTTACCGAAGCGATATTTTTCTGCCCTTCCCGAGTAGCCCTTCGCCTTTTTCTCCCAATGAAAGATTAAACAGCCGACGTCGCTTCCCGTTAGGCAGAGCGGAACATACTGAAGCCGCTCAGCACCGTGAGCCAGCCAATCACAGGCCAGAGGGAGCCCAAAGGCCGGCCTACTCAGCGCGCCGGTAGGCCAACAACACGGAAGCGAGTAGTGAGAGGCGCGCTACTGATTGGCCCATATCGGTAAACAGTAGAGAAACTGTGCGCGGATTGGTTTAAACGTGGCTCGGTCTGACATTTTGTTTCCAGGATCAGATTTCATCTTGTGGACTTGCTGCTCTCCATTCAAGCACACGCGAGCCGTTTTTGAGGAGGCTGTGCACCAGAGCAGCCGCTGGAAGGTCTCCATCAGAGGCCCGGTCTCCTGTTGCCTGACCGGCTATAAAGATAATCGCATGGACGGCTTTATATTGCTGAGATACATATTTTAGAATATTGAAGTGAAGAGTCACATTAAAATCAATTCAATCAAAGTAAAATCCTCATTTGTCAATATAATGGACGTATTATTCATCAGACCATGAGCAAACAAATAGATGATTTTATTTTAATTATTTTATGAATGTAACAGTGAAAAGGCGTGGCACGGTTACGGCAAAATCCTTCAGGATAACAGGAGTACTTTAATCTAATGCATTCATGCCTCTGGAACCTTTTCGTATGTTGTCATGATTCAGCCACCAACTCCAACGTGTTTTAAAAGGACTTTAACTCAGCCAGGCTCTAAATGTGCAAAGGTGGTAGAAACATATATCACACCTCCACGGCTCATTTTGTGCCCATCGGTCCTGATGTTCGCAACAGTTCATGTTGGATGCTGGGTCTTTATATCAGTTAGATTGGGCTTTCAGCTGGGGTCAAAGGTTCTACATAAATCATGAGCTCCTGCAGGTCTGGATGTGGTTGAAGACTTTGCATGCACCCTACAGGGGACATCTAGTGGTAATAGTCTGCCAAAGCAGCTCAGTTACTGAGAGATTGGTGAGGCCTAAGATCAAATATCCCTCTGACTGATTAATTAATAGAGCCAGCATTCAGTCGTCAATCAAGCATTCCAGTTTAAAGTCTGGTTCTTGGTAAAACACAACACCAGCTGAGCCACCTTTAACTCCAAAATAATGACATTGTTGACTTAAAAAAGAATTCTCCCTAAATTTAATGCCTTAATGCCCTCTGGCACCAAAATAATAGGGTGTCTGAAAATTAAACCTATATGCTTTCTCTTCTCACAAATATGTATTAAACAGACTTTATTGGCTTTAACACTTCCGACAGCTGTCAAGAGCTGATATACCACTTGGCTTTTACAAACTTTAGTGTCAGTTCGGCAGAACTACCGCGTAGTTTGTGTTCATTGAGAAACTACCTACTTTGTGTCATTTTCTTTTATTTATTTTTTTAACAAGAGGTTTTCTCCTGTCAACCCTTCCTAACAGGCCATGCTTGTGTGTGCGGGCCGTCATGAAGCCACGGTTGGCTCCTTTTGATTATTGCATGCATCACGTATGCCACCATATTTATCATGGGAGCCATTTGCCGGTATGTACCAGTACTGCCCTAAGACAAGCTTTGGGAACAACGAGGGCTATTTTGATGTAGCCGAGGCCTGAATACTCTAGTACAGGTAAAAGCCAGTAAATTAGAATATTTAGAAAAACTTGATTTATTTCAGTAATTGCATTCAAAAGGTGTAACTTGTACATTATATTTATTCATTGCACACAGACTGATGCATTCAAATGTTTATTTCATTTAATTTTGATGATTTGAAGTGGCAACAAATGAAAATCCAAAATTCCGTGTGTCACAAAATTAGAATATTGTGTAAGGGTTAAATTTTGAAGACACCTGGTGCCACAAACTAATCAGCTGATTAACTCAAAACACCTGCAAAGGGCTTTAAATGGTCTCTCAGTCCAGTTCTGAAGCCTACACAAACATGGGGAAGACTTCAGATTTGACAGCTGTCCAAAAGGCGACCATCGACACATTGCACAAGGAGGGAAAGACACAAAAGGTTATTGCTGAAGAGGCTGGCTGTTCTCAGAGCTCTGTGTCCAAACACATTAATAGAGAGGCAAAGGGAAGGAAAAACTGTGGTCAGAAAAAGTGTACAAGCGATAGGGATCACCGCGCCCTAGTCAAGATTGTGAAAAAAAAACCCATTCAAAAATGTGGGGGAGATTCACAAGGAGTGGACAGCTGCTGGAGTCAGTGCTTCAAGATCCACCACCAAGAGACGCTTGAAAGACATGGGTTTCAACTGCCGCATACCTCGTGTCAAGCCACTGTTGACCAAGAAACAGCGCGAAAAGCGTCTCACCTGGGCTAAGGAAAAAAAGAGCTGGACTGCTGCTGAGTGGTCCAAAGTCATGTTTTCTGACGAAAGCAAATTTTGCATTTCCTTTGGAAATCGAGGTACCAGAGTCTGGAGGAAGACAGGAGAGGCACAGGATCAACGTTGCCTGAAGTCTAGTGTAAAGTTTCCACCATCAGTGATGGTTTGGGGTGCCATGTCATCTGCTGGTGTCGGTCCACTCTGTTTCCTGAGATCCAGGGTCAACGCAGCCGTCTACCAGCAAGTTTTAGAGCACTTCATGCTTTCTGCTGCTGACCTGCTCTATGGAGATGGAGATTTCAGGTTCCAACAGGACTTGGCGCCTGCACACAGCGCAAAATCTACCCGTGCCTGGTTTACGGACCATGGTATTTCTGTTCTAAATTGGCCAGCCAACTCCCCTGACCTTAGCTCCATAGAAAATCTGTGGGGTATTGTGAAAAGGAAGATGCAGAATGCCAGACCCAACAACGCAGAAGAGTTGAAGGCCACTATCAGAGCAACCTGGGCTCTCATAACACCTGAGCAGTGCCAGAAACTCATCGACTCCATGCCACGCCGCATTAATGCAGTAATTGAGGCAAAAGGAGCTCCAACCAAGTATTGAGTATTGTACATGCTCATATTTTTCATTTTCATACTTTTCAGTTGGCCAACATTTCTAAAAAATCCCTTTTTTGTATTAGCCTTAAGTAATATTATAATTTTGTGACACACGGAATTTTGGATTTTCATTTGTTGCCACGTCAAATCATCAAAATTAAATGAAATAAACATTTGAATGCACCAGTCTGTGTGCAATGAATAAATATAATGTACAAGTTACACCTTTTGAATGCAATTACTGAAATAAATCAAGTTTTTCAAAATATTCTTATTTACTGGCTTTTACCTGGATATGGAACTTTTGCATTTTCTGCAGTAGCTCGGTGCATTGCATGGTCAGATTTTAGTGCAATCCTTATGGCTTCTTTTGCAACAGCTTGCAAAAAATTTGCAATATAAGTAAAAAAAACAAAACGGATCTTCCCCATACACGCGGTGTATGTCAACGACTGGGAAACAAGGGCTAAACATGCCAACCGAGCATTAAAAAGCCTTCCAGGAGTGGTTGAGGCGACGACTGCTTCATCATGAAGGAAACACGAGTGGCTCAACATAATTTATTTCCATTTTATGTTAAAATGTACAGAGTTCTTGCTAAGAAAGAAAAAAAAATAATAAAAATAAAACAAATGAATAAATTGAAATACATACAGGGACAGAGTAGAGAGCTGAGGTGGCTGAGCACGACTCAACCTTCACTGGGTGCTCTGCTGTCACCCCGTCTCTTTATTTTGCGCTCTCTCTTAGCATACAACGCAACATGTACAATTACAAAGGATACAAAAAGGGAAGCAATATAAACAGACAAATATACCGAGCTCATTTGTACATGCCTCTTAAATGTAAGGAAGTCATCCTATACACACACACGCACAAGTAAAAAAAGAAAAACCATAAACAAAACAAAAAAAAGAAAGAAAAGAATGCCAAGTGACCTTTAGATATTTGTAGTCCTTTTGTTTAAAATAGCATTAATATACTACACAAAGATAGAAAAACTCTAGAGATGAGATGGAATGGAGAGGTTAAAGGCATCTTAAAGTCACTAAAAGTGAGTGGGGAATTTTTATTTTTTTTTTACATTTTGAATTTCATAGTAATCATCCAAGAGGCGAGCTAAAAAAAAGACTTTTTTTTGTCGTTTCCTGAAACAGAAGCGGGAAAAACAAATGACAGTACCAATATCAATGTCAGAATTTCCTTTTTATATTATAGAAAAAACATCTTCTCTACAATAGTTTTCTAAAGACAAAAAGAGTCAGCTTGTGTCATAAAAGAAAGCTGCCCGGTCTGATAAAATTCAGAAACAAAATGACAAAAGAAACGAGTAAAGAACAGAGCAATACACTCAAAAGAAAGTATGCATGTAGGAAAAAAACAACAACAACCCAAACCTCTCTTTTGACTCTGAATACTGGTACATGGAGAGACAGGATCACCTGTTTTACACGCCTGCGAGCCGAGCCCACCGGGGGCGGGAACGCTCGCCCGTCTCTGACCCTGCTTCCACTCGAGCGCGCCTCGGTCCGATCCGAGCACTGGATGGGGCGTTTAGGCACACCTTTCAGAAAGGCTGGATGTCTGCTGCCGTACGTCTAGTCGATGGGAGTGCAGAAAAGAAATCCTACAGTTCTGACTAAATAACCAAAAGCAGGCTCCTGGACCCCTTGGGAAGAGGCGGCTTGAATGAACCCTTTATTTTGAGCAGGTACACTCTGCATTCTCTAAGCTGCTAAAAAAAAAAAAAAAAAAGGCTGACACTGTCGGTCAGTGGAGTGTGGACAAGAAGAGCTGAACGTTGGTCGTTCCTGAGCTAGCCACCGATTGGCAGCAGCTAGTCAGTGTGTGTCGATGTTACAGATGTGTGTGCGCGGAGTGTAGGGAAGTACCAGAATATTTACATCTAAAATGTTTCCAAGTGGCAGCAGACTGGAAAATAATGCTACTCGTTTCTTTTCGGGATATATAATAGACAGTAACACGCTAGTCTCTTCTGTGTCTTTGCCGTTGTGTGTTTTTTTTTGTCGTTTTTTTCTTTTTTTTTTGGTACAACACTGCCCATCTGGGAAGACGGAGACTCCAGAAACAGCTCAAACTTACGTCAGACGCCTGAGGGCCCCCCCCCGCTCCGCGGCTTTGCAGGAACCGCCGTCTAACCGAGCTGCCTCGGAGATGCTGGAGGCGGAGGAGGTGCGTCACCGTTTCAGAATGCCACACGTATAAAGACAAAAGCATCATAAGAGGTCGGACTGCACACGAGTATTCCAAAGAACAAAAAAAAAAAAAAAGTGACAAGAAAAATAATATTTAACATTATGTTTAACAAAGCGGTCCACCTACAAGCTTTCATGGTCTCTTTTTAAGATAAGGCTTCCTATATCAATTAAAAGATTGTGTGCATGGTTGGATATATTCAGTTAACCATTTTGTTTCATTCGCAGTCTGTTGGAGCAAGGGATTCCTGTCTTGTCTCTCTGGGTCATTTGTTCGCTCACTCTCCACCTCTCGTCATCTCCTGCAGGGCATCAGGAAACGGGGGGGGGACAACCGTACCCGCGCCGGCCTCTCCGCACGGCCCCGCCCAGCGCGGCGCTCCGGAGCCGAGGTCCCGCGTGCACGTCCGACCCAGAATCCCAAACACAGCCAGCTGGAGGGAGAACCGAGCCCGAATCAAAACTGGACAGAAATGACTACACAGAGGAACAGGAAACCCAAACACACTCCGCCTCCGATGGCCTAGCCTCCCTGCTGCCTGTGGAGGCACCGGGCCGGGCAAAGGGAGGGATGGACGTTTAAAATACAGCGAGCATCAACTCTGGTCCCAGCGCTCCGTTACCCGCTCTCGGCTGCTCATCTGCTCATGTATGGAGACTGTTTTGGGACCCCGGCGTAGCTGTGATGGGAAGGGCCCGTGTACATCATGTTGCTATGGTGGTTGGGCTGCATAGGCTGCTGGGAGTAGCCCTGTCCTCCCATCATGCCCATCTGCATCTGCATGGGGTACTGAGCGGGCTGGTTCATGTAGGGGGGGTTGCTGTGATAGCCGCTGTTCATCATACTCTGAGGCATTCTGTAACCGGCCGACATGGCGTTCAGAGGAGTCATGTTCATGGAGTTGTAAGCTGCCGGCGTGGGCATGAGGTTGGGCATCATGCCGCGTTGCACCGCCAATGTCCGGGGGGTGCCCTGCATGGCCACGGCCCCCGAGCTGCGGCCGTAGAGCTGCTGCTGGTGCGGGGCCGGCGCCAGCTGCTGGGTGGCTTTGGAGCGGATGGAGATGTGGCCTTTGACCGTCGCCATCTGGCCCTGCAGCCGGTGTGATTGCGGAGGCCCGAGGCTGATGTTGGCGGCTGGCATGTTGCACTGGAGCTGCAGCGAGCCCAGATTCATGGAGCCGGAACTAAGGTTCGCAGGTGAGGTCATGGCGGGCTGGCCCTGAGGAAGAGTGTGCGGTGAGGGGGCCAGCCCTGGGTTGGAGAGAGAAACGCTGGTGGCATACGACGTGACGGAGGCAGAGTGCGAGTAGGGCATGGCGTGGGGGTCCATGATGGTGTTGGTGAGCTGCTGGAGCTTTGCCAGGCTGAACGTGGCCGTGGACTGTGGGTAGCTCCCTGTGCCAAAGTCCTGGCCCATCCGCTCGTAGAGGGCCCGGCCGCCTCCTCCTCCTCCGCTCTCTGGGATCTCCATGATCATGGGCGTGGAGGCAAAGCCGTTGCCCATGCTGCACTGGGACAAAGCCTGCTGCTGCGGAGGCGGCGGGGCTGAAGGCTGGGGCTGGGGGTTGGAGGTCTGCTGCTGCTGAGGAACCTTTTTTTGGGACTGAGGCTGCTGCTGGTTGGTGCTGGGAGGCCGCTCGATCACGCCGCAGCTCTGAGGGGACTTGATGCCGCAGCTGGGGGTGTTGGAAGGCGGTGGGGGAGGTGGGGGCTGGGGTCCGGCACCGCCCACGTTACCAGCTCCCGGTCCACTGTTGGGTCCCGGTCCAGTTTGCTGAATAAGGCTACAGCTGCCCATCCCCAACTGGGACCCCCCATTTGCTGTGGAGGATGTGAGGCTGGGAGCTTGGACGAAGGAGCAACTGTTGGACTGAGAGGATGAGGAGGAAGGCGTGGCCGAGGTGGAAGAGGAAGATGACGACGATGAAGCTGCCGAGGGTCCTGCCACAATGGCGCCTGACATCGCCCCGCCATTGCCCCCGTTTCCTGTCCCGTTGCCCCCACCGCCCATGGTGGAGTCGTAGCTGCTGGGGTTGTCATAATTCTCCGTTGTGCTTTCGATGCTGCCCAGGTCGCTGAAGCCGCTGTCCACGACCTGCTGCGAGTGGTCCGACACCGACGGCACATCCATCATGGGGGACGTCTCCATGTTCTGCTGGGACGGGGCAGACAGCGAACTGGGATGCTCCGGTGTTATTTGGGTGTACCCGCTCCCCGCGCTCCCCGTGGATGCGGCGGGGCCGGGCGTCCCCCCCCTCTGTCCGGCTGGCGGTGCCTCCACGATGGCCGAGGACAACGCCGGGCTGTTGACTGAGCGAACGGACTGGTTGGGCAGAGGAGGCACTGGGGGGTTGGGGAGAGGGCTGCTGTGTTGCGAAGCCCCACACTCCTCCACTAAAGGCATGCCCTCCTCCTCGTTCTCCCCTGCGTGGCTGTAACTCTGCAAGGTGCGGCAGGCGGCTAAGGTCTCCTCACAGTCTTGGTAGGCCCCGTGGTGCGGCTGCGGCTCGGCCTCCTCCTCCTGGGCTTCCCCCTGCGTCAGCGACTGGACAGCCTGCATCGTCTCCAGGTCCAGCTCGTTGGAGTGCGGGTGTTGGTGATGCGGATGGTGCTGGCCCAGCTCCTCTTTGTATTCGGGGTGCTGGTGGGGGTGCGGGTGTGTGTGCTGGGGCTCCATCAACAGCGTGACGTCTTTGTCGTCCGGATGCAGCGACTCCAGCGGCATGGCCTCGGCAGGAACGGACATGGCCGTGACCGTCTCCACCGCTGCAGCCGCTGCAGCCGACTCCTCCTGCTCCCGGCGCCGCCTCTCCTCCTGCAGCGGGTCGGCGGACGGAGGCGGAGACTTGGCCTCCGGCGCCTCCTTCTCAGCCGCCGCCTCCTCCTCCTCTTCTTCTTCTTCCTCCTCCTCCTGCTTGCTGACGTAGTTTGGCATCACGCCATTGTCTGTGTCTAAAAAAGCCTCGCCAGCTTGGGGCTCTTCTTTGACCGGAGGAGAGTTCGCTTGCGAGGTGGGCTCATCCTCCTCCTCGTCCTCCTCCTCCTCTTCATCGTCCGAGTCTTGTCTTTTTCGAGCCTTGGAGCTGTTGCTCTTGTCTTCTAAATGCCCGTCCCCTTCGTCGTCGGCATCGTGCTCTTCGCTCCGCCGGCTACCGGAACCTGGTGTGACGGCGGCTCGCCGGGTGACACTGCTGCCTCCGCTGCCCATGCTGCCACTTTCCTCCTCCTCCCTGTCTTCGTTGTCATTCTCATCCTCCCCATCTCCCATCTCTGCATCGCGGGGTTGGGAATGAGAGGCGCGCGGCCCCGACGCCGAGGAGGAAGAGGAGGGGGAGAGCAGGGGACGGGACGGCGGACGGCTGGGCTTGTCCTCCACCCACGCGGTTTCGGCGTCCTCTTCGTCGTCGTCTTCATCCTCCTCGTCTGGCTCAGAGGTGGGAGGGGGTTTGGGGGCGGGCTGGGGCGGCTGGTGGGGGGAGCGGTTCTTGGGCGGCCTTCCTCGCCTTTTGGGCACTTTCTGTTCAGTGGGTTTAGGGAAATAGTCATCGTCTTCGTCTGAGTCTTTTGGTTTGGCAGGTTCGCCGACTCGCAGACCCGTGGCGGTGCGGTCCTCCGCCTGCAGCAGCTGAGAATCCTTGTCCAGCCGCTGTTGTCTTTCCTTCTCCTGCTTCTCGGCCTCCTCCCGTTGAAGGTACCAACTCCGGGGTTTGCGGCCAGGCTTCATTTTGATCTTGGGGGCACGCAAATCCCCACTCTGAACCTGGCCGTCTCCTTGGTTGGGCCCACTGCCAGGGGGCTTTCCTGGTCCGTGTTTTGTCCAGTTCTGCGGTTTGCGGCTCTTTCCTTTCGGCCAGCCCTTCTTCTTCTTGACGGGGACATCAGAGTTGACCATCGGGATGTCTGATGGCCTTGCCGCCAGAGCAGATACAGGCTTCAGCACCGGAGTTAGTTCTGGGGAGGCAGGAAGAATTAATCGAGTTAAACATATGCCAGTGTACGCAGAGTCAATCATACTGAACTCCCCATGACCTTCAGGAAAACCCAGCCTGCTTACCATCTTCCTCTGAATCAGAGAGGTTGGAGTGGCGGGGTCTCTTGGACAGCGGCTCAGACAATCTTAGAGCTGATCTTGCTGGCGGGTAGCGGCGTAGTGGGTGGCCCAGGGAAGTTTCCTCTACAAGTCTGGGCATAGGCCTCTCAGAGTCAGAGTCCACAAAGGGCTCATCCAAGACCTCTGTGGTCTCAGAGATGGTCTCCGTCACCACGCTGCTTTGGGGGTGACTGCTCCGACGAAAACGAGGCCTCTTTAGGGGCTTCTAGGAAGATACAGTGTAAATTATTTAGACACGCCTCAAGTGGGAACAGCAGTTTGTAGCATGTTGAAACTAGAGATGCACCAATCCAGGCCTTTTGAATTTAACCTGCCAATGCAGATTTGGGTCAACTCAAATGTTTCTTTAGGATCTAAAATAAAAAGCCATGCGAACGGGATTCAAGCTGTTTTTCTTCTATCCATCCTGCTAGAAAGTAACCAATTATATTAAGCAGCAGATCCAACTCTGTGCCACACGTGAAATAGAGCAGTCTGTGTAAGACAGTGTTTCACTAATATTCTATACAAAGGTAAATAATGATTAGGTAGTTGACATTTTAGGAAGATTTCACACCAAAACAGTCCAGGGGACTGAGGAAAGGCAAAGAATATCAGACTTTCATCTAGTTTTTGCTGAACGTTTAAAAATCACTAGAACTAAATAGCTTCGTAGCTTCTTGTTGGGGGCGCCTTGTACGGCAACTTGTACGGCAACTTGTCGTAGATGTAGACCGACTCCTCCAGGACATGACGCGCAGAAATAAAACTGGACTCCCTTTCACTTCAATAGAAGTCCAGCTGCCTTCTACTTAAGCATTTTGGATGCAGGATATCTGAAATGTAAATTTTTTTATTTGAAGAATTGATTTATGCCTCAAAAACCCTCCCAGGCTATCAAATGTTAAAGCATATTGGCTTGTTTGCAAAGGACGGGGTGCTGTGTTCACGCAGACGCTAACTGAGGGTTTAAATGTTTTGATGCTACATCATGTGCGTAGGGGACGTTGCTCCCTGCCTTTCTACTGTCCCACGTTTTCAGACAGACAAGAGGTCGACGAGTCGTCACACCAGCCTAAATGAAGCTGACTAAGCGGAGAAATTAACTCTGGTTCCTTTAAATCAGATCAACTGTGTGAAACCAGCCCGAAATGTCTTTAATATTAGCATAATATTAATCACTGTGGTTAACGAGCGTAGCAGTATTAATACCACTTAATAACCCTCAAAAGGTTAAATCTTTCCTATAAGATGCCAACATTTCCAGACGAAGCATCCTTCATTACAGACTGAGGCTGAAAGCTCCAAATGACCAGTCAGCCCTACTGTCCCCTAATGAACGCCTTGCTCTGTCTCTGAATGACTGAATGAACCACAGAGATGTCAGAAGAAGCTATTCAAAACAAACTTGGATTTTCTTTTCTGTGTCCGTTTCTGCTCTGATTTCATCTTCCACGCCTCACTGATACTGAAAATAGCTGCGCATTCTTCCCCCAGTAGCAGCATCCACAGTGAGGAGTGGTAATGTCTGTGTGACCTGGTAGTGCTTAGGCACGGTGTGCTCACTGATCCAGGTTAAAGGCAGACTTCTTGGTGCATCTCTAATTACAAACGTCTTTAGTCAGTTCCTTACCTTGCATTTGAGCCCTATTGGTGGTTTGGTGAGGACGGGTGGGGAGCATGCCCTCTCCTCATCTTCATCGTCCTCCTCATCGTCGTCGTCGTCACTACTTTCACTGAAACAGCTTTTGTTGACGGACGGCGCGTCGTTTAACCTCGACAGGACACACTGCGTCAGCCCCTCTCCAGGCCCATCAGGAAGTCTAGGCTTGGGGCCTCTCTTCTTTCTGGGTGGTCGCCCTCTTCGTGTTGTGGAGGTTATCGATGGGTGCCTGGCCAAGTCCTGTGAAAGAAAAGCCAAGGAGTCTCCTTGTCTATCCATTGAGAAAAGGGACGGTGGGCTGGTGGAAGAGGCTGCTGTCCTCCCTTCTAGCGTCTCCTCATCCTCGTCTTCCACGGGGCAGATCTTGGGGGGCCGACCGACACGTGTGCTGTTTTTGATCTTGCCCCAGGGGCAGTTTTTGGGCGGACGCCCCCGTGGCCGACGCTCACCGTTCGCTGGCAGGGGAGGATGCGCTAGGTCTGGGACAGATGGCGGACCGTGGAGAGAAGAGGACGTGGGAGAGCTGTGGCTGATGGGAAACCCCAGGAAGCCCTTCGCCTCTTCGTCCTCTGCATTCTGCTGCAGGTGCCACGATGCTGTGTGAACCTTGTGGCTTGGCTTGATCTGTTTAAATAATGCAAAACAGGAGATCAACCCAAAAGCCCGGACGGCGTGGCAGAAAACACAACTCTACACTTCATCATGTCTACCTTGTGAATGTCGTCTTCTGGTTCCTCCTCCTCCTCGTCTTCCTCCTCCTCTCCGTCCGTTTCAGAGACGACCGTGTTTGTAACGATGACTGGGGTCCAGCGGAGACACTCGGGGTCAACTTCCAGCTGCCGTGGCCGAGCTTTGAGACGAGCCATGTGGTTAGACACCACCTTCTCCCGCCGCACCAACACAAGCCTGCAAGTAAAGATTAAAAAGAGCGTTACTCACATTCAACCTTTCCATCAACTTCTTTTAGGTCGAGCGCTGCCTGGACACCTGTTCTCCTCCTCTAGCTTTACTTCTAAGATAAAAATTACGTCTCCTTAAAAAAAAAAAACACTGATCACAATATACAGCAACTTAGAAATCTGAGAGGAGGCTCAAACCACTTGACTTTCCCATTTGAGTTGTTTTGGGTCTAAAGAAACGAGTCGCCTGACTACGACCTCTGACCTGTCTCCTCGCTGCTCCAGCATGTTGAGGCTGTGCAGGGTGGTGGTGATGTCCTGGGGGCAGATCCCCGTCTTTTTGCTGAGCTGTCGTATGGTGATCTGTCGGTCGCGGACCTCGTGGAGACACTCCAGTACCACGCTACGCCAGTACGCCATATAAGACAGCCGGCCGAGGTCTGATAGAGGCTTTTCTGGGGAGCCTGGTTGTCCTTCCCTCTTTGACAGTAGGTAGCCTTGAAAGAAAAGAAGAAACACCTCATGAGTCAAATAATGAAGGGTTGTGTTATAACAAGATATGTAACATTACTAAGTGTCAGTGCTGCATTTTTGTAAAGATTGGTGTCCTTACTGAAGTCAATGAGGAAGCGTCCATAGCCCTTTCGCTGGTATTGTGGAAGAATCATGATGCATGATACGTTGTATTTCTGTTGACAATGCTTCTCCTGGAGAAGAAGAGAATACAAATGAGTTGAGTGGCAGTACGTCAGGGTGTTGATTATGGTTTATTGTTGTTCTTGCAGAGGTAGGAAGTTAACGAAGGCTCCTTCATTAGGACCGCCACAGATTGATGACTGCAAGATTCTAGGGGGGGGGGGGGGGGGGGGACTACAGTCCTGCTGTAATCTGGTTTGATCTTTAAACCACAAACTTCTTCACATTTTGCCATGTTCCAAAAACACACTTCAGTGCGTTTTAAATGGGACGGATCAACACAAAATGGTGCGTAGTTGTAAAGTTTAGTCAACAATTATCTGAAAAGTGCGGCATGCACGGACTCTGAAACGTGTTAGAGGAGCTTCGTCCTGCTGGAAGGTGAACGTCTGCTCCAGTCTCTACTTCTCTCGCAGCCTCCAACACATTTCTCCCCCACCTATTGCTCTGTATTTACCTCCGTTGATTTTCTCATTCACTTTGATAAGCTTGCCTTTCCCTGCTGAAGAAAGCATCCACCCAGCATGATGCTGCCACCATCATGGTTGGGGTGAGTTGCAGCGATCATTTTCCATAACACAATTCTCCACGTAGGTCTAAAGGTTCAGTTCTGCTTTTATCTGACCAGAGAAACTTACATGTTTGGTGGGTGTCCTGATAGGCTTGTGTCAAACTGCAAATGGGTCTTATGGCTTTTTTTCCAACAGTGGCCACTCTTCCATTGAGGCCAGCTTTGTGAAAAGTACAGCCCCCAGTTCTGTCACCTGAGCTATGAATCTCTGCAGCTCCTCCTGAGTTACCAAGACCCCCCCCCCCCCCCCCCCCCCGTTGCTTCTCTGATTAACGCTCTCTTTGCCCGGCCTGTTGGGTCTGCAGTTGCGTCCTACCTCTTCTATTTTCAGAAGATGGATTGAAGAGCGCTGAATTAAAGCTTGGAATACTGTTTTATAACTAAGCTCTACTTTAACCATCTATATTAACTTTTAGAATAAATTACACAAAGCAAGGCTCTGTTTACCTATTTGGTGAATTCTGAAGGCAATGGCTTGATGCAAATTTTAATTAGGGGTATCAGATTAAATAGAGCTGTGTAGAAAGGCATTACTGACTTAATATTTTCACCTGTAGAAGAAATTGCTTTACAGTTATGCACTACTTTGAGTTGGACTATGAACTAAAATCCCAACAAAAGGCGCTGATGTTTGTGGCTGTAAGAAAAAGTGAAAAGGTTCAAGTGTAAACAGCTCATCCAGTGGCACCACTGTATGAGCTTGTTTGTTCAGCGGTTTTAACGGCGTGCATTTATTTATCTAGATTCTGACTGAGACGCCCTGCGTACCTTGGAGAAGTAGCCGACAAGATGGCAACCTTTGCTGTCGTTCTGTGTGAGGACGTAGAAGAGGAAGGGCTCTACGTCATAGTAAAGGGTCTTGTGGTCCAGGAACAGCTTGGCCAACAGACACAGGTTCTGACAGTAGATTGTGCTCACGTTTCCATCAACCTGTAGCATGATGAGAGGGAAAACAGCAACCATGACACGGTTTGTCCAGTCGTTGAAACGGTAAGGTCATCTCCTCTTTAAACTGCACCTAACCAGAGTGAATGTCAGTGGTGGAGCCTTAAAATTAGCCTATTATCTTTGCCGTCTCTCCAAAGACCAGAGTATTTAACCAAGGAGCAATTATCAGGTGTTAAAAATACACAGATGTAATGTAATAAAGCAATGCCCATATTTGAATATGTGTTTAAGTTGTATGGTTAGAGGCACAGCAGAGCTCTGTCGGACACAGGCCAGGCCAGTGCATCTCTTGCTGGCCTGGCGTATATTCATGGAATGGCGCCCAGTCACGTTCTCCGAACACCGTCTCACCTCAAACACAGAAACCTCGTCCTTCCTGTAGATCTCATTGGCCGGAGGGTGGAACCAGCTGCACTTCTTCATGTGCTGGTAGAGGATGCTGCGGCTCTTCATGTAGCGCAGGCAGAACTCACACAGGTATAGTTTGGGGAGTCTGGAAAGGTGAAGATAGATGGGAAGTTAGCGTTAAGTTGACTCCCAGAACAAAGATAGAAAGGTGACGGTTCGCTGCACCCGACAACTTATGGCACGCTAGAAACAAAACTCCCTTCCTGCGCCTGGCTGGCTACAGGCCTAAGAAAGAGGAGCTGTAAACTGAGCTCTCCTAAAGTCGAAGGTAACCGCTACACCTAGGAGCGCCACTGTTTTATGTTGTGTTAGCTTACCTGCTGTACTCCTGCGGGTACGGAGACGAATACCAAGTCTGGATTTCAAACTTGCCAAATTCGATGACTGACGGACAGCGCATCTGTGGATCCGGTGGACCCGTCACTCCCACTTTCTGTTTGGGTAAACGGCAAAGAGCGAAATGGGAGCGTTTGAAGGGCAACTCAGGCTTTGTTACGGTCACAGTTAGCCGATCAGAACCTGAATCAGCCATCATCCCAGAGTTGGTGCATTCAAACGAGGAATCTGACTTTTGACGCTCAATGAAAGACATTTGAAACACATGTACACAAAAAAGGAAAAATAATATTTTTGTTGTAGTTATGTACTGTATACATACAGGTCTATTAAAAAAAGGGAGACATGGTTGAACTGGTGTAAATAACCATGGTAATGCTCACTGGTCTTTCCCACATGCCAATCCAGGGTTTCCCCCAGGAAATGGGGTAATCCTGGCAGCAGGTGTCATGGTGGGTTGTGGATGGTGTGCATGCGAGGAGCCCCCACCCCTACATGCAGCTCGAAGGAGGGGCACAGCGTGAAAATACTGTGCTAACAACAGGCTAGGGTGTTAGCTTATTTACACCGGGGGGGTTTCTCCCAGGCGAGAACTTTAATGTTGCTCTCAAACATTGAGGCAATTCAAATAAACAAAACGCTTAGCCTGGCAGGGGGGGGGGGGGGGGGGGGGGGGGGGGGGGGTCGAGTAGCTTATAATACGCCGGGGGAAACCCTGCAATCATTCTGACGTGCTCACGTAATGCAGTGTGCGTGCACGTTCTTTGATAGTTTCCGCTTGCTGCGTATGCGGACTTCTAGTATTTATGTATCCGTTGGCTCTGGTGTTAGCCGTTCATTGTAGCTCCACTGCTCACACCGTATACTTTGAACACGGCTGAGCGTCGCAGAAAGAAACAAGAAGGAAGAGCGGGTAAGACAGTCTTGCGCATGCGCAGTTATTCAAAAAGGGACATGGGGAAACGTCGGGAAAAATCGCTGACTCTACCTTTAATATGAGATGCTAAGGGCAGCACAACATTGTTAGTGTCAGTCCTTTTAGTCTTTGTTGTAAAATTTCAGTGAAATCCTGTCTAAATGTAGAGCTGTGTAAAACCAGCTGCTCGCTCCATCTGTTAACCATTGTGTGATGCCGCCTTTGATCCCAAAATGAATGATCGATCGCAGAAAAGTTAATTAGGGCCTCTATAGATCTAAGGTTTTTGTAAACCATATATAATTTACTGTTAAGATCAAAGCCAGGACAGTTTCCTGTATCGCAATAATGAAAAGGATAATACAAAAAGGTGGGGACCTTGAAATGAAAGGGAATGAATAAAGCAGGAAAATATGTCTTCCTCACAACAGTCAGCAAGTTACTGTAATTACATGTTTCGCCAATATCATGCTGCCCTGGTTAAGACGGTTATATTTTACATTCACCTAGAAAGCAGGGAAAAAAGCATTTTGTTGTTTTAGCTCTTAGAGTAACCGGAAACTTTGACAATCTGCATGGACAGGTTAACACGATTAGAGACGATAAACCCTCTCCTACAGACATATTCTACTCTTATACTCCTGACGGATGCATGTTGAGACAAGCAGAAACATACGGGCAGCTTGAAGATGTCAGGCTTTGTGTCATCACTACCCTGCAGCTTTAATCCATCAGATCTTTACAGAGCAGTGTGATGAGCCCTACCTGCAGTTTATGAGTCAGGAAGTCTTTTCCATTGCTACTCATCCAGATTAATCACCCTTTTTACAGCGTGATAACTGCTCTGTCAGCGCCAAACACTTCCAACAACAGTGTGGCTATTCCAGTCAGGGTCCAAGTTTTATTAAGGCTGCTACGATGCTGATCCAAACACCCACCGTCTCATGGCGTTATTGTGGCACATAAAGGAGCTAAATTTATGCTCCGTCTCTTTATCCACTGGCTAACCTGTCAGGCCACTGACAGTAAATGTTATAACCCACACTGAGAAGTGGGAGTGGATGTTTTTACACCCACCAGCACTGAGACGAGAAGAAAGCCAAACTCATAACAACAATCCAGCCAAATCAGCTTGCAGCGTAGTTTTAGTTCCTCCTTTGACCTTTTATGCTTTCCTGATCGCCGCTCTGAGATCTGTGTGCTCATCTCCAGGAAGGCATGCGTACCTGAAGCGCCAGCTCCTGGATATGTTTGAACAGCTCGATGTCTTTCTCCGTCAGGTTCTCGTGCCCAGGCAGCTTGTCCTCCTCCTCCCGCCAGTCGCTGCCGTCCTGATTGTCTGCAAGTCGAACGCGGACATGAATGCAAATCCAACGACTCTACTGGTGCAAGACATGCCTCCTCGCCGACATTTCCACAAAGATGACAAAGCACACACGGCTCTTAGCGATAAAACGACTAAAGTGCTTAATGGGCTATGTTATAGATGAGGCAGATGAAAAGCTTGAATTCATTTCCATAACACCGAGGTGGGTGCTGAACTCAATGTTCCCTCCACTCTGTGCGTTTTACATGGTTTAGGTTAATCAAACCTGAGCGGCAGTTTCCCCACTTCAAATTACAAAGTCATTTCCTTTAAGCCATCAGCAATAAGTTCACAAGATTAAAGTAAATTAACTGCAGCCATCTTTTTAAATTGTTGCCTTAAGAGTCTGAATAAGTGACACCGGAGAACGAGAAGAACCAAAAGGCGTTAGCTTATAGCTTGTAACCAAGTATTGTTATCACGTCTCCAATTGTTACAACGGGCTCATCCTCACCTCCCCCGTCGTCGCCTTCTCCTTTTCGACCAGCTTTCTTGCGAATGCGGCACTGCTGCGAGTAGTCCACCACCTCTTGCCGGGCCTTGCGGCCCGCCGGCGACGGGGTGAAGAACTTGGTGAGGGCGTCGATGAGCCCCTTGGTCTTGCTGTTGAAGTGCAGGCTGCTGTTGGACTGCTCGTCATCCCCGCGCATCGAGAACAGGAGCCGGTCGTCCCCGGGGTAACCTTCACAGGAGGAGCTGGAGGAAGAGTTGGCCGAGGTGGAGCGCTTCCTCCGGCCTCGGCCTCCCAGCTTCTTGAAGGGTCGCCCTGGTCTGTGGGGGAAGGGTGCTGACGTTAGCCCAGCTAAAGGATGCCATTCAACCTGCAGCCTCCTTTCACCTTTCAGCCTTAAAGCTCAAGCTTAGTGCCGACTGTTTGACCCGACGACAACTTAACCCAACAAATAATGCAATGGTAGTAGAAATTCTTTGAAAGGTGTACTGAGCAGCACCTGCTTTGCACATTTAGAAACTAAAAACGTTTGCAAAAGAGCTCGAATTGGATCAGTCTGGACGGAGCGTTTCTGAAAATCTAAATTTTCAAGGCGTGACACGGAGTCTCAGCTGGATTCAGGCGTGGCCTTTGACTGGGCCATTCTGACACACGGATATGCCGTGATGCTCAGTCGTCCCTGTGGGTCTCTTGATGTACGTTTAAGGTTTTGGGCTCGCTGGAAGGTGGACCTCCACGACTAAAGCATCTGCAGGCAGGTTTTCTTCCAGGACCGACCTGTTGTCTTTACCAGTCATGTAACCTACAGGATAATCTGGATTTCATTACTAAAAGCCCTGTTACTCTGATTTCTATTTGTATTTTTATCTTGAAAATACTGACCAAATTCCCTTCTGTTGGGCATGTCTGTCACTTAAAATCCCCCCACAACTGAGAGAAGATAGCGGTTTTAGTGTAATTAAACCTGAAAAAGATGTATATGTTTTATTTCCAAGGAACTCCAGACAACATGCTGCAGCCACTCTGTACCTGTTCTTGGGCCGCCCCAGCGGTGTGCTGTATCGCCGTTTGATCTGTGCCGCCTTTTCATGTAAAAGAGTCTTTCCCTTATTCCTGGGTTGGCAGATCTGACAAATCCACATGCCTGAGAAAGAAACAGGAGAAAGCAACGACTGATTGCAGCATGAACTCAGGAGACGGTTTCACCTCTATTAACCTTTCCCATTCTTTTTCCAGTTTAGTTTCATTTCTCTCTTTTCATGCTCCTATGATGGTCAGACGGTGTAGAAATGTTTAGTTCTCAAAAAGCAAAGAGGTAGGTCATTTATGACTCTTGGAAAATAAGGTAAACTGGAAATGACTTTAGAGCTTTCATACTTTTACACTTTACAACAAGAATGTGTAGTTTTTAATAACTGCTCATTTTTCTCAAATGAACCAGAATGATGAAACTGTATTTGAGTTCCCTGTGAACATCAGGCCTAGTTAGGCTTACAGATCCATGCAGTTTGGTTCACCGCTCTAACCTTCACACAACCACTGCAAATGTGACGCCCCAACATGGATTATAGCTGAGTGATGTGGATAAATTCTCTTTCTCTGTTAGCATTGTGAGAAACTAGGACTGGGCCTTTAGCGTCCTGTTTTATTGTTAGAGAAAAATGTCTTATCGTGATAAGAGTTTAAGTTAATCTTAATGATAAATTCCTACTAGTGGTGGTTATAAAACCCCAAAACAGTCAGTATTGTCAGGACTGTTATTTTTGCTGTTTTCTTCAATGTTGGTTTCTTAAGAGCATCATAAATATCAATAAAATAAACACGAATTAAATGCAGTTACTTTGTGCAGTTTGGTTACAAAACAAAAAAACACACTTTTTTATGTAACTAGAGTCCTGATGAAATATATTTTAAATTCTGTCTTAATATGTCATACGTTACACTATTAAATGTTTTTAAGTGCAGTATTTGTGTTTTTGGGCAAATGGATATGCAGTCAAAAACAACAACGTTGGCTAAAAAGCTGCAAGAAGCTGTAAATAATCTTAATCTTCATTTTTATTGCTATCACAATAGTACCACAACATAGTGATAACATTTTAACTCCATATGAGAAACAATAGCTAATGTTGCTCTAGCAGTCGGATGAAGCCATGGTCCTTTACTATAGATGCACTGACCAGTCGGTCAGACATCTAAATGGGCCAATTTTCTCTTGATCGGCTCTAATCGGTCAATCAGTTGATAAAAAAAATAATAAAAACAACTCCCTCTTTATCAGCTATCCCAAACTATGAATTCCCATCACTTCGGGTGTAAAAATGCATCAACCAACAGGATGAATTTTGTTCAACTTTCTTTTGCATTGAACTAAGATCAAACAACGGTGATTGAGGAGAATTGTAGAATTTTGTCATTTCCTGCTGAAGTCAAAGCTAGCCTCGAGAGTCTGCAGCACTTTTTCCCCCTCATATGTATCCATACAGAGAAAAAAAAAGCAGAATAAGGAGGTGAGACCTCGAGGAGAAACTGGAAAAGGGTAGAGGCCA
The DNA here is from genome assembly GCA_037039145.1 of Fundulus diaphanus. Classification (NCBI taxonomy): domain Eukaryota; kingdom Metazoa; phylum Chordata; class Actinopteri; order Cyprinodontiformes; family Fundulidae; genus Fundulus; species Fundulus diaphanus. The sequence continues at coordinate 44,461,072 of CM073127.1, read as the reverse complement.
GGAAAATCCCGATCGCCGCATCTCTATTATTTACCTTTTGGCATCCGTGTGAGTGGAGGATCACAGCACTCCATGTGGAAGCCCCGGTCACAAGAATCACAGAACAACATGTTATCCTGCAGAGACAAATATGAACACCTCAGATATGCTTTACACTGTTACTTTTACTATTAAACCTATGCTCAAAGTTGGTTTGGCTCAGCCTCTAGGATCAGTGTCCTACACAAACGGCACCTGATCACAGAAGAAACATCTTAGTATTCATGAAGAGGGCCGCTTTTATAATAAATAGTTCTTCTGTCCTGATATTTAGCCTCTTTTCATGGATCTTTGTGAAAAGTCATGAATTCAGTCACATCTAGGACATCCACATAAATGATCTTATCAAACGTCGCCTTGCTTGACACGACCAGAGAGAAATTATGCAGCGGCAGACAAAAATAGCCTGAAACCACAGACATGTCTATCAGCGACACTATCTGACGCTGAAGTGAAGATGACTGAGGGATGCTATCTCGCTGCCAGTCCGCCATGTTGGTTCCTCCACTCACCGCATTCTTTCCTTGATCCTGACAGCTGCTGCACGTCTTGCACTCGATGCACTGCCACCACAGAGCTTTGACTCGTGCCGTGAGCTCCGGGGAAAACTTGAGACAGGACGGGTGGCCTGCAGGAAGACGCGGACACAGACAGAAACAACTGCATCAACGCCGCGCGCTGATTTCAGGCTGCTGTGCCTCACAGCGGACACACAGGCATGATCGTAAAAAGATGGGAGGCGGAAACATGAAAGCTAACTCGGCTGCAAAGCCAGCGTTTAGACAGAAACGACAACCTGGCAGAGCGGCGCTGTTACGCGGCCCTGGGAGAAACACAAGAGGGCCTCGTCTGGGGCAGGAACCAGCCGAGGGAAGTGGAAGAGCCCCATCGCTACTCTGCCTTCAGTAGGAATGTCGAAGCACAAACTACCTCCATGTGAAATAAAAAGGTTAGCTCCGGAAACGATCATTGCCCTTTTTGATCACACAGAGACTATAAACGGTAAAACAAGAAAGAGCTGCTTCAGATAAACATGCACTCGGCTGAAGCAGGAGCTAAAGGAACAATGGCTTAAAAAAATAGCTCTACAGGAAACTCTTATTCCTGCTCGGGGGAAACAGCGACCGACTAGAAAACAGAAGCACTTGGAAAGCTAGCTGAAGTGTTACGTTGATGCCTTTGGCTCGTAGAAGGAAAACAATGAAGGAGATTACTGACACATTGATCACCCACTAAAGAAATTATTTAAACATTTAATTCAACATTTATATATTTCATGGTACATTCAATGATGTATTTATATATCTAATTTTGGCTTGCTTAGAAAATGATGGACAAAGCGTAAATTCAAGCCCTTGTAGGCATCTGATTGGTCAACCATAATTAGAGGCTGAACTCAGACTCTTAGTGAAGTCAGCAGAGATGGGAGCAGTAAAACTTCACCATGTGTTATACTTTTAAATCAGGATCTGCAGTTGTGAATACATTTCGTTTAACATTTTAAACCAAAACGTCAGAGTTTTATCTTCATGCATAAGAATTTAGGTGTGTAAAAAGGTTTAGTTTTTTTTCTTAATTACACAAGCTACATTATTTTTGTTAAGGCCTGTTTACAGATACAAGCAAAAATCTACATGTAAAACTGGTGAGGGGCCTTTTCTTCCTGTCAGCTGACTGGTCCTGGAAGAGTGGTGCGTGTCAAAGATGGAGGACGGCGCTCTGGTTGAAAACTTGATTTCCAAATCAATATATAATTGGAGAATGATTTTGTATCTTTAACATGCACAACTCCTCCAGCACGTGCAGCTCAGCAGAACACAAAGCACAAATTTAACCATCCAATCAGAAAACGGACAGGCCCGGCAGCCAGACCCGTCCGTTTTCTGATTGGATGGTTAAATTTGTGCTTTGTGACATGACATTGACCAATCAGCTGAGAGGAAGACTATTCCGGTCAAAAGTTGTAATTTCAAGATGAAACTCTGCCACGTAGATCCTGCTTTATACCTGTAAACAGACCTTAAAGAAATGGTAGCCTGTATAAAAAATGTGGAGCCTGGGTCATTTTCTACAAATACAAGTCTTTTTTTACACATTCCTATCAATGGATGCACAAAGATAAAATTCTCAGACATTTTTGTTTACGACGTGGAAAAATGTACTCACAACTCACACCTTAGGCAAACTCTATACGACTGGAATCTGCACCTATAGAGAACAGCTAAACTGTTAAAGATATAGAGACATGGAAAGATTTGTCTGCTCCCCTGGCACAGATGTGTAAACCGCCTTAAAATCAAGCATGCAACAGAGTCACCTCACACTAAAAACATAGAAAAATCAAACCTTTTTTAATCAATTTATTCAGTGGAGGAATAATTCTAATCGTTTTTAACTAAATCACTAGAGGAACAACGACTGCTGTCATTGCTGTGCCCAGCCTCAGTCGTCTCCTTTACCGCCTAACAACCTGAAGCATCCAGAGAGAGCGAGCTCATCCGCAGCCCTGGTCCTCTCTGATGCTCCCTCCTCTTCAGCTCAGCTCACAGGTTCCCTGGAGGACTTAGGTCTAAGGACCAGGATGCATATAACAGAAGACTGGTTTTGTCTCTGGTCAACCTTATCCGACCTGACTCGGCCATGTTTTGAACCATTATTCTGTTGGATGACGAGCCGTTTCCAGTGAACTGGCAGGTTTGCGGTTCAAATCCCCTGGTTTCCTGGTGGTGCCGAGCACTTTCACAAGGCTTCCCAGGCCTCTGGAGGAGACGCCGTCCAACAGCATCCCAGATTATTTATACTCCAGCATCATGAACCAAATTACACAACTAGCTCCAAGGGGTTTTGAAAGGTTGCTTTTATTTGAATAAAATATTTGAAAACTTTTCGTTACATGACTCCACCAACTCTGAGGAGTGTAGCTTTGATCGGAGGGCCTGATCACCACTTACCGCTGTTGCCGCAGTCTGCGCAGGAGATGAGCTCCTCTGGCTTCTTGTCGCGGTTCTGCTCCTTGGTCCCCAGACAGAAGCTGCAGATGGGGATGGGCTCGGCAACGGGCTGGTGGAGGGACACAAGGGAGACACTTGAGACCGTGTTGTCAAATTAACAGCTCTGCTTCACGGATGAAAACAACGGCGGGGCCCTGTGTCCTGCCGCGGTCAATGTAGCCGCGCGTGTCAGCGGGCCCGAAGGGACCGTGACACCGCAGAGCGTGTGTGTGCGTTCCAGCAGCTAGGTCAGGGCAACGAGGAGCGTGAGAAATCCACGGCTAGGGCTTTGTTTTATGCCGGAGTGACGTTGCTCGTTGGATGAGGAAACCCTAAATGTACGACAGAAAGAAAAAGTGAGGCACGGCTTGTTAAAGACGCGTGTCCAATGATGGCGGAAGGCAGCGCAGGTCTACCTTCAGCTCAGAATACAGTCCAGTCGGCGGAGCAGTAATAAGGCTGCTTAGTTTCCAATCTATACTAGTGATGGGAAAAGGCTTTTATTTAGAGTTTCAGGCTAACTGGTTGGTACACTTAGCTGACAAAACGATGTTCATGTATGCTCCTGTAAGAAAACCAAAACCTGTTACAGACGACTTCCTGTCCTTCAATTTCCGTCCTGCTTTTACGTCTCTCGCTTATATCTATTATGCTTGTCACGTAGGTTTGTTTCAATGGCTATTTCAATGTTACATCATCCCATTAAAAACTAAAAGAATCGTTTGTACAGTTTAGGTGAAATTATTTATTAGCAAACAGGTAGCAGGCAGCAGCTAGCCAGTTGATCTCTGTGTTTAGGGCACCGGGAAACTGTCTGCTGACTGGGATCGGCTGACGTGCGGCTCCACTGCCGCCGAACAGTGAGCGGCTGCTCACAAACGCGCCGATGTGGCATTATTTTCCCGTCGGTCAAAGCGCCACACGCAGCAAGGCTAGTTCAGCCCAGGTTACTGGGTGAAACAGAAGTTAGCCTTTTTCAGTTTCACCGACTGCCCAGACAGAAAATGCAGAGATGGGACCAGCTGGTTAAGAGAAGTTTGCGGAAACATGTCCGCGGTTCATTCAAGCAGAGAGACAGTGAAAGAGAGAAAGAGAGTGAGACTCTGAGCAGATAACGGGAAGGCTAAACGGAGTGAAGCTGCCCAGTTTGATCCAGAGACGGCTGTGTTAGTTCTGCTCGCCACACTAAATGCAAATAAACACATCCTGTCTCACAGCTAACTGCTCTCCAACACGAGGTACGGGGAACCTTTCTAGATATAAAGAACCCAAATTGCCTTCCAGTCAATATTAAAACAAGTTAAACACAAGCAGATTTACAAAGAGGCTTTTAAAAGGAATACATGGAGGCTGCTGAGTTCAACGCCCAAGGAACTGAGCTGCAGGGTGTAGGAGCCCCTAAAGAAAAGACTGTCGGCTTTGGTTTCCGGCTTCGTAAGGGGAACCACTAGCAGGCCCCGATCACTGGACCTCAGGGACCAGCTGGGGGCCACACAGGTGCCTGTCCATAAAGAGCTCCCCGAGTCCGAACAAGGATGCTGATATACACCGGGAGCCAATGTAGGGGTCAGAGTTAGGAGGGCCGTGTCTGGTCTAGGGAGCTTTGGCGTAGATGCGTGGGAAGAGCTACGAGAATCCAGACAAGACCAAACAAAAGCAACAATTATCACTTCCAGTTCAGGACGACATGCAACGTCGTTAACTTTGGTAACATTTCTCAAGTGATAAAAGCCGACATGATGATATCCAAAGAGTCCCAGATTATCCCAAGGTTTCTAACACAGGACGTTGCTAAAGCGCCGAGAGGCCCAAGGATCTCCTCCATCTATAACACTTTTATTCCTGGTGCAAAGTCTCTCAGTTGAGCTTTACAAACCCTGGAGATCAGCCACGACATTTTGATTCCTGCCCCTCTTCACTAAAAGTGACCTGACCGGCCTGAATGTCAGCTGATTGCTAAACCCCTTCTCAAACTAAAGCAAGCGGCAGCATAAAACCCCGCAATGCAATACAATTATTTGCTGTTTTTCGCAAACTGCAAATAAAGATGCGTATTGTACAAATACAAAGACTCTTTATGTGCAGAAAGTGTCATGGGGGTAAAAAGAGAAGAAACTACCACAAAAGCTTCATTTAAACCCTAGCAGGAAATATTAATAAGAAAAAAAAAGAGAATAAAATCCGGCCCAGCGTGTCCTCAGAGAGCGAGCATCTGTGTGCGAGAAGCAACAACGGCGGCGTCTTGGAAAAGCAACACAGCGCGCTTAAAAAAAAAAGCCGTCCAGGACCAGCTGGTTTTTCTAAAGCTCGGCTTTGTAGCGGAGCGGCGGCGGGAAAGGCACGGCTGAAAACGAGCTGCAGGACGTCTGGGCCGGCGCTTGCTAACGGCCACGCGGGCAAAAAAACTTAACACAGAGGGAAGGAAGCGTCTTCCGCAATCCGGCGACACTGAAGTCGAGCTTTTGATCGGCTCACTTTTATGTCGGTCCGATTCCCACGGCTCGAGTGCAAACATCTCACGCTGGAGGGAGCGCGTTCTTCCCAACACAAGCGAGACGATTCAGACGATCACAAACAAATAAAACAGCAGCTGCCAACTCCCAGAAAGCCTGCAGATTGGCACATTTTTTGAAAACTGGCCAATTTACGTCAAAATCTTGAATAAATATCCACAGAAATGTGTTTTTAGGTAGGCTTTGTGTGCTTGGAGTGGTTTATTAGCACAGACCTTTCAGAAAACATGTTTAAGTTACTTAACATAAAGCCTCTGTTGCATAAAACTCCACAGATTTTGCACATAAGCCATTTACCGTCTTCTATGCAGTGCAGTAGATTTGACTGAAACTGTGCCAAATAGCTGCTGAAGCCTCTACACTGAGACGCTTGTGAAAGCCAGACAGCCAGGCCTGCTGGTCTCAGACAGTTTCAGTTGTCATCTGCACAGGAAGCAGCGACTGTGTTTTTACATAAAGAGAAAGTTGGTGTTGATATCAGCTAGGTACATGTCATCGTGGGCTAGCTGTCAACAACCTGCGGTCAACCAGCGCCTGGGCTCGCCTCCCAGCGTTCTCAGTCCAACACGCTGGTCTGGGAAAGCATCAGAAAGTGACTCGTGCGGACGTCGTGGCAGTCCGCCACGCTGAAAGCGCCGCCTGTAGTGCGTTTTGTAGAGATTTTAGGTGACGGAGAGAAACCGTATTGCTAACTGAGAGGCGGGAAGGAAAATTCTGCGTGGTTTCCTTTTGCGTTGAGTCGTCTCAGAACGGCACATTTAGTCTTGCCAGATTCTCAGCTGGATTCAGTTCCAGACTTTGACTAGGCCATGCCAACTCACATGCTTTGATCTAAATCCTTTCATTTTAACTCTGGCTGGACGTTTAGGGTCATTGTCCTACCCTGGATTTGGCTCCATCCATCTCCCCAGACTAGGCTCAACACTTTCCTTTTTGATGACGCTTATAGTTAGAGTAGCTTATGTTATCCTGAGCTATCTCTGTAGTTATGCTACTATAGGCTGCTGGAGGACATCAGGGTCTATTTTTCTCACTCTGCTGAGTTCTCCTACTGTTCTCCAATTTTACATTTATTGTCATTTCAACTTTATGTTCTCTGTCTTCATTCTCTTCATAGTAGGTACACCTGGTCTTGGTGAAGCCATTACTCTGACATTCCTGGATCAATGTGTGCTTCTGAGCTTTCTGTGTCTCTGCTCTGTCTTCTCTAACCCCCAGTCGGTTGAGGCAGATGAGCGTTCACACTGGTTCTGGTTCTGCTGGAGGTTTTCCTCCCTGTTAAAGGGGAGTTTTTCTCTCCACTGTCGCTTCATGCTTGCTCAGTATGAGGGATTGCTGCAAAGCCATGGACAATGCAGACGACTGTCCCTGTGGCTCTACGCTCTTTCAGGAGGAGTGAATGCTGCTTGTCAAGACCTGATGCAACCTGCTGGGTTTCCTTAGAGAGGAAACCTTTTGACCAACCTGTATGATTTGATTGAATTTGACTTTGGAAAGTGCCTTGAGATGACGTGTATCATGAATTGGCGCTATTGAAATAAAATAAAATTGATTTTACTCTGATCAGCTTCTCCCCCCAGCCTCAACAAACCCCACCTCTGCATCAAAGCAACATTTACCATGTTTTCTGTGTCGTCCAACATAACTTGCAAACAAGGCTTCTGATGAAGTTCAACATCGGCTTTCTTTCCCTTTTTTCCGAGTGTGTGAGCTGAATCTCTGTAGCTCCTCCAGAGGAACGATGGCCTCTTGACTACGTCTCTGACTCATCATCCCCTTGTCCAATCCGGCCGTGTTTGGTATGTTTCCAGCTGTGCTTGGCCCATTGTTTTTACCCGACTCATCCACAACTATCCCTAACCACCCCGTCTGCTCCACGGTTACTGTTCTTGATGCTTTCTTTTCCTTATACCAGTTTACTACAAATTCTTCTTCTTTTGTGGCAGTCTATCACATAACATTGTGTGAATTTTATGGCTATAAAACAAGAAAAAACAAAAGGCTTGGGTTCTAAATGTACCTTAGGACTGCATAATATATCACAAATCTGAGCATTAACAGGTTTCAGAAGCCACAGGAGGTAAGGTCAAGTCATTTAGAAACTACAAGTTGATCGATTGCCAAAACAACAGAATCCGGCCAAAAGGAACCTTTTTAATAAAACCCTGTTGTTGGGATAGAAATACTGAGAATGTTTTCTTCCAGTAGCGGGAAAGACTCATTATCAGGGGTCAATGTTTGCTCTTAACCCAAAGCACAAAGACATTAACATTTATCTCTGTGTTTAGTTATCACAACGGTCACCAATCTTCTTGCATATTTTCAATATCGCTCAGCCACAACGTGCGTCCACTTCTTTGTTTCCAGGGGACAGATATAGCTGAAATATAAGAGGCTGAACAGGAAGAGGGGATTTTAATAGAAGCAAAGCTTTCCAGAAAGCACCACAACATCAGAATCTGAAGAGTCAAGCAAACCAAGGTCGTAGTATTATTGTGTGCAACGCATAGTTTCTGTACAAAAAAAAAAAAAAAAAAATACATAAAGGGATTAATAACAGAAACTCATTAAGTCCTCAGGTAGAGTTTGGCCAAACAGAGCAGCAGCAAGGAACCAGGTAGGCACGTTGTTTTGGCGGGGAAGAGACAGGGACAAGAACTTGATTTATTAGGTTCATTTCCTTCCGACTCCCCCCACCCTCCCTTCCCGCTACACCCAATGCAGCACAGCAGCACCTGAGAAACAGAGAGGAACATGGTGAAAGGAGCCAGGGGGAGTAAGAGGTAAACACACAGCGGAGGGTAGTGGAGGAGGAAGAGGAAGATGGGCAGGGACCTGCAGGGCTCAGCAGAGAGAGGTGAATAATAATAATAATGGAGATTATTGCACTGTGATCCTGGACTGGGCTCCAATCAGACGGGGAAGGTCTCCATGTGATCTGAACACGTTCTGAAAACAACAATCAATGATCGCCGCAGAACAGAGCTGTGGAGCGACAAAGCAACAATATGTGAAAAGAAATGGAGGAAAGAAACAGGAAGAAAGGAAACGGAGGACGAGAGGAGCGCGGGGGGGGGGGGGGGGGGGACACCGCGAGGACCAAAATAATCTGTTGTGCAAAAAGGGAAAAATATGTCCTCTGTTTGAGGAGGAGAGAAGTCAGCTTGTAAAGATGTGCAACGTCTCTGACAATGCGGGGAGAAAATCTGCATATGACCAACGTTTAACCCCTCCGCTGCTGGGGGGGGGGGGGGGGGGGGACCAGCAGCGCCACCTTCCACGCACACCGGCTACAGCGAGGCTCCGGTTATGGGCCGCTGCTGTAAACGAATCCCCGGCACATAGTAAAAGAACGAAGAGCTAACCCTGCTGTGATGGAGGAACTCCAGAACACATTCCTCCTGAGAGCTGCTCCTCCTCGGCCCTTTTCTGCCAGGGCCGCCGTAACACAGACATTTCTCCCAGTGGCTGGTTTCTGCGCCTCGGCCGACATTTCACTGAAACCGTCTGTGTGCGGCAGCCTTAAGATTGGGGGGGGGGGGGGGGTGTTTTACCACGGGATAATCTGTTCTCCGTTTTTGGGAACCGAACCCTTAGTGAAGTCGCAGCTCGCGGTGGCGGTTAGAAACCAGCTGAGTTCTTCAAAACGCCGCCTTAACGGCATTCAAACCTGCCCGGCAGGTAACTGGTTTCTTTCTAAACACGCGCCCACACACAGACGCCAGGAGGAGCCCGGTGTGATCCACCCAGGCTGGCTCCCAGAACAGCACACGCCCCTGTGCATAGGCCTGGCTGTTGTGATAAAGAGACCAAGTCTAACTTTGGTGAAGGATTTCAAAAGGTCTCCCATCACCAGCGCGACGCTGATCCGGTACAAATGAACTGGAGAAGCAAAAGAAAGAGCCGCGACGGGCTTGTTGCTTGAACGTGCGCTCCTGGAAACTTTTTCTCCAGATCACGCCTGCTGTGAGTCACAGAGAATCTGATTAACCTGAAATAAAGTTCGGATCAGCCAACGCCGAGCAGCTACTGGGGATCAGAACCATCTTAATGTCCACATATCAATCAGGAGAAAACTAAATCGTTAATCCCACAGATTTAGGCGTTTACGGCGAGGCGGCAGGGCAGACACCAATGACTGGAGGGAACAGGGGACAGCTGGGACATTACAAAAACTGCCCCTTTCTCCAGACTTGATGGAGACGAGTGAGAGTGGTCCAGGGAGCCGCTGCACCCAAGGGTCTGCAGGGATTTCTGCCGCGTGCTGCTTGTGCTCGACGTGTGACAATAAAGGAGCAGCATCTGGAAAACAGGAGAATCTTCTTCCAAAGAAATCATCCAGGCCTGGTATGGAGCAGAATCTGACCTTTGGACCAGTGTCAGAAGGTCCGTTTGGCACTAAAGCCAACGCTAAAAGTTGCCAAAAGGACGTCGCCCCCCCCCACTGCAGGACACGATGGCGGCGGCATCATAATCCGGGCGCGACTCTTCTTCACATGGAACTAGAGGTTCTGTAGAAGGAAACGGCTCTGGCCCAGAAACCTTCAGGTCTCGGCTGGACAGATTTGATTTTCGACTCTGAGCGAGAAGGACAGCGTGAGAGGATGGGAGACGTCTCTGAGCCCCAGAAAGGTCTGCGAGGTCCCCTGAAGAAGCCGATACATTTAGGGGGAGCTTTGGGACGCCAGAGGGAGAGCCATTATAATCTGATATTATTCTAGTCAGGATGTGGGAGGCTGACAGACTTTACCTGTAATCTCAAGCAAAGGTGCATCAATAAAGTGAAATTTCACAGCCCCTCCACTATACTCTAAGTTTCTGGGGAGAACCCTGCTCTTTACAATATTTTGACAATATATTTATCCTAAACATATATTCAGTATTGTACACTGTTCTCTCCACTGAGCGCACTGGGAAAATAAAATCCTAATTTTCAAATAATTAAATCTTTTTAAAAAAGCCCTAGAATCAAGGTGTTTGCCTTGAAGCAAATATTGAAGACTTTTAGATAAATTGTACATCGTTTTTTTTCTTCCCTTATTGTTAAACCACACAAAAAAATGTCACATTCAGTTTGGGAAACAACCTGAAACGCTTCATGGTAGTCTTGTTTTTTTTTAAATTGATAAAAAACAGACATTTTAACAAAACCAACGTCTGCCCCGCGTCGCCTTTTGCTGCGGCTGAGGATGATGAGCTGGTTTTGAATGTTTTTTGTGTAAATATATGCGGCTACATATTGCATTGTCAGACACGTTGCACATCTCTACAAGCTGACTTCTCTCCTCCTGAACCGGAGGACAGAACAAAGAGACGGATTAAATAGAAAATAAGGAGAAGATGGCAGAGCGGGGACAGGTATGAAAAAGAAAAGGAAAAGGTGTAGCTTCGGTCTCCTCCTAAATCAAGGATCTCATTGACGTCTCAGCTGTCCTCCTTCACACTTTTAAATATTTAAAATCCTAACTTCCTGCAGCGTAAGCAGCCCTGTAAAGGCGTATAAACACTAACTTTAGGAACTTTCAAGCTGCCCCGTCATCCCTCACTTTAACTGTATACTGGAGGTCAGCCGGGGAGCACGGATGTTAAAGGCAGCATCAAACGGAGGGCGGCTGGCCGGCTGCAGCCAGAACTTCCACCGCTGCTCCACTAGTGGGGCGCTGAGGGCCTCGGTGCGGTCACCTCGCAGTCAGCCACCGGTGAGCTAAAGGTGAACCCCCCCCGCGTGATAAAACAACCCCCAGTGCTGTTCCGATAAGACACTGTATCGTTTCCTGGAGGTCCAAAGTTATGAGGACCTCCAGGTGGATTAAAGTATTCACACCCCATGCATTTTGTTCTTTTTGCTCGTTGTCTCACTCCATCCACTGGGCCCAGCCTCTGTCTGAGAAAGGCGTGTGGAGAGGGCCTGTTTTCTTCCACACCAAGCGCCTTTTACCAGGCCAGCAGACTCCAGCTCGCTGTCATCGGACCGGAGAATCCTCCCATTCAGGCTTACTGCGTCCCATTCATGGCTGGCTGAAAGCTGCGACCGGGTCCTCTAGCTTTCTTCTTGTTAATCTCCATGAAGGTCAGAGCGAGACTAAAAGCTGTGCTGTTCCCAGATTCTTCTGACTTTTGGGTCCCTGTAGCACCTCCACTGATGCTCTCCTGACCCGGTCGGCCACTGGAAGGTCTGCGGTTTTATTCTCTCCATTTCTGGATGACGGTTTAACACTGTGTGCCATTTTCAAAACCGGGAACATTCATTCATACCCTAACCCTGCGTAGGACTCGTCCCCGGCCTGTCTGCCGTGTTCCCGGGTCTCCGTGACGCCGTTTGTCCTTTAACGGACCTCCGATCCCTCAGCAGAACGTTAGGTTCCTCAGGAGGTAACGACCGATTTTACTCACAGGTAAGTGTTTGAAATACAGACGCACAGCACGCTTCTCGGTGTTTGTAACAAAGGAATTAAAAATAATCAGTTCCCAGCTATCAGCTGCTTTGTGCTGGTCCAACACGGAGTCTAGATAGAATCCGTTGAAAAGCAGCCATGGGCAGAGAAAATGTGAAACACGTCCAAGAGGCTGTAATACTTCTGCAAGGAAGCACAGAGAGACGTCTACTGGGAGAAGAAGTCATGGTCGGTGTTAGAAACGCTACCCAGCGCTTATTCTGCCTCCACCAAGCGTCGCGTTCATGGACCGAGACGTTCTGTCCACAAACCGTGCCGAACATCTGACACAATGATACAGCATGTTGATACACCACCCTGCATGAAAAGATTTACAGCCCCCAACGACCGTTTAGAAACATGTCAGATACAACCTGATGAAGAAAGAAACAGTAAGAAGATGTCGTTGAAGAAAGTTTAAGAGAAAACAAGATGCAGCCCTGAACAGACGAGCCATCAGCTGAAAAGGAAAGTGCCCAGTTCAGTCATTTCCCAGCAGAGCTGGGGCCAAGCGAACCCTGAAGGAGCCACTACCGTGTTCACCAGACCGACCGGATCCCAGCAGAATGTGACGCTGCAGCAACAGAGATGAAAAGCAGCCGTAAAGCGACCGAGCAGCTCGGACCCGTAACGCACGCCACACTCGGGCTACGTTCACGCTGCAGGTCTTGATGCTCCGTTCGGAAATTTTTGCTGAAGTTAAAAGCCGCTCATGCTGCTGCTAAATGCGATACTTCTGTCTGAACGGTTCAGGACCGCAAAGCGACCCGCGTGTGCAGATAAGAGTAGGGCTTAGACAATCAATGCATTGGAAATATAACGGCAATTTAAAAAAAAAAACGTTTCCAAATCGCAGAGGTCTGCAATTTCTGGCTACGTAACAATGAAGGGATAGAACATGTCATTTAGGCGCCGGTAATATGTTTAAAGTGGGTTTGCTCCACATGGAAGGGAAGAGAGCTGCAGCAGGGAGATGGTGTAACTTCATTGTTTTAGAGTTTATTCAATCACACTTTTTTACAAGAAGCTTTCAGGAGTCTCACCACAGCATTAAGTACCGATCAAAATGTTTAGTACATAGACTGGCTTGTTGGCTGCACTTTATGTTCAACAAGGATTGATGTCCAACTCAATTAAAAGCTGTTCTCTTGAATAAGAATATTCTGGTTAATAAAAACAGTTAAATGTCTTGTTTGTAAATAGTCCTTGTTTACAAACATCTCAATCTATAGGCCAGTTTTGTTGCTTATGGTTAATGCAGAGAAAAGTCCAAATTAAATCACATTTATGGTTGACATATATCACAATGTTGATTTTTGGCAAAAATCGTACAGCCCTGGCTAACAGAAGGAGACGTCACGGAGCAGCGCGCTGTTTACAGAAGTAATGGTGAATGTAATGCTTTCTAGAAGTGTCCAATGGGAGGCGATAATATGAAGACCACATCATAGCGGGAGGAAGCAAGGGCAGAAGGCAGCACGGCCATTAAGAACGGTCTGCTGTGTCCTTTGGTGGTTAAACCGTCTCTTAAAATCTGGTCTCACTTCAGGAAAACCTGTGGTCTCCAGGCCTTTTCACTTTTAAGCCCGATTGCTGCATAACAACTGTTTTCTCCATCAGCTGCCTTTGGAAATCGGCATAAAAGGAGGTTAAGTGCTTTGCTGATTTATACTCGGATGGGCACTTCTCCAGTTTTCTCCAACTTAGAAAAAAAAAAAAAAAATGCATTATGTGCAAAGTCTGACATCACAATTTCCTTAGATGCCTCCGGTTAATCCTCTTGATCCGCTTCTGCCAGTCAATCGTCCTGCTAACGGTACGTTGTTGAAACTTTCTACGCTTCTTTCTGATGTGCCGAGTCCTTCTCTTGGTACTATCAAAGCAGCTTGGGAACCGTCTCTGATGATGTGTGGAAGCTGTTGTGGACCCGGAGCATTCCTCTTCAATGTGGGCCCGCCTAAGTAAAAAAATAAAATCTCAAAGTTGTCCGCCGGGGACACCTTTGTAAATCTAAACTGTTGCCCATTTACCCAAACGTGGGCCCGCCGTGTGAGCGCTGTAGGAATGGACCAGCTACACTAACCCATCCTTCCCGGGCCAACCTCTGGCAGTCCGTTATTCACACGTTATCTGAGGTGTTGCGTTTTCAGAAGGAATCAAACCCCATCTCCGACATTTTTGGGGTTGCCCTGGACCTACCATGCATTAAGCAAAGAACATTATTGTTTTCACCATTAATTGCTAGGAGAGCTACTTTATTGAGAAGGCAAGATCCAGTCCACCTTCTCATAAAGGACATTATGATGTGTATGGACTTAGAAACAATAAGGTTTGCTCTCTGCGGTTCTGAAAAAAAAAAAAAAAAACATTTTACAAAGCCTGGTCCCTCTTTTTGTCTTTTTGAGAAGTCCACTGCTATAGTCTCTGAGTAGCGTTGCATTTAGACCAGATTTGGGTCTCATTCCCCTGCAGTGTGAACGTAGCCGTAGCGTTCAGCGTCCATCGCCCTGCAGGTGAAGACGGTGCGGCCCCCACAGCTCCCGGTGTGAAGCGATAAAGCCCCGGGGAGAGGAAAGATTACATCCGGGATCCCAAGCTGGGAGGGAGGTTAGTGGGACGGTTTGGGGGGGGGGGGGGGGGGGGGGGGGGTGTAGCCGACGTGTCAGGTTTTTTCACACGTCCTCGCCGTGACTCTGCCTGCCTACGTCAAGAACTCTGGTTCACCCCGCTGCTCCAGCTGTTAGGCGGAGGGCAACCGCCGGGCAGGGAGATTGCTTTTACCCATTATGATGGGATGAACGACAAGAAGAACACACAGAAGTACACAAGCAGATAGAAAGCAGCACAAACAGCTCCACGGTAAGCCCTTCCCACCTAATGGCTGCAGCTCCATACTATTAACGACGCTCATGGAGGCAATGAGGTTTGCCACCTAAATATCTATGACCCCTAGTTGACTTCCCTCACCAGTCGCCTCCCCCCTCGTGACCTGACAATGGCACCCTATGGGGGGGGGGGGGGGGGGGGGGGCAGAAATAGTGTCCGGGATCCCTTTTGAATAGAATACCCTGATGCAACCATCAGTGCACTGAATACACAAATCTCCCTGCAAATGGGGTCAAAGCTAGTGCTCAGCCATTTGTTTTGATCCCCCCCCCCCCCATCATGCCTTTCCTCCCTCTCTCTCTCTGGGAAATCATAACTGCCAGCAATGATGCACCGGTAGAAAAAGCAGCCAGCAGAGGCGAGTGATTACGCAACAGCAATCTCTGCCTTTTGTGCGCACAGTTTAATCTCTTTGACACATATGCTACTTACACCGGCGCAGGCTAACACACCAAGGGCAGGTCGGCAGCGCCAAACACTCAGCTGAGCAGCCACGGGCTCATAGGAAAGGGCGGCAAGAACACCAATTAAAAAAATAAATAAATAGAAAGCTTTTGGACCACGCCAGTGACAGACACAAAAGTCAACGGCCACAATGCAATTCCTTAAATCCCTAGTTTGCATTCTTCCAGGTCTCGTCGGTCCAGCTCGGCTACCACAAAGGTTTCTCTTCACCTAGAAGGTCAAAGGATCCGGCGTAAAACGATTGACAGATTTAAATCATCATACAATGCCCCCCCCCCCCCCCCCAGATACTTTTTTTACCTTCGTTTTAGCCGCTAAAACGTTTAAGAACTGGCCGTCATTTCCGAGGGGACGTGAATGTTTATGTTGTGTGAGGAGCACAGAGAATGGAGCATTTTTGTTTCAGCGATTGTATAAAAAAACGCCTTTTGGGCCAGTTGTCAAACGTCATCTCAGCTTAATTTTAGCACAATTTCACAGCTAAAAGCAATACCCTGAAACAATCTTGTTTTTAAGCTACAAAGCAGCAAAAGGTTCCATAAAAAGTATCAATTGGAGCATCAGAGAGAGAAGGCTGATCTACGTTTTGTCTTAAGAGGGGGACCATCTGCAGCCAAGCGGGTCGCTGTGTTAGGCGGCTCGCTCTGTGGGCTAATCCCTTTTCTGTGTTTACACGTACGGCTATGAGCATCTCCACCAGGAGCCCGTTTGGCTCACGCCCCCCACAGATCGCAGACAAAGCTCGGAGCGAGCCAACACACCGGTCGGAGGCGGCTCGCTTGCCTGCGGTTTTAATGGCAGCGTCTCGGTGGCGGGAAGCCTTTCAGAGCCGTGTTAGAGGGACGTGTTCGACACAGCAGAGCCGCGCAATAACGCGGGATCAGCTCTGCACGGACACGTCTGTTAACCTTATAACTGGAGGTTAGCAGACGGCTGCCCTCTCTGATCAGGTTACAGAGGTGGGTGTGTTTCCTCTCTCCTCCTCTGTCGCCGGCATGTCTGCCTCCCCCTCTCGCTCCGTCTCCCTCACTTTGGGCTCTCTCTTTCTGCTTCCAGAGGCCTGGAAGCTTGCATCATGCAGGCCTCGCCCTCTGGCTCCGCTTCAGACCACCTCCTTTCTCTCTCGTCCCTGTTACTTCCTCCTTTCTTTCGGCTTAGCATCTCCTGACGGGGAGCAGCCCTGCAGCTGGTCTGCACTCCCTGCAGGAGGCTGGGAGCCCCGCGACTTCTCTGCCCTGACCCCGTCGTCCTCTGCAACGGCTGAAAACGAGCCCGCCGACCACGCGCCCCGCATCGGCGGGTGGCACTGGAGAACAAACGCCCGAGAACCCATCCCTCTGACGCGCACCCAGAGCAACCCGACGTCAGGGGTGTAATGCCTTGAAAATAGCAATGTGACGGTAAAGACCCTGGTGTCTCTCTAACAGCTCAGCGGATGTGCTCTGTCCTCAAACTACTCAGCAAAGCTGTACGTCACTTAAAAGCAGCTACTATCCTCCAGTCGGTTACAATCCCGTATTAGCAAGACTAACTCCAAAGGCTTGACAAAGACATTTTTTAAAGCTAAACTACAACGCCAGCATCTCGGCTAGAGTCCGTTTCACAGAGCCAGTTCCCGTTCTGGCTGCTGCTCCACGCCGGGCGCGCTGAGGATCCCGGCCCGCTGCCCGGTCGCCTGCGGCGCTCTGCCGCCATTTCCCACGGGAAGCCCGTGGCGGTTGGATGCCAGGAGGAAACCGTGCTTCACATCCATTTCCGTTCTGCTGTCAGCTTAACCTTAAACGGCAGCTTAGACATCAGGAAGAGTGGCAGCAGGGTCACATGTCGAAGCAAGCAGGGGTTTGCTGTGCACGAACACATTATCAAGTGTTTATCAGCGGTGCGTGCGTACTGTGATTTTTTTTTTTTACCTTATCCTTCTCGTGAGGCAGCAGGCGCACCGGCGGCAGCGACTCCAGGGACACCGTCCCGGTGCCGTCGTCCTGGGGGCCGCTGCGGCTGACCAGCTGGAACATTTGTCCCTGCTTGACCACGCGGCCGTGGGCCACGGCTCTCTTTAGGGCGACCCTCAGCTGCTGGTGGAAGAGGCCGGCTCCGGCGGAGCCGCTGCTCGACAGGTAGGCCGCCACGTCCGCCTGGCACTTGAGGAAGCGCTCGATGTTCTTTAAGCCGGAGCCGCCGGGCTCGTGGAGGCCCTCCAGCGCCCGCTTGATCAGCTTGTTCCAATCGAGTCCGGGCTTCTTCCCAGAATGCGAATGAGTCGCACCGCCGCCGCTGCTGCTGCTGCTGCCGCCGCCCCCCGTTGATGCAGCTGAACCTCCTCCTCCACCGGCGCTGCTGCCGCCGCCGCTGCATTTGGGCTTCGGCAGAGCCAAGCGTCCAGGGTTGTCTGGGTCTTTGTAGGAGTTAAGTCCCTTGTTGGTGACCTTAAGGATGGTGCCATCCTTGACACTGAGCTCCAACTGCTCCAGAACCGTCTTGCGGTCCAAACCGTGGGACATAGAGACCGCATTGCAAATGCGCTCCTCTGATGGTCGCTGCTTCTGCTTTTTGACCTTCTTGATGGCCTCTAGGATCCATTGGGTGTAAACCGGGTTTGC
Organism: Fundulus diaphanus; assembly: GCA_037039145.1. NCBI lineage: Eukaryota > Metazoa > Chordata > Actinopteri > Cyprinodontiformes > Fundulidae > Fundulus > Fundulus diaphanus. Next base: position 44,443,145 of record CM073127.1, on the reverse strand, counting down.
CAGCTTCACCATAGCTGCGGCCTGGGCAGACGCAGTGGCCCGGAGGCCTTACTGCAGGGACCACAAACGAACACACAAAAGAAAGGTAACCGTGCGCCAAGTGAACACCTGGCCTGCGCCGTAGCGCCGCCTCCTCCTCGTCGTCCTCAACCAGCTTACTATCCCTTGTCCTGGGGCCGCACAGAGAGTCCCTCAGACGCTGAGTATGAGCAACACGGAAAAGAGCAGTTGATCATAGCACAATCTCCCCGAGCCAGCTACCTGGTAAAATCTGGTCCACCCACCGCCTACTCCTAGCCAGGTAGACGTTCCTGGCAGGAAGCAGGGGGAAGCGGAAGAAGCAACAGCCCTTTTTACAAGTTAAACTCCCACAGTGCCCAAGACACAACAGGGTAGATGATGGATCGCTAGGTGAGTCTTTCACAGAAACAGAGGTTTTCTTCTTCCTTTAAAGTGTTAAAAAACACACACAAACACGTGCAGTCAGTGTTCTGCCAGCGATGACGTCAACAGTTCGTAGGGCGAAAAGACAGATATGACCGAGGTCTCCAGAAAAAATGATTAGTGTTGCAACGTAGAGGGTGAAGGAAATATTTCCAAATCCACGTTTTCCCCCCCCTTTGTTTCCACTTGTTCTTTTCACGATCCTCTTCTTTCAGTGATGTGTGATTCTCGTCTGTGGAGCGGAAGAGATATATCACCACAGGGAGAGGTCACATCTGGTCACCTTCTTGCCCACTGTGCCTCAACAGCTGATGAAAACTGTAAAAAACATAAAAAAGGACAGTCAGAAAACAGGCAGCAAACATTTGATCTGGCTATATATATATATATAGATATATATGTATAGATAGATACTTCCGCAAATGAGTCCTCCAGATACAATTAACTGAAGTTAGAGGGGCCTAACATAAAAAACTAAGTTTCCCCCCAGACATTAAAAGTTAGTCAGACATACACCAAACAGACATAACTTTCTGACTAGCAGGGATATCCAGAGAGGTCTGTGGCCCCCAGCGAAATATGATCAGCGTATTCTGACATTCTATTAGAAAAACATGACACTATTAAGCAGTTTGTGCTGAAGTAAATAGTTTTAAGCTGACCATCTGTCCATCGCGGTTTGGCCCCCATAGACTTACTCAAATTGCCATGTTTTCATCCGGGTTCCTGTGACATATCCTACTCACTAACAGACGCTGTGGCGGAAAGACTGTCGTCCACCTCACCTGTAAGTGTTTGGAAGGATCCGTGTAAACAAAGCCACGCTTTCCCTTCAACACAAACAATTCAGCGCTGCAAGCGGCGCTCTGGTGCCTTTTCACCTGCTAATTACTGTCGCATCCCCCTAATTCTGGACAACACGGCCTCCGTAACTGAGCCCAAATGGGTCCGGCGTTAACCGCCACCATATACAAGAGGCACCGCACACCAACATGCGTCTGAGGGACAAATGAAAACAAGCGACCTAATCCTGGAAACTGGACTACCAGGTTCCAGCGACCTGGTCAGCTGGGTTGCTAAATGTAAACACCGCGTCGTCAAAGACACGCACAGCTAGCAAACATTAGCTCAGTGGCTAGGTAAAAAGAGCGACAGAAGTCGCGTGTTTCCTTCTTAAAAAGGACCGTCGCCACGCTGCGTGGTCCCCCTGTGAAACACACACGACCGGCCGGACGCGTGTTTACCAACAAGAGTTCCCGCTAAGCGCTGCTGCTCGGGGAGCTAGCCCCGTAGCCAGCGTGCTAACGCTACCCCTCCGCTCCTAGCGTAAGTCACCAAGCCGAGACGTAAACAGCGTGGAACAACCAATACTCCAGCACACATACACACACAGGGAAAAAAAACACCACATTCCCTCGTTGGTCGCGGTTTCCTACAACACACATAAGACGAGCAATCCCCACTCGGAACGTCCTGGTACTAGCGTGAGACTGCGGCCTTAATGCAAGAGGCACAATGCAACTTGCAGACGGCCATCTCTGCTAGCGGGCAAGTGCAACGCTGAAGGCATCCGAGCGGCGGACTCTGCAGCATTACGCTACGCGGCCTAGTTGCCCGCACGCAGCCGAACAGGGCGAGCCGCCTCTGCCCGCCGCGCACCCCGTCCCCGCACAGCGCTCTCCGCCTAGCTGACTTCCTTCCCTCCCTTCGCCAGCCGCCCTCTTGTGTCGCTTCAAGCCCGCGGTGAGGTGGAGAGACAAGGCCGCCACAGCGGAGCCGCTAAAGGCCTCTGCTTTCCCCTCCTCTCTTTAGCCCCCCTCGTCCCACCCGCCCACCTCCGCCAGCACCATCCCTCCCGTACCCCGCTCTCCCGCTACCTCTCGCGGTTCCCCCCCGAAAGCCAAAGCTGGTCCGGTTCTGGTTTCCGAGGGAAAGCTCGGGTAAAGCTCACACCGGGGCGGCGAAAAACAAATCTTCTCCAACCCATCCGACTTCCGCTGCTACTCACCGGGGTTTAGTGTCGAGCCGCTGCAAAGAAGGTGGCAGAGCGGTGCGGAGCGAAGACAACAACAAGGCTAAAAATGCAGCCAGAGGACCAGGGGCTCTAGAGCCGACGCCATCTTTGAGTGAAACAGGAGCACGGCTGTTGGGGGAGGGGGGAACACTGAGCCGTCAGGCAGGGCCGAGGGACCGTCTGCATGGTGCGAGGCGCAGATCCAGAGGAGGAGAAATCCACTGCAAGGCGCGGGGGCGACGTGCTGTTGCTATGAGAGGGGTGTGGATAACGCTTGAGCACATGAAATGGAAGAAAGGGACAGATGGTGGTGGTGTTGGAGGGAGAATGAAAAAAATAAAAAGAGATGCTAGGTGTTCGTGCAGCAGAGATTCAAGGGAGCGTCTGCCTTTCTCGTAAAAGTTGACATAAGAGGGTATTTAAAGATCAAAGTGAGACACACTTCTTCACTGCAGTGTTTTGGTGTTTTTTTTTCTTGTAGAACCTGTTTTTCTATTATTTTATTATTATTTTAAAAAAACAACAAAAAAACCGGGCTGATCAGATGTTGCAGTGTGCAGGTATGTGATACGGGTAAACCTGATTATTTATCTGCCAGTGCAGAGTTGTTTGCCGATGCACTGATGATCATAGTGCAGGAAAGAGACAATTATGCAGATTGTCTAACTGCTGATCCACCATCTCACTTGAAGACACCCTATATAAAAAAAAGAATAACAATTTCTGAATGAGACAGGAGAGATCTTACAGCTGTCAGTGCAACATCAGTCACAGTGTCTAGTGGCAGATGGAAGCAGCATAATGTAAAGCGACGATAATGATCTTATTGCATTCGAATCGGTGCTGTGCCCAATTTAATGGTCATATGCTTGGAACGTGTACTAACAGAGACGGCTGAAGGTTTTCCGAGGGCCTGAATTATGGTTACCATCCAGCAAAGAGCCACCAAACTAGTTTCATTTTTTTCCCTCAGTTTTGCACTCTGCTTTTAGCAGGTTGGTAAAGATGGGGAGGAACTGGTAAGTTTCACGTTGCACATAAACAGCGGGACAACGGCTAAAACTTGGGGCCTAACACTCAATGACTACACTCCACCTGGTCCATGACCCTGCAAGGACAAACGCCTATGGACAATGAATAGTTAAGCAGCTATTACATGAAAATAAACACTGTAATACAAGGTGCAACATATAAATCCAAAGCAGATTAAAAACATAACTCTAATTAAGACACTCCAATACAAAACAATAAAGGCAAAGCAGAATACTCTTGAGGGTCTCGAGAAAACTTTGCATTCGCACAGCACAGGTTGCATACAGTTGTATGCACACGAAGAAAAGCCTTCAAGGCATGAAAGTTGTGTTAACAGAGTCGTACGTGAGAGCAAATGAAATAATTAGCGCTACTTGTGTTTACGTTGGGAAAGCATGCCATGCAGGCTGTAACTGTCCATAAATAAATCGCCAGACAAAAGGCTCTTATTTTTGTTTTTTGTGGTTGCTTGTGAAAGCGATGTTAAATATGGCTTGTCTTCCCTGATTCTACATGTTTGCTGAATTCAGGAGAGAGGAAAAATCAAGCTTGGGCAATAGAAAGGAGTTCACTAGTGCTGCGGTGGATGGTGGAAGTGGAACCCCTAAAATGAAATTTTCCCGAGGGCCCCATCAGACCTCTGACAAACAGCTACAGTGTGCATTAAAACATTTGCTCAGCTCAGACACGAGCAACGCTGAGTAACCTAACATGGTTTAAATGTTGATTGCAGAATAGGGCCTGCATGGCGATCTGAACCAAAAATAATATTGCGATATTTTTACATTGAATGCCGATATGCGATATGTATCTTGATATGCTTTTCTTTTCATAAAGTAACTATAAAAACACATCTCTGAATCAAAGTTTTATCCCAAATGTCTCACATGTGCATTATTTAACAAACAGATAATATGAGAAACGGCTGAAAAATAACATAAAAGTGTAGTTCTAATGCAGCATAGACCATCTTGATATAAATGATATAGTCTCGTCTTATATCTCTTTTTTTTAATCCCGATATTATTTCAAATCTTGTTATATATTGCCCAGCCCTACTCCAGAGCCTAACAGGCTATGAAGGTTTTCCTCATTATGTGTGCAAATGGTGCATTTCAACCTGTCCTGTGTGAATTCAAGCTCTCTGCATGCAAGCAGTGGGCACCAAGCAAACTTTGCTCGTAGCTTGGACCAGGCCTGAGCACAAATTAAGACTTGTTGCTCAGATTTAAAGCAAACTCCCCACAGGAAATATCTCCGTTAATAGGTAATAGCAAATGTAATATCTCACAAGATTAAGCCACTGTGGATACTTTTGAATAATTCAAGCGTGTCCTTCTACGCATGTGTTTTAAAAAAAAAAAACACTGTTTGCTGCTTCACGTTACTACTTATCCTGATACTGTAGCAGCTGTTTTGGGAATATGGCAGCTATCTTGATTTTCTATTACAGTGCAAAGCTAAAGGCTCTTGGGCTTTCTGAAAAATGATGCGTACAGCTGTCCTCAGAGACGGATTACGGTGCCTTATAGGGAGCAATTAGATTTGATGTATTCCCATGTTAGAAGTGTCTTGTGAGAGGCTTTAAAACAGCGTCGGCACAGGCAGCGATCAAATAAAAAAATGGCTAAGGTCAGACTTTAACTTAGCTGTTTATCCCCCCCTGCTTCTTCAGGGACGGATAAATCACACCCCAACGACAGGACACTAATTATAATTAACGGCAGTGTTATCGCAGAGATGAATAGTGTGAAGCGTTAACAGTTGAGCAGCTATTAGTGCACCTCCCGAGGACTCACATTACATTTAGTGTACAGTAGGCGAGCAAACAGATGGACAATGCTCAGGAGAAGCTTGCACCACAACTGTCGTCGCCGGTCATGAATAAATAATGCTGTGTATCATGATCCACAGCAGAGGCCGTGTTTACCGTCGCACCACAACAGGCAGAGGCTGGGCAGGGGTGGGCATGTGGGAGGTGGAGTGTACAGGTGTGTCACTGTGTGAGTGACAGGATCATCGAGACTTGTCTGATCCAGGGGTTCCCACAGTGGGGGTTTGGACCCCTGGGGGTCGTGAGATGATTTGATGCTGATGTGCCAAAAATATTTATTCTGTTATTTGTGAAACCTGTTCTAAAGTACAACTTTTTTGTGAGAGTTCTTCTAAAAATGCTACTTTATTCTGATAATTTTACGACTTTATTGTCATAATATTCTAACTTTGTTCTCATAACCCCCCAAAAAAGAAAAGAAAATCCCACCGGGCAAAAGGGTGTCACCATCGGAAATTTAGTGGTTGTGCGTTAGAGTTTGTCACCTTTGGTTAAGGGTTTGACAATATGAGATGCTGTTATAACTTTGGGTAAAAATACCACAGTTTCAATACAATTCAACTGAAAATTTAAAACAACAATTTATCACATAATCCAAATGCTTATTTTTTTAAATAGAAAATACACAACTGCTGCTCAAATAATGCATTCTGTTTAAAGTTATAGTAATAATAATATCGTGTGAAATTGGTTGTGATTTTCAGAATTAGCTTTATAGGCCAGGATTGCATAAATAAACAAGGAATTTGACTTCAGTGCCACGCGCTCGGCAGCGTATTATAAATATATATAAACATTCGAGGATATAGGAATTATCTTGTCGCCAGTTGTAAAAATACCGGGTCTCAAAATGTTAACGTTTCAAAACCAACAATTTTTGTTATATGTAAAGTAAAACGTGCTTTTGTTGTTTCTCTGCAGTGTAGCCGATTACTGTTTAGCCTCACACCCACTAGAATAATACAATTTCTGGCTTTTCCATTTTTTTAAAGAGTAACACAAGCAGTCCAAGCTTTAGTATTAAAAACCTTTATAAAAGCTATGAGAGAGTTACTTTAGTTTCCACACTTAGATGGTTTGTCTTATTCATGAGAAGAAATCTTTCCACATTTTTTTATCAGCTTGGGTGAAATATTGCATTCTTCTTTCAGCCTGCTGACCGGCAGTGTGCAGTAACAGGGGCCGCACTGTTGCTCGGTGTTTCATAGCGCAGGTACTGGCGGTGCATTTCCATACAGACTTTAAACTGAAAAATAGCATTAAAAGATTCCTGCAATTTTGAAACAATAAACACCTGCAGCAATGCGAAAAATTAGGACACCCTATTAAATATTCAGTTCCCTTGGGAAGCGTTTACATATTTATGTCTGATCTCATTTATTTTTCTCTGGAGGAAAAAGTGATTTAAAAGCAGTTAGACAACAGAAAATAAAATAGTTTAACTTATTAAATAAAAGTGTTAGGACACCCTACCTGCTGATGATTAGTCAGCAGATAAGTATCAGCTCGCCCCATTTATTGCCTTCAACTGGGAGATGTTTGAGACAGCGTCCAACTCTAGTCAGCCTTGATCTTTTTCTTTTACAATTGGCCACACATTTTCCAGAAGCACCCTTTGATACACAAAATAGTTCATGATGGATTTTAACTGCCGAGGTCCTGCTGCTACTAAGTGTCCCCAAACCATGACACTTCCTGCTCAATGCTTTGCATTTATTACCAGTATGAGTTCCTTATCCTGGATTGCAGCATTTGGGTTATACACTGCAAAAATGGAACTAAAAATAAGTAAAATGTCCTTAAAATGTGTGTATTTTTCCTTGATTTGAGCAGGTAAATAAGATGATCTGCCAATACAATAAGATTTTTGCACTTAAAATAGGAACAATCCATCTTCATCATCTTATTTCAAGTGCAGTATATCTAATTATCTTATTTTAGGGGTCAAAATATTCATTCCATTGGCAGATAATCTTATTTACCTGCTCGAATCTAGGACAAAAACACAAATTTTAATAACATTTTACTTATTTTTAGATCCATCGATCCGTTAGATACCTGTCCTGGTTTCCAGATGATTCAGCTGTAGACTCATTTGTCCAAAGAACATTATTCCAGAAGTTCTGGTCTTTGTCTATGTTCTCTTTGGAAACTTTAGTCTGGCCTTCACGTTGTTCTAGATTGTAGTTATTTTATGATGCAATTTATGTGGGAGTGTCCTAATTAATTCCTCATCCTAATAGCATTTTTAAAATAGAATTTCACATATATTTAAATAGCCTTTTTTCTTGTTTATTCATATTGTTTGAATTTTTTAATATTGTTATAATTGCTATTAAATATCAACATGTCCAAATATCAATACCATCCATCCATCATTGTCGATACCCATTCACCCTTGCAGGTTCACAGGGGGTGGGGGCAGGTCACCAGTCCGTTACACGGCAACACAGAAGCACGCACGCACGCACGCACGCACGCACGCACGCACACACACACACACACACACACACACACACTTAAGGGCAATTTAGAGAGACCAATTAACTCAAAAGTATTCACTCCCCTTGGCAAAACCTGGACTTAAAATGGATTCTTTCAGAGTTTGCAACATTTCATTTAGAGAACATGCCTAAAAGTTTGAAAACTTTTTTTTTTTACAATGTGAAGGAAACAACAAATAGGACAAATATAGCAGAAGACTTCACTGTGCATAATTGTTCACCCCCCTAAAATGAGTACATTGTAGAGCCACATTTTGCAGTAATGCCAGCCTGCAAGTGGCTTTAGATCAGTCTCTAAGAGCTCTGGGAATTTTGCCCTTTCCTCAAGGCTAAACTGCTCCAGCTCCTCCATGTTGGATGATTTTCGCTTGTGAACAGTGAAGTCTAACCACAGATTCTCAATTGGACTGAGGTCTGAACTTTGACTAGGCCATTCAAACTAATTTAAATGTTTCCTTTTGAACCAATCGAGTGCTGCTTTAGCAGTATGGTTCAGGGCATTATCCTGTTGGAAGGTGAACCTCTGTCCCAGTCTCTAATTACACGCAGACTGACAGATTCTGCTCAAGAATTTCCATGTTTTTAACACCATCCCTCATCGCTCCACTTGGACCAGATTCTCAGTCCCTGATGCTAAAAAAACATCCCCACAGCATGATGTTACCGCCACCATGTTTCCCGTGGGAATGGTGTTCTTGAGGTGATGGGATGTGTTGGGTTTGTTCTAGACAGCATTTTCCTTGGTGCCTGAGAAGTTTAATTTTAGTCTCTGACCAGAGCACCTTAAACAGAAAAACTCAAACAGAATATAAATTAAACAGAGTCATAACAAAACAGGGTAAACCAAAATGTGCACACCAATTTTGAAATACAGTGTAATGGTGATAAATAAATTCCAAATAATGAAACGGCTCTCTAAATGAAACCCTTTCTGAAAAAGAAACTAAATTACATAAATGGTATTTGTTACCACATCTGTGTGGCTGTAAATGCAGCCATCACACACATTCAAAACATCTCCACTTATTTTCAAAACGAAGTAATGACTTTATTCTGTCTACTGTTCTACAGGTTATTGTGGTCCTATGGACAGATCCTCTAGTCTCTGCTGTGAAGCTCTGCAACTCCTTCAGGGTTACCTTTGGTCCCTGTGCTTCCTCTCTGATTAATGCCCTCTTGGCCTGGTCTGTCTGTTCTGGTGGGTAGCCCTCGGTTGGTAGGTTTGTTCTGGTACCATGTGCTTTCCATTTGAAATTGATGGAGTTGATGGTGCTCTGGGGAAGATCAACTATTTAGATTTTTTTCTAACCCCACCCTGACTTGTACTTCTCAACAACTTTGTCCCTGACTTGTTTGGAGAGCTCCTTGGTCATCATGGTGTGATGCCTCCTGCTTAGTGGTCTCTGGGGTTTTAGAAAAGCTCTGTTTCTACTGAGAGATCATGGGACACTTAAGATTTCCCCCTGGTGGATTTAATTTCGCTAAATATGGGACTTTTGAAGGCAATTCTTTGCACCAGAACTTTTTGGGGGCTTCATAACAAAGGGGTTGGATCCATATGCCAGTTTTCAGTATCTATTTTATTTTATATGTATTTTTTATGCATCCGTCCGTCCGTCCGTTGTCTTCCGCTTATCCGGGGTCGGGTCGCGGGGGTAGCAGCTTCAGTAGGGAGGCCCAGACGTCCCTCTCCCCAGCCACTTGGGCCAGCTCCTCAGGAGGAACCCCAAGGCGTTCCCAGGCCAGCCGGGAGACATAGTCCCTCCAGCGTGTCCTGGGTCTTCCCCTGGGCCTCCTCCCGGTGGGACGTGCCTGGAACACCTCTCCAGGGAGGCGTCCAGGAGGCATCCTGACCAGATGCCCGAGCCACCTCAACTGGCTCCTCTCGACGTGGAGGAGCAGCGGCTCTACTCTGAGTCCTCCCCGGATGACTGAGCTCCTCACCCTATCTCTAAGGGAGAGCCCAGACACACTACGGAGAAAACTCATTTCAGCCGCTTGTATCCGGGATCTCGTTCTTTCGGTCACGACCCAAAGCTCGTGACCATAGATGAGGGTAGGAACGTAGATCGACCGGTAAATCGAGAGCTTCGCCTTTTGGCTCAGCTCTCTCTTCACCACAACGGATCGGTACAGCGCCCGCTTCACAGCAGACGCTGCACCAATCCGCCTGTCGATCTCCCGCTCCATCTTCCCCTCATTCGTGAACAAGACCCCAAGATACTTGAACTCCTCCACTAGGGGCAGGACATCCTCCCCAACCCGGAGAAGGCACTCTACCCTTTTCCGGTTCAAGACCATGGTCTCGGATTTGGAGGCACTGATTTTCATCCTGGCCGCTTCGCACTCGGCTGCGAACCGCTCCAGTGAGAGCTGTAGATCACGCCCTGATGAAGCCAATAGGACCACGTCATCCGCGAATAGCAGAGACGCAATCCTAAGGTCACCAAAGCGGATCCCCTCAACACCTTGGCTGCGCCTAGAAATTCTGTCCATAAAAGTTATGAACAGAATCGGTGACAAAGGGCAGCCTTGGCGGAGTCCAACTCTCACCGGAAACGAGTCCGACTTACTGCCGGCAATGCGGACCAGACTCTGACACCGGTCGTACAGAGACCTGACAGCCCTTATTAAAGGGTCCGGTACTCCATACTCCCGGAGTACCCCCCACAGGATCCCCCGGGGGACACGGTCGAATGCCTTCTCCAGATCCACAAAACACATGTAGACTGGTTGGGCAAACTCCCATGCCCCCTCAAGAATCCTGCTGAGGGTATAGAGCTGGTCCAGTGTTCCACGGCCAGGACGAAAACCACACTGCTCTTCCTGAATCCGAGATTCGACTATCCGACGGACCCTCCTTTCCAGAACCCCTGAATAGACCTTACCAGGGAGGCTTAAGAGTGTGATTCCTCTGTAGTTGGAACACACCCTCCGGTCCCCCTTTTTAAATAGGGGGACCACCACCCCAGTCTGCCAATCCAGGGGAACTGCCCCCGATGTCCACGCAATGTTGCAGAGCCGCGTTAACCAACACAGCCCCACAACATCCAGAGCCTTAAGGTACTCAGGGCGAATCTCATCCACCCCCGGAGCCTTGCCACCGAGGAGCTTTTTAACAACCTCGGCAACCTCAGCACCAGAGATGGGAGAACCCGACCCAGAGTCCTCAGGCTCTGCTTCCTCAATGGAAGACGTGTTGGTGGGATTAAGGAGGTCTTCGAAGTATTCCGCCCACCGACGCACGACGTCCCGAGTCGAGGTCAGCAGCACACCACCCCCACTGTAAACAGTGTTGGTGCTGCACTGCTTCCCCCTCCTGAGACGCCGGATGGTGGACCAGAATCGCTTCGAAGCCGTACGGAAGTCTTTCTCCATGGCCTCTCCGAACTCTTCCCACGCCCGAGTTTTTGCCTCGGCGACCAGCCGAGCCGCCTGCCGCTTCGACTGCCGGTACACATCAGCTGCTTCCGGAGTCCCACAGGCCAAAAAAGCCCGATAGGACTCCTTCTTCAGCTTGACGGCTTCCCTCACCGCTGGTGTCCACCAGCGGGTTCGAGGGTTGCCGCCACGACATGCACCGACAACCTTGCGGCCACAGCTCCAACTAGCCGCCTCAGCAATAGAGGCGTGGGACATGGTCCATTCAGACTCAATGTCCCCCGCCTCCCTCGGGACGTGTTTAAAGTTCTCCCGGAGGTGGGAGTTAAAGCTCCGCCTCACAGGGGACTCCGCCAGACGTTCCCAGCAAACCCTCACAGTGCGTTTGGGCCTGCCCGGTCGGACCGGCTTCCTCCCCCGCCATCAGAGCCAACTCACCACCAGGTAGTGGTCGGTGGAGAGCTCCGCCCCTCTCTTCACCCGAGTGTCCAAGACATTCGGCCGCAGGTCAGATGAAACGACAACAAAGTCGATCATTGAACTGCGACCTAGGGTGTCCTGGTGCCAAGAGCACATATGGACACCCTTATGCTTGAACATGGTGTTTGTGATGGACAATCCATGACGAGCACAGAAGTCCAACAACAAAACACCACTCGAGTTCAGATCAGGTGGGCCATTCCTCCCAACCACGCCCCTCCAGGTCCCACTGTCATTGCCCACGTGAGCGTTGAAGTCCCCCAGCAAAACGAGGGAGTCCCCAGGAGGGGCACTCTCCAGTACCCCTTCCAAGGACTCCAAAAAGGGTGGGTAATCTGAACTGCTGTTTGGCGCATAAGCGCAAACAACAGTCAGAACCCGTCCCCCCACACGAATGCGGAGGGAGGCCACCCTCTCGTTCACCGGGGAAAACCCCAACGTGCAGGCACCGAGATGGGGGGCAACAAGTATGCCAACCCCAGCTCGGCGCCTCTCACCATGGGCAACTCCAGAGTGGAAGAATGTCCAGCCCCTCTCAAGGAGACTGGTTCCGGAGCCAGAGCGGTGCGTCGAGGTGAGTCCGACTATCTCTAGTCGGAACCTCTCAACCTCGCGCACAAGCTCAGGCTCCTTCCCCACCAGAGAGGTGACATTCCACGTCCCAAGAGCCAGCTTCTGCAGCCGAGGATCGGAACGCCAAGGTCCCCGCCCTCCACTGCTACCCGTTACACATTGCACCCGACCCCTTTGGCCCCTCCGACAGGTGGTGAGCCCATCGGAAGGGGGACCCATGTCGCCTCTTCGGGCTGAGCCCGGCCGGGCTCCATGGGCAAAAGCCCGGCCACCAGACGCTCGCCAACGTGCCCCACCTCCAGGCCTGGCTCCAGAGTGGGGCCCCGGTGACCCGCGTCCGGGCGAGGGAACACGAGGTCCAATGATTGTACTCATCATAAGGGGAGTTTTGGGCTGCGCTTTGTCTGGTCCCTCACCTAGGACCTGTCTGCCTTGGGTGACCCTACTAGGGGCTTAAAGCCCCTGACAGCATAGCTCCTAGGATCATTGGGACACTCAAACCCCTCCACCACGGTAAGGTGACAGCCCAGGGAGGGCTGTCACCTTACCGTTTTTTTTATGCATTTTTTTCAAAATTTTTCATCAACTTTGACTATTTTGTACAGCTCCGTCACGTAAAATAAGATCAATAAGATTAAAATTACAGCTTGTACTGTAACAAAATGGTGAAAAGGTCAAGGGGGTGAATACTTTTGCAAGGCACTGTATGTTTTTGAATGGTGGGAGGAAGCTGGAGTACCCAAAGAGAACCCACATACAGATACATCTAAAAAAATTTTTTAACATTGTGTAAAAGTACAATATTTTAGCCAGTCATCTCAGAAAGTGAAGTACATATTTTATGTAGAATCGTCACACTTCATGGATTCATATATTCCAAACCCTTGTTTCTTGTAATTTTGATGATTATGACTTACAGATAATAAAAAACCCAAATTCAGTGTCTCGGAAAAGCACAATACTGTGAAAAAGCTAATTATTGGAAACTCATGGTGTCACACCCTAATTAGCTAATTAACTAAAAATACCTGCAAAGGTTTCCTGAGCCTTTAAACACTCTGTCTCACTCTGGGTCAGTAGACGACACAGTCATGAGGAAAACTGCTGACTTGACACATGTCCAGAAGATGGTCACTAATATCCTTCACAAGGAGGGGAAACAACAAAAGATCATTGCTAAAGAAAGTGGTTCTTCACAGACTTCTGCATCAAAGAGTATTAACAAAAAAATTAATGGAAGGATGAAGTGTGGTTGGAAAAGGTGCGCCAGCAACAGGGAGAACCACAGCATTGAGAGGATTGTCAAGGAAATTCATTTAAGAATTTGGGGAAGCTTCACATGGAGTGGCCTGAGGTTGGAGTCGGTGCATTAGGAGCCACCACAGAAAGACGAATACTAGACATGGGCTACAAATGTCACGTTTAGCACCTCAAGCCACTCCTGAACCAGAGACGACATCAGAAGTGTCTTACTTGGGCTAAGGAGAAAAGATACTGGGCAGTTGCTTAATAATCCAAAGATCTGTTTTCAAATTTAACATTTCATTTGGAAATCAAGGTCCCAGAGTCTGGAGGAAGAGTGAATGGACCCAGAGTCCATGTTGCTTGAAGTCCAGTGTGAAGTTTCCACAGTCAGTGATGACTTGTGGTTCTATGCCATCTGTTCTATGCCATCTGTTTGATGTTCTAATTTTCTGAGACATTGAACATTAGGGTTTCCTTGCCTGTAAGCCATAATCATGAAAATAAAAGCTTGAAATATTTCACTCTGTCTAATGAATCTATAAAGTATTCATTTCAGTTTCTGAAATAACTGGTGAAACATATTGCATTTTCACACAATATTCAAATTCGAAATGCACCGCTAAACACACAGATAACATGCAAACTACATGCAGAAAGACCCCAGGCTGGGTTTCCTATCCAGGACCTTCTTGCTGCCAACTGTACAGGCACAGGACATAGGGATGTTGTTGAAATACCTATAAGTACAAATCTTTCAAACTCTACCAGAAACCTAAAAATGGATCCTAATCGGGTCATTTAGAGGAACAATGATCCAGAACATATGGCCAAATAGACACAGAAATTGTTCACCAGAAAAAGAATTATGCCACAAAGTCTCCCGAGCATGACACAACTATGTTCCAGGGCTTGGAGGTTGAGAGGAGCTACTTGTTTCATGTTGTTTTAAAACTATTACAACCATTTAAATTCATAATGCAGCTCACAGCTGTAGTAATATTTGTTTTTATTTATTTATGATGTGGAAGGAAATTATTCAGTGTGGTTAAAATATTTCTGTTTTTCTGATATTGAAATCAGGAAACAAAGTTATTGACGTAAACCACGTCAATTTCTGGAATTCTTGACGGCGGGGTAATTTTTCTACTTTGTATTTTCACATACTTAATAGAACAGCTCGACAGACTGGAAGATGCAGCTTGAGACACTTGGCTTGTTTTCAGTTTTCAGAGAAGAGACGGCGACGGGTAATCCTTGGCTTCCTTTCATTCCCTTAATCCGCATTTTTTTTCAATTTCTGCTCTCTGAGCATCCACCTGCTAGGGGCCCTGAGCCCCCAGCGAGCCCCGTCAGTGTCCACCTGCCCCCGGCGGCCCTCCCCTTTCCCCTCCAACACACACACACTCCTTCCACCTGATGCACAGCACCAGTTTCTGCTTCTTCCCCGCTCTGGTTTAACAGCTGGACATTTGTCAGACCGAAGAGATTAAACGTATTTCTTGAAAAAAAAAAATACATATATATATATATATACTTCATCTGAACTTGAATTATTATTGGTGTTTTACTTTTTAATTGTAAGATGGATATAGAAGGATTAGCTGTTGGTCCATAAACTTAATTTCTGACGCCATTTACCATTTAATTTCTGATGCTTTTAAAATGGGGCTAATTTCCCCTTTAAACTCAATAAAAGAGACTGTTTACAAACTGAATCTGAAAAGATGTTTCCCGTATCCCTAAAGACCTCTTGGAACCTGACCAAATTAAGATTGAAACTGAATCCTTGCCAACTTCGATTCCTTTCTGTACAGTGAAAGTTATGATTAATGAGACCCAAAGTGCTGGACTTTATCAAATCAATAACAGAGGAAGAGCTTTCTTTCTGCCCTCCCATGTATCAGTTTGCCTTCTTAAAACCAGGAAATATGAAAATGCGTGCAGCTGCAAGTAAGAAGCAGTCAGTAAATGCAGAGCACACACGTAGGTTCCTGTTTTTCTGGCTCACGGCTGCGGTGGTGCACTCAGATAGCCAGCCAGTGTCCGGGACTCCCTTGTTTTCTGTGTGAAACCAGCAAAAGCTTCCTGCTGGGACTGGCTGGTTGCCAGGTCCCCAGACCCCAATCCAACCATCCCAGCCATCCCCCACCCCCCCAAAACTAAAACTAAAACTCAGCTCGCCTCCCATCTTGAAGAGAACTGAAACACAACGGAAATTTCCAGGGCCTGCACGCCCAGGAGCGTCCCCCCCCCCCCCCCCACACCCCAAAACCCAGCACCACCACAACCTCCACCCGTCCGCTAACACCCCTCCAACCACCAACTCCTCCTTCCTTCCTCCCTCCCTTCCTCCCTGTGGCCCCTGCTCTCTCCCTCTGCCATGAATCCAAAGGGACGGGGAGCAGCTGGAAGGTGAAGTGCAGCTTGCTGGCGCTGAGCTGCAAGTCAGGCCAGACACCTCCAATCTGAACCCCCTCCCACGGCAAAACAAAAACACCAACCCCTTCACTTTTACCCGGAGTTGCTTCAGAGGGCCGCAGAGTGCACTTTTGCTCCATTCGAGTGGCAGAAAGACGGGCTGGGGCCGGGGGGGATTGTTTACCAAATCAATTGTCCTCCTGTGGTTAAGTGTTGTTCTTAGTGGATGTAGATCTCTGAGCCGGCCCTTAGAACAAGGCCGTCACACTAACAAATAGCTCTGCCGAGTACAGTGGAGGAGGAACTGACTGCTCTGACAGACAGAGCTGAAAGGGAAACACCCAAGAAACATCTGTGTCTTACTTCTGAAGCTCCAAGACATAACTTTTCCTGTAACAGTGGGTCCGAAAGCCAAAAACGACTGGAAAACAAGACCAAAAAGACAAAAAAAAAAAGAAAAGTCAGGAAGGGTGGCAAATAAAAATTTACAAAATACAAGCAAAATACAAGCAAATACAAGCAATACAAAATACAAGCAATTGTAGCATCTACTTGAAGTAGATACATTTCAGAAAAACATGATAATAACGGATGACCTGAACTTTTGAGAAAATGCTTATTTATTGAGTTTTTGAACATCCGTAAGTACAATACGCTTAAAACTGTAAGTGGGGTTGCTAACCCTCAAATGCAGCTTGGAGTGAGACAGGGATTGCTGTTAAAAAATGAAAGACATTTCAGTCATAAAAGAGGAAATCATTGGTACTGGATGTACCCTGCTGATATTTAAGGTGCCTGAACAATTGACAAAATCAACATGTGCACAGATTAACCAGAGCCACCAGTTTAGGATTAGCTCACGTTCTTTAAATTGTTCTATCACATTCAATTACAAATGAAACTGTTGTCCTGTCCTTGGATACACAAAGACTATTTCCTTGCCGCTAATAAAGCAACATCAGTGTATGACAGACAGCACTCGTACCTCCTAAACAAACATTTTTATCTGGTGTATTATGGAGTGCTAACTGGAGACCTTCTTTCAGCAATGATTTCCTTAATGCTCTACTTTTGTCCATCTGACAAATGCTCCCACCTGAGCTGTGAGTCTCTGCAGCTCCTCTAGAGTTACTGTTGGCCTTTTTTTATTTTATTTTTTGCCCGTGTCTTGGTAGGATTCCAGTTGTGGAACTCTTCCCTTTATCAGAGCATGGGGTGCACAGAGCTCTGGGGAATGTTCAGGTCTTTGGATATTGGTTCACAACCTCGTCCTGGGACGGTTGCACAACATACTCAGATGTGTTCACTAGCAAGGCCTACGCCACAAACATACGAGTTTAAAGGTTTTATGAAGGAAGGGGTGAATGAGATGGATGGATTGGATGTGAGGTTGAGTCATCTGGGGAGAGGAACTGGAAGGCTCGGGAGAAGGAGACTCAGCGTGGGGGTGCAGTTGTCAGGACATGGGTTTTCTCGAGCCCACACAGGACCTCCCAGATGCAAAGTGTAACTAAGAGGAGTGGAAAGAGACGAAGAATGAGAAAAAAAAAGTAGTGATGGGATGAAGAGGAGGAAGAGGGATGAGGTGGGATGAGGTTGGGGGTAAGGGAGGGTGGGGTTGATAGACCGCAACAGACTGAGGGATGGGTAAACTGGGTATAAGGAGACTGCTGGATAATCAGAGGTGTGGTTGAGGTGTGGCCCTGCTCCCAAACCTAAATTAATATATTAACTTCACCTGTTATAAAATAAAAAAAAAAAAAAAACATTTCAAAACCATGTATTTTGAATTCATAAAAAATATGCTGTTTGTTTCATAAATATAAATCCAAATCATGTGCAAGGACCTTTGTGGTTGTTAAGGGACAAACGTGAAAAAGCTCAAAGGATGGGACTGTTTTTGCAAGGCGCCATAGTTTCCAGCTGATACTAACGTTGTTTAAACCAGGACTTCCACAGCTTGTTGATGTTTCATTTCTACTGGTCAATGCGTCTAAAAGTGTCTTCACTGATCAAGCCCCCCCAAAAAAAAACATCTCCTCCCCAAACGTCAGCCTTTTCCTGGTTAACTTTTTTCCCCGTTTGAACAGCTGGGTTTCAGGTTTCCTTTTCTTTCTTCTCTTCCTGTCTCTGTCACCCACACCACCCACTTTTTTTCTTTGCGTTTTTTTTTTTTTTTTTTTTTTTTTACAGTGCTGATCACTACCGCTGTAACATGAGCCGCTGCTTTGTGTTTTTATTCCCCAGCGCTCTGTGTGACTGTCTCCCGGTGGTTCCGCGGTATGAGCGGCAGCAGTTTGGACGCTGTTGTCCACAAACCAGAAAGAAGCATACACAACAAGTAGGGATGCAGCTTAATTCCACCGTTTCACACCATGAAAGAAAAAGCAATCAAGACCGGAAGGAAGATAGTAAAAAGTGATTGCCCGGCCTTTAATAGGCTGCTCTTAGTTTGGGACCCTTGCTAGACTTTAGAGAGGTTCTTCTACGACTAGGCAACTGCACCACAGAAGGTTTTCTCTGCTTTTGCACAACAAACAGAGCCCATGTCACATGAGGCCTTGTTTGGCTCTCCGGACCTCCCACATCACAGGCTCCTTCCCAGAGTGTCAGCGTGTCGGAGTCCTCCAGCGGCTCGGCGGTGTTTGCGGAGCAGGATGCGCCGCAGACAACAATGGCAAACTCCGGAGCTCTCACACACACGCATTCCTGTGGGTCTGGTCCTCCTCGGCGGTGGGCGCTGGAGGCGGGGGCTACACGCTGCAGCTTCAGCGGGCTTTGTCCACTTCTCCCCCACCTCCACCATGCCCTGACCTTCCGCGCGCTCATTTACCCGAACAACAAGCCGTCCTCACAGCAGAACATTAAGACCTCTTCAATCCGCTCCATTAGCGGTCAGGATCAAGATTTATGTCAGGAAGGACGTGTTGGGTAATGCCAAATGTGAAGGCAAGCGATAGGCGATTGCTTGATCTAATCAGAGCCAATATGTATTAAAAGCCGGTCACTTCATAGTCATTTATATTAATGATGCCACTTTGGGCCCGCTGCAGGGTAATGGGATCAAAAAGTGTACATTCCCATGAATAATGTACCCTCCACAGTGGAACTAAATTGCATTACAGAGGCAGTAATGATCTGCGCTGTTATTATGCAAACTGTGATGAATCAGTTATTCATTCAATACTGTCCCTAATTGAATAATTAGATTTATGTTTGTGAGTAAAGATGTGCATATTTGTTTGCCGCCCCGGCCTACAAGCAGCAAGAGGCGACAGATGGGGGACATTGTGTAATCATGTTGGTTCAAATGAAAATTACCGGCTTTTCCTGAGAGACGTGCATTAATGTGACACGCTTATACATATCATGCTGAAGGTGATAAACACCTCTGGTGCGCGCAGATAACAGTATCTGGTCCAGATGGCGGGGACGGAGGGGTTTGCTGTGTTTTCCGTGTGGAGAAAGACAACAGTAAGCGCAAGCAGAGAGTGATGATGATATCACGCCTCATCCATCCTGGTTTTTCCACATGAACATTTGCTGCCTGGAAACAGTATGAGGCACTGCGTGAACTCAGCCCGAGGAGCGTTTCGGCTCTTTTGACAGAGAAAAAAAAACCCATCTCTTCCTTCCAGCGGAGCAGATCTGTACGGTATGGTATGTTTTGTCTTATTACAACCACAAACTTCAATGTGCTCTCTTGGGATTCTATGTGGTAGAGCAACATAAAATGGTACTACTAAAAATCTGGGAAAGTCTGAAAAAATGTGCAGTGTGTTTATATCCAGCCTCCCCTGAGCGGATAGTTTGGAGAACCCCTTTTCGCCGTATCTCCAGCTGCAAACCTGTCTCTACCTATTTTGCACATTTACAGGCTGAAATTTCTTCTGCACATAATAGCTCAAGTTCACTCAGACTGTACTTTCTTAAAAAACAAATTCTCAATAGGATTTAGGGCTGGACTTTGACTGGACCTTTTTAAGCACATGAATGCCCTTTGGTGTAAACCAAGGATGTCAAACACCAATCCTCAAGGGGCAGAGTCCTGCGACTTTTGTACGTATACATAGTCCAGCACACCCGGGTCAAATAACCACCTCATTAGCAGGACTCTGGAGAACTTGGCTCTAACCCTACCCTAATAGAGCAAGAACTCTTTAGCCAAAGCGGAAGAGCGTCTGCGGTCTGCATGATTAGTGCTGTCCGAATAGTGCAGTTAGCAGGAAAGGAGGTATGAAAGGGAGCCTGTATGCTTCCTATTAGCTCCTTTAGGGAGCTTGTGATATCCCTTACTGATGCTAAGGAGCTATAAGGAATCCCACAATCCTTTGCGTGACATGACATATAAGCACAGCCCACCTCACAGAAATTAACAAAAATAGCCAAAGAGAAGAGAGCATGCACTCTGTAGTTCTTTTTTGAAGGCTGTAGACCTGCCCTTAGCGAAAAGTAGTATACTTGAAGTTAATTTTATTAAGTATACTCAAGTATAAATATAAGCTTAAGTCTTTGGATTAATGTACTTAGTCTTAGACTTCCATTTATACTTTTCAATATAAGTCAAGTATACTTCACTATACTATTGTTAAAGGAGCTATAAGTAAAGTATTTACAGTAAAATCAACCGAAATCATTCTCATTTGTCACCCAGGATGGAAGTAACATTCCCTATAAACAATCGGTCCTTTTCCATCAACAATTCCTTAGTCAAGTTTTTCTCTTTTCAAACCCAGAGGTACGGTCTGGAACTACAGGACTGTCTCATAAAATTAGAATATTGTGATAAAGTTCTTTATTTTCTGTAATGCAATTAAAAAACATGAAATGTCATACATTCTGGATTCATTACAAATCAACTGAAATATCGCAAGCCTTTTATTGTTTTAATATTGCTGATTATGGCGTACAGCTGAAGAAAACTCAAAAATCCTATCTCAAAATATTAGAATATTTCCTTAGACCAAGTAAAAAAAAAATATAACAGCAAAACAAAATCAAACATTTGAAAATGTCCATTAATGCACTCAGTACTTGGTTGGGAATCCTTTTGCACAGATTACTGCATCAATGCGGCGTGGCATGGAGGCAATCAGCCTGTGGCATTGCTGAGGTGTTATGAATGCCCAGGATGCTTCAATAGCGGCCTTTAGCTCATTTGCATTGTTGGGTCTGGTGTCCTTCAGCTTCTTCTTCACAATACCCCACAAATTCTCCATGGGGTTCAGGTCAGGGGAATTGGCAGGCCAATCAAGGACAGTAATGCCATGGTCAGTACACCAGTTACTGGTGGTTTTGGCACTGTGGGCAGGTGCCAGATCTTGGTTGTGCAGCGTTTCCTGCCACATTTCCCCCTTCCAACACACTTTTTGTGAATGTGCTTTGAAACTGCACTCTGTGAACAGCCTGCTCTTTGAGAAATTTCTTTTTGTGTCTTACCCTCCTGATGGAGGGTGTCAATGATGGTCTTCTGGACAGCAGTCAGATCAGCAGTCTTCCCCATACTTGTGATTTAGTTTACTGAACCAAGCTGAGTGTTTTTCAAGGCTCAGGAAACCCTTGCAGGTGTTTCGAGTTAATTAGACGATTCAAGTGATTAGTTGAATAGCCTACTAGTATACAGTACTTTTTCACGATATTCTAATTTTCTGAGACAGTCCTGTACTTGTGTGTGTAATCCGTGTTTGCTTCCTGGTTCCTGAGCCAATCATATGATATTTCCCAGCACAGAGTGCAGCATTTGGTATTTTTTCTTGGCTAAAGAGCAGCAGCCTGCAAACATGGAAGCCAGTAATACAACAGAATACACTGTAGACCTATGCTGTGGAAGTAAAACAGCAACAGCAACACACTGTTTAAAAACGGCTTATTAGATTGTTGTGATTGGCAAGCTGTTGTACCGATTTGAGCCACAACGTGTCAGTATTACTTATAGCTCCTTTAAGTATATGAAATATAGTTGGTTTTTTTTATATATAGTTCATAAAAACTAAACATCAAGTACACTCCCTCATTTTAAGTAGGAAATAAGTATACTTGTTACACCTGAATAGACTTCTTTTTGCTTAGAGTGGATTCGACTAGAATCTTCCACGTTTCCTTCGCATAATGACATATGAGTTAAAGGCTGTCTGAAATCGGCACAGCAGTCCGAAGCTCCTTTCCTCCCCACTATGGAGTTCTTACTGTTGACCTCATGAGAGGTCAAGGAGCAGGAGCGAGGAGCTATAATTAGAACGTTTTGGATGCAGCCTTTGACTGCATTCTGAGAAGCTAATTCAGCCATTTGATCCAGGTGTGTTGGACCAGGGACACATCTATAGTTGCATGACAGCGACCCTTGAGGACTGGGGGTTGTCCTCCCTGGTGTAAACCATTCTATTGCAGCTATGGCTGCATGTTTAAGGCTGTCGTCCAGTAGGAAGATGAACCTCAATCTCGGTCT
The DNA here is from genome assembly GCA_037039145.1 of Fundulus diaphanus. NCBI lineage: Eukaryota > Metazoa > Chordata > Actinopteri > Cyprinodontiformes > Fundulidae > Fundulus > Fundulus diaphanus. The sequence continues at coordinate 44,420,775 of CM073127.1, read as the reverse complement.
GAGTTCTTCTGCAGCCTTTGACTGTTTTTTCCCCCCTGCCAGTGACACCCTGTATCTGGCACTGGCCCAGCATCTTAAAATTCATCTTAAAAAAAGTTTTATTGTCCCTGCCAAAAATAAGCATGCCCACAGCACGACACTGCCACCACCATGTTAGTGTTTAGGCTAATGTACAGTGTTAGCTTTCCATCCCCCAATGGTGTTTTGTGTGTAGCCAAAAAAGTCAAACCTGGTCACGTCTGAGCAGAACATCTTCCTCCACATGTTTGCTGTGTCTCCTTCATACAGTAGCTCGTGTTGAACTGCAAACAGAACTTCTTGACTTTCTCTCAGTAACGACCAGATCCAAATAAAACATATAGAGGTTTCTGGTTTGTTGTGAAAAAAATATGAAAACGTTCCAGGGGGATGAATACTTTTGCAAGGCACTGCATGTAAGCAGACATTTTCCAGGATCGCTGCATGTGGCACAACAAATATCTACAACATTCTGTACAGAAAAAGGTGGAAAACATGTGTGAGTACAGCAGGGTGTCACATGAAGGACCCTCTGCCGTGACAAGCAGAACCATGAATGAGGAACCGAGGAGAGAGCCCGGGTCTGGTTCACCAGATGTTCTCCAGGTTTAAAATGTGAAAAACATTTGTACTGAACTTATCAGCACTATACAGTCTCTCCGGTTCATTTTCATGTGAGCCTTTGAATGAGATTTCAAAGCGTTGCCACAGCTGTGGGTGGATGCTTGCAGACAGCTACAGTTGTGGTCCGAAGTTTTCATGCTATCATCATAGGCATGAAAGTCAAAGCAATTTTGATCTTTTAATGATTTATTTGAAGAGATCTTTAATTTGAACCAGTCTTTCAGTATTGAGGTTAATGTTGGTCTGCATGGTCCACTTTAGATGAGCGTTCAGGATCACCTCCCACCATGCTGCCCATTTGGGTCTTTGTTCTGAGTTAGTTAGTTCTCTGAACCGTTGCCTTACTTGACCTTGAAGCGTTTCTCCAGAAGACCTGTCTGTGTGGGCAGCCGCACATTCCTGCTGGGTTTGAAAGGTGTCCGTTCTGGAGCAGGAACTTCTCTCTAAGCCTGAATCTTCTTAGCCTGTATGGATTATAAATTCACTGCACCTGTGGCACCAACACAGTGAAGATTAGTCAGTTTCTAGTTCATGGCTGGCTAGAAGTTTGGTGATTGCAGAACATTTCTACCAATTTCCTTTTATCTCAGGGTATCAGATTGGAGCTTGGATCAGTTTGGATAACTTTTACAATCAGTGGTTTGAACACATCGCAGTGATGACGTCCAGTTTTTAAGAAATTGATCAGAAAATCCTTCCAACTGCACCTCTACATCACATCTACCATACCATACCAACTTTATTTATGAAGCACTTTAAATACCCACAGGACCAAAGTGCTATACTCAATCATAAGACACAAAAATGATCAATCATAAAACAATAAGGAAAATGGCGTATAAAAGTAGTAATACAATTAAAGAAAGTAAAACACAGTAAAACAAGAACAATAAAGTTTATTTTGAATGACATAGGCCTTTTAAAAACGATCTGACAGGACACTAACACATTTAAAAAAGCTCCCCGATTAGACATGATGAGCAGCTGGATATTAAGCCAAAATTATGCCAAACATTTACTGATGGCTGTAAAAAAAAAAATATCAGTTTCTCAGCAGCATGCTTGCTTTTATCATCACTGAAGATGTGTGTTATATCAGCCCTCCCATCTAAAGGCTTCTAGAAAAAGATCTACGCGATGAGCATACGTACACTTTTGATCCCAGCTGTGCACTGTGTTTCATAGCGAACAATACATTCTATGCTTAAGCAATGAAGATGTGTTGGTTACGTAATGCTTCACCTCTACGTGACGGGTTATTGCTCCCTGCGAGGAACAACATTTGGATCAGACTATCCGCACTAAGCAACACGACAGGATCAAGTCACAGCCAGTCCGCTCACAGGCGGCCACAGGGCTCCAGTGCCAGTGAACTTCCTGCTTTCAGGTCACCAGTCCACGCCACTCAACTTAACCCTGCTTTTGGCAGTCAGCACTGCTTGGCCCCCCGGGGCTGAGAGTCCTTCGCTGACCCGCCAAATCCCAGCACAACAAGCCCCTTCTACTGCGAGCACGGGCCTGGAAGTCATCACTGATACTGGCAACACTCAGGGAGCTTGGAGGTCATCAATAATGACTCCATTTACTTAACACCGAGCCAAACACCTGCTCATTTATCATGGCTGACACATGTCAGCCTGGTTCATTTCTCACACAGGAGCCAGTCAGCCAGTGCAGATCTCGATCAGGTCACCTCCGGCACTCAGAGGGGTTTGGTGAACAGATAAGTACTCTGCAAACAGGGTTGAGTTAAAGCAACCGCGTCACGGTTCTCGTTTATTGGCTGGGTTTCCGTGCGCTGTTGTAGATTGTAGATACTTTAGAGGTTTTTCCTAGTTTGCATTCAGTTTAATTTCGACACAGTGCAGCTTTTGCAGAAGTGGACTTCTTGATAAGTTTACTCTGATATTAAGGCAATAATGAGACCAATTAGATTAAAAAAATGCACGGTTTGTTTGGAAAGGTTTTATCTGATCAAATGGCAACATTTCTGCATAGTCTGTAAAGTCCACATTTCACACAATATTTCAGCTCCTACATTTATACTAACTCTCAAGCACAGTAGCGGATGGAAGACGGTCCGGAGTTGTAATGGTCCTATGCAGTTACTAAAATGATGATGAACTCCTCTCTGTAACAAAGCACCCCAGAGTCCGATGTGAAGCCAGATTTTGCGTTGTGAAGCTAAATTTGGACAGAGTTGAAAGACAGCTGAATTTGTACAGTGATCCCAGATTCTGCAGCAAATCTATCCCAGAATAGCTGAAAAAGGTTAAAGAAAGTGTTCCGATGACCCAGACATTAGTCCACACCTCAATCTGATGAATAGGTTGAGGAAATGAATGTGCACTTACCTCATTAAACTAACAAAAAAAAGCATTATTGAGAGAAATGTTAGAAAAACTCCTCCACACATTTTTAGGATGCACATTAGAATTGATGAACTGACAGTTTTATGACTGGGCAGGGACTGGGACGGCATGATCTTCGTTCTTCAAAAACCCTTATTGCTGCACAAAGCGAGAATGTTGATAAATCGTGGCGCCATTATTTTTTTTTTACCTCCGTCTTCCTCCTCCTCTAACAGACGCCCACTAATGATGGAGCATACGGTGAGCCAGCCCACCCTGATGGTTTGTGCGGAGCACGCTTCATCCCAAAGACTGACTCTGATGGACGTCAGTGTTTACTGATAATATGATGCATGGTCCAAGTTTATGCTGCAGACTGTCATTTTATTCAGGCAGCTCTACCTAAGAAATTGTTGGGTGGGGGGGGGGCATTACTTTCTGTTCACAAATGCTCTCCTACAGTGTGGTATTGTCGCTTTGAGAAACCTGGCTTTCAGATAAACAGAAAATACTGAGGTAGAGCAAGACAAAGCTGGAAGGCGAGCCTGAAAACTGCTAGAGGTTATAAAATCATAAATGGTTCCCAACTACACACTGCAAAAACGGATCTAAAAATAAGTAAAATGTTCTTAAAGTTAGTGTATTTGTCCTTGATTTGAGCAGGTAAATAAGATTATTTGCCAATGGAATGAGTATTTTGACTCCTAAAATAAGATAATTAAACATCCTGCACTTGAAATAAGATGATGGAGATGAGTTGTTCCTATTTTAAGTGCAAAAATCTTATTCCATTGGCAAATCATCTGATTTACCTGCTCATATCAAGGACAAATACACTAATTTTAAGAACATTTTACTTATTTTAAGTTCCGTTTTTGCAGTGCACAACATCTTTTAATCTAGTTTAGGTTCTACAAACATTTGTGTCCTCACAGATTCGCCTCCTGTACTGCGTTCTGCCATAGTCACACATCTGGGAGCATAGCTGGGGGGCTTTGCTTAATAAGGTACAAAGAACCAAGGATTTGTTCCACTGTTTGATTTAGACTTTAAGGATCAGCTTTATAAATGTTATAGATGTTAAACATTACTGTCAGAATGTAAAGCAGCTTTTTAAAAACTTTCTCCATTTTCTGACTTTTGTTGTTGTATAAAAATGTTTAATGTTTAGCTCTGAACACAGAATATGTGATAAAAGAGTCTGCACTGAGCCAAATCTAGGTTTAAACGTCTTACCATCTTACAATGTTTGCAGTAGTCCTAGCATAATTAAAATTGGAAATGATTCTATTATAACAGTGGAGCTCAAGCTGTATTTTGCTACCATGTTACCAACCGTGATTTTCTTTTGTTTCCTGGCCAGGGACGATGAACATTAATGTTCATCGTTTACTTGCCAGGTTGGCCTTTTAAAGCCTGATGCAAGTAGCTGTGAGGAAACTTCACATTTAAAAAACAAAAGAAAATATTTTTGGTCGCTTTACAAAAATGTAAAATAAAACGTCAGACTTTCAAATTTTCTTTCTTTCATAATTGATATGTTACATTTTCCTCAAGTTTCTGCATTTTTATAAAGGGTATGTAAAATATATTCACTTGTATGTTGTAGATTGTATGTTCAGAAAAATACTGACTTTGTTGAAGAGGTAGAGTTCTCAGAAATATTTGTATCAAAAATGATACATTTGGAGTTATAGGGTTAGACAAATGGCTTGTTCTCATTTGTTACACCATGACTACAAAAACAGAATACAAACATGTGACAAGATCAGAATAAATGATAGAAAAACAATAATTAAAACAATGTTTAAACTCCAATTGTAACTATTAATGCTGGACTTCACAGTAAAGCGGGCTTCATATATTCATTCACAAGACCTCAGTCAACTTTTTACTTAAAAAATAAAAAACTATTACTAGAACACGAGTGAGAAAACAGCATCATGAAGGACAAGGATCACAGTGAAACATGGCGGTGGCAGCATAATGCTGAGGCCACGCTTTCCCTCAAAGGGCATAATAAAACTGGTCCGAGTGGAAAGGAGGATGGAAGGTGGAAGAAAACATGTCGGAAGCGACGAAAGACTGGAGGCTCACGTTCCAGCAGGAAAATGACCCTAAGCATCCAGCCGGAGCGACGTTGGAACAGTTTGGATCAAAGCATATTCACGTGTCAGACTGGGCCGCCCAAAAGGCCAGACGTGAATCTGGTTGAGAATCTGTGTCATGACTTGAAAACTGATGTTCACAAGCACTGCATATCCCACCTGACTCAGCAGAAGCTGTTTTAAAAAGAAGAAAGCGGCAAACATTTCCGTCTCCAGATGTGTCATCTGTTAGAAAAAAGACAGCAGCTGTAAATGCAGCAAAATGTGGTTACCATGTGACGACATGGGACGATTCTGAGGAGTGTCAATTTCTGCTGGTGGAAGTGAGATTAGGTGGGTGTTTGATCATGAAACAAACATAGATATGATGTGATAAACTAAAACCTATTTTACACACATTTTACATTAAATGACACACATAATCCAAATCCTCGAAGAATTGGATTATTTTTATTGGCTTTTTTATCTTTTTGGCTGACATCAAATACAGTAAATGACTGTACTTATCGTTTGGATAATTCAGATTGCCGAGTTGAATCTTTCCAGGAAGAGGAGCAGCTGCTTTGAGGCCCTTCAGGCTGATCTTAAAGCCGAGCACGGAGCCCGTTGCCTGCTGGGGCCAATCAGAGGCCACGGCAGACTGCACCTCTTACTCTGGAGACCTGATACTGAGGAGGATTCTGGTTCAGCTCTGCTGCTCTAGGACCAACACATCGCAATGAAAAAGTGTGGGCTACCTGGGTAAAAATTGTCATGATTTAGGTTGTTGTTTGTTTTGCTTTGGACTTTTCCCATCAGCCTATCACCTCTCAGCCACTATCCAATCAGCTCAGTCTCCAGTCAATTAGCCCAGATCAACTCCACCTGCTGCCAGCAATTACTGTCAACTCAGCTCACCTGTTTACATTTACCTGCTTCAGCCAACACTCCCCTGCCAGACCGTCTCTTCTCAGCTGATCTCTTGTGATGTGCTTCAACTCTACCAGTTGGCCAGGCCTGTTTTTTTTGGGAGGCGGCTTCACCGGAGAAGGAAGCAGAGAGGAGTGAGACCTCTTGCTTGGGCCGAGAACCTGCCTGGGACCGTCGGCGATTTTTGGAAGTGGCGGAAAATATAAGTATTTTTGAGCTTGGTGGTTGGCATAAACTGAAGTGTGACTGGATCGGGATGGCATCTCAGGTAGATGACGATGAGGACATGGATTTTGATAATTGGACTCCAGTAGGTAGAGGAAGAGGAAGAGGAAAAGGATACTTGAGAAAAGATGACAGCAAGGAAATCGGTAATCAGAATGTTAAGAGAAGTTTAGAGGAAGACAGCTCGGAAGAGGAAAATAGAACAGTGAGAAGGAAAATGGAAAAAGAGGAATTTAAAATATTATTGAAATTCAGGAAGGAGGATGAGGAGATGATTTTGAGTCCTGTTGCGGTTTCCAGGGAACTGAAGAAGAAGTTAGGTGAGTTGGAAGTAGTGAAAGTTCTGAGAGATGGAAATATGTTGATTCAGTGTAAAACTGAAGATCAGAAAAATAAAGCGATGCAAATTGATAATGTTTGTAAAAAAGTAGTTTGTGAAAGGAAAATATTTGGGGAAAATAAGGTATGTCGTGGAGTTATCTATGGCATTCCGATTGAAGAGGATCTTGAAAAACTTCAAAAAAGTATCCAGGGAGGTAAAGTTAAAAGATTGAAAAGGCTGTTAAGATCAGTGGATGGTAAAAAGGTTCAAAGTTTGTCAGTATTATTGGAGTTTCACGGAGATGTTCTCCCAGATAAAATCAAAATAGGTTTCATGAGTTTTCCAGTAAGGCCGTATGTCCCTCCTCCATTGCGTTGTTTTAAGTGCCAGAGATATGGTCATATAGCATTGGTTTGTAAAGGGAAGGAAAGATGTGCTAAATGTGGAGGAGAACATAAATATGAGGAATGCAAAGGTGATCAGATAAAATGTTGTAACTGTGGTGGTCAGCATAATGTTGCATATGGAGGTTGTGAAGCTAGGAAAAGAGCAGCAGAAATACAACAACTTAAAACAGCTAAAAACATTAGCTATGCAGAAGCAGCCAAGAAGGTTCTGGAAGGAAAAAGAACAATTCAAGGAGGTTCACAGATTCAGCAGATTGCAAGATCAGAGCAAAACCAAAGAAATATGTCAGGATTGGATATTACAATGGATAAATTAATTTTATTCATGGCTTATGTTATTAATTGTACTGATCAAGTGAAACAAAAAACAGAAAAAATAAAAATTATAGTGAAAGGGGCAGAAAAATTCTTTTCTGCAAAAGATCTTTCTTGGGAGTTGATAAATAAAAAGCTTGAGAATGATGGTAAAACAGGGGGAGGGAGAATATGATTCTCCTTCAGTGGAATGCTAGGAGTTTAATAAGTAATGGTCAAGAGTTTAAAGGTTACATAAATCATTTGGAAAATAAACCGGATATCATTTGTGTGCAAGAAACATGGCTTAAAACAGAATTAGATTTTGTGGTAAAGGGATATGATAGTGTACGAAGGGACAGGGAACAGGGAAGTGGGGGTGGATGTATAATATTTATAAAACAAGGAGTTCAATATAGATTTCTAGGAAAAGGGAAAAAATTAGAATGGATAGCTATAGAAGTTTGGATTAAAAATGGAAATATTAAAATATTAAATTTTTATAATCCTTGTAAAAAGCTTTGTTTAGAGGAAATGGGTGAACTGATAGAAAATATAAATGGAAAGATCATTTGTTGTGGGGACTTTAATGCTCACAGTACACTTTGGGATAGTAGTAATGATTCTAATGGAGAGGTGATAGAAGAAGTAATGGATATGAAGAACTTGGTTTGTATTAATGATGGGAGTGGTACCAGAATTAATATTAGGAATGGGTCAGAATCAGCAATAGATATTACATTAGTATCTAAAAATATTGCAGGAATCAGTAATTGGAAAGTTTTAAAAGATTCAACCATAGGTAGTGACCATTATCCAATACTAATAAAAGTGGGTTGTGAGACAAGACAAAATTATATTGAAGGTAGAGAAAGATGGGTTTTTGCAAATGCTGATTGGGAAAAATATAAGAGAATTAGTGATGAAGAAATGCAAAAGGTTGATATTAATTTTGATGTAGATAATATAAATGCTTCTGTTTGTGAAGCTATATTAGGTGCAGCTAGACAATCTATACAAAGGAAAAAAGGAAGCGGGAAGAAGAAAATAGTACCGTGGTGGACAAAAGAGTGTGACTTTGCTATTAAATCTCGAAATAAAGCGTTTCGAATGTTAAAGAAAAATCAAAATTTTCAGTATTTTATTGAATATAAAAGGTTGCAAGCTCTAGTCAAAAGAACTGTTAAATATGCAAAAAGGGTTTACTGGCAATCGTTTTGTGAGTCGGTTGGTAGAGAAACAAAAATTTCAAATATCTGGGGAATGATAAAAAGAATGAATGGAATTAAGAGAGAATATGGATATCCAGTTCTGAAGGATGGGGATATATGTGCTGTGACAGAGGAGGAGAAAGCAAATATGTTAGTGGAGAAGTTTGCTAAAATTCATAGCTCAAATAATTTAACTGAAAAAGAAATAAAAGCAAGAGAAGGTACAATTAATGATAACAGGCAATTGTTAATTAAAAATATAAATAGTAATGACTTATTAAATCTTCCATTTTCTTTTGTAGAGCTTAAGAATGCTTTAGGGAAATCAAAAAATTCTTCTCCAGGTAAAGATCAAATTTCATATATAATGATAAATCAGTTAAGTAATTCATCTAAAAGGATTTTATTGGATTTCTATAATAAGATTTGGGAAGTAGGTCATTTACCTAAAGTTTGGAAGGAGGCAATTATTGTTCCTATTTTAAAACCAGGTAAAGAAAGATCAAATCCAGGGAGTTATAGGCCAATTGCATTAACATCGCATTTATGTAAAGTAATGGAAAGAATGATCAATGAACGGATGACTTATTTTGTTGAAAAGATAGGGTATTTATCTAAGTTTCAAAGTGGTTTCAGGAAAGGTAGAAATACAATGGATTCTATTTTGTTATTGGAACATGAAATAAGTAAGGCACAAGTTAATAAAGAGAGTGTGATAGCTGTATTCTTTGACATTGAAAAAGCTTACGATATGATGTGGAAAGAAGGATTTTTGATAAAATTAAAGAAGATGGGAATTGGGGGTTCAATGTTTAATTGGATAAATGATTTTCTCAATAATAGATCAATACAAGTAAGAATAGGAAATCAATTATCAGAAAATCTTTATGTTGAAAATGGTATTCCTCAAGGAAGTATAGTTAGTCCATTATTTTTTTCTATTATGATTAATGATATGTTTGAGGATGTGGAAAATAAAATGGGTGTTTCATTATTTGCTGATGATGGAGCAATTTGGAAGAGGGGTAAAAATATAAGTTTCATCATTAAAAAAGTTCAAGAAGCCATTAATAAAATAGAAGATTGGTCTTTTAGATGGGGATTCAAGATTTCTGTGGATAAAACAAAGATTTTGTTTTTTACAAGGAAAAAAGTTTCTGAAGAATTAAAGTTACAAATTTATAAATATGATTTGGAAAGGGTAAAACAATTTAAATTTTTGGGTATATGGTTGGATGAAAGGCTTACTTGGAAAGTTCATATTGAGAAGATGATCGATAAATGCAAAAGAGTTATAAATGTTATGAGATGTTTGGTTGGGAATGAATGGGGAGCTGAGAGGAAGGCATTGAAATCAATTTATATAGGATTAATTAGGTCTGTTTTTGATTATGGATGTATAGCTTTTGGTTCAGCATCATTTTCATTACTTAAAAAATTGGATATTGTTCAGTATCAAGCTTTGAGATTATGCACAGGGGCCATAAGAACTACACCAACTTCAGCATTACAAGTAGAAATGGGAGAAATGCCACTAAAGTTGAGGAGATTACAATTACTTTCCACTTACTGGTTTCAGTTAAAAAATCATTGTGAAAATCATCCATGTCAAGAAATTTTAAAACCAAGTTGGGAAAAAGGGAAGAAGAAATTAAATTCTTTTGGGTGGATAGCAGATTCTAATATAATAGATCTTGAATTATCTCAAATAAATGGCAGTAGAACAGTTATTAGATCAATACTTCATCCATCTATCCTACCTGAAATTGATGTAGATTTAAGATTGTTGTATAAACGGAAAAATAAACAGGATATTTTAGATTCAAATATGGTTGAGCAATATATAGATAAAGAATATTATGGATATGTAAAAATTTATACAGATGCTTCAAAAGATTCAAATAATAGGAATGGTGTTTCGTTTGTAGTTCCAGAATTTAATTTTAAATCAGGTAAAAGAATTAGTAATGAAGTTTCAGTTTACACAGGAGAAATGTTTGGCATCATGTTAGCATTAGAATGGATTGAAGAAATTAGACCACTAAGAAGTGTAATTTGTTCAGATTCTAGTTCAACATTATATTCATTTAAAAACAATCATTCAGATAGTAGACCGGATTTATTGGTAGAAATTCAGCAACTATTATTCAGAATTCAAGCAATGGGATTAACTGTTTCTTTTATATGGATTCCTTCTCATATAGGAATAAAAGGGAATGAGATGGCAGATAAATATGCAAAAAGAGCAAGTAAATACAGTTTAATTGATATAATAATTCCATTTAGTAAAGGTGAAATAAAATCAGTAATTAAGAAAAGGATTAGAGCAAGGTGGCAGAAACAGTGGGAAGAAGAAAGAACTGGAAGATGGTTTTATAATATTCAAAGAAAAGTAGGATTAATGAGGATGTCATCAAGGAATAGAAGGGAAGAAACAGTAATGTCAAGATTACGTTTTGGACATACAGGGTTAAATAGCACATTATTTAAAATGGGGATTCATGATACAGGAAAGTGTGATTTTTGTTTTGTTGAAGAAACAGTGGAGCACGTTATATTATTTTGTAGTAAATATCATATTGAGAGAAATGAATTGTTAAATAGATTACAAAACAGTAAATTAAAGTTAAACATAAAATATCTTTTAGATATGAACACCAAATCAGAGGGTTATTCTTTATTATTAAGATATCTTAAAAAGACTAATTTGATAAAACGGATTTAGTTATTTATTTATTTTTTATTTTAATTATTTATAGTAGTAGGATATTAGAGTAGGTCATCCCGATTCACACTCCATTTCAGTTGGTGGCGGTAATGCACCAAAAGTTGTTTGCCAACCGCCATAAAACAATAGAAGAAGAAGAAGAAGAACTCTACCAGTTCCTGTGTGCTCAGCCAGCTGGACTCTTCAGTCAAGTTGTCTGTGTCTGCGTGCTGCAGGTCTGCCTGCTTCCCTGTGAGTTTCAGCCGCTTGCTCTGCCCTTTCTGGTGGTTCCCCCGTCCGCATCACCTGTTCTGGTCTGTCACTACCTGCATCTTCTAGTTCCCTGCCTGCCTGCACTGTCAGCCATTAAACCCTCTGTTCTAGTCTGGTCCTGCTTGCCTGCCATTACTCATTCCCTCACAATAAACCTTTTAGAAAAACCTAACTCGGTGTCCGGCTGAATATAGGGCTCACCAGCATCATTCCTTTCAACAATATGTTGACTGTAAAATGAAGCTGTAAAAGACTCTTTTTTTTAATATTCAGTTTCTCACAAAAGAGGGAAAAGTTTCCCAGGTCAACGTCAGAGCTTGCAAGACCTATCCTCGTAACTTCTTCAGTCGTCCTTCATTTGAGAGCTATAAGCTGTCTTAAAGACACCAAACTGTTGTAAATAACCTTCTCTAGGTGTACATCTCCTCATCCAGGACAAAGTATGGCTGTTCTGTGGTATTTTGTCCTTTTTTCTTTTCCCTTTAATCCTTCAGGTGTTCAGGTAACCTGGGGCAGAGGGAGGGTCAGGTGAATTTTTAAGCCTGAAACAATGAGACAGGAAACAGAATCATGTCTCAAATGTGTCGTACAGCAAAAAGAGAAAGGCCTCCATGTGCTGAGGCTTGCTGTGTCAAGAAGAGAAGAGTTTTGGACAGACCGTGAAACTGAAACCAGCGGGATTTTCTTTATTGGACATTTAGAGCCAGCATCATGCCAACATGCAATTATGTTCTCAGAAGTTAATGACGGTAATCCGAGGTTTGCCTGAACATGAAGCCAAATCAACATCTGCACAGTGAACAGACGTTTAACATTTTTTCATTCAGAAATTGTTTGAACAGATCTTTTTTCCCTAGGTTTTTTTTTCCCACAGACCAGCATTCTCCTGCACCGAGAGAGCGATTCTGTTCTGGACAATAATTCAATAACAATACATATCGATCGATAGATGTATATTGATGATAGAAAAAAGGGTCAATAAAAAGTTCAATAGAATAACAGTTTTCCTTCCTTATGTATTTTAGCCATGATTAATATTACAGTCATTACTCCTCCCAACCAATCACAGAACCAGGAACCAAGCTCCGCCCCCTTCAAAGAGTTCAGAGAGCACACGTTATTTTTCTTTTTTTAAAACTTGTAGTTTTGGTAAAAAGTTGGTTAAATAAAGGGTTGAGTTTGAATTCAGTGCTTGTGAGTACTGTATCTAAAACTAGGTTGCTAAGCAACAGCACAAAATGGCCAGGGCATCACTTAAAATATATGTTTTGAATTTGTTGATAATTATCGATATCGATCAATATCTCTATTTTATCGATATGTTTTTTTTTCTATATCATCCAGCCCTAGTTTCTGTAGAGCAACCAATGCTCAGACAGGTGCTGCTCCTTTAGACGGCAGCTCCTTCTGCTGTGGGAGTTCAGACGTGTCCAGGCATTGGGGCACTCTCACTTTGCTTTTACCTTCTGTTTAGAACAAGTTTTTTTCCACAAAGTGTTTAAATGGCAGCACTGTTGCCTTGCAGCAAAAAGGTTCCCGGTTTGAATCCTGGCCTGGGGTCTCTCTCTGGGGAGTTTGCATGTTCTCCCTGTGCATGCGTAGCTTCCTGCCACAGTGCAAAAACATGACTGTTCTGGTCTCTATAAATTGCCCTTAGTGTGAGTGTGTGTGCATGGTTGTGTCTCTGCCCTGAGAAGGACTGGCAACCTGTAAGGAGTGTGCCCTGCCTCATGCCTAATGATAGCTGGAGACTGGCAACAGCTCCCCCTGTAAGGATAAGTAAGTGTAAACAACAGACGGATGCTTAAACAGCTTATACAGGTACATCTATAAAAATTTTTTTTTTGAAAACTGCATAAAAGTTGCAACCTGGGTAAAAAGTTGCTTTCATCAGGAGGCACCTGAGCTTTAAATGATTGACTGCAGCTCTTGTTTGTGAAGGCAAAACACTTTGCAAAAGTATCAATTACCCCTGTTAACATATCGACTATGGCTTACTGGGTAGAGACATTTGTGGGTTCAATTCCAGCTTCCCCAGGGCAAGGCACATGCCCTGGGCAAGTCATCTGAGTATCGGTGCATGAATGCGTGCACATTAGTGAGTGTAAAGGGCTTTTGAGTGGTCAGTGTGACTGGAAAAGCTCATTTCAGGGATGGTGGGGGTTAATGGAAAAGGAAAACTAAACTTTTTAAAAGTTTTTATCTGTAAAAAAATAAACAAAAGTTGATGTACCACTTTGTTGTGATGTGGAAAATTTTAAAAAGTTCATGGGGTGTAAATACTTATGAGAGGTACTGTATAAGGGAACAGCAGCTGAACAGTGCTGCAGTTATTGGGTGAATATGAAAAAGTCATAGTACCTTGAGCTCTGTGCGGCGGCGGCGGCAGCAGCTGTCTGGAGCAGCTTAAAGCCGTCCCAGCTGTACGCACACAGAGCAGCTCTGTGACTGCACACCAAAGAGAGGAGCTGGAGGGTCTCTTGTTGTTGCACCGCCTTTGTTTCGCTGCCCTCCTCCTGCTAACTACGCTCTGTAGGAGAGCGGTGTTGAGCTTAGAGATCGCTCCTCGGAGCTTCAACAACAGGCTCGCAGCGACGAGTGCAGACAAGGCCGAGGCAGCAGGGCAACTTAATACCATTCAGCTGCTAATTAACTAATTGAAGTGGCTCTCTAAATCTAGAGGAACACGTAATTTGTGCCTAAAACGAGGCGTAAAATCAAGCGTACAGTGTGTAAAATGTTGCGGCTCGGCCCCAAATTTGTCAATGGGCTCGACGCTCCCTTGTTCCTGACAACCAGAGCCTGTAAAGAGCTGATTTATAGTTGGCTTTTACTTTTCAATTTCTGCCTGAGCTAGTTAGGTGGTGAGGCGAGGCCCTGGGGTCAAGTCCATATAGTGGTAAAGTGAGACGTACCCCGAATTCATGAGGGCCCGGGGTCCAGGAAGACTGGGGAAAGTAGGTAGAGGGAGCCGCAGCGACTCAGTGGAAAGAAGTAGACTCCATTTTTGTAAGTCCTCCCCTCCAGCTGTCACCCCAATCTCCATCCCATGGGGGGTTGCCACGGTGACAGGAGGCCACATGTCTTGGGGGCGTCGTTTTGGTCAAAGGACTCCATTGTTCTGGTGTTAAGCCGTCTTCCCTATGCCCGTCTGCCAGGGAGAGGGGCTTCACACCGCTCACACACACACACACACACACACACACACACACACACACACACACACACACACACACACACACACACACACACCCAACACCCACTGGTACAAAGGTGGAGCCGTTTGGTTGCACTCAACCACTAGCAGAGGTTTTTTATTTTATTTTTTCTTTTAAAATAAACTAATTAAATTTTTAAAATGACATTTATATTTCATTGACGGAGCCGCAGTCTTACTGCAAATATAAAGCCGACAATTGTGAAGTTACTGAGGGGAAAATATTTGAAGTAAGTGTAGCACCTGTGACTTCTTTAGTCCATTGTGTTATAGTATGAAATAATGGACTAATATATTATTTTATAATATTTGCAGACTTGATTTCATTTCTGCTTTTAGTTGGCAGATGGAAAGTGCCTACATGCAACTCATCCCAGTTTCCACTAGATGGCAATGTGGCCTCGCACAGCCCTGCCTTCCAGCTCAGGGTTCTGTCCATCCGTCATCCAGTGGGCGTACGGAGCAAACCTTGGCGGACCCGAAAACCTCCAGCGTCCTTCAGCCAAGTGACTGACTTGATGTAAAGGGGGTTTAGTCAATTACCCAGTGATGGATAGATTACAGTCGTGCATCATTCGGGGGAAGCCAATTTTCCGACGCCAACGGAATTTGAAACTCAATTTGTTTCTGCTCCCTCTGTTCTTCTCAGATAGATGGATTGGAAAAGCAGAGAGCAGCTGATTTGAATCTATAACCGGTGGACGGCGAGGTTACGGGTCAATACGTTTAGAATCATTTGGCTGGTTTCAAAATGGAAATCCGAACAGTAATTTACTCAGCAGTTTGTTCAGTTAAAGAGCAAGAGGTCCGAGGCCGATGTGAGAGGAAAAAAAAAACTGCTTTACTGGAAGTGAAGTGGCCACACAGCTGGAGCAACGGTTACACTGGAGAGAGGGGCTGTTGGAACGGGCCCCATCAGTTCTAGCTAAATGAATCCTAACAAGGAGCCGCTTCACATTTGAACAATATAAAAACACACAATCTGTAGCTTGTAAAAAATAAAATAAAATCACATAAGCTGCTCATTTGAGCGGTAAAGCCATCTTTATCCACACACAGGAGCAGGTATTGACTTGGAGATGCCTGATCCAGTGCCTTCAGAGCGGGGGGGCTGAAGAGGCACTGATCACCAGCCGAGTGGCTGGTATTGATTAGGAGGTGGTCACCAGAGATCATTGGGCTCTCAGCGTATTGACTGACGCAGTTACTCCAGGGAAACTGAACTCCAATAGTTCACAAGGGAGACAATGGCCAATGTTTTTCAGCTCATGTAAAACAATCAGCCTCTGCAGAAGCTACAAGTCCTCCTCCTTTGCTCTCAGGTCGTTCGACGAGGACTCCTGTGTCTTCTCGGCATGCAGCGGTTGGACGGCCAGAGCAGCACTGAGGCGTCTGCGAGACGATCTGCGAGTCTCCCTGAATGAGTCCGGGGAGCTGTGAGGCACCCAGGCGAGCCCAGCATCGACGCTGCCCAGCTCCAAGTTCGCCTGGTTCCTTAGGCTGCGGCGAACGGAGCGTCGCTGTCTGTTGGGGACGGGTTTGAACACATCCTCAAAATTTAAATCTGATTGCCAAGGGGCAAGGTCCAAATGGGGTTCCCCCGGT
The DNA here is from genome assembly GCA_037039145.1 of Fundulus diaphanus. Taxonomy (NCBI): domain Eukaryota; kingdom Metazoa; phylum Chordata; class Actinopteri; order Cyprinodontiformes; family Fundulidae; genus Fundulus; species Fundulus diaphanus. The sequence continues at coordinate 44,404,504 of CM073127.1, read as the reverse complement.
TCCCCGTCGTGTTCAGAGCTTGACTGGGTGTTTTCCTGCTCTCTTTCTGCTCGCCCCCCCCCTCCATCTGCAGTCACATCATAGCTGGGTTGGGGCTCCTCTGCATGGTGCGCGTAAAGGAAAGCTAAGCTCTTTCTGCCCCGTTTGGCTTTTTTCACTGCTGGTTCTGTGTCGTTGGACTTGTCGCCTAAAGGAGCGAAGCTGGAGGTGGGTGCAAGCAGACCTGCATCATATTTGCTTGAGTCGGTACATTGAAGATCAACAGAAATGTGGTCAGAGGGCTCGTCGGGGTCAGCCTCACACTGCTGGCTGCTCATCCATGGGGTTCCCTGTGAGCCGTCGAGGCTCACTGAGGACTGAACCTCAAAGCGCTGCTCTGTGACTTCCTCCTGAAGCTCCTCACAGTCAGCAGCACTGACCTTCCCCTTCTTCGGTCGTCCCCTGACTCTTGACCTTAGCTGCCCGCTCTGCTTCCCTGGACTACAGGTGGGCAGTGTGACAGGATTATCCGAAAGGTTTTCCTCAGCTTTTGCCTCTGCGATCTCCTCTCTATGTAGGGAACCATCTGCCACCTGGAGCTGGATACCAGACCCTTGATGTGTGGCTGTTAAGGGAAAAACAACAATTTTACGACTGCTGGCTTCACTTCTGCCTGTTAAAAGTATTGACGTTTCTGCCAACAAATACAACTTTTAGGAGGTAAAAAAGCAACACAGATTTCTCCTGACCAAAAATGCACCTAAAAGTGACCAACTGTAACTAATGTGTCCAGCATTCAATGTGCAGATTTTACCTGCGCCGATCTCAGGAGTCTGTTGCATGGCTAGGGAGTGGCGGATGAAGGACATCCTCTCTTTGATGGGGCTCAGACTGGGATTCTTAGAGGCGTACTGACGTGAGCTGTACAGAGAGCGATCTACATCCTTGTTCCAGCGGCGAGCTGCTGAGGCCACCTGCACAACAGCGTCCGTAAAACAGGTTAACCTCACCAATATCCACTTCTGTGGGGAAGCAAACCCATCTATGCTTCTACCTCTAGCTCCTTCATGTAGGGTCGGACATTGTACCTTTTAATGGCCTCCATACACTGCCAACTACTGGCAAAACAACGTATGACAACCACGAAAGATTCTTCAGGCACACGTGGCTTGCATTCAGTCCGAAGTACTGCAGACCCCAGAAACATCTGAGGTGATGCTAGTGGCGGTGTCTCAGCAAAGAAAGGATTGGGATGTTTCAGATGTAATGACAGCTGAGCTGAGAATGCCGAGGGCGCTGAAGATACTGAAGAAGCGTAAGGTGCAGTGAAACCTCCGGGTTTAACCCAACAGCGGAAAATAGCAAATATCTGTAACCTGAGAACTAATCATGTCTGTTCCGGTTTACTGTTCATTAGCTGTACCGACAGATTGTTGTCATTAGGTTTATGCATCAGTGAGCCAATTTTACACAAATTTCCTTTTTGTTTAGTGAAATCCACATACTTAACTGTTTTTGTAGAAATCTTTATTGAAATATAAAGTTTAACAAAGAAATCCTGAAGGCTTTACAACAGCAGGGGTCTGTAATCATTTACAGAGCCATTTGTGCCCTCACTGCAGCCAAAGAAAACTTGTTTAGCATAAAAAGAAAAAAGAAAAACACTTTATGACCATTGCGCATTTATCCCAAATAGGCAGATTTATTTTTTAACACTTGTTCAGCGTACTTTATTCCAAGCACAGCACAGACACTGTTGTAATAGCAGCTAGCGCAGCCTTGGATCAGGCTGAAGGGTCGTAACTTAAACGCGTTCAGCTTTGTGAAGGAGTTTAGAGAACGGAAAAGGATTTTCTATGTTCATCCCACAGCAAGAGTTATTACAAACCAGGATGTCTACTTTCAATTGCCACAACTTTATGGAACTAGACAAGGAGATCTGAGCCAATCTTACCGTTTTGACCTGGTTGTAGAAACACTAGCTCAAAAAATTGCTGCCTGTCCAAGACTCAAAGGCCCGGCTCTCTGACCACTAGGTCACCACTCCCACCCATCCGTCGTTCACGCAGACACATTACTGTACGTGTGTAATCCAGAAGAATCCATTCTGTCAACCATGGAGGTATTTAACGGTTTTGATCCCCTCTCAGGTTTTCAAGTTGAAAAGTGAATTAATGCCAGTGTATCAAAAGCAGAACAGAACCACGCTGAACTCCCTTCCCTTTAACATTATTTAGAAATACCTTCAATATTTGATTTTTCCTCAAAAGGCACTTAGACTTTATGAATCCCCCCGGTGGTCATTCCAGGATCAGTGCTTTAACAGCACAAAGTCCGTACAACAGTCTCTACACTTTGGTGTCAGCTCGGCTAAAAACATTGGAAGTCAGATTATTATGTTCTACTGAAATCTGGATGAGGCAGTTTAGTGAATCTCCATGTATGGAGAAGCTTGCATATAAAAACCCAGGACTAGAGAGGGGACTTTAAACTGAACCCCAGTATAGTAATTACATTGGGTGTAGTGGGTCCTTTTGGGCCATATGTGTTTATTCTATTTGGCGTCAGACTCGGTTTCTTGTTAGTTTTGGCTGCTGTCGTTTATTCTAATGATTTCCAGCTCAGACTATCACTTCATTTTTAAATCCACCAAACTGTTTGATTCCTGTTTAAGCTCATGTTTGATGTTGCCGTTCTTTCCTAGATGTATTTTTTATTACGTGCTTTTCCCTCATTCCCTGTAAATCTGTAAAAGTCAGATTACGTTGCTTTCAGCAGTGTGCGCCTTGCAATAAACAGAAAATATAAAACCAGAATTAGCTGAACTGTCCTGGCCCCAGACAACAAGCTCAGACTGAGTTTGAAAATCTATAAATGCAACAGAGCTGAAAATGTAACCAATGCTTTTGCTCTATTTAATAATGTACAGTAATTCTTCACCTTCCTATAGTCACTTGTGTTGGGTAACATATTTCCCAACACAAACATTCTTTAATTGTATAAGTAGACTATTGCTGGGTAATAAAACCATTTCAATCATTTAGCAGGTAGGTGATGCGAAGGCAGACTGTACAATGCTTGAGAATGGGCTTCGCTCTGAGCAAACACCGATTCAACTCTATCCACCAAGATCAGGCTGGAGTCCAAGGGCAGAACGACAGGTTATGAGCTGCACTGACAAATCAATTTAGCTGTAACATGTTCTGATGCCACAGTTCAGCGTGAAACCAAGTTTAAAGGAAGAAATTCTGCAGTTTCAGCGCCACTCAAAGTAGGTTAGCTTGTCAGCTTTAGAAGTGAATGTGAGAGTTCCCAGCTCCCACAATTTGGGAAGCTATGGTGTTCATGAAGGGCCTGTGCAGGAATGGATGCCTTCAGGTGGGTGAAATAAGTTCTATAAAGATATACACATTAAAGTTTTTCCCAAACCCAAGCAAAGTATGTTGGAGTGAGACGTGCACACATCACGTCTGTGACTGGCCTCCAGGGTGACGTGTGCAGAATCCTCAGTGAGGAAAAATGTAACAAGCAGACTCAGCCGACCCACCTTCATCTTCCTGCAGGCCGACTTGGCAGCGGATCGCGTCGACTTCTTCACAGGCTCGGTGTCCTCTGGCTGCTGGGGGAACAGACAGTCGGTCTGAGGATACATCACATGGACTCTTTCTACCTCACTAAGTGGAGGTTTTAGTAGTTATTAAGTTCAGATCCAGAAGAGTTAAAGTGTAGATTAGATGGGAGCGGGCCATTTATTAAAACGACGATCTTATCTGGCATCAGGATAATTCTACAAGTAAGACCAAGCAGAAGCGGTGGTAACAGCAGACCTTTCTCTTCCGCTTGCCGCGCCGCGTTCCCGGCTCCCTTTCCGACTGCTCTTCTTTCTGTGGAGAGAGATCCACAGGTTTCAGGGCCCAATCAGAGCGTCTGTCAATGAGTGCTCTCACAGTGGCAGACAACACTCCATCGCTGCGGTTGACTGGGACTCTGTGGTTTTATGTTCTCCCACAACATTTAAGGCGCTGCCTGGACATTTCTGATTAGAGATGCACAGGTCAGGCTTTTCTGGCCTATTGACGGCAATCTGTTTCTGACAAGGACTGGAACACAGGAAATAAAAACAAATATGCTACATGATTTGGTAAGTTTCAATTAGTGTTGCGCCGATGCCATTTTTTTGGCCCCGATACCGATAGCTGATACCTGGCTGTGCAGTATTGGCCGATACCATACCGATACCATCTGTTTGAAATTGATGTGTGTGTGTATGTATGAAGAACTGCATATTACTTAGGGTAGTAGAACTTTTTATTGCTTACCTGGAATGGGTAACAATAGTTGAATAAAATTTTGGCTCTCAAAGGCCAAAATAGTGCAACTTTCATGAACTTATATAACATGTATAATAGTAGTCGAGAGAGAGAAGGCTGCGTTCAAGTGACATACAAACATCAAAATGGTATCGCTGCCCTATTTGTTGGTACTCGCCGATACCAATACCACCATTTTAGTGCTGGATCGGGGCCCCGTCCGATACTGGTATCGGTATCGGTGCAACACTAGTTTCAATACAACAGAAAATGAGGGAATTTAGAAGTTATCCCCATTTCTGCATCAAAACATTTGTCTATAGCCTTTAACAGATTTTACTAAACTCAAAATGAAAGTTTAAAGAACGTAACTGCTAATGGCTAAATTTAGCTGTCTTAGCTGCAGATCAGGGCTGAAAAAGGGAAAAGTGGCAGCTGACAGGTTTTTATGTTCCATCAGCACTAAAGATGCACGCGTCAATGGGATGGAACGATTTTAACGTAGAGATTTAAACACATCAGGTAGCCATTTAGTTCTTAAGAGTCCCTCGTTGAATGTAATATTTTCAATAATCAGACAATGAGTTCACCCAGGCTGCTTTTGCACACATGCTTGATCAGGACACTGACTCAGGATCCAATCAGATTGACTCAGACCTTTGTTCTTCTTCCGTTTGTGGACTGGGTTGGAGTCTCACTTTCAGCTTCTCCTTCAGGTTGCCTCTCCTCTGCCACAGATTCCTGCTCATCCATGGCCTCCGTCTCAGAGGCTCTGTTTGGTTCGGTGTCAACTTTAGAGGCGAAGGGGTGACAAAAGACATCAGAAATAAGAACCGTTAAATAACTGGCCTGCAGCTACAGTCAGTGATCCTGATTGGATGGGCCGCCATGATAACAGGGTGAGCGAAGATGCATCGCGGGCCTCCAACTGCCAGTACCTTTAATATGTGTAAAAGACGGTGACAGCTGCCAAGAGCAGCAGATGTAGGATGGAGCAGAGCAGCAGTTATATTATAGAAAATATTTCTGTATGTTCAGATGTCACAAATCCAAACATTTCACCGACTATTTCTGCTACGACTTTGGAAGTATTATGCCAACACTGAGCTGAAAATAAATACATGAATACGTGCCTCCTAAACATGATTGTGACATATATGCTTAAGCTTAAGAGGCAGAAACCCCCACTCATTATCCTTAATAAGCCTGAAATTAAGAGCTGGATGCGCTAGATCTAAAGTAACAAAGAGAAAGATTTAAACAGGACTGTTAAAAAAATGCCTCAAACTGGGATAATACAAGATATAATCTAACAAAAATATGATATTTCTGTTATTTCATGCAGCCGCCAACAAACAAGAGAAGAGAAACAACTTAAACGACGGCGTCAAATCGTCTTGCTCCTCTCTGATGAGATGGGACAGTTATTAAACGGTGGTGGCAGTGATGAAAATGTGGAAAGTTTGAAACACAGTTTACCTGTCCGATTCTGAGAGAGAGTCTCCTCGTGGAAATCCATGTTTAAATTTAATGGATGAGCATCAAAGACACAATCTAAAATCGTGAGAGACATGGAAACCGCCGTTATCAGAGCAAAGATTGCATTCCACTACAAACTATATTTTATCGACCAGGAGCGTCAGTAAAATACTCGAATCAACCTGCATCACTCGACACGGCCGAGTCAATCTCCTCCATTGGTGGAAAAACAATCTAAGGGGAAACAATTAAAATATGCCTTCAGTCTTAAATCTAACATTTACACTCTATATAAGAGATTAGACTGTGGGTTTATTTTAACATAACTGTTTGCATAGATTTAATAACGCATCTTTCATGTGTTTGATCCATTTTAAGATCAGAGTTCATAGAGATATAGCCATTATAGCATCAAACATAAACAACCAATCAGAAGACATCGTTTCTTGTCGTCTACCTTGCCGTCCTGGCTGTCGTCTCTCTCGTGTGACGTTCTGTGTCTGCCGGGTATGGCGAACGTGGGGGAGGCCCCAAACCAAGCCGGGGTGAGACGCTCCGCCTGAAGCTGTGCGTCTGATTCGCTCCTCTGTGGCGTCTTCAGCACCGAGCGCAGCGGCCAGCCCCCAGCGGGAGTGGCCGCCCGTGACGGGGTGGCTCCCTTCTGTAATGGGGTGCTGGGGGGCAAGTTCTTATCAAAGAACTCGGGAGATAACGGACCCCCGAAGCGCACCTGCTTCTTTTTCCTTGCTACAGTCGTCTCGTCCACGTCTACTGTAAGAAAGCAGCAGAAACAAACAAACAAAGCGGCTATTATCATTTAATGTTGTGTATATATAAGCATTCATGTACAGGAATATTAGAGCAGCTAAAGTTAGCACTCCATCTTCACCATCACTGTGTAGAAACCTTGGATACCCAAAAATGTAGAAGTAAACGGAGATCAAAGGCCAGCTTCCCTGAGGGAGGGTATTCGGAGCCAGCAGAGTCTGTTTACCTGTTGGTTTCATCTCCAGCAGAGAATGGAGAGACGAGATGTGGAAGGAAGACTGCTGGGCCGGTGAAACAGCTGCAGGGTCGTCACGGGGAGGTGGGCTGGGGCTTTGGTGTTTACAGATAGCATCCTGTTAGGAGACAATGTGTGGGATACTCGGTGAAGCTGCGTTGCAACTGAAACGGCACGCAAAGAGAGGCTGGAGCGTTATCTGTTGCATAAAGTGTGGAAGAACAACTGGTTGCTGCTGTATCACATCCTCAGTGTTCCCCCCACCATTCAACAAGGGGAGGCGCCCCGCCAACAAAATTGCCCACCCCTCCAAGAAAGTCACGGCATGTAGTAAATTATTACACGTCTGTGAGCGTTCACGGTTAATTTGATTAAAATTAGCCTTTCTAAATAGAGCCAGATCGCATCCAGAGCTATTTCTGTCTGTAGGCTCCCACATCATAAGGTGGACAGGAGTCCGTGGACAGATAAACGCAGAGCTCGATTTAACGAGTGCGTACGCGACGTCGCTATAAACTGCTCGGCGGGAAGAAGTCTCCAAGGCAGCTGCGACTGGCAACCTGCAGCCTCTCTGCACCACGGACTGACAGGTGGTGCTGCTGAGGAAATGTAGCAGTTTGTCAGAATAAACAGCCAATAAGTGCGCTCGACTATGTAGTTTAAAATGTCTGCTGAGAGTTAGCGCGGTACAACCAGGTGTACAGCTGCCTTTAAGGTTTCTCCTAAGCTAAGCTATCACTCCTTTACTTTCAGCTCAGTCACCTGCGTTCACACACAGGTAAACTCAGCCTCCCACCAGGTGAGAGAGCGCTCAGAGTCACAACATATTTTACCTGCTTGGTAAATATTTCTGCGTTTTGGAACCAGGCCCAGTTTCTGAGGATGGCTGCACTAAATAGTCCCACAGAGTCAGGAGCCCTGAGGGTCTGCTGGCCCTGAAGAAGTCAGTGGAGTCTGTTCTGATGGGGAGAATGAGGCGTTCATTACAGAGGAACGCTTAGAAATGAGCAGCTAGTTATTCCTGACAGAATTAGGATGACTTGTGTCGGCAGCCAACGGGATAAATGCAAAATAGAAAAAGGACGCATTTGTTTATTTCACGTTTTGCCCCGCTTACTTCAATATACTGAAAATGTTTGCCTGATACAAATATGAGGATGATCACATGCATTTAAACTGATTATAAAAATTATCGCTCAATATAGCACGTTCTCAACAAGTAAATGTCTCCATGGTCATTTTCAGATCTCCTAGAAAAATACCATTTGCTTTGATTGTCACAGATCACCAAAAGTCTGTTGGAAACCAAAATCCTCCTTCCTGAGTCCATCACTGAGAACAGATGGCTGCTTTATACTTGGGAAATAAATTTCTGTTGCTATAGACCCCAGAATGGATCAGAAAAAGATCCCAAATGTAATAAAATTAAAATTGAATAAAGTTACCCTCAAAAATATTATGAACTCTGGCAGATCTGGATTTTAAAGAGATTTTCATTCAATGAAGAAGTAGGAAGGAAGAAAGGCAGGTAGCCTTCAACATATAACCATGTATAAATTTACACGATAGAGACAGAAAGAGAGACAGAAAGATGGCTGCTCGTATTGAGCTCTATTCTGTGATATTAATGGAAAGTCCCCTCCCCTTGTTTCTGAAGAAATTATTTTAGTAGAAAAATAACCTGAGGAAATAAGAAATGCAGTTTTCCAACTTATTAATAGGGGGAAAAAATCTTTCCAGACCAATCTGGGAAAAGGTAACCGCCCCTAAAGCCTTTATATTTGTGGATGATGGCTGATACAGGAGCTAGGGCTGGGCTAGGAGGAACAGAAACATTGTGAGAGCTATGTTTAAATGTTTTGTTTTTGATGGGTCAAATAAACAGAAAAAAAGAATAAAAGGGCAGATTAGCAACAGATAGATAAAAGCTGCCCACCTCTTTATTCGGGTTATTTTGAAATGATCTGTCCAGAGTTTATGTGGGTCGCTGCGCCCTCATGTGATTATTTTCCCCTGGATCCACAAACCTGTTTCCATCTCAGTCCGATCCCACTGTGGGTCTTTTAATATCGCCAGGCTGTGTATAAACCTTCAGTTAGACGTTGGATTTCACTCCCGGTTCCCATGTGCTGGTGCAGGCGACCGCTCAGCTGATCGGGACTGTGTTCAGAAGCGCCGCTGCTTATTTAAAACAGCGCTGATAAATTACGCTGGTGATATTACAGCATCTGTTTGTGGGGAAACTGGAGTAAATGATTTTATTCATGTGGTTAAATCGGATGAACGAGACATTTCTAAAGCCACGCGGCACTGACTTGGCTCTCGCGTGGGGGAAAAGCAAACGGGTTCTTTTACAGAACCAGCTTTGAACTGGGCTGTAGAAGCAGCCTGGTCAGAAATACTTGGGGTTCAAGTGTTCCCGCCCACTCTGAACCCTGAGTAAGTCAAAAACATGCCTTATAGAACCAAAATCTAAACCTAGAAGCACTAATATTTCTATCACAGCAGCAATTTCTTAATTTTATGTGATCTGATAAACAAACCCTTAGTTTGAAGATGCAAATAAAGACCAAAATAATGTAATATAATGTCTTCACTAAAAGGAAACAACCTGTACTTTTCAGGGACAAGTTCAGAACATTGACTCCTCTCTGGCTGCCAAATGCTTCGCTGCTGTGGTATAAGATCAACTAAGCCAATAGTCCAAACTTCCTTTACAACAACGCCGATAATTTATAAGTATTACTGGTTGAATTAACACGGCTTTGTATGTTGTTAATCTTGACTCCATGCATTATAAATAAATGGATTTGTGGTTAAATCAAAGATTCCTGCTTATTAAAAAACAGCTGATAGACTCTAAAGTTCAATCTGCTGAATCACAAGAGATTTCTCTTTAAATCTGAGCGCGAGGTGAGCAGCTAGCTTTGTGACCCTCACAATGAGACTAACAGATAAAAGGCGACGCCGTTTAGCTTCTGAACTCCTACTACTGGCTATGGCAGGAAAACAAGTTGTAAATGTGTGCCTGACTGCGACTCTTATAGTGGCACTGCCATCAAAATCTCAGCTGCTATAAATGATTAATGTCCACAGTCTGGCAACCTGAATACAGATGAAGTCCTGACCGGGACACACTGAGCTGGTCGGAGTGGTAGCTCAGCACCAGGCATCCAGCTCCAAAGTGGCCATAGAAATGATGAGAGCACTTAGACCTTTTCATCTTAGATTAAAGTAGGGACGGGAAGGCAGGAGAGGGAAAAACCACTCAGAGTCACAGAGCTGACACGGCAATATTTCTAAATATGGAGCAGTCTTTCTACTTCCCAGTGGGACTTCACATTTGAGCACTTTATAGAAAGACATCACTTGATCTTATTCTATGAAGCCCAGCTCTGAAGTAGAGTAGCAGTATAAAGGTCTCTGTAGTCACACCTCCTGTGTAGCTGTAGCTAAATGATATCCTAATAAGTGTTTTGCTCCTTTCTGATATATATAGGTGTGCTTTCCAAGCCTCTGGGATAAGGCCTTTAAATACAGACTTCACTAAAGTGCCTCAGTTATCCTTTTACCTTTACCTTACTGCACTGTGGCTGATTTGACAGCCAGAAGTATTACAGCCTGGTTAGATCTGGGACACGGATGTCTGTGGGGATTGGTCTGCATTAAAATCACACCACGCACAGTGACAGATTCCAGGCGTTTACCCTTGATAAACAGGCCAGGGTTTCTGCCTGACGGCACCGCCACACCTTCAGAATGAAGTAAATAAAGAAAGAAATAAAAATAATAATACTATCTATACATATTAGCATTATGTATAGACTATATTTGCGCTTATACTAACCATAATCAGAGTTTGAAATCAATTTCAATATCATGAAATGCTAAATTTGACTTTATTTTGAAAAACCAACACTGCTGGCTCCTTCCTGTCTGCTGCTCTCAGGAGGGAAGGAAAACTAGAGACGGTCCAGTGCTGCCCATTTAGCGTCTTTATTGTTATATTTAGCAACTTTTCAAACCCCTCAATGACTTTATTTCAAAAAGCGACTAGCAACAAGTCTAGCGACTTTCTGTGATAATGGTGACTTTACTAACAACAGCAGTCGTCCTAGAGTCGCTGGCAGCAATGAGAGCTGCCATGAGAGTTCCCACTTCCCTCAGCGCCGTCTCAAAGGTACAACCCTATAACCTGTTGTGCATCTAGCTCATGGATGCACAGCAGGTGCTGGTGATACCGCCCTGGGTTACAAAACGGGAAATAAATATGACCTAAATATAGTTTTTAAAGTACTGTAGTCCGTTTTGTCTCTGAAACTGTTGCACTAAAATAATTCCCTGAATTTCATTCACACGTAGCTTCAATCACTTATTTACCTCGTTCACTTTGTGTGCCTCTGATGCCTTTTTGGTACAATTTGTTTCATGTAGTGTGGATTCAGGCAATGTATTAAAATTCATAAATCATTTCATAAATGTTATTTGTAGTTCAAAACACATTTAATCACTGCTTACAATCACTCTTTGTCTTGGCAAAAGCCTCTAGTTGATGCCGTCATCAGCAACAATAGACCCGCCTAAAGAACTAGAGCGAAGCAGACAAAGTAACGTGTTCACCTTGTCATGCTTCCTAACGTTCTGAGCCAACCTAAAAAAAAAAGGGTGACCAGATGTTCCCAATTTCTGGGACATTCCCCGTTTTGGATAACCTGTCCCTGGAAATGTTCCCGATGTCAGTTTATCATGATGGAGTAAAAAAGTTTAAAGCAGCAACAGTTATTGACCCGGTCCTGCCGCTGTCCAGAAAATAGTAGGTCGTGTCACTGCGCATGCGCAGCCATCAAGAGGAAACTAACAAGGAACGTGGACTCACACTGGCGTTACGTGATACCATCAGAATGATGGTATTTGGGACAACCAACGGATAAGGCGATACCCCCGGAAATTGAGGGACAGAGGGGCGTGACAGCAGGAAGAACTCTGACCAATCCCTGCCATTCAGTGTGAAGAACAGTGATTGGTCAGTTTTTACAGGCCTGCAGCTCCCACAGAGCTTTTTGAACCTCCTTCTCTTTCATAATATACTGACTACTTTCAGGATGGAAGGACCATTTTACCCAGTGTAACAAAAGGTGTTTCTGAACAGGATTACCAACTATAGCTTTAGGGTTCACAGCCTGTTTCTGCTTAAAGACCTTGAAAACGTGAGGAACAACAAAAAAGCGAAGATTACTTTGCGCTTTATTCTACATAACTACTGGATTGTGAGTGTTGGGGTTGCTAACTAACATACAGGACTCTTAGCAAAGCGTCACTACTAACCTTTGCCACTGTTAAAGTAGAAATTCACCCAGAAGCAGAATTTAAAATAAAACGCATAACCGTGCATCATTATTCTGAGAATGTCTGAGAACATTAGCACAGGTAGACAAAGCATTTCAGAAACGGGTATTAACTGTTGCTCGTCATTAGGGACAGGCAATTACTGTAGCTTTTACCGTTGCGTGAAATTTATTTTATCGTAAGCGTTATTTATTGTGACAGCAATAAACTCACAAACTCCAAAAACTATACTTTGGGATTGTGAGAATTGTAAATTCTGATTTGTTTCTCACTAGTGGATGACAGCAAAACTAAATATAAATATCTTAAGATATAGTTGAAGGCAGTTGTTGTGTGCAGCTTGGTGATAAAATGTCACAAACATTTTAAATATTAGGCAAGTTGTTCTCTGGTCTTCTCTTTGTGTTTGTAAGAGCTGTGTGCGTTTGTGGGGCTTTTGCTGCAGGGCTGTGCAGTCAAGGGCAAAAAATAAACACTTCAATGGATCTTAAAGTACTTCTCCCTCTTCAGATGTATTGTTATGGCAAACAAATACCACAAAATATAGAAATAAACATTTCTGGATTAACCATCCATACTAGCCATCTAAAAACCCTTCTATCCTAATTTTACTAACAGACTGCAGTCTATTAGTAAAATAGCAACCATCGATCTATTATTTCAGACAGACCGCAGTCTTGAATGGTGCAATGAAACAAGGGGTGTTAAATACCAAAGTTTCTATAAAATAAAATCTGGGGGGAAAAAAATGAATTACTGTAAAGCAAAACAAAGAGAACCAACTGGTGTTGGTTGGTAAAGTTCATTTGGATCGGCTTCAACAGACTGCTGATGTTATAGTTATTACAGATTGGATCTCAGTTTTAAAAGCATTAAAACATTGAGAGAAGAAAATATATTTTAGTCAAGTTTAAGTCAATGTCATCTGTAAGAATGTTTATAATCACAGCATTTCTTCTAGAAATCGTGTTTCTTTCTCTCTTTTTATGTCTCTATCATGTCTTTATACATGGTTATATTTTGAAGGCTGCCTGCCTTTCTTCCGGCCTACTTCTTGATGGAATGAAAATCTCTTTAAATTTTGTTGGCAGGGCGCCCCCCATGTAGAATAGTAGTGGAAACACTGAATTAAAAAGGCAACTTTAAAGTGAAAGATTTACATCTAAAACTGTTCAGAGTAAATGCAACTAGATCAATGCAGAAACGTGTTTTCATATTCTAATTAATCCCTTGTTAGAGAAACATCACCTACAGAAAACATTTTTAGTCTCAACTTTAGCTTGTGGTAGGAAAGAAATTATGCAAGTTTTCCAAGAAATACATTAAGTCAAACGTCGTCAAAATTGTCAATGACTTTAAAATGACCTTGTTTATGATCTATTTTGTCCAAAACCATATGAAAAGACACGAATGTCAAATGGATTTTTTATTTTTTTTTAAATCAGGCTTTTAACACCTCTGACTGGAAATGTGTAGAGCGTGGTGAGGACAGCAGAGATTCATCAGGACAGCGCTTCCCTACATCCATGACGCTGCCTGACCAGGGCTCAGGCAACCATAAAAGACCCCCCCCCCCCATCATCATGGACTGCTCTCCCTGCTGCCCTCTGGCAAGAGGTGCAGCAGCTTCAAATGCTGAATAACCAGATTCCACAACGGCTTCATTCCACACATCATAAGACTGCTAAACTCCCAATAATCCTGCCTCCTATAATAGAAAAGCAGTCCCTTTACATGGTCACTATGAACTGCACTGAGGAACTGAACTATCTGCATTATCATTATCATATATCCCGTTCATTGTTGCACTGCATCCTGGTGCTACATATACTGGCATACTCATGGAACTTATTCTGTGCATTTAAAATGTCTTTTAGGTTTCCGCTACTTTCCTGACAATTGACAAATATTTATAATGTTTATCTCCCGTTTTTACTCAGACACTTGCAATTCAATTTCGCTCAATTGTACATTGTGAATGTGCAGCTGAATGACAATAAAGTCTGTGTAATTCTTAAAGTCAAAGTTTTTCTTATTTTGCACTGACGGCTTATATTTTAAAATGCTCTTCTTTGACGCAAGCAAACAGCAGTTATGTAAGTGTGTGTGATAAATAACGTGTACCTCCTGTTCCTTCAAACTAGAGCGAGCGATAGAGATATCCTCCTCTGTAATCTCCACACTGCAGCCTACCAGGGGGCCCAGGCGTCTCTTCTTGCTGGCTTTGGGTGAAGTCGGTGGGTTGTTCTCTTTCCCTTTGCTGCAGCTGATCCCATCTGAGAAGTTGAAAAAGAAATAAAGGAATAAAAAAGGGATGAATTACACAGGACAACAAACAGGACCTGGGGACAACGCAATTAAATATACACTAAATGCTATATCAAATAAGTCCATCTCAAAAACCCGAAATAAAAGAAACTATTTTTTAAAAAACCTTTATCAGAGGGGAGCAGATGAAGTCTCTACTAACCTGGAAAGTGGCCCATTTCAGAAGCTGACCATGCTCAGCAGAAATGACTGGCTGTAAATGTCACACTGAGGCTTATACTATGCGATGTATTAATCCATAGCTTTTAAAACTGTGCCTCCGGACATCAGAAAGAAATCTTCCTGACACAGATCTCCATGGAGAAATGAAACTATTAATCCTGTAGTGATCCGGCCGCCTCACCAGACAGATAATCTTGCGTCGAGCTGCCTCCTCCGGTGTCGCTGTCCTGCGCTGCCGTCGGATCACGGGCGTCATTCTCCGCAACATCAATCTGGCTCTGGATGTGGGCCATCTTCTCCCTCAGTGTGAAGGCGACCCGGGGAAAGAAGGGGCTACTTCTGACAAGCTGGGGGTCGAGATAGCAAAAATAAACACATCGACTCGGAGATGCAGCATGGCAGCTCATAAACTTCTGAAAAGACCGAAGCGGTGTTACTGAGAGGGAGCACATCTATCACACACAATCCTGGAGTGCATGGCCTGCCTAAGGAGAGCCACTCCAACACCACCCTTTCCTCAGAGATAGCAACGAAAGAGTGACACGGGTTTAGCACAATCAGAAAAAAAAAATCCTCGCTTCATTTTGTGACTCACCTCATGATTGGAGAACTGGTAGCTTTCAGACAGAAAGAAACTCCTCAGCATTGACATAAACTTTTTAAACCACGTCTTCAGCATAATTCACTTCCTCTCTAACATATAGCAGAAATCATGACACTCTCCCAGTCCAGCAATAAATGGATTAAATGCAAACTTCTCCTTAATCATTAGCACATTAGAGCAGGTGAACAAATATTATTAGTTGATGGTCTCCAGACCCCACCTCTTGTCCCTGATTGGCTAGTACAAAGACATCTTCAGCTGTGACGGAGATGGAACAGAAAGCTTTTCAACATTTTAATCAAAATTATTCTACCAAATACATTTCAGTAAAACGTGAGAGTATGATGAAAAATAAACTATGTTCCATTTCTGTTGCTTAGACAGAAACCCAAAACTGGTTGGTGCTATGGTTTTAGGTGAACATGTTGTCACGGTGACTAGGAACTAAACTGAACAGAAAACAAAAAGGTGACGCCTGCAAAACTGACCAAACTGTAAATTAGACACAAAATCAACCTTGAGTCCATATCTGAACTAAAGGAAGAAACACCCCTCAGTATTTAAAAGAAATTAATCATCAGCTATAATGTTGTGATCAAGGCGATCTTGAGTTTTATGTCTTCCGTGTCACTAAAAAGCTCATTTTGCAACAGGCAATGCAAATTACCCTGTGCTATGGATGCTGGCTGCAAACAGATGAACAAATGCTTAACACAGAGACAGATGGATCACAGGTCCAGCTACCTAAACACAGCATCAGGTTGAAACGTTTGATGACTGAGAAGCATCTGACCCACCTCTGGGGTGTGTGGCTCCGGTGGAGTCTTCATCCTCAGCTGGGCCCTGAAACGGATGAGGGAATTTGTCTCCGGGGAGCCCCGGACACCAACGCAGGATCTGCGCCGGGCCTTTATCTGCGCAACACGAGACTTGTCTAGAGGAGAAAAGAGCACAATTACGGGACGGGTATTAAAAATTAAATGATGCATCAGTTCACTGTTCATTCCTCTCAGAGTGTTTAAAGGGGACCTGATGGTCTTTCATAAGTTGAGACAATTTCCAGAAGTAATGAAACGCCGGGCAGATGCTGATGTCAAACACGACAGAATCCCTGATCCACAGCAAACAGATTAATATCTGATCATTGGCAGCTCCGTTTCTGAATACTTGCACTTCCTTGTGCTTATCCAAGTGGTTCTGATTAATGATGAAACATTATTTATCTTCAGCTGCCGTCTCAGGGTAAGCAACGTACTGATTAATCGCAGGCTATAGGAAACACCATAAGAGCCAGTTGGTCATTTAATGTACCAGACACAATCACTTAATTCTTTCACCACAGATAGGCTGCATAAACTCTGGGCTTCACTTTGGTCATTTAATTCACACGTTCCCTTTATATAGTATATCATTTCTATTGTTTATATCCCGTGAAAATGGGCCCCCTTAAAGCATCAATAGCACAGCCAGTTGTTTTCCCTCCTACATTATTGTATTTCTCTGACCATAAGGCGCACCAGATTATAAGGAGCGCTAAATATTCTTCCCAGTTGTGCAATATCCCTCCGCCCCTTCATGTACTCAGCTCTCTATCCATCTCTGCCTGGAGGACAGAGTAGCTGGACTACACTGCCCTGTTTCTAACATAAGGCCAAAATAAACGTAACTTTTAGATTGAATTAACTTACTAGGTTTATTGTTGCTAGCACGGGCTCCTGGAGCGTACTGTTCGCATACTATGAGCTGCGCGGTCTCTGCGCTGACTTCATAGTCAAGCGTACTGTTGCCTACATTTCTTGTGGCAAATTCCTACAATTCCCACACTTTCTGCCAGTGGGACGAAGAGGCAGAACGGATGATAAAATGTGTGATTAGCTAGATGAGCACCTAGAGCCATTTCTTTTCCTGCAGGCTCCCACCTGTAAGGGAGGACAGAGAGGGACTGTGATGCTGCGCGTCCTTGCGATCGCCTGCTTGGAGCAGCTCAGTGTATCAAGCTCAGTGTCGCGTATAAAACAGGTTGATGGAAAGACTTCCTGCCTCCAAGAAGTTTATAATGTGACACGTACCTGTATGCGCAGAGTCTGCCTTGAGTACGTTTGAAGTATGCACGGACCTCCACGGAGTGAACTACACCCGAGTATGTGGGGGCCTTCACATGAATGTACTTCTAGTTTCGACATTACAGTAAGGCAGTTTTGTAGACAGCTCAGGGGTCCAATCACGTAGTGACACAGTGTACCGTAATGCTTTGTTGCTTACCAAAGTCGTACTTACACATTTGAACAGATTTTTGAGTGCATTGTACATAAAATCAGTTAGAGAATACTTTTGGCATCATAGCGCATGTATGATGAGCAGCGATACGGTCATGGGAGGGAAGCGTGTTGTGGTTCTGAGCTGGAAGTTTGATGGGATTTTCTCCTTCAAATTAAGAGAAGAGAGGAAAAAAAAAATCTTTGTCATCGCAAGTGTACATGCCAATGAAATTTGTCTTCCCTCGAGCAAAATGGGGCTAAGGGTCTTGCTCAGGGACACATGCTAGCAGTCTGCAGGGTTCGAACCGGTGTACTCGCAGCCTTTTCAGATGCATCCACTCCCACAGGACACATGACAAAGTCGGCTCATGTGCAGCGGAGTCCTAGGTTTCTGACACCCAAAATATAAGCCACCAGGAACACTAACACAGATATTGTTGCAGGTCCCTGCAGATGCGGCAATTTGTGCAATGGTTATACAATATTAACATTATACGGCTTAGATCACGTAGATCAAGAAAATGAGATGACTCGTCATCGTTAAAATCCCAGCGTCTATACATAAAAACAAAAGAAATGACAGACAAAGTACACTTTAGCCGCCACTGACGCCACGTTTCCACACAGCCAGCCCAGTCTACTTACCCTTAGAGGTTGACGAGGATCGCGTGAAACTCTCCACAGAGATGCCGAACTGATGGGGCTTGAGATCGGAAAAGTTTAACGGAGCTGAGCTTTCATTTGTCCCAGCAGGCCCATCTTGCTCTGGACGAGAGAAGTTCTCCTGACCTCCGGGGATGGGCTCCGAATCCGAGCCGCGTCGGGGGCCTTGGCCTGCCGGTGGGACCGGAGTGACTGCCTGGTCTGTAGCCATCTGTGTTGACAAACTGTTGGCGGATCACACAAGGAGCAGGTGCATGTCAACGCTGCGCGGAGAGTCTTTTTTTTTTCTTAAGAATGCATTCTTCTAGATAGCATTGGACACAACAGCTTTTAGTAAAACAGATTCAACTTTTCCCACACATCTTCGATCCAGCAGCAACAGACAGGTGAGACGTGTCACATGTAAGAAAGAGAACAGACTACAGTTTACTGAAAATGCCCGAATTGGAGCAAAGTGGCTGTCTGTAGCGTTAGCTCAGCTAGCTGCAGTAAAACTAACATGTCGAGGCTATTAGCCAGTGCTATCTAGTTTTGACTCCCGAGCCTCAACAAGTTGGCTAACGACAGCAACAGCTGGTGAAAACAACTCACCGACAGACAGTCAGACTCTTACCTTGTGCATTTAACTTAAAACATGGCTAAAATGCCCTAAAGTATCTTATATACGTTTGAATATAACCAAAGACTACTGCTAAAAACTGAGCATAGGGGCAGAAGGGATTCAAATCACCCTCCAAGGTTGGGCTAAGCGTCAGTGATAAATCCCTCCGCGGAGCAGCTAAGAAATATCTTTAACAAAACGTTAAACACAAGACATACCACGTTTCGCTACATCGCCATATCACCTAGTTAAACGTCGGAAGATCGACTGGACCCCAGAATACCGATAAATAGTAAAAATGTAAAGCATTCAGAGGAACTATTTTGCATCGGCTCAACGGCTTGAAACAGACTGGAGCTCGTCAAAATACAAACTAACCAATAGAAATGAAGAGTGTTCTACCACGTGATCACATGTAAACAGAAACTATCTTTGCCGTCAATCAGCATCATAGTCATTCAAATCAGGACTATAACCCTAAATGTGCTTATTAAACTGAATAAAAAGTCATTATGTCGTTCCAATGTATGATATCAATAATATTCATTGTAATAAAAAACTTTTTTTTTACGCCGATGCAGAAGAACTTTGTCACATTAGCCCTAAAGCGCCCTCTGGTGGTGAAGGCAACTGGGCTTCGTCCTCAAAACTAGAACGACCTTTTCTTCGTCCAGAAAGCTAGAATAAGAATCAGAAATTTGGAAACTATTGTGGCTTTTGTTTTTCTTTGCTTCAGTCACGTTATGTGAGATTTGTTTCACAGTCAAAGGGATACGAGCTTTTTTTAACCACTGCTTTGGCTTTGATTAATGGAAGAAAATAAAACAATCATTGCTAAATTTTTAGAAATAATTATAATTTATCTAATAGCGTCAAATGAAGTGTTGTAAGCCCCCCCCCCACCCTAAAATCTGTAAACCCAAACAGACATGTCAACTGTAGAGTGCACTGTTGGAAATCTCTGTAAACCTATAGCCACACACAACCAATCTGGAACACACTCAAAGCTCCTCCTTTTGTGAGGGTTTGGAGTCTGTTCTGCAGCTGAGTACACTGAGATCAGATGCAGCAGCGAGCCTCTCTCCACAGCTGGGACTCTGACCACATGAAGCATGTTCCTTGCTGTGTTGACACCATTCAAGGCCATGCAAGTGAATAGATGCCTGACTGTTACTGAGGACATAAAACAACTTCTAAACAATAAGAACTGAAATAACCACATATGAGACCAAGCTTGGAAATATAAAAATATGTTTATTTGACAATCATCTGTCATTTAAATAATATAAGACTAGAGTTCTGTTGGTTTATTAGTCGCCCATATAGATTTTCCTTCTGACTTAGGTAAAAACTGCATAACAGATTGACTGATATTATAATAAAGATGAACAGACAGTAATAAAAGCAAAATTTTATGTAAAGTATTCCCAATCTTTGCACTCCACCAAGAAACATTACTGATCCCAAATCATCTTGCTCCACCCGTGCTAAATTAATTTTTAAAATTCAAAATTAATTTATTTTAAACACATGAAAACAGGTATTTAATGTTGCCCTCTCTGTTTATTCTGTGTAGGCTATATTTATACAGTGTCATGGGAACATGTCCAGAACCAGTGATCTTGTATTTATTTATTTATTTATTTATTTTTATAATAGTAGTGCCAAATGTAGTGGATATATGTGAAATAAAAGGAATAATTACACATGGCTTTCTAAATGTATCACAACTTAAACTCTGGAAATAGTAACATGCATTTGTCGGCTGCAATGAATTGGTGTTCCATAAAACTGCCTTTCGCTGAAATTCCAGTGGCAAGTCTTTTGGGATTTGTCTTTAATGGCTTTGAACATCTAGATACTGAAATGCTTGCGCATTCCTTGTTGCAACATTGT
Organism: Fundulus diaphanus; assembly: GCA_037039145.1. Taxonomy (NCBI): domain Eukaryota; kingdom Metazoa; phylum Chordata; class Actinopteri; order Cyprinodontiformes; family Fundulidae; genus Fundulus; species Fundulus diaphanus. Next base: position 44,383,875 of record CM073127.1, on the reverse strand, counting down.
TCCATGCTCTCCACACAGGTTGTGTGGAGAGCATCTACACATTAACTAAGTCCTATCACAGATTCACAATCTTTGAATAGACCATTTCAATCCATAAATATGCTTGGAGCTAATCCTTTCCATTGTAACTCTGCCTGTATTCATGGTTGCTATCGTGCTTGAAGGTGAACCTCCAGCCTAGTCTCAAATCTTTTTTTGCCTCTAACAGGTTTTCTTCAAATAACGTCTTGTATTTATTTCCATCCATCCATTTCCATCCCCACAGCATGGTGTGGGGATACAGTGGGGATGGTGTCCTCAGGGTGACACACAGTGTTAGTTTTCCCCCACACAAGGCGTTGCTGGTGTAGGCCGAAACAGCTTTCTTCCCACAGCTCTTCCACTGAATCACAGAACCCACATGCTTTGTTCTCGCTTTCCTGATTGAACCGTTGACTCAGGTTTGATGGGTATGGGCCCAGTAAACCTGTTTTATTTCCGGTCCAAGATTATGTAAAATGGCAGAAAATAAAAATCACTTCCAGAGATTTAATGCTGTCTAATAGGTGTTGTCTGCTTCTTGGAGCGGTCGCCACAGCAGATTATCTGATGCTCAATCTACCCCCAGCATCTTCCTCTGTCAAACCAAGCCAAATTCTTCATCCACTATCTCTCCTCTGCACATGTCCAAACCATTTCAGCTTTGTTTTTCTTTGTCCAGGAAACTACTCAACCGTTTCTTTGATCTGCTCATCCCAAATCCTGTCCATTTTTACCACGCTGAATGAGAGTATTATTTTCAGGCCCGCTCCCTGTCTCTTTGTCCCTTCCACTGTCTCTAAAACTATCAATCTTAGCAGGTCTCTCCACCACCTTCATAACCTACCCCGTCACACCTGCATCACCCTCGTCTTCATATCGTTCTGCACTTCCTGTTTCTTTGGCAGGTGGACCCTGGAGTTTAAAGTCATCCACCTTCAGCACCTCTACTTCTTTCAGCTTGTCTGTTCCGTCTGTCTACCTCTAATAGAAAGATAATATGCATTTATCTTAACCTTTTCAATCACGCAGCTGATCCTTTCTATTACTTCAGACTCTTGGTACCACTGGCTTCTTCATCTACAAATGAATAAACAGATTAATTGAATTCCAATGTTTCTTTCAGTAATGGAGTAACAGCGATAGTCGTATCCAAAGGTAATCTGTTTTTAGGTGCAACATGATTGTTCCTCATAAATCTAAATATAGTATTCCTTCCATAACAAACACTCAAACTCCAAGTATGTCTATTTTTTTATTTGTGTATTTATATACACATATAAAAAATAAGGACATATGTACAATGATAATAAATATTGACAAGTTTGTACAAGTGAAATAAGTTACTTAAGATATTAAAAAAAACAAACAAAAAAACAGAACAATAACAGGCAAAAAAGTGGGGCAAAATAATCCAAATAATAATGCAAGAACACAGCAGAACCAAAAGCCTCATGGGAGAAAATATCTAAATGCTAGAGAGCTGAGGAACAGCACATTAAGAACATTACACATGCATGGTTTTCAAGCTTTAGACCTGTTTCCTTTGTCTTTTTCTTTTAAAACATTACATAGTGGGGGGAAAAACAAGCCTGATTGTAAGAAGGAGAAATATAAGACACAACCAAGTACCAGTGTAAAGAGCTAATTTGTATTTTAGCTTTCTGTCTCAAGAGATTCAAAATAAAGCGAGCAGTTTTGTCACTGATTTGCTTCAAGTCAGCAGCTTTCTATTTGGTTTTCAGGGGCTGAAAACGGATTCCAATTTCAGCCGTTCTTAATGTAGGGAAGATTAAAAAAAACATAGATGGGGCCCAGGAGATCAGTTCTGACATGTAAACAGGAAAGAAACAGCAGCTTCCTTAGTTTCAGACACATTTTGCCTTTTGCTTGAGGGGAAGTTCAGCTGCAGATAAAATATGTAGGAAGGCTGCTGACATCAGCTCAGTGTAGCAAAGTGGACGGATTGCTGAGACTTAAATATTGATCTGGAATCAAATAAAATTTATTCAGGAATTTCCACGAGGAACAAAAGCAACTGCAGTCTACTTTGGCTTTTTTTTTTCTTTCAGAAAGGTGAAGAGGCACAGAGAAAGTAAACATGTTGAAATACAGCCATGTGTTTACTGTACAAGTATTGAGGCATAAAATTCAGATTTCTTTATCGTCCTTTCAAGAGATCTTTAGTGTTGCACAATATTGGAGCCTGGAAAAAAAGTCCAAAAGGGATGGAAATGTTTCACTTTTGTACAGGGATGATCATATCAAAGATGTGCAGTCCACTTGCAGAGAAGATCATGCAACAGTAGGATGGAGCGCTGATGGCTGACGACCTCCTCGGTCGTAGGATTCTTTTGACTTATTTTTCTCCCCCCTCATCGGACTGTACACAGTGGGAACAACAACGTTCTCTGCTTTGCGGTTCCTTTAGGCGTTCCTCCGGTCTCCACAGGCACATCCACAAAATACACGATGAAAAGACACTGCAAGGGAACAAATATACAGTGTTAATAATGGCAAAAACCTATAGTCCTATGCTTAAATGTGGACATTAAAAATGGTTATATCAATAGTTCCTTGCAAAACTATTCACACCCCCTGAACCTTTTCACATTACGTCTTCACAGAACAGCTGTATCTGTATTAAGTTTCACTACTTAGGGATCTCATGAAAGCAGTTAGCTCACCTGGATTGTATTTTGGGGTACTAAAGGGGGATGAAATGCAAATGCACAGCGCAATTTTCAGGTTTTTATTTAGGAAGCCTTCAAAGAAAATTACTCAGTTAAAATCCAAAAATAATACATTTTGAGTTTGATGTTGTAAAGTGACAAAAATGAGAGAACGTTTATGATTATAAATACTTATTCAAGGGCCTATATGTGCATTTAAATAATTTTATTTTGGGTAAAAAAAGCTGTCTATGTCTACTAGGTTAGTAAAGGAACTCTGTTATTGTAAAGAATGATTTCCTCGGGTCAATATGTTTTGATGCTTGTCAGAATGAAATGCTTCTTTTTCAATGAAATTCTCAATTAATTGCTGTAGGCTGGCTCTTCTTTCTATCATTTTGCCAGATGCACCTGCTCCTCAAGGCCCTTTATCCGATGCACATGGAAATCTTCAAAGTGAGAGACACGTCGATACGTGCAGGAACTAATATGCAAGACTTTGTTTTTAAATCATTAGCAGAGCTTTGGCTAGGCTCTAAGCAGGTAGATCAGAAAACCAGCGGGCTTAGTTAACGCTTAGGGTGCTAATAGTTTGTAGCAATGTAGGTATACAGCCACATTATTAGGTACACCTTGCTCCCTTTTGCCTTCAGAACTGCCTTAATTCTTCATGGCAGAGATTCAACAAGGTACTGGAAACATTCCTCAGAGAGTTTGGTCCATCTTGACATGATAGCATGACGCAGATGCTGCAGATTTGTCGGCTGCACATCCATGATGCGAATCTCCCGTTCCACCACATCCCAAAGATGCTCTATTGGATTGAGATCTGGTGACTGTGGAGGCCGTTTGAGTTCAGTGAACTCATTGTCATGTTCAAGAAACCAGTCTGACGATGATTCGTGCTTTGTGACAGGGCGTACGTTATCCTGCTGGAAGTAGCCATCAGAAGACGGGTACACTGCGGTCATAAAGGGATGGATATGGTCAGCAACAACACTCAGGTAGGCTGTGGCATTGACATGATGCTCAATTGGTACTTGGGGGCCCAAAGTGTGCCAAGAAAATATTCCCCACACCATTACACCACCACCACCAGCCTGAACCGTTGATACAAGGCAGGATGGATCCATGCTTTCATGTTGTAGACGCCAAATTCTGACCCTACCATTCGACTGTCGCAGCAGAAATCGAGACTCAGACCAGGAATCGTTTCTCCAATCTTCTATCGTCCAATTTTGGCGAATTGTAGCCTCAATTTCCTGTTCTTAGCTGACAGGAGTGGCACCCGGTGAGGTCTTCTGCTGCTGTAGCCCATCCGCCTCAAGGTTCGACGTGTTGTGCGTTCAGAGATGCTCTTCTGCATTCCTTGGCTGTGACGAGTGGTTATTTGAGTTTCTATCACCTTTCTATGAGCTCGAACAAGTCTGGCCATTGTCCTCTGATCTCTGGCATCAACAAGGCATTTGCGACCACAGAGCTGCTGCTCACTGGATATTCTCTCTCTTTCGGACCATTCTCTCCAAACCCTAGAGATGGTTGTGTGTGAAAATCTGATACTTTCACATGGTTATACTAATCATACAACCCATTGTGAATACAGAACTTTGAGATCACAGGCTTTACAAGTTCAATGACAGTTGGCGCTCTTTACGTGTTCACGACTGGGAACTCGCAGAGTCTGATTTTCAAGTCCAAAAATAATGCACCATTAATCTTGGGTCTATAGAATGCAAATATCAACACGCTAATGTAGTAAAGCAAATATCGGTGTAACTGGATGCAACAGTCATAAATCTGCACTAAGGCACCTTTACAAACGTTTATTAGACTGGGGAACGGAGATTCTGTAGTGTTTCCTTCATCCTTGGTCTGTTTTTGATCAAGTCCTTTTTTTAAACCGGAAATCACTTTAGGAATCCACCTGCTTCTCTTTCCATTTGCTCTTCCACAACTATTGTTACTGTGATATAACTAACAGTGTTAGTGCTAAAGCAGAGATATCCATTGGTTCATCTTTTCAATTTTTTTATTCAGAAAAAATATTTAACACCTTGGCTAAAGGAGAAAAGGAAACAGATCATCATTTCATGTCTGTTTAACACATATGAAGCTCGTACCTGGAGACAGTTAGCTTGACTTAGAAATACTAAAATGGCTCAAGTGATTCTGCAAGAATAAAATTAATATAAAAAGATATTGTTTTTTATAATAAATATAAATAAAACCAAGCAACTGACTAGGGTTGGATCATCTGACCTGCAGTTTATATTTTACACTTTGCACTTGCAAAAGTATTCACACCTCTTGAACTTTACTTTTTTACAACCAATAATTATTGAGATTTATTGAGACATTTGATGACTATCTTAAAGAAGTGCATCTCTGTGAAGTGTTAGAATAATGACACTTGGTTTTGTTTTTCTATTTTTACAAATTAAAGAACCTGTGCATTTTTATTGAGTCGGTTTTTCTCCGATACTCCTAAATGAAATCCTGAGTAAAGAATTGCCAGCTGTCATCTAATTAGTAAACACAGTCAACCTGTGTCTAGTCTAATCTAATGAAGACCAAGGAACCCAGCAGACAGCTCGGGGAAAAAGTTGCAGAGAAGATTAAAGGAGGGAGAGGTTATAAAATGGTAAATGGTAAATGGCTTGTACTTGTATAGCGCTTTAACTAGTCTTGACGACATCCAAAGCGCTTCACACTACAGTGAAACAATATCAAGCTCTCACAAAGTATTATTTGGTAAGAGAATGGTGCAACTACAAGACATATAATCCGACAACTGGTGAGTAGAGCATTAATCAGAAAAGCAGCCAAGAAGCCCATGGTAACATTAGAGCTGCACATACCCACAACTCACGTGGGAGCATTTGGCAGAACAACAATTACTATGCACTCCACAAAATGGATAGGAAACGACCATCCGGCGTCTCTTTTACAGTTTGCCACAGAACATGGAGGGGGAAAACATGTGGAAGAAGGTGCTTTGGCCAGATGAGGCCAATACGGAACAGTTTGGGCTGCAAAAGCTGTTTACAGTATGCTTTATAGGAATATGGATTGACAATCCAGCAGGACTTTAAAGAGGACATATCATGCTTTTCAATTGTTCCTTTTTCACATTGAAATCATTCAGTTGGGGTCAATATAAAGTGGAACTGCAATGCTTTGTTCCAAATTCCTTCTTAATTTATCCCCTCTGTCCACTTGTTCTGAGAGCAACTCATTTTGGTGCTGTCTCTTTAAAGGAGCAATAAGCGAAATCTCATTATTTTACATAGAACTAAAAAATAGGAATGTGAATAACTAAAGGTAATATTTCAGATGGATTATGGTATGACGTCACACTGCATCTCCCCGTGTTGTTCTCCAGTCTCCACACTCCAGTCCGGGCCGGCTTTGTTTACAAAGCTTCGGCATCCTTCAGCTTGGACTACATCATCGCTCAGAGAAATAAAAATGGGGAGACTGGTAAGCTGGAAGTCCATGACCTTGTTTAGCAGCGCCGCAGTAAATAGTGTGATTATTCAAACAAAACATAATATAAAATGGAGAAAACCGAACGGCTTGACAAATATGACCTAGAGATATTTATGCAGCTCTTGGGGAGACTGCATTCACATTTTCTGCTCTCCAAGAGACACCAAGTACACAACAAAATGCATTTAAGGCCTAAAAAAGTAGATTTTGCATGATATGTCTCCTTTAAACATACAGACAGAACTGCAATGGAATGGTTTGGATGCAAATGGCCTTTTCAAAGTCCTGATGGAGAATCTGTGGCAGTGACAGCTGTCACTTCAGTACAACGTTGTCCTAGAGTTTTGAATAAACCTTTGGGGTTTATTACAAATAGACGCCTGACCTCTAGACTTTGGGGAAACATTTGAAAATCATTTTTCTAAAGAAATTCATACAGGAAATCTTTGTTGCACTCAAACTCATATTTTAAAAGAAAGGAAAAAAAAATACCTTTCACTGCTTCATGGCATCTTTCTGCCTGGGGCCGGTAGTTTATCAGCGTGGCAGTAATCAGTCAGTCTGTCGGTCCATTCTTCCAGTAACACTGTGGGAGTTCTTGTTGTGTAGGTGTGTGTTCAGAGTTCTTCCGCTGTATCGGTCCACAGTAGCCCCGGATCAGTCTCTAGGCTTCGGTAAAAGGGTGGTGTGGGGTTCCACGGGTACTAAGGGCGCTTCACATTCGCTCTGTAGTCCTGGATGGCTGGGTTCCACAATAATCTTTTGTGTGAGTGTGTATGTGTCGGAGTGGTAGTTTCCTTCCTGGCAGTGCGAGTTACCGCCCTCATCAGACACATGGAGGAAAAAAAAGAAGAAGCACAAAGCACTTACTGAGACATCCACAGCCGTCGCAACAATAAGGGATCAACTACATTCTCTGCGCCGAATGTCTTCATGTCAGCTTCAGTTTGCAATTAACTCTGCAACCATTGTTCCGCTGCCAGGAGCTGAAAACACAAAGCTCTGATCTGCTTTCTTTCTTTTCAAAAGACAGGAACGAGAGTTCACGAGGTCCGCATCAAAACACCCGTCTTTTACGCGCTGCGACTCCAAAGAACGTCCCACGGAGAACTCCTGGTGCAGAGTGGATCGGAAGGTCATCACCACGCAGGGCCGAGCGAGGAGTAATGCAACGCTAAGCAGGTCTCCCTCACGCGTCGTTCAGAGAGGTGAGCCAATAGTCACTAACAATCCGTTCGAACACCGCTGTGGTCCATAAGTCAGAAAAACAGAACAACAAGAAAACAAATGACGAGAAATGTCTTAATTCAAACCGAGCATCACATTAAATTAAGAGTGGAAGAAATCGAATGAGTCCTCCAGCAGTAAATGTGACGCCAGGGGAAACGTTTAAATTGAGCAGAAAAGTCTTGAGAGATTGTCCTTCATTTAGAAACTCCCCCCTTATGTCTTTTCCTCCAGTTCACTTCATTTTCTGCCTAATTTCTTCTCTTTTTGTCTCCTTTCTGCTCCACACAGAGCTCCTGCCACGGGGACATGATTGTCATCTTGCATGGAGATTAATTAGTTCGTTTTTTTTTTTTTTAAAGCCGCTCTCTCTAACTCTCGGTTCACGAGTACAAAAACCAGGAACGACAGGCTTCCAGTTTTTTTAAGTGCAATAAGCAGAAAAAAGTCTCAAGGAGCACAAGCACACACACACACAAAAAAAAACATATTTCCAGTTAGTCGCCCATGTTGTTAAATGGTCTCAGAACGGGGCCTGAGCTCAAAGTAAAAAGAGCTGGGCTCATCTGAGAGAGAAAAAATAACACCATTTGTCGGGGCTCCATGCTCGAGGCTCTCTCCTCTGCGTTCATCTTTTTTTTTTTTTTTTTTTTTTTTTTTTATACAAAATGTACACGAGTGGCAGTCGCACAGTGGAAGCAGAGACAGTCACAACCGAGACTCTGTGTTGCCCGAAACACAGCGACTGTTGGCAAACACGGTATACGAGTGTGTGTGCTGAACATGCTGTGTGCTAATAGAAGTCTACAGAGAGCCAAACAGGCATTGGCAGAGTGAGACAGAGAGCATGGGAGTGGACAGCATGTCACTAAAAGACAGAGAGAGCAGGCATCCTCGGAAGGAGGGAGGTAGCTTGGTTGGATTCTTGTTCCACCTCAGGGAATAAACACGGCGGAGGGAAGGCCTAGACGGAGGACTCCTCTGGGTTGGCGTCGGGCAGGACGCTTCTCTGCTGCAGAGTGCGCCTCAGCTCCTCCTTGAAGGGACTGGAGTAGTCGTTCCCGCCCACGCCCATGCCCAACCCGCCCAGCGCGCCGCCCCCAACACTGGCCCCGCTAGCCCTCTCCTCCCCCGCTGTGCTCAGGTTGAGGCGGATGTAGCCGTTGCTACCGGAGCCTCGGATGTTGGTGAGGCTGAGCCGGCTAGGGGAGTGGATGGGCTGGCCGGGAATGGCGCTGGGCGACGCCGTGCTGGTGACGCTGCTGGGCCCCAGGGCGTGGCCGGGAACGATCTTCAGCGAGCCGTCTGAGTAGTAGTAGTTGGCGCCCGTCTCCCAGAACCGGTCTTCATCGCTGGGCATCTTGCTGGGCACGAAGGTGGGTGGCTCCTTGGGCAGGGTGATGGGGTAGACCAGGGTGCTCTCCAGGGGCTTCATGTCGGCTCCCTTCCCTAGCGCCAGCTTCAGCCTCCTGCGCAGGTAGAGGGCGGCTACGAGCAGGAGAAGGCACGCAGCTCCCAGAGTGATCACCAGCACCCAGAAGAGCCCCATGCTGCTGTCTGGGGCCCGGGCTTCCATGAAAACTGGGGCGCTGGCAACGACAGCCACCTGATAGCGCTCTGTCTGAAACTTGACTCCCTGCTCCTCGGAGTAGCAGATGTAGCGGCCCGCTTGCATCTGGCCCGCTTCGGGGATTATGAGGGCTTTCAGGGTTCGGTCGAAGCGAGGTCCTCCTGCTTCTGGGTCACCCAGCTGGAGCTCGCGGTCATTGACCACCCAGAAAGGTTGGGCCAAATTCGAGACAAGCTGGCAAGGCAGCACCATGTCAGACCCGACGACCACCGTTACATTTCTCAGTCGGGAGTGCTCTGCAGGGGAACAAGAGGGATGGAGGGTGCGGAGAAGAGACGACAGGGGTCTGAGTTACAGGTTATTCATAATAAATCCATTAAACTTCCCGGCCTTTGGCAGCTTTCTTCTAATTAATTTCAGTTGATGCATTTTAACCCTAAGGTCCTTGCCAAATGATCACAAGTCCATTTTCCATCCTTCAGCTAACTTGCTCCTGCACGGACATTTAACTTCCACAAGGGGGCAGTAGTGAGGTGCAGCTCATGCTCACCAGGACTCGGTATGGAGACAGGTTTATCAAACTTGGCTTTTCCACGGCTGAACCTGTCCAGCATCAAGTCCTGGGAGAGGGAGGAAGTGGACCTGGAAGCAAACGAAAAAGGAGAACAGTTAGATTTGCAAGACCAGAAAGATTTATTTTAACACCCGGATAGGATAGATAGGACAATGTTTCACACGTCCGTCAGTGCAATCGGGAGTTTATGGAATATTAGATGCAGAAAAAAAATGCATACGCCGCATTGAAAGAGAGCGATACACCATTTTCACATTCTGTCACTTTACACACATAGCAAATTTTAGTATATGTGACGCACCAATGCAAAGTAGCGTATATATTAATGAATTTGAAGGAAGATTATGCATGGCTCACATTTTTATGAATAAAAATCAAATTAAAAGGTATGCCTTGCATTTGCTCTCAGCCTCTCTTACTCTGACACTCCTAATTAAAATTCAGAGCAACCAACGGCGTTCAGAAGTCACCTAGTTAGTGAGTTAGCATGTAAGTGCAGCTGCTCCATGAAGGCCATCAACCGCAGAAGCAGCCATGAGGCTCACGGTAACTCTGGAGGAGCTGCAGATGCCCACAGTGCACCACGCTTAACACATCTGGCCTTTATGGAAGACAGGCAAGAAGATGGGACTCATTCAGAAGGAGCCAAAACCGGCCCAAAGTTTGCAGTTTGCCGAAGTAACGTCGAGGAGTCAGTGGGTTTTGGAAGGAGGTGATCTGGTCAAATGAGACAAAAATCCTCTCCAAGAAAGATACCCCTGTCATGTTGTGGGTGTGCTTTATTTAGCCGGGACAGGAATGATTGCAAAAGCTTTTGGGAAAATCGATGTAGCTAAATATGGGCCAATCTTGGGCGAAAACCTTTCAGAGGCTGCTAAAGACTTGGGACTGGGGCGGAGGATTCAAAGCAGGAAGGGATAAGCGGCTTTTAATTGCTGTAAATGCAGTGAAAAGTCTTTTTTTTATGTAGAACTGACTCAGGGGAATGAATACAAATGCATACCACACTTTTACAACAATGATAATAAAACATAATTAAATGATGTCGTTTTCCTTCCATTCACACCTCCTTGTGTTGGTCTATCATCCAGCATCTCGATAAAAACAGGCTTTCAGTCAGAATGTGACCTGGTAACCTTTAAGCTTAGCTTCAAAGTCTGCTACAGAAGCCTCCCCCACCCAAAAGATAAAACCCTCGCAACCACGGATGGAGCAAACAGCCGCCAACAGGTACTCATCTCACCCTCGGTGGAGGTCGATGCGGACGCAGGCCCGGCCCTCGTTGTCCCAAGCACAGTAGGGGTCCCTGGCGAGCAGGCAGTCTGGCTGAGACTGATAGCGGCTGCAGTTGGCCAAGGGCAGCTGGAGAACCTCAGAGCGGGAGCCGATGTACAAGTACTTCTACAAAGAAATGGCGAGAAAGAAGCAAGAAGAGACGAGGAGAAAGAGAAGGCGGCGAGCAGAATCCAGAGGGAGCGATGAGAAAGGACGGGAAAGATAAACAGAGAGAAGAGGGGAGAGTGACAGAGTTATGGGTTAGAAGAGATAATGGGATAATCACTCTCAATTACAATAACATACACCCTCCGACCCTCTTCCAATCCAATCTGGTTTGCGGCCTTTTTGCAAAAGCCGTTATAAAATATGTCTGGCCGTGGCTAAGCCCGCATTAATGAGATAAGCAGTAGGCTTTAGCTCTCCGAACACCCCGACCAAAGCCCATCGATTAGCGGACGGGCCGCTGTAGAAAGACGTGTGCTCGCCGGCTCAGCGGAAGTGGCAGAGGTTCACTTCCCTCCTCTGTTAATGTCGTGTAATTACTGTAATTATACAGGCGGAGTTTCAGCTCCATGAGGTGAGACCCCATCTCAAACAGGGTTGATAAAACGCCCTTTCTAAAAGTCTGATGTCAGTCAATTTATAATCGCGAGCACCAGGCACAAAGGGCTATTAACAGATCAACACAGGCAGAGGAATAAGCCTGAAAAGGAATCCAAATCAACTTGTGACGAGACAACAAAAAAGCCAAGAGATCTTGAGAACGGCACTGTAGAAACGCTGTGAATCTGCTCTTTTTCCAACATCTTCACACACCCGACAGCACATATTACTGAGCTAGTCTTTCTTGTAAATCAGCCTCCGTTTTGAACTAAATGGATGAAAAGGTTTTAATAGTCACAATTATTTTTGTTGTTTCACAAATGATGTTCATTTTATGTTTTGCAGTAATTCTGATGTGGACACACACAGCTCCTGATACGTTCCTTCATCTGACAAGCCAAGAAGGACTGAAGAGTTTTCATATGCAGAGCTTTAGGTATTGGTTTGAACAGTATCTAAAGCAAATCTTCAGGCCGTCTTCTTACCTTGGAGTGGGAGATGGTCAGGCTGTCCACGGGCTGGGCCGAGTCAAACAGCTGGATCTCCTCGATCACGTGGGTCTCAGAGCCCAGGATGACGACCCTCTGCAGCCAGCCCTCAGCTGAAACACAGCAGGGAAAAAGACTCAGCTCTATTTACTTCTGTCCTGCTCAGGCAAGTATTACATATAAGTCTCATGTAACATTTCATTTTAGATCAATAACACCTAAATTCAAACTTATATTTTCATACAAGATGGCACAATATTGAAACAATCTGTTGCCAAATGAGTCACAGGGTTCCTACATTTTCCATGTCCAAATTCAATTTTTCCACTCTGACAGTTCTCTGTTCCCAAATATAAACGCAACATTTCACTACTGCAGACATTAACATAGAGCTCAGGCTTTGAATAGAAAACCTACAAAAACTGCTGCAAGGAAGGAAGGAAGGACATATAGATGAAAAGGAGGAAGAAAATATAGCTAAAAAAAGAGGAAGGAAGGAAGAAGAAAGGAAATATAAATAAAAAAGACGAAGGAAGGACATATAGATGAAAAGGAGAAAGGACGGAAGGAAGGAAGAAAGGAAATATAGATAAAAAAGAGGAAGGAAGGAAGGAAGGAAGGAAGGAAATATAGATAAAAAAGAGGAAGGAAGGAAGGAAGGACATACAGATGAAGAGGAGGAAGGATGGAAGGAAGGAAGGAAGGAAGGAAAGACATTATAGATAAAAAGGAGGAAGGAAGAAAATATGGATGAAAGGGAGATTGGAAGAACTGAAGGCGGAAAGTAAGGATGAAAGAAAGGAAGGAAGGAATGACTAATAATATAACAGAAAGAAAGATGAAGGAATTCAAGAACTGATTATGGATGAAAGGATGTAATGAAGGAAGAAGGGATAGAAGGACGGAAAGAAAGATGAAAGAAAAAAGAGAAGGAAGGAAATAGGGATGGAAAGAAGGATTGAAAGATGCAAGTTAGGATGGACAGAAGGAAATAAGGTTGAAATGTTAAGTCGAAGAATAGAGGGAAAAACAGAATAAGAACAAAGTCCCGAAATACAAATACTGTTCTGCACTCTTCTTTCCCCACACTTCTCCAAACTGGAAATGATCCATCCTTTTCCAGAATGGAGCCGAACCCCTGGGTTACCTACAGCAATGATATAAGTCTAATCCGGGAACATTTTGACAACACAGCGGTTCATTTGTACAATAATGATTCTTAACAATAAATTGACCCATGCATCAATGACTTAACACCACTCATATTAACTATTCATGATCATAGCCCAGACTAGTGGCTACAGAATATTTTTATTTAAATATTAATGATAGCTGAATAAATTTACACCTGCAGCTCCAAAGGAATTTATTTAAATATTAATGATGAAGTACGATCATATGCAGAAAAAAAAAAACCCTCCTCTGCCGCACTTTGTGGCCCTTCATGAAATTACACCGTGAGCCTCGGGCTTTTGCTGTTCCATTTAGAGCCTAAAATGATGTAAAAGCACAGATTCACATCCTGTTTAAGGCTCCTTTTTTAACCACAAGGTGAAGAAGCTCTTAGCATTAATCATATTTGCTCCACAGAACTGATCTTGTGAAAAGGAGAGGCTCTGACATTACTTGGTGTTGATAATTCCATCTGCTAAAACTTGTAAAAAAGAAAAAGAAAGAAAGAGAGGAGATAATAAGTGCAGAGAAACATGGTGTCAGGGAAGAGAAACACACACTAGCTTCACAGATGTGCAGCTTGCAGTCAAGTACACCTAATCATGGAGTTTTCTGCAGAGTTTTCTAAACTTCAGCGGGAGCTGCTGCGGGGACGTCCAGCTCCTTCTCTGAGCTCCTCAGCAGCCGCCTATTTGAAGAAGATGTTAAAGGATTAGCATTGCACCTCCCGTTTAGCACTCTGGAGGTCAGCGCTATTGGAGAGATGTGATGCGCGGGGAGCTGGAGCTCGAGGAGGAAGGGAAGTCTCTGAGCTCCTTTCAGACGGGGCGCTGTGAAACCCGTTTCCATCCCCGGGTGATGAAGAGTGTCTCCGGCGCAGCTGCTGGGGTGACCTTGATGCGCATCTCCGTCTGAAACGGTCCTACGTGCTGAAATCTGCTGTTTTGTGTGGTCCAGGCGCTTCAGAGAGCGTCACGCAAAATATGAATAACGCCCCTGCCAGCAGAAGAAGGGAGGCTTGTGAGGAGCAAAACATGCACGTGCGCGCAGCGGCGCAGACAGCAGGCATATCATCACACGGGCCCCTCGCCATGTCAGGGAACACTGTCGGCTAATCCCTCAATCCTGCCCACAGTTTTTTTTTTGTTCACAGTAAACAGTCTCGACAATCTCTCCCTGTTTCTCTCCTTGCTCTCTTTTCACATCAGCTGTCGCCGTGCTGCAGCTCACAGCTAATCACGCCAGCAGCCCAACCGGCACGATGAATGCGCGCCTGCCAGGGGCCCTTTTTGGGGATGTGCTGCACGGCGCGGCCACCAGGGGGGGGTGGAGGGGGGACCGTGCATGGCTCGGCGTGGGGGAAGCGTGTGCACCTGTGTGTGTGCGCGGGTGCAGCAGGGGCGTGCGTGCGCCTGTCCGGTTTGGCCTGGGCTCCGCTGTCGTCGCACTGTCTCTGCCCGCGTGCCGATCTGAATGCCAAGCAGTCGAGCCTCTCCTCATTCACGAGACGGCCTGCGCTTGAATCCCCGCTCCCTGGAATCCACTGTCGGGACCTGTGTTATGCGGGATTAAGGCTGTGGGAGGACGAGCCCATTTCCAAACAGAGCCAAAATGAGGCGCGAGCATATGGGCCCCCCCAACCCCCATTCCTGCTGACCGGAGATATTAATTAAGTTTCACGTAGGTAAGACGTTTCCCTTGATGCGTGGAGGTGTTTCTCCGCATGCAAACGAAGGCCTTAATTGAAAGCCAGCTGAAGTCTGGCCAGATGGCACGTTGTTTGTGTGCCACCGCACCTAATTCCAGTGGCTGTCTCCGCCTGCTGCCACAGCCTGTAAGCTCTTACCTCTTTAACCAAACGCTGTGTGGAGCGCCCCTCAACACACACACACACACACACACACACACACGCACACACACACACACGCACACACACACACACACACACACACACACACACACACACACACACACACACTCGGTCAGCAGCGCCAAGCTAAAAGAAGAGTATGTCTCCAGATTGTGACAAGCATAAAGCATATACGATACAACATCCCACCATCCAACAACGAGCAAACAGAAAATTCCAGCTCCCCCCCCCCAAGCTTGTATCATCCGCGTACAACAGATAATAGAGAAGATTTAACGTTATTGCAATGATGGAAAAACGGCACGTTGTCTTGGGTGGCGCCGCACTGCAAGGATCGAGATGATTTGCAGTTGGAGAGCACTTTCTTTTTTTTTTTTTTATCAGCGTGCCTGCAGATATAGCCCTCATCAAACACACGTCAAAAGGCCTCAGTGTTAAACGTTGAACCTGAGATGATGAATTAAAGTTGCGTTCTAACCTGAAGTGCGAAAGGCTGAAAGCCTGATGTTAAGTTTTCACTGTCTGACGAGCAAATCTTTCAGGCACGGTGCCTTGTACATGCCTCAGACGATTTTCCCGTTTTGTTACCGAAGGCGACTGAAATGCTCTTTTTTTGTTGGGATTTCCTGTGAGACAAAGTAGTGGCTAACTGCTAAGTGGGATGGAAAAAACAAAAGAGTTTTGCATGCAAAACTATACAGGCCTCTTAAACCAACCCTTTTTTTACTCAGTTCAAAAACCTTAAAGAGAAGTTAGAAGCAGGAAGTCTTGCAGTCTAAGTTTCTTTGAAAAGTCATTCCATATGGTTAGAGCTGTGGGAAGGAAGGATCTCCTGTAGTGGTCTGCAGTTCTGAAGAAGCCTCCGAGCTGAAATGTCACTTGAAGACTAATGTGTTTTACAGACCGCTCCCGGAGTTTGGACTTTGCCATAAAGCAATGTTTTCTCAGAGAACAGAGGTGATTGTGCCACTCGTACCTGTGCCGATGAAGAGCATGTTGTATGCCCGCTGGTCCAGGCCGCTGACCCGGTCCACCGCCAGCTTGGTGAAGTTAACGCCCTTGGTCAGCAGCAGGGGGCGACCCAGAGCTTTGTCCTCCATCAGTGGGTGTTTCTTGGCAAAGTTGAGGGTGGCGTCAGGCAGCTGCAGAGAGCTGTTGTAGCCGTTCTCCCTGTCTGAGTTAGTTATGCACTGCAGTACAGGGAGAGGATGGAGAGACAGGAGAGGGAAATGGAGCAAGAGAAAGAATGGAGGAGAGAATGAAGGAAAGGAGACTTCTTAGCTGGCGCAGGCACAGGTTGGCATGGTTAGTTGGCTTGGAAGGTGACTGCCCTGCCTTCCCTCCTTTGCTCCATTACCTCCCTTCCTTTCTGTCCTGGACCATTATGCCCTGAGCTTTTTGTGATGTGCCAGCTTCAACTGTTTTCCACCTCCACACTTCTCTGTATCACCTGTTTCTTTGTCTCCCCCTTACTCCCTCATTGCTTCCCCATCACTTCTGCCCTCACACTATTTTTCTTCCTCCCGAAACTCTCTGGACTCTGCAGTTTGTCAAACATTGCATGTGCCATATCGCCAATTTCCTACCGATCCGGGCCGCGGGCTGGGGACGGTGCCGGTGTATCGCCCCCATCTCTGGGACGCCTCCCTGTACTCCTTGTAGGAGCCCTCGAACACCTTCTTCACATCAGCGATCTGGTACTGGCACACGGCTGACACGTCCACGTCGCCCCTGAAACACGGGCGAGAAGAAGGGAGTCGGTGATGTGTGGCAGGAATAAGTGATGGATGAATTATCTGTCTGCCAAATGCTCGACACATACTAAGAGTGATGGAGTATGTGAAAATAAAGTGAAATACATCTGTCACTGGCATGTCAAGTGCATGGAATGCAAGGGGGGGAAAAAAAAGTATTTTTCGTAGAGAACAGATATGTCATTTAAAAGCTTTTAAACAATCTCTTTGCAACCGACATATAAATTGCTAAAACGTATGGAGTGCATTTGTATTCACTCCCTTTACTCTGATAGAATCCAGTGCAACACGATGCTTCAGAAGCCACTTATCTAGGTTAGAAACAATATCCAGAAATCTGAACACCTCACAGATCACTGTTCAATCCATCGTCCCAAAATGGTCGTCCCTCTGGCCTGGCTGGCCGGGCAAGGAGAGCATTAATCAGAGAGGCAGCCAAGATGCATGCAGTTACTCTGAAAGAGCTGCAGAGACGCTCAGCTCAGGTGGTCAGGTTGACAGGACAGTTATTAGTTAAGCACTCAACAAATCTGTCCTTCATGGAGGGGTTGTGAGAAGAAAGGCCTTATTGGGACACAAGCTATTAGAAGCTAATGTGCAGGTTACCAAACATGGGAAAGGAGGTGCTCTGGTCACATAAGATCTTTTTTGGTGTACATCAAAAACGTATTGTGCTGGGGGAATACAAACTGAATACCACCCTGACCACACTGTGGGAATTTGAGTTGATGGGAAGACAGCTGGAGCTGAATACATGGCAACCAAATCTGTTAGAGGCTGCAA
Organism: Fundulus diaphanus; assembly: GCA_037039145.1. NCBI lineage: Eukaryota > Metazoa > Chordata > Actinopteri > Cyprinodontiformes > Fundulidae > Fundulus > Fundulus diaphanus. The sequence goes on along the minus strand of CM073127.1, from coordinate 44,366,376 downwards.
AACACTTGAGGATGGGCAGAGGAGCACTTTCCAGTCGGTCAATAGAACCAAACATAGGAGGTACAATGAAATATCCGTCCGTCCGTCCATCATCTTCTGCTTATCTGAGTTTGGGTAGTGGAGGCAACAGGTCCAGGAAGAGACACCTAGACATCCCTCTCCTCAGCATCATCCTCCAGCTCATTCTCGGGGACCCCAAAGCGTTCCCAGGCCAGATGAGATATATAGTCCCTCCAGCCAGGTCTTCCCTGGGGTCTCCTCACAGGCCTCGGAAAACCCCCAAAGGGAGGCGCACACAGGCAATCCTGGTCAGATGCCCAAACTTCCTCAACCGGCTCCTTTTGATGCAGAGAAGCAGTGGCTCTGCTTTGAGCTTCCTCTTGGATAACAGAGCTCCTCATCCTATCTCTGAACCTGGCAACTTTCCGAAGGAATCTAATTTCGACCGCTTGTATCTGGGATCTCATTCATGATCCATACCTCATGACCACAGGTGAGGGTAGGAACGCAGAAGGACCCCTAAATCGAGAGCTTTGCTTTTTGGCTTAGCTCTTTCTTCACCACAACAGACCAGAGCATCGCCCGCACTATTGCATATGCGGTCCTAATCTCTCCGTCCATCTCTCATTCCATTCTACGATAACTGGCGAATAAGACACCAAGATACTTAAGCCCCATTTACACTACCCTTGTTAAACCGATCCATGCTGAGCTCGGTCCGAGCTTGAATCAGTTAACCAAGCCGAGCTTGGTTCTGACGACCGTTTACACATCACGCTGTCTCGGTTCCTTGGTTTCCTCGCCTCCTAGTGACGATCTGCGAATAAAAATGGCGGCGCCCGTAACATTCAGGAAGTTATGTTTGCTTATATTTCGTTGTTTGCGGAGAGTCAGGCGAAGACGGTAACTTTTGGTGAATTTACTTGACAGAGTCAGCTTTTGGGAAGTGGATAAGACAAACGAACGTCTAAGTTAATAAGGATTTACAGACACAGGAAACGACAGACGCTGAGGTTCATCACACTGCTAAGCAGAATCATCACTGGAAATCGTCTGTCACGGTAGGGAAGCTAGTATTTTTATGAATGTCAGAAATGTCAGCTGGCTGTAAGGAGATGACGCGGTCTGCTCATGCACTCTTTGTTATTAGATGTCTGAAAGATGTCAGAAAGAAAACTGAGCCGAACCCACCCCTGGATCTGGTCTGCATTTAGCACGGTCCGGTTGTGTCTGGCTCGGTTCAGTTCAGTTTGCGTTCCATTTACACTCAATAGTTATCTAGGTTACCAAAAACTTTGGTGACTAGATGTGCAAAGCCAACAGAGACATAGGTTAAAAAAAAATGTAAAAGTTGGTTCTAAACAGCCTTGACTCAGGGGGGCTGAATCCAAATCCAAGACAGTTTTCAGATTTTTATTTGATAATGATTTTGAAAGCCAAGCATCATATTTAAAAAACAAATAAATAAATATGCTGAAGTTTGTGGTTGGAAAGTAACAAAATATGAAAAAGTATCTAGATTGCATTGGGGGGGACTGAGTCATTTGTGTTTTTTGTGGGGAAACACAATTTATTAGGCTTAGACTGTGCCTGCAGATGTGCTTTTTTTTACCAACACATCTCAGAAATCAAGTTGGACTAAAAGTGGCTGTTGACGGATGTCCAGGTAGATTAAATCCCACTTGTACCCATTAACACCTGCCATCTGATTTCCATCCTCATTCCCAGCTATGAGTTTCTTTTCTTTCTTTATTCAGTCCCCAAACCGAGTCACTTAGAGGCAGATAGCAGGAAATACAGTTAAAAAAACTAAACGTTTTGTACTTGTACTCAGGGAATGGTAAAGTCACAATTTTCCGCCTCCTGTTTTTTTTTTTTTGGAAACACTTATTGATGTACATGGTTCTAGATTTAGCTGAAAAAAATGGATTGCATACTGCTGTGCTTTAAAGAAGCTGCAACCAGACAAGTAAATGCTGTTTTCATAAACTCATATCAGGGGATGCATCCAGCGGGGGGAAGTGCAGCAATGTCAAGTCGGAACAAAGAGCCACAGATTTTCTAACGTCAAACCCCAACGACGGCGTCAAATTCCTAATGAGTAAAACAAAGAGGCTCTACAGTGACCTTCTAACTCCAACTCAGACATTATTTCCATAATGTCACATTATCTTAATGTCATCTCTATTAAAGCCAGGCAGCTATAAGGTATCCTCGGTGAGTCCTGCAGAGAAAGGGGATTAAGCTTTTCAGCAGCTGGAGGAACCCTGAAAGAAGAAACAAAGCTGGAGGTTCAAAGCTAGCTCCGTTTGTGATATCAGATCTCTTACTGGAGAATACAAAAGGCTCACTTCAAAGGCTCCCGCCTGGAGACAGAGACCATCTCAAACTTTCCTTCCAAATAAAACCCCCTGACCAGGCTGATAAGCAATAGCTGATGCACTGCATTGATGCATTGCGGTTGGTCAAACCAATTCCAGTCTTTACAAACTAATATCTAAGCGGTTAAAACACATTATAAAATTAAAAAAGTCCACTAAAAAGCACAGAGGAGGATGTATTCATCATGTCTTATAAATGTTTCACAGATCTAAATTCCCTGAAAATGACCATGGATATGATGGATTTTCGCTTCCAGAAGAATATGTCAGTGGGGTTGTTGATGCTTAAACTACATCTATTTCTAGCTATATATTAAAGTATATCTTTTGGTTATAATCAAAAAACGGCCTTGTTGCACACAGATCAGTCTTAACATTATGACTACTAAGAGGTAAAATGGGACTGGGTTGCTAATAATGGGCGGTTCTCTTTAAGGCTGACGCCCAAGATGAAAAAAAAGGGGAGGGAATGTGAGGAGAAGCTCTAAGCTCATGTGCTGCGTAACTGAAAAACAACAGAGGCGTGTATCATTCTCTCCAAGTCACTTGAAGAGAATGACACACGCCTTGATCTCAACTGGTCTTGACTGCTGCAATGCTGGTGTCAGTCGAGCATCCCTTTCACGTCTTCAGCTTGTTCAGAATGCTGCTGCCCATCTTTTGCCTGCTACACATCTCACCTACCCTATCCTCCCTTCATTGGCTTGATGTGCATCCTAGAGTTAATTTTAAAATTCTAATGTTGGCTTATAAATGCCTAAAAGGTCCTGCTCCTCTATGCCTCTCAGATTTACTCCAGCCTTATCTTCCTTCTCAGGTCCTTAGATCAGCCAACCAGCGTTGTGTTTAAATATTAAACAGGCATATTTGCCTCCTGCCTATTTTCAAAACACAACTTTTTAAAAAAAAAGATTTTGTGCGTTTCTCTTTTTAATGTCTCCATTTTATTTTATAAGTATTTTAATATCTGTTTAATGTATTGGTGTTATCTCTTATTTATATTATTTTTATACAGGACTTTGGGCAAACTCGCTCCTTTTTTAAATGTGCGTCATACATGAATTAATTTTGGAGGTTCCACTGATTCTACAGCGGCCAGGATTTACTTAAAATGGACCAAAGAAGGCAGGCGACAAAGTATTGGTGTAATCTAAGGTCAATCAGTCCACAGCTGAAAGTCTGGACACAAAGAAGCCTTTTGGATAAGAGGTGAAACATCGTCAACATCTTCTGCTCAAGCACTGATTTCATGAGGGCAGCAAGTTTTAATGAATTCTGGCATGAGATTCCAGTTGTTTACATTCACATCTTACCAAGATTGAACTCCTTCAAACATAGAGTACAGTAAACACCATGATTCTTATCAACAGGTTTCAGCCTACAGCTGAAATCTGAGTATTCAAGCCAAACCCTGTTAAGCATACAGTTTTATATAACAACAACAGTTAGATTTTGTTCACCAAAAGAAAAAAAAACAGTTTTGTGAGAAAAAATTTTCAAGAGTTAACAGGGTTTCCGGATGTTTCCCCAAGTAAGTCCCTTTTTGAATAACTACGCATGTGCAAGATTGTATTACCAGCTCTTCTGCTCCTCAGGAGGATCGCATGAAAAGAAATCTCCCAAACCCACTCTGGTCTTATTTCTTTCTACTGAGGCTTTCCTCTTCTCATAAACATGAACGTGGTCTTGCGACTCTCAGCCATGTTCAAAGTATACGGTGAGAGCAGCGGAGTTACAATGAACGGCTAACACAGAAGCTAACCGCTAAGCTAACCGGATACGTAAACACTAGAAGTGCGCATGGGCAGCCAGAAAGCGGAAGCTAACAAGGAACCAGCACGCACATTGGCGTTACATGAACGCGTAACCAATAGATAAGGTGACCCCTGGAATTTGAGGGACAGAGGGGGTTGAGAGCAGGAACAAAACTCCTGTCACCTGCTCTTCGCAGGTTTTGGTCAGAGTTTTTACAGGCCTGCAGCTCCCACAGAGAATTAATTTTTCTAACCTCCTTTTCTGAATACATAATGTATTCACTACTTTCAGAATAGAAGGACAATTTTACCCAGCATAATAAAAAGTGTTTCTGAACAGGATTACCAACCATAGCTTTAACAGTGGGAATGAAATAAATTTCCTCATGTCCAGCTTTTGTTTCATGCTAAACCGATCTAGAGTATCTGTTGCCATAAAGCTCAATCTTGGGTACAGTCCCAGTACGGCTTAACAGACTCCACATCTTGATGTTCGTGATGCTTGGACAGAAAAGTGGCTTTCTTCTGGTATCACTCCCAAACAAACTGTTTGCATGGAAACAGCATCTAATGGTTGTCATGGAGACTCTGTGACCCCCAAGATGCCCCTCTGTGCTTTCTAACAGTAAGATTTGGGAGATTGTTAGGGGAACCGACAGTTGTGCCATCTGTGAGTTTATTAAAACAATTACTTCTTAACATGAGATGTTTCTAGCCCTGACTACATGTTGGATTTAACAGACTCTGTTTTTGTGCAGGTTATGTTTCTGCAATAAAAGATTAAACTATTCTTGAGCTTTTCTACGTTTCTCTTAGTGGAGCCAGCAAGCATTGTCGGAACGGTGTGTGGTCCGAGTAACAATCACGCTGCAAAGCCTTTCAAGGTCAAGTCAATGCTTCTCTAGAGAAAATAGATTTTTGCCATTTAAAACCACATTAAATCTGTGTGACATTCAGTCGCTAATAAAAGCAATAAAACATATCCAAGGACGCTTGAATTGTGTGCACTCTAAATGGCTCCCATTTGTAACAGTAATAACTTGAATTAAAGCCCCCCAATTACGCTGTAAATACCTAATCACAGAAAGTACATCAGAGGAGCCATCTTATCAGAGTGACTTGCTGCTCAGTGATTTCATTAAGAGTACGGGCTCTGACATGTTGGCAAGTGGCAGCAGATCACTAATGTGGTAATTAACTCACACTGATTCTAAAAATGGTCCAATACATTTCCAGCCCTTGTTGCGTGCCTCAGACAGCCCTCTTTTCAGACTCACCACTGAGCGTGAAAGATGCCGTAGAAGGTCGTTCCCCGCCAGTCCTGCCCTGGCAGGGTGAAGACGGCCCGGAGGTTGTTGAAGGAGACGTGGCGCTCCGGGAGGGAGCACTCCAGGCGGGCTTTTTGGAAGGTGGTCCACTTCTTCTGCAGGGTCCTGGTACCACCCAGATCCCCCTGAAAGAGGACAGAGAAGATCTGAGCAACCACTTTGTCTGAGCCTACTAAAGGACAGAATGTCAGAGAGCTCAACTTTACGGCAGATGTTGTCGATGCTAAAGCTGACTTTTAACAAATCCGAGTTCCCAATGCAACTTTGCTGGCTGCTTTCCAAATGCACATTTGCATCATCAACAGTCTGTATGTCCTTCGCCATGCAAAAGTATTCATAGAGCTGTTTTTATATTTTTGTCATGTTGCAACCAGAAACCTTTCTTCAACATTCCTCGAAAACAATTTTTTAGAAAAGTGTGGCGTGCATTTGTATTCAGCCCCCTGGCTTAGTATTTTGTAGAACCGCCTTCCAACGCCTTCACACCTGCAGTTGTTTTGGGGTATGTCTCTACCAGCTTTTGCTCATCCAGAGGCAGAATTATTTTCTAATTCAACTTTAGAAAACAGCTCTAGCTCAGTCAGATTGGATGGAGAGCATCTCTGAACATCACATTTCAAGTCAGACTCTAAATTGGATTTAGGTGTGAACTTTGACTGGGCCATTATAACACATGATCTAATGCTTCAATATAAGCATTCCTTAGTGCCATTGATGGTGGTTTTATGGTCCTTGTCCTGCTGGAAGATAAACTTCCACACTATTCTCAAGTCTTCTTCACCCTCCAACAATTTCCTCCTGTATTTTCTTGAATCAGCTCAGCTTCCCCTATTCTGGCTGAAGAAACGCCTCCCCACAGCATGATGCTGCCACCACTATGTTTCACAGACGGGATGGTGTGTCTACATTGATATGGGCTGTTACTTTTTCACCAGTGCAATTCAGTTGAATTAAATTCCATTTATATAGCATAGATTAACAATAAATGTTGTCTCAAGGCCAACAGATTCAAATTATATGCAGTACAGAAATATACATTTAATTTAATATACACTTACAGACAGATCTAAAGTAAACTCTGCACATCCCTTTTTGATCCTAATTATAATGCAATGCAGTCAAGTTAAAAAAAAACAACCTTTGCAGAAGTCCCTAAAAGTAATGCGCACACAGTATTTTGCAGGTGACCATCCGTTACATCCGTTGCTGTTTGCCCTACATGGCTGCAGGAAAACTGTAAACAGGATTCATAGCATTTTTTAAAATGAGCTTTTTTCTTTTAACACTTCCACAGCGGCCGACTATTTGTAGCGCATTGTACACAACTATCCTTTCAACAGATTCCCCCACTTGCACTGTGGATCTCTGCAGCTCCTCCAGAGTTACCGTGGGCCTCACTTGGGCTCCTTTCATTAATGCTCTCCATGGCCATCCTAGCAGTTTGGGTGGATGGCCATGTTTTGGTAGGTTTGTAGGTGTCTAGTTTATACGCTCTCCATTTTCAGATGATGGATTGAACTGATCTCTTAAGATATTGTGTTATAACCTAACCAGCTCTACAGCTTTATGCCTGATGTGTCTCCTGTGTTCCTTGGTCTTCTCGATGGGTTCGGGTAAGTCTGTCCACCAATGTTCACTCGCAAACCTCCGAGGCCTTCACAGAACAGCTGGATTCACAGCTGAGATTAAACCACGCACAGATGGGTGTTGTGTACTAATTAAGTGAAGGCAGTTTGTTGCACTGGGTTTTACTTAGGGGTTCAGAGTAGCCCTGTGATGCGCTGGCTCTCCCTTCTAATGCACAATTTTCAGACTTTTATTTGTAAACCGTCTCGCCAGTCATGTGTCATTGTCCAGCCCCTTCACAGCCGTGCACTGCATTGTGTCGGTCCATCATATCAAACCCAGATGTTCTGCATATTGTTTGGACACACGAGTAGCTTAAGAGGAGTCGAAACGACTGGCTATGGTAAATTAGCAAAGTCAATAAAGGAGAAAGAAGGCGCAACGTTTACAAAGCATGAATGTGGTCCAATACTCTAATACACTATGGTTTATACCCTCCATAGAGAAACTATCTTTTCGTGGCGCTTAACTCAGAAATATAAGACTACAAATGATTGTGCTGAAGTCAATTTTTCAACCTGGTGATGCTCTTTAAGCTCTCAGTTCTTTCATCTAGCGCTTTCTTATATCGCATTTCATTAGCCTCCCCTTCACCCCATCAAAGACAAATATCATCTTGATTCTCCCTCTTTATCTGCTCAGTAGTAAATCTGTTCAATTTGCCCGAGCTGACTGAACTCTTGTAATTGTACGTAAAGGCTTTTAAGTTTATTGTGACCCTCAGATATTGAAGTCTGATATGAAGGACGAAGAGAAGAAAAATAATAACGCCTGTTTAAACAGTAAATGTGTGGGCAGGTGGTGCTGTATTGTACTCCTCTTTGTGCTCCAAGGAGGCCAATTTGGTGAATCGCTATTGGTGAATCCCATTATCCCCCGAGACTGCGGACAACGTGAAACAGGACTGTAAAGGCGCAAATAGTACAGCGATAGAACACATCGACGCCACGCTGCTGCAACAGCTGTAATAAGCGTCAAGCGATCAGGAAACATCATGTGTGAAACAGCTGTTTGTGATGCGATTTAAAGAGTGTCTCCGAACACCACAATGCAGGCATTAAAGTGCACGTTCTTCTTTAGAAATACGTTGAAGAAGAATATTGCTCAAATAATTGCGCTCATCTCAGCAAAGGGAAGAAAAGTCCCTTCTGATGTGTGGCCGTAACGACTGTGCAGTATCAAAACTAATTAGTTTTCCTAATGAGGCCATTTGTTTGGAAAATGAATAATTAATTAGCAGATATGTCTAAGTCAGTGTAATTGTCTCTGCGTAGACCAATATAAGTAAGCTGACAATGAGCTATGATTCTGTTGTTCTTGCTGGCTAAGGTTAAAATAAATCATTCAGAACCTCAGTTCTAATACTGGTCATTTCTTTTTCCTTTATATTGATAAACTGCAATCTATGTACTTATTGTACTTATTCTTTGGCTATTTTACTGCAGAAGACATAAGACTGAGTGTGTATTTCCTCTTTGGCAAAATTATTCATACCCATTGGGATTTTCTCATGTTACAACAACCTTTATTGTGATTAAAGGGATGCATGACTATGAAGTGCAAGGAAATTATATATTGTTTTCCAAGTTAAAAAATATTATTCTGAAATATTGTAGAGTTCATATGAATTCAATCACCTGAAGTCAACTTTCTGCCACCTTTCATTGCAATTACAAGGCTTTTGGAGTATGTCGCTACCAGCTTTGCATTTCTGAAACGACGTGGCATGAATTTTTTCCGCTTAAAAAAAAAAAAGCTCAAGTTCAGTCCCAATGGACGGTGAGTGCTTGTGAATATTACTTTTCAAGTCTTGCCATAGATTCTCCGTTGGATGTAGGTCTTGGCTTTTTTTTCTCAGCAAGCGCGAAGCTGGTATGTCTCCACCAGATGTCCACATCCAGAGCTTGAAGGTTTTCCCCATTCTTCCATGTAAAATCGATCAAGCTCAATTAAATTTAATAAAGAAGGTCGGAATATAAATTTCAAGTCACGCAATAACTTGGACTTAGGATGTGACTTTGATTGGGCCATTTGATCTAAACCATTCCATTTAATCTGGCTACATGTTTAGGGTTGTTGTCAGGTTGGACAGTGACCCTCTGGCCTTAGTTTCACCTGTTATGCAATAATATAACATTATTATTATTAGGAAATTAATTTCTTCCATCTGGAATCTTCCTATATGTGACAGCTAAAGAAAAGCATGCCCGTAGCATAATGCTGCCAACACTATTTTGCATTGTTCCTTGGTGTTCTAGGTTCTCTAACAAACCTCTGAGGTCTTCCAAGAACACGCGTTTCTACTAAAATAGCTAATTAATAACTGTAATCAGATGTGCTGGATTTCACAGTGGGTTATCAGAGTAAAAGGGGAAATACAAATGCTGAATTAGCGCTGTAAAACCTTTTGAAAGCCATCCACAATTTTACTCTCCTTCTACAGTTATGCACTATTTTTGTAGGTTGCATAAAATACAAATAAAATGTATTGCTGTGTATTAAGTGTGAATACTTTTCCCATTGTGATTAGTCAGATCGAGAGATAATATTTATTTACCTATTTAGAAGCAAAAGCGTTATCAGTTGCTTCCAAACATGGCCATCTCTAGCTAAAGCCCAGAACGGTCTGCAAATGCTGCCTCACATTATTAAGTTCTTAGAAACAGCTGCCAACACAGCTGGAGAGAGCCGAAAACAGCTGATTCCCAGCCAAGTGTGCAAAAAACCCACAATTTCACGTCAAATCTGTCCCTGCGCTCTCATATTAACTTTGTATTAACTGAGACTGATTCGTGTTTGAATCTGTGCTTTCAGCATTGATAAACTCCAATCTGTATGCAGCATATTTACTGAGCCTGAGCTGCTTTCAGGATGCCGCTAATTGAATCTGTTCTGGGATCAGATGCGATTACCGCTGGCCGCGTTACCTTGCAGACGCGGGCCACTCTGGCCACGGTGAGCTCGGTGTCGCAGTCCAGCTCCAGTGCGCGCTCGCTGAAGAAGAAGTAGATCTTGTCGTCGTCGCCGTCTTTACTGCCGCTGCTCTCCCTGACCAGGGCTGAACCCACGAAGTCCGGCTCTGAGGACACACACACACACACACACACACACACAAGAAGGAGATCAGAGGGTGTATTTTTACTCAGCAGACATATATCACAAGTGAACAAAGAGACAGTTTCAGCCTGCAGGCCTGAATCACACCCCACACGCAAGCTTGACACCTCCATCTCGTCCTCTAGCGCCCTTTCTCACCTCCTCGTCTATTTTCTTTCATCATTCCCCTACTCCTCACCTCTTCATAAGTCATTTCTCACTCTCTTTCTCCCCTCTGCTCACTATTAGTGATCTGTTCTGTGTTCTACCCCTCCTCAGTCACTGCTGTCCTTTTTGTGTGTCTGTATCTGGGGCCTCATTAGGTTGTAGATTTGACTTTTTCACAACAATCAGGCAATTTTAAACCTTAGCCACCTGGGGCTTCACATTCATTTTAATGCCAAACTGTTTTTATTTTACGCTGTGAGTTTACTGGCTGGCCAGATGGACTGATCTTTTTAAGGTAGGAGTGACAGAAGCTGAATTTTCAGCCATAATGAGATGGTGTAACTCTCCACTGAAGCCCAGACCAGTCGAATGCTTTTAGGCTGGTCAGAAACTGCTTAAATTGAGGTGAGTCAAGTTTCATGGCAGGTCTGGTTTTAAATAAAAACTTCCATATCTGTATGAATAATAAACAGATATATCAAACTGAGGCCCTGCCTCATCTGTATGCACCTCCTCTCTTCATGTACCTTCCCTTCTCCCCTCACCCCTCTCTCTCTCTGACTCTTCATCCCAGTTCCTAATGTCTTGTTTTTCCATCATCCATTTTTCCTGCTGCGACTTCATCCTCTTCTCTCCCCTTCATTTCTTTCCAAGTGCCTCACTCTGTCCCCCGCCTCCTCGACCCAAATGATAACAATCCCTCTTTGTGGCTGAAGTGTGAGCTTCATCCCCTTCATACTTTCAGCACATTTCACACTAGTATTTTAAAACATGAAGCTTGATGAGAACTAAACATCATCATTAACTTGCAGTGTTTGTAGCTAATCTATACCACACAACCTGAGTTAACCAATCATATTTTTACTGTTTTTTTTAGATAAATCTTCTGATTATAATCGAAAAAACCAGTTTGGGTTGGTATGCTACAAGCATCCATGGTGAGTATGGAGTTCCTGTTCTGATACCTTCCCACAGAGCAATAAACTTGATTTCAATGTTGAGGCTGGACATAGACCTGAGTCATCGTTATTGTGGTCTTTATTTAGACCTAAACTATTTTTTCTATGTTTACACCAAGCAAAACCTGCCTGGTCTAATAGCAGCCGAAGCTTAGAATTAGAAAAAAAAAATGGCAATGTTCACAAAAAAAGTTAATTATGCAAAAGTACCAGATTGGATTAACAGCAGCATAAAGACAACTTCATTTGATTCAGTATACATCAATTTAGTCCTTTTTTCATGTGGGATCTTGTGGTGATGGTTTTAAAAAAATATAAAACTACCGTTTGTTTATTTAAGAGCTAAAACTGAGATATATCGGTAAATATGGCAAAATATTTAAATATAAGACTTAAAAAAAGGGAAACAACCCACATTTTAATCTAAAGGAAGTACAATAGAGGTAGTGTACCAAGGAGATGCTTTCTCAATATGACCAGAGGGAAAGTCAAGTTCATTTTAATGTGAAAGACAGCTTTACAGCAAAAATCTAAATTTTTTAAATTCAGATGCAACATCTCTTTGAAGAAGTTGTTGTAACACAGAGGTGATGCAGGCAGACGAGGAAAGGGGTTTCATTTGTATTTATAAAAGTAAAAAAACAACAACTCAAAGGAGTAATTAACTGTATAATAGTGACAGGTTTATTGAATGAATAGATTAGATGTGTTTTTAATTTAAAATAATCCTCACAGGGATTTTCTCATCACTCCATAACCAGAACAACACAAAGGATATCATTAGCAGGCTAACCTGCTGCTAGCTACAGCTGGCAGCTGTTAGAATAAGCCATGTATCAAGAGTTGCCTTGTAATTGTGATGTTATTAGAAATATGTAATGCTGGTAAAATACAATTACACGTAGACTCAAACAACTCAAAATTAGGCTCAGAGTTAACCCGAAATATCGCCAGTACACGCAGGAACATTTTTCTCTCATCACAGAAAGAGAATTAGAATAAAATATTTCACAGGATGAAGAAGCTCTAACTTTTTCCAATACATTTGTACACGTGAAGCAGTCTCTCTAGCTTTTTTAAATTGTATTTACCTTTTTTATTTTTAGTAAGAAGACAATAGCGTATATTTCCTAACTGCTACAGTAGTCCAAGGATGGCCATGCTTTGCGTTAGCCTTGCTTGCAACAGGAGAACTACATTTATGTTCACCACTGTGAGTTTTTGTTGTTTTAATTTTGATTCATGACCTTCAACAACATATGGACGACGGTGAGCTGTTGGTTATGGAGTTGGGGCTGGAAGAGAGGTGGCCCAGCAAGCTGAGGTGAGAGTGCACCGCATAGTGTGTGATCAGTCAAGCTATTAAGCACATAAAGCTTAGGGATGACCTTCAGGAAACCACAACATTACTGCTTTCCTCCGCTGATGTTTGTCCTTTCTACAATACCACAGATTACTTCCAGCAGCAAGTACACAACTTCTGCCACAATGCAGTGGGTCAACTAGTAAATCTCCTGATGCTGTGGTCAACTTCTGATTTGATATCCAATGCAGTAATGGCAGTATTGGAGACTACCACCCCAAAATGGCCTGTGTATCAGTTGGTCAAGATGGGGACTAAACACAAACTGGTGGACAAACATCACTGCAGACCAAGAAGCTACACTGGCAACTGTCCCCGCTGCTTGGGTGAGATGCAGGGAGAGGTGTGACAGGTGCTCGTGTGTTCTCTACATCTCTACGAGTGGCATTAGATAAAATTGGCTTCAATGCAACAGGTGACCGCAAAATAATAAATAAAAAGGATTCAGGACAATCTGCATTTGTTGTATATAGCCCAGTTTCTTTTTGATGCCGCTATCCGTACACATACTTCTCATAGTTTGTTATTTCTAGTTCATCCAGTGTTTCTCCAGTTGAAAGTAAATTGGATGACCTGACAACAGCAGTAATGCTGATCCACTCAGAGCCTCACTGGACAATGTCACGTTGCCTTGGGTCAACCATTTTATCTAATCATGTAATGCAGATGGCAAGGTCTATGGGTAATGAGCCATTAGATAATAGCAGTGGTGGTTAACCTTTAATGTAAGGGTAAAAATCTACTTAGAAGTTGAAAATTGTCATTATAGTTGTGCTTTAACTGCCCCAGAGTGTGCAGAAAGTGCTGTGAGTCCAACAATCGCAGTATAGTATATGTTTTCATCTCTACATAACTCTATTTTGTGACCGTTTCATTCTAATATACATTGTTTGCATGATTTTTTTTACACTCACCATTGAGCCACGCAGGCAAGTATTCGCTCTTCATGCTGTAATGCTGCTGGCCCAGGTTCCTCAGAATAACTGGCTCCGTACCCAGGAAGTTGTTGAGCGTCGCTGAGTACAATTCCTTATCTATAAAAAGGGCAAAAATAAAAATAATTCAGCCTTCTTTTTTCATCAGATAAAATTATGGAGGCTTACAATGAAATAGGTCACCGTTTCAGCTGGGAGGCACAAAACTGCAGCAAGAATGGTTGTCTGTAAGGTCGGTAAAGCTGACCACCATGAAGTGAATGCAGCATGAAAGGTTAAATTGCACCTCTGGACTCTCGGTGCAATTCTAGGGCTAGAACACTAAAGAGAATTTCTGCTGGAGCATTTAGTAGATATTTAATGCTTATCCCGGGGTAAATAGATCTCAGACAAAAATGTGTTTTTTAAGAATAAAATACTAATCAAATACTTAATCTTTATGCATACAATATTGCCCACAAGCCAACCTATGTTTTATATTGTGCTTCCCTGCATGCATGTTGTTTTTGTGCAAAGTTTCAAAGTGTTTGTGAGAAAGCTCTATGGTCTTTTTTAACGGTCATTTTACTTGGGACTTTTGTGCATTTGGCAAAAAAACATTACCGTCTTAACTTTCGAGCTATGTTACCTCTGTTGATTGCAGCGGTTAAAATAGAAACAAACTATATGTATTTGTGAAAATCTGACAGCGCCTGAAAAAGCTCCTCTTGTAGCGCTTAGCTTTGTTTTTCTTACAGTGCCATGGGGAAAAAAGTGTTCATGTCCCTTGACAGCAGATAATTGTGTAGAGTAAAGGAAAGTATAAATGAAAATCTAAAAGATGTAGTGTGCGTTTGTATTCAGGAGTAATTATATTCCGCCTATGTGTAATTTAGGTTCAGTATAAATCCAGCTGTTCTGTGAAGTTCTCAGCGGGCTGTTAGAGAACATTAGCAAACAAACACCATCATGAAGACAGAGGAGCACTGGGGACAGGTCTGGGAGAAAGCGGTGGAGGGGGTTTAAATCAGGAAAAGGCTGTAAAGCATACCAAGCTTTGGATACCTCTCTCATGATCATCATCAAAGGGTATGGCACAGATGCAAACCTACCAAGCTGTGTTGGACAAGGACAGGAACAGAGAAACAGCCAAGTGGCCTACAGTAACTCTTTAGAACCTGCAAAGACCCATAGTTCAGGTGGGAGAACCTGCTGGCAGGACAATTATTAGTTGCCCACTCTGCAAATCTGGTCTTTGTTGGAGCGTCAAGAAGTCACTGTTGACATGGCATTAAGGCGTCCTGTTTACAGTTTGCCATAAGCCATGTAAGGGACAGAACGAATATGTCGAAGAAGATGCTCTGGTCAGCTTCATTCATTATTATAAAACACTATGTGCAGCAGAACACTAACACTGCATGTCACTCTCAACACAGCGCCATCACATTGAAACATGGTGGTGGAAACATGCTGTGTGGATGATTTTCTTGGTCAGGGACACTGAACCTGGTTAGAGATGATGTGACGATGGAGCTAATTTGAGACTAGGGTGGGATGATTTGGATCAAAGTTATTAATTTGTTAGGATGGCTTAGTTAAAGTCCACACCTAAATCCAATTAAAAATCTGTGTCAAGACTTGAAAACTGATGTTCACAGACCGTCTCCATCCAATCTGACTGAACATAAGCTATTCTGTGGTACAAATGTTAGTCTCTAGATGTGCAAAGCAGGTAAATAGACTTGAACCTGTACTTGCAATGAAAACATCTTCTACAAGGTAATGACTCAGGGGGGCTGTATACAAATGCATATTAAACTTGTTGACTTTTATTTATAACAAGATGTTGAAAATAATTATGCAGTGTTACAAAATGTGAAAACGCTAAAGGGGTGTAAACATTTCTGCATGGCACTGTATATAGACTAAGAATAAGAATAAGAATAAGAACTTCTATATTGTCCCGAAATGGAGAAATTTGGGTGTGACAGTGGCAAATACACAGACATTTACACACAATATTTAGTGATGAGAAAAAAAACAAAGAGTAGAAGAAAAAAAAGCAACCCGGTATAATCTAAAGTTAGCTCTAAAGAAACACCAAGAGTAGAAGATAAGGGTAAATACCAACGTAAATATTGAACAAAGGAAAAAAAACTATTTGACAGTGGAAAAACCTCCAGCCTATTTACATAACGTCCAATAATACTATATGCAATATGCAGCATCCCTAGCTAAGGCAAGTTACCTTAACATCTGGGAACAATTGGATCAGAACCTGTGCAACGATTAGTATGATGTAAACCATTATTATGTCGGTTGGGAGCAGCCGAGTTCTGACTTACTCCTTAAGTTAAATGTCTTTCTTATGCTTAAATGACTAATAAGTCACTTTGTGATGGAACAAAGAATGTCTTGTAAGGGACCTTTGTTCCTTACACGAGATTGGTGTATATTGCAGTGTAATTATTTTAACCTACCCACAATGAGGCCGGTATGGCCCTTGGCAGGGTCATATGGACATTTGCCCTTCCCATCCTCCAGAGCTGCCGTGTTGAGGGTAAAATCATCCGCTTTCTGCAAGCAAACACAAATTCACACACACACACACACACACACACAAAAACATGAGGAACACAGGTGGTTCATGGTCAGTTTGCATTATATGACCCACATGACAGAGCTGGAAGCCTCATCCATCCAGTGCACGAACCCCCTCACCATGATGTCCCATCGCATCAGTGTAACATGCATGCAAACACTTATAGCCCACACAGCAGCATTGACATTATCCAGCCGACCCCTGTGTGCTACACTCCTCTTCTGTTGCATTTATTTTCATTTTGTCACACGCCGGCATGGGCCCCCGGGTCATGTGTCAGGTTGACACCTGTCAGCAACTGCTTGCCATGACTCCATCCAGAAAAACACCCGCGCCCACGAATACTTACAATGTAATTGCATTTGGGCTGGAAGGCGTAGGTGCCGCAGGTGTAGAGGTGCGTGTGGTTGTAGCTCTGCAGGAAACGAATGTAGTTGAAGCACTCAGTCTGCGAAGGGAAGAGTCAAAGAAGGAATGATTGGAATGGTGTTATCAAAGTTTAAAGTGCTTTAGGAGTCACTCTGTCATTTGTGAAGCTGAAGATGTTCTCTCTTCCAGGACACTGCTTAACACTTCAATGAGAACGCCGTAGTGGCTGGAAATACATTTACAAACAAGCTCCTATTCATCTTGTTCATTTTTTGTATTAAATAACAAAAAGATGGAGGCAGCAGAAGCGTTTAGTGTCCCTTTGACTGCATCACTTAACAGACAACGCTTCTACAAATTATCTGAACAATCTAAAATGAAGAAGAAAGTCACAGACAGTTCCAGAGAATAATTAACGGAATAATTTATGCGGCTCGTTATGAGGAGTGCCCTTTAATGTCTGCACGGTGAGCGATGAAGAATGAAGCTCTTTGAATGGAAATGAAAACAGATGCTCAGAAATGATGCATACCAGCGGAATGAATAATTCAGTGCATCTAGTTGATGTTGTCTCTGCAACAGCCGGCCAGACAATTCAGCATGATACAGGAAAACTAGCAAATCTGCCCGCACTTGTCTCTTTGGGGCAAAACAATAATGTGAATAAAAGCCAGATTCTTCTTTTTTTTTTTTTTTTTTTTACATAATTTTGCAGTGCCTTGCACATTCATTCAGAAGTCTTAAGGGACACCAGAGTAGGGAGTGATTTTTTGTATCACTCCCTACTAATTTTTGTAAAATCATTTCCTTTCCACTTCACTGTTATGTGCTACTTTGTGTTGATCTACAGTGACAGAATGTGCAAAAGTTGAAGGGGTGTGATTACTTTTGAAACTGTACCTGTGATTGTAAGCATTGGTCTCTAAAGGGAAATACACTAATTGTTTTTGTTGTTTTCTTCCAGTTTGTGGAATTCAGCTAAACTCAAGCTGCAAATTTTCTGGGATTTGTGTAACAGCTACATGATACAGTCCATGTGTTTCTCAAGCTCAATCTAAATTAATTTTACATGTATTTTTTAATCCTACTAGGAGCCAGTTTCAAAGAAATGTTGCTTCTGCTGTTCTATGCACTATTTTCCCTTTCCATGGAAAATCCCATCCAAAGTTGCTGTTGTGCATGCACTATAGTGAGTTACTATAAAATGTTAAGCAGAACTTCCGCTCGTGGACAGCATAGGACTTAAGCTGCATGCTGTCCTAATGGAGGCTCCCATTGAGGCTTGAGGTGCAGACCTGACTCTGGAAAACTCACTGTGTCTTCTAATGTACCTTGGCTGATGGTTGAGAAGGAGAACAAACAAAAACAGTTTAATCCAAGAGTATTTCAGAGTGGTAGAATGTCCTCAGGAGACTCGTAACTTGACAGTGTATGGTTTCATATTTAAAGGATAGTTCTGAGTAGATTTCAAGCAGGTACCATCTTAAATCCAGTAGAAAATGCTTTTAATCTCCTCATTTATAGTAAATCCAGATAAATTGGACCTGGATGCTGAAGCTAATGGCTAAGACCAAAACTGACTAAACCACTTCATCTTAAAACAACTCCAATGTCAAAAAATATCATATTGGTTTATGGAAATGGAAATTTTTGAATCTTAAATCAGTCGTCCTGTTTGAACAGGGCGGCTATTTACAGAGACGCCTGATGAGTTACACAGGAAATAGAGCTGGGAGATGGTACAACACTAATGATCTTCCTGTGTTAAACACGCACTGAGAAAAGAACTGTGACGGTCTCCAGCCAGGACTGCTACTTAAAAGAACAGTGGGGTAGAGTAAAAATTGAAATACAGTTCACTTGAATCACTATTTAATTTCCAACATTTTTCAAACCCCTTTACTTTTACATCACAAAGTTCCTCTGAGAAGAAGGGTTTTACATGTTAAATTTTTAGAATTGGTTTCACTCAGAAAGAGTTTCAATGATGCACCTCCATATAATTCCATTTCCTATGTGAATAATTATCAGTTTTTTAGTAAATAAGCACCCTTTCAAACACATCAGCAGTTTTAAAAGTTAATAGTATAGCGTTAGCATAAACTGCTATGATCCTTGACTGAGACTGGATTTTTTTTTTTTTTTTTTTTTTTTTTAGACAGCAGACGTTCTGCCCACACGAACAGCTAACCTGAAAAAAAAAAAAAGCCAAATCAAGCATAGTCAGGATGAGAGTTATCAACTGCAGGACAGATATTACTGCTTATAACCTTTAGACAAAACCTCTAAAAAAATCCTAAACCATCCTTTTAACTATTGAAAAATGACCTTCAATCTAATCCAAAATGTATTTTATTTTATTTCTCACCGGCAGATATGCTAGCTACATTAAAACAACCAGATACACTAAGCTGTGCGTGTGTTTAGAGTGAAGTCAGGTCCTGTTGTGTTGGACTGCAGTGCTATCAAACCCTTCCTCACTCTCTCAGAGAAGCGCTGCATTCTGCTTTTTGCTGCTGAAGACAAAAGACATGCTGAATTCAGGCGCTTTAAAAAAAAGTTGCTGAGCCTGACCCTGTCTGAATGATAGACTTCTCTGTGTGCTAATGGAATGACTGGAAAGTTTCCAATTTGGAAACCCCTCGCAGACTTAACAAAATGTAATTAAGTGACCTGAGAAATGCTGCAGTTCAGTATAGACCGAAGCTATTATTTTCTGAGCAAGCAGCGCGTTGCTCACCGGCAGAGGAAACCATCTAAAGGAACTGCGGGACCGTGTGAGTGAGGGTCCACTTTACCTGGTTGTTCTTCCCCTTGGCAACGCACTCCCTTTTCTTATCCTGCGGAGCCGGCCAGTCGATCTGGGGGGGGAGACAGAGACAAATGTGATGGTTGTCGCCCTTTTACCTGTACATCAGTATGTGAGTTATGTAGCAATGCATAAATGCTTGAAAAACAAATCTCTTCCTCAGTCTCTTATGAGATGCACTTTAAAACGCATTACAGTAAAAATGAAAAAAAAAGAGAGACATCTTATGGCTCTGCCAATTCTCTACACAATTGCCCACCAGTTGCTGTAACTATAGCAACTAACCTAGTCTCATGTTAGGACTGTAGTTCAACAAATATATCTCACATATGTTTTACTTGTTGAAAGGATTAAAGTGTTTTACACAAATCTTTATGAACTAAATGTATCCACTGATAGTCCTGTGAAAAGGTTAGGACACCCCATTAAATATTCAGTTCTTTATTAAGAAATGTTCACACATGGCTATATTTTTTTTTCATCTCAGGAAAAGAAAGTGATTTAATTGCACTTAACAAACATAGCGAAATTTTACTCATGAACAAAACATGTACAAATACAATTTCTAACTGAGGAAGAAGTTAGGGACCTGTCCAGGATGTACCCCGCCTCTCGCCCAGTGAATGCTGGAGATAGGCACCAGCAACCCCCGCGACCCCATGAGGGATAAAGCGGGTCAGAAAATGGATGGATGGAAGAAGTTAGGACACCCTCCCCTTTTAATGCTAGTTTTTTTTTTTAAATAATAGTAATAATAATCATCTTTACTGTCATTGCAACAAACATTCCAATGAAATTTGTCCTCTCCATTTAACCCATCCCTGAGGGAGCAGTGGGCCGTCACAGTGTTCCCCCCTTTTAGCTAAGATGACTTCAGTGAGATGCTTCTTGTAGGCATCTAACAGCCCGGTCTGAGGAAGGGTTGCCTTGCTCCTCACTTTTGGCTCTAAGTTGCTCTACGAGGATTCTTCCATGTACAGCTTGTTTAAAGTCACCCCACAATATAACGAGCTCAACATCTGGGATTTTACACGGCCCATTTCTGCGTTGCCCTTGCTTGATTTTTACTGATGGTCTCTGATTTTCCTCAAGCGCCATCAGATCTGTGGCCGAATTCATGGTGGAATCCATGATAGTGAGCTGGCCAGGTCCTCCTGCAGCAAAGCATCCCCAAACCCCATGCTCCAGCTCTATGCTTCACAGTTAGTACGAGGTTTAAAGAACATTTTTCCAGCAGTCCTGCTCTTTCACTCATCAGATGCTACAACTTTCGATCTGAACATCTGAGACAGCTTCTTTGATCTCACCCGGGTGTTCACCCCCACTTCACCAGCCAGGAGCACACCACACTAAATGTTGGAGGTCACACCTTCTTTTATGGCTTTTATGTTGTATCTGTGTTGTATTTTTCACTACTGTTAAAATTAGAATAAAAGAAAATCCACAAAGACTGTTGTAGGGTTTTCTTATATTTTTCCCATCACACTATTTAAGCTTCACCATGCTGATCCACATACACTTAGGTCAATAAAATAATTCACAGACTGAGCTGCAGGTGGTGGAGGGTAAAAGCAGAAAAGTGTTACCGATGCGACCGGGACTCATTCCATGGTTATGTTGTTTCTGTCTCTGGCTCCATTAAACACACGACTAGCAGTGAGTTAGACACTGTGAAAGCCTTACTGGGGGGATATATCTGATGATTAAACACTACAGCGCTCTGGAAGGATCAAAGTCAGACTGCAGAGAATATCATGGTGTGCTGCTGAAACATATGCAGGGAGAGATGTTAAAACACATTTTCCTCCAGAACACCTGGCTGAACTCCGCTGCGTGGACAAAGGTCAGAGGAATCTATTGTGTTTCCTTAGACGTTTTACACACCATTAGCTCTAATTATAATGACTATTAAAGCCAGGGAGCTGCCGCAAACCTCCACTGGATGTAAACCAAGTGCAATCAAACAACGAACCTTTACAAAGCAATGTACTGGTAGATAAACCGCATCTTAAAATATAGAATGGTCATTAAGTGCTACAGTAACTATGGCTTTTAATGGTCTTGAAATAAAAATAAAACATAAAGCAGGCTGTTTGCCACAGTGACTGTTGTTGTAATCCACGGTTTAAATTCTTGTTTTTATAACCACATTTTAAATGAGTGTAGGTAAGGCAGGGCCTTGCAAAACTGGCCATGTCTCTTGAACATTTCCCGTTTTATGTTACTACCGTAAACCCCTGATGTGTTTTAC
This sequence comes from Fundulus diaphanus, assembly GCA_037039145.1. Lineage (NCBI taxonomy): Eukaryota > Metazoa > Chordata > Actinopteri > Cyprinodontiformes > Fundulidae > Fundulus > Fundulus diaphanus. The sequence continues at coordinate 44,344,756 of CM073127.1, read as the reverse complement.
GGAGATTTTACGTGATAGCCTTTTTGTGTATGTTTCTACCAGTTTTGACCATCTAGAGACTGAGATTTTTACCCATTCAACTTGGAAAAAAGCCCAAGCTCAGTTAGAAACAGATTGTTTTTATTGTCTTTAGGTCCAGAATTTGACTGGGACACATAAAAATATAAACATACTTTTGTTTAAGTAGTTTCCACAGTAGTGCTGACTGCCTTTATAGGGACACTGTCCTGCTGGAAGTTGAACCTCCGCCTCAATCTGAATTATTTCACAGCCTTTATGAGTTATTCTTGTAGGATTGAAGAACAGCATCCCACAGCATGATGCTGCCACCACTATGGTAGCAATGGGGCATGGGAATGGTATGTTCAGGGCGAGGCCAAAATGTTCCATTCTGTTCTTAGCACCCTCTTCCATATGTTTTCTGTGTCCCCTTAACAGCTTACGTTACACTAAAAAAGGGAGGTATTGTGGCTTTCTTTAAAAATCACTTTCCATCAATACTATTCAATAAAAGCTGCTGAACGGGCAACAAGTATCTGACAACAGATTCTTCCACCAGAGCTGTGGAGCTGTTGATTAGCGCCATACCCTTTCTCTTTTCAGAAAACGTGCTCAGTGAGATATCTTGGGGTGGCACGGGTTATTGCTTTGTAGCCTAACCCTGCTTTAAACCTCTCCGCAATCTTATCCCTGACCTGTCTGGTGGCCTACAGGATGCTGTTTGTTCACTATTGTTCTCTAACAAACCTCTGAGGCCTTCAGAGACCATCTGGATTTATTCTGAGATTATATTATACACAGGTGGAATGTAATTTTTCATGAGGTGACAACCAACAGTCTGGATTTGTGGGTCTTCTGAGCAAAGGGAGCCGGTTGACATTCGGTACATGGCAGACTTTTTAGATGCGTTCGACTTCAGAAGAATTGCGTGTCATTTTCCCGCCTACTCAGTTTTGCACTAATTTGTTTTGGTCTAGAAGAAAGAAAATGCCAAGAAGTTTACGGCGGTAACGTTACAAAATGTGATAAAGTTTAAAGACCATGAGTCATTCTGCAAGGCATTGGGAAAATGACCTCTTCCTCCCACGGCCCTTAAATCAAATTTAATTTTCAGAGAATTTCACTAAAAGCTGATGAGGTTCTAATTATCAAGACTAAAATCTAAACGAATCATTACTTAGAAAATATCATGTCCAAGACCGGCGCTTTTAACTAATTTGATTAGGATTTTAATGAAGGAGCTGCTCTAAGCATTTATTTTTACCTCTGATTGTGCTTCCATGGTTATTTTAATTAATAAAAAAAAAATGCACCCCACCCTGTTAACCACTTATGTCCACAGACATGCTAAATATAACACCATGCTGTAGAAGGAGCACCAGGCGTCACACAGGAGGAGCTGTCATTGATGAGACACCGAAGCAAATGCTCATCACATTAGCGCTAGTGGCACCGGCATTAATGCAGCCCCGACACATCCCCGTGTTTAGTTACACCTCAGCATATCCGCGATTAAAGTAGGTAAATGAAAAAAAAAAAAAAAACACACGCAGAGCAAACATTTATTTTGGTAATGACCTCAGTGCTGTTACACGGCCACTTGGTTTAAGCATTTTTAAAGGCCTCCGCCTACGTCAGCACAAATAGCACAGGCAATGTTTAGCCCATTAGCATTTGAACCAAAATAGAAATCTGATTTGCAAGTTGCTCAGGCTGCGAGCTGAACTTCCTGGCATAGTGAAAAAAGTAAAATAAATCTAATTAAATTCAAACAGAAATTTCATTAGCTATTCAAATTAAAAGCAGAGTAGCTATTCTAGCGTGTGTGTGTGTGTGTGCTTCTTAATGCTGGAACACTGGGAAAGCGGTGCAGTTAGGTGGTGCAAAAACTATTAGGAATGATAAAATAATGGAGAGCTAAAATGGAGCCGACTGTCATCACGAGGACGATAACTGAATAATGGAGGAGAAAATGCGCGGCGCAAACACAAGCAAAAGCTGCTTGTTTACAAAATTCTGAGGAAAACCTCCCCGGAGAATATCCAGGGAGGGAAGATGGTGATGAAAGTGATGAAGACAGAGAACGAGGGAGACAGCAAAGAAATAAAAGAGAAGCAGTTAGTGGAAGGGAAGGAGGAGCAGAAGGGAGAGAATGATGGGGGACACGGCGACAGAAGGGGTGGACTGTTTCCTCGGCCACGCTCAGTCGTTGTGCTGTCTTCGCTCCTCCTCTCTGCTTTGACAACAGGTGGCCTTATCATTACTGTAAGACTCACAAACCCTGACTCAAACCAGCCGCTGGCTTTGTTGTGTGCCACAGTGTGCTCAGGGGTTGTGTTATGTGTGCATCTAATAACTGCTCATTACAGCGGCAAATCAGATAGAAATCCCCAAACCGCTGTGGGCTGCTCACTACACCCTCATTGCACCGCTGCAACTCTATTGATTGCAACACAGACCAATTATTGAGGGAGCAAAGCAAAACCCGGCCGAGTCCCGGAGGGGCTCACGTCTCTGCGTGTGCTGTGCGCAGCAGGTCAAGTCAAGGGTATTAATGGAGAGAAATAGGTCCTCCCACCCCCGCGATGCAGAAAAAGAAAAGAAACACACACAGTGAAACAAGGGAAGTGGAGAAAGAAAACTGATTGAATGATTGCTTCCTAAAGTAAGAAACACGAGCAGAGCCTGGGGACGGGCATGTACCGGTGGAGGAGGTCCTGTTTGTTACCTCGTATTCACATGGCAGGTTTTAGTGCTGACGGTAGAAAAGTACGGTATGAAATGCCTTCGCGCAGTAACTTTAACAGCATTACGCCTCACAGAGTGACAAAAAAACATGTGTAAAGTGAGTCAAAAAAAAATACTGGAAAGATTTTTCGATTAATCATGAATCGTATTTTTTACCTTGTTATATATGTCCAGCTAGCAGGACTGACTGTAGGTGGGAAAATACTAAGTAAGAAGTAAAAACATCCATATGATATGAATTAGACAATACAGGAGTTAGGGAGTTCGTCCTGCACTTGGCAGGTTGCCGGTTTGATCCCCATGCTCCGACCGGCTCAGTCATTGTGTACTTGATTGAGGGCGACTGTGGCTTGATGGGCTGAGCAGTTGTCTTGCAATCGGAAGGTTGTGGGTTTGATTCCAGCCTTGTCACATGTCGATGTGCCCCTGGGCAAGGCACTTAACCCCAATTTGCCTACCGAGCTGCGTATCGGTGTATAGATGTGTGCGTGTTTGTAAGTGCGATTGGGTGAATGTGGCTCTAGTGTACAGTGCTTTGAGTGGTCAGTATGACTGGAAACGTACTATATAAGTTCAGTCCATATACCATTTACTTGGGCAAGGCACTTCAACCAAACTGACTGCTGGTGGTGGTCAGAGGGCCGATTTATAGCAGCCTCGCCTCTGTCAGTCTTCCCCAGGGCAGCTGTGGCTACTAACAGCTCACCACCATCAGGGTGTGAATGGGTGAATGACTGATTGTAGTATAAAGCGCTTTGCTGTCGTTGGACTAGTTAGAGCGCTATACAAGTACTAGCCATTTACCATTCCTCCACTTCTGTCATGATTTTCAGTTTGTGGTTCCTGTCTAATCATTGGGGAAAAACTACATAAATGAAAATGGTGTGATTACTTTGAGTAGTGATGGATTGCATGGCATTCACAAAAAATCCCCAAACTTTATAACTTTGGTATTTTGGTAAAAACGTCTGAGAAAACCCTGGGAAATTAATAATATTATGATTTTTTGGGGGAAAAAAATCCTTTGATTTTAACCCGACATATAAATTCTTGGTGTAATTTAAAATGTCTTTTAATTATCTATTACATGTATTTGTTCATTTATTTTGATATACAGCTCTTGGAAAACATACATACTAATAGCTAAACAAGCCAAGAGTTATCCTTTGAAACCAGTTAAAAGCTGAAAATTCTCTAAATCAGTTTTGGCAGCAAGTGTAGATGGATCTCTGTAGGATGAAATATAAATCTCAAAAGTTTTCAATGTTGCTTTTTCTCCTCTTCTAAAGACACGAAGGCTAAAAAGCTAAATGTCTAAAACGAAAAACCTGTTTTTGCACTTGGAAACGCCTTCAGCTAACAGCATGGGGGGTTAAAGTCATTCCATATTTCATCCCATCTGGAGGTATTTTTTGAAGTTATTTGCTCGGTATTAGCTTTTTCAAGGATTGAGACGTTAACAAATTAAATCAGACCAACAAACGATTCAACATCTAGTGTGGGCGCTCTTAAACGTCCTCAAATCCAAAAGAGTAAAAGAAAAAGACTTCAAAGAAAGGCCACTCTGCGTGTTAATAGGGAGCAAACAAAAGTGTGAAAAGGAAGAGGGTGTTTTATGTTCTCCCATTTTCCTTATCCAAGAACCTTTAAACGTTGTGCTGTAATTCTATTAAAACGGGTGTCCTAATTAAATCTAGAATGAACGTTTATCTCTGCAGCAAAGCCTTGTGAATTATGCTTTTGTTCCTGAACTGTCCGTCAAGACTCCCCGTGACAAGAAATGTAACCTTATCATTTAATTTGTGGCATTGCTACAAAGACATTTCTGAATTGTTTGCAGACAGCCAGGTGGTAATTATTTGTCTTTCTTTACTAGGAATGCTTCACTGTATTTAGTCAGCTTCGCCATGCTTTGACTCCATTCAGATCAGCCTTTCAAGTGCATATGTGTGTTTATATGTGCGTTACCTGTGGCCGGAGCTGTCTGCTGATGTCATTAGGGTCCAGGGCGAACAGCGCTTCACGGGCTCCGACGTACAGAACCCTCTCGTGGTCAGACAGAGTCAGCATGCTGTAGTTGAACACTCCCTGAATGCTGAACCTTGCCATGCTGTCCAGCCCATCTGGATGAAGACACAGAGATGCATCATTAGGTTACACCTCCGACGATGTAATCCCCCTGAATTACACATCCTTGCCTTCGGCTGACCCGATTGGCGTTGGCGCGAGAGGAACATTTACACCTCGCTTGTCGAATTCTGTTTATGTTTCAGCCTTTTAGTAAATAGCTCAGTGTCATACATTAAGTTTATCTCTTCCTCATCTCCTGTTGGAAAACTAATGGTGTGCACATCACATTTTTTTCAAACAGTTCCTGCATGTCTCAGGTATTGCACACTGGCCAGATAATCTGCTGAAGAACCCCAGCCAGATCAGTTATGCAGCCTATTTCAAACATTTGAGGCTAGCAGCACTGAAAACCAATGGGTTATTTCTTGAACTGAAAAGCCTGCTGGCTTTAGGCTGTTGTGCCAGAAGCTGGGCAGTTTGCATTGGGTCAAAAATTGGGATTCAGTTGGTTGGGTTAGAGAGGAGACTAGAAGGAGCCTCATCATTCGTTTCAGAAGGTCAGGTCGACTTTGCTGAATGTGTTCCACAGGATGAAATGAGAAATGTTAGGAGTGTTAAATTATTTTTTCTAACAGAGCACAAAATAATGCAATATTAATATCAGTGGATGACGTTTAAGAATTTAGTTCACCAGTTTGTACACTTAAAACTTAAAGCCTTAAAAAAATCAGGCTGCCGTATGCTACGTAAGTAGTTAGCATACATAAGCTACAGCTACATACGTTATACACTTTGGCCAAATTATTGGTCAGAAAGTTAATATATAAAGCACATATTTCATGCAGTATAAAACACTAATGTGCTATGTGATCTAAATTCCTCTCGTTGTCAATAACTGTTTTTACACAACTTGAGGATGACTATTGTTTTTAAACTGATAATCTGTATTTCTGTATATATATCTGTAATTCAGGTGAACCAGCGGCAAAGTGAGAGGAGAAATGGAGCAGTTATTGAAAATTGGATTCCCAGATTAAAAGAAACGTGCAGCTGAGGAGAGTAGTTGGAAAATGTCCAACATGTGCATGTATATCTGTGCATTAAAAAACAACACTGACACAGACTATTTACAAGAAATTAAAATAATGTGCAAACAGCAGCAGGAATGTCAACTTTTATTGAGTTAATTGGGAGCAGAGATGGTTATAAAGACTAACAGCTGCTGGGAGGAAGGATCTGCGATCGCGCTCCTTAGTGCACCTAAAATGTATCTGCCTGTCAGTGAAGGAAATCTACAGCTCTGCAACAGCTTCATGCAGTGACACTGCCAAAGAGGGATGAAATAAAACCCAATTTAAACCCAAATGTTACTTTAAAAATCCAGGTTTTGGGGTAGACTGTTTAAAACATTCTGCCTCACTTTGGCCCATTAGAGCAGTAACTCAGTATGCTGGGTCAAACCACTGAGCTATATAATACACTGGAGTGCTAATCGCCCGCTGTTAGAACAAGTCGCTTTGAAGCCACCAGCCGCCATATTGGTACTCCCTATTTCCCCCCAGTAACTAGGGAATATGTGCGCTACAGCATCGAATAACGAGGATTTTCTCATGTTCAGGGGGGGTTTAAGACTTTTAAAATGTCAAATGCCATATACTTTTATGTTATGTTCTAAAACTATCAAGTACTGAGAAAGTCATGTGCTGAAATATTTAGCATTTTATTTATTTAAATATATATATATAACATTTATAAATATATAAATAACAATATACAAAAACATATATTTACATATATGTATACATATATATACATATACACATACTTATATATACATATATATATATATTTAATATGAATAACGTAAAATATTTCAGCACCTAATTTCCTAGTAGTTGATAGTGTTAGTACATCCACTGACTGTAGAATTACCTATGAAACGTTTTCACACAGCCAGAAAACTGCTTGTTGTTGCAACCAAATCCTATGAGATTCTGTGAGAGTAGGGAGTAGCAAGATGGCGGCCAGTGACTTCAGTTTTTCGGCAAAATCAGCACTCCAGTGTATAATATAGCTCAGTGGGTCAAACCCATTGCCCAGCCCTGCTGTGTTAAATGAACCCAAGCCTTTATTTAACCCCAAACTTGTTTAGCAAAAAGAACTCAACTGAGCTTATTTTTAAACCAACCAGATTTTAGTGTTAAAGCTGTCTTTTAATCTTTTTGGTTTAATTTTGCAGTTTGGGTTGTTCTCTTGGCTCAAACTGAGAGACAAGATAACATGTCAGCTAAATGTCTGCGGGGTGAATGGTTCGGCAAACCAACTTCGTTTACTAAACCAGCCTGGAACCACACCGAAGACAACCTGCTTATAAATGAAACAGGGGCTTTTGAAAGTTAAATAAACAACAAAAGGGTTAGGGTTCTGTTTTGTGGACAAAGCTTGGTGTCAGGTGAGCATGATCTGAGCTGAAGTTACATAGTGATACCATGGAGTTTAAGATACAATGACAATTTCCATTTTTGCTTTGGGAAACAGTGGTAAACCATCCAGAAGACAGACAACATCCCTAAACAAACTGGAGTGGTCTCAGAGGGAAGGGCACGGGAGCCAATATGGAGCAGAGGAAAAAATACAACGAACGTTTGACTGAGCCAGCTGTCGGCTAGCTTTTTTGTCACCTTTCCATCTGGTAAACAAGAGAAAGACCCCCCCCCCCTCCTCCCCTGTAGCAGGTTCCTTAGAGTGCCTTGCAGAAATACCTCCAACCTTGAATTTTAAACATTTTGTCACTTTAGAACTACAGGCTTTAGTGTATGTTATGGGGATTTTAAGTGATAGACTTATGTAGTACACAATTGTGAAACGGAAAAGAATACATAACTTTGTTTTTTTTAAGAAAAACAATCTGGAAAATTTGCCATACATTTGCATTCAGCCTACTTGCACAAAACTTTGTAAAGCCATCCGTTTGGTGTTCATTGGCTTTACACATTTAGAGACTATTTTTGTGTGCCAATTCTTATTTGCTAGATAATTTGAATAGTTTTTTACATCATGAATGTTCGAAATTGGATTTAGGGGTGGACTCTGTGTCTCCGGCCTCCCTGTCCCTGCTAAAGAAAAATATTCCCACAGCATGATACTACCACCACCATGTTTACTCATGAGATCAGTGGCGATAAGCAGATTTAGTTTTCAATCACATTATTATGTCTGTTCAGTTGTGTTTTTTTTTTCTGACCAGGGCTTAGTCTTCCGCAAGTGTAACTACACTGAAGTTAGTGGTTGCAATTTGTATTATGGGGTGTGAATACTTTTGCTAAGCATTGTATATCTGGAAATAACATCTTTACACTGAAATTTCCGGTGGAGCCTTGTGAATTATTGCAATAAAACTTCAACACCACATAACTGGAGTTATTTAACAAAATTTCTTATCTACAGAGCTTCGGGGCTTCTGGTAAATGACTCTTGCAGGATGGAGTCCTGCATGGAAAATTTCCAACGTTCTGTGTTTACTTTAAAAACTTGGAGTACAAGTCTGTCTTCAGGGCAAGTCTGAGAAGTTCCAGATCTTTATTTCAGGAGTGCGATAAGGTGCTCATGTGTTTGGAAAGGCCGTGCAAATAAACAAGACGCAAAGATACTCTCTCAGAGCAGCTCTTGTTTTAATGAAGAGTGCAGTGGTCTGTAGCATTTCAGCTGTCAGTAATGGGTCTGAAAGCATAGCTCTTCACAACCCAGGGCTTTTAAAGTCAATACATATTGATGAACAGAGAAGATATCACCATGAAAAAAGTGCACAATCTGCAAAACAGCTTTTTTTTTTACTTTAATACAAACTAACTTTCAATAGCTTCAATAAGCCAAAGCTTTAATGCGTTGTAAAGGCAAGCCTGTTATCGAGCCACATGCCAAAACGTGCACACTCACACACTTGTTCAATAAAGGTTCCATTAAGACTAGTAATTTCCATATTAAGAAAATCGACTACACTTGTACTAGAAAACAACATAAATTGTGCTTTGCCTAAATTAAATGCAGCTTTTAGAGTAGAGACTGTTAAAACTCAGCACAGCACCATTTACAAAGTGCCCCCCCCCCCAAATGGAAACGGGGCAGCCTAATCCAGGCTCTATACAGCGTCTAAAGACAACAACACGTGGATTTGTTGGACCTGGAGGCATTGTTGCACGAAGAAAATGAGATCCAAGTGACAACGTGGACAGAATGCAGAGCATGAGAGCGCTGATAAATGCTCTCTAATAACAGCTTTAAATCTGCACCGGTGATTAGACTGTTCATTGTCTTGCCGGCACATCCCCATGCGGGTTGCTTTTACTATTTTCAGGCTATCCCTTCACTAAAAAAAAAACTATGTTAGCCTCCCTGTAAAGCCTGTTATTGTTTGGACAAAAATAAAATCATTTTATGTTTTTTCTTTCTGGGTCGGAATGATCAGAGAATGTTCTTTCTATAATCCCTTCTGCATGACTCAAAACACAACACAGACAAAATAAATAAATAAAAAAATAAAGCTGAGGTCTTATGTCAAAATATTGAAAAGATGCACCCGCTGCTTCAGCATCCATCCAAAACACACACATCTTCGTTTTAAATACTTACTGAGGACCGTGCCTTGACATCCATTCATTTTTAACCCCTTTCTATGGCCCAACCCTACCCCTAACCTTTACCAGTACATACCTAACCCTGACCTAAACCTAATTAACACCTTAGTCTTAAACCTAACCCATAGCCCAAAACAGTGAGGACCTCAAATAGGTATACACACACACACACACACACACACACGCACAAACACAACATTCTGATGCCCTTATTAGCATACAGAGAGACTAGGGTGGCATAGAAGAAGAGAAAGAAAGAGGGAGATGCCAGAAAAAGGAGAAAAGGGACAGGGTGTAGTTGCCATTCTTCACACTTGCGTTGCTTGTAGAGCAATGTCACCTTGTTTTCCTCCTCGCTCCCGATCCCACGTTATCTCGGTAGAAAGAATACATGCAAAACAACAAGGACAATGGCGAAGGCACGCGTGCACATAATGGTGTCTCCTACACTGGATGGGGATATTTGTGCAGATTTTTCTGCTTTTATTTTGCAGCTGGAAATAGCAGCTGAAATCCAGGCAGGGAGAGGCGGGAACCGGTGTGATTTACTGTGTGACTAAGTGATCATGTGACTGAGTGGCCTAGTTGGGACGAAATAGTCTTTAAACACATGGAGAAGGCTGTTTTGGATGAACAAGGGTTTGTGTTTGTCTAAGTGTGCGCATATCTGTGGGAACAAAAAGAAAGCAAGATGGAACATACTGGAAGAAAGCTGTAAACATAACATTTCCTCTCTTGCTGCTTCAAGATATCAAAGCTTTTTTTCCCTCCACGCACAATAAGCATTTCATTTAAACACAGTAAATGGGAGCGGATTTAGTTTGTTGCTTTGAAACTGGATATTGGTTTAATTAGGAGTCATTTTAGGCAAAAACAAGAATTGTTTTCAGGTCTGTGAATCCAACGGTGAATGCAGTGACATTCCACGAGATACAAACAAACTAATGAGATCTCTAAACTGGAACATAATACTGGGACATGTAAAAGGCTCTCACAAACCTGTTCCAACCACCAGTGGTTACTGCATTAATGACCATAAAACTCTGCTGGGCGAGTCTCTTCTTCTGCGGCAAACACCTGTTGCTGTTTTTTCACTGTTTTTAAGGTTTCATAAATTAAAATTAAAATCTACAATCGTTAACTAGTTCAGCCCATGCTTGCTTTAAATCCCAAGTGTTTTTAAACCCAAAAAGGAATACACACAATCAAAATAAAGGCATCAAGAATCTCAAAGTTTGCATTCTTTTTGCTTACGGACACGTAAGGAGCAGAAAAATCACTTCTTTAATGTTGGTGCTGCTCGCTAATGGAATGGTGCCCTGGGTGTTGGGTCCTAATGTCCATATTGGAACAGCTTGATTCCTTTGTCAGCCGGTGGAACAGTTGAGAAACGTTGCTCTAAATGTATTTTTCTAATTAGAAAAACAATCATGCTCATGAGTGTAATGGTAATTTAAGACCAAAAAAGGATGGGAAATAACTCAGAACAGATACTGGTTTATGTTTATTCACATTTTAGGTATTTACAGTCATGTATGGTCTGATAATTGTTGATTTCACTGAGTTATTTTTTTCTTTCTTTTTTTACATGATCAGAAACTGATAGAGACTGAAGGGTTAAAAAAAGGTAAATAAAGCCAAGCTGCATCATGAATGAGATCACTTGTAATTATTAAAGCTTATCTTACCTTTCCATGTAAGTAGGCATGTCTAAACCTACATTTACACATGCCCAAACATTAACAAAAAACCTGCATTTTGTGAAAAACCAAGTGCAGTCAGATTTGCAAGTACTGTAAGCGACACACCCTTTTCCACTCTTAATGTCTGCCTGACCACCTGAGGATGGAGACGAAGGCTCCATCCGAATATATAAAACAGCTTCTAGCTCCTGCTCCTTGACCTTCCACAGGGTCAACAGTGAGAACTCTATCGTGAGGAGGAAAGGAGCTTTGGACTGCGGTGCCAAATTTGGACAACCTTTATATCTGACGTCATTATGCATATGGACGATGAGAGTCAAATCCAGGCCTACAGCCTTCCAAAGATTAACAACAAAGTGCATGATTTCTTCTCCCCAGACATTTTTGTTGATTTCCATGAGGGGCCTGTGCTCATATGTCATGTCACACAAAGGATTGTGGGATACCTTAAGTCTTCTTAGTGCCGGTATGGGATGTCGCGGGGTTCCTAGGCAAAACTAGCCGTGGGAGGGAGCATACAGGCTACTTTTCCTACCTCCTTCTTTACTGACTGCACTATTCGGACAGCACTTATCAAGGCGTCTGCTGACGCACTTCCGCTTTGGCTAAAGAGTCCTTGCTGTATAAGGGTATTCGGATTAAGCCATAATGCTCTACACAGTCTAGTAGTGCTCCCCAGCGGTCAACTAAAGAGTAGCCTTTGAGAATGAGAAAGTAAGTCAGACTGCTCGGATGTTGGAGCCACTTCAATCTTTCAGCATGCTGAGATGACTGACTGTACCGATTGAGAGTTTGCTTACTGTATCATGAAATTAGATAACACTATTATTGGATCATTGCTGTGACATTTGAGCAGCACTTCATTAAACTGAGTAGCCGTGGTGCATATGTGTTACATATAGAAAATAAATCTCAGTGTTCAGTTGCAGTGGTCATGCCATGGTACTTTTTAGAGATGCCAAAAAAAAACCCTGATGTTTAAATTTGGGATTAAAGCTCCATGTTTTCATATGCAGCTGAAACATGTGCAATAGTGTGACTAGTGGACAAACTTGGAACAAAGTAAGTCAGTGAGCAAAAAGTTAACTGCATCAGATCAAAGAGCAAAATGACTTCGTTTTCTTCAAAGGTTCAGTCGCTTTTGCGTGCCAATGTAATCTTGAACTGCATCTCAAACAAACACTTTTATGCACAGTGGCACAATAGAAGAAGATTGGAAACACCCAGTACAGCTTAAATAAGTAGATGTGCCAAGACTTTCGACTGGTACTGTATATATTGAACAAAATGTGCCGTGACATACCCGCAAAAGGTCTATCTGGAACACCAAGACTAAACAATATTCCTAATCTGGACAAGTTTGGGTTTTATTAAAACCAAAGAGTTACCGAGGAGTGGAAGGAGAGTCAGAGGAGAGGACAGACTGAGAAGCCAAAGGAAGGAAGGGGGATAAGTACCGAAGTCATCTTATTATCTGAAGAGCGGCGTCGTATAAACATCGGAGGGCATGTGCGGATGAGGAAGCAAGATGAGAGTGAGTGAAGAGAGAGGCAACATCCTCAGGGGAGAACTGAGCACATCTGCAGTGCTTCACTCATCCACGCGAAAAAAACGAAGCCCCAGAGATGTAGCGCAGCGGCACACACATCCACAGAAAATGTCACATGTGCACGTGTATACTAACGCTGAACGTGCACAGCTCGTCTGTAAGATAAGAACCACATTGCACATGCACACTTGCAGGGAAACTGCTTGGTGACTTCAACATCTCGCCACCAGGTCTGAGGGAAAGTTCTGCTCTGAGTGGATTTTTTTTTTTTAAAGCGATCAGATCAGCTCTGTCATTAAAAAGCAACGCACGCAGACACACTCACCATCTGCCACCACATTGTGTCAGCTTGAGGCTACGTGTTGTGTGCATGCGCGTGCAAGAGGCCGTAATCTGCATGAGTGTGAGTTTGTCGACTTAACTGGACCGGCCACAGCTGTAGGTCATCAGTGTTTGTGTGCAGGGTCACACAAGTATGTGTGTTTTTCACTGTGTGAGCCTGAATGAAAACAGCAATGGGACTTTAACAGAAACCAGCCTTTGTTCTGATTAGTGATCAAGCAGAAGTGAAAACCCACAAAAAAAAACACACAACACACTGAGATCAATGGAATCAAAACACAAATGAGGTATTTTAGTGAGGCAGCTCACAAAGCATCTGTCCTTGCGTCGAATTCATTGAATAATCAGCCTTGTATTTATTGTGGCACAGACATTTAAACACAGCTAGTTCAAACTAGGAGTGCTCCGAGAATTTTTATTTCTTGAAGGACACAGCGAGTGAACGTCCACCAGCGGTTTGGGTTAAATTACTAGGCCTTTGATGCTTTGACAAAACTCTCTGAGGAGAACAGAAGAAAAGAGACGGGATAAATAAAAGAGAGGCATAGGAAATCAAGGGCGACCGTATGGGGGATTTGAAAAGTCCAACAGATGATGAAGGAAACAAAGAGGGCAAACACAGACAGCCAAAATGAAAAAGAGAATGCCAAACACAGAAAAAGTCAGACAGGCTTGACCAGGGTCAGAACCACGGGCCACAGGGATGATCTAAGATAAGTGGAGCACAAACCCCTTTATTTGGCTAACATTTGTTGTACGCGTGTGTGGAACTTGGCTAAAAGAATACAAACCAATAAAAATGCAATAAAATGCAGGCAAAAAGACATGTGACGATATGCACATGCACTGATAATTTATCAGGGCATAATTTATCAAAATACATGTTTATCAGTGACAAACAGGTATTCTCACAAAGGTAGCCCTTGCCAATAGGTAATTTACAATGATCGCATTCAACAACATACTGAATGTATAGATGGACTAAAAGCCCAACAAAGGATACACTTGTGTCACAGGGATTCGTTCTCTGCAAAGATGATTATAAGGCATTTTAAGATGCTTTTTTATCGACTTTAGCGAATTAACCTAAATCTGTCATTGTTTACTGTATAAAAACAAGAATCAGAGCCGTTAGTGGATTCAAAAAACAACTTAAACACCATAAACAGTCTTGTTAACTTCTAAGACATACCCAAAAAACCCTATTTCATATCAGTGTCACAGCCATATTCAGGGAGCCAAATATCCCTTAAAGCTGCTGTAGGTAAATTTGTACATAAAATATTTTTTTACATATTTGTTAAAACTGTCAGTAAGTCCTGACGGTGAAATATGAGACAGGTAAAAATCAAGCACCACTGGCTCCTCCCAGCGGTCCTACTGCCATCTGCAGAAATACACCGCTCTGTGGAATTGCTCTGTATCTGATACTTAAAAGAGGCGTTGCATATTATATCTATATGGAATGCACTTTGTTTTGTATTTCTAAAGCCAGCTTCACACTTACTATGTTCCTTGTGTACTCTGTCCGTTCACTGAAAAATGTGTCGCGCAGGAATCCAAACTGGATCCTTTCATGCATCCAGACAGCCCCGCCCCCTCCCTCCTTTATTTTGAAATATCACCGGATCCGCTTTAAGCTTCCTGTGTCTGACTTCCTGTCTAGCTCATCTGGTTTTCAGAAAATGCCGCATTTCGCTCTGTCTTCCGTCACAAATCGACTCAATCCGTAAAGACAACAGAGGAGGGTTCTCTGTCATGCTGTAGCTCTGCCATGCTGCCGGGAAATGCCCCATTGACTAGAATGGCTTTCATTTGTGACGTAACAGAGAACGCACGGATGAAGGAGTATGTGTGAATGAGGGGTAAGAGTCTGCAAATTTTATCTATAGATGATGACAACTTGGGTGAGCCGTGGCTCATAGGAGATTACACATTGGTCAGAGTCAAAGGTTGAGTCCCATGTCCAATCAGATACATTTTCCTCAAGCATTGCTAGGATAGGACATAAGATGCAGGATTTTATATAGTGCTGCATCTCAGGAGATAAGGACTGGAAGAAAGGATATATAAAAATTGGATCTATTCTTGGTGCATAGCAGACTCTGATACAGAGAATATTTATTTTTCAAATTAGTAAATTGAGCACACAGCAGGAGGAGACTGTGAAGCAAGATGAAAGTTTAGTGTCAGCGTCAGAGATGGTGATACAATGAGTCTGACCAAGACACTCAATTTTTACACCCATCTACAGAGTTAGACATAATTAAAGCTACTTTTATATGTTAAGCATGTGCGAACTTTTCCTTAAGGGCAAAACACAATATTAAATATAAAACATTATGACACTGCATCAAAAAAATCAGGTAACCTATACAATATAAAGTGAAAACTGCTCTTGGTAAACTGTGAATACCAATCCTTGATCATTTCACTGTCTTCCGCATTTGCAATTTTGTTGCATTTTTATGACTAAAATTGGAGTTAATAAGGAGAAAACAAATGTGGGAAAGTCTTATGTCACCAAAGGTAAAATGTTGTAAATTATGTAGCATCTGCATCCTGTCATCCTAACACAAAAACTGGACTAAATTCATCTGTTAAACAACTTCTTACACCAGGCTCTATATCTGTTTCTGCTGAAATTAGATAAAGTAGTTGCATTTGCCTTGATCATTTTACGCCACCTGTTATTAGGTTTTGGCACGACAAAAGTTTTTATTTACAGGTTTCTCTTATGTTTAAGTTTAACTTCTCTGAAATGTTTGCTGGAGGCTAACAAACGCTAACTTCTCACCCTCTCATAGATGTTAGTTAAACTTTTTTTCATACAATTTACTTTAAGAATTTAAGGTAAAGACTTATTTTCTTCCACTAAAACAGAATTTATAAGCAAACATTGTTAAATTGGCCAACCTTTTCCCAAAATGCGTTATTTTAGGGGATTTTGCAAACAGCTGCCTTTCTTTTACCTAACTATTAGCAAATTTATTTGAAATGACTGTGATTACTACACTCCATTTATGGGCAAATAAATAGAGACATTTTCTTTTTCCTAGACATGTCTACATAGCAGAACTCCTGGATGGAATTTGCATTCAGGTTTCACATCTTCACACCTGCCCACAAAGCTAGGCAGGCTTTGTAGCGCAAGTGTCAGTGCAGCCTTGAAAGCGCCGCAATGAAGATATTTCACACAGTCCAAACACTGTAAACTGCTTCGGCAGTATCATTCAGCAATAAGCCATGCAGCATCATTAAGAAAATGGCAGTGCAGCAAGCCAGACGCAAACCTTGACAATGAGACAAGATTTAAGTGAATCTGCTTGTGTCTTGTCATTAAAGGCAGGAGATCAACAGTCGGCTCTCATGTGCTGAAAGTAATGAAATGCAGCTGCGAGGACAGAAATGTTTGCCTTCGAAGCACAGCACTGATTTTCTTTTTTCAATAAATGAAAAGACATCATAGACAAATCAAGCAAGGATACAATGTGACAGCATGGAAAGCACTACGAGTGAAATGCAGCGTATACAATGGATGCAACAGCACAAAAGTATAAACACATAAGATAAAAGCCAGAAAACAGCTTTAGCGTTGGCTTTAAAATCGAGATGCTGTACTCTATATAAATATTTACAATCACATATTCAGACACCTGCTCTAGATGTAAGTTTTAGCGGTTTCAAAAGTGAAAACATTCTCCATACTAGCATGTGAAATCAAGTGCAGACGAGAGCTAACATTTCTGCAGCTGTAAGGAGCAGACACCCCCCACATACACCAATACCACCTGGCTTAGATCTTCGGGCTGAAAGAATGCTACTACACTTTTTCTTGTGCATACAATGAAGGCCAATTTGACTGTTTAGCGAGGATTTCCTTCAAGAAAAACACACAGACAGTCATGGTGTGTAAACCATTGAGAAGCCAGCCATTACTCTTTAAAAGGGCAATGCTGTTTTAAGGCTAGGGGTCAGTCTTTGCCTAAAGTGGAGGAGTCATGGTAGGATGGAGGGAGGGAAGGTACAGGGATCCGGGTCTCATCTGCCATGATGTTTATTTTGATTTGGTATGTTGTGGTAAAGAAAGGGCAAAGCTGTCTGTCTAAGTTCCAACTCTCACTTATGATTATGAAATCTGGATCATGACCAAAAGATTGAGATCTTGGATACAAGCAACTGAGAGGATGAGCTTCTTCTGAAGTAAAACCTGACTACCTGAGCGATAAGACGAGGAGCTCCGTCATCACGAGGAAGCATGGAGTGGAGCCGTAGCTGGACTGCAGGATAGTGTCAAAAGAGGAGTGGGGGGATGTCTGGGTTTCCTTTTTTACCTCGCAAATAGGGGGTAAGACAACGAATGGACGGATGGATGGATGGATGAATGAATGAATGGATGGATGGATGGCTTAAAAACACTGCTGGCAGAATATGAGGTGTTTGTCAAGCTGTTTTAAATAAAAGCAATTAGATCATTATCCACATTTTTCTTTTCACATTTTGCCTTTTCATCATTAGTTGACCTTTAGGGTAATGGTACTGCGTCTCTCATCGACATGTCTGTAAGTGTTTAAGTCCTGTTGTATGAAATGTAGTGTTGGTGAACTGCATTGTAGAATAGCTCAGGATTTAACTGCATACCAAACTTCACAAGAAAAAAAACCAAACTGCTGCAGGAAGCTGGACAGTATATGGACACAGAGGCCGCCAGTTGCTTCATGGTCGGCTCTCGGTCCGGACCTCGCCCCTGTGATCAGCCTCCCTTCTCACTGCCTGCTATAAATACAACCCAGCCTCCTCTTATAGCTTCTAACCGCTGAACCACTAACACACCGAAACTATGATTATAAAGGCCTATTTTGGGTAGTGCTTTGAAGCGGAGATGAACACTGAACGAGAGGCAGACAGACAGAAGGAGGGAGAGATGCTGAGAAGCAGCGCGCACAAATATGCAATACGGAGCGGGTAGAGCACAGTGTCACCAGACGTTCATCTGAGCGGGTACTCTTTTGGAGGGGGGAAAAAAGCCAACACAGCATACACAAAGACAAACCTATGTAGATGTACAAGTTTTGTCTCCTGGAGAAGTTGACAGGAAAAGAAGATGTACGACAGAATGGGAGCATGGAGACAGAAACAAGAAAGGG
The DNA here is from genome assembly GCA_037039145.1 of Fundulus diaphanus. Classification (NCBI taxonomy): domain Eukaryota; kingdom Metazoa; phylum Chordata; class Actinopteri; order Cyprinodontiformes; family Fundulidae; genus Fundulus; species Fundulus diaphanus. The sequence continues at coordinate 44,326,563 of CM073127.1, read as the reverse complement.
AAAGGGATACATACCTCAGGGTTTTTGCAAAAGTATCTATTGTCAGTGTTCTCATTTCCTCTGCTTGGTTTAAACAAACACTTGTGTGCATCTTAAAGAGCCATAAAATCTCCTGGTTATGTTGGTGTTGCTGCACTTAAAGAACAGTCATGGGCATAAAGAAACTTAATTCAACAGTTAGCTTGATGAACGGGGGTGGGGTGGTTAAAGATGATTAAAACAGTGAAGGAAAAAGTGAGCCCATGGAGGAGACAGATGGGGGGGGTGGGGTCTAGAAGAAGATTAAAGCAGGAGGGGCGTGGCACGTGGGGTAAACCAGCAGTTGGGTTGGAGGGGACGGAATAGGGGGACGGGATTGAAATCCACAACAAGCAGAACAAATCCGAAGCCGCTTGATGCAACAAGTGAGGTTTTTCCCTCCCAGCGTTGAGGTAAAGCAGGCTTGACGTGTACAAGAGCAGCAAGAACCAGCTGGAGCGAGAACCAGGGCGATGAAACATACAAGACAGTGTAAAAAGAAGCCTGCAGAGTTCAATGTTGATAGGTATGAGTGTGAACGTAAAAAAAACCAAACCCTGAATCTTCAAGATCTATCTCTCCTCAGTCAGGTTCGGGTTAAGGATGCAGAGTAGGACAACAGAAACCATTTTTACCTGACTACGTACCACTCACTGCAAGTCATTTCTACCCCATCCACTCAAATCTTGCAAAAGGCTGGCCATAAGACAGAAAATACCAATCCCCTTGCTTCAACGATCCTGATATAGATTCAGAAATACACTGTCTGTGAATTACAAGTCTTGTCTGGTACAAGTCGAGAACTGATGTTCAACACTGTGTCAAATCCTCTTACTGAATGTAACACACTGGAACAGGACGGTCATGGTGCCGAATAACACTGAGACGTCTCAAAGGAAAAAAAGGTCACAGGGGCAGGATGAATAATGCTCACATCGCCAGCAAATCAGATGAGCTTCTTAAATCAGTTCTTGACGACCATCCATGACTGTGTTTGTGGCACAGCTGTGGGTTGTTTTTTTCAGGTCTGCCTGTGAAAAATTGCTTGTGAGACCCTTTACCACTGGAGTGCTGTTTTTTGTTGTCTGTCTAAAGAATGTAGCTGATTTCTTTCAGCACTTTTGTCACTCTGGTCGCTATACAGTGTTGCATTTAATATAGGCCTCACCTTGGAATATAAAACGCAAGCAATGCATTTGGCTTTGTCGCATTAAACCACAAAATGTTACCTATTTCCTTGGTACTTTACTGCATACGATAGACCAACACAAAGTAGTTTGTACTTGTAAAGTAGAAGGAACAGGATGAATCGCTTTCAATTATTTAAAATCTGGATATCTGTATTTAGCTCCCCTGAGTCAATATTAGACCCGCCTTACATTGCTGTTACGACAGCAAGTTTTGCTCAAGCACAGGCAGGTTTCAAGCCTTAATTTTCAACTGGACTTAGGTCAGTTGTCCTGCTGAAGGCTTTTGCCAACCCTGTACGTATTTAGCTTCACCCAGGTTCTTATCTTTTCTGACCAGTTTCACCATCTCCGGCACTGAAAGTCTTGTTTTGCATGCAAATGGGTCTTCTTGTTCCTTTCTTTCAACAATGGCCTATTTTTGACCACACTGGCCCGCTTTATGGCGAGCAGATCTAGTAGATGAAATCTTCACAGAACAGTAAGATTTATACTAACATTAATTAAAATAACAAACAGTGGCCAGGCCCTCTTTGCTAACTAGGTAAATTCAGAAGGCAGTTCGTTAACATGTAGGGACTGCTTTGTGTTGGTCTCACATAAAATCACAATAGAATACACTGTAATTTGTGGTTACAAAGTACTATGAGTAATTCTGCATGGCACAGTACATATTATAACTGAATCATATTTAGTCAATAATCATCAACATATAACACTTAAACACTCAAAAAGTCCCAGATTTCTGAAAGCTTCACACCAATTCATATTAGCATCTTAGTTCCCCAGTGGTTGTCTCAAACATAAGAGGGGATAGATGAAAGCATCTAAAAACAACACTTTTCCACATGTTTTAGCTTCTGAACAGTCAGTGTTATAGTTGTGATGGCATAATTGGAAAGCTGTCAACTTGACAAAAGAGGTTCGTTCACCTGAATGCATCATCTCCACTGTCACTGCAAGTCGCACCAAGCATGAAAAAGTTGTTTTTAAGTCACAGTTTTTTCAAAGCAACATCTCTGCCTGCCACACAAATGAATGCTAACAAGCACATACTGTATATATGCAGTGTTAAACAAGATAGTGGAGGATGGGAGTAGCTGTAAATACAAAAATATGATCAGATAAAAAGCGAATATCTTGAAAAGGCCAAATTTTCTGTTGTTTATTTAGTGCAGAGCTAATTTATTGGATTCCTCTCGACAGTTGAGCCTTTGCCAAACCAAATAACTGCAGCAGTTCAAGCTGTGCTGCACAGAAAATTACTTCTGTAAGCTAGTGACAATTGCACAGGTGAAACCAGACATTTTCACATGCTTCATTACAAGATAAAAAATATTGTTTAAAGGCATAGTAACCTTGCTACCATCCATCCTATATCTATATACGAATATTCGTGCAGGGTCGCGGCGGGCTGCTAACCTGACTCTTGCCAGATGGATGTTGTTCCGCAGAGCTCCACACGGCTCCACACATCCATCTGGAATCGCTACCATTGGGAGGGATTTCTATACCACATAACATGGACGAACCAATCAGGATTGCTGGGCTGGATTTTTTGTAGTTGTGACCTATCAGAGAAGCAGCTGCTTTAATTCAGACAACAATGGCGGCTCGCAGTGAGGAAGCAAGCTGTAACATTGCTATTCATCAGTGTTGTCCAATCTACCAAATATTAATTCTTTTAAAGAACACCAGGGGACATCTTTGAAGGCTTTTGTTGGTGGAAACAATGTTTTCGCCCTTCTCCCGACCGGGTTTGGCAAGAGCTTGATCTTCCCTAACGTCAGCATCACGGGTTGGTTTCCATTTGAGTGGTTGAAGTAGCACGTCAGTAAAGATGACGGACAAGTGGTTTATCCAATCATATGCAAGGATTTTTGATAAGGCCCCTACTTCTGAAATACATCTCCAATGGAGCAATCCCAGATGAATGTGTGGAGCTCTGCGGAACACATCCATCTGGCGAGAGTCAGTTTAGGGGGCTGGTGCCTATCTCCAGGTCATTGGGAGAGAGGCAGGCTACACCCGACACAGAACTGTAGACAGCACAGGGTTGAGAGAGGGAAGACATGCAGCAAAAGAACCACAAACCGCGAGTCGCACCGGGGACAGCCACGTTGAAGACTGAGGCCTCCGTACATGGGTTGCGTGCACTACCCCTGTGCTTCTTAACCTGACAACAGCCAGCTGTATGTCGCTCCGCCTAGCTCCACTCACATACATCTGGGACACCGCCGATAGAGAATGATTTCTCCAACCAAATTTATGGTCTGGCCAATCAGGACGCAGGGCTGGAGTTTCATATATGTGACGTAGTGGAGACACGACCATGACGTGAGACTGTTTTGATAGCAATGGCGGCTCGTCGAGGAAGCAAGCGTTAACATTGATGCTGCTATTTCTTCCGTGTTGTCCAATCTACCTAATATTGTTTCATTAAAAGAACATCAGAGAACGCCTCTGAAGGCTTTTGTTGGTGGAAACGATGTTTTCGCCCTTCTCCCGACCGGATTTGGCAAGTTTTGTTTTCCGGGGCCAGCGGACGTGCAGACGCGGACGCGCCCCGGAGCGGTTAGCGGTTAGCGCTAACTATGTTAGGAGGCCTTTAGTCCTCAACGCGGTCGGCCCGGAATGGACTCCGACCCGCGGCGCTTTGCCGCCTGTCTTCCCCCCTCTTCCTGTCAGCTCACTGTCAATAAAACGCGTGCCACTAGAGCCGCAAACACATTATTATTATTATTATTATTTTTTTCCTGCGTCGCTATCATTAGCGTCACGGGTTAGCTTCGGTGTGAGTGGTTGAAATAGCACGTCAATAAAGATGACAGACAAGTGGCTTATCCAATCATATGCAAGAATTTTTGATAAGGCCCAGCCTTCTGTAAATGCAATTCCTATGGCGGAGTCCCAGATGTATGTGAGTGGAGCTAGGCGGAGCGACATACAGCTGGCTGTTGTCAGGTTATGTGCTTCTACCTCGCTCCAGGAAAAGTTACATTTTGATTTAATTTTAGGCGGTAATTTATCTTTTTATGCACTGTATGTAAAATCTGGACTCAACTTTATAGTAACGTATCTTGTGTTCCAACAGTAATTCATACTCTATAATAATTCTTACACACAAATGGTATACCAAAGTGCTACATGCATTGCTTTTTTTGCATGAGTCATGTGGCTCTAACGCTAACGACAGCCACATTAATTAAACTGTGAGACAACTGAAACTAAAAGGTGGTTTGGATAAGAGCAGCCTCAGAGTGCCATTTTAATTTCATTTCATCCACACTTGCCCACACATCCGCTCTAACAAAGTCAGAATGACAACAAAGAGCACTGCGGGTCCTGACTCGTGGTCCCAGCTGTTAATCCTCACTGACCAATCAGCACGGGGGTTGTGGGGGGGGAGGGGGGGAGTGACACTCATAGCAGATAAAAGCGGTGATGAATCTCCTCTTTCCATTCCCTGTCTCCTCGCACCGCTATTCTCCCACTCACGCACAGTCTTTCACTCCTCCTCCTTCTCCTCCTCTCTCTTAACCACTAATTACAGTAATTGGATGGTTTGGGGAGATATGGCAAGAGAGACCGAGAACAGGAAGGGGGAAAAACGGTTGAGAGAGAGGGAAAAAGGTTTCTGGAGGTCAGAGGCCCAGCCCTTTTGTACTCTCTTTCTGAGCCACATTTCTTTTCTACCTCCAACACTGATACTATCATTCCTTTTTCTACATTAAGAGGCATACATTAGCATTGGCTCTTCTTTAAAGACACAAGAATCATTTTCTGCATCAAAGCTGGCCAGATTTTGAAATACAGGATCAAATTTCTAAAGGCTCAAGTTCTCCTACTTATTTCACCACTCTCTCCTGTATCCAGTCTTTCTTTCTTTCTTTCTTTCTTTCTTTCTTTCTTTCTTTCTTTCTTTCTTTCTTTCTTTCTTTCTTTCTTTCTTTTCTTCCTTCCATTGTTTAACCACAGCTGCTGCGTTTTGTCATACTCTAGCTTTGGCTCACTAACCTCTGTCACTGTGCTGCACTCAGAGGTGCCCGTGTGATTGTTCAAGTGAGTCTGTTTAAAGGTGTGCAAAGTTATCCCAGCACGAGAAAATCAAATGAGGTGTCAAAGACTGAATTTCCAAGTCAGTGGGAGAAGGCTGAGGTATATTTTCTATGATCAGTGGAAGCAGACTGTGTTAAGAGAGTAAAGCTAACAATGTATTGGATCCGAGAGAGAAGATGTAATAGGGGAAAAAATGAAAAGGGACATTCATTTTTGTGACACGCCTAGCTGTTGATTTTGAGATAAAAGCTAGTTAGGTCACAGTAATGTTTAGAGAATCAAACCAAAGTGAGTTGAATTTTCATCAGTGCAGACAGAGGGTCAGCATGGTGTAGTAGTAGATTAAATAATTTTTGTTTTATGTTATTGTTGTCCAAAAACATGACTGTTAGGTTAATTGGTCTCTCTAAATTCTCCTTAGGTGTGAGTGTGTGTGGGAATGGTTGTTTGTCCTGTCTGTCTCTATGTTGCCCTACGACAGACTGGGGACCTGTCCAGGGTGTACCCCCCCTCTCGCCCATTGACAGCTGGAGATAGACATCAGCACCCCACGCGACCCCAGCAGGGATAAGCGTGTCGGAAAATGGATGGATGGATAGGTTATTGTTGCATCATCTCTATAGCACTTGCATCAATTCTGTGGCAGTGGAGAATATGTGTGCATATCTATGGCATCTCAGAGTGGAGACAGTCATGCTGCAGAATTTTTCGAGGATGTTTAAAATATCCAGGCAGTCTGCTGAGGATCAAATTGTGTAGCTTATAATTTAAAATGTGTTGAAGGCAATGTTCAAGTCTTTTATACTCACAGCTGGAATTCTTCCTATTGCACCAAAACCCAAGGCAGACATGCTTGAAAACCATTAGATCTTAATTTTAATTTGATTTTATAAGCAATTCAATCTTACAAACATCTGTGTGCAGGCTAGTTTAAAGCTTTAGTACTTTGTTGTCAAAGTTTAATTGGTGAAACATAAAAATGCCAACTCTTCAAAAATAGCTAAAAGCCTTGTGTCTTTTGTTCTGTGCCTTTAAAGTCAACGTGACAACTCAGTAAGTCACAATTCAAGACTGGTATCAAATATAGGCAGGGATGCTTTTCATAGTCGATGCTTTTCTTCTTCAATGTTCTTTAGAGCATCTATAGCTCATGTAAGAAACCTATTTGGCGGTCAAATCTGCACTTGTATTTGTAGACCTCAAAGTATTAAAAATAACCGACAAGAACAAAATGAGAAAAAAAGTGATGCAGTCATTAAGTATTTTTAATTCCAGTTTTAATTTTAACAACCTCTGAATGTTGTGCAAGATAATGACCTAACTGTCTCCAATGAGTGGCTAGCTCCGAAGCCAGCTAAATGTTGGGATTGAGATGCTTTGATGTAATGGTCATCTTGATGTGGGATTTCATAGCTAAACTCAAGGCACACTGTTGATTAAAAATAAATGTCTATGTTTTGAATCATGCTTATAAATGTAGACTGTGTCGCAAATGTCTTTTATTTCTTTATGTGATGTGGCTTAATTGTGAGACTGTTGGGCTTTATGACACATAGCACTCCTGCTTTAAATACTTACAGATTGTTAAAAGCCACAGAAAAAAAGTAGCAAATTGTGCTGAATAAACTTATATGAACATTTGCTAAAGGCTGCAGCTTAGAAATAATTTAAGAACCGATACTGTAATGCTGTCCTGGTTGAACATGTATAGGTCATTTGGCTTTGCCAAAGAAAAATCTGGTTATTTTTTAATGACATAAAATGGTACCATGTCAGGACAGGAAAAATATCTGTGCAAAAAGGATAAATGCAAAACATGTATGAGAACATTTACACAGAGACAAATAATAATAATAATAAAAAAATCTTTAAACGTGGCCTTTGTCAGTTGATCAGAGTGAGGAATGTATGAGGGCAGTATGTAAATTTACAGCCCTCATTAGCTGTTTTACAAGTGTGTTATGCCTGTGTGTGCAGAAAACGTCTCATTAGAGGCCAAAGGGGATTTATTTTCACTTGACAAATGTGCTGAGAAGAAGAAAAAGGGAAATATTAACATATGAGTTTTCTAAAAGTAAAAAGAGAAGAAAGACAGGCAAGACAGAGGGAAAATAGGCGGACAGATAGTTAGAAGATAGGATGTTTGTGTTTCTTCTTCGGCATCCCCATGTAAGCCTCATGTAATTGCAGGGTGGGGGCAGGGATGGAAGTGGTGGGTGGGAGTAAATATTATCTTTTCAACCATCTCTGCCCCAGCATGACCCACCCTGTTCACTCACACTCACAACCATATACGCCTCCTGTACTGCCAGGAGCCCCAAATCCCTCAGACTGCCAGCCTAAGCAGTATACACACGCACACACACACATAAACAAAGGTGGATTAGATAGACAGATTCACAGCTACACACACACACACACACACACACACACACACACACACACACACACACACACACACACACACACACACACACACACACACACACATTCTCTCTCCCTTTATGCCAATAGGCACGCAGCTCCACTGACCTCCTATTCTCTCACACTTGTTTTCCTTCTTGCTTCTACCCCACTGCATGACTTCCTGCTTATGCACAAAGACGTGTTAATATGAATACCGCACAGTGATTCTGCAGTGCAAACTGCAACAAAAGGTAAACAACCAGCTCCGTGCGTGGACGCATGTGTGCGCTTTCCTCTCTTACTCCGTCGGTAGTCTGAAACCCCACTCTGTCCTTTTAAGGCATGCAGTTGTGAGCTTCTCTTTCCCAGTCTCTCTACCACTCGTTCTGTCAAGCTTTCTTTCCAACATCCATCTTCTCTCTCTCTCTTTTCGTCTTGCTTTTCTCCTCTGACCCATCCCTGCCTCCCCCTGCAGTTTTTCCACTATTTTGTCTTTCTCATAACTCCTCCTTAGCACTGTAGGTGGAACTCATCCATATAAGTCAGTTAACTCAGTGTTCAGCCACTGAAGAAATCAGTCAGTGGGTAGGATAATCCCACTTGTTTTCAGTGGAAACCAGCCTGTGTTAGAAATCTTTGACAGGCAAAACTGCAGTAAAAAAGTCATGCGTAAAAAAGGGTTACATGATGTGGGTTTTCAGTTCGTCAATAAGCAAAGCTGCACTCAAAGCTGCAGTGTCTGGCAAAAGAAGTCATACCCTGGACCATTTGGTCACATTACAGCCACAATCTTTGATGTGGCTTTTTGGGTTTCATGTGGTACACAAACATCTAGTAGGACATAGCCGTTTGTTTTGATACTCCTAGATAAAAGCTAGTGCAACCAATTGCCTTAAGCAGTCATTTAAATGGTATAGGGCCACCTGTGTTTAAATTCATGTCACTATGAGTCCAGTTTAGCACCTAAATACATCACAGACTTGTTATCAGTGTATCAACCCCCCAGACCACTAAAGTCTTCTGGCTCAACTCTACTCTGAATTCTTAGAACCAGAACCAAACAAGGAGAAGCAGCATTTAGTTCCTATGCTCCACTTATCTGGAAACAAACTTCCAGAAAACTGTAAAAGTGCAGAAAGCCTGAGTTATTTTAAATTAAGATTAAAAACACATTTGTTTAGGATTGCCTTTGACTGTTGTAGTTAAACTGTTAACTGAAACATCATTAGTTCAACTTTGTAGTCCAACTGTTTTTAATATTTGCTTTTAGTTTAAATTTTCCCAAGTTTTATTTTGTTTAAAATCTTCTACATTTTATTCCAACTTGCTTTTATTCTGTTTTTATTTTCCTCTGTTTTAATCATGTAAAGCACTTTGTGTTGTCTTTGTACTGAAATGAGCTATACAAATAAATTTGCCTTGCCTTGCCTAACTGTTCTTTAAAGGCCACGGAGGTTTGTAAAATAACACTAAAGAACAACCTGCATCCTTAAGATAAAGGGATGCAGTAGACAGTTCACGATAAAGGGCTGGAGAAGTACAGAGCAGGGTTAGAGTCTGGTCAGATTCTAAAACATCATCTCACATTTTGAATATCTCATGGAGAACTGTCGGATCTGTCATCTGACTATGGAAGCAGGGGTCTGTGGCACAACTGCAAAACTAACAAGACATGACTGACAGGTCGCAAAGGAGAGAACTGATTGGATAAACAGCCAAGAAGTCCATGGTAGCTCTGGAGGAGATGCAGAGATCAACACCTCAGGTGGGAGAAGCTGTTGACAGGGCTATGAGTTTTGCACTCTACAAATCTAGCCTTCATGGAAGAGCGGAAAGTGAGAGCAACTGTTTGAAGAAAGCCGTCAGAAATTGCATTTGCATAGCCACACTTCATGTAGTTTACGCCGTGGGAAGGCTTTTCTTTAGCACAAAGCAGCTGGTCAGTGTTTACTATTTAGTTTATTGATGGAGCTAAATACAAGTTTTGAGACTGGGGCAGAGGTTCAGTCTCCAACAGGACAACGGCCCAAAACATGCAGCCACAAACACAATGGATTCATTTAGGTCATACCGTTGTGTAAAAATGGCTCATTCAAAGTAAGGCTATATGTCATCGTTGTTCGTCTTCTTTGTTCTGTGTTTGTTTTGATTCCTTCCACAAACAAAACCAAGCATGTCACTGTTTCCCCTCTTTGGCCATGCTGGCTAAAAAGCAGCTCACAGTGTATGTGCCAACCCTGACTTTTCTTTGTTACGATGGAGAGTTTTACCGCAAACTCTCAACACCCTGTTGATTGTCCCCCACCCCCAACCTCATTCTCTCTTTTTTTCACTTCCAACCACAACACTGCAGAGGACTGTCACAGAGATTCTTGTGCTAAAGAAACACGGCTGTGAGCAACAACAAAAAAAAAAGAAAGAAAAAGAAAGCAAAGGATTTCCATGAGCGGGTGGTAGTGGCAGGAGATAGATTTTGAAATCACCCCACCGATGCTGCCACCTCTCCTCGAGTGCAGGTGAAACCAGAGCTCTCTGTGAAAATGCCATGAGAGCATTTCAGGTTCATTTGAAAAGCCACGACACACAAAGGAAAAGAGGGGAGGAGAAGGATAATGTGCATAAAGAACGAGCTAGAAAAAGAAGGAACAGATATGGGATAAAAGGTGGGATCGGAGCAACAGGGAGGTGAGAAAACCCTTTTCCCCATATTCTTTCCATTCTCTTTATAGTATCTGCTTAATCCCCAAGAGGAAGAGAAGGCAGCACTTCCCTGTGGATGGATTAAAAAAAAGACTTTTTCACTGCTTGCAACAATTGGTATTGTTCAGCAAAGAAAGCTGAATCTGGCTGTGGAGAACAGCTGAGATAAAGAGCGTGAATGCAGCTGAGTGCAGGATTAGACTGATGTATTGTCTTATTAACGGGTCGATGCCAGCCTCTTTATCAAAGGCCTGAAACCATCCACCTCTGATATAATGGAGAAAGTCTCCTGGTTTGTAGTAACGGAACACCGTTGTGCGATTATTGGTGTTGAGTAAGATGTCTGCATCAGCCCAGTGGCGAGATGGAAGATTCTCCTAATTTAATAAGTCGGTCCCGTAACTCTCAGCAAGCAGCAGCATTTGATATCTTTCAGCACAGCCCCTGAATATGATCACATGCACGAGTGATGCCATGCTTTTATTTTTGTTCTGGTGAAGTTCTACTTTGGTGACCTTTGACTCACAAATTCTCAAACCACCTTTAGCAACCTGTCCAGAGAGGGCTAACATTTGAGGGAAATCAAAGTCCTGAAGTGACAACGCTTTCATGAACCATTTGGTAGAAATACAGTGATGTGAAAAAGTCAATTTCTACATATTTTGATTACAAGTGAACACATTTTTAATTAATTTATTTTTTATTCCAGTTGCCCAAGATTTCTGAAGATCCCTCAAATTCCTGGGAACATTTTCAGCGTCTCTGTAAAGCACAATGTGATGTCCTGAGCTTCATAATATCTACATAAATATAGAGTTGAGTAACTGAACAGTAAGGTATTATTCCACAGATTGTTTTAGACAATAAAACACATTTAATATGTCTGTGAACCCCTGGTTCCTAGCAGCCAGTTAGGAAAATAATAGAATTGAATCTTTAGATGTACAAAAATATTGTTATTCCAAAAAAGGGTTTAGGCTCACAACTCTCCATAAACTAAAGGATGAGTCTTCTGGAAGTCTTAAAAAGATGGTCTTAAAGCTGATGTCTGTCTAGTTTAAGTCAATGTCAATCTAGTTTCACAGATACTATTACGTGGCTCTTAAATTTTTTATTTTTCATGCGGTTAACAAAAGAAGTCCAAACTGTGCACAGGTGCATTCAAATAATTGAAAAATAGTTCCCCCCCCCCCAACACTCTGTAATATCTTTCAAGCATTTAGTTCTGTTGATTTGGATGATTTTAGTTTACACCTACCAAAAAAAATGTATTCAGTTTCTCAGAAAATTTTAGTGTCACATAAAACCCATAAAAATATCTTAACACGTGAGTGTTGCTTTATGTCCATATTATGGGCTGCTCCATCATGGTTAAGCCTACCGATGTGTGAGATTTTCACCAGAATCTGAGACTTACCCTTGACACCATCCGCAAGGACAATTAATCCACAAAATGCAAAATGTAGCGTCTGTATCTAAGAATTAATGGAAAGTGGAGTGGAAGGAAAATGTCTGGTAGGAAAAAGTTGCACCAGCAGCAGGAATAACCCCTCCCACCCAAAACAATAATAAATAAAATAAAACTTTATTATGAAAAAAAAAGACTTTTGACCACTGCACAAAAGCCAAGTCCTGTTTCCCCTTATTCCACGTAAGACCTTCCATTAATAAACTTTGACACCTTGTGACGAGCAACTTTAAAAATCCTCTTTACGGATCTGATTTGATATTTTAGTTTTCTAAGACCTGAATCTTAGGGTTTCATTAGCTGTATGCCACAATGATAATAACTGACAGCCATACCAACTCGAAATATACCACCCTGTGTATGATTAAGTTATATATGAGTTTCTGTTTTTGAATTGTTAAAATAGAATAGATTCAGTGATATTTGAGGTTATTCTGACACACCTCTCATTGGGACAGTCTGATACTAAAGTTGCTAAACGGCCAGTTTAAAACAGGTTTCCCACAAATCATCTGCTACATGTAGGTACACTATTCGTTTAATTGGGCCAAAGCAAATGTAATATACCGTTCCTCGTCATTTGGTCAGGGGTTCTATTGACTCAACTTAAAATGAATACCTGCCAAACTCCGAAGGAACATCAGGGCCTCAAGAGACATAAGCCTCCAATTCCAAAACTAATCTGGGCGTCGAAGTTCCTTTAGCCTTCGTGTCATGTCATGGCCAGCAGGGTCTTTAAGCTCTGTAAACTCACTCACCTTGGTATCTAACGGTCTTGCGTGGGACTGGGTTCCAGGTGAGAGCTGCTGACTTCTCCCATCCAACCAACAACATGAAGAGTAAGACCCCTGTCCCACCCATGGCTGCCACCTCGGCTCCCGTTTGTTGGATCTGTCACTCGGTGATGGACGGAGGGACCAATCAGTTGATCAGAGAAAAGGCCAGGTCCTGGCAGGCTGCTGAGAGATAGAGAGAGAAAACAACAACACATCAACTGGGAGCTGCTATTTGCTTCCTTTAGTGCCTCGGTTGTATATCAGAAACCTCTCTGTGGGAGCAGCATTTACACCATGCACATATTTCAAGAGAACAAACAGAACAGGACCAAAAAAAAAATAAAAAATCAAGCTGGAAAGACAGATACATTTCTCCCTTTGAAAACAGGTACTACAAAACTGAGCATCCCACTCTACAGTAATATAAACCAGCAGTGAAGGACGTAACTCGTTAAGGCGTTCCGGAAAAGTTGCAATGGGCTCCGATGTTTGTGCACGCCTGCCAAGAGAAACAAACTACAGCAAATAACTTTAGCCGGGGAAATCGTGAAGGAAAGTTCTCCCTGCCACTCCCTCACTTTCAGCGATAATCTAGCAATCGGCACTCTGAGGGCTCAAAAACAGCTTATCGCCGCATTCTTGTCAAGCCAATTCAGCAGCAGTATATTAAGCTGGAGCTGAGTTATCAAAGTTAATTGGCTCTGGCAACACATCAAACGCCAACGTGTTGGGAGATGAATGTCGAGGCAAGGACAATCCAATAGAACGGTGTTGTAAATGAATTGGTTTATATCTAATGAACATGTCAAGTGTGCGGCTAAAACGCGGCGTTACGGCCTAATGACGGCTCAGGGTGAGTGGCTTGTTACCGCGCTGTGTGGGAGACAGATGGAGAGGGTAAGAACAGACATGGAGAAAGTTGTACACTGTTAAAAAACAACCAGGAAAGCAATCAGCCTCAATATTCCCCATTTTCCTAGGAATACAGTCCTGATTATCCATCGGCCCATTTATTGCCTGCTCTTTTATCTCTATAGAGCTAATCATATCATGTCTAGGACTAATGCAAGTTGGAGGCAAAACTTCTTAAAAAGAATCTCTTGTAGATGCTTTGAATAAAAGAAAAAAGTATTGGATCTATTAAGATGTGAAGAACAGCTCAACAGATTTTCTTGCAAGGCTCTTATTGAAGTACATAAGACCTTTCTAAAGCAGTCTTTGCACCACTTTGTTTTAAAATCAGCTAAGGTCCTAAAAAGAGGAATATTCCATCCACCGTAGCCACTTAGGACTTCGGAAGCATGAAGCAGAAAACGCTTCCTGAAAAAGCCTGTATTTATCTGACAAACGCACTTTTAAATGTCACTTTTAAGTGCCGATGCGCCGCACTAAAAAGCCATTCCTTGTCACTTACACTTACGCTGAGTCAGAAACCTCAGAGGTGGACGTCTCAGAAGCTCGGGCCTGAACCTCTGCAGGATACAGGTGCAGATCAATTCGTACCAAAAAAGCCTTAAAGTGAATTCTTAACCCCACTCTGAAACGTGTACAAAAGAGAACCCTTAAATCGTGTTCATTTGCTGGGAAAGGAGACGGATCTCGTGCTAAGAAATGAATGTTTTGAACACGATATCCCCATAAGAGCTGTCTCATACACCGACCATGGAACACGGAGGAACGCGCGCCATCTGTAAGCATCCCCCTGTGCACCTGCTGCCGCTGCATATTACTGAGGGAAGTGGCGCTTCTGACGGTGGGCGATCGTTGAAGGGGCCCATTACGTTCTAAGCAGGCAAACAATGTCAAGCTTTAACAAGGCACAAAATAAGAAAGCACAAAATCAGTAAGTCGAGCGAAGCCACCAATGCGCCTCTCTCGTCTATTCCCACATGTGAATATTAAATTCTGGCTCTGGCAAACAAACATTTACTCTGTTTGGTGGATTGGCGGGAGAGGTAATTGAGATTCAGAAACGTGTGAGCTTGTGTGTGTGTGTGTGTGGGGGGGGGTAGGGGGCGGAGGGCTTGTTCGACCATGTTTGTGTGCCGACATCCAACCCGGGAGGCTGGTATTGATTATATTTTGAGGAGAAAAAGAAATAAAACAGAGGTTGGAAAAAAGAGCCCCCAACTCACCCACCCACACACACTTTTCCTCTTCATCTCCGCATCAGATCACGGCGACATGCCGTTAAATGAGCGTGCTTAAACCACTGGATTTGGGTGAAAGCTCTGCAAGCCTTGCAGTGCGGGCTACCAGCTTTATTGGATCGATGCTGATGGCCTTGCCGGGCAAACGCTTCAGTGAGCGGAGAACGGAGAGAGAGAGAAGAAGAAGAAGGGGCGACGGCACAGGGCGCCGAAAAAGGATGCGAAAGCTGAAGGAGGGAGAGACAAGGCAAACCCTTCTTCCTCATCGGTTTCGTCTTCATGCAGAATCATTATGAAGCATAGAGGGCCTCTGGAAGGGCAGATTATGGGAAGCGGCAGCATGCAAACAGTACAGGGGAAATTGAAAGTTGTGCCTGTCTGCAGAAAAACTTTATAAATCTCATGGCATTATGAGCACGCCCCCACTCAGAAAGATATGTGCTCTGTTCCAGCCTCGGTTCATTTGTGTATTCTGTACTTGAAACATGGACAGCTTTCTTCCCGATCTGTCTGCTGTTTCACTCCATGTGCCTGATGCTTTCACTCACTAAAACTCTATGAAACCTCTTCACAGAACAGCTGGATTTACGCTGATAAATGTACACCCAGATGGACTGTATTCACTGAGTGAATTACTTCTTAGGGCCATTGGTTGTGCTACATTTTATTTAGGGAGACCAGAGCGTAGAGGGCTGAATACAAGGCACATTTTTTTCTGACTTTTTTTGTAAAGAAAAACATTTTCTATCCACTATATTTATATGCGACCTGTCCAGGGTGTACCCCGCCTCTCGCCCATTGACAGCTGGAGATAGGCACCAGCACCCCTCGCGACCCCACAAGGGACAAGCGTGACGGAAAATGGATGGATGGATATATTTATATGCACTATATTGTGTAAATCTCAGGAAATGACGTTTGCGGATGCAACACAGTAAAAGGTGAAAATGTTAAATGGTTGTGAATAGTTATATAATGCACTTTGTAAACATTCCCTGCCCACATCGTACACAGAAAGCGAAGAGGGTTCATTGAGAGAAATGTGAAAGCCACTGTATTTGGTAAACTCTGCACTTCATTCCGAATGATTAAGCGTCCGTAACAGAGTGCGCCAGAGACAAAATTGAGCTATTAACTATAAGACCAAATACCTACTTGCAGTAGTATCCTCGATTCTTGATTGCCTCTCCTTATTTGACACCACTTTGCAACTAAACTCGCAAACTGAATCATCAAGGCAGGTCTGCGAGGAACTTTATGGGCGACAGGGGAGACGAATTCAGGCTATGATGAGTTTTCCTGTGTCTTTTCCATCGAGCCAGCACATATAATCCCTCGCTGTGTCATAAGAAGATGAATTAAGTCTTGCTTTTCCCCGAAGACCAAATTAAGACAGTTGCTCCGTCTGTCACCGCGGTCTCTTTAAGGTCCTGCGGTGTCACATAACTCTGCAGGCGGTATCAAATCATCTCTTAGCTGCTGTTGTTGTTGGTGAGCCTGCTTTAGCTAATGAGCTGAGACACAACAGCCTAATAATTTCTTTCACCACTCCACAATGGAGGGCTCATTAAAACATACAGAGAAATAGGCCACATGTTCTGATGAGGCTGCGGAGCTCCTGCGTGCCTCTATCGCTTTATGTTATATACGTGCGGGTTCAAGCTGTGCGTCTTCTCGGCGCGTGCTTCATGTCAGGGTGTATTTGGAGATCAGATGAGTCCCTGTAGGGAGAAGCAGTGCATGATTGTTTCTAAGTGAGCGGATGTCAGCGAAGGAAAGAAAACGGGAAGAGATGAACGGTTTCAACCCCAATCTGTCTGTCGTCTTTTTATTGGTGCTGTGTCGCTCTGGTTTCTGTTGTTGCCTTCCTGTCCTTCATTTTTTTCCTGCTACCTCGCCTTTCCTGGAAGCCAAACACGCAGAGACAAGCTCACAAGAACTCACGGATGAGGTGCTATGTCACAGTCGCTGCTGAGTGCTAGTCTTTCCAGGCTTTGTTTACCTTTTAACCTCAACCTCTGACCTTTGGTGGGTTACAGACAGCCTGGGCGGATTGAACATAAACTTCCACTCGGAATATCACACAAGGACACACTTAATGTCCATTAACCTGCAACTGCCCCCAATAATGCGCACACACACATTCAATCACAGGCCAACAGGATGCACTTGGACAGCCCCCCCCCTCCGAACAATCACAGAAGCTCGGCTCTCTTCCTTCCTTCTTTCCTGCCTTCCTACCTTCCTTCCTCACCCTGCCCCGTATGTATCCCCTCCCTTCCCACCGCCTTTCTTTGCTCCTCTAGCATTTCAAAATGCACACACAAATGAAAACTCCCTGCAACACACAAAGCCCGTTTCAGCTGAACTGAACAAGCAGGATCAAACGATTTCACACCTTGAGGACAAAAGGGGTTGAGAGCGGCTCAAGGACTTTTATGGTGTGTTCTCCTCACTTTGAAATCATCACAAAGGAACGGTGGGCCAGCATTGCTGCATTAATGGATAGACACGCATTGGGTTTCTGAAGACAACCAAAGGAGTTTCAACGTTTAAAATAGCTTTCTGAAATCAATAGAACAGTCTGCAGGACAGAGCTAAATCATGAAATTAAGATTGTTCATTAGTAACAGGGATCACCTAAAGTTGTCAAAAGTCCATCCATCTATTTTTTTTATATCCACTTATTCTTATTCAGGTTTGCTGGGGATTTGTACCCAGGATGGGAGGACCATCACAGTGACAGAGACAACACCACCAATAACAATTTAAAGACAAACTCACACCTAAAGACAAGAGAAACCTCAGTTAAATTCATGTGAGTAAAAGATACAAAAGTAAAACAACAATACATTTAATGACGTAAAAATAGTTAAAAACAAAGCACAGTAACACAAATATGAAAAATGTCATCTGAGTGCTTGCAGCCAACAGCTAAATAAAGAATGCAGTTAATATTTTTTTCATTTCAACACAGCCAAAAGAGTAAAAACAGCTCCAGGGCTTCTCCAACTGCTCAGCTAGCTTCAACAAGTTCCCTCCCCTTTCTTCCCCAAGCATTAGTTTCCATTTTCTTCTTCAGTTTGCTACAAAAGCAAAGTTTGTATCTAGAAATGCTACACAGATATCTGTATGTCCTTCTTTCAGAGAAAATCAAAACCTTTTTTAGTCCACAAATACGACAACCTTGATTTTAGTTTGTATGATGCTGACAATAAATATTACCAGTTCAAGGATAACAGTTTTAGCAAGCTAAACTGACATATTTACAGGGTAACTCACCCCGATGTTACAGGCATAACTTCACTTCTGGAGAAATTTGGAAAAATGCCATCAAAGTGGGCAGTTCCAAGAGACACACGGCTGACCCAGAGCTCACATTGGCTATGGTCCAGGATACGGTCCTGATCCAGTTCCGGTTTGCCACAAATCCCACTCACACCGCTCCTAGGGAAAGGGCACTGGTGAGAACGGAAGTTCACGTGGTCCTTCCTGTCGCTGTCCCTCATAAATGGTTAAAAATCAGCTATGGTTTTCGTTTTTTAGGGCAAAACTCATTATCCATGCACATACTGTAAATATCCTATTTCATCCTCCATTTCCTTCTGTGTTGCCGTTTTGTTTACACTAATCAAGTCAGTGTAAGTTGGTGGGGTGGTTTTATTTTGAAATTGACCAGAACTTTGATTCCCCAGCGGCTGATGTTTCCTGTTTGGCTCGTAAAATGCGGGAGCTTGATCTGGGGACCTGCATCATTTTTGCATTAGGTCGTTTTTTGAATTTTGCCTTAGTAACCGGACACGCAACCGCACGTGGCTGATGTGAGTGGACACATTGATGTTTTTAAATTATTATAAGTTTCCTTGCCCAGCTGTGGTCAGGACAAGGAAAAGTGATATGTGACCAGGGTGAAATCTGAAAATTTCACCGTCTATTGAGGTGGAGGACTTCCCTTGTCAATGGAGACTGAGGGAGGCTTGGTGGAGTGACTGTTATCGCGCCGCTGCTGTTATGGTGCGAGCCGGCTAGATATGTGCCAGCCCCCCGTTTTTATTCTGAGAGGATAAGGAAATTGACGGAGTACCTGGCGTTTTCACTAGCTAGCTATATTCAAGGATTTCTATTGTCATGCCAGCTTACATTTGCATGCTTGTAGTATGAAGTTTGGACTCAGGTGCCAGTTCAAGAAGCTTAATATTAAAAAGAAAAAGAGATGAAGCTGAATTAAGTACGGCCCGAGTTCAGCAGTCTAACAGCCGCAGGGTAGAAACTGTAACAGAACAAAGAGTAACAGAGCACTGTTATGTCTCTATCTGTTGCTGCGCACTGCCAGTCAGCTGGCTACAACACAATTGTCTCAGAACAACAAAAAAAGTGGCTGCTTCAAAACTTTTCTGGTCATAAAATGGAAGAGCCCTGGCACTGGAACTGAAGTAGCTCCATTCCTCCGCAGTCTGGAAGGCAGCGCCTGGGCATGTCCGTTAAAAAGCTGAAGGCAGGCAGGCTACCTGAGCTGACCGCAGCTCAAATTAATTTGCTCGTCCTACCTGACTTCCTCTATAAAGACCAACAAATTATGCTGCATAATGGAAAACTGAAAAACTACTCCTGATTGTTACAGGTTTGCACATTTATACAAATCTATCGATAAAAATTCTTTCTAAAATATTTAATATAAACAAGGTCAGGTTTTATTTAAGAAACTTGCAAGAAAAGAAAACTGGCTGTGGATGGACTGATACTTTTAAGGGAAACATTAGCTCAGTTTAAGAATGCCTTCCATAAAAGAAGTTACTGAAAGAAATGTGATGAAATGAGTGCCACTTGAAAAACAAAAAGAAGAATACGTGAGACTGGAAGCAGCATAGAGTGATGACAATTGTGAATCATAGTCATTTTTGGGGGAATCAAATAAAAGAACAGATTAAAGTACAAATACCAGTGCTGTTAGCACCGATAAGAACACTTATAGTCATTACAGTTTTTTTCCTCCATTCTACAGGCAATGCATTTTCGTGTTTAGTTTTAAAAAGGAGTGATAAAAGACAACTTTAAATTGCAACACAGTCCATCTTTTAAAAGCTAAAACAAAACTATCAGACATAGCACTTATGACAAATTGCCTAAAACCTGATCTTCTTCCGCACAGAAAGATTGATTGCAAAATGATAATTTGTGACCCGAGTTCATCCATTTTCATTTTGGGATTCAAATGTATTCTGCAAGGTTCAAAATGTTATCTGAGAGTCTGTGAACCAACAGAGGTGCCTTGAGAGGTGACGCTGTCCGTTCGATGAATTTCACAGCTGAGAGGTTTTGGTTAGAGATCAACCTTTAAAAACTTGGAGGTCCATCAAAATTCATTTTCAAGATTTGAATCCGAGCTGAAAGAGTTTTATGAAAGCCTCGGCTAGATGCCTTGAATATAAATGAAAAAAAAAAGTACTGTCTGGCGATGCATCGATGAAGAGATTTAAAGGTTGTGGGTTCAAGTCCAGAGCAAAGCGGCTCTGATGCTGGACAAGCAAAAAAATATCTTGTTACAGAGCTTCTTTTAAAATTGATGACTTTTGGGATTTCAATTGAAGGGAAGTCAACATGGGCCCCAGCGTTTTCTTATTATTTCCTTTCATTTATTCATATGGATCTCTGGAGCTATGCATGAAACCGGAGGAAAGTAAGACTTTTTTTTTCTTTTTTTTTACAGTTCCTATAGAGCTGTTGCTGTGGTTTTTCCATTTAAAGTATGGAGTTAACAGAGACGACATGAGCAACCTACTCACAGTGATATAAACAGATGGATGGATGGATAAATAGGTGAAAAGATGGACAGGTAGATGGACAAATTGAGGATTGTAGGGATGGATGACCTAAAGTACAGACAGGTGGATGGATAGACAGACAAAAGAAAGGATAGATGGACAGGCATGCTAATTGAGGGACTTTTTTCACCCAGATCCAACAAATTCTTAAATCAAATTACCAATTTTTTTTCCCCCAAACAGACCCTTACTGCATATTTTAAAGGACCATAAAACCGGCATCCCACTTGACCACCTTTGCAAGGCAAATCTCTACATAGGACCACAGGAGAAAATGAATGGCCTCATGCGAGCCAGCTGACATTAAAGAGCTGTGTTTGTGGCCTCGTGTGTTTGGTGTCAGGTTGTGTGGTCTGCTTGTGTTGGCCTGGCACAGATGAAAGGCTGAGAATCAAAGCTGGGTTTGACTGGAGAGGATGAATGCAAAAGAGAGTCTGATTGTGACAGACGCTGCGCCCCTCTGATACACCCAATAGTTTGTTTCTGTCATCTGCAAACCGTTTGAAAGCGCCTTTAAAGCTTCCATGGTCAATATGTACAGCGCTCATCAATTTTCATGCGATTGAGCAAATTATTTCCTTTATGGGCAAACAATTAGTGAATACTTTAGCAAACTGTCTTTATTCAGACTGCACAACATCAGTTGTAATAGCCATCTGAACAAAAGAGTGTAAAGAAAACTCCATTGGTCTGTTGCCTCTTAATGAAATGAGAAAATCCTAAGAGAGCTGACAGTGTTACATCTTAGCCTTCTTCGCTGTTGACTCTCTCAGCTCCTTCCTTCTTTTATGTCTCACTCCTAAGAGACCCTGCGAGCCTTTAAAATTTCCATCTTGTCTCCTTTCATCCCCCTTCAGCGCTGCAGCAACGGCTAGTTTGCCCTGCTCCTTCCCCTGGCTGCACTTCAACCCGCCTTGTTCTTCTTGTTCTGGTCGGCTGGTCAGGCGTGGCCAGCTTATAAGACTTTGATCGGGGCTCTGATCTCCTCCATCAGTGCTGGGGGCTCCAGCTGATTACAGATGAAATGGATCTGATTTGGGCTCTGTCCGCGGGCCAAACACCTGCTCGGACCCGGGGAAGCGATAAAGGGGGAGGAGAGAGCCAGATGAAATTGGACGGACCAGTGGTGAGCTGATCGAACAGCGGGACCATCTGTGCTTTTGGTTTGTGGTGGCGGAGAAGCACATGTGTTGGAGGCAAATTCTACAGGATGGGCCTTTAAAAACCACAGACCTCTAAAGGGTTCCTTGTTTAAAACTACATCCTGCATTAGAAGCAGTTCTTAGACGATTTTAGAAGCAGGGCTGGGCGATAATTCTGTTTTATCCAGTAATTAAAATTTGGAATTTCTGAAGATGTAGCTTTTAGAAAATTCTGATTTTTTTTTTTTTTTTTGCCAATGCACTCCTTCGGCTTCCATGTAACTGTGCTATATCAGTCCTGAAAGAGGAAGTTGTTTTTAGTGATAACATGCAATTTTGAATATGTGTTTAAGAAAATATATT
This sequence comes from Fundulus diaphanus, assembly GCA_037039145.1. NCBI lineage: Eukaryota > Metazoa > Chordata > Actinopteri > Cyprinodontiformes > Fundulidae > Fundulus > Fundulus diaphanus. The sequence continues at coordinate 44,304,472 of CM073127.1, read as the reverse complement.
ATTATAATACTCTAAAGAGGAAACTTTTTTTTTTACCCACAGATGAGTCACTTTAATTAAGAATAACTTATTTTCGAATTCACAGAAGACAGATCCCGAAGGCCGGAAGTGAGAAACTGGGCAGTCTAGCTTTCAGCAGCTTTTTCGGCCCTTACATCAACGCTGATGCTGTCACCTAGCAACCATGACAGCGACAAGCACAGAGTGGTGGAGCCTCAGAAATGGAGCCCGAACCTTTGCTCAGTCTCATTTGTTTATTTAACCATTGAAGAACTCCAGCAGTTGTACCGTCATCGCAGGCATTTGTTAAAGTTCAGCAAATTATTCATTTCCAAAAATACGCTCCAGCTCTCCAATACAACATTAAAGTTAAATCAATGAATTATTTACCTGATATGATTTTATGTTAAAGTTTAATTTCAACCTCAGCCAAACTAATTTGCTCAGTAACAAATCAAACACTGAAATAAACCAAATTGGAACCATTAGATATTCGGACTGAATAATATCATTGTTTAATCTCCATGCAATGGTGAAAGCCAGAGGGAGTTTGGTAACTAGGTGCTGGGAGTCATGTGTTATATGCGGATACAACGAGCCTGCACCGCCCTGATAGCTGGTGAGGCGAGCTGGTTATTAGGGCAGCAGGAATGGACATCTACAAAAACGTTGTTGCACTTTTGTATTTTAGCAATGTCTCTATAAACCAGGAAGATATCTGAGTTGTACAAAGCTACATTCTCGCCTGAGAACATCTTAAAAGTTCATTTTGTGTCACAGAAAGTTTTAAGCTATAGCAAACAGGCTTATATCGGAGGCAACTGGACTTTCGTTCAGTTCTTTCTGAAAACATTTCGACACCTATCCAGGAGTCTTCGCACTTGAGCAACCTGTAGTTGGAACGCTGCTGTTTTTAAGGACATGGAGGCCCATCCTCCTAGGTGCATTCTAAGCCAGAGGCAAATCAATGACCCACCATCACTATCCTGGGTTGTTAGAAGCTGCTGCTTGGTGTGAGTGGAGTCCCTGGTCACCTGAATCATGATGAGATGCTGATGTAATCGCTCTGGAATGTGTTGGAGGACCGAGCTGTAAACACTGGGGAGTTGGAAGCGTAATCCTCCCCCTCTGTTTAGTGATGGCTTTTCTCTTTTGACCAAGATGGCTTCTTTCAGCCCTCTTTCAAACCATCTGTTCTCCCTGTCCAAAATCTGGACATCATTGTCTTTAAAAGTGTGCCCCCTTTGCTCTTGAGGTGCAAGTGGAATGCTGAATCTTGCCCTGAGCTGCTGGCCCTCCTCTGCTGTGCCATGCGTTTATGTAGCTGTTGTTTAGTTTCTCTGATGTAGGAGTCTGAGCAGTCCTCACTGCATTGGACCGCATACACAATGCTGCTCAGCTGTGGTTTAGGTGTTCTGTCTTTGGGAGGAATCAGTTTTTGTCTGAGAGTGTTATTAGGTTTGAAGTTTACTGAAGAAACAACACTGCGTCAAACACAGAGGAGAAAACAGAGAGACGCAAAAACATTGTCGTTCCATATGTGTCAGGAATTTCTGAGAAACTCAGGAGAATTTTCTCCAAAAAGCAACATACCAGTAAATGTCAAACCCAATAGCACTCTCAGAGAAAAACTGGAGTGGATTTGGAAGATTTTTTTTTCACGCGATCCCCCTGATGAGCGGAAGAGCAGGTAAGATGGTCTTGCGCATGCATAGTTATTCAAAAAGGAAAAATCCTAGACTCTATCCTTAATATATCAAAGTTTAATCACAGTTTTCGCTGCTCTCTTCCTTCATTGCTGCTTGAACAATCCGCTTGGGGTAAAGGACTAGTGCAATCTGGATTTCCATAGATTTTTAAAACATCAGGTTTTTAAATTGTGAAAGCCTTGCTCTATTTGTGAAAAGGCATTCTTAGGTGAATGGCATGGCTAAAGACAGCTAAAAACTCATCCCATTATTGTGAAACCAAAAGCGCATTATTTAATCTTGTGAGCTGGATGAATGGTGACATCAAACTTATCCTAATACTGTATATATATATATATATATATATATATATATATATATACACACATATATATATATATATATATATATATATATATATATATATATATATATATATTTTTTTTTTTTTTTTTTTTTTTTTATTTTATTTTATTTATTTATTTTTTTTTACTATATAAACTGACTCTACGTTCTTGGACCTCGCCTGTGAAACAGACTTGCTGAGGGTCTGAAGACTATTGATGCTTTTAAAAGCTAACTCATGAATCTTTGGCTTTCATACAATTTTTTGTAATCAGGATCATTAATTCTTAATTTCACCCTAAGTCAATTTCTGTAGTATTGTAGCACATTTAGATTGGCTTCATATTAATTTTAAACAACTGGATATATGGATTGTTATATTTATGGGTTTGATTAATGAATGTTCATACCAGTTGTCTGAATTAAATGTAGATTTTAGTTCATTTATTCGTGTCATTTTTTATTTATTGGGATGTTTTTATCATTCCTATCTGGATGTTAAAATCTACGCTTCTCAGAATTTGTATCCCTAACTTTAGCACCTCATCACGTAGAGCTTTCCGTTTTTTTTTTCAATATATGTTAGTAGTTTTTTTTATCATGGTTGTTTATTTTACATTACCTTTTTTGTCCTATGTCATCAAATCTGTGTTACATCAAAAGTGCTCAGTAAATACATATGTATTGATTAACTGACTGATTGATCAAAGAAAGGCCAATTGCTGGAGAAAAACAACAATAACCAGAGTTCCTTAAGATCTGTCTTTCCATCTCTGCTGGATTTTCCATCAAGCTGCCTTTCTCTTTGGTCGACCTTGCGCTGTCAGTGCAGCGTCTGTTGTTTTTTGACGAGCACATGGGTTCGTGGAGAAATTATCAAAGCACGTGCACCCCTGCCGCACCGTGACCCGCCTGTCCTGCCTGCAGGCCCAGGGGATGCTGGGCCAGTGCTCTGACCTGTCATCAATGCTCAGACACATAACTGTGAGCGAGCTAGACCAGGATCGCACGTCGATCATCCTTGCTCCAGGCAATATGAGCAATTCACTGGTACACACACCTACAGGAAATACAGAAAATGCTATTTGGACAAATAATATTTTTCGGCTACATGTCCAAATACCTTAGAAAATGTAAATGCTGCTAATGAACCTGCTCGTTTGCAGGCATTTAAATGTATTCAGACACGTTCGTTTAAGGTGGAACATACGGAAAGTTCACCGGAAAGGAACAGAGTAACAACCATAAACACAGGGCTTCATTATATAAAACAAACTCACAGCTCTGAATTCAGCACTCACGTGTGCTGCAGCCTCTTTTTCACATATTACTGCGCTAATCAAATACCTCCTGTAAATATTCTGCCTTTTCCCCCTGCAGCCAGTCACAGACAAACAAAAAGCTGACAAACTTCTCCATTCTGTTTCAAAGCTCATTAAAAAGTATTCACCTTGGTGCAATTCACCGCTGTAATCAGCTCTGAATAATAGAAAAGGGTCGTATTGACGCCCGTGGGCACCAGACATACTGTCTCATTTCAGCACAACACCCACTGGGTGTGTGAATGCAAAAGACAACGAGGCCCACAACACACACGCCCCCGTGCACACCGGCTCACTCTCCCTTTGGCCTGCCATGCTGGCTGAGAGTCATTGAGACTCCAGTATACTCCGGCTTCAGGAGGGGAGGGACCACCTACTATGCTCCTTGGGGGGCTAATTGTCCAGTAGCACTCTTGTGCTTTTCTTCCCACTCTCTGTCTTGTTTCCACTACTTCTATCTGTTCTTTTGGAAGAAGTTCAGGAGTTCACACTGAGCCCAGAGCCCTGCATCCCAGTGAGGTGCCACAGGGCAGAAAGGTTACACCTAGCTGGACTCCTATACAGAAGCAGCCCACACGTCCCTCACTGGTGGGCAGGTCAGGCGGAGGGGGATTCACTTAAAGAGACACAGGGAAAAAGCAATACTGCAGCTGAAGTGCATTTGTACGCTCCAGCTGTATTGTTTTCATGTTGCCTCGTGAAAGTAGCAGAAGCGTCTGTATTCAGCCCTTTTACTCTGACGCCCTAAATAAAACCTGGTGCAATAAATTATCTTCAGAAGTCACTTACATTTCTTTCCACTGCACAGTTATTGCAGCCGTTTTAATAGTTTTGCATGGCCCTGTAGGTCAAGACTCTTGGTTTAGGTTATATTGTGATTCTTTTCGGTTTCTTAGACACAAGCGAGCGACTGCAAAGCAAACTAGTGAAAGGACCTGTCTTCTGTGCCCTTGAGCAAAGCACTTAACCCGCCGGCGACGCTCAGTGTGTTTCAGCGGCTGCAGGAAGTTCAGAGATAATGAAAGACTAAAGCTTTGGCCACTGGGCAGTTCCCAGAAGCCAAAATTAAACTGCACGGTTCTACTTTGCTGCACCCATGAATAAATGTGCATTACGGTGCACAAAATGCAAAGTAGGACACAAAGTGGAGTGTGCATACTCAGCAGGAGCAGATTCCTTCCAGAGGGTGAAATGGGCGCCCCATGCCCCCCGAAAAAGAGACATAAATAAATAAATGAAAGCCTATCATATCGGTTTGCTGAATCAGCAGTCATCAGCAAAATAAACCTGGCAGATAATGTATACTAGACAGTGCAGACAGATATTTGTTGAAAGCAGCAGAAGTGAAAGGTGAGACGAATCAGATGAGAATGGCGGGCCTTGATGCTCTAAGCCAGGGTCTATTATAGCCTGATTGCACGCATTAAGAGAGAGGACCGATCCAAGAACCATGCGCACGGCTCCTTCAGCCAGACTCTACATTAACCACCGCCTGCTCTCTACTTTGTTGAACACACGGACTGATCGATAGCAATGAGTAAGGGTGGGGTGGGGGGTGGTGGTGGACGGACGTGAGGTGAGTAGGAAAGAAAAGAGACTCCAGCTTTACGGGAAGATAAGCAGGGATCGATCGTGAGACAAGGCCTGCTGCTGCGTAGACGGAGAGGATGGAGGAATGCAAGATGCGGCAGATTCACACCCATTCACCTCGTCGAGCCTGATGGAGGGAGATGTTAAAATCATGTCGATCATTTTTGTTTTTGCTGCTGTCGTGTATAAAGGCTCCAAAAAGTTTGGGTTTCGAAACCACAAAACTTTGCCACCTCAGTATTCCTGAAGTTTACTGTCCTTTGAATAAGAAGCCATATGTAAGATGGAGTAAGGCAGTGATGCCCTTCCTCCACCTGTTCCCATACACTGCTGGGCAACTGGCTGAGAGAAAGGTAGGCTACTACCCTTTTCTCTCCCTTATATAAAGGACACCTGCGGCTCGGAAATACTTTTGGTCACAAATGTCACAGACAGCCATGGTTTGAAAACTAAAGCCTTGGCTATACCGTCGGACAAAGGATATTATAGAGAAATAGAACCGATACACCCTTTCGACGTTTATGCCTTTTTTGAGCTGCAAAAAAACTCCCTGCACTTCTCATTTTAAACAGCAGGTGTCCCTGCAGAGCAAATCTGCCTCTATTCAACAACTTGAATGTTTTGCATAGAACATTCTCTCTATGTTTACGTACAACAATATCCATGCAAAATATGCCATCAGACTCTATGCCATCGGCATAAGGTCAGCTGCTAGCTGACCGTATGCCGGCTACCTGAGCAGATAGCCTGACTAGTTAACCCAGTGGTTCTTAAAGTATCGGCCTGGAAAAATTGTATTATTTAAAAAAAATATATTGATGACAATATTGAATTCAATTGCCCGAGTCAAGTCCAAGTCATTAAAAAAAAATCCGAGTCGAGTCCACTACTCATCCGAGTCAAGTCCGAGTCGAGTCACTATTGATCCAAGTTTATTGTAGGAACATGCCGTGACGTGTGATGTATGACATGAAGCAGTAACATTCCATTGCACTAATAACTCTTTCGCTGTAGTTACCCTTGGTTTTACTCGGTAAAACGACTGCTTTTTCCAAGTCTAAGACGTCTCCTAACCATGGTTTTTAAACATTGTTGTTATGGAACGTGCAACAGCGACTCGAGGTACGCTGATAGGCCGCATATGAAGGATGTTAAAGCCGCAAGCGGCGTCGATCGGCCCTCGCAGCCAAGCGCACTCCGACCTATTGGCCACCGCTGCGGCTCCGGCCGGCGGGCGGGGTTCGCGCACCGCCGGCCGCCCGCCACCGCAGATGCTGTCACGCATTTTCCTCGCCCGTCCACCGGGCGATTCCCACAAATGCATTCGGCAGCGCTCCCCCATTACTCACAACAAATCTGGTGCAGATCGGTCGATGCAGCGAGGAGATACAGCCGTTTGATAATGATAATGCATTTGGCCACCGGGCCGGACTAAATTGTTCGGCGGGCCGGACAATTTATACCGATTCCTGGACGGTGACTACAAACAGAAAAAAAAAAACGGCAGATGACGCCATGAACGCCGAGCAGGAGAAAAACATCGACTTACCTTTCTATCAACTCGGCCCGTTTTCCAGGCTTTCTAAGCCCTCGACACTCAATCCATCGTTTGAGCTGAACGTTTGTATGTTGTTCCACAGTTCTGCCAGTAAAATGGGCGCCTGGACATCCTCTTGTGAAAGTTTAACAGCTGAAAAGTCGGTCATATCGTTGTATCTGTTGCATGTGTAATGGCTGGTTGCTACGTGCGCTCTCACACTGTTTGCCCAACCTTAGCGGCAAGGGGCGTTGCTCATGAGATGGTGACGTCACGTGCGCGGTACGACATTTAGATATTAAAATCATACACCAAATAATATTTTAATGACATATTAAAATTATAGCCTAATGATATAAAAAAAAGTTGAGTCTTTTTCTCAATTTCCGAGTCAGAATGATTTGACTGTAGGAGTCCGAGTCCAAGTTCGAGTCATCAGTGCTCAAGTCCAAGTCAAGTCACGAGTCTCTAAATTTAGCTAATGACTCGGACTCGAGTTCGAGTCTCGGACTCGAGTACTACAACACTGGTTGGAGGAGGTGTGAAAACTTTATTTTAAATCACAGGGGGGTGCCACCAAGAACGGTTTGGGAACCACAGAGTTAAGCCACAAATATCAGCTCTCTAAGTGCCGAATGGCAAACTGGTATAATATTCTGAGCTACAGGCACTTGAACCAGTTTAGTCTGTATTTTTGAGTTAGTAAATGTATAGAAACAGTAATAAATGCTATAGATAACATATTCTATAACTGTAATAATCAATAAGGCATATTAATTTGGCAGTGGTAGGAATTATAGTTGCGTTTTTTTCAATGAGTTTTACTTTAAAAAAATGTTTCTTGGACTAAACATATGAGAGAAAGAGACTTTAAAGTGAAAAGTGGACTTTATCAATGCGCATTAAAGATATAGTTCAACACACGAGCAAAAGCACATTCATCTTCAGTATGACACAATGCTCTTTTTTCTGGAACTGTTTCATGATCATGTGCAGAGAAATTCTTCAGTTTAAGCAACGAACTGAAAACATACTTCAAGGTGGGTTTTAATAAAGCCAGTCTTCCTGCTCTTCTTGTAAGCGAATGAGATTTGGACATTGGTTTTGTAAATGTACATCTGTACCGTTATGTCAATTTATATTAGATACCTGCTTGTAAAAGGAATATTATGATGTAAGGATTTCTATTTAAAAGCCACCCAAGGGAAAGTTAAAGTTGTTTAGGAAACAGCAAGCAGCAAAATAGAAAAACTGTGACTTCATCAAAGGTCCTTTTTACTCTTTCAAAACAGCTGAATTAATCATGAAGGGTTTGGTTGTTTGCATGTCAGGAACCTTGAGATGGTGTGTGTGTGTGCATGCGTGTGTGTGGGTGGTGGTGGTGGTGGCGGGGTCTATAAGGGTTATGTAGTCCTTGTACAATTCACGTTGAACTTGTTCCTGGTGTGGGTTGGACTTTGCCAGGAGCAAACCTTGTCCCTGATGTGGTGTGTGGCGTCCACGGACAGACTTCGCAAGGCATAGTCTTGGATTGGAGGGTGTCTGGTTTGAGAACTACGGGGTCACATCTTTGCTTTTTTGCAGATGATGGTTTGCTGACACCTTCAAGCCATGACAGTCACCATGTTCAGCAACGTTCAGCAGCTGAGGGACAGCGATGTCTGGGCTTCCCTCCTACACACCTGCTCTTGATTAAGTGGAAGACAAAGGAAGAATAAATCACCTAAAATCATTTTTTTTGGTAACTAAGGGGGAAAATTAGCGCAACCCTTGTTGCACTGATGAATTGACTGCAGAGGGAATAAACAGAAATTGTCGGCACAGCCCGTAAGCACGGAGAGTGCTGGTTGTGCATTAACACGGTGTGCTGAAAATTAAAACAACACTTGCTTTGTTGCAGTAAATAAAGCCCCTGTTTATTGTTTTGCTTTAATGTAATCAGCTTTTAGAGCATGCACTGTATATGTCAGTGAATTAGCTCTGCTACTCTAGCTCGGCGGATCGATGCTTGCGTTTAGGAGCAACACATTTATCAGGGCTTCCCTGACACCTGTCACGCTGCCGCGATAACCTGCGTCTCTATCTGTCTTGCATTTTTTTTTCTCTCCGCCTCCCTCGATCTCTCTCTTGAGCTTTATGCCTTCACCGTCACCCTCGCCCCCCGCCCCCCTCCCCACGTTCTCTACCCCCCTCTCCCTCCAGCCCGTCTGTGATGGCACCCTGTCAGAGAAAAGCCATTTATGATCAGCAACCAATATCCTACCCGTGATAAACACACTCTCTGAGAGTCGCAGATCGAGAGAACCAGAATTATTAGAGAGAAGGAGGGATAAGTGTGTGGTGATGTGGCGGGAGAGAAGCACATGCTCGGAGAAAAAAAGTAGAGATTTAGAAGAACGAAGAATGCTTGCCTGAAGCTGTTTTTTCACAACTTTGTGGCCCTCTGTGTGTGTGTGTGTGTGTGTGTGTGTGTGTGTGTGTGTGTGCGTGCGTGCGGCGTGGTCGTTCCCCGTTGCCACTAAACACACGCGTGTTTGCCTGTGTGTCCCTCCTCATGCTGGCACGTCTCAGCATTCTCTACACTTTCGCTGGCATACAAATGACTTTTTTTATCAGAGGCAATTTACTTCAGTCTGCTGGAGCTCCCGGTCGCTCGATCAGGCAGACAACTAATCGTACATGAGAGAGCGCTTCATCACGCACTTCAAAAAAAAAAAAAAAAAAGAGGAGCCACCCACTAACTAACACACACTCAGACGGCAACGTTCAGTGTTATCCTATGATAAGCGCGTATGTTTGGGGAGAAAGATGAAAGCAATGCAATGAGGGACTAGTCGTAGATTAGCAGCACCCGTCTTAGCATTACGGTTTTATCGTTAAAAGTCTATTCCTTTCTTAAGGCTGGACTTATCATTATCAGTGACCAGATGCAAACCGGGTGCAACTTTTTGTTAAATGAAAGCCTTTACAAATAAATATTGAAGTACTAGTTATTTTCTAGACAAGGTATTTCTCCTTTGAATGTAGAGAGCCTTGCAAAAGTATTTATACCCCTTGAATTCATCTCATTAGAACCAGCTTTGGCTGTATATTTTGGGTCCTTTTTGTCCTGCTGTAAGGTGAACTGCCATCCACGTCTCAGGTCTTTTGCAGTCTCTAATGATGTTTCTTTCAATTTCCATCTTTTGATGATCTCTGACCAGCTTCCATGTTAAGTTTTCCACCACACAGTAGCTGCATCCAAAAACCTCTAATTATAGCTCCTAGCTCCTGTCCCTTAACCTATCATGGGGTCAATAGTAAGAACTCTATCGTGGGAAGGAAAGCAGCTTCAGCCTTCTGTGCCGATTTTGGACAGCCTTTAACTCATTCATCATTTAATGACGTCATGTAATGTGGACGATGCGAGTCAAATCCGGGCCTACAGCCTTCTGAAAAACAACTTCAAAACCTGCAAGTTCGAGAAATGTAACAAACGGCTGATGCTCTACATTAAACAAACCCAGACATATGAAGGCATGTACATTTATACACACTGTCTAGTTCTATCAGTAAGTGGTCTAATTAATTCTCTAATTAGTTCTTAAACAGAGTTGATATACTGGCAATGATTGTGTTCTATTTATTTTGTTTTCATTTTATTATTATTTTTTGTTTATAACAGAAAATGGCATATACACATTATATGCAAAATAAACAATGTGTACAACATAAACAGATGATCAGAGCTTAATTTCCAAGGTTCACATATGCATATTTATACATTACATTACATCACATCACAGCTGACGATTTCATTGCTTCCTTTGATTTAAAACTTTGCCGCTACATTGTTACAATATCTATCGGATCTTATTTGCTGTAGTCAACAAAGTTAGAGATGGCCATAGACCTCTTATTGTCAAGGATGAACAACAAGTCATGTTATGTGGAAGGGTAAATGGTGCTACTTGCAAGTGCGCGCTCTCTTCTCTCTGGACATTTACGTTCATTTCTGTGAAGTGAGCTGTGCTTATACGTCATGTCACACAACGGATTGTGGGACTCCTTAGAGCTCCTTAGCGCCGGTGTGGGGCCTCACAGGGTTCCTATGCTAAAGGAACTATGAGAGGAAGCATACAGGCCTCTATTCCTACCTCCTCTACTCACAGCATTATTCGGACAGCACTTATCATGGCGACCGCGGACTGCACTTCCGCTTTGGCTAAAGAGTCCTTACCCAAAAGACGTTTTCGGATGTAGCCACTGTTTTAAAAGCAGCTTAAAAACTTCTATTTTGTTGTCATCTGACCAAAGATCCTTTTTCATATGTTTGCAATGCCCCTACTTTTTCTGCAGCAAACTGGAAAGTGGAAATCTTAAGGCTTTCTGTCCACAGTGACTGTCTTATTGCCAGTCTTCCATAAAGGACGGTTTAAAGAGTATTTATGGCAACATATTCTCCCACCTGAGCGTTGGATCTCTGCAGCCCCTCCAGAGTTGCCATGGTCCTCCAATCAGATATATGTATGCTCAGTTTGAGGTATTGCTGCAAAATTAATGACTCGATGCAATTGGCTAGGTTTTCTTTGTAAGCTTTATACCAATTTGAATGAATGGCGTTGAACTTATATGACTGCATTCAACTAAATGTATATTTCTGTCGAAAAATGGGACAGTTTATTTCTTTAAAGTGCCTTGAGACAACATTCGTTATAAAATTGCGCATTCTTAATTAGGTTGTTTCCACAGGGTTTTATTCAGCGGTGATATATTAAAGTTGTATGAATAGGAATCTACACCACATGAAATGCACTATTCTGTGCTATAATACGTTGATGTTTGTAGTTGTAGAGTTACACAATAGGGAAAAATTCAAGGCCTATAAATGATCCTGCCAGGCACTATACTATATTGTTTAAACTAAGCTAAACCAAATTGGCTTAGAGTCCAAGTCACATCAATCTTACTCTTTATTAGAGACCGAGGGCCAAAATGAAACCCTAAAAAGCTACCTGAGCCATTTTATGCCAAAATGTAATCAGTAACAGTGAGAGTGGTGCTACATTTTCATTTGCTGCCACCGGCTTCTTTCCCCTGTATTATGGGGACTTCAACAGTCAGAAAACAGAGAGCCAGGGATCATGAACCATGCTGAAACTGTAATAAATGACTTTAGGTGCATTCTGATTTAACCTTTAGATCATGATAGAGAGCGTGCCAACTTTTATTTACAGTGAACCTAAACTTTAAATGCAGTGCCTCACATTATATGTTGCTCTTACAGGTGAAATTCAGGTGAAATACGGTCGCCTTTCTCCTCTAATCACCAAAAACCCTGCAAGGCTCAGATGTGAGCAGCATGCATCCACACACACACACACACACACACACACACACACACACACACACACACACACACACACACACACACACCCATGCGCACCTTCACACCAAATAACCTTCAGCATCGTTCTTAACAAAACACTCTGAAATCTGAAATCCAATATCCGACCCGAATCCAACCTCTCTCTTTTTGGTTCCCCATTTTTTTCGCTTATCTTATGAGTGGCTCACGGATCCCTGCTTGCTCTTTGTCTCGCTATAGAATCATTTCTTTCTGGGAGTTCCTGAAAATGACTATAATTTCCACATCCCTATTTGACAGCTGCCCCCCCACCCCCCCCTTATATTCACTTTCTCATATCTTCTTTTCTCTCATGCTGAATGCCCCAGCATCCCTCCTCCCAGGGCTGTTTGCCGAGGAAGGTTTCAGAGGAGTGAAGACAACACGTATCTCTGTTTTTCTTCTCCTCCCTTTGTTCTTTTTTTTACCTTTCTTGCTTGTTATTTGCCTCCTCCCTCTTGTGTCTCCGAGCTTTCCTTTTAGTCTCTTCTCAGTTCAGCTTTTTTGTGTTTGCTCCCGAGTTCTCTGTGAATGTTGAATAGTGACACTTGACTCAGATGAAGGTCACATCGGCCTGTAGGAGAAAAAAGAAGAAAGGTTGGGAATGATGAGTGACGGGGAGGTGTGTTTGCATAGAAGTGTCAAGGAAACTTTCGGCATTCTGATGTCTCATTTTAAACACATTGCCATAAAGGCATAGACAAAAACAACAAGCATTCAGTTAGGATACATCTACAATTCAGACATGCCCAGAACGACTAAAGCTCTGATCAAGAACTAGGAGAAATACATTTTGCTGACTCTAAAAACTCCTAAACTTTATCTGAAATATATTTTCTTGTAACCATGGCAATGAAGGCCATCTTTTGATTTCCTGCTCCAGGCCAAAAGTCAACCTTTCTTATCGCCATGACCGATGTCTGACCTTGACTAAGTGTTTACAATGGTGACTGACAATAAAGGATGTTTTAAAAATCCTGTTCGAGCCGTTGTTCTCTACTCTGTGATTGTCCTATCAGCCATTCTTGGAGGGTTTCTCAGGCTGAAGAGATGCTGAAATTTCCACGAGGGATCCACTCTTTTTGATAAAAAGGGGAAATGATTGTGCTTTAGAGTCACTCAAGCAAATACCTTTTTGTCTGTAACTGTGATAAATGGAGAATAACAGATTGCACCAAAGACAAAAACTAGAAAAAAAACAGTCACCCTCACTAGACATTTCCGACTTTCAAAAGACCAAAGGATACATTTTCTTTCATAGTTTTTTAAAATCATTTTTATTTTAAACAAGAAGTTAAAGAAAGTAATGACTTCAAAAGAGTCAAATGTTTTGACCTTTAGTTCTCATGGTTTAAAACCCTTTTAACAAAATTAGTTTTGGTTGTATGGAATGCAAGGCAAGACAGCGATGTTCCTCCCCCACTAGTTGCTGCACACTGCTGGTCGACTGGCTGAAATTTGCAAAACATTCCTAATTACAAATACACATTCCATATCCTGCTTCCCATTAATTCTTGGAAGTTAGCATTACTATGCTCTAAGTCAGAGGAATCAACCGGAAAGCCCTGTAAAGTCAGTTTTGTTTCGTAAAGTGTTAAACTAGTATTGACCTCTAGATCCAAAATGGCTGCCACACACATAAAATGTAGCATTAGCTGCATTAATAAAACTCATTTTTGTTGTTATTTTGCACTTCTCATGGTTTGTGTTAAATCTCCCATATTACAGCTACTGAAAAAAACTCCTTTAATGAACTGGCTAGTACAGTAGTTGAATATTTAAAGGAGCCATCACCTGGAAATGTTCATGTTAAAACTTGTGTGTTGGTGTCTCAGTTAAAACCTTCCATTAAATCAGGAGTGTGAAAGTGACTTGTTTTTTTTGTGTGGGCTCTTTGTACAAACCAGAAAAACCCACAAGCGTGTGTTCTCCACAAAGCGAGATTTTGGTGCTTCTCCTTGATTTAGTCACTCGTGGAAGGTAAGCCACGCCCGAGAGGCGGCCGTGGCTTACCTTTATGTATGCGCTTTGCATTTTGCACCCGAGTGTTTCGTTAACTTGGAACAATACCAGGCGAAGATGGCATCAAGCCTGCGTTTGGCAAACCGTTAATGTTGCTAACGCGACATCCCCAAGTAAGATACACATTTCTAGCGTTTGTGGTTTAAAATCTCCTCGTTTCATTGCTTTGCTATGTGGATGTTTGTAAACTGCTCCACGTGTTTGTGTGTGCCTGAGCAAATCACATAAAGTGCTAATATCACGCTGCTTACCAGTAAGAGCTCCATGGGAACACATGACCGCGCATACACGCAAGTCAAATTCTCAGGCGTACCCTCAGGAGAAAGAAAAGGTGCATGAAAAGGGTCTGATCGATTTAAAAAATATTTCTCCTAAAAATGACTAAAGATGAATTAAACACATTTTCAGAAGGATTATATATGTAAAATACCAGGTTATGACTCCTTTAAAAAGAAAATGCATTGCTATTGGCTAACCTTGTTAGCAGTAATTAGTCTGGTCGCTGCACACATTAATTAGCATGGTTTTAGTGATAACTGTTTTAATATACATGACTCTGTTACTGCATCACTGTTTCAACCTTTGAGATAAAAGCCACACAGCATTATTAACCAAGAACTTGAGACAATAGATCTAAGAGGTTGGGGGACATTGTCTGCAAATTTGGAGCTCTAGCAAAGTGTCTCTTCAAACCTTGGTTTCTGCTTTAATTGCGGCTTGACTTTTGCACACACGACACACACATTCATTGGACAGAGACACCGAATCCAGACCATAATCCAGTGGAGACCATGGTTTGCCCTGCAGATCACATGAGAAAGCGCAAGGTCAGTGCCAGGGATTTGTTGTGTAGGCATGCCGAGATTCATGTCAACAGCAATGGCTCACTAATCACAATCAGAGCCCAGAGGACCTGGCAGATCATGTCAGTAACATATGGGCCAGTCAGTATTACACAGAGGGAGCCCACAAAGGCAGCACTGAATCCTCTGACACCATCATACTTCATTCTCTGCTGTAATAAACCAGACACTAGAGACTTAGAGAGTCTCTGCACACCGTGTTGCACTTTATTGACTTGAAAAGCCGTGATGTTAATCAAACATCATTGATTCAAGCACACGCACCCTCGACTCAAACACGCGTGCGCTCTCGAATTAAAACATGCAGCAGACCTTGACATAACTCCGACAACACAATGGAGGCTTTTAGAGAATTTTTTTTTTTTCAGTTCAAAATTAGAGAAGTTTTAACATTAAAGCTTGAAAAACGTGTGAATGTGAAACACTAGTTACAAAATTTCTAAAGTAAAGACAAAACCATTGCTGAAGCTTTGAACTTGATCCTTTTATGCAACCCTGTGAGCTGTTAAGAAGTCTATTTTCAATCATTTGTAGAAGAAGCTCCTCCATCTATGAAGGTTAATTTAATCCTTTCTGGCTTTCACTGGCCAGTGAAGATCTCTCCCTGCTCTTGACATGCTTTACTAAAGTAGGAGTACATCAAAGCATCAGACAACCCCCCCCCCCCCCCCCCCCCCGTTCTTATGGCAGCTACGCAAAACTCTAAAAGTCTCTTTGACAGCAGGTCCTTAAAAATACAGTTAGGTCATGCTCTGGAAAGCGAATTTCAACTTAATGTGGAACCTCACGCTACTGAGTAAGTCACCATATGAGGACACGTGTAAGCGTGTGTGTGTTGGCTGCTCCTGGTAGAATGTTTAACCCCTTCGGTGAGCCTCCCCCCCCCCCATGGGAGTCCACCAGTCTCTGCTGAAGCTGTAACAGCAGCAGGAACAAGAAATACACTTAGATGGGGAGAAAAATTTGTCCAAAATGAAATATGTGGCTGCCGTCAGTGGTTTGGTTACCTATCGAGCTGGATGAGCTCAGACTCAAGCCTTCGACAGCGCGGCAGCGTTCTGGCCGTCTAAGTAAGTCATCCAGACCTCAGCTTTCCACTGGCTTTATCCAGAACAGATCAGCAGCCAGAAAGCTCTGCGAGCCGCCACTAAAACCATACATATGCGGGGAAGCAGTCACAAATGGGCAGGGGGTGGGGAGGACAAGCAGCAGAAGGGGCTGGTTAAAAAGCAGGACACCTGCACACACACCTCCAGCTGTTGGCTGCCTGTGTGTTTGACAGGCAGCACGCTGAGTGGCCGTGTGGACGCCAGCCAGCCGCTCGTGAATCAGCAGCCGCTAACCGTTTAAAGCGGCGCTTTCTGAGCTAATCACCTGCATACTCATTGTAAACAAATACTGTAAATTGAGAGTGGATGTGATGAATACCCACATAGCTCCCACCTGAATCTTTGTTGTTGTGTTGGCCTGCGTGCAGCCATTATGTGCAGCCCTCTCTATCAAGCCCAATTGTCACAGCCCGGGCCTTTAATTGCCTTACAGCAAATTTGACATTGTCCACGCTGACTGCACCCTGATGAGAAGAAGAAAAGTGGAGCGACGCTGGATCTGCCACTTCCTCCAATCAGCAGAGACAAGAGGCCCCCGACGCTACGCTCCGTTTGATCGCCGCACAAGGCAACCCGATGGGGATGCTAATCGCATGCAAAGACCAGGCCTTTGAGCATGTGCCAGCCTGGTAAGACTGAGCGCGAATGTTTGCGGGCTGGGCGGTGGCGGCTCTAATCAGTGGCACAATTGGAAGAGGCATGTGGCAACGAAGTCCAGCAAAATGCCTGCCAGTCTCATTTAGAGGCAAGCAATCTTCCAAGATCTGACTAAACACACACACACACACACATAAACAGGCGTACACAGCGGCGGGGAACACACTCCATCTTGGTGAACATCTGGTGGAGGTCAGCCGAATGCCAGCAGCCTCCGCCATAGCACAAAGCAAATAAAAACCAAGAGATGAAAAAGATTGAGCATCAAAGCTGGATTCCAAATTGATATTTCCTCCAGAGTGATTTAACTGTATACCGCAACGTCTGAAAGTGCAGCTTATTATTCACGCGCAGGGATTTACCGGCTAAAATTAGGGTGGTCTTCATTTGCCGAGGCCATTATCAGCATGACTGGATGACAGAGTCAATTCATCCTGACATCCCTCCTGAGACTTGTCAATAGTGAGCTGGAGGAAGTATCAGTTATTCATTGTAGACTAGACACGACTGATAAACAGCAGACAGCACAGCATTTGTCTTCTTCCTGCTTCGCTATAAATGGGAAATGTCATGTCTGCTACGTTACTATTCCCGTTGAGAGTCAGACAGACGTGTCCACATCTTGCCACGTTACACCCACAAACTGCAATGAATTTTATTGGGATTTGAAGGTAATAGAGCGAAGCAATGTAGTGGCATAATTGTGAAAAGAAAGGAAAATTATAGCCGGCTGTTAAAATGTTTTACAAGTAATGGTCTAATAAGGGGGCTGTGCATTTGTTTTCGCCCCCCTGAGTCAACACAACAATTACAACAACGAGTGTCGGATTGACTTTGTAACTCCTTTTAGACTGAAAGATGATGCCTGTTTTGATCTCTTCTTGAATTTATTTAGTTCAGTACGTGATGTTTGAGTCTACTTCATGTCAGGTTCAATTTAAATGATTTCTGGATTCTACTGTTCTTGGAGTAACCAGGTCTTGGTGTGGACAGCGAGATCAAACCAAAGATAAGTCATTAATCAAACAAAAAAAGAAAATCAAAACAAAAGAAATCTTTAAGGAAGCAGATACTTTTTCACAACACTGTTGTATGTAACCTAAGGCACAAAGTGCTACATTTCTAAGCAGGAAAAAAGGAAAATGTTACGCTACTTGAGAGTGATGTAAAGCTTCTTTTTTTTGCCCTGCAGATCATCTATCACAAGATGAATATATGAAGTCCAACCGCCTTTCAGAGTAAAAAAACAAAACAAACAAATGTGAACCTTTTTCTGAATCTGTTTCATGACAACATCACCTGCAACAAGGCAGAGGACTGACTTCACCAGCGCCATACTTTGTAACTCCAGCCCACAACACAGATGCTATCAAAGCCCCTGGCACCGCAGTCAGTCAGAGCGCACGGACTGGGTTTCTGGCACGCGCAAACGGTTGCTTTTGAGACCCGTTGTCTCTGCACCATGAACTGAAAAAAAATAAATAAAAATGTCGGTGTTGACAGATAAAGTGATTGTGATTTAAATTTTTTTTCTTCTTCTGTGAAGTGGGACTCTTTTACTATGATCCGCTCGTTTCCTGTGTGAAGAGGAGAGCCTGCGTCATTGCTTCTGGCATCTGATATTGGCTTGAGCGGAGGAGCTGTGATTATTTTTCTCGCTGTGCCAGAACCCACAGGAGCCCCGGTGGACACAAAATACTAAGCAGCACCTGGTGTGCGGACTAAACCGAAGAAGAGACGTAAAGCTGGAGAATTTTTTTTTTTTTCTCACATTCTCGCGCAGCACAGACGCAGCACAGACGCGATTGCTTTGCATTAGGTCCAAATGAAAGTGAAATGGGATGGAATCTAACTATGATGCCAGAGGGTTGTTTTTTCTTGAATTATAAAAGGTTTGTTCCTGAGGGAAGCTGTGTGAAATGAGACTCTGGGCCGAGAGGTCCCTCTGTTCATGGATGCATGTGCGTGTTCTAAGAAACCTGGGTTCCCATAAGTAGGAGGATGAGATAGCAAAGCACTGGCTCTGGACGTGACCCTTTCACAATATTGCCCTGGCCGGTTAGGAGATCCCTCCCAATATTTGTCTCATAAAGGAACAAAGCCAAACAAATCTCTCCTGCTGAAGTGCCCTCTGATAAAAGCCAGGGTCTTCCACACACATACGCGTCTTTTTTCTGGATCACTTTCGCTCCTGGATTTCAGCTTTTCCCACTGCACGCACTTTAACACTGTCAGATCACAAGTCTTTGGCAATGCTGAGAAAGCTGCTAATTGAAATTCAGCAACGAAAAATCTCTGTGTGATGGCATGACCCAACCTAGCTCCACCCTAAGAGCTTGTCTTGAAGTCACCTGTAAAGCTGCAACAGTGTTCTCATAGTAATTAAATAAAATGAAAAAGAATAGGAGAGGTGTTTTCACATGGTGATGGATACGTGATATACTCACAATGAAAAAAAAAAACCTCTCCCTTTTAATCCGAGTGTTGATATATTTGGCTTTTATGCATAGCTGCTTTTTCCATGGAGGAATTTGTGATGAGTGGTTTTGTACACTTGAAGTTAGAAGTAAATATTTCTAGGATCTAGTAAAGATTTCATAATTTTAGGTTACAAAGACCTGATATAGGGTGTACTTTCTTTCTACATTTGTCTACCACTACTCTTCAAAGGTTGGCCTTGACCATAGGTTCCTCTACATATTGAATAACTCTCCTAAATGATTTAAATTATGCTCTCTTGCTAAATTTGATGTTGTTTTTATTAGCTGCTTTTTGACACAGAAGTCTTCAGTTATTCAAACAGGAGACTCGGGTTTTCCACAATCGATGACGTGCTTCGATTTGAAACACATAGAGCTAAACATTATATGACATCCAGCCAGAGTAACTACCTGATGCAAAAATAATGTGTTGTAAAAAGCAAGGTGGTTCTAGTGTCTTGATTTTATTTCATCCAAAAATAAGGCTCTTCGAACGTTATCTATTGTAAGATACTGACTGCTCATAACTCACCACACAGCCCCACTTTAGAAAAAAAATGGACCATACCTTTAAATATCTGTTAAGCCATGTGAAAAATGCTGAGTAGCCATAAAAAAGAGCAGATGGAAACTTTAGTGGAACTTGGATTAACTTGTAAGACATGAATAAACTATTTTAGCATATTTTCTGCTCCTTTTCCTTCACCCTTTCTGAATGATTTGATCTGACACGCGTATCATCAGTAATACCCACACAGACACAGCATGTTTTTCGCCGTGCAGGGAACCACTCTTTTATGCGGCAAGATGTCTTTGCCACTCAGCTCAGTTGAGCAAAAATATCTTTATCATCAGACGTACCTATTTATAGGGAAAAAAAAAAAAACTTGCAAAACATGAAGCCAGTTTTCTTCTTTTGTAATTGCACACCGTTAGCTCTAACAATACATGTGATTGCACCCTCCGGTGATGACACAGTGCCGTGTCTTTGCATCTCCCTGTAGAGGAGGCCCTCGCCCATTATGGGGGAGTGAGGGTCATTTCAGCTCCCGCGTGGGATCTAAAGATCACCTGCGCCTGTCGGTGAATAAGTGAACTGCGAAAACAAGGAACGGTCAGGAGCAAAGCCCGTCATTTCACAGACTCATTCAAGGTCAAAGTGACTGTGATTTTTCTTCCTCTCCTCCTGTATAATAACCAGAGGCAGGGATATCCTGTGTCATTAGCTTTCCACACACTGCGCTCCCGCTGTCTGTCCCACTAAATGCGGCGGGCTGAGGGTCAGCACTGCAGCTGAAAAAGCAAAGAAGCAGAAAGCCCCACATGGGTGGAGGCTTACTGACGGAGGAGGACGTAATAAAAGACTAATATATATATATATGAGCAGTGATCAGTTCATCTACTCACATGCTGATGAACTGTATCCCTAATTCAGCTGGATGTTAGGCTTCTATATGCTCCTTTTTGGTCCACACGTGCATCATAACATCTGCCTTGGCACATGTCTGAGTGGGTGTGTGAGTAACTGTGTGATCTCTGTGTATTATCTAATTTCTCTGAAGGCACATGACCACCCGCTTCCTAATGGCCTCCGAGCTCAGCATGGTGGGACAGAGAGCAGGGAAAATGAACCTCACCATCTCCCACCATGGTAACTAACAGGCCCTTGGGGGCCCTTTGCGTGGCTGGCTGTTCCCCTCAGGCTACGGCCCTAACCCCGAGAGGCAGACACCAAGGGGAGCTCAGTAGCTAAACAAATTAGATCATCTACATCTGCTACCGCCATTACGTGCATCTAGACTAACTAAAGCTTTTCTTAAGTAGATTTTCTCAAGAAAAGCTGAAAAAAACTGGACATTTATAACGAGAACCCCGCCAGGTATGACATGCAGTACTGTGAAATCAAATATAGAAATCATTTGTAGAAAGATGGAGACAAAATAACAGAAAAAGCTTAATTGTTTTGCATCTTACAGTGCCTTGCAACTTTTTTTTATGGAATCTTATCAGGTAGAGCAAGACAGTTCATAACTGCGGCATAAGAGAAAACTGCATACAATACTTTGCAGAGGCATCCTTTGCAGCAAAAACAGGTGCAAGTCATTTGGGGTATGTTGGAAATCTCAGGCCATTCTTTGTGAAATGACTTAATTGTTCAGTCATTTTAGATGGAGACCATCTGTGAACAGTCATTTTCAGTTCTTTTCAAGCCACACAATCTCCATTGGTTTTAGGTCTAGAGTTTGCCTGGACCATTGTAAAGACATGAATATAGCCTGATTTAAACAGGTCCTTCCAGCTCTGGCCGCATATTTAAAGTTGTCCATGGGGAGGTAAACCTCTACTTCAGTTTCAAGTCTTTTTCAGCCTTTAACATTTATTTATTCATTCATTGCTTTAATATAACCAGCAAGGGACTGTATGTGATAATGCAATGTTGTAAAAGTTAAATATCTCACCTTTTTATGGACAGTGGGGTGTTTTTATCATCCTGGCTTTATGTCATATTTTTTAAATACAGATAGCTTTTCTTTTCTCTCTAACTTTTTCCTAAACTGATATTTCTGCCTCATTGCACAGTGAAGCAATCATTCAGCTGAATCAAGTCACCAGCGAGTAATAGTTGGCGTTACTCACTGGCCACCCCTGGAAACCAGAGTATAACTGATATCAGAAGTATGTAAGAATCGAGGCCAGTCATAGTGGGGTTTCTCTTTAATGCTGCCCTCCGCCCCGACATGTGCTGAATGGAGAAACAAATCCATCTGAACAGCTTCTTCCAGCTAAATCTGGCTGCATTAAATATATTTTAATTCCATTGGTTTGAATTTAACTGTATCTCAATTGGATTTTAACTATATTACTTCTTTTTTTTTGCCATACAGCGTCCTGAAATGACATTTGCTGCCAAAAGGTGCTGCATGAATAAACCGAATGATACGGAACATAACATGATTTAGTTAAGAAATAACGTTGATTTGATGCAATGCAGTGCTCAAAACAAAACTCAGCCTGTTTCTAGTTTTCTGAGAGACAAGAGACTCCATGCCTCCACGGATTGCAAGCACAAGCTGTAATTGATTCTTGATGGCAACTTGGCTGCAGTGTAAATTGACCTGAGAAGGGTCCGAGAAGGCCCTAACAGGACAGGGTGCAGGTTTATGTTGGAGGACTCTGTGAAATGTTGCTTCTCTGATTGGATCAGTCCAGGTTGTTTGACACTGCAAGGCCTAAAACAAGGAGACTATTGTGTCCCGACTGAGGCTGGACAAGCTAAACACATGACAGGCACAGGTTTCACCGAGAAAAGAATCTCCTTCACCTCATTCTGCCAAACACACTCGCCACTCTCTGGCCTTCCGCGTTGCTCACTAAAGCTTAGGCACGTCTTTCTTCATTTTCCGACCACCAGGGGTCGGAAAATGGCTTGAGGGAACCAGCCCTCCGCCGATTAAGCAAACTTGTGTAGGGGTGATGACGGACAACTCTTTAAAGGAAGTGACTCATGTTTCCATCCGTGTGAGTGCATCTGTTCTTCCCAACTAGGCACAGCAGGCGGCCGACTAGCTGACCTCCACGCTCACGCATGCAGGGGACCCAACTCGTTTAGGTCGATACAATGAAGCACATAATTACATCCATGGACACTGAGACACAAAGGAATTATATCATGAAGGATTATCCCTGTTACGGCCTCCCACAGACTTACATACATACACACCAGCATCCTTGTTTAAAAGACCAAGTGAGGACCGTGCCTTGACTTCCATAGACTTCCATTCATTTTCAAGCCTTTCTGTGGCTAAACCTTCACCCTGACCCTAACTAAATTTTACCAGTACATACCTAACCCCACCCTAACCCTAACTGACACCTTAGTGCTAGACCTAACCACTAATCCATAAAAAAAAAAATCAAAGTCCTCACGTTACTAGTAAAATGAGCAAAATATGTTCTTGCTCGGCTGCAAAAGAACACACACACAGAACTCAACCTGTATTCATGCAAAGAAAGCAAAGGTGCATTGCGAATCCACATAATTACAGTACAACCTGCATGAAATCAGGAATAAAAGAGCAAGAACAGAATTATGTATAGTCTTTTTCCGCAAACTAATATGCCCTTTAATAGATCCAGGAGTCACACAAAGAGCACAAAGAAAGAAAACACACAATCCGCAGACACACAGCCTCTGTGGAGCACTGAGGTCATCTTTATTAATAAACCCTCTGACAACAAACACACTCGCATCAAGGCCTTCGCCCTCCTTCCATCCTCACACCGCACTCCCTCCCTTCCTCAGCTCCTTGAGAAATGGCAACTGCCAGACTGACACAGTGGGAGGGGTGTCTGTAACCTCACACGCACGCAAACACTGCCACGGTCTGCAGAGACGGCTCGTCAGCGATCTGTCAGAAGGTAACCGTGTGCACCGGGCCCGCCGTGCATTTGCGACTGGGTGTGAATTTCAGGCCGAGTTGGAGAAGAGGGAAGGCCAAGCGAACGGGAAGTCCGGCCCCGGCACACGTTCTGTCGGCGCAGACACACTCTGGGAAACACGCTCCGGCTCATTTGTTCTTACTGACAGGAGAGGAGAGGGATGGTTCTGTGTGGGAATAATGGTTACCGGGAGGAGGGCAGGTGTGGGCTGCTCATCTGCGTCTGAGAGCCAGAGGATGTGAGAGGTAAAATTTGCATCAAAGCCCGTGAATGATACGCGTTCACGCTTCCGCCTCTGCTCATCTCGCTGCACGTGCGTGATGTTTGCCGTACTCTGCACCCCTTAAGACGGTTAATGGAGGAAAGGAAAGTTTTAAAGCAGCAAAAAGGGTGAATATTCTTTTCTCTCAAAGCAGGCTTTCCATTTCCTGTGCAAAGACGTGGCAATTTTGGTGCTGGCGGAATAAGAAGAAGAAAAAAAGATGGGAAGCAATTAAGAAAGGTCTACTGCAATTTTCAGAGCCGTTTATGAAGTAGCAAAACAGCCTTTAAGAGGTTCCAAGTGGTGTAAATGTATCATTTTTAAATGAATCTGTACAGATCAAGGTTGAGGCTGTGATGGGGGGTGAAGACAGGAAGATGGCCAAACTGCTAAATCCTGCACCACATTCGGTTTGTCATTATCTGCTTTCATCATGTTCTAGATTTGCCCCATGGCAAGCGGGACATGGGAAACAGGAACGCTTCACAGGCGGGCTAAACATGGATGGACCAAAGTACTGCGGATTCCCAAATCACCTCGTACAGAACTACGATAATGGTAAAAGTAAAGTATGTCCTCTTCCTGTTCTAAGGTTTTTTTATATTGAGAAATTTTAAAAATGATCTAGTCTTCACCAAGCTTTCAAATGATTTCAATCTAACGTCAAGAGCATTAAACAAACGGCATATTCCATCATCTCCATGTTTGTTGAACAAAGTCAAGATAGAAAAGCTGCTAACATTTAGGGCATCCCTAAATCGTGGGCGCTACCCAACCCTTTGAAACCCCATTATTGTGAATGTTGCTCTACGGCCGACAGCCAGGGCGCAGAGCTGAGCGACAGTCAAGACGCAGAGCAGCATGCCGTGCACGCCACTTTGTGGGGCGGCGCTTTGTGATGTCACCTGGGTGTTCCAGCTTCTGTGGATTTTTACAAAAAAATAAATGAAAGCTGTGCAGTGACCCAAAGCAAAAGGCTTAGAAAGACATAGTATCAAATAATTTGGAACAGGTGTGTTTGAGAAGTACTTTTTGCTCTAGTCGAGCAGCGAGTGCAACACTTGGTAAGTCCTATGTGAAAGCAGCCTTAAAGTGGAAGTAGGTGCTGCTAATTCAGGCTCTTGATTAACTGATCATTGACACGTGACTACCTCTATGACAGCAGGAGTTTTAGCAATGTGCGTGTCTGAAGTCACGCAGGTGTGTCTGAACATGAGGCCAATGAGAAAAGACAACAGCGATGATGTTTGAGAAACAGTTGTTGCCGTCCATCAATCTGGGAAGGGTTACAAGGCATCTGATGCCAGCCCTTTCTAAACAATTAGAGTCCATTGTTCTATGGTGCAGAAAAAATATTCACAAGGTCAAACCAGTTGCTTGTTTTTCTTAAAAATGGGCATCCTGGCAAAGTTGACTGAAGGTTCTTTTAACAGCTGAGTTTAGAGATGTTGTCAATAAAAGACTAAAGACCTCACCAGCACAAATACATCATGCCAATTGTCAGGCATGGTGATGGAGGTGTGATGGTAGGGGCTTGTTACGGAGCCACAGTACCTGGTAATCTTCTACTGTTTGTGTACACCACAGCGATGCTGTTTTCTCTGATGACACGATTTAAAAGCATCTTCCTACGTGGAAGGATTTAAAAACTTCCCGGTCCCCGTTGCCCTGTTTTGGGGAGGCTCTGGCACAAATGCAGCTTATAAACCACAGTGATGGTTTTATAATTCAAAGTCACCTGGAGCAACAGCTGAACCTCGTCGTCTGTCTATATAAACATTTGAGCCTCTGCCCTTCTGAAAGTTTATGTAGGGGTGGTGCCTTTTCTGAGCAAGTATTGTTTGTATGCCTGCGCAATGCTGTTAGGTTTCAAATAAACATGCCACCCACTAGTGGCGTGGCAGGGAAATGACATCCCATTAGCATGTCTACTAGCGCGTTGCGCACGGAGATGGCAATTAAAGCGTTTTCATGCAGACGTGTTTACAGGAGGGGCAAAACAATCCCGTTTCCAATGGGTTGTTTTCCTGTGTGCACGGCCTAAGTCAACCATGAACTCTTCTGGGTGCTAAGGTATTCTGAAGTCAAATGTGAGGCCATGTAATGCAAAGCTGCATTTTGGTCCAAGCTGGGTCGTGCAAAATATGAAGCATCCATAAGTGCAGCAGAAACAAGTCAAACAGAAAAAAAGCTAACGGAGGTTTTTTGCTGCTGAAGGTGGTTCGACAAGCTAATGAATCCCAGAGTGTTGTTTTCACAGTTTCTTTCAGCCTTTTAGTGCAGCAGAAGAAGCAGAAGAGGGCCAGAATGATTGTGTTATTTTCTGGGGTCAGCTTTTCTTTGTTTTTTTTTTTTTTTGTTTTTTTTATTTATTTATTTATTTGACAGGGACAGTACAATTAAACATTGCAACCAAACAGGTGGCCGATGTCCAAGTACATAAGGCTTGTAGCCATGGGCTAATTTGCAGCCTTCGTCCCTGGTTAGGCTTTTAAAAGGTGTAAGCATTAAGGGGGAGGGAGGTTAGTAACGACACACAAATACATAAAAAACAAGAAAAGTTTGTGACCCCAGGTAACACACTCTTTACATACTTACATATTTAAGTAGGCCTCGTGCTTTTAGAGGAAAAGTAAACACTTCTTCTTAAAGAAACTTTAGCTGCCCTAGTTTGGTTTCATCCCTCTTTGATAAATGATGCCAGTGTGGAATGTGTTGTGTGTGTTTATTAACAAGTTGAAATTTAAACAACCTTAGAACCTGGTCTTTATCGGGTCTTTCAAATTATGTCCTGATACGTTACACCACCGACTTGTCAAGAAGTCAGCAATTCAAATGACAGTGTCACGTTTGTTTATTTGGAACTAAATGTGGTCCTTGCATTGAATCAAAGATGCAGCAGGCTGGAAATCAATCTATTTCTATATGAATAATCTTGTGATTTCTGTTGCTAAGCAAAACCTTTGAGCATAGGTGAAGTCTCCAATAAGAGTTAAGCCCTTCCTTCACCTTATTTCAGCCATTTCCATCACGTCTTTCTATTGCTGGAAGCCTCTGTGTTACGGTCCCTGCAAGATATCAACACGGCGTTCCTTTTAAATCAATAAAGAGCTGGTGTGGATGCTTCTTTGCCAGAACGCTGGGGAGTCTGTGAAGGTGGCGTTCTTCTCCCTTCACATGTACATCATCCGAGTGTCGCGGCCATGCCAAAGAAGATGCATCTTATTTCTGTTTACCTCAGACAAACTGCTCTTGTGGCTGCCAAACAGAAGACGCAGTGCTTCCCATGATGCTGCTTGTTGCAGAGGATCTTTCACAGGAGAGACTTACATAACACAGCGTGTTTACAGCGGCACAGCTCAAGAAAAACAAACAAATGAAGGCTTCCTGAACTCAATATTCGTCTCTCCCACCATGTGTAATTGGGCAATAAATAGAAAGAAAAGCAGGGGATGGAAACACTTTCTTGTTACCGAAATGCAGAGAGGTATAATTTATGGCGAGTAGGACACTCTGTGACAAGGCACATCACAAGTCAAACCAGGGTGCTGAGGGAGTTTGGGAAAGGAGCATGTGACATATTGCAGCCTCAGCAGATAGTTCTGCTCTGCAAATGTGGAACAGCTGGCGAAATTCACCATTTGCTTCGGTTAGGCCGCATGTAACATTTGGTTAAGAAGTCATTTCTTTTTCCACCTCGGAGGAGATGCTTTTGCTGGTACAGATGCTTCTGGGAGCATAGAAGTGGAGACACTGCACAGACAGTGTCTTGAAAAGGCATTTACACCTCTTAAACATTTTTCATCTTTTGCTCCATCACAACCACAAAACCTTAATGTATTGTATTGGAATTATATTGATTAAGATGAAGGAAAATGATAGATAGTTCTGAAAGTCTGAACCGTGTGGCGTGCATTCCTCCCTCACCTCAAAACTCCACCTCTGGGCTTAGATCTAGACTTTGACTAGGCCATTCTCACACAAACACATGCTGTGATCTAAACCAAATCCCGTTAGATATTTCTCAGTATATATATATATATATATATATATATATATATATATATATATATATATATATATATATATATATACCAGAGTATCCTTTTCCTTCGACATTAACTTTGTGTAATTACGTACTGTTTTAAATTGTAACATCAAAGCAGCTGACAACCGTCCTTTAAATCGCTTAACATAATCACTTAATCACTTGTAGTTATGAGTGCAACTACTTCGGCATCTAAAATATTTATATTATATCCAACAAAATAAATAAATCCAGGCATATTCAAAAGTTGTGGGCAGCCATTTCCCGTTATAAAGCAGTAAACAACTTTTAGCACACACATCATGACCAAACACAGGTTTCATCGTGATCATCATGAGACCCTGTTGAGGCTGAAGCCAAGTGCTCAGTGTGCTTTAAACTGTCAGGACCAGAGGGAGACCAGAAGAAACTTTCCACTTAAAGCCTCCGTTCACTTACATTTTATCCATTTCCAATTGGATCCAAGCTGAAATCAATGCTGCAGTAATAGACAGTAGAAAACTGTATTAGAGTGCATTGCTGCCGTCTATATGTGGCTGCTGCTGCTCGATGCAGGGAGAACAATTTTGTTGTAATGTTGTCAGGCTAAGTCTTCTGTTTCAAGTTGGATTAGGGAACAGAGAGACCAGAATCTTTGGTGGGAGGCTGCAGATTGTCAAAGCTTTTGCCAGATAATCCGCAAAAGAACAGTAGGATTCATCTTATTCTGTTCAGAGCTGGCAGAAACTGCCTTTTCCATCATCATATAATAACTAACAACAACAAGACTACCTAAATTTATTGTTTGGACTGGCTTAGCAGCCCCTACAGGCAAGTTAAAAAGCAGATATTTACAGGCTGATAAATATAATCTAGATGCTCAAATAAAACCTTTTGTGAAAAAGTCTACGTTGGGTTTTCTGTCACACTTCAGTGTTTCATATCAACATATTTATTTTACAGTCAGATCAAGAAGCTGTTTTCAAATCATTCTTTCATTTATTAAGGGAAGAAGACTATCAAAACAGACCTGCCATTTCTTCACCCATTCCTGATCATTGCCAGATCTGAACTACAACATGAAGTAGGGTCAAGTATCTGAAAAAGCAACACATTATTACCTGATGTAGAGAGTTTCTTGAACAGATGGGAGAGTCAGTGAAATCGGTCTGGGAAGGGTTACACAGCCCAACAGAGAAATGGTGAGCAGTGGTGAACCCTCCCAGGAGTGGGCAGCCTATCAAGTAGGTCTTAAAATAAATAAATAAACAGAACTACATCTAAAGTACTGCTGGTCTCACTTTCCTCAGTTAAGGTCAGTGTTCAGGATTCAAAAATAAGAACGATACTGGGCAAAAATGGCATCTCAGGGGGAGTTCCAAGGCCACAACCACTGCAGACCTAAAGGAACACGAGGAACAAGCTAAATATATCTTACTGATCCACGAGCTGCTTGGAAAAACATATTCAGCGGACTGAACTGTGAACAAAGATGAAGCTTTGATGAAGGTGTGTTACATCTGGCAAAAACTATCAGAAAAAGAACATCATACCAACAGTCAAGCATGGTGGTGGCCGTGTGAGGATCTGGAGCTGCTTTGCAGCATCAGGACCTGGATGGAGCCACGTATTCTGCTCTCTAGCAGAAAATCATGAGGCAGAAAGCTCAGCCACGACTTCATGACCTTAAGTTAAAGCACACCTGGGATATGCAGCAGATCAAGGATCTAAAGCACACCAGCAAGTCCACCTCTAAATGACTCAGAATTGAGAATGGGAATAGAGGTTTTGGAGCGTTGTAATCAAAGTTTTGATTCTAATATGACTTAGATGAAGTGGCATGACTGGTTTTCATGCTTGAAAAGTGGGCCAAAATCTCTCTAAAAGTAATGTAATTGAGTCTTTGCCAGATATCAAAATGTCTGATGGTAAATGTTGCCACCTAGATACTAAGTTACTAAGTTTAGGACACAATTACACTTTCACATATTGGGTTGGTTTGGAAAGCTTTTTCATCAAATGCAAGAATCATTTGAAAAACAAATTTTTATATTTAGTCAGGTTATGTTTGTCTGATTTTACAATTTGTATGATGAGCTAAAGCATGTAAGCGTGACAAAAAAAAGCATTTTCAAACAGATTAGAAAAAAAGAAATGTTTGAGGGGCACTCTTCACAGCACTGAATAAGAAAAGTCACGAGAAGATCTTCTTAATCTCATGTAAACCAAATCACGATGATCAGCCTCTAAAAACATGTAATTTATTCTGGCAAATTGTCATCACATGCAGCTTTGTCGCCGGGGAGCTTTTCTTCAACCTTCCGTCGAGCGTCACAAATTGCAAAACATTTTGAAACCTCAACATAAGCAAACCTGCCTGCAAGTAAATGCAAAGCTCATTGGTCGCTGGCGCGTGCTGTCAGCGCAAATCAAAAGCACAGCAGTCAGTTTAGGATGGAAAAATGTCTTCTCTCTGGTAAATGGAAGCCACAGCTGTAACCCCCAAAATAGGAAAAAACAGCAGTAGGCTGACTTTATAGACAGACTGGCAGCATGCTAAATACTAATTGCTATGTGTAAAAAGGATGCGCCACACTCAGAGCACGTCGGTTTTTCTTTTTTTTAAGTCGCCTAATATAAAAAGTAGGACAAAGGCTGAGACATTGACTAGAAAGCGTGGGTCACAGTCCCCGAATTTAAAGAGCAAAAGGTAAAGAACTTCAAAAGCAGCTGAGGACAATCCGGCAAGATTTAGTAAAAATGAATGAAACGTTTATTTCAGCCGGAAATTTCCACAAAAGGTCAACAAAGATCGAAAAGAGTCAAGCGTGTGATTTTTCAGAGAGGAGTCAGAGAGCTTGGAGAAAATAACATCATGCTCTTTGCAGTTGTATTTCTTTCTACATCCCTCTATCCCACTTTTTTTCTCAGCCTTTTTCATCATCTAAGACACTTCACCCACTTCTCTCGATCTAAGTTTTCTCCATTCTTTGTTTCATTTCAGCCTCCCTTCCCATCCGTACTTTTCCCGTCTCTCCGTCTCTGGCTTCTCGTTTCGCACTTTTCCGGTCTATTTAGCTCCCCGACGCTGCGTGTATCTGTGAATGATGAGTCACTTTTCTTTGAAGGTATAATTCAACACTTTGGGATTCATACGTCTTTGCTCTCTCGCCAACATCAGAGGACTGCTGCCACTCTCGTGTGCGATCGCAAAAATGTGAAGCCGAAGCCCGGTGACAGGAAGGCTGGCTCTGCATAATGACTGAGAGCAGGGAGAAGGTTGATCGGTATGGGCTTTATGGACCAGCACCTGTAACGTCGCAAATGAAACATGCTTGTTTGATGCAGAAGAACAGGGGGGAAAAAAAGAGCGTCACATCGTGCTGCCAGACTGGTTTGCTTGGAAGGGAAAGTGTTCACAAATTCTGAGAAAATATCTCAAGCTGCAAAAAGCGCCTAATTTATTGCACCAGTGAGAAAGGAAAAAGCTTCATTTTGTGAAGTGGACGAAAAATGATACATGGCTTTCAAATCATTTTAGAAAAGTAAAAATGGGAGAAGTGTGGCATTTGCATTCAGCCGCCCGAGTTAACATTTTCCCCAACAACGTCTCACTGTCACGACAGTGAACGTCTCTTATGTTTGGAAATGTAGACTGGAGTTTTTGCTCATGCTTCCATTCTAAATAGCTTAATCTCAGCCAGACTGAATGGATATTGTCTGTGACCAACATTGCCGCAGGCTATCAAAAGGAATTAGGTCTGGACTTGGACTGGGACACTAACACACGGAATTGATCTGAATTATTACATTGCAGGTGTTTGCACCTTTAGGCTCATTGTTCTGCAGGAAGGTGAGCTTCCGCTTCTGTCTCAATTCTTTTGGAGCCTCAAACAGGTTTTCATCCACGATTGCCCCCAGAAATATGCAGGTTTGGGGTTCTGCAATACCTTCTAATTTTCAGATGTTGAATAGAACATTCAAATACAAAGCTTAAAATTTTATGGTTTATAACCTAACCCTGTTTTAAACTTCTCTGCAACTTTTGTGCTGTCTTTGCTCTTTGGGATGTTTCTTCACTGCCCAGCTCTAACAAAACTACGAGGCCTTCTAAGAACAGCTGGATTTACACTGGGATTAGACTCTTAAGCAAAGGGAACTTCTGAAAGCAGTTGGATTTGCTGGATTTAGTATAAGAGGGTGACATTTTTTTAAAACAATATTAAATTTCCTTTCCAAGTCACTATTAAGTGCTACTTTGTGTTGGCAATTCATATAAAATTCCAATTAAATACATTGGAGTAAGTGGTTTAAATATGAGGAAATGTGAAAAGGCTCAACAGATATAAATACTTTTGGTACCGTATATCATACCTAGAAAAGTATTCAATTAAATTCTACAAGATAGTTTGTGTCTGTGCATCTTTGCCATCTTAAAGCCTGCAGGTGGTGTGATGCACTGTGTACAACAGAACATTTGAGAATATGTCAGCGCGAATGTGTTACAATGATGGAACGTATGTCTTTGTAGCTCTAACATTGCCCACCCCCGTTTACACAACTCTGATTTCCAAAACCACGCTGACTTTGTGAGTCACTCTTGTGAGGCTGTGTTTTCTGTGTGCCTTAGTTCACATCTTAATCTCCTGTCTATACCCAAACTCAGCAGAGCTTGTCGTAAATTTGGCTAATAAAGTCTGCCGGGATCTGTCTGTAACTGAAAAGTGCAGCCAAACACACATTGCAGATATAGTCTATAAAACTACTCAGACTTAAAGCAATACAGATGCAAAGCACTCCTACAAAGCGAAACCCACGTGTCACTTAAAACATAAAGACACACACAATGGCATCTTAAGAAAAACACACCCTTCCATTCCGACACAAAGAGATAAAGATGCACATGGGTTAAAGCAGACTCACATATCTGCAGACGCACAAAGAAACCGACACGCGGGCTCAGGGACACAATGGAAAAAAAAGCTTCACGCGCAGACACAATGAAAGATACAAAAACACTGAACAGATTAGAAAAAAACAAACAGGGACACGGGACTGCATGGGCCTGACAACGAGCAGCAGATCTAACACTGGCAACGTGAGGCTCCAAACAGAGGCAGCGTGCTGCGACGGCAAATGTAGCTCTGGAGACCATGGCTTAGCGCGCTGAATGTAATGAGATGCAAAAGCGCTGCAGAACTACAAAAGTGTCCACGTGGCTGCAAAACAGAGAAACAACACACGCAAACATGAACACAGGGCTCTGGCCTTCACATTGTCACAAAGGGGCATTTTTTTTAATCAGGAAGAAGATTTAGGCCTTGAAACAACCAAAAGTGTTTTCTGAAGTCGACGAATGTTGGCAAAGGTCCACTCTTCTTTGCACATTTTCTACACTTTTTCCTGGAAGTCAGGTTCTCTGTCATCGTTTTTTTTTTTTTTTTTACCGATCTAACAACATTTGATCAATAGCGAACTTAGATAAGAGAGTTAAAGGTGGATGAGCTGTGGGTTGATTTCGGCTGCTGTAAAAGAAATGGAGGCAGAGAGATGAAGAGGCTGGCGGCTGGAGCGCCGCAAAAAGCAAGTAATCATGCTGAGAGAAGCCTTTTTCACAAAGGCTCTAAAAACAATTTAGCACAGCGGCTTGGGTGTTACTGTGCATCTGTTCCAAAGATGTCTTACAACCCAGACTCTGTGTTCTACACAAATTAGACAATAACTTTTTAGAATTTCAAACATTGCGAGGTCTATGAATTAATTTAAATAACTTTAGGTCAAGTTTTCCGCAGTCTAAAAGATTATAAACACATCTTATGATTTGTTTCGCTTGGCAGACACTGGAATCTAGGGAAATCGTTTAAAGATGACACAATGTATTAATATGGCAGATTAGTTATTTAGTGTTGCCCAATACCCCGCCGACTAGCTTAGCATACCAGACACTGAAATGGAGAGAAACCGTTTAAAGATAGCAAACACGTCTTAAACCGGCATTCCACATACAGTATTTATTTACTGAGACTTATATCCTAAATTAGGTTTATCACAGATATCTTTTCTCAACCGTTTCTTTTGATGCATACCGCTGAAAAATATATTTATTTGCTTTAAACACCTGATTAGCTAAGCTTAGCAGACACAGAAATGGAGGGAAGGTGTTTAACGAACCCAGAATGTGTGAAACTGGCATATTAATTACTCTCAATTGACACCCCTTTCCCTAAATCAGGATCACAATTAAGAATTTTCTATCAACCGTTATTCTTTTTTTTTTAATGAAAAATGAAAGAATAAGGTGTCGAACCCAAAACCGAAGCGTTTCTGCAACAGCACACATTGTGCTAAAACCACACCCAGCAGATTGCAGACAGACACACATGCCAAGGCGCTCGCCCGCATGCACTCAGACACAGCAGCTAACTTCATTTCAAAATCAATTAATGAAAAACACAGTCTTTCCCCACAGGGAGCAAAAGACAAATTTGATGAATTTAATCCCGGTACACAAATCAGACCCGCTTGGTCCAAAAGTATGAGAGAACAAGACGAATGGAGGGAAGATAGATGGTCAATGAATTTTAAAAAGGCAGGGAGAGTGGGGGTCATTAAACCATATCGTCTCAATTTGATACAGGTCTAAACGATTTCTCTCTCTATCTATCTATCTATCTATCTATCTATCTATCTATCTATCTATCTATCTATCTATCTATCTATCTATCTATCTATCTATCTATCTATCTATCTATCTATCTATCTATCTATCTATCTATCTATCTATCTATCTATCTATCTATCTATCTATCTATCTATCTATCTATCTATCTATCTATCTATCTATCTATCTATCTATCTATCTATCTATCTATGGGTTCATTGGCATCCCTCCTTTTCCCCTCACTGTCTCTTTGTGTTAGGTTTCAGGCTCTTTTAAAAGAGATTTTATTGATTTTCTTGGACGTGTAGAATCAGAGTCAGGCGTGTTTGAGTGAGAGTGTGTTCAGCTGGTCCGACCCAGGGCCGAAAAAAATATATTATAAATCATAATAAAGAGTTTTCCTTCCTCTCCTTCATGTTGTTCCTGAAACAAGGAACACTTTTCCTAATAGGTATGTGGAAAAAAGAGGAATAGAAATAACACTGTGGGATAAACTGTTCCATATGTCACAGTTGTGAATGTTTCTGTATGCCCAAATGGTGACGTTCAAACGTGTTAGGAAAGGTGTTTGTGCTTGGGGTAAATTAGTTAGCTTTTAAAAAACTGTAAAAGATTGGAAGAACACCTCTTACTGAACAAACATATCTGTATAGTAAGATAAGAGCGGTGCACAGTTCTTTCTTTCAAAGGATTAGTACCGCCTGTGTTTTGTGTCTGTTACAAATCAGTGGTTGAATGTCCTGCTATAGACTGAAATTACAATCAGCTGAAGCTCAGCATAGCTACAAACTTAATTAAATGTTTTGCAGCTTATGCAACTCAAACTTAAAAAGTATGCATTCAATGAAAGACTGCTGCGAAACTTAGCTCAGGTGAAACTGAGATTTTCGGCCATCTCATAAAAAGATACATTCGTACTGTTATCCTCATTGTTGTGCTACATTTTACCACATCACCCTTAGCATGATATTCCGTGCAATTGTCAGAACACTCAGTGATGTCGTGGCAAATCATGGTTCTTGGACAAGACATTTCGAGTGTTTAGTCTCTTTATCAATGTTCTCTTTGCTCAACAAGTTTCAGCAGCGTGCCAGCATAGATTTCAGGAGGAAATGAGTAAACTGCTTGGTGATTGGCTGATTTCTTAAGCTAACATTTTCTGACGTTTTCCTCATTAGGTTTAACCTGATAACAACATTCCTAATGTGGTGAAGTAATAATTTATTCTGAACGCATATATCAAAAAATATCTAAATGTATTCGATATGGCTTCATGATATTAGGAAAACATGACATGTGATATTAGTGTCAAATACTGCAATACTGACGGTGTTTGCATTGAAATCAACCAGTCACGATATTCTCAGGTGTGGGTATACAGGACAGTAAAAGTTCATCCAACCGGCCAAATGCTATATTTTCAGAGTTTAAATGCGTAGCCTCTGAAATGTTACAGCATGTTGAATATTGCATCCAAGCATTTCTTTGCGATTTTTGCGCAGGTCTATATTTCAGCGATGATTGCTAGTCATTATACCCTGCAGCTCTAATATTTTGCTCACGCTGTTGAATGCAGTGACTTCAACAAAGAAAGAAATGCCAAGTTGGCCAGGAGTGTAAGACTGACAACCTGTACAAAGCTTGTAGATAATTGTAAGTAATAATAGATGATTCAAATTACCAGCTGCACATATGGATCTAATTGAGTGTGTAAAATCATTTGCAAAATGAGGAAAGGAACAAGAAATTGCTGATGTGTTGTGAAAAGGCCACTAGAGGTTGTGGAAATTGAGCAAGCAGTTTTTTCTGAGGAATCTAACAAAGCAAAAGTCAAAAGTTTACCTTGTAGTCCCCAATAAATCAGTTCTCTATATTATATATGGATGTAGACTAGATTTCTCCAAAGGCTGTAGCCTTGTTCTAGCAGATCCCTCAGCATTAAGCAGTCTTTTTTTTTGTTGTTGAGATATACCGTAAAGCGCAATGTTTGGCCAAACGTTCTCGGGAAACATGGCATGGTGTGATTTGCACGTTAAAGAATTAAAGACTGTGTCAGCGAGTGTGTGGAACAGGGTGTTTGTGGAATGGCCTATTCAAAAAATCTTAAAGCGATGATGTCTCAAGAGGCAAAAAGTGAATGAGAGTGAGTACAAAGAAGCAAATGATGAGACACTGAAAGAGGGAGTGAGAGAAGAAGATGAAATTCAGGCTTGAAATTCAGGCTTGAAATTGATGGTGTAATTGTTGACTGCAGGGCAGCTCTTATCTAGGTTTCTCAGGGTTGTTGTCTGGGTGAGCTGGCCTCCTCCTTGCTTTCCAATCTCTTTCTCTCTCTAAGAGGAGAACAAACCTAACAACCTCTGTGCATTACTCTATATTTCCCCCTCTCTTCCTTGAAGCTTTTTGTACTCCAAGTCTGTGTCCTTCTCTTTTATCTCCTTTCTGTCATATTATTGTAGCCTCATCCTACAGAACATCTTTCCACCCCCACACCTTTTTACACCCCTGCCTTTCTTCAGACAAGTTAGACATCACGCAGAGTGCAGTGGGCTAGAAAAGAGCAGCAGGAGATGGGGGGGTTGGGAGCTATGGGGGTCAAAGGTGTGTCTACAGCAGGATAGGGGTGGGTGAGTGGGAAAACACTGAACCTGTTTCTCTCTCTAAAGTCCCTTGAGAGCACACCGCCCCTGACCAACACCTAAACAACAGGACTATTGTGGATGCAGCTGCTGATACAGCTGGAGTCAAAGGATGCTGCAACACTTGATAGGAGGTGAGGCCAATTAAGTCCTGACCAGAGCTAACACTAATAAGCAAAGGCTGTTCAGTGTTGGTAAAAAGGTTGGTGTAAAGATGTAGAATGGGCGTCAGTAAAGGTAAGCATAAAATCAAAACCTGAAGTTTAAGAGAATCAGTTTGTGGTATCCGCAGTTCATTCTGGTTATGAGCGAGGGAGAGAGAGAGAGCAAAGCACAAAGTAGATAACAAGAAGGACAAGAAGGCCGAACGGAGGACAGCAAAGCTGCTTTGTTTTACACGCGCCCGCTGTGTTTGGAAATTCTGGCAACACAGTTGATATCTGAGTTAAATTTACAGTTTACATTTATTAAAGGAATACGTAGACTATTGTTTTACTACTGTTAGCCACTCCTCACTAACAGCCAGGATGAGATGGTCAAAGAAGTTCAAAATGTGTAATCATTCTGTCTTAGTTTTGAAACTGTACTAAAGCCCCTGTTTTACAGAGACTGCTCTGTTTCAAACATGATGTGACTTCGACTTTGGTCTTAATATAAATGACTGACAACTCTCGATCTCACTCGCTCACAGCGTCTAGAGAAACTATTTTCAATGCCGTTTTTATACCTTCCTACATTATAGTTCCTGAGGGAAATTCAGAATCTGCCAAAACTCTTTATCGGCAGGTTGAAGCTTTACAAAAACCTCGATCAGAAATCGATCTCAAAGTCCTGAATGTGGTATTTCTTCTCCTCTAGTAGGTTGAGAGTTAGTTCACACATATTTTGCTTTAAAGCTTAACACTCAAAAGACGAAAC
This sequence comes from Fundulus diaphanus, assembly GCA_037039145.1. Lineage (NCBI taxonomy): Eukaryota > Metazoa > Chordata > Actinopteri > Cyprinodontiformes > Fundulidae > Fundulus > Fundulus diaphanus. The sequence continues at coordinate 44,266,526 of CM073127.1, read as the reverse complement.
TATAATTAACAGTAAAACTCAGTGTTTACAGGGCAAAGATGGTGGGCATCAGATGTGAAGGCAAATGGGCTGACCGAGCCTGGATTTCAGTGTCTCTGTTTTGGCTCAATATGGAAGGGACCTATGGAGTAAACACTTTTCTGACGTGGTTTTCAAGGCTAAAAGAAGTGAGGGGTGAGGAGGTGGTATCCTCAATAAAAACAGGCTCTTTGGGATACGCAGGCATAATGCTGTCCAACCTGCTGTAACATTTTACCAGGTCGTTGTGCCAAACAGTTTCCTTCTGTGCTGCAGGTTTCCTGCTGGATTCTCCTTCATCACAGACCAAAACCAGAGCCTATATTTCTCTGATGACACCCTGTCCAAGATGTCAAAAAGGGATCTGATTCCTTTCAGGGGCCGAGGGGTCCCAGTCCTCTCTGTACTCAATAAATCTTGATACTATTTCAATGAACTCTTCAGTTAAGGCAGATAAGTCCGCCTCAGCTTTAGAGACTTTTGAGCACAATAAAATATGTTGTGGGGAGAGAAATGCTCCCCACTCTGTTTGAAAGAAGTCCTCACATAGAACTAAAAGCCACATTGCCCCATCATTGATTTTTGAACAATTAAGAGTAGCATTGACTTCCCAGTAAGACTCCGTAGGCTGTTAGGAACACTGAAATAACTTTGAATTTCCAATTAGAGGTGCTACACTGTGTGTGCATCTGTATTCTCTCCTAATAGTGGCTAATGACTCACTGATTTTCAAGCACGGCAGCAGGAAATGGGCAGGGTAGCTCTCAGCCTCCTTGCAGCTACAAAAAAAACTAAGCTACTCCCACACACCGGCTCAGAGGAGATCTCAGAGACCAGTCTTGCAGGGGCCCTCCTGCTGCTGATAAGCCTTGCATGGGCCCCGATGTAGTGCTTACCCCGGAGAGAGACCATTAGCCTGGCTGCAGCTCCTTCCCGGATAAGCTGCAGCTTACCAGCCTGCGAGCCACAGGGCAGCTTTTTTATTGTTCCTTCAAAACTTTATGTGTGAGCATGGGGGCAATGGCATGGGAGGAGCGGTGTCTGTAACACAGGCTCCAGCAGACCAGGTTCCTGTGTGTGTGTGTGTGTGTGTGTGTGTGTGTGTGTGTGTGTGTGTGTGTGTGTGTGTGTGTGTGTGATGTTGCACGCTCCCGGCAGTTCCTGTACACTAACGGCTGGTCCCACGGTAGGGAGGGTGAGCTCTGTCAGACCAGAACAATGCCAGAAAAGGGGCTGCCATAAAAACAAACTACCATGCACTGGTTAGCACAAGGAGGCGGGTAGGGGCCTACTTTTCTCTCTGCAACACCCCCTTGGGAACTACATCTGCATCATTATTCACATGCACACATAAATACCCCAAAAACCCAGCTACACACTTCGTGAGCCTGTATTTTTAAACTGCTCTCCTGCGACGCTACCGTGCACACAGTATAGACGAAACAGCCAAACGCAGCCAGAGACAGGAGCTGAATCTTTAAAACGTACATCACTCTCAGCTCACGTGTGTGAGATTTCAACAGGCATGTCCAACTTCATACAGAATGCAGCGTTTGCTTGTCACTAAAACCCAGGAAAAGCCAAAAAGGGAACGATTCCGACAGTCTTCACTACATGAAGCACAGAGCGGACAACTGAGCCAGAAAACATCTGCTGACTCGGAACAAACCAAACAACAACCAGCCGACAGACAGCCGTGCTGGGGCCTCACAAACCATACCAAGTGCCTTACACTGTGCCCCCAAAACACAAATGGCTATCTGTTTTGTGCCTGACCATATTATTCTTTCTCCTCAGAAAAGCTACACAGACACAGTTCAGCACAGACGCAGTGATAAACATATGCTAATCAAGACAGAACCGATTTGTAAAACAGATAATAAAGATCTCTTTCTTTGAGCAACTATTTGGCTCAGCGGGAGCAAAAAGCAAATGTGGAGGAAAATAAATCTCTTCAGACTGAGCTGTTTTTGCAAAGTTTTGTGCAACAGATACACAAGCTCAGGTGCTTCTAATTGTATAGCATCGTGCTGCCGGTTTCATTGCTTTAATGTTCAAGCTTGCTGACATTCAGCTGCACTAAAGTGCTGTCTGGGATTCAATGCAGTTTGGGAGAATGCCAGAAGGATATGAGTGAGACTTTTTATTTTTGCTATGCAGATCCTTAAGGTGTACACCAGAAAATGTGTACCACATAGAAGGAAGATATCATTATAAGTATTATTTTTGTGCAAGGGTTTTATGATATCAAAAGAAAACATTCCTACTGCTGCTAAAGTAATGTCAAAGCTAAAATAATGGTATCCCCAAACATTTTTATTGTTATTATAGATGTTGATAACCAAAGCAAAAGATACGGAGCGCCTACTAACTTTAGTTTTAGTGTTCCAGCCCTTACTGGGCACCATTTTGCTAGATCAACACTGGGTTGGACGACCAGCCGATATTAGCTGGTTAATTAGCCTGGCTGTGTGTTTAAGTAGAGCTAACAGTCAGCTGTTTAAAAGACATGGGGCTCCTAGCTTGCCAGCTCTAGTTTTAAAACAGCGCTACCTCGATGGCAGCGATACACGGTGCTCCAGTAGTTTCCACACCACCACTGACCATGTGTTTTTAACCTACGACAGGGTTGGCAACAACAGGTTGGGGAGGGGCAACACTAGTTAATGCAGGTGGAAAAAATGGAATCCTTCTGCTCTCTGGATTGTTTAAAGGGACCTAATATTGCAGAATGGTGTGGGATTTTGTTTTTGAAACGCTAACATTTTAAAACTCCATATTTTCAAACTGGCAACAGGCTTATTGTTTTTGAATACCAAAGCACACAAGATATATAACACACAAATCTTTCTCAGTGTGTATCAGATTAATTAAAAACCGTGAAGGTTTGTAGGTGTTGACAAACAGAAAGTTTACCTTAATTTATAGTATGAACCCAATACCATCCATTCAACCATGCAGGGGTGAGGGTCTTTTCCAGAAGTCAATGTGCTACTAGTAAAAGCTGAATACATGCTAAATAAACTTCCTGGAGGACCACAAAACTCAGAATTCAAACTCCAACTCGCTATGGAGGCACAAGACATGCTTTTACAGACATGTCTGTTTCTCCAGATGACGTCACAAAGACTTTTGAGCCAATAGTAATATTGATTCAAAATTCAATGCAAGACACCCGTTGACCCTCAGGAGGGCGACCCACTGACGATTTTAGACACAGGCAGGATTTCAACAAATATGCTGTAATTTGTTTTTACTGTTTCTCCTTCCTTGTTTAATGTTATTGTGACTTGCGTTTGATTTTTATTCATACCACTCTCATTTAATTGTTTTCCAGCCTAACAAAGAAGATGGCGTTGTTGGCGTGGTCTCTGGATGGATTGGACGGCCGCCGCCATTTCGTAGGCCGGTGTTGTGCGCAATTCTGTTCCCCCGTGAAAATCTGTTTCCCCCGTGTCGGGAGCGCGCTTTGCAGCCATTTTCCCAGCGCTTCTAGTTGATTTCTCGGTAAAACAAGTCCTATAATCATGTTGAGGTTGTAACATTCAGTTTAATCGGCAGCTGTTTACAAAATTGTAAAATAAAAATAAATAAACGAGGTCTTTCAGACATCTCCCGAAAACTTTGGGAAATAAAGAGCAAATGTTTCTAAATTCTCAAAAATTATGTGTGATAGCATGTAGTATACTAGAAATTTCCTTAATCCAGTAAAGTCATATTTTACATTACATAGGGATGTACTGGGAAGTCTACACTCTTGTGTTTTCAGGAAGTCTTAGGCTTTTTCTCAATTCACGAGAACGCGCTCGCGTTCTCGTGAATTGAGAAACAGCCATAATGTTTGTGTCCTGCTATCAACCATCCCATCCTCCTCTTTCAGCAATGTAAAATCATAAATACACACTACATGCTGGAATAGTGTTTTATGGCTTACTTTTATTTGTCAGGTTAAAGTGACAAAAGTTGGAAAAAGACCGTTTATCTTGCCATTTAAAATAACACAAAACAGCGTAAGAAGACCTTGTTTATTTATTTTTATTTTACAATTTTGTAAACAACTGCCGATTAAACTGACTGTTACAACCTCGACATGAATATATGAGTTGTTTTACCGAGAAATCAATTAGAAGCGCCGGGAAAACGGCTGCAAAGCGCGTTCCCGACACAGGGGAAACAGATTTTCACGGGGGAACAGAATTGCGCACAACACCGGATCTCTCTGAACTCTGTGTGAAGCTGCAGTCCCGGTTAGAGGCGACACCGATGTACAGAGCCACGCACAGTAGGCGTCTGCACATCGGACCTGCCTCGGAAAGAATGCTGCCAGTTACCTACAACCCCGAGGAGGCAAACGGACAGTTCACGGAGTTGTAATTTTTGGATACCCATGTGTGGGTATTGTCCAGCCTTAGGTTTTGCTAAATATCTGCATTAGCATGGTCATGGCCTTTACTCTATAGTCAGTAGACTAAAAACCCTGTAGCCATGATGTAGTGCTCAGCAACAATGGGAGAATTTGGAAAAAGGAACATTTCTTTAATTCATATTAACAGCAGACTAAAATCTAAACTAGCTAGCCAGCGGCTAAAGGTTTTCCCCTTGTCGTCTCTTTAATCCAAGCAGCTGCACTTTTCTGACTCCACTTTCATTGTTTCCCATCTTTTAGCCTCTTTAATTTTGGAACCATAAAGAAGATCGTTACATTTCTTCACACTAAATCCCCTATATGTCAATATTTAAGGACACGCTCCCCTTTAATGAAATCTCTAATCAGCAAAAATCCATTTCACCTTGTAGCTCTAATTAAGTGTCCTGCTTTACATAAATCCTTGAATAGAAACCCAGCTATTGAGCGGGGCAATTCAGAGATAAACAGTAAGACAGTGAGAGGAAGTGAGTGGAGGAGGGCAGCAGATGGCCAGCAGTGGTCAGGACTGCCCTGCCCTTCCATCCTACCAGTCATTAATAATGCAGAGCCACCAGAGGAAGTCCCCCAAAATGTCTTTTTAAACTGCGCAGGTCCGCTGAAGAAAAGCACAACCCTTGATGTCATGACTGGAAGCTATGGATTTCTCTCCATCTGTTCATTCATTCAAATCAGAAAACAGTAATTAGATTTGGGTGATGTCTCTCTCCACTGCACACTGACGGTTTTTCTTTTTTTTTGAATAATTGCTTTGATCAGCTAAACAGGAGGGAAATTACAGGTCACAATGAAAAGCTATGACAAGCAAAACTTCCACGGCGCAAGAAGGAAAAAAGATCCAAGATTTCCTCGCTCCACATATTTGCTTCCAGGATGTCAGTGTGCTCCATATTGGATTTTCCACAAGTCAGTCTTTCCTGGAAACATTTTCCCTCCCTCCCTCTGGGCTTATTTATTTATTTATTGATTTGCCCCAAAGGGGGAATGTATCATTCAACGCTGGTGACAAATATTTATATCACTGCGTTGTATTCTGTGTTCACAGAGTAGTGCATTTTTCTGATAATGTAGTTAATTTTTGACGGCAGCGTCAATAAAACTTCATTTAATTTGTGTGAATTGATTTTGTGAGAAAGAAGAAAAAAAGATCCATAATAGCTGATCTCGGGGCATTCAGTGTACTGGCCCTACTGTTACAAACCACCAAACAGATTATACCACTCTCCGTGGCATCATTTTTATTCACAATGGGCTGAATATGCACTTGTCTGTTCAATTAAAGTTGAGCTAGATAAGTGGCAAGTGCTTACACTTTGGCAATGCAAAAATGACCTCATTAGGCTTCCGAAACTGAGCGGAATTGAATGAGGGAGAGGTAGGGGAAAGAAATATGTGTGCGTAGGTAAAAGATGGGGCGAAAGGGAAAAGGAGAGGATGCTTAAAGAGTGGGCATAGTTAGAGAAGAGCAGAAGCATCACGCCTTGGAACAACTGCAATCAGGGCTGCTGCCAGAAGCCCCCGAATCCATCCTCACAGCCTGACGGAAACTTCTCAGCAGCTCTCACATCCACTAAGACAGAGCTAGAGGTCATGAGCTCCAGAATGCATAAAACCTGTGCTCCTCCTTGCAGAAACGAGAGCTTCTTGTAGCATTTAACCCAAACTTATCAGCATGGATTTTGTACAGAAAACCCAAGAAATCAGCAACTGTGAGTTATTTTTTGCTGATTTGAGTATATTAAGACAAAATGCAACATTCTGAGAAAGACAGTTTGCATCAAACTAGCTAAATCAGTGGGAATTACTATTTGTCGCATAGTTTTCTATATACCTTTGTCTTTTGCTGTTGATCAAACACCAAAAAATGTTGTAGTTTGATTTTTGATTTGGTGTCTAGTTGGAAATGGAACAAAGCAAACCTTGAAGGCCTTAAAAGACTAAATAAAAACACATATCCTGTTTCTTAGAGGCCATCAGATTTTAATTTTAACATTTCCTAGCTCAAGAGGACATAATGCTTCGTTCTTTCACAGCAAAGTGTTTCTTGCCAAAAGGCTGAATCTCATTTAATTGCAGCATGGCTGCAATTAAAGCCACAGTACAATTGACCAAACTTCACGTTTACATTTGTGGTGGTAGGATAGAAAAGGCTTTATCTTTGCATCACTCCCAAACAATTGGTTGCTATGTGGGTAGTGTCTAGTAGTTGTTATGGAGACTTGATCCCAAGCTGCTACTCTTTGCTACCTGCCCAATGAGCATTGTGGCTTAATAAATATGGGTCCTTGTCCACCCTGACGGCCAATGGCTAAACAATGGCTGTAAGATTTTAACTTTGTGACAAGCTAAAATTGAGTTGTTACCTGCTGATCAGAAAAATAATGTTTGCCTCTTTTTGTCTGCATAATGCCACAGTGAGTTTCACAGCCTCCACATAAAACCATAAAATCGGTGAGTGGGTATTGTGTGGAAAAAAGCTATTCCGTGCAGACCTGTGCAAAACGACTCTCACTGAGAGTCACTGTGTGCAGCTTTGTGTTGTGTTCCCATTAACACTGATTGGAGCCAGAGTCAATAAATATCTGACAACAACAGAGTAATTTGCCACGTGAGCAAATGCCGATTAGACACTTTCCAATTTCACCCAAAGCCAGATTTCAGAAAGTCTGAATCGGTGAATGGGGATATATACGATTCAGATTTAGTATTGGTCCATCTTTCCTGACAAGAAGAATCCTATAAGATTATAAAGGGTTTTCCAGGGGACCCCTGGGTGTGGTTTTGGCTGTTTTGTTTCAGCTTGGTTTCCATATTTGAAGGTGCTGATTAGAATTTTGCATACACTCAATATAAGATAGAATGATTAAATGTTGGGTTTTTGATGCTGCAGTCGCAACTCTTATCCTTTAGGCAAAAATTCTTACACAATAGCTTTAGCGTTAATTAACATTGCATTGGACAAATAGAGTGCCTATCAAGGAAGGGGCCTCTATCCATGAAATTGACACTCTTAAGTACAACTGAGGTTTGGAACTGTAGATATGCTTAAAGATGTGAACGACTGAGATCTCAGGCTGCAATAACTGTTTCCATTCAATTCTCATGCAAATTTTGAGTAAACTTTTAAAATATCGCAAAAAGGAAAATGCGCATCAGACTTGTTTCCATCCACTGGTTTGTAGTGAATAAACCAGGCGACGCAAAACGTAACGTTGTCATACGCTGGCTGTAATAAACAGGAAGTAGATGTTGGTAACTAGCACGGACCACAGATCAGTGATGGAGCGAGGCTTTAATGAATGTGCTGCTTCTGCTGCTGGCGTCAGGAGGACACCAGCAGAGGTAAACGTTCACCTCAGGTGAGCGTAAAAACTTTTTTGCCAAATTTAGTGAGTTGATTCGAATTTTGTCGTTTCCATCAACCTTTTCTAATGCAATACTTCAAAATGCGCATTAGAAAAGGTTGATGGAAACATGACTAATGGCGAGATGCATGTTTGGATGTGCCATGGTGTGGCTTTCAAACTTAAAAACACTGTACCAAATTTTAAACAGGGTGGCGGCAGTATCATGTTAAGGGGCTGAGGGTCAACCGCACAACGTCAAATCTTTATTTATTTTTTTTGGTAATGGGGGTTGTATAACTACTTTCTGCAAACTACCCAATGGCAAAATAGAAGAAAGGTCAGTGGAATAATCAAAAACAATATTTTAAATAAACAACTTCTCCTCAATGGATAGAATTATGAAGAGATATAAAAATATACCAGGACGAGAAACACAACTAAGCTTTCTGTTTGTTCCTGTTAGTGATTGGGGCAACAGGTCTCATTGCTAACCATGATACCTTATTTCTATGGCTGACGGTAAACTCATGATAAAAATGCTGGCTCATGCAGATGTGAGCCAATAAAAAGATGTTTATACCACTACGCTCCGGGACCAAGCATGCTGTCGGTGTAAACAAGCCCCCTTCCTTACTTCTGCTGTAAACATCAGCTCATGTGGCCCAGGCCAGCCCCCCCACTGTTCCCATGAGCTCTCATATGGCCCAACTGCTTTAGCTTTCTGGCCTTCCATGGGCCATTTCAGGTCAGCACAAACACGCTCACGCACCCACACTCAGGAGCATTAAAAAAGCGGCGGGATCTCCATTCTGTTTGGGTAGCTTCTGAAAACACAGGGCAATGCCTAATATGAGAACTCCCTTTTTCTCAGCAGGTAACCCAGACCCGCTTGAACTAGCAAAGCTTATAGTACATCTTGCTTCTGGAAGAGATTCTTCCTCAAGAATAAAAAGGCAGTTGGGATTATACCTGAATCTGGATGAAAAATGTTATTTTGCGAGAAGTGCCTCCAGTTGAAGTCTGGCACATCAGCTGTTGCTCAGCAATGGATGGGAGACGATTCCCTTCCCTTCTCTATGTCTAAAATAAACTATTGGGGTTCAAACACCTGAACGAGCATGAAGTGAAACATCAATGGTCTCGTTACCACGGGATTTCTGCGTGCGTTCAGCTGACTGCAGCGTGAGTTCCAGAATCGGTCGCGTTGACGTGATGCATGTGGCACATAGATGAAAATTAGGCTCGCGCAAACAGACATGCACCAAGCAGACAGGAGACATCTGCTGGAGTGACGACATGATGACTATGATGCAATGTTGACCCTTACGCATCACTGCTGCCATGTGCCACCAGAGCACACATACAGGATAACATTAATAATGTGGTAGTACAGTAAAGCTGAAAACCAAGGATGCAACAAGACATCCAGATCATGAGACAATAACAGCCTACAAGATGTTCTATTGACAAGAGTGAGATGAGATTTTAGCAATAGTTTTTAAAGTGCTACATATCAATATTATTTGTTTTCACACCAGACAATTCTTTTTTTTAATGTAATCAATGTTGAATATTACAATCTAGGTTTGACAATTTGACAAAAGGGACCTCTGGTGTGCACCATTGAGCTGTGATGAAAAAACTTCATTTAGCATTTTGCTGTAGTGAGTTATTATTGAATTTATATTTCAACAAACAGTTCGAGAAAATTGTCAAAAGTAAATAAAAGAGTAACAAAAGAGGCTGTGTATAGAAAATACGCTTGTCTTTTTGTCTTCATGCTTGTCTCATTCAGGAGTGGTACTAATGTCAAAAAAGCTTTTATTTCTATGCATTGTTCACTCATAGAATAGTTTTCAAATTAATCTCAAATTCGTTTTGTTAAAATCCCTGTTCAGTGTAGTTAAAAAACTGTGAAAAGGGCCTTTAGTTAAGCGTCACCAGAAAGCTTAACAGCAGATGCCAGCGCCATTGTGGTTGGCAGCTAAAAGTTAGCTAGTCTCTGTATTTTCACAGTGCATAGCGTTTGCTCCTACCTCGTCAGTCACTGGTCCTTTTTTCTACCGAGTACCCTAAATACTGCATTTAAAAATAGAGTGCTGTTAGCTCGTCCAACGACATCGGTATTAGTCTACCCCTTTGACACAAGTCAACAACTCAAGAACTACTTTCATTCTTACTTTAAAATACAAGTCACAAATACAGATACATGGCACCAAGCTTAAAGGCAAGGCGAGTCCGTTTATATAGTCATTTCAGCAACAAGACCATTCAAAGTGCTTCACATAATGAAAGCACTCGCCCTAATATTGGTGGACTCAAAATAATAGCTTACTTTTATTTCTCCGGACTAAGTCACTTGACGACAACAACAAGAGACAGACTTCCTTTTGCTAAGAAATATTGTGGTGCTTTATTATCATGTGATTTCATGCTGAGATATTTTGTTGTTAAGTAGAAGGAAGCTAATGTCTAATGAAAGTACAGTAAGTCGCGGGATGGTTACAGGACAGCTCATCTTATTCCGGCTGGGCTTACAGGGGTTAAAACTTTAATAATACTTAATGGATTAGCGATCCAAACCTACTTGAAAAAGTATTTTAAACCTAAAGCTAAGGACACAAAGATTTTGACGACATTAAAAATATATAGGAGCCTTGGTGCTGCTATTCATAGATGGCAAATAAAACTTGCATCATTTAATGAGGCTTGTAACTGTTTAAAAAAAAAAAACAGAATAAAAAGATAATGAAATGTCCCCCGTGACTCTACAAGCTTGTTGGAAGATAATAGTTGCAGACAGCAGCGAGTTGATGACATTCGGGAAAACACACAAAGCAGCCACAAAAAGGGTGTAAAAGTTCTAAGAGTTCTGTCTCGCTGGTACTCAAATGACATCAAGAAAACATTAAACGGTCCTTTGAAGCAGCACGTGTGTCGCTTAACGGCCCAGCTGAAGCGTGGCTGTCTGTAGTGTGTGTGTGTGTGTGTGTGTGTGTGTGTGTGTGTTGTTTGCAGCTGAGCTGAGTGTGCGAGAAGGAAAGGAGGGAAGATAGGAAGGAGGCAGGCCGTCAGGATGTGAAGTCCATTGTCTGTCTGACAATGAAGAGATCCAGTCGGCAGGAGTGCTGTGGCTCGCTCAATGGAGGCATTAACATGTGTGGCCTGAAATCTGTGTTCAGTGTATGTGTGTGAACAGACACTGTGTGAGTCTTTGTTATAACAAGAACTGGATTTTGAGCTGAGGATATTGTTTAAACCAAAAATAATAGATGCTTTAAATACCAAACTGGTTTCACTGAGAGCTCCTCATAAATCTGCTTTACGTCATCAATAAATGTGCTCCTAATATGGCTTATATACAGGGCCGCAAACTTCACTTCATTATTAAGAAGATAATTGGTATGATTACTTTTTACTTTTTAAAGTCAGCATTCTAGAAGCTGAACCGTTCATGTACGGTTTCTTAAAGAGGGCTGGGCAATATAGAAAAAAGGCATTTCAAGAAAACAGAAATCATATTGATTGAAATCAATAGTTATCAAACATTTCAAAAAATATATATAAGTAGAGCCCTGGCCATTTTATGCTGTTGCCTAATTACCTATTTTTAGATAAAGAAGACTGAAATCAAACTCAACCCTTTATTTAACAAACCTTTTACTCAAACTGCAAGTTTTTAAAAATAAAAACATGTGCTCTCTGAACTCTTTGAAGCTCTCTGGAGCTTGGTGATGGAGCGTTCCTGAGTCTGCATTTGTGATTGGTTGGGAGGATGTAATGACTGTAGCATTAACCTGCATGATAGGCTAGAATGCAAAAGGAAGGAAAACTGTTCTATTGAACTTTTTATTGACCTTATTTTTTTATTACACCACACGTCTTTTGATCGATACATAGTTATTGAATTATTGTCCCGCCCTATTTTTAATACACACAAACATTCCCTCTCAGCTACAAAAACAGCACCAGATTTTAAAAAGATCTAAAATAGATCTATTTTGTAATTAATTCTTTTTTTAATTAGTCAGATTTTCCCATAAATCAACAATACACTACTATTTCAGAACAATATTGTCACAAAGGCACCTGGCTTCGCCACAACAGCCTTTACTCATTTACTTGTTTGTTTTTGGTAAATTTCAGTCACTGAGTTACATTGCCACAGACAGGCCTGCATAAGTATTACAACATTTTCGGCAATCGTAAAACTACAAACCCGCTTAGGAAAAACTCATGAACAACACCTAAGAACCTTGAAACTGATATATCAGTAAAAGTCAAGTCAGACAATCAGATGCTTTCAATTATGTTAAAATAATTTCTCAGAATCAATCCACTACCCTAAGCCTCAGTTTAAAAAGCCAAAAATCAAAGTTAGGACAATTTGAAAATTAGATTTGGCTGAAAAATCTTTGTCAGTTCAAATAACGACCAAAGGAACTTAAGCCAGCTATGATATCCAGACTGATCAATCTATCAAAGAAGTTGACAGACAACAATATATTTATTCCACATAACCTGAAGAAAAATACAGATAAGCGTTTTTATTGACTTAAAAATGTAAGGCAACCCTATTTGTGATCTTTATCTTCAAACAGTATTTTAATTTACAGTGTTTGTAACTAACAATCAATCTATTGTGATTTACATGGGTGAAAGAAACTTCTGTGGCTGGGGCCCCAATCCTGACTACAGCCCCGGGCCCACTTTTTCCTGGATCCAGCCCTGGCCACTCCCCACCAATCTAATGAAAACTAATGTTTTTTTAAGACCTCTGGAGACGATTGTGCAAATCTCACTGCCAAAAGAAGACCCCTAAGCATACAAGCCTACATCTTCCAGCGGACATCGCCGTAACGCGCCTCCATTAACTTCTCCCACAAGCCTTGTAGTGTCTACACTCTACACCACCCCCTCCTGCTCTGTCTGCTAGTTAACTGGTGCTGGCACCATACAGCTTGTAAATATCCACTCCCCCTTAAACCCACCCCACTCAATGTCCAGAGTGGACACACGCCCCTCTGGTCCTCCCCCACTCCTCAGTAATTACAATAATCACTCAACTGAAGCTAATACTTACTTCATTAGGTAAATCTGTAAAAGAATAAGGAGGGAAAAGCACTCCGAAGCAATACTTCTTGGCAGTGGATTACTGTAAGGGGTTATGATGAGTCTAAACTTAGAGGAAACATTAAGGATTAAAGTAAAATTTTAACCTCTACCTGGAAACAATAATAAGCAGGAATGCTCGAAAGCTGTAATATACTTTTATTGTAAAATCCATCAGCTCCACTCTAGATATATTTTGCTACCTATAGGACAGAAGGTCAAGGTCAGTTTTACTATTTGTTTTGCTATTTTATTGCATATTATTCAATGGAGATCCAATCTATCCTTCCAAAAACAAGCTGTGAATAGCTCACATGTCTGATGACGTCACACAAAGCAACTCACTTGACTGCCGCTGGTATTTTTGTATATAGTCACATGTTGTTGTTTTTTTTTATTAGATTCCCCTCACTTATCGATCTGATACTTCAACTGCAGAAAAACATTTAAATAATTTGCTACGACAAAACACCTGTACGAGGTCTGTAAAGAGGACCACCAGGACAGATGATGCTGAGCGGTCAGAAAAGAAAAGAAGTGGCTTGGATCAGCTAAAGTAGAATGAGTTCAGAATGCATGAGGTGAAACTGTAGTGGCAAGTCATGTAAGGTGATAGTAATCAGAATGGGGCATTTACTCGTTTTACAGGTGGCCACTGAGCAGGGAATCCAATCAGAAGGAAATGTTCAAAGAGGAATACTCATCTGTGCCAGTTCAAGTCTAACAATGCCTCAGTTTCCGCTCTGCAAGCCTCATCGCCTATGAGCCCTGTAGGTTGGAACCCGCTGCAACCGAAATCCAACTTATATCTTTGAGAATTTGTGTTAAAATCCTCCAAAAGTTGCTACTCTAGCCATAATGTTGTCAGCTGCCAGCTGATCAGCTTGATGTTGTCCCTCTTGTGATGCCATGGAGTCAAATAACACAAAACAGAAGTGTTTTTCTCTCTCCTGTGCTCCCCCCCCCCCCCCAAAAAAAAAAAACAAAACAAAAAAAGTCTAAACTTTGTATTAGTGAAACACTGCCAGAGGCGTTATTAGTCAGTTTTGCTTTGATCGTCAGTTTATAGGCTATCTGTAATGGGGGAAGAATACGCCAGATTCTCGAAAATATTCAAGCAAATCCTCTGAAGGCAAACTACTCTTTATTCAAAACAGACTCGTGAGACACTTAGAACTCAAGGGGGAAAAGAAACCACAGACAAATCTTCAATTTTTACATGAGAGGGTCGCAGTGAGACGATTTCCACACATCAGGCGAAGTCAGGAGCTTTGTGCATTGATTTTTAGAGCGCCCTACACAGCGGAGATGGTTGCCTCTCCTGCTCTGCCGCTCCTGACCGCACTGCGCCGTGTTTACTCTGCGCGACACGGAGATAAAGTTGCGCCGCACTGAACCCCGGACTGGTAACCCAAACCAAACCAGTATCCCAGCCCAAACAGCGCACTGTGTCTCCGATTGCGCTATTTCTAAGAAAGATAAAGAGAGCTACCTCACTGCAACAGCTGAAGCTCCATGCTCTCCTTGTTGCTGTGCCTTTTCCTCATTTTCTCCCTCCGTTTACTCTGACCTCCCCCTTTTTCTAACGGCGCTCTGAGCCACCCAGAGATGAATAACGGCTCCAAACTTACCTTGTTTTTACGCTGATGGTGCTGATGATCGCGGGCGCTGCGTCCTGCCTTCTTCCGTTCCTCTGCCGACGGATCCAGCAGGGTAGGCTATCCTTCTCCTCTTCTCTCCTCTCGCCGTTACCTCACGTTTGTAGTTTTTTTTTAGTTTGGGTTAGAATTATTCCACATCCCCGTCAGTTTCTGATGACTCGACCCGCGGTTCCCCTTCTTCGCCTGTCTCGCGTCCTCTCTGATTTGAAATGTTTGGACTAATACGCAGATCGTGCCATATGATCCTGTCATTCAGTTTCTACACAGAAGAACTGGCTCTCTACGCGCAACTCCCTCCCAAGGCTTTGTAACACGAAACCAGAGGAGGAGGAGGAGGAGGAAGAGAAGGGAAAAAGGGGAAAAACGCATAGAAAGAAGAGAGAGCGTAAATTTAATCCACTAAGTGGGACGAGCTAGAAGGATCTGTCCCCGGTTCTCTGTCTAAGAAGTTTCAGCGGTATCACAGAGAAATGTGAGCGCTGCGTCTCAGTGCCAGGCTCCGCTAGAAATGATGCGTGCTGGTTCGTGGTGCTGCAGCGTGTGTGCGCCCCCCCAGCCTGCTTCTGCAGTACGCAGCGCAGCAGGAACCTGGGAGGATTTCAAAAAAGGCACACAAACTGGTCTCCACCCATTAGCCCCTGTGAACAAGGGCCCAGGGCCCCCTGCTGTAGCCTTCACAATGCAGTTTTCATTGTGTGCAAAGTAAAGGTCTGTTTTGGGGGCGCTCCCCAACACGGGGTCTGACCCCGGACAACCCAGAGGTGCTTTCTGATGAGAACCTCACAGCCAAATGAGCGTTTTCGGAGGGGAAAAGGATGGCAGGGCTTGTGGTTAAAGATAGCAGAGCTTGGTTGTGCTTCTGATGCCGCAGAGTAAAGTCCTACATCCACCATAGATTTTGGATAATATATAGTGCATTGCAAAAGTTTGCATACCAACTGAACTAGTTCGCATTTTGTCATTTTCCCCACCAAAAAACTTTAATCTATTTCTTAGGTTTTTTGGACATTGATCAACACAAAGTGATACATAATTGGCAAGTTACTATTCTTCATCGCAAAACAGGACAACCTCAGAAATCTGGAGCCGCAATCTGAAAGTTGTGCTAAAGAATGTCGAATGGATTTGGGTCCAGACTTTAAATGGACCATTTTTAGACATGAATATGCTTTAATCTAAGCCACTCTATTAAAGCTCTATATGTATGTCTAGGTCTTGTGTTAACCTGGCAAGCCAGACTGATAATGTCTAGCACTCTCCTTTCTGCAGATCATCAGCCTGGGTCTGCTGCCATCTAATCCGTTCGGGGAAAGGAGGGACATGCAGCAGAACTCTCCGAGCTGATTGAGCGAAGCGACAGCCAGTGCCCACCTACCAAAGGTTGGTTTTAGCCAATTATGGTATCAAATAAAACACTTAAGCAGCAGGGGTCATGAGGAACCACAACACGGTAAGCTAGTCAAGGCACTTCTTGCTGTTCTTATTTTAAAAAAGAAATGGTGGATTCTGACAAAACAGATGTGATAGCAGCAGCTGCGCGTGCGTCCTCCTGCACTGCCACGTTTATGTTGGTTCAGCTGTGGGCTCGTCACCTCTTGCTTTCACCACAGTGGTATGTCCCACCTTAAACTATGATACTGCAACGTGATTGGCCCAAACTGTTTTTGGTTGGGTCAGAAACGGTTGAAGCGGGAGCGGTACAAGATGCATTGTCGTGTGTTTGTGAACGCACAAATACCGCGAGAATTCAGTGTGCGGGCAAGCTTAGGCTTGAACGTCCACCCCAGTCTTTCGCAGTGTCTAAGAGGTTTTCGTTCTGAATTTAACTTTTTACATCTTCCCATCAACTGTGACCAGCTTCTCTGTATGTTCTCAAGAAGCACATCCCTAAAACATGGTGTTGCCACCGCTATGTTTAGTAAACGGGGCAGAAAACAAATGCACGCCACATTTTTCAATTTTTTTGTTTGTAAAGAATTTTTGAAACCCTCCATCATTTTCTTTCCATTTCACTGCAGCACTTTGTGTTTGCCTGTCACATAAAATCCAAGTAGAATAATTATTGAGAAAAAAATGGGGGAAAAAAGCTAATGGGGTATAAACACATTTGAAAGGCACTGTAATCGTCTTTACGGTTCTTGCTCTGATGTTAATTGAAAGCAATAGAATCAAAGTGCTGTGGCCAGAACTCCAGAACTAACAGTTTAATTTAGTTTTTATGTCAAAAGAAAAAAAAAGTGAGCTTGTTTATGTCAAATATAAACCTGTAACTGGTACTGATAAACGCAGCAATGCGAAACCGGATTACATTCCTTTAAGTACGTCATGTTCTTAAAGAAGGGTTACATCCGTCGACCGTGGTTTATGACCCAATCGAATGTACTCCAAACACTGCTTATTTTGCTAACCCAGTTCTGGGTCAAATATAGACTGATCCAGGCGGGGAAAGGTTGAACTCAACAGGGTTGGCTTACAGTATGAGTCTCACCCAGTACACTGGTTTAGGTTTTCAGGCCAAAAATAAGTTTATAATGACTAATGTGTAACATTAAGGCTGTAGAAGACTGGGAAGAAAAGAATTGGCTGTAATTGAAATCTCTAAACATGTAATATTTGGGTAAAAATTAATGATTTTCATCCATCAATCCCTTTTCTATGAATTTGTGTTGGGTCTTTCAATTTCAGCTCTGTGTGTTATGATCTGGGTACGTGATGTTTATGCTTGTGGTATGTGCGTGACTCTTCCTGTGAGCAGATCTCAGCTGAGGGGCGTGGCAGACCAGCAGCAGGTAGCAGACCTGATTCCTATCTGTCATCTACTGCTGGGTACATACGGTGCTGCAGGTTGCCCATTCTTCACGTAATGGTCCAACATTGTTGGTAGAGCAAAGCCAACTTAGCTCAAGTCATTCATGTTTTCAACCAGCTTACCTCCATGCATTTCTGCTCTCCAGGTTTAAGCTCCTGGAAGTTCTGGATTCCTCCTTTTTCCATGGTCATCCTCGGCATCGGCTTTGTCCTGCCTGCCTGCCCACTCTCCAGCCCAATGCCTCTTCCTCCTAGAAATAAAGACCTTTGTGGATAAGACCCTTGTGTCCTGCAAACCACCCCGATAAACTCCCCCTTCAGCGCCACCCTCAAGACCCCAAACACTAAGCTTATCCTAATATCCTCCATCTGTGAACCGATGATTCTCCGCCCGAACCTCCAGCACTTTCTAACCCATCTTCTCCCGTTCAGACCCCACAGAGCCTCCTGGGTGTCAACTCCTCCCTGAGCTGTCCTGCCCAGTATTACATCAAAAGAAATAAACTTCCTCGCCTTGTTAATTCTTGTCCTATCTTTGATCCTGCATGTGAGTCAGGAAATCACAGCAAATGGTGTCACTCTGGTTTTATCCTCTGTTTTATTTATTTTCAGTGTAATAGTTTTGTCATATTTTATATTATTTTAATAGAGATTGTTCCTGTCAATCCTGCAAAGTTTAAAGATTCATTCATATCTGCTCCCTGATTTCTGGAAGTTCTCAGGCTAAATCTGATTTATCTAGTAGAACATATATTATTATTAAGTTAAAAAAATTACAAAGCCCTTCACAATTTGCGTCAACTTTCTGTTTAAATAATAACAAAGTAATAAACGACCCATAATATCAAAAATATTTGTTCCGTCATCCAAATCATTGAATTCAAGTGTTCCAATCACTTCAACAGCCAAAGGTGCACAAAGTGCAGCTCTTAGGCATGCAAAGCACTGCAAGCATTTGTGAAAGAATGGGCCACTCTCAGGCTCTTCAGTGAATTCTTGCGTGGTACCATGAAATGCTGCTGCTTGTATAGTTGGTCAAGTGGGGACATATCCTCACTACTAAACTTTCCACTGTCAAATGTTTGTGGTATTAGAACAAAGTGGAAGTAACTGGGAAAAACTAGCAATTCAGCCATGAAGGGGTAGGAGATGAAAACAGTGCGGTTTGTCGATCATGAGGCTTTTAGTGTACAGAGGTCGACAACTTTTTGTGGCTTTCAGATTAGCTCAAAACAGTGCATAGGGAGCTTCACAGAATGGGTTTCCAAGACTGAGCACCTTTTATCCAAACTTTAGACATCAGCAAGTTCTATGCAAAACACTAGATGCAGTGGCATAAAGCACAGCACCACTGGACTCTAGGGTTGTGGAGCTGTTACCTCTGGAGCGATGAGTCGTGCTTCTCTGGCTATTCAATGGATGAGCCTAGGTTTTGCAGTTACCAGGAGAGCAAAACTTGCCTAAAGTTGGGTGCAGAGGGAATTATAACAGGGGACTATCTTTCAAAAGATAGGTTTGGCCCCTTAGCTCCAGTTAAAGGAACTCTCATTGCTTCAGCATGTCAAAACATTTAGGACAATTTAATTTACTTGACAGTGTGGAGATGGCTGCCTCCTGTTCTAACATGATTGTGCACCAGTGCACAACGCAAGGCTCATAAAGACCTGGGCAAGCAAATTTGGAGTGGAAGAACTTGACTGGCTTGCACGGAGTTCTGTCCTCGACCTAACAGAACACCTTTGGGAGAAGTCAGAGTGGAGATTGTCAGCCAGGCCTTCTCATCCAGTATCAGCGTCTGACCTCACAAATGTGCTTCTTGAGGAATAGTCAGAAATTCCACAAGACAAACTCCAAGAGACTTCCCATGCACCGTCCAAATACCTCTGTTGAGTAAGGACTCTTTAGCCAAAGCGGAAGTGTGTCAGCGCTCGCCATGATAAGTGCTGTCCGAATAGTGCAGTCAGTAAGGAAGGAGGTAGGAAAAGGAGCCTGTATGTTTCCTCTCGTGGCTAATTTAGCAAAGGAACTTCCTGATGTCCCTTACCGGCACTAAGGAGCTATAAGAGATCCCAGAATCCTTTGTGTGACATGACGTATGAGCACAGCCACCTCACGTAAATGAACGAAAATGTCCGGAGAGAAAATGAACTACAAAATGGAGGCCTGGATTTGACTCATATCATCAATGTGTGTTTCGGCCTAGCAGTCCGACACTCCTTTCCTCCCCACGATAGAGTTCATACTGTTGACCGCATGAAAGGTAAAGGAACAGGAGCTAGGAGATATAATTAAGGGTATTCGGATGGAGCCCCAGTCTGTTAGAGGCTTTTATAGCTACAAAGGGCTGACCAACATTACACCCCATAGATAAAATTACATTTCAGTCAATGTATGTGTGCAAGGAGATGAACACATTGTTTTGCCAATATATTGTTGAATAAAAAACAAATAAAAAAGCTGGGCCAAAGAAGAAATGCACATAAACTTTAATAAGGTTATTTTTCATGTCAGTTGCTGCTGAGTTAACTATCTGGTCCCGACAAACAAAGACTTGGAGCAAAATCCAGTAACTTAAGTTTTAAGTCCCTATTGTTTGAAGTTGTCCAGTCTGCCCAGATGAGGCCCTATAAAAATTATGTTTTTGTGGTGTGGAGTCCTTATCCAGCATTCTTAAAACATTTATAGAAACAAAAGCTACATTCTACAACATGCTACAACAGTCACAATGAACTTGTTTCCCTACCATAGACATACCAGTGAAGGCATCAGCTGCAAAGAGGGGTTATTCTCCCCCCACCTCAACTCTCCCTTTGGAACATCACTCATCGACTTCTGTGAATGATAGAGTTTGTCACACAACAAAGTTTTGCATGAGGAACAAAACAGCGTCGCAATAGACAAGCTTGACATCCATATTTGCTTCACCGTACCAGTTATAACACTGTGAAAAATTTAAGACCCGTATTCATGAAACAGAATCAAGCTCAGAGCAGCAGAACATTCAGGCTTTCAGTTTAAACTTTCAGCACTCAGGTGATTTAAAATTCTTCACAGTGGAATACGTTTGCTCAGATTGCATGGATAAAGTCAAGTTTTAGTGAATATATTAAGTCAAAGCTGCTCAAAAATACTGACAGATGTTCTTTAACTATCTATCCTTCTTCTGCCTTTTATTCTGATTTCATTTCTCGGTTGAAGCCTTTAGGATATCGAGTTACTCTAATGTGTGTGTTTGTGTGCGTCCAGTCTTCTCCAAGAACTAAGAGTGTGTGTGTCTACTTACCCAGGGACTCCGTCATTAACTATCAGGTATATTTGGGTAAAATGCTGTAATAAACTAAACTTTTGAGAAACACGAATGTTGTGTTATTAATGCATTTTCAGTCTACAAAACAAAAATCTTTTAATTTGTCAGTGACGCATAATTTCATACCGGTTAGATGGTTATTGTTCATAAAACTGCTTGGTTAAATGTAACCTACTTTGATTTGACAGAATAGGGTTAGGCTATGACTTTTACCTAGCAGGGTTTAAAGTAACTGTCTTTCAGGATACCGAAGAGTGGGTTGAAAAGGATACCCAATATCCTGAGGTACTAAACAAGTACTATTTGGGTGAAAATAAATTATTTTCAGTCTTCCATTTTCTGTACTCAGGTCAGTGGGCGAGAGGCAGGTCGCCCTCAGGACCAATTATCAGTCAATCAATTGCTTCCCCCCCTTTGAAGAAGGAAAGAAATTCAGCCCCCCATCCCAACAAAATGGGTCAAAAATTTAACTTTTATAATTTTCTGTATTAATGCATTAAAGCTGTCATTCTGAAGATTATTTAACAGATAAATATGAGTTAATTTTTAACTGGGTAGTGCTGTTGCCTTGCAGCAAGGAGGTTCTGGGTTCAAATCCAACCCTGGGTCTTTCTGCATGGAGTTTGCATGTTCTCCCTGTGCATGCGTGGTTTCTCTCCGGGTACTCCGGTTTCCTCCCATAAACATGACTTGTAATTGGCCTCTCTAAATTGTCCTGAGGTGTGAGAATGGTTGTTTGTCCTGTCTGTCTCTGTGTTGCCCTGCGACAGACTGGCAACCTGTCCAGGGTGAACCCCGCCTCTCGCCCAGTGAACGCTGGAGATAGACACCAGCGACCCCATGAAGAATTAAGCGGGTCAGAAAATGGATGGATATATTATAATTTATTTATTTATTTATTTATGTTTTTTCACTTTCTTTTTTCAAATATCACATTACACATGTCAGCTTACATAATAATATATATGATTTAGCAATGGCATCTAGGTGTTATTCGAGTGTAGCTGTTGCTTTATGTCTGTTGGTTGTGCTGTTCTTGTTGTGTCTATTTCCAGGTGATGGAGCAGACAAAGAAGGTTTTATCACTCTGTCCCTTTTATCTCCTCTTTCTTTCACCTCTACTTTTTTTTTTCTTTTCTTTCACTTTTTGTTCTTCCTTTACTCTCCCATTGTCATGTCCATATAATTTGAAATTCTCCTTGCAGGAATCATAATAAAGCTATTTACAAGCATAAACCCAAGTGGAGCACTATGGCGAAAGCTGTTTGCTCCACTTGTAAAAGCAAAATCTGTCGAGCTCTATCTGGCATTGAGACATCAATTCCTATTGCCATATTGCTAGACAGGACAATGGGAAAAAAAAAAAGAAAAAAAAAAAAGAAAAAAAAAGAAAATGGATGGATGGATGGATATTAACAATGATATAAATGGCTTTCAGCCTGATCACATACCTGCAGTCAACTTTAAACTAGCTATGAACAGGATTCTAACCCAAAACCTCCTTTCTCCAAAGCAGAAAGTAGTACTTCTGCAAAGTCTTGAATGATTTTTAGTTTTAGTTGAATTCTGCATTATGAATTGCTCCATTTGCGAATCCCCTGAGAGCTTTGAAGTTGACTCCTACTATAGTCTAAAGTTAGGACTGCATTAAGTCAACTTCAAAGCAGTCCTAACTTTAGACTATAGTAGGAGGAATACATTCAGGTGGTGTATGGATTAGAGGTCGACCGATATATAGTCCAGCCGATATTTGTGTTTTTTTTTCTGTATTGATATCGGCCTTAAAACACCTGTATCGGTCGATCTCTAGTATGGATGCAGCTTTAATGCATGTATGGATGGGAGAGATAGTATTCTTTGTTGTGTTGGAAAATCTAAACTATGTAATGGTTAGGTAGAGGACCCTTGGTGGATTTCCATCACTACCTCTGTGGTTAAGTATTACAGTTTTGGCACTCTTAAGGAATTTGATTGATGAATTATATAATTTTGACAAAAAAATTCATACACAATATTTAACATTGTTCAAAATATTTAATTTTTGTATTAACTTTATACCTAATTATTTGGTCAAAGTGTACATGTTTAATATGGCTTTAGACAGTTCTACACCCAGGTTTGACATAGCTTTTTTAAAATTAAAATGTCTTCTAACTTATTTGCAAACTAAACCTAATGCTTTAAAATAGGAGTTGTACTTGTTATTTGCAACAAGACTGGAAATTCAGAAAAAAAGAGGTACATGCTTTAATGTACACTGACCAAGCACTTTATACGGTGCACAAGTTCAATTACTTATTAACAATAAAAGCAAATGAGCCGATCACATGGCAGCAGCTCAGTGCACTCAGGCATCTAGACACGATGAAGTTGGACGGGGGAGGAAAGGGGACTTAGGTTAATTTGGATGCAGCATGGTTGTTGGTATTTCTGATTATCTCAGAAACTACCGATCCACTGGGATATTTACACACAACCATCTCTCCGGTTCACCAAAAATGGTCTGGACAAGAGAAAATATTCACTGACAATTGTGCGGATGAAAACACTTTGTTCAAGTGAGAGGTCAAAAGAAAAATTACGGATTAGTTACAGAATAAAAAAGGAAGTATTTTCTCAAATAAGCACTCATTGCAAGCAAAGAATCTTATATACTATCATTAAATGTGCAAAACACATCAAACCTTGAAGCATATGGTCTACAGCAGCTAAAGACCGTGCCGGGTGGAAACTTAGGCTACTGTCCTCACTGACTATTCAAAATTGGACACTAACAGATTGGGAAAACATCTTATCCATTAACTCTTGATTTCAGCTGCAACATTTAGATGGTGGGGGCAGAATTTGGATCAAATAACCCAAAACCTGGATCCATCCTACCATTCAATCCTTTAGACTGTTGCTGGTGGTGTATAAGTGCGAGGAGATCATTTCTTGGCCTCTTAGTACCAACTGGACAGTGTTTAAACGTCCCAGGTTACAGTATTGTTTTGTTGTTCAGTATTGTTTTTGTGGTGACCACTGTGGTGACCACTGTGTACCCATCCCCATCTTCTGATGGTTCCCTCCAGCAGGACAATGCACCATGTCACCAGACTTAAATCATATTAAACAGATGATTCCATTCTACTCCTCCACATTCACCAGATCTCAGTCAAATGGAGCAACCTTTGGAATCTCTGCGGATGCAAAATTGGCTCCTTCCTTCAGAAAATCTTAGATGGCTCACTCTCTGAATGAATCCCAGGTTTGTTTAGTGTGTGTGAGCGCATTTGGTTAGCACATCTGTATGAATGGATTATATAATGATGGCTGACTAAAGGCTGAAATTCCAATAGAGCCCCCTTTGATGTGGTGGAACGGGATATTCACATCATGGATGACACATTTATGCAGAGCTAAAGAAGGAGGTTAATGTGGCTCAGCGTTTTGGTCTGATGCCTTCAAGAAGATTTCTGCTTACAGGCTGGGAGTTGACATTGTTTATCAGAGGGACATCTGATCTAACATCAGAAATATAATCCAAAGAAGATTCATTTAGAAGAGTCTGGATTATAATCTATAGATTAGGGGCCCAGATTGGAAGAAAAAAAGGCGGGATTAGATTATAAAATATTGTACATGATTCCGTTTTATATCAAGACACACTTACAAACACTCCTTTGAAGCTGGCAAAATGAGGTCCAGACAAAGCAATTCATTGAGACCTTAGCGTTATATTGAGGTTAAGGTTATATTAACGGATCTTCAGGTCAGCTCTGTCTACACTTTCTCCAGGTGAATGCTGGGATCTATTGGAATATGCTCGACTATGAATCTGTCCGTATGATTTTATTGAATTTATGTTTTTTTTAAATGACTTCTTTTATTAAGTGCGTTAAAAAGACATGTGTTTTGAATTGGTGCTGTGTAAATAAACTGAATTGAAATAGATGAAACACATTATGAGGATATTGTAGATGCCCAAATCCGCTTTTAGACGGATTAGCAAATAAACAGGGCCAAATGATAATGCCCATAATCTGAAACACACAGCAGGTTGCAGACACTCTGACAATGGATTGATTTGGGTTCAGAATTCATAAATGTGTCTGTACGACACTGATTTGGAGTCTTTTTAAGCACTTTTGTGAAAACAGTTTAGAGATGAAGAAATGCAGGAGGCAGAGCCGTGGTCTGAATTAAAGGGAAGGGTGCATTTGATGTTTGGAAGTTGATTTTTGTTGGGTTGAGAACAGTCTTCAGAGAGTTTAGATAAGAAAAAGGAGGAAGGCGCTTTAACAAGCAGGCCTCAACCTTCGCTTTGTGTTTTCCTTGTCTCCTCCAGTCCATTACACTTAGAAATAGAAAAGGCAGTTGAAAATTAATTTGCAGGGATTATTCTCGCCAAGGTTGGCTGAAACACACTTCAGGTGTATTGTGGGAAGAGGCAGTGGTGTGTGACGTTCCATGGCTGACCTCAAGTTCAATTTATTACCGGCGCTCTCCGTTCCCTCAGAGTTTCTGTATCCAAAACAACTCAATTTAGCACCTGCTAAAGCCACTTTTGTACGGCTTCGGCTCACGCTGGTCTGGAAACTTCGGAAGCTTTTTGGCCTTCCATTAAGGCTGACGGTCAGAAAGGCATGTTGAGCGCTCCAAGACCATGCTCTGTCGTTTTGGCAGAATCCTTTTGAAAGTGTCCCACATCTCAAGTTAAACTGCACTGGAGTTAATTTCACACCTCCACTCCAACTGGAGCCCATTTATAAGCGTTTTTATTTTTTTAACTTTTTTTTTTGTTCCAGCACCTGCAGTGGGCGTGAAGGAGCACTCAGTGTGTCAGCATTTCAGCTCGTCACTCAATGCACAGCCATCAACGGCGTGGAAGGAAAAACTTTTCCCGTTTGCACAGACGGCGTGCCGTGGAGCCCAATGCCCAGAGAGGGTGAAAGCACAAATTAGCCTTTAATGGCTGACAGGGCGGCGCAGAAACATAACGAACAGTAGCGAGTCAGCAGCTCCGAGCTCAGATGCTTCGTTTGTGTTTTTTTCCCTTTTTTACAGCATCCGATAAACAAGAACAAGGATGCGCATTTAATTGCAGCATTGCAGTAGCCTTTTCTTTTTTTTCCTTCTTGAAATTAAAATGAGATGCTGGATATATGCAAATTGGCTCCTTCCTTTGGAAAATCTGAGATGACTCCCTCTACGAATGAATCACAGGTTTGTTCAGTACGTGTGTGTGAGATGGACCCTCGGTATAAATGGATTTGGGTTTAATGTAGTAACTAGAGCTGACTAAATACGGCTTGTAAGGCTGAAGGGCTGTTTGGGACCATTGTCGTCATAACTCTTCTTATCTTCCACATTTCTGCTACAACAGAAAAGCTCCCACGTGGAAGGAGGTACTCATTATGCTGGGATGTTTGTCGAGAAGAGCATAAGTGCAGGACCATCTAATTTTACATCTTTGTGGAACAAAAAAAAACTTGCCAATAAATGGGCACACTCGTGGGACAAAGAACGTTTCCATCAACTGTCAGTAAAAAAATTAAGTACATCAGTGCTGCTGATGTGTGATCTAGGCTGGAAATCAGCAGCCAGGTCCTCCCAATTCAGCAGTAGTCTGTTGAATTGGGAGGACCACTGGTCATCTGCCTAAAGGCAGGAGTTTGGCTGTTTGCGTGGTGGAAAGACATCAGCACTGACATTAGAGAAGCCAGTGTTGCTACCAATCGATCTGGGAATGGATACATGGTAGTCCAGAACCAATTCGAAGTCTTCTTTTTTAAAGTGAGAAAAATGATTCACAAGCGAAAAAGCATTTAAGACAGTTGAAAATCTTACCAGGAGCAAATGTTCCATGGTGAAAGGAATTGCAATAAACCCAGGAACAATATCTCAGATGCTACACAGGCCCAAGTTAAATGTTAAAAGTCATATCAGTAATATTAGAAAAAGACTGAAAAAAGTACAGCTTGTTTGAAAAGGCTGCAATGAGAAAGCCTATTCTCTTCAAAAAATATTCATGACTTATGTTTTTGAAGCTGCACCTGAATAAACTATCAGAGTTCTTGAAAAAAGCCATTTGGTTAGATGGGACTGAAGTGCCACAGCATCGTGTAAGACGAAAACCAAAAAAGCTTTTCAGCACCAGCTCTTCATACCATCTGTCAAGCATGGCGGTGGAGAAGTGATGATTTCGGCTTGTTTTGCAACCGTGGGTCGCAGACACCTTGCAGTGATTTAGTGGACCATTAACTAATCAGCATTTTATATACATTTAAAATGTAAGGCCATCTGTACCGAAGCAGAAATTTTGCTGAAACTAGTTAATTAACAAGGCAATGAACCTAAATACAGCAGGAAATCAGCAGAATAGCTGAAACAGAAAAGAATGGAGATGTTTGATCGGCTCAGTCAAAGTCCAAACCTAAATGTTTTTGAAATGCTGAGTGGAAAGTTGAATGACAACAAATGCTGGCAAAACTGTATAAGTAAGTTTTTTGCCAGTAGTGATCAGCTGGAGCAGTAACATCTTTGCAGAAAACAAACATAGAGAGTTGTCTTGCCAGGAAGGATATTTCCTAAACCAACGATGAACCAAATAACGGCTCACAACAACCATCTGAAAATCTGAATGCAGCATGGAGCATAGTAGAAGACTACATTTTACAGTTAAATCCTCTGAATTATGGTGCCAATGTTTAAATTTATTTCCTTCTGCAGGTGCAACAGGCCTCCGACCTGCAGGTCTAGGACACTTTATCCCACATTAATTTCTTAACCTCTACTTTTGTATCTTTTAATTATAGCTTCATGACTTTTTTTTTTTACTTTGTAGTAACTCCTTTAGTTTATTTTTAATCATTTTCTTTTCATACTTTGATGTATTTTTCTGCTCTCTGGCACTACCTAAGTTTGCAAAAAAAAAAAAAAACTCATCCAAAAGGAATAAATATCTATAGTGCAGAAGAACGCATAAGCCAGTAGAGAATACGGATTAATCTGCACCGTTAGCTCCCAGGACGGTTTGTGCAGGGCCGGCTCACGGAAATCCAGCTCCTCATACAGTATACGTAGGAGGGATTAACTCGTGATTCACAATTCAGGTCAATCTTCCCCGGCAACAACAGAGAAAGAGATTTTTTCACATATTGATGGAAACTAAACCCCAAAGAGCTTCAGCTTGGAGGCAACAAACACTCTAAGACTCTTCCTTTCATACAATAAACAGGTGGATTGAAAATGCATAAGTCAGTTTTGCTCTAGTTTTAGACTTGTACTGTCCCAGAACTGGCAGCTTCAGAGTCTTGTGAGTGACAACTGTCTGCAAAAACCAGGTATTTAGCACATCAGAAGGCAGAGCAGGCGGTGAGAATTTGGGGTGAAGCCTCATTAAAAAGCTGAGTACAGGTCGTCTCCCGTGAGCCCACTCCTCTCCTTGCTTTATCTCTCTCTGTTTGGGCTTTTGCATGTTGAATGCTGAAATCCAGAGCTGGGAAACAGTATTTCTGAGCTATTACCTCATTTACCTTGACTCACCTTCCAGTGTCAGCGGGAGTTTATATTTGCAGCTTTGAATCATCTCATGAGGGTGTTAAGAATAATAGTGAAAGGTCAAGTCTGCTGTCACTTATGGAAGATATTTAAGATGCGCAATGATCAAAATTATGACCATGCCTTGCAAAAAATAATCGTAACCACAAGCTTCAATTTTTTACTTTAGGATTTTATGTGACTGACCAACAAAAAAGTGGCACATAGATGTAAAGTGGTAGAAAAAGGAAGCACGAATGTCAATGTTTAAAATCTGAAAGGCTGACTCACCAGTGTTTTTCTCCTAAGTCAGTACTTAAGGGAAAAACCTTTGCTGTTTAGGGTTACAGCTCCTTCAGTGTCGTTTTACACATTTAGAGACTTTTCTGCAAAATGACTCCAGTTTAGTCAGATTGGATGGAGAGTGTCTGTTGTCACTGAAACATCAAAGTGCAGCATCATCTTCTCTTGTGCATTTAGGGTGGGACTTTGACCGGGCTACTTTAAAGAGTAGGCTCTTATCAAGACTTAACTTGCCAGACTTGTCCCTGAAGGTGGACTGCCATGTTTTGGAGGGTTTGAAATTGTGTCTATCTCTTTCCATTTTCAGAAGACAGGACAATTCTCTATATCATAATTATGGGCTATTTTGTGTTGGCCAAACAAGTGAAATTGAAGTAAAATACATTTTTAAACAAATTAGATTTGTGATTGCAACAGGAAAACATGTGAAAGAGTCCAAGAGGTATACGTACTTTTGAAAGACACCATCTAGGTCAGGGATTTACGCCCTTTGTAATCCAAAAAAGCCATTTTTGCCCTCAATCTAGCCAAATAAAACATTTAGGGCCAGTTTCGTAGACAAGACTTAAGCTAGTCCCTGACTATGAAGACACTTTAACTATAAGTCCCTTGCACAGCCTCATTGTAAAATAGTTGCAGATTTAATCTATTCTATATTAAACAAAGCCAATTGCAAGAAGGAGGATCAGAGCTACTCTGTGACTAAACTGAAGCTCAAATGAAAGAGGCAGGTGTAAACTCTGCTTAGCATTGCTAGTGAAAGGGAGCCCAGACGATTTGGCAGCAGTGTTCAGAATATCTAAATGAAGACACATATACACTGCAGAGGCCAGCCAGAAAATCAGTTGTGTATAGGAGTAATCAATTGAACCTCTTTGATGAAATAACATTGCAGTTGTTTTTTTTTTTACCAAAACCAAATCAACAGGCTGTGCTCCACTTAGGCAGATGAGTCTTGACACAGTGTTCTCATTAGGCTTACTCCAGGACTCCATAGGTCTCAGGCCTTGTACACATGTAGCCGGATCTTTATAAAAACAAATATTTTCCCGCCCGCATGGTTTTTAAAAATAATATCATACACACAGGACCCCTTGTTTAAGAAAAGTTCTTCCACACAAACCCGTAAAAAACAGTCAATCACAAAACTAACGTAGAAATCAGCACCTATTTGACAGCATTCCTTTTTTACTTCACTGCATGACCAAGTCTGAAACAATGGCCGCACACGCGACGTCAGTGGAGCATTATTTGTCGCAGACTGTGGTGCGCCGGACCCTAAAACTCCGTCTTGTCATGTACACACGCAGGCTCTAAAAGGTTTTTCTAGAAATCTCCACTTTGGCTGGAGTTTTCAGAGTCATTTGTTTTTAGAGATGTAAAACTTAGTTTACGTGTTGATGAATAACCAAACCACATTCAAATGAATACGTTTTCCCAGATGTCCGGCTATGTGTTAACCAGGCCTGAAACTAATTTAAAGAAATTTAAAAAATGTTTAAGCAAGCTGCTGAAAAATGCCCGACTTTAACAAGTCCAGATTAGGCCCACTCCTGGCTTAATCTAAGATGTATATGTGAAACTGGACCTTAGAGCCACACATTTTACATGACCTTTTGAAAAAAGAAAACATGGCTATCATTTTTAATCAACTTCTACCACAGTCATATTACATATAATAGAGGGGGATAATTTGTCTCATTAAACCTTTTTTACCTGTTTAAAATAACATTTAAGCAGTTGTTAAACATACTTTTTAAAATTAAACCTACTGTTCTGTATATATATGGTTTTTATTGGCCTGATGTAATCTTCTTGAATGTCATGTTTTCATTAGCTGTGCATGGAAAATCATCCTAATGAACAGAAATAAAGGCTTAAAAATATCAGTGATTAATTTAGTCCCATAAAGTGTTCCACTTAGTTAAATGAGTTTCAGAAATAAATGAACTTTTTAATAGCATTCTAATTTATTGAATATGACTCCTATAGGGAATCTGTTGTCATTTCTTAAGAACTACCATTTCATCTCTAGTTTAAGGGCTTAAAATAAAGACAAACATAAACCTTTTGGCAAAAAAGGATGGACACATTTACTTCCATGGGATGTTAATATCTGTGGAAAATAAAAGCACATTGTGTCCTATAAAATGACAAGAAAAATAGATGTAAAGGCACATTTACATTCTGCTGTGGAAATGTCATGCAATTAATCTACGAAAAACTGAAGAACTGGTGAAACCGGCATTTGCTATTATATCTATATTGAAAAACATTTGTTGGTTAATTTTCAGGCAAAGTTATGAGGAGGCACTGTAGGAGGTCCAAAGAGCCACTTGCAGATCCGGCGCCGCAGGTTGCAGACCACTGATCTAGATGGTCAAATCAATGCTTGGCAGCGGTAAGCCCAATTAGAAAGTCAGAACTGACCCCAAAGCAGAAAGACGATACTAGGATATCAGATGGATCATAAACACACTGAATGAACTGTAATGAATGGTTAATGGCCAGGAGCAGCCGCTTGATTCCAAACGATTGAGAACTGAAGTTGTCACAATCAATCTGAAGGTCTTCTCGCAACGTTAGCGCTCTGACAGAAAACCTCTTTGAGCCTGCTGCTGATCTGTCACATTCCATCTCTCCGCAATCTCATGGATAAACATTCGTGGGCCGAAGAGGAGAAATGTGCTGTCTTTATCGGAGATAAATGGCCCCGATGTATCATTGCCTCTGCGATCGCCTGGTGCTTAATATCTATTGAGATGAGTGTATTAAAGCGTGTCCCGTATGATGAGTGGCTTCCTCCTTCGCCCCAGACAGAAAAAGGAAATTACACCTCGGCAGAACATTATTTCATTTAACGTGTAAATTCATTAAAGGAAGATAGAGAGTGACCAGAGAATCTTTAATCATGTCTTTTTTTTTTAAGTGACTGAAGGAAATTTTCAAAGATTTGTCTTTTTATTGTGACATCACAAGCTCTTTCTTATCCGACCTCCAGTCAAAAGTTTTCGGTAAGATTAGAAGGGAATATAAGCAAGGTTGCTCAGGTTAGAAGCGCTTTCTCACACCAGAGAGGAGCCCAATTTTCCTAAAAGCCCATATGACAGATAAGCTAGATGACAATGATAAACCCTTTGTTGGACTTTGAGTTTCTTTTACTTCAATTCTTCAAGCCTTCAAGCCTATAAATCATCATTGGACCTCCTTTTAATTTGGAGCTCTGCATAGGCCTCTTCGCTGCTGTTCTTTGTCTCCTAAAGGGTACAAGCATGCTAATTTATCATTATGTGAAAAGGGATACTTTCAGAAGGTTATTAAATTTCCTAAATTCCCTGTTGAGATTGTGCTGCATGTCAGCACAAAGGGGAAAACTGCTGAGAGGGGCAGGGTTAGGGCCCCAGAGAGTCTTCTTCCTCTCCTGTAGCTACCTACAATGCCCCTGGTCCCAAGTTGGTCTTTCCAAAGAATCGAGTACCCTCGCTTCCCGGGGAGCTTCATCTCTATGTTTTCTGCAACGTCTGGCTCATGAATCTTCTTAGGGCGGTAATAAATGTGCAGGCATACTGGCGTATACGGGAGAGAGAGTATCCACAGGCAGCTTACCTCCTACACTGACCTGTTCTCTTGGAGAAAGAAACAAGAGGATAGGCTGCTGTTGTTCATGCATTTTGATTCTCTCATTTAGAATGCCAGAAGTTCAGCCACCGTCTGAGTGAAAACATTCCTCGACTTAACAATATGGACATTTTTTTTTTCTCCTCAAAAGGCCATTTTCTGCCTCAGGCTTGTTGGTGGTTGGCCATGAATGCACATCATTTGTGCCCACTTGTTGTCTGGGACAAAGCTGCTGCAAATGTTGAATACCCTCACCGACCCCGGTGAGGAGAATGCAAATGTGCTCCTGTGAATGTGCCTTTTCCATTAACAGCTGAATTATGACATGGAAGAGGTTTAGCAAGGCTACCATTGGTTGGAAAAAAATT
The DNA here is from genome assembly GCA_037039145.1 of Fundulus diaphanus. NCBI lineage: Eukaryota > Metazoa > Chordata > Actinopteri > Cyprinodontiformes > Fundulidae > Fundulus > Fundulus diaphanus. Next base: position 44,234,037 of record CM073127.1, on the reverse strand, counting down.
GTTAAGCTAAGTTTGCTGAAAAGTGATAAAAGTCCTTCCAGAACAGACAGTTCTGCTTTATGAGTTAGCCGTTTGTGAGCAATACATCGCCGGGGGGACTTTAATGTTTTGGCTCTTTGAGACAAAATATGTTCCGACGTTCTTGTAGATGAGAGGAAACTTTGACTTGGTAGTAGCACAAGATAAAAAATGTAGATGATTGGTAAAGACAGCTTGTTGGAAAAACAGCTCCTCATGGTATCACACTATAAGTTTAAGGACCAAGAAAGTTTTGAAACTTTGAGGGACTTGCTTGGTGATGTAATCACAACTTTTTATTGATTTACAACTAGCAGTGAGCTATCAGTACTTAAGTAAAGTTGTGAACTGGCCAAGAGACAATATATGCTGCTGCTGTGACACTGTTCTTTTCTTGGCAATAGAGCTTGTCATGGGTGACACCAAACATGAAAAAATTAACGCCATTTTGTCCTGTGCGTTGCTTTTGATGCTACTCTGCTTATTTGCAAGGACCATGCCAACCCAGTGATGCTTCAGTGTTAGGAGTGGAGGATTGAAGTGCTGGAATTATGACATTCATGTGTTCCAATCCTTTCTATAACCATATGTGTATAAAATCCAGAACAAAAGCACAGACTGCTCCTACAAGCGGTTGAGAAGAATGGGTCCATCTCCAGTGTGGCGATGTCACCTGTGTGGTAACTTCATTTGTGAACTGTCTGAACTACAAAATATTCCACATTCAACTGTTAGTGGCATTATGTGAACAACTTATTGTAAAATTCTCTATTCAAGTGTGTTTAATGATGTTTTGTCTATTAGAATAACTTGCTGTGGTGCATTTGGACCAGTGGAGTAGCCATAAATAACTTTTTGGCCAGGCCAAATAAAAATAATGGGTGGGCCAAATAAGTTTATTTGTAAATTGCACGTTTGTAAGTTTACTATGGAGATGATACAGGCCGAGGAGAAGGAGAAAATACCTCTTCTGTTCAAGTGAACATCCTTGAATTGACAGTGGAAAAAATATGATCAGGACCCATCACCTATAAGACGACTTAGAGCCACAAACACCGCAGAATAACTTCTGGATCATTAAACCTCGGCAGCCTGTCAAAGTCATTATTTCAGTTTCTGAACGCAATGTCACTCAGAAACGGCTGCCGTCGCGTCATCCAGATGCCCCGTACACACAAAACTGTTTGTTTTTTTATTAAATTAAAAACTTCTGCTATTTACTTTTCTTTTATTAAACACAATATTACAGTTAAAAAAGGGGAAAATATGGTTGGTTTACCAGCAGATGTTCTACAAATAAAAAAAAGGTTTGACAACATAAAAAAAAACAACACTCTTTTCTTTTTGTTTTTCTGACTTTAATAAGAAAATATTACAGTTGACAATAACAGCGCGACCTGAACAATCAGATTCACATCCAGGCAATGATTATGATTATTCTGCGGTTTACTTATCATTGTAGGTCAATAACGTCATTTCTCACTATGGTCGAGTTGCATCAAGCCTCTCTGTGGTCAGACATTCTTCCCGTCTGCTGCGGCACTTGAAGCATGCGGCAGCTGTTACGCTGCGTCATTACGCATGATCCAGTTGCTGATTTCTCCCCTCTGATCCTCTCCTGCTCCTGTAGATTGGTCCATTTCATAACCTTTGTCGTCACCTTTCACAGTGACAGGTTTGCCATCTCAACCTCCACCCTGACCAGACATTATAATCATCTTGAGTTTTTAAAATCTGTGTGGCAACTGTCTTAAGATACAACTACACGTGGAGCTCTGTTCGGAGAGAAAGCTCATAAATTCTCCTGTGCTCTGCGACGTGTGACTTTTCTTTAGCTTGCAATCTTGAATGAAACTTCAGACAGTTTGGTTTGACGTCCTTGTATTGGTTTCTCACTGGGTTGTCGGTAAAGAAACTAATTTCATAACATAGTGGAATCTGGATTGAAAATGTGGATGGTCCTACATAAAATTATGGAGTGGAAACCGTGGATGCTGAGGTGCAAAGTGGGCAAAGGTTGCCAAATTTCTGAGGAGTCAATGCATATTTCAAAACATTATCTAGCCCTCAGATTAGCTAAAGAATGGTGCAGAGAGAGAGGTTCATTGTTTGGGTGCCCATGGCCGAGCAGCTGCATCCAAGTCCTACGTCAACAAGTGCAGCAAAAAGCATCAGATATAGTGGCGCAAAGGCATGCCACCACTAGACTCTGGAAGAGTGGACACATGTTCTCTGGAGTGACAAATCATGCCTCTCTGTTCATCAGTCCAATGGACACGTTTGAGTTTGGCAGTTGCCAGGAGAATGGCACTTACTGACTGCATTGTTTTATGTGTGAGATTTTCTGCAGAGGTCATTATAGTGTGGGGTTATTTTTCAGGCACTGGGCTCTGCCCCTTAGTTCCAGCAATAGGAACATACAAAATTGGGAGCATGGAATTGTCCAAAATGTCTTGTGCACTAGTGCACAAAGGTCAATAAAGACATGGGTGAGTAGGTTTGGTGTGGAGGAACTTGACTAGCCTGTTCAAACAACTGCTCTCAACCCAAATAAACACCTGTTGGATGAATTAATAAAGACTGATAGCCAGGCCTTTTAATTCAAGATTAGTTTTTGACCTCACAAATTTGCTTCTGGAAGAATGGTTACAAATTTACATAAACAAAATTTATTTTTGGAAAGCTGTCCAGAGGAAGTGAAGCTGTTACAGTTGCAAAGGGCCTGCTGACACCCTAAGGACTAACAATAGTACAGCCATGTTAAACACATGTGTATAGAGGAAGACGAGAAAAGACTTTTGACAATGTAGTGTAAGTACTGATCCATTAATTAAGGATGTAAAGATGAGAGATGAGGGAGTAGGGAAGAGGAAACAGGCTGGGATCAAAAGATGAGCATTTGAAAGCCAGGGAGGATGTGATTGAAGAAACGTACCTGGCAGTGATGAACAGAAAAGCTGAGCATAAATAAAGTGCTGGGTAATTAGAACTTTGGTTAAGGGGTGGCTCTGCTTCCCTGGTAAATACATCAGCTCCATTTTTATATTGAGAAGTGTATGTATTAGGGTGTAAAGTCTACGGTTCTGAGCATCCTGGGCTGAATGTTCGGTTTTCTATACACAGTCTATTAATGCCCCAAATGGTAAATTTGCACAACAGTGATGTACTGTACATTTCGTTGCACTGGCACATATATTCTTTGTTTAAGGTGACTCTGAGTAACAATGTGACAGAATTTTTTGACACGTTCAAAAAAGAAAAAAAGAAAGCCTTGACAAACTGGCTCAGCTGGATGTTACACAAAAAACACACTATTAGCTGCCTAAAAAGGAATGCTGGAACATTATTCAACCTAAATGTTGTGATGCTTTTCATTTAACTTACCTTTAGAGTGTTTGTATGCCAATGGTGAGACATAACAAGAAATCAATTCATAAGTACTACAAAGACGACATGGTGTGTGTTAAAACTGACACTAATGCTTGTGATTCTCCCCTTTTTGGCCTCCTCACTCATAATTTTTGCTCTGTTTGCAAATGAATGAGATTATGTAGAAGAAATTGATCTCGTCCAACAAAATTCCTTTAGTAACAAAAAAAACCTAGATAATTTCTACACATTAGCCCAGTCACAAAGATTTGTGTCGATGCTATTTTTCTAACTTGGTAAAGGCATCTGTGTGAAAGAAATGGAGCAAAAAGGGATTACAACCCTGCCGCACTGCTCAAAACGAGCTTGTTTTTGTGTGTATCCTTCCTTCCCAGTGACATCTAATGCAATCATCCTTCAATCAGTGTTTGGCGGCAAAAATCTAATCACACTGGTTTGAGGTTTCAGAAAGCCATCTGCTTTAATCCAATTCCTGACATGTATCCCTGTCGCAGTGCTCTCACCCCCATCGTAACCACTACCCCTTTCAGATGGCTAATTTTACAGATCCATCTCATAAGAGATGAGACAGATGTGAAGGCTTGACAGTGTTTGAATTCTGGAGACAGCCGCTTATGCTTCCCACACCCTTGCCTATCCCCTTTCCCATCCCACTGAGGGAATATTCCACTGCTATGACCTGGGATGGCCCCTCGGACGTCTGCACAGTGATGGGCAAAGACGGGTTTTCTATTTGCACGGGCTAAGCGGCCGTCCTCACAACCATATCTTGCATTCTCAGGAGCCTGGGTGTTGCAGTGCATTCCCCAGTCAGCCCAGAGATCCGAAAGGGCAACTTGCTCAGCCGTGAAAAACAGTCAAAATACTTACACTTGCCATAAATGCCTATAAGCTTGGCAATCTTTCATGCTTTATAAAGTTGTCCCTTGCAACACGACACCACTGAAGGCCTCTGATAGGGAAAAACAAAAGACAAATGACTGAGTGTGCCCTTTTCTAATCTATCAATTTCTCCCGGAGCCTTTTGTCCTTCAAGCTAGTGTCACATGTGGACCCAGCTGCCCGCTGCTGTAATTGCATCACCCTGAAAATGCCTCGCCCACTATCTGAACTTGCTCAGACGCATTTTTTTTTTTTTGCCAATGACCTTTATGCCAAAACCCCTGCATGATTGAGATCTCTCCTGAAATCATCTTGGCATACTCGCTTTCCTGCTCTAAATAGGGTTTGTCAAGTTCCTTGAGATCTCTATAAGATCCTCCCACACGAGCAAAAATGAGACGCTTACGGACAGATGTGGCATTTACACAGGCCTCTGTCGAATCGCTGAGTGATATTCAGCCTTTTCTAGCCCTCTGTAATGCTGCTGTAGTGTCTCCATACTGTTGGGGATGTGAGGGGACTGGTACCATTAGGAAACAGACTGGGGGCGCTGGACATAGACTTAAGGCCTATTGTTTCGGAGCAGTTCAAGTATCAGCATACCCCCACATGCTTATTCACACATACTGCCTCTTCATATCAACATGGAGACAGAGGAACATGTCAGCATTCCTACCTTTATGCCCTGTCTCCAAGAAAACACCTCTGTTATGTCCAATAGCTCCTCTGTCTCTCAGTGTGAGTGTGTGTGTGTGTGTGTGTGTATGTGTGCGTTTGTGTGTATGCGAGGCTGTCAGGCAGCCAGTACAGTATATAACAGGGCAGTTTTTCCCTGCTAAGAGAGGTGGATTGTGCTGTATAACCACTTAACCCTCACTCCCCCCCATGCCACCCTCCCATGGCAATCCCAATAAAACCTGGATTATTTTTATAACACAACATATGGCTGACTTTACAGGCTCCCCTCCAGCTCTTGTGTGATTGAAAGAAGTGTGGGGGGGGGAGGAAAAAAGGGAAAGAAAGTCCAGGTCAATGCAGCTCTGTGTCTCCAAAAGGGCAGCATATCCAAAAACCATCTACGAAGGGCTTTTCTTTAGGGAGGAAAAATAAACACTCTTACGGAATCGTTTTCCTTTTGCCTCAGTCTGGCTGTACGGCAGCTGCAGTGCCCCACCAAACCTTTTCTGCTGCTTACTATCAGCAGCTTTATCTTGTGCAAAGGTCAAATTTAGATGTGCTGGTACACTTTGTGTCTTGTACAACAGAGAGTGGCAATTCAATGTGGAATCGTGGTAAATTACCTGTCACAGCCATAAAATTGCTTCTCCTGAAAAGTTTTATCTTTTGCGTGGACGGCAATCCAGTGGAGGAGTTTTATCGTCCACAAATTTTCCACATAATCCTCAAATCAAGCTAGAAGCTAGTTGATGTTGTAATTTCTTCGGCATTTTCCGAAAATTAGTCTAGGAATCCTTAAAGAATTTATATCTGTGCTGAATGTTTATAGGTTTAGGGAGATAATGGGAGGAATGTGGCTCAATTGAAAGAGTAGTTGAGTTGGATTGTGGGTTTGAATCCACCTTCCCTTCCTGACATATCTCAATGTGCCCCTGGGTAAGGCACTTAGCCCCAAGTATGTATGTATGTATGTCCCTTTTTCTAAAAAACTGTACAAACCCAAGTTTTGAAAATGTCAGGCTTTTATGATGAAAGAAATGAGAACATGATAAATAATTTCAGTTGTTCCCTAGAACCAATTGAAGGTCTGGCTGTAATCTCCCAAAACCTTAAAGAATAAGTCATGATGAAATCGAAAGGTGTACACCGTCTAAAGCTAGTGCTGTGGTTGGTCTTGCTAACTAGTTGGTGACTTTAAGATACATTATATGCATCTTCCTGAAGTGCTCATAGACAGTACCGGTCTTTGGTCTTGGATGTAATGAATTTTGAGGAGATGAACCCGGTATTCAGCCAGACACTAAAATAATACTTGATAGGATTTATTAAGGAGATGATGGGTCAGGAAGGCAGACAAAAAAACAATACAAAAAGGTGCACAGAGCAAACATCCAGGTGACAACAAAAACTGGGACAGACTCAAAAAACAGAGGAACTGGTCAGGTACTCAGAATACATACAAAAGCTAAGGCCTCTTACCAATGACGTGTGTGAGAAGTTCCAGCAACAAACAGAAAACTGAGGAGGGTTTAAATAGACAGATGGACAGGTGAAACCAAGTGACTTCTAATTAACTAGGAACAGGTGAGAGTGATCAAGGAAGGGGAAGTGACAGAGAGGCTGATGGGACAGAAACTAAGATGACCAACTACCAAGCAAAAATAGCCATAAAGAGAAAACCCAAGATAGAAAACAAGGCTAAGACTTGAACAGAACACAAGCTTTAATCAAATCTAATAAAGAAGACCAGATAACTAAAACAGTTAAGGCTAAACAAGAATCCAATACAGTACTAGAAACAGAAATAAACCCTAAGGCAGGAAAGTTAACTTAACCAAAACAACAACAACATCATGAACCAGAACAGAACATTACATTGGACTGTGTTTTCAGTGGCAGTGATGCTTTTATAGAACAGGTATACTAAGGATTGCTGGGTATAGCACCTTGAAGTGCCTAGGATGCTCCTTGTGTGGGTTATTTATTAGAAAATAATAGGAGTATATTCATTTTTGATGATGTCTGTAGAAGATGGAGAGATATTTTATTTTTCAGCGTCACAGTGAGTCCATGGATACACCCAAACCATCAGAACAGCTTTGAATGCCTTGAAGGATTTAACAAAGAAGTAGGCTCAACTCCTCTCTTCTGTTAGCCACTCCAAGCAATTGGCATGTCGAGGTGAGTAAGTCTCATTAGTACAAATAGAGCGTCTGTGAGATAAAGTGAAGTTATTGTTGGGTTATTGAGTTCACATTGGCATAGCTTTTCAAATACCAAAGCTGGGGCAAATATGTCTATTATATTTTACATCAAGATTTTGGGACATGTTCAAAAAATCTATCAGACCCTGGCTTAGCTGGTCATCCATCCATCCATTTTCTGACCCGCTTAATCCCTCATGGGGTCGCGGGGGTGGCTGGTGTCTATCTCCAGCATGCACTGGGCGAGAGGCGGGGTACACCCTGGACAGGTCGCCAGTCTGTCGCAGGGTAACACATAGACAAACAGGACAAACAACCATTCTTTCACACACTCACACCTAAGGACAATTTAGAGAAGCCAATTAACCTAACAGTCATGTTTTTGGACTGTGGGAGGAAGCCGGAGTACAGGGAGAGAACCCACGCATGCACAGGGAGAACATGCAAACTCCATGCAGAAAGACCCAGGCTTAGTTGGTCATACTACGGTATAAAAGAATGGCTACAAAGGGAGAAAATTAGTCATGAAAATGACTTAGCAGGAGCTTAGACCCACAATTATAGAAAACCTGTGACCTGAAGAGGCACATTTTGACAACAGACTCATTTCTTAAATTTTTATTTTGTGTCACATTAAAGCTGGAAACTGTTCATTTTCACAGGAGCTAATAAGCCTTTTATATTCCCTGCACATCTAATAGCCCAAGGGAAACCATGCCCATTATTATTGTTTAGAGTTGACAACATTATTATGAGGAGTTTAATATCTGACTTTGCATTTGAAAAAAATAACAATGTGTAGGTATACATCTGAAAGTAACAAATTAAAATCATTTATCATTCTCAGTTCATCTTCCATTGTTTAACGCTTTTGTCAGGTGAATACTGCTGTGTTATTCCAAGGCTGAAAAAACAGAGTTTTTCAATTTAATAGCAGGTTCCAAGAAAAATGTTATTAAAGCTGAGGAGGGGGTGCTTATTTAACAGGTCTAGCACACGCACGCATGGCAATAATTTCCATTAATCCGTTTTCTAAGTTTAAACCTATCGTCCTTTCAGTTTAGCTCCCCTGCTCACCGACAAGAAACAGGCAATTAAATCATCACAATGAACAAGAACAAACAACCTGAGAGCTATATGATTAATACAGCAGGTAATGTAATTCATAAATACTTGGTCCTCTGTCTAAACTAGTATATTAATTTGCTTATCAGACTCTTGGAAAAGCAGTTTTGCGCCGCTGTATTACTTTGTTATCACAGCTGTAAATGTGTCAGCTCCATCCGCTTATCGTCCAAAATTGGGACTGAACTTAATTTCCCGTCTTCTCTGTGCTGCTTGATAAAATCAAAGTTTAGCGAATATTTCCTTCAGGCAAAACCAACTTTTCATCCATTCCTCATCTGAGTGCAGTGCAACGTGCGGTGGGGACGATGACTAATTCCATGAAAATTAATCAGAGAGACTGGGTGGTGGGGAAGGATGGAGTGGTGGGGGAGGGGGCCAGTTCCTGGTTAATTCAACTTTTAATCTTACATTTAGAAGTGGTGATAACAAAAGTAAGGACTTATTTCTTTGATTGGAGACTGTAATGTGCTGTTACTTAAATTGAAATCTCGATTTGCTTCGCTCCATTGTTGGGCAGCTTTTCGGAAAGAAGCTGGGACAGGGCAGGAGGAGGGGCGGACGGATTTTGCTGCTGCATCAGCATGTGTGCAGTAATGTGATAGCGAGGCCTGGCCACACAAAGAAAACACAACCAGCCCTCTAACAACCTAGTAAGACCCTGGGAGGGGCACAGGGGGGGCTGGGGGATGGATTGAAAGAGCCCTGTCGGCTGGGCAGCACAGCTTCAGTCATTATGCTGTCTTCAGGTGCTGCTGAAAATATTGAAATTAAAGCATATGAGGAACGTTTAATGCAGAGGTGTGACCTTGGGAAGGAAATAAAACAGGAGTGCTTTGCCAAAGTTTGCTGGCAAATGCGAGGGCTTTTTTAATCTCTTTTACTGCCATATGTCTCCACTTTTTGTATTAGAATATGCGCTGGAATTTCAGTGCGAGTTGAAAATACAAGTGTTTTGTTTTCTTTCCAAGACAAAGATCATAACTTCGAACTCATAACAAAAAGCTAATCTTTTCTATTTTCTCCTGATCCACAGGAACTTAATTTCTGTTCAACTCTGACCCTTTAGAAAGAAGCGTTTTATGCAGAGCACTTGAAGGTAGGACTGCCCTCCTTAAAGCTTAACTTGCTCCACTTTCAGCTGAGGTGCAGGCATAATTTTGGAAGTGGTGTGGGTGGCAAATGAAGTCAAGGTTTTCAAGCTGCCTTAATTCACTCTGCATGAAAGAGCAAACAGTGCCTGGGCCTTTTTTCCTTCTTGGGGTTAGTTTGAGGCTAGGTTCAACATTGTAACTGTGTGGTGAATTAATGAACAAAGGTTTGTGTGTTGAAAACCAGTTGCAAACATGGTGTGTGCTTATGGACTGCTTCTGGAGAAATATCTACAAGTCACTGTACACCATATAATGTGCTGCTAAAATAAACAAATTGACAAAAAAAACACTCGGTGTAATTCAGAACTGTTAGTTTTATAAGGTTATTAAGTAGGAATACCTATACAATTTATTAGGTAGAAATTATGTAACAATGGGATATTTAGAAGTTATTTACAGATACCTAACATGCTTACAAGACATTTATGGGATACATACAGTGCACATATAAGTACTTACAAGTACCTAAGGTGCTTACAGAGAAGCTATGAGAGACTCACAGGGTATGTACATGTACCTAAGGTAGCTATGGGATAACTACGGTGGCCGGGAAGTGCAAAACACAAATACAAAATCTGAAACACTTTTACAAATATTGAAACAAATTTACATTTCAGAAAGCAAATTTACAAAACACGAAACACTTTTACAAAACTTGAAACAAATTTACATTTCAGAAAACAAATTTACAAAACACGAAACACTTTTACAAATCTCGAAACACATTTACATTTCAGAAAACACATACAAAAGACGAAAATCAAACGGAAAGGGAGGGACTGTCTTCGAAGTTTACTCGGAAGTGATAACGGGAGCCTTCATCATGAACCAAGATGGACGCCAATGGAGTTGCGTTTTGCCCGTTTTTCGGCACACATATGAGCAGATTAACGCGATTTTGTTTGTCGTCTGGTCGGTCCTTGGAGTTTTAAAATTTCACAGAACAGACGGAAGAACCAGATATGCTGCAGCAGTGCATACATTATGTTGAAGAGGGTCACTCGTACGCTGTAATCGTAGACATGTCATGTTTACACGGTGTAAATTTGAAGAAACCACAAAATAAAGGCATTTAAAAAATCTCTACATTGACTCAATTTGACCTGTGTTGTTGTAAATGTTGCTAATTGGACGTTTTATGTGAATTGGACGTTTATGTGAATACTATATCAGCATGACAATAGAAAACCTCCTGATGTCGCTCAACAAGTTTCAGCCAATTCTGATGTGGAATTTTAAAATAAGAGCCACTAGAAATCCGTATATATTAAGTAATTCTGACCAAAGTTGCTGTCACTATACAGCAACTAAACGGTAGATACTCAATCGATGTTTCCATTTCAGCATGAGAGTAGAACACCTGCAGATGTGATCTCTTGTTCATTGATGCTGCAGGGTCATTCAAGTTTGGCTAATATTCTGTCAGCACACCACCTCTTCCTTTCTGTAAAGGTAAGTCCTCCATTCTAATTCATAACAGTCTAATCTTTAATGGCAATTTGGATATATATCAGGAAGGTAAGTAGAAAAATATGGATAGTTTAGTCGTCACTACAAACTATCCATATTTTTATATAAATGTGACAGCAAGGACTGTAATATAAATAAAAAGTAACCAAGACTTTGTTTAAAGGTGCAGTTTGCCGTGGCCAAGGTCTGACCGGATTCTCCTGAACAGATGAGCAGTGCCATCCCCAAAAGGCTGAATGATGGATGTTTCCTGCACCACAAAGAATGAAATGGCCTACAAATATGCTATAAGTGAAATGTTAAAACTTAACAATGTTTTACCATTTTAAAAGTTAAATGTAATTACATTTAGTGTAAACAAATTGCATAAACTCAATAAATGAAAAACTGTATCTTCTTGCCAGTTTATGTACATAAGATACACTTTTAGACATCCACTTGATCTAAATATGAATAAATGCAAATTACATAAGCATGTGAAATGGATTGCAAAATTTAATACACATGTTAGTTGGACACAATTTTTGTATAAGTAGACATTTAAATAGTCTGGAAATATGGATATACAATATTTAAAGTTGAAAAGTGAAAATGAAAAGTAATTCCAAAATGTAAAACCTCAAGGTGCTAAAAAAATAAATACTTAAAAGCAGAAATCCAAAACACATTCTTCTGTATTATAATTCCTCTGGTTTACAGTAAAATAACTAATCAGGATCTTTTTGACATGTAAACTTCTCTGCTTCCTCACATATGATTTCCCCTGCATGTTCACAGGAGCTGCACAGATTCTAAAGACTTGGTGTATTTTATAAACCAAGTTGATAGTTACAGTCTGGGAGATTATTGTGAAAACTTTGAGCCTCCTGATAAATCTTTCCACATGTATGTGGACATTTGCAATCTTCCTTGCTGCAGTTACATCCTCATCAGACAACTGGCCTCCTTTTATGAGTGGATGCTGGTAGAACAAGGTTAAATCGCCTCACAGCAGATCTCCGATTCCGATGGTAAAGCCTTTGTCTGCCGTCACTTCATCGCCAGGACGAAAATATTCCAGGAAGTCAGCGTGTTCCCTGCCAAATGCATTCTTCTTATTCTTTTCTCCTAGGTGTGATCATCAGTGCCTGTAGTGTGAGCATATTTCTTCATAGGTGACTCTGATTATGGAGAGGTCTGGTCAGCCTCTGCATCACAGCGGCTGTCATCTGTCAAACACAAGACCACAATAAGTTTATTAAACAGCATAAAACATACCAACACCAAGCTAATAGAGCACCACCTGCATCATTACTCATTCAAATATTCATATCACACACGTTCCTTCCAGTTTTTACAAACAGCCTTTGTTAGTATCTGGGATGCCATTTGTAAGGTTACACAGTCAAAATCTAACAGCAATATTTTGGGTTCTTTACTGTGATAACAGGATTAAAATGGGTTTTTATTTTTAAAGTTCTATTTTCAACATACATTTATACAGTTATATATTTGTAAATGTCACAGTTCCAAACTAAATATTTAATTACACAGCTAAATATTAAGCTTGTTATTTAAATATTTAACTTGGAACTGTGACTTATAGATTCACGAATAACAAAAATATGAAAAACGAACCCTGCCTTTTATCTCTCATTGTATAACTTTACAAACGGAACCCTATAGACCTACCAGCAGGGATGTAAAAACATCCAGATAATGATTTACAGAGGGAACAAAGCGAAAAAACGGCTGTCTACATGTAAAAGCATATGTTTTATCAAGAGCGACACAAACTAAGGAATAAGAGTTATCGCCAAAATTAGAAACATTCTGTCCAGGAGTGATGCTGAAAAACTAGTCCATGCATTTGTTACTTCAAGGCTGGACTATTGTAATTCTTTACTATCAGGAAGTCCACAAAATGCAATTCAAAGTCTTCAGCTTATCCAAAATGCTGCAGCAAGAGTTCTGATGAAAATCAACAAGCGGGATCATATTTCTCCAATTTTAGCTTCCCTTCATTGGCTTCCTGTTAAATCAAGAATAGAATTTAAAATAATTCTTCTAACGTATAAAGCCCTTAATAATCAAGCTCCATCATATATCAGAGCTATGATTACCCCGTATGTTCCTAACAGAGCACTTCGCTCTCAGACTGCAGGTCTGCTGGTGGTTCCTAGAGTCTCTAAAAGTAGAATGGGAGGCAGATCCTTTAGCTATCAGGCTCCTCTCCTGTCGAACCAACTCCCAGTTTTGGTCCGTGAAGCAGACACCCTGTCTACTTTTAAGACTAATCTTAAAACCTTCCTTTTTGACAAAGCTTATAAGTAGAGTGGCTCATGTTACTCTGAGCTACCTTTATAGTTTTGCTGCTATAGGCTTAGGCTACTGGAGGACATCAGGGCCTACTTTTCTCACTCTACTGATTTCTACTGTTCTCCAGTCTACTGTTCTCCAGATTTGCATTGCATTACATTGAAATGACTGTTGTCATTTCAGCTTTTAACTTTTTGTTCTCTCTCTTTTTTCTTCATAGTAGGTACACCTGGTCTGACGTTCTGTTGACTGTGAAATCATCCAGGGAGGACAGATCACCGACTATTACCATCTAATGTAGAACAGATCAATGTGTGCTTCTGTGCTTTTTTGTCTCTCTTGTTGTGTTCTTCTGTAACCCCAGTCGGTCGAGGCAGATGGCCGTTCATACTGAGCCCGGTTCTGCCGGAGGTTTTTTTTCCCCATTAATGGGTGGTTTTTCTTCCCACTGTCGCTTCATGCTTGCTCAGTATGAGGGATTGCAGCAAAGCCATGGACAATGCAGACGACTCTCCCTGTGGCTCTACGGTTCCCCAGGAGTGAATGCTGCTTGTCGGACTTTGATGCAATCAACTGGTTTCCTTATATAGGACATTTTGACCAATCTGTATAATCTGACCCAATCTGTATAATATGATTGAACTTGATTTTGTAAAGTGCCTTGAGATGACATGTTTCATGATTTGGCGCTATATAAATAAAATTGAATTGAAAAATTGAATTGAAGAGTTAAAGATGGCTAACGTAAACATCCCTCAGCTTACCTGTGTCTCTCCTCTTTGTCTCCTTGATTTAGTTTTTAATGGAACTTCGTAGCCCAGCCACTTTTCTGGCGTCGTGGGTCTTCTGTCGGTCATTTGTCCACAAAATGAAAACAAAAACCATACGGTCGCTTCGGTGGTTTCTTCAAATTTACACCGTGTAAACATGACATGTCTACGATTACAGCGTACGAGTGACCCTCTTCAACATAATGTATGCACTGCTGCAGCATATCTGGTTCTTCCGTCTGTTCTGTGAAATTTTAAAACTCCAAGGACCGACCACACGACAAACAAAATCGCGTTAATCTGCTCATATGTGTGCCGAAAAACGGGCAAAACGCAACTCGATTGGCATCCATTTTGGTTCCTGATGAAGGCTCCCGTTATCACTTCCGGGTATACTTCGAAGACAGTCCCTCTCTTTCCGTTTGATTTTCGTCTTTTGTATGTGTTTTCTGAAATGTAAATGTGTTTCGAGATTTGTAAAAGTGTTTCATGTTTTGTAAATTTGTTTTCTGAAATGTAAATTTGTTTCAAGTTTTGTAAAAGTGTTTCGTGTTTTGTAAATTTGCTTTCTGAAATGTAAATTTGTTTCAATATTTGTAAAAGTGTTTCAGATTTTGTATTTCTGTTTTGCACATCCCGGCCACCGTAGATAACTGTGGGGGAACATACAGGTTATCTATGGGAAATAACAGAGTACCTACCAGGGTACTTATGGGGCACCCATGGAGAACTAGCCTACCGTATTTTTCAGACAATAAGGTGCACCGGATTATAAGGCGCACCATATATTCTTCCCAGGTGTGTAATATCACTACGCCCCTTCACATACACAGCTCTCTATCCGTCTCTGTTGGGAGGACAGAGAGGTTGACTACACTGCCCTGTTTCTAACATAAGGCCAAAATAAACGTAACTTTTATATTGAGTTAACTCACTAGGTTTATTGTTGCTAGCGCGTACTCCGGCCGCGGGCTACCTAAAGGCACACACATACTCGGGCGTACTGTGTGCATACTGTGAACTGCGCTGACTTTCCGCGGACGTTTTACCCTTCATAGTCGAGTGTACTGTTGCCTACATTTCTTGTAGCAAACTCCTACAATTCCCACACTTTCTGCCAGTGGGATGAAGTGGCGGACGGATGGTAAAATGTGTGATTAGCTAGCTGAACACCTAGAGCAGTTTCTTTTCCAGCAGGCTACCACCTGTCAGTGAGAACAGAGAGGCACTGTGATGCCGCGGGTCCTTGCGACCACCTGCTAGGAGCAACTCAATGTATCAAGCTCGGTGTTACATATAAAACAGTTTGATGTAAAAACTTCTTGCCACCGAAAAGTCGTAAAAATTGAGCTGTGCAAATACCTGTATGCGTGGACTACACCCGAGTAAGTGTGGGTCTTTACTTGAATGCAGTTCTAGTTTTGACATTACAGTCAGGCAGTCTTGTAGACTGCTCAGGGGTCCTATCAGGTAGTGGTGACACAGTGTACCGTCATGCTATCAATATCCATTGAGCGGAGCGGCTTTGTTTATAACCAAAGTCATATTTACTCATTTGAACAGATTTTTCAGCGCATCACAACACATAAAATCGGTCAATAAGTACAACTTTAATCATATATAAAGGCACACAACAAATTTAAGGATTTGTTGTGCGCCTTATAGTCAAAAAAATACAGTAATGCTTACACAGTACATATTCTTAACTAAGGTTATTTACAGAGTACCATTGAGGATCCTAAAGCATAACTGGAGAGGAATTAATCAAAAAGGCAAAAAAAAGAACAGAAGTGTTTATTATAATAATATTTTATATTTCAACAGAAAACAATCCCAATGGCAATTCAATAAGTTAAGGAGTATTAATTTAATTATTAAATACATTTTTCCAGACCTGGACTGAATCTGTCAAAAGTCAACTAAAAACTAGTCACAACCATTGGCAACCTATTGTACTGACTGACGGTCACCAAAGAAAATTTGATCCAAAATCATCAGAGACACACAGACGCAACAGGACTACTTGTGCATACATTTGCATGCATGGGATCCTTGTTTAGACTGTTAAAAATGTCATTTTCCTATTACTTGTTTTACTGAATCCAAGGTACATACCTCCAACAAATATATAAACAAGACACGTTTTTTTCGAACTGGTTTTGCTATACAGGAAAGCCACATATTTGTTTTAGTTTGTTTTAAGGGGTATTAACAGGTGTCTATGGGTCGCCTACATGTTATCCACAAGGCTCCTCTTTGTGTTACTACCTGGGTACCTCCAGCATACTTCCCAGGTATTACCTACACCTGTGCTGTATAATGAGGTGACTGGATACCCTGTATTTACAACATAATGATGGGATAGTTCAGGTCACTTTTAGTTCATATTTAGATCAATTTGAGGTTTGTTAAGCACCATGGTGTTCAACGTAATTAATAATTAGAAATTAGCGTGTTGTAGTTGGGTAACTCTAAAGTTGGAAGACAATCCAATTTTAAAACCTGTCTAAACCCCCCAAAATACATAAAGAGATGGCTTAGTCCCAATCAGAGGCTAATAAATACCCCTCGAGTTCTCCGTATATGCAAGGCTGTAATATGTTTAGCTGCTAGCTATTCTTAAATTAAGACTGACAAATACCCCGTTTACACTACCCCTTTTTAACCGAGCCAAGACCAGTCCGAGCTCGGTAACCGAGATAACTATCGAGTGTAAATGGAACGCAAACTGAACTGAACCGAGCCAGACACAACCGGACTGCGCTAAATGCAGACTAGTTCCAGAGGTGGGCTCGGCTCGGTTTTTCCCTATCTCGGTTATCTGATAACGAAGAGCGCATGAGCAGACCGCGTCATCTCCGTGCGGTCAGCTGACATTTCAGACATTCATAAAAACACTAGCTTCCCTACCGTGACACACGACTTCCAGTGATGATTCTGCTTAGCAGAGTGATGAACCTCAGCGTCTGTCGTTGTTTCCTGCGTCTGTAAATCCTTATTAGACGTTCGTTTGTCTTATCCACTTCCCAAAAGCCGACTCTGTCAAGTAAATCCACCAAAAGTTGCCGTCTTCGCCTGACTCACCGCAAACAACGACGTATCACCAAGCATAACTGCCTGAATGTTATGGGCGCCACCATTTTGATTTGATTGGTGGCGCCTTCAAACCCACAGAGCAGTAGTACCGTAGATCATCACTAGGAGGCGTGGAAACCAAGGAACCGAGATAGCGTGATGTGTAAACGGTCGTCAGAACCAAGCTCGGCTTGGTTAACTGATCCAAGCTCGGACCGAGCTCGGCATGGATCGGTTTAACAAGGGTAGTGTAAATGGGGCTATAGTGACTCTACGTTGTTGACTGCCCAACAAACAGGAAGACAGTTGCCGGAAATTCCTGATTAGAAATCTATCCCTTAGTCAAGATAACGTCTGTAACACTAGTTATTTAACTGCTCAAATTTTACTTCAAAATCATGTCATGTTTATTCACGTCACCAAATATCAATTGGTCTCTGTCAGATTTCTATTTACATGGTGAGAGTTAAAACAGATTACTTTCACAAAAGGACATGATGATTCAGTGTCCTTCATGCCTTCACAGAAAAGCTTTCCACCAGTGATGAAGTCCCTGGTTGAATACTGCCTGCAGTGACCCTGAGAATGCACAGTCTACTTTTGTGACATAAGAAACTTCCACCCCAGAGAAGCTAAGATCAGGAAGCAGTAGGGGTGGTGGTGTAGTGTCACAGCAAACTCTGGAGCTAGTTATTTGTGACCTACTTTTGCCATGTGGTCGGTTTCATTTCGGAAAGAAAAGCAGGCTTGGCAAAATAATACAACAAATGAAACATTAAAGTCCTGCCAGTACTGCACTCTAAATTAGAAAGTGGTGGGAAGGTCCCGAAGGCTCTTCTAACACCCACCAAAACAACAAAAGAACAAAGGACAACAGAAAAGAGAAGCTGTATCCCTGCAGTTTAGGACTGACGAGCTAAAATTCAGTGGATCTTTGCAAGCAGAAGATGAGGACGTCAGGTCAACTTTGAAGTGTACCTGTGTACAGCTCCTGATGCATTTCAGGAGTGAAAGACCATATAAAAGAGTGATGTGAGCAACGCACAGGCTGATCATCACACCATCTAACAAACTGAGACAGACTAAAGTAGCAGATGATTGGGTGCAAGGGGACTAGTGACCAGTAAGATGAATTGCCTGCCTATACTAATGGAGTGCTTCCTTAATGTTTCAGGTAGAAAACAAGCTGTTTCGGTTCGGTTCAATCCTAACACACTTTTAAAACGCAGTTTAGGCTACATTGTTGCCACAGAAAACTCACGATTCTGTATAATAAACACAGACTGAAAAACAGATGCTTTGCCACTCTTCTACAGTTTAGCCTTAAAATTACAAACATCAAGATATTTTATTGGAATTTCATGTGCTGGACCAAATCAATGTCGTGAGTAGTTTTGAAGTGGAAGGAAAAGTACATATTTTTATTTTCTTTTATATTTTTTCAAATAAAAATATGAACTCTGTGGCATTCTTATGTTGTCAAACCCCCCCTTAGTCAATACTTTGTAGAACCCCATTATCGCTGCAGTTACAGCTCTAAGTGAGTTTAAGTATGTCTCTACAAGTAGGAACTTTGTCTGACCCATCCTCACACAACTGATCCAAACCAGGTGGCATCCAAAGAACCAGGGGCTATTTACAGGCCCTAGAGGGATTTCTATCGACTCTGGACTGAAATCCAGAAATTACACAAATTTGGCCTTCCAGCACAGACGACAGTTGCGGATCAGATTTTCACAGACAAATTAAGAATATTCCTAAAATGGTAAATGATACAAACATCTTTAAGTATTGTTCTTCATAACAGAAAATATTTAGCTATCATGGTTTTGTTCAAAGATCTGTGGTGTTACTGGTCTTTTTTGATATTAACTTGACAGGAAATGAGCGAAGTAGGTGCGTTGATGGTCTCAAGGTCAGGATCTAAACCCCAGACGACTGAAATGAGGACTAACAGCCTTTGTATAGTGGTTTTGTTCTAACGCTACTCCATGGGCCGCCCTATTACCCACACTTTTTGTTTTCATTTCAATTTTAGAGGAAATAGCTACACAAAAATTTCTGAAGTAATTGTGACCACTATCCTGCTCTTCTTAGATAGAATATACCAAAAGACTTTCAAGACCAAAGTAAAAAAACAATATCCCCATCTGTATACCCTACTTTGTTTTTGTTTTGTTTTATTATTCGGATCATCATTAGCTGAGCTTTTTGGCCAGATAATCTTCCTGGGGTCCTTTAAAAAATCATAAATATACAACAAAAACATGCATATGTAAGAAATGATAACCATATTACCATCAGCGCATCTAACAAGCATTGAGCCTCAGTAACCCAACTTTCAAAAAGGCAAATGTACAAGACTATTATTTTTTTGGATCCACAATGATTTACAGTCCCTTGTATGATTTTTGAAATCACAGTATTTGCTGGTACTTTCAGGGTTATTTCCAAGGTTGCTCCATATTTAGCTTCATATGTCTTACCGGCATCTGTGATCACTTTCACTGCCACCATAAAAAAAAAACAGCAGGATGCTACTGCTCTTTACCATGCTCTTTACCCTCTAAATGATGCTGCCACCACTTTGTGTCATTGTGGGAGAAGATCCCCACAGCATAGTGCCGCCACCAACCTGTTTAACCATGGGGAAGGTGTGTTCAGGCTGAGGTCCAGTGCCTTGCAAAAGTAATCACAGTTCTTCTTCATTATCTCTGGTTATAACTTCTGAATTCATTGTATTTTATAAGGATTTTATTTGATGGTGAAAATGAAAAAAGGTATATAATTTAAAAAGTTTAAAAAATGTGTTTCTAGCTCTCCATGATAATATTTGTTTATTCGTGTTATCTGGCAAACATCTGAAGCCTTAACAGTGCAGCTGTGTTTATAATGCCATTAAAATATACCCAGAAATACTCTGTTTACCATTTAGTTGATTTTGGCTGCACGCAATTTTTTTAAATGTGGATCAAAGTAAAACAGGCACACAAGGATTTTCAGATTCTTATTTGCGAAAAACTTTCAAAGCCATGTGTAATTTACCTTCAACTTCATAGTCCTGCTTTACTTTGTACAAGTCTTTCAGATAGAACCCCAATAAGATACATTTAACTTTTTTATTGTACCATGACAAAATGTGGCAAAGCGTTCTTACTATTTCACGCCACTGTATCTCGCCCCAGTTTACATCGTTCTCCTTGCCTCGTCCATCTTGCATCAAATCAAATGTCCCACAGATCTGTTTTTCATATCTTAAGTACAATGTTTTGTGTTGTTGCATTTTTAAAAATAGAACTTTTAAAAATCTATTTTGCGGTTTAGGATGTGGTAATGACTGCAGGTTCCAGCAGCAGGCCTGTGGGGTGGGTGGTCAGGCCAGAGCAGATGTGTTTAGGCTGTCAGAGAAAGTAAGATGAAGGAGAGCTGGTGGAGAGACTCCCCCCAAGGCCGTCCTGTTCTAGTTAAAACACTTCCTGGTCCTGAACTCAGACCCCGCTGTACCCGCTGACTCGGGATCGGGTTTGGCGCGTGATGTTTTTAAAAGAGCGGCCAGATATATAGAAGCTGAACGAGTGGAGCCGTGGATAACACTGCATATGGAGGGAACTGTTTACAGACAAGCACATGCAGAGCTCTGCTGGGCTGTCTGACAGACTCTGGTGGGATCAGGTGGGGATGAGAAGAGAGCATGTGACTCTCTACTGGGAACCTGAATATGAACAACACACACACACGCACGCACGCACGCACACACACACACACACACACACACACACACACACACGCACACACACACACACACACACACACACACGCGCGCGCAAACACACACCCGTGTGTTGTGTTTGTCTTTGCCTTGATCCAGTTAGGGGGGCAAAGAAGGAGTAGAAAAAAAATCCCTTTTGAAATCTGAAACGCCTTTCCATCAGCAGCCCCTGTGTTCTCCTTTGCCAGGCCAGGAGCACAGCAGCAGCACAAGGAGAACACGGGCCTCTGTTGTCTCAGCCGGAGCCCTTTAGATACATTTTGAAACCCTTCTCCCAACGGATGGGATAGAGGTCTTGTTGTACCGAGGAGCATGTGAACACACTGCTGACTCAAGTGTGGTTAGCAATGTGACTCGTTAGCGTAACAAGGTTCGCCTGTGTCTGCCTGTAAGGAAACATCCACATCGCATGAGCACAAGTCTCTGTTTGTGTTATAATATCTGACGTATGTTAATATGTATGTGGTATACAGAAGATTACAGCGGCTCGCGTGTTCAGGTGCACCTAAAACGTCTTTGCTTCTTGAACTTTAATCAAACAGCCCTGTTTTAAATGTTCTTCAAAAACTAATCTAAAACCTCAACGCTTCATAAAGGTTTCTCTCAAATGAAACACATTTTTGCTGTATCTCGTCTATTATATTGCATTGTTTTACAAACTTTGCAGCGTGGCCTTGTATGTACCATCTCTTTAGTAAACAACATTCTTCCTCTTTCAATAAATGTGTCCTCTCCCAAAGTTGTCTGAAGGTATTTTGAACAAGGTCAGCCGCTTTTCAGTTGCAAAACCTTCTCATTTTTGCCTGAGATTATTTTTTCTTTTTAATTTCTTTTTCTTTTTTACACAGAAATTAAAATTGAACCATATGTGTTTCAAAGACAAACAGCATGGGTATTTTGTATTGATGTAACCTGTGAGCTTGGTAATGTTAAGGTTTTTTCAGACTAATTAATAGCACAACATAGTTCTGTTTTACTGCTGCCTTTGAATGAAAAAAGTCATTGCATTGATTTATACTGGTTCAATATGCAATAGAATACTATAAAAACAGCATCAGATAATGAACTGCTAAATGAACCATGTCAATGTCAACCCAGTGTATGGCATTTCCTGTATTTATTACATTCACCTTCCTGTGACACCATTCTTTGCTACTCTATTGGCAAATTTAACAGGCTAACAAAACCACAGGGTTAGCTCTAGGTGGTGGGTTAGCCATCCATCCATCAGGGCTGGGGGTTATATTCCATTTTACCTTTATGTATCTATTATAAAGTTTGAAGTGAATGTTGAAGCTCCACACCTGATCCAAATGCAATAAAGAAAGTGTAAGTTAGTTCAGTGTTTAGGTTTTCTCTTTAGAATTTATTAAATATATTGCAAAGTACCTAACGCCTGATGGTATCTTCTGTAAGATTTGCCTTGAGTCACATTTTTGGTAATAACGGTTGACCAGTTGGCCAGATCTGTATTTTGTTTTGGAGATGAAGAAAGACACATGCTATAGGGAAATAGCATTGCGGTTACTTTGCATTTGACACTGTTATACACTGACTCATGATCAGAGAAGAATGTTGAAAATCTGCCACTTTAGCGCCGCAGCTCACACACAACACCAATGCCAATTACAAAATGACTGTGTGATTATGCCTTCTCAGCCTATGAGTGCAAAGTGCACTAACCTATGGATTGTGGACATAAGACAAGATAACTTCCAGAAGATTTTCACTAAGCTTTACTCAGTGAAGTACACACCTGTATTGTGGTGGTCTGTTTTCATATTGTGGAAAAAAAGGCCCTCTCGTCACGAGGAATTTGCTCCCTATGACCGTGTAGTTTCATTGCAGCTTGATTTGCAACCCACATGTAGGTTTTGGAGATGAGATTAAGTATGTGGATGATCTCTTACATAAAGGCTATAGCAATTTTGCAAACAACATTGCATGCCAAAGGACGTTTCTATCAAAGTTAAATCCGGACAGCCCATCTTTTTCCTAAATTACTGGAAAACCTGCACTGATTTGTTATCCTGCCTGACATGGTTCAAATATGGTGTAAAAAAGCCAACATAAAGATGTCAGATGTCTTTTCTATGATGTTGAATTCAGCACTTTTTACTTTTCAGACAAATCACTATGTATAGCTGAGTTGTCAGGTAAGTTTTCTTTCAATGTAGTTTTCCTCAGCGGAAAACAACCTTTAAGAGGAAGTCAGAAAAATAAAACAATTCTTAGGCTGCCACATATACATCATCTAAAGAAATAAAAAATGTAAATGCACACATTAGGATCTTTGAAGAAAATAAAACAGCAACTGTTGCTGGAGTTAGAAAATGCACATCAATTTGCACCTATTGGTTTTGACTAAACAAAGTAAAGTCGCTCCTTCCAAAAGGAAGGTCTGCACCACAATGCCAGTTGGGAATGGGAAACATACTAATGATCATTCAGTATGAGATTAGTATATTCAAGCATATTCAGACCTGATAAAGGGAAGCTGACAAACAACACCTGAGGCGGGTAAAGTGAGAAAAAAGTTGAGTTGCAGTTTACGAGCTGAAGCATGAAATAGCCTAAAATAATGAATGGGCTTGATTTAAGTACCAGCAAGGCTGTTCCTGTTGCATTACCCTTAGGCCAAACTTGTTTTTGGCTTACCAGGCAGGAAGAGAAAATACTGTTTCCCTGTTTTCTAAAAAGTTCTCCTGAAAAATAGCCCCTTGTTTGACCTAACTGAATAAGATGTACAAGTCAAGCTCTGTCAAGTAAATTCCCTCAGTTTTAATATTGGATAAAAGAAAGTTTACAAACTTTTGTTAAAAAAATGCAGATTTTTTTGTATTCTCTTCCTGTTTGATAATTTTGTAGAAACGAAATCATTTGATACTTTGTAACCTTTCTGCAAACTATGGCTTTAATTAAAGGATGCAAATTTCACACATCACAAATATCCTACAAGGATAGCTGAACCTAATTATAAGTAGCTGCATTAGATTGTCTATGACTAATGTTAGAGGCGAACTGAAAAAGACTGAATGCTGAAACTGAGTTAGTTTAAGGTTACACAACTACTTATCCTTATTTCACCTGTTTCACTTTTTTTAGATTTGTCCCTCTGAAAGATTTGTCTTCATTTTACAGGTAAACAAAACAACCGACATGTCACATGTAAAGGTAGAACAGGGTATCCAGTCAACACGCACTCATTTAATGCCCAAAAAGGGGAAGAGGGGGGCACATTGATTACGTGTCAAGGTGCAACTCGACAGGCATAAAAATTATGTGGCGGCAAATAAAGATCCATCCATTTTCTAACACGTCTATCCCTCATGGGCTCGTGAGGGATGCTGGTGCCCATCTCCAGCTGCCAATGGGTGAGAGGCGGGGTACACCCTGGACAGGTCGCCAGTCTATCACAGGGCAACACAGAGACAGACAGGACAAACAACCATTCTAGCACCTAAGGAGAATTTAGAGAGGCCAATTAACCTAAGAGTCATACTTTTGGAATGTGGGAGGAAGCCAGAGTACCTGGAGAGAACCCACGTATGCACAGGGAGAACATACAAACTCCATACAGAAAGACTCAGGGCAAGGGTTGGACTTGAACCCAGGACCTTCTTGCTGCAAGGCAACAGTGCTACCCACTGTGCAGCCCACAAATAAAGATGAAGTATGAAAGTACAGTTTAATCGGGTCCAGTTATAAGATATTCTTACGATTAACCTTAACCAACTAAAGCATTTATTGGCTTTGTTCAACATATGCAATTAATAAAGGGATGGTGTGAGAAATAACATATGTTACATTCATCTTTTTGCCAGCATTTGGCTTCATCCATCCTTCTAAAAATTATTTGACACTGATTTTCTTGTAGGCGTATAATTTGTGCCAACCTCACTTTATATTAATCATATAGGCTATATTTATATTTTAGGTTGAAGGAAAGGTGGTGTTATTTAAGTGAATAAATGTGCCAATTGGTCAAAATTTGATACAGAATAAATTCTTACTTTCATTCTGTGTAGGTCTTTTATTAATCTTGTGGGTCTCTGACAATGAAACACCATTAAACTCAACTACAACTGAGTGTAACAGTGACATTCCTGACAGTGCGACATACAGCTGCCTCTCAAAGATTTTCTGCATCACCGACATTATTAAAAAGCTGCTGCTAGAATGAGAAAGAAGTGCAGCACAAAGAAATTGTTCAGAACTGAGGATGTGCCCTCGTTTTAGAAAAGCGATGCGCGCTGAGAATATTGAGATAAATCAATGACAGCGGCAAAAAACAGTAACGCTTGAAAATATATTAATCCAGTAATAAGACATTTAATGGTGGTCTGATCAGCCTCACCTGACAGAGATTTCTGTGGAGTATTTGACTCCAGCATACAGACTCCTCCAGAAACGAACACCCCCTTTCTGACACGTCCTTATGCAGATCTCAGCTAAAAAGAAGGAAAAAACTCAGAGTTAACCCAAACAACTCTCATCGGTAGCAGGGTTGTTTCCCGGAGTAATTTGTTGTCATAATTTAACTCAGGATAAAGACTTTTGAGCTTTATGGAACAGAAAAGCCAGGCTCTGCAGGAATTTACCTCAGAAATTACTCTGGATATCCACTAACCCAGCTTTCTGAAATGACGCCCAGGTCTCGTTACATCATAGCAGCCAGGTATTTTAAGAGGGATTTGCAGACCACCTTTTTATAATAAAATAGTTTAACACAGCACATTGATTCCTGCACAGTGCATCCAGTATGTTTATGTTCCCTTGGCATTTAGTTATGTATTTACAAATCATTCTAAATTTTTGCATGTATTCCTTATCTTTAGCACTCTGAGCATCTGTCTCATCTTGAGGGCTTCATGAGCCCTCTGGAGGTTTTATATCTATTTAATGCACCACAGCTACTGAACCCTCACTCATCAACTGCAGAGTGCGCAGGCATAAACAGGAACCCCTCGGAGTCAGTAAGCATGTGAAACGTTCTCCAGTCTCCAGACTCCGGCCGTGCTCAACGTTCTCCTGCCAAACCGATAAATATTCCTATGAGACTGCATTGCGTGTGCTTGTCCACGTCTCTGTGACACGAGCATTGTGTATGTATGTATGAGTTTTATAAGCGCAGACTTGAGATGAAAGACACTATGCCGAGACAGAAAAAAAAACGGTTAAAAAGATAGAAGCTGAGAAAAAAAGGATGCAAATTACCAAGTCAGGACTGTATGAAATTGACTGGAATTGCTTCTTTGGAAGGCAGAGTCGCCTTTATGTGAACAGTTCAAAGGCAGCACAGATGTGTCTTAAGCTGTAATGCTTGCAATTACAGTGCCTTGCAAAAGAATTCATGCCCCTTGAACATCTTCACATTTCATCGTGTTACAGATAGCAGTTTTACCTGATTTGAATGGGATTTAAGATGATACATCAACAATTCAATTCAGTTCAACAATGGAATGAAATGAAATTCATTGAAATGACAGCCACAAGTTTCCATTTAATTGAGATAGGCAAACACAAGGTAATGGATCTGTGGTAGGAAAATGATGTATGGTTTAAAAAAAAAAGTTTTCCAAAGAAAATCTGAGAAGTGCAGCATGCAGAAACCGCCACAACGTGCTCGAGAACATTTCATTTCCGGAAAATGTTTGCGAATCAATGCCTTGCAACGCTTTAAAAGGGTGACCGTGGCGTAAGGGAGTTAGTCCTATAACTGGTGGGTTGCTGGCTTGATCCCATGCTCTGACCGTCTCAGTTGTTGTGTCCTTGGGCAAGACACTTCTGCTGCCGGTGCTGGTGGCGCTGATATGAGGCAGCCTAGCTTCTGTCAGCTGTGGCTACTAACATAGCTCAGCACCGTCAGGGTGTGAATGGGTGAATGACTGTAGTCTAAAACACTTTAGGGTCGTCAGATTTGATAAAGCGCTATAAAGGGAAAATAGCCATTTACCATTTAAATGGCTATTTTCCCTGTTTTTATCTGCTCTGGGAATGCTTTTCTACAACAGCAGTCTCAAACTCCAGTTCTCGGGGGCAATTTTTAGATGTGTCTGTGGTTGAACACACCTGACTTAAATATCAGCTCATTAGCAGACCCATGTAGAGCCTGGCTGCACACTGGCGAGGCAGGTCATCCATTTGATTCAGGTGTGTAGGGCAAGGGATACATCTAAACTGGAGATGGCAAGAGCGAGCACATCATCCCCACCCTAGCTTCCCTCCACTGGTTGCCTGTGCATTTTAGAGTCCATTTTAAGGTTATGTTACGTTTTTTAATGTTTACATGGTCTTGCCCTGTATTACCTCTCTGAGCTCCTCTACCCATATTCTTCTGCATGACGCCTCAGGTCAGCTCACCAGCTGCTCCTGGAGGTGCCAAGATCAAAAAAGAAGCTCAGAGGGCACAGAGCTTTTAGTGTTGCTGCTCCAAGGTTCTGGAATGATCTTTCTTTCCAAATCAGATGGACCCCTTTACTGTCCACTTCTAAAACTCTTTAAAAACACAAGATATTATATATATTATGTCATATCATTATTGATTATGCAATGGTTTTATTTTTACCTTTATTTTGGCTTATCTGATAAATTCATTCTCTGTTGTTTTAGAACTTTAGATTAGCTTGTTTTTTAATTACTGATTTAGTGTATACGTCTGTGTGTTTTTGCCATTGTCATGCCCCAAATTCCCCGTTGAGGGACAGCAGAGGAAATTCTTATAATATTGTTTTTACCTGTCTGTTCTGACTGTTCTTGTTTTATGTTTTAAATGTTTCATCTTTTTATATGTGGAACACTTTGTGTCAGCTGTGATTGTTTTAAAGTGCTTTATAAATAAAATACCATAAGTAAAGGTTGCAGGGCATTGTGAGTTTGAGACCATTATTTTACAACCATGCAGTTATTTGCACAGTTTTTCTATCTTTGCTGCTGTTTGTTCTTTTTAAGTTGAACATTTCTCATTTCATCTGAGTATGCCTTTTTATATAACCATACAGTTTTTCTCTCTTTTGCTGTACAGTTTAACGTTTCGATTTTTGTGAAAAACTAAAAAGTTTGTAATCCAAATGTGCATGAGAAATGAATACATGTCACATAGGTTTTGTCACATGAATATAGTATTCAGTAAGTGCTGTATTTTTCTAATCTGGCCAGCCAGATTAATAATGTGTAGCACTCCACGTTCTACACATTATCAATATGAGACTGCTCCTATCGAATATGTTTTGGGAAAGGAGCAGAACTTTCTAAGCTGATTGGGTGAAGAGACACCTAGTGTCCGCCTACCAAAGGTTGGCTTTAGCCAATTACGGTATCAAATTAAAACCTATGCAGCATCGTCGTGCAAAACCACAAGAAGGTAAGCTAGTCAAGGCACTTTTTGCTGCTCTTCTTTCAAAGATGAATTTGTGGATTCTTACAAAACAGACGTGCGTCCTCCTGCGCTGCCATGTTTAGGATGGTTTAGCTGTGGGCTCGGCAGCTCCTGCTTTCTTTGCACCGGTATGTCCGGCCTTAAACCACAATACTGCAACCGTTTGTACCCACCCTGTGTTTATAAAGGCCCAGGGCACCAATAGGGACAGATATACCAACAAATCACAAGTGGTTGATGATTGGTGATGTCATTTGTTTCATGCAATTACTGAGCAACCACTTGGGTCTTCTGCTGCTACTAGCACAGCTAGTATTCAAATAGTAAGTAGACCACCTCCCGCAATGAAGGGCTTGGCAACAAGAGCAATGGAAAAAAAATCAGCTAACAGGCCCATAGTAAAGGCCAAAACACACCAAACCATCTGATCCGATGGAAAATCGCATTTGGTAGAAGTGAACGAGGCCGGGCAGATCGGCTTGTGGTTTTATGCAGCTGTACAACTATTTGTCATTCAGTCCTCACTTCTGGACTAAATTGAAGAAAGTCGTTGTTTAAAAAAGCCATAACAAGTTCCATTTAAAGTCTTCTATAAGCCATGCAGGGGACACAGCCGTCTTTCAGTGTTCTGGTCAGATTAAACTAAAACTCAACTTTTTGGCATACATGCAAAATGCAGTGTGATAGAAAACAGACACTACACATCACCCTGAATACGACCTCCCCACAGTAAAAACAAGGTGGTGATAGCATGTTGCTTTGGGCATGATAGCTGGTCAGAGTTGATAAGATGGATGAAGCTATATATACCAGGGCAATCCTGGAAGAGAACCCTTTAGAGGTTATAAAATACTTGAGACTCAGACAGAGGGTCATCTCCCAGCAGGGCAGTGACCATAAACCTCCAGCCCTAAATGATGGATTGGTGCTGATCAAAGTCTATCCATGCGTTACAATGGGCCAGTCAAGGTCCAGCCTAAAAAAACAAACGAACATGACTGTAAATGCAAAGGTAGCTCTACAAAGTCTTGACTCACGGGTGCTGTACATAAATGTATGCCACATTTTTCAGACTTTTATTTGGAAAAGTAAAAAATATTCCTCCTCTTGCACTACGTTGTGTTGGATTATCACATGAAATCCCCAAAAAAACACAAAGGTTTGTGGTTGTAACTTGAAAACCTGTGAAAAAAATAAAGGTAGGTTTTAAATATCATAGGATCAATGAGACAGTGATAGCATCTGGAAAGAAGACGTCACGAAAAGTAGGAATCCTCTTCCTTTCTTTCTAGAGTGACACAGATTTTTGTCCAGGAATTGTTAACTTGTTGTTCACAGTGATCTTTATGGGCCGAATCATAAAGATGCCTGTATTTATTTCTCCGCCACGGGGAGCACTGGGTCATCCCCCATGTTTTTCCACATGGGACTGTCCGTGTAATTAGGAATTTTCTTAGGTGCGCGTAGGGATGGGAATCGAAAACCGGTTCCTGTTCAGAACCGGTTCCGTGTGTTCCAATTCCTTGGCACCGTTTGGCAGCTCGCTTAACGATTCTCTTATCGATTCCAGGCAGCACCAGAGCCGTGCGGGCAGCACGACTTACGTCACGTTTTTTACGCAAGTTACGCACACAGCATTCAGTAAGCAAGTACAACGTGATCAGGCGTGAGTCTAGAATAGCAAAACAAAAAAAAATGGCGCCCCATCGGGTAAAGCGACCGAAAGTTTGGCTTCATTTTAAAGGAGAAGTCCAGTCAACAAGGAAAAATCAGTGGATCATTAGCTATACCTAAAACTAATATGTTTGTGGTGATTTAATGAATTTAGCGTTAATCAATAAGAAAATAAAGCATAAATTGTCGTCTCGATCACTGTGATTGCCATATTTGGGCAATAATGGCCATCACATCCTGTGACGTAATGTTGCAGTAAGGCACTGCGCTCTACAAGCTAGAGGACTTCATTGAAATTCGCGAGAGCTATTGTTGAAGCAACAATGCCCACGTGCATGGCAATTGGATGTTCCAATACATCGGGTAAAAGTGAAAAAAAAAACATTATTTTTTTCACCTTTCCGATTCATGATCCACCACGAGCTTCTGGCCAGAGAGAAAACACGTCGTCTGTAGCCAACATTTCGAAGAAGAATGTCTTCAAGATGACATGAGAGCGACACTTTTCGTTAGGTTTTTCTTATTTATAATGTAGAATTTGCCGGGACATTTGTTTACCCGACCAGAGCGGCGGAGTGATATGACACACTTCGATAAAATGCTCACTGTTGCGAAGCCCACTTATTTTATGCGACTTTGGTCTTCTTTTTTCTAAAGTCGCTTGTAAATTTCATGAGTTGTGGGGTTCGCTTGTTTGGGATCTAAACTAAGTGACTTAAATATCCCTCCGCCTCATAACGCACTGCAGCTCCTCCTGACAGGAGCAGAGACTAAACTCAGAAGGAGCCGCTCTGCCCGCATTTTCTGCAGTTTACGGTTGATATCTGCTGAAAGTAGATTAGGCGGTGCAGATCACCATTTTGAGCAGAGATTGGTTCTAAAGATGAGTTTTATACTCATCTTATAACATTGCAGAACCTAACCGATAAACCGTACTTTAATGTTTATTTGTTGTCTTTTTATGTCTCTAAAATGTTAAATTAGTATTACTTTAAATTGAAATGCTTAATACCATGTCTGTCTTTGTTTAAGAGGTTAAAAAAATTTCCCCAAATTGGAATTGATAAGAGAATCGATAAGGAATCGAATCGTTTCACAGAATCGATAAGGGAATCGGAATCGTGAAAACCTTATCAATTCCCAACCCTAGGTGCGCGGAGTGGAAACTTATGGCTGCGTGGAGGGTCATGGTAGCCAAAATGGCGTAATATGGCCATGCAGACCTCGCGTCTTCGTCAAGTATAAACCAGCCTTTATAGAGACCGAGGTAGAATAAAACACATTTAGAGGGTAGGTGAAAGAAAAAGCAGTGGCCTAGAGAGGGAGATAGAGCAGGACACACGAAAGGGAAAAACAGATAACTGCTACCAAGAGGACGCATTGAAAAAAAGAGATGGAAAGAGAAATGGGAAACTATATTAGGAAATGGAAAGAAGGCTAGAAGAGTAGATAGAGAAGGAAAGAAAGCTCAAGAGGCAGAGAATAAGGTCGAATGAACAGAAAGATAGCAACCATGTGAGACATGGAGACTGAGAGGAGGATGGGTGGCAGGCAGACGGAGAAGTGGATGTCTCAGGCCATTTCCTGTGATGATAGCCAGAGGCTTATTTTTCACCCCTCCTCAATTCCCCCCGGTCCAACCACACACCTACTGAACTGCTCCTCTGCCACCCAGCCTCTCCCACCTGATCACACACACTCGCTTGTTTGGACGCACACAATTTGATTGCAAGGCTTTAACCTCCGTCTAGCTACTGTAAAACTCCCAGTGACGGGGCTATAATGGAGTCCGGGAGAAAAACACATGTTTCTCAGCCCAGTCGGCTTTACTCAACAAGTGCCCGCTTGAAAATAATTACATCTCATTTTATTCATTGTCACTGAATTACCTGCTTGAGTGGTTGTGGACAATGGTACCGCAAGATGTGGATGCATGGGTGGTGCTAGAAGTGTGGGCTCAGACATCTGTGTGTGTGTGTGTAACAATATATTTGCTTTTAAAAAGCTGCATAGTTTATGAATGTTGTGCCTTTTAGAGTAAACCTATTAGAACCTATGAAGGTTTGATCTTTTCAGGGAAAAAGATTTCTAACAGAGAAATCTTTGGAATCAGTCTGGTATACAGCAGGGAAGCTAAAACTGCAATCTAGAGCAATCATCCTCCTGTAAGTGAAACCCCTTATGTTTGCCATTCAGACCCTCAGATTGTTATGTTAATTGAAGTAAACATTGAAAATAGCCCTAACAGGAGCCTTTAGCTGTTTTCTTAAAAGACGATCCAATCATGACTTATTCACGCAATCAGACACAATCATAGGTATATATATATATACAATATATATATATATATATATATATATATATATATATATATATATATATATATATATATATATATATATATATATATATATATATATATATATATATATATACCTAAACAGTATGAGGCGCACAATAGCACAAACACACAGACTGACAGAGCTGAATTTTTGTCCAGTAAGTATCGGCACAGTTGAGCTTACTCTTATCACTGGACACACAGACGTTTTTCAAGTCTGGCATCAACAGGTGCCATTTTTGCCAATGTCTTTCCCAGAAAGATTTCTTCAGCTGGCGACACAACAGCCTTGGAATCTAAGCTGCCTGCTCAGGTACAACTGTCTCATTTGTTCTGCTTAATTTCTCAATTTTTCAATATGAATTAAACTTTTCTCTCCACCTGCAAGATCAAATTTTGTGAAAAACAACTAAACATTCAACTGGAATGATATAAGGGAATTATTTGGCATATTGAAAACCATGTATTACATAAGTCAGAAAATGATGTGCATTTTGTAGACCATCATATCCTGTCACATCTGTGCGGTGAGTCCCTTTTGTTGCACTTCAATTATGTATAGAGTCAGTATAATGGGTGCAGAGTTTAGTTTTGTACAGCACTAGGGCGGGGTACATTGAACTTGCTGTGATGTCATCTTGTTTTGTTGAAATACATTTTAAAGATTAATTATCTGGGTTTGAAGGTTTAATACCCCAAAGTGGTCAGAAAATTATTAGCTAAAATAACACAAAGCAACTGTCAACTACTATCCGTTTGAGCTTCTCCAAACATTTGGCATGTTGAGGTCAGTTAATTTTTTTCCATTGCAGACAGAGCATCTGCATGGTGTAGGATGTGATTAAGTAATTATATTGCTGTTATTATTATCTGATTGGTGTGTGTGTGTAAATGAAATAGCATAGTTTTAATTTGTAGTCTGAGTTGTGAAGCAACGAGTCCGTGTCTTTCACCTTTTACAACAAAAAACCTACCAACTTGGCTTAACTGGTGAACTAATTGTTAATGCTACATTATCAGGCAAAGGAAGGTGACTTACTTAGTTACCAAGGCTAGGATATCTACCTAGAAAAAGCAGAAAAGAAATAGTGTAAGCAGGGGTGTCAAACTCATTTTGGTTTAGTGGCCGCATTCAGCTTAATCTGATCTCAAGAGGGCCACACGAGTAAACTCATTGCAAGATTAAATAGAACTAATAAAAGTGGACTTGTTGTTGATTTTTATATTAAATGAATTTCACTTTTACACAATATATTATGAATAGCCTCAGCGTTTTTAAGAAAAGTATGTGCAATTTCAACAATACTTTTACTCAGTTAAACATTTACTTAAGTGCATTATGCATAAGAACTGACCACAGTGATTGTACAATGTTGAAAAACATTTATTCACATTTTTTGGAACTTAAAAACACTGTCCTGCATGACAAAATACATCAAACAGATAAAAATTAAGAAATGATTTAAAATCAATTTTCCACATCTGAAGCTCAGTGCTACCATCTGCTGATTAAAACACAGCGCCCTTCGTGGACAATATAGGAACTGCAGATTTTCAATTAAACGAAGTACATGTTTTTTTCAATAATTGTTTTATCATTCTCTTCCTTTTATCTCATCTTTCTTTCACTTTTTCTTTTTTTCTTCCTTTCATCTCCTACTTTCCCACTGTAGTGTCCATATCATTTGAGCTATTCCCCGCATGAATCATAATAAAACTATTCACATTCATAAATCAAGCGGAGCACTATGGCAAAAGCAGTAATGCTCCACTTGTGAAAGTCAAATCTGATGAGCTCTGGTCAGCTCTTTTTGGCATTGAGACAACAATTCTTATTGCCACATTGCCAGACAGGACACTTTTTTTGAATAATGACAATGCATTTAGCCACCGGGCCGGACTAAACTGTTCGGCGGGCCGGAACAAGTAGCCAAAAAATTGTACTTAAGTAAGAGCAGCACTACGTGAACATATTTTTATTCAAATAAAGTAAAAAAACATTTGAAAAAAGCAGTTGAACTGAATACATTATGTTAGAATAGTGCAAAGTACTCCCAATGACAATGTTTACTGTGTGCTCACTTGACCTGCAAATGGAGCTCGGTAGATAGAAAATACTATTAAAACAACAAGTCTCCCTTTAAAGTACATTTTAGATGTGTGTCTCTCTGGTGCATTTTTGGTTAACACATGTCTATTTTTAATGTAGTCAAGTTACTCGTAGTAGGTATAGCAGCCATACATTTTACCCAAGTCAGATTGGCAATATGTTTTATTAATATTACTCAAGTAAAGGTGAAAAGTACAGTGTAGTAAAACTACTACTTAAAAGTACATTTTGATCAAAAAGTAAAATGCATCAATAAATGTAACTAATTACTACCCACCTCTGGTAATGTGTTTAGTTCACAGGGTATATATTTTCATATAAAAAATGAGCTTGCTATACGTTATTGTTAATTTGAAAACAAACTTTGACATTTCTGTCTATGCCAGCCATTGTTCAAGAAGAAGAGGGAGATAAGAAAATAATATTTGGTTACTCATGTTTAAGACAATCTTTGGGGGAGGATTTTGACTGAGACAGCAACTACAGTGTTGTTAAAAAGTACTTGTCCCCTTACATATTTTTTCTTGTTTTTACCTTTCCTTTTTTTTTTGACATTTAAATATCAAAGATAACTTAGTAGTTTTTAAAAGTAGTCTTTAAAGTCAAACAAAACCCTGGACATTTTCCTTTTTCTGTAACGTTCCTGGCACTGGAGCTGATCTAATTATTACTCAGCACACCTGTTCAGTCTCCACCCTGCCTGCAATCAGTGTTGTATAAAGTACTGAAATCTCGGAGTCAAGTAAAAGTATAAGTACTTCTCCAAAATATGACTTTGGTAAAAGTCCAAGTCACTGACTGAAATGTCACTTGAGTAAAAGTCTTAAAGTATCTGAAATGTCTTGTACTTAAGTATGAAAATTACTGTAAAAATAGATGTACTCAAGTAATGTAATAAAAAGTATAAGTAAAAAGTAAAACAAAAGCACATGCAGTTTGAATGACATTTTTTAGATTTTGGTAAACTTTGAAAGTTAAATTCACTTAAAATAATATAAACAACCCAGTGCAGGAGAAATTTAGACCAAGTTTAGACAGAAAATACAACCTTTTTGTAAGCTTTCAGTTTTCCTTCTTCAAGTAAGGTCAGTGCTAAGCAACCAACACACAACCAAGTGCAGGCAAAGGGGGTGTATACTAAGAACATGGTGAAGTGATAAACCAGACTTAGTTAATGTACAGGAAGTGGTAAACCTGCTAATAGATACACCTGCAGGCCGGCCAGCTGACAGCTTTGCTAGGGCCCGGGACAACACAGTCTTTTTGGGCCTCCCCTCTACACCTGCCGCCACCACACCACACACACCAATCTCTGTATTTTATACTGGATATTTTCATCCCAGCTATTGAATTTAGTGCACTAGATGATCTTTTCTTCATAAGAGAACAGCAAGCACTGCAGCCAAAATATGGCCTTTTGTGACCTGCTGTATATCAGCCAGCCCATAACAGTTTTTCCTTTCCATTGCAGGAGGTAGAATATGTTAGATACTTTGGGAATTCTCTGCCCTATGAATCTGCTAGCTCCAGCCCTGGTTTATACTAATTTATTAATGGACAGTGTGGAAATCTATGTACAATAAAACCAATGTAAATAGTGTTCCTTTGTTTTATTTGTCTTTATCCTAATTCTAGAAGTAGAAATAGTCAAATGAGTAACACTATTATTTTGTGGAACCCTAATCATACTATAACTACGCAAAGGTCTAAACAAGAGTAGCAGTTGTTTAGGTAGCATAGTGTTCTTATGCAAAAGAAATTACACCTGCTATTTATGCCTTAACTGCCTCAAATGGTCGAAAATAAATAAAAGCAACAATAACAACGAAATAATGGTAAAAGTGACACTCTCACCTTTTTCAGACGGCTGTGGTTAAGAATCTGAAGTTTTATGACCTACAGTCTTTCCTTTTCCATCTTTTCAGCAGTCTTCAGAACTCCTGTCTGGCACAGAATATTTAGTTTTATAGAGGAGATTAGGTTTTTGTTGATAAAATGTGTGTGTGGAAGCCATTGTGGATTTTGAAATCAGGGCAGGTGAGAACTTAACTCGTCGTCCAAAACGGAGACCTTCTCTTCGGGGACGTCTGGTCACCCTAAGCTAAAGCCTGAGAGCTCAAAGTTATTTTCTACTTTTATTACTTTTTCGAATACCAGGATTATGCATTTTTGATTATTACTTTTATTCATAAAAGGCTTCTTTTGTGTGTGCAAAAAGGTATGTGTGTGCAGTTTAAGCAGTGTGTTCAGACTATTGGTGGCTATTGGACTGGAGACAGGAAGACGTAGTGGTAAATATTTAATGTTATCCATGTGCTATTGTTGCCCTGCATAAGACTCAATGCACGCATGAACACCCTGCCAGTTATGAAGCACTGCTGCACAGTGGCAGGCTAAGTCACAGAGAAGGAGGGACAGTAAGGTACAGAGGAAAATATATTTGAAAAACCTTTTTTTTTGGTTTTCAAGTCAGGCAGAGGAATGATTGTTCAATAAAATATACAATAAAATGTAAGTAATGGCTCAAAGAAGTTGTCTCTGGAGAGATTTATTAAATACAACCATATACTGTTGATGTTTAATAATGTGGGATAAATATGACGGATTAGTTATGTGGAAACTAGTATTGGTCATAATTGTCAAATATCTTGCACAGGTTTATGGAAGAGGTTATTAAGGTTGATTTAAAGGTTTAATTTGTTATATTTTAGGAATCACTTTCCACTATAGCCTGCACCATACAAATTGATCTGCAGATTACAAAGTTATCTTTGTGTAGCAGCTGTAGAGCCAGATAACCTGAGACAGCAACAAAAAAAGCAAAAATAATTTTAATTTTTTTATTAGGGTACTGAACAACTGCAAACGGTAGGAGGTACATCTGTAATTGCCACGAGACATGTTAGGGTGCAGTCTTGGTAGAGGAAGAACACATGTCATTGATTTTTCTTATGATACAGACAGATTTTTCATGATTAGGAAATTGTAAAAAATGGTTGTAGTGGCACTTGTAATTCCAGTCTCCACTGCTGCTGCAGAGCTGTGCTGTAGTCTTCAGGTTAAGCTAAAATAAAACAGACTGCCTTGTGTATTGAAAGCAAAGGCACCCAACAAAAGAGCATTGCTCATGTTTGGCTTTTTGACACAAGAGTTTCAATATTTTTAAGACCTCTACTGTCAATATGGACAAATATTCATCTCCTGTCTCTGTTTAATTATCATCAACGACCTCCATTGCCTTTTATTTTTGTTCTGTAGAAATTGTTGCCACAAAGGAATTGGTTACGAAAATAAAATGCTTATAAAGAAATATCTCAATGTAAAAAAACAAACTAAAACAAATACATTTTGGATTATAGATCCATTAGATCTATAATCCAAGTTAAATTTTTTTTTAACCACTACTTGAACTGAAATTTGCAAGCTGATACGCTTGATTTGAAGGGCAGCATGCAAATCCAAATAAAGTACAGCATATTTGCGGTACTCTGTTGTGTCAGGGTTCAGTTTTGATTTGGGTTTTTATTTACTATTTTTCAGTTCTTCCTCCTGTCTGGGTTTAGTTAGGTTCTGGCTTTTGTTATGGTTAGTTCAGTTTCCTCCTACCACTCCCACTCAGCCTTCCCTTCACTCCCGCTGCAGTTAGTCACACCTGTCAGCCACTAATTAGCCAGACTCACTTCACCAGCCAGCCTCCCTACTTAAGCCTCAATCTGCTGTCACTTCTTTGCCGGTCCGTAAGGGTTCAACTTCTGCTCAATCCACAGCCAGAAACTCTGTTCCAGCTCAACCACAGCCAGAGACTCTGTTCCTGTTTAGCCCGCAGTCAAGGGTTCTCCGGCTCTGCCGTGGTCTCAAGTTCTCGGCTCCTGGGTCCCGCTCTGGTCTCAAGTCTTCGGCTCCTGTGTTCCGTCCTGGTCTCAAGTCATCAGCTGCAGAATCACTTCCTGGTCAGTCTCTCTGTGCTAACCTGCCGGCCAGCTTCTGCACCCTACAACTCCACTTAAATAAAGACTCTGGTTCCTCAAATCATCCACCTTGTACAATAAACTCTCTTAAATCCAGCTGTGTGTGTGTGCTGTGTCCGGGTTCATCCAAAGACAAATCATGACATGTTGAGCCTTCCTGTTATCTGCTGAAAGGCTTACTATTTTCCAGCCTGTACGAAGAACAGACTTGTCTTAATG
Organism: Fundulus diaphanus; assembly: GCA_037039145.1. Classification (NCBI taxonomy): domain Eukaryota; kingdom Metazoa; phylum Chordata; class Actinopteri; order Cyprinodontiformes; family Fundulidae; genus Fundulus; species Fundulus diaphanus. The sequence goes on along the minus strand of CM073127.1, from coordinate 44,195,514 downwards.
TTTTGTAGCTTACTTTTTAAAAAGGTTCTTGCATCTTTTTTCTCTGACTAAATTTCTAAACACCTAAATGATGCAAGCCAGCTTTGACTCTGTATCACTCAGTACCAGCTTCCACACTGAAGAATGTTTTTTGTCAATGTGTCTTGGTAACACTTAAATATGATGCCTTCACCATTAAATTTTTTTTTGTTTTTAGTTTCCAGTGATCTGTCAGAACAAATCAAACTGAAAATCGTCCGTTTACCTTTTTCTTCTTGCATGTGGAAGGTGGAGCACCACATTTCAATATTGACCGGTTAAAGCTCCTTTAATTGTGGGAGGCCAAAAGCCATTCAGGGGGAAAAAGCCTTAAAGTCCAACTCTTTAGACTTTAAGCTTCTTTCTTCTATCTTTGTGAGGCTTGTCTGACACTTTTGAACCAGAAATATTATGGAGCCTTGTCTCTGCACCAGAAATAGAAAATAAAACGACCCTGCGTGAAAGCTGGCTCATTAGGTTGGGAAAACTGGACTTGGTGCCCTGAAAGGCTTGAGTATGTGTACTGTGCAAAATCTAATTTACAGCAATGAAAACTGCAACAAAAAAAAAGACCAATTAACTTGATCAAAAGAGATGTATAGATTCAAGACTGTTCCAATTGTAGCTGCCTTTCTTTTTAAATTGGCTCTTGTTAGACCGTACCGGTATGTAACTTGCATCACTTTTCTCTTTACTCTCCTAGCTTGCTGCTTTCATTTCTGTTTCAGCTGTTCCATCCACATGTTTAGCTGCAGCATCATTGTATTTGGAAATAAGTTCTCTCAACCAGGCTCTCTGCACACCTTAAAAGCAACAATATCCATCCCTCTCCTTTATTACAAAGTGTCTAAACTTCCCCTACTTTTAGCTGTCTAAAAGAGATATTTCTGATGTGATCTCAATGTCATGAATTACATAATTTGCCTTTTGGGTTTCCTTTACGCTGTCCTTTTCCCCACATTCTTGGTTCTGTATGAAGTTGTCAGACTTGGTTGTCCACCACGCAAGATGCTAGCCTTTGCCCAACCATCTGTCTCTGTCCCTTCTTCTCGGCTAATCCTCCTTTTTTTTCTTTGTTCTAATCGGTTTTTACTATTTTAGGATTAAATCTATTTCTGCAGCAAAACAACCAGCATAACACATCATTTTTTTAATCCATGATTTGGCTTGTATCCAAGCATTTTAACTTCTAATTAAAAGCAGCTTTTGGATCATACAACACAAAAAAATATATATATTTATGAAGGTTTCTATGGCAAGTGTGTTCAAAATGATTAATTTAAAAACAACCTAACTTGGATAGAAGAAACAGCATTAAATCTACACAATTAAGCCAAAATGTTCTAACCCTCCATCTCGGATTCTATCACAGTCAAGGACTCTTGACGGGAGTTGTCGGACTCCTCAAAGAAGAAGAAATTAACTCCACACAATTCCTCCTCCATCCCTCTCTAGCTTCATCTCTTTTTTTGTATTTTTTTCTTTTTTTTGACTGAGGTTCAGCCCCATACGGTGTATCAAAAAGAGTATTTGTCCCTGTTGCAGATTTCTTCTGTTTTGGCTTTCTTTGTCACACTTAAATGTCGCCTGAGCAGATACAAAAAACACTTTTTAAATGATTACTTTATTTGTTAAGCAAACAACTATCCAAACCAATCTACCCTATGTGAAAAGGTGATGCCCCTCTTGTGAAATCCTGAATTAATTATGTTCAACCACATTGTTTTGGTTCCACTTTACTAGTACCGCCCATGGCTAATTACTGCCAGACCTGGAGAATAGAAAAATGCCCTGAAAATAATCTGTCTATTAACACAAAGAAGGCTAAAAGATCTCGAAAAGCAACAAAATATAAGCTTATTCAAGGAATGAACAGACAAGAATCAAAGTCATTGAGATCTATGTGTCTGGGAAGTTTTGCAAAACCAGATTGGGAGTCAAAGACATTAAGATGCTGTAAAGAAGAAGGAAGGGAATTATGGGAATCTTAACAACTGTAAGAGCTATTATCCACAAAATGTAGAAAACATGGCTGAGTATTTTAGCACTGGTGTGCAGTGCGTGGTGTGTTTACAATTACATTGATGAGGGATTGTATGATGAAGCTTTCATTCCACTGAGAAAAAGCCAAATAAACATACCGGCACAGACGCTACAGTCGCTGGGAAATCAATTGTTGACTCCTTACCACCAATGAAATGTAGAGATCACATATATGTGCCTTTGGTCAGATATCCCACAGTAAAATCCTCTCGCTTACAAGCTTGTATCCAACATTGACATTTATCTGCAGTTCTTCGGGGTTTAGGATAACGAATGAAAAAACTCCAGCATATACCAAAGCAGCAGTGTTTTGTTGTTGGCATAATATGTCTGTTGAAGCAACATTTAGAACAGATTGTTTCACTATCTGACCCCAACAAATACAGTAGCATATTCGTATTCTGGTGCCTGGTGGAGTTGGGACGTTACAATTACGAATACTCTCGCCTGGGTTTGAGTGGGTTTGGCTTGAATGCCAAGATGAAAAAGCAGAGAAAAGAATATATATATATATATATATATATATATATATATATATATATATATATATATATATATATAGGTGCGCAATCGTACAAAATTACTTGTGATAATACTTCAAGTTTCCTTTTATATTATGAATGAAAAAGAAAAATGTCCAGGGTTTTGTTTGACTTTAAATAATACTTTTAAAAACTACTAAGTTATCTTTGATATTTAAATGTGTTTGATGATCTAACACATTTGGGTGTGACCAAAAAGAAGGAAAAACAAGAAAAAATATGTAAGGGGTCAAATACTTTTTAACAACACTGTAGTTGCTGTTTCAGTCAAAGTCCTCCCCCAAAGATTGTCTTAAACATGAGAAACCAAATACTCTGTTCTTATCCCCCTCTTCTTGTTAAACAATGGCTGGCATAGACAGACAATGTCCAGCTGTCACCCTCCCCCTCTCCCTTGGCTCCACACCCTCCAACATCTGTTGTGTCCAGTCAGTGAGGGGATGGAGGATGAGGTCAAACCAATCTCTATGCAGATTATAATGACTTCCTGTGTGTTCATCCACCACTCCTTTCTCCCCTTTCTTCTATTCTCTATTGATGGAGGGGGCTGATCCCAGCGGGGCTTCTGGGAAGGATGTCTGAGCACTGAGTGGGTCTCTATTACACTAAAACCGTTGTCCAACTAGATTCCCACCAACATTACCAAAGCTGAATTCACATTGCCACATCCACACACAACACACACAAGTACACTCACACCATGAAACTGAATACGGGTTCATGCTTGATCAAATAGATTATGGACTCCCTGCTACAAAACTAGGAACCACATGGTCATGACTGACAACATAAAGTAAAAAAAAAAAAAAAAAAACGACATGCAGATGGTCTCAGTTACAGCCTGATGGTCACCAGAAGCAATTCAAGTAGCTTTGAACATGGATCAATCAACAGTACCAAACTCACTGAATTATCATTGGCCTCAGAAACCCCATGGGGCTACTATGAATGTTTGCTTCTTGAATATGACGTGAAATCTCTGTATTACCTGCATCTCCAACTGAAGGAGCTGAGCTGCTGTAAGGATTTATAAAGTCAGCAACTGCCTTAAAGGTAAAAAGTTAATCCAAAGACACCTGCTTGATATAAAATCCAGAATTTTGATGAGGATACACAATAGATTCTATACCTTACCTCAGTTTTGTTGAGGTCTACCAAAAAACAGTAGCTTAGTAAAGAAGCTTTTAAGTTGGTCCTGATTAATCTTTTTTCTAAAGAAATAGAATGGATGAAATTTGCAACTTACATTCCCACTGATTACAAACATATCAAAGTTGTGGATGACATTAAGTTGACATTAAAAGCAGCCTTTAGATAACATCGATCAGTTAAAGAACATGCCAATCACGGATAGGTCAACCCTCAGTCTAAACATTGAAAACAGTCTTTGGGGCAGTATTTTTACTGCCATTCTATACAGACTAACAAAGTATCCACGTGTAGTGGAAAACAATACATGCTTTTCAGCTGCATCGCTGTCTGGTTTGGGGCCAGCAACGCCTCAGACTGGATTCCGGAAATGTGTAGAGAGAGTGATGAGGACAGCAGAGAGATTCATCGGCACAGCACTTCCCTCCTTCCAAGCCACTGCTCTCAGACGCTGTCTGACCAGGGCTCAGACAACCATAAAAGACCGCTCTCACCCCCATCATGGACTCTTCTCCATGCTGCCCTCTGGCAGGAGGTTCATTAGCTTCAAATGTTGAACAACCAGATTCCACAACGGCTTCATTCCACCTGTCATAGGACTCCTAAACATCCAGTGCCCTCCTACCCCATACATAAAAAACTGCTGACTTTACAAGGTCACGGTGAACTCTACTGCACTGAGTAACTGTACCATCTACATTATCATATGCCCCGTTCATTGTTCTAATACGTACATCCTGCTGCTACATATATTTGCATATTCATATGGTCTTAAATATAACTTCTCTGCACATATATATTTATAAAATGGCTTTTTTGGTTTGCTGCTACATTCCTGAAAAATGACAAATACTGATTTTTAGAAATGTATTACGTTTCTCAATGTGAAAAGGATATGTCCCCTTTAATACAGATTTTCTCACAGACCTCTGAGATCTTGGCATATCAGCAGCAGTGTTGGGGGTAACGCGTTATAAGTAACGCGTTAGAGTACTATTGTTAGTTTTTTTCAGTAACGAGTAATCTAACGCGTTAGTTTTGCGAATTCAGTAATCAGTAACTCCGTTATTTTCCAAAATAAGCACTCGTTACTCCGTTACTTTAAGAATTTCCCTCGATAAGGAAAGTGAAGTCCCTGCTTTTCTGCATTTAGTCAGATGCGGCTGCTTGCGTCTGTACCCTGCTCCTTGCCTCTGTGTGTGTGTGTGTGTGTGCGCGCGCACCTGTGTGTGTAAGCTATTTGTGTTTGTACCGCGGCAAGATGGGCGAGAAGACAGCGTTTGATTCTTGGAGGTAAGCACGTTATTTTGAGTTAAACAGCAAAAAGGACAAGAACATGGGTCCGGCAACACGGATGCGTCGGCACATGACTCGAGCTCGTAGAGAAAAACCTGTGTCGACGCGCGTATGCGCTAAGTGACCGATACAGGAACTGTTTCGAACTGACTGACGCGCCAAACTGTTTATGTTTCTTCTGAACTGCGCGCGTGTGCATTCGCGCACAGCATCTGGATTCAGCGCGCACAGCAAAGCTATGCTGCACAGTCGTTTCAGAAAAAACGGCTGATCTACACTGAGTAGAAAGCTGCAACTCTGAGCAGCTCTTCCTCCCTTTGTCATTCTCAGCCAGGCCCGTATTAAGACAATGTGGTGCCCCTGGGCACTATACCTCAAAGCCCCCCCCCCCCCCCCCCTTACCCGTGCTGTCCTCCGGTCAAAAACATCAGACATAATCAAGGGGATTTCTTTACTATTTACTAACTTACACAACTACATGTAGGCATATGAGCAGTGAGCAATATTCAAATATCTCATTTTAAAATGTTGAAATCAAAAAAATCTTGATTTATTTTTTGTGACATCAGTGTTCACAAAACGAATAATGCATGGTCTTTCAACAATTTCAAGTAGCTAAATAATATAACTATTTATGAAAAATATATTTTTAAAGCATGTGTCATGTGGTGCCCCCCCCATGGTTGGTGCCCCTGGGCACTGGCCCACTGGCCCTTATGGATAACGTGAGCATGAAAAAAATCCCGATCACTGGAACGCAAATAACGTGATTCACCATGGCAATGACAGGAAATAAGTTTGGAATTGTGCATGTCCTGCGAGTAGAATTAGAAATATTTAAAGAAGGCATATGGACAATATTAAACCATAAGAAACAACGCCGTTGCTGCTGAAAACCGCAAGAGAAAATTGTTCAAAAAGTCAATGCATGCGCGATATGAAAGTTATGTGATGGAGAATTAAAGCTGCTTTCACCACACTTCACTGTTCAACACAAAAGGGGGAGTATGTGTGTGTGTGTGTGGGGGGGGGGGGTGCATTGAATGGACATGTCAGCAAAAAATTTGTAAAAAAATAAATTAAAAAGACAGAAACGAAAAAGTAACGCAATAGTTACTTTTACTAGTAACTAGTTACTTTTATAGTGGAGTAACTCAGTTAGTAACTCAGTTACTTTTTGGGAGAAGTAACTAGTAACTATAACTAATTACTTTTTCAAAGTAACTTGCCCAACACTGATCAGCAGTATTTAAACTGAGATTAAATGACATACAGATTTACTAATTAAATGACTTCTGAAGGAAATTGGTTGTACAGCATTTTATTTGGGGGTAACAGAGCAAAAAGGACTGAATTCAAATGTGTGTCACACTGCCATTTTCCTTCAACTTCACAATTACTTGTTACTTAGCAGTGGTTTATTATATAAAATCCTTCTAAAACACATTGATTTGTAGTTGGTATTTGACACAAAATGGAAAAATAGTGTTTATATTAAGCAAGGGACTATGCAAGTTCCTAATCTGATGCAATGTTTCATAGAGCAATAATCTAATTCTAACAATAATAAAGCTAACTTAATTACCAGTTGCTAAAATTGGAGTACAGAGAGTTATGCAGTGAGAGAAAGTTAATGAATATGTTTATAATGAAGACAATTAAAAAAACGGTATGATCAAAGCATAGTTCTAAAATAAGCTTTAAGAAAAAGGCACTATGTTACCAAGAATACTCTATCTATGAAAAGTAAAGCCCCTGACCAAACTAGAAAGATATTTAAGCTCTTAGTTTGTGTGCAGCCTTAACTATTTGAAATGTTCTCCTCGTTTTTATAAACAAGACCCAACAAGTACACATATCTATTATCAGCACCTTTGTAATCCCATCTGATGGCATTCCTTCCCTCAAAGGGGTTGTTTTAGTTTGCCCTGTCATCTAATTAAGAGTGAAATCAGTATGCCACAGGGTCCTGGCTCAAAAACATTATCATCTCTCTTTCAGATATCCTCACCCATCTCTTTTCCTCTAGGAGCCTTGTCTTCACTTGCAGTAATGCCCTATCCCCTATCCATTTGTCTGTCTGCCTAATCAGCCGGGCAATACATGTGGCGATGGCAGCCATCCACCAAAGCAACACAGGAAGGGTATCTAGCTCATTACCATGAATCTGTCTAACCCCATCTCTACTCATCATTTTCTTTTACACTCCTTTGCAGTTTTAAAGCAGTGCCCACTCTCCCTGGATCCTTCCTCTTCACTTCAATTCTTCGTCTGGCTCAATTTCTTTGTCTGGCTGAAAAGCCTCAGAGGACCTGCCAGTTCTTGAAGCCATTCGGCTGCATCTTATGCGCCTGCCTCCAAGTCCCAGCCTGGTGGGGGTGAGGCGAAGGACATGGTGTTACATTTGAGTTAACAGGCAGCGCTGGCGGTATGCACCGCCACGGGCCCTTTTGTGTGCAGCAGACAAAATTACTGAGCAGCGCTTGAACAATGAATGACTGGTGACTACATGGTAATGATAGTGCAGTGAATACGGGTTAGCCAGGGGGAAATGATGCCACCACTTCTTGTCTGCAACAAGTTGCAGTAATAGAAATATGCTGATGCTGCATATGATGTTGGGTGGAGGAAGATACATGGAGAGAGAATACCGACCCTTTTGAATCAGACTACCCTGGCCTAGAATAATGTAATAAGGATTTGCCCCCTTAACGTTAAAGTGTAACTCACCCCAAAACCCACTTTTTAGCAGTTAAAGTGTATAAACTGAGCCTAAGGATGCTATGTTAATGTTATTGAGCAACTTTTAACATTTTCATGTGAACTTGTTTAGTTCTGCAATTTTTGTCTTAAAACCATCTTAATGCTACCCTCTTAGGGTGGAGTGGTGGCTATTGCTGTTGAATTTTTCTATTGGTTGAAGCAGTACATAATTTTGTCATCATAGCCCCATGTTCGGGTATAAAAGCATCTCAGTCAGACACCGTCGCCTTGGCAAGTTAGAGGAGCTGGAATCGCGAGCATTGAGGGCACTGATCGATAGTGTTTAGTGTTTGTTGCTGCTTTGAGCCCATATTAGCAATGATGCTGCTAACATTAGTTTACCACTCAGAAACTGCACCCATTCTGTCCTTCACTCCCTCGGCAGCTTCGGGCATCACTGAGCCAGTGCTTTGAGCCAGCGCCTTCAACTGATAAGGTTCAGGCCCGATGAAAGCCTCCCTCAACCTCCAGTGACGATCCATGGCGGAGGCACCTGTGTCGCCCAGGTCACTCCATGTTTCAGTATGTCAATTTCCCTTGTTCTGACCACAGCCCCCGCATCGTCTCAAGCATGAGATAGAGATGAGTGAATTACTCATTTTGCAAAGTCGCTCTTCTGTTCTCCACTAAGAAATCAAACTTAAATAAAACTATCCTATTTTGAGTCTTAACTTCTATATCAGCCAAACCAATTTGCTCAGTGACAAATTAAACACTGAAATGAACCAAACATCAATTATTAAATTTCTTCTAACTGAATTATCTCTGTTTTTAATTTTCACTCAGTGGGAAAAGCCAGTTGAAGTTTGAAAACAGTGTGTTAATTCGCAGGGCAGTAATCAGGCCTGGGTGTGGCTAATGAAACTGAACCAAAAATTGTGTTTAGTCACAGTTAATTCGTGATTGAACTCTTTCACGCCAGGCCAGGTTGCTTCTAGGGTTAAAAAACGAATTCTGAGCTCATAACAGAGGTCAAAGAAACAAAAATGTGAACATAACCAACTGTCTGAGCAAACAAAACATAATTGACTAAGCAAAGAAGGGACACGCAGCAATATATATAATGGCTGATCAGACCATTTCAACACAGACTAAACAGAATACAACCACTAACTACAAGAAAAACACACTACAGTTATGTTTCTTAAGAAACCAAACACCATTTCAGGAAATCAAAAATATTGAACATCAAATGGAAATCTTTAGTAAAATACAAAAGGCTGCCTTACCTGAAGAATCTCTCTCTAGCAGGAGGTGGTGATGCAGTCCAATTAACTTTCCATGTATTCAGCTTCCCTGAGCCCTGATATCTATATTTTGTCAAGCCTAATTCCCAGGCATTATGAATAGTAAGGAACCAGTAAAAGACAGAAATCACGAACCATAGGTGTGAAATTGTTAATAAAATGGCATAACTGAACTAAAATTTGCAAAATTTGAAACTACTCAATAAATAGTTACTGTGAATAAAGGGCATCGTTGTGGTTTGGTGAATAAAAAAACAAGAACAAATGTACAAACTATGATTAATAAATGTGCATAATGGTTACGGACTTTAATGTCGTTTGGCCATGGGTGTGGCCATCACAGTTACACAATGGTTCAAAACTATTGAGATGAAAAACAATTGTCACTGTGGTGACAGCCAAGCATTATAATTAGATCGACATCACAGTTTAAAAAAAATGTCTACCTAAAAGGTGCAAAATATTACAGTTCTTTATAAATATTTTCTAAAATGGTAATCTATTCCTTCCAGGCTGTAAATTGAGGAGAGAAAAGAGTGGACTTTTCACATTTGAGTCAGTACCACTCAGGTCTAAGAGATGATTATTTCCATCTGCAGTAATTTATACTTGGCACAATGCCTGTTTTCTCAGAGAGCAGCAGCAGTGACCCCCTATATCACTGGGTAGAAAAAGCATCTATAACAACACACATGGCGTTGATTAAGTCAGGAACAGCATGAAATTGAGGTGCTCTGGTGGAGGTTGGTAGCAAAACCGCTTGCAAAAAACCAACAAGGGTGGCAGGGCCAAAGCAGCTGGAGCAGAGCGTGGGTATAAAAGTGGCCCCCCCAAAGGGGCATGTTGAGAGGTTGAACTGACCCTGGGTGGCAACTGATCATGGACTGCTTAAATTAGCAGCAAAGTTTTATTTTGTTAAAGGGCTGAACTAATGTAATGGCCAGTTTCGGTCAAGACTACATTCAGTGTAGTTTTCCAGGCTGCTTAAAGCTGTCTCAACCAGTTTCACGGATATGGTGCTAAACAGCAAAGCAACCTGATATCACAGTGCATTGTAAAACTATTCAGACCCCTTGAGCTTATTCACATTATACAGATTCCAACCACAAAGTTTAATGCATTTTAAAGGCACTTTATGTGACAGTAGGAAACAAAGTAGTCTTTGGGTTTCATTTTCTTAATAGAAATAAGTAAAAATCTGAGACGTGTGGAGTGCATATTAATCCTTCTTTACATTGTTACCCTAAAACCTTCAGAAGTCACCCAATTAGCAAATGCTATCCAACTTTGTGTAATTTAAACTCATCTTTATTAGAGATTTTTAGCCAAAAAACAGCATCATGAAGACAGAAAATGGTTTGTTATGAAACGGTATCCTACTGAGCCCCTAAAGGGACATTGAAGGGAAATAATAATAAAAAAAAGCTTTCTGGAGCACAGCAGTTACTGTCTGGTGTGCAGCAGAACTTTTTTTCCCCCTCTAATGTCCTTTTAAGGGCTCTGTAGTAATCTCAATATTTTAATATTCCCTATAGCTATGCACAACTAATCGTCCAAGAACAAGTGTGGCACAACTGCAAACCTTTTAATTCATGACTTTTCATCTTTACTGACAAGCTGATCAGAGAAGTAGCAAAAGGTCCATGCTAACTGTGGAGGAGCAGCAGAGATAAACAGCTCCGATGGCAGAACCTGATGACATGAAAACTATTCTCCACGAGCCTAGCTTTTATGGAACAGCGGCAAGAAAAAAGGTACAGTTGACAGAAAACTATAGGAAGTCTTGTTTAAAGTTTGCCACAGTCCCTTTAGGGGACACAACAAACATGTGGAGGAAGGTGCTTTGCTCAGATAAGACCAAAACCAAACTTTTTGGCCAATCTGTACAACCCAGTGTGTGGCGGAAACTAACACTGCTTATCACCTCAAACACACCATCTCCATGGTGAAACATAATGGTAGCAGCACCATGCTGTGCTGATACTTCAACCAAGCTGCAACAGGAGAGCTGTTCAAAGTTGATGGAGAGATAGATGGGACATAACATACAGGACAGTTGTGGGGAAAAAAACTGCTAGAGGCGGAAAAAGACTTGGGACTGAGGTGGAGGTTCAGTTTAGAGCAGGACAACAAGCCTAAACATGGAGTCATGCTGGGCTTAGATCAAAGCAAACACATGTCAATATGTCCAGTCATAAAGTTTCTGGTAAGGCCTGAAACTGTTGGATGGAGACAGGGGTTCTCCATCCAATCTGTCTGAGCTTGAGACATTTTGTTGAAGATTATTCGGTAAAACTTTCAGTTGCTACATATGCAAAACCTGTAGAGTTGTTTACCAAAAGAACTGATGGGCGAAATTGCTGCTAAAGTAGGTATTACAGAGCCTTAACTTAAAAGGGGCTGAATTTAATGGTACACCACTCTTTTCTATTTTCTATTATTTATTAAGAATTTTAAAAACCACGTGTTCTCCTGCCACGTCCCAATTACACCCAACTTTGCGTTGGTCTATCACATAAAATCCAAATACAATACATGAAAGTGTTTGGTTGAAATGTGAGGAGATTCAACGAAATACTTCTAACAAACTACAGCGTATGTCTGCTATATTTCTTTGCAGGAGTGTCTTCTGCTTGGATTCCCTTCACATGACATCCTTGACATTTGCTCATTTTAAACACTGTTTGATATCACAGCTCGTCGTCACAGTTGAAGTATATTGAGTCCTTAAGGCTGGGAAACAGAACTTTAATGCTTGCTCACCACTCACTGGGCTCTTTGTTTCTTTATTGCCCCTCCATCTCTGCTTGTCCGTCTTGTAATATAAGGGGTGAACTCCCTCCCAAAGGATGTCTGTGTAGTCAGAACACTTTCTGCACTTCCATATAATACACAATCACACGGCCAAGGCAGCTCTATGTTTCAAAGCTGTATTTTTATGTCCGGAACCTGTCGATAGACTTTTGATGATCCAGTTAGTGTGTTGTTAATTTACACACCTGCAAATATAGTTTTGACAACCTTCTGGCAATAAAAACCTTATTTAACCTCTTGGTCTTAGCTCCTGCTATGACGCTGGAGATCCAAGGTAGGGACCCCTGTTATTAAACACTGTTCACATAGAAATTTTCCCAGCTAGTCTTCAATTAGTCAGGTCCTACAACAGATCTATCAAGAAGGTATAGAACCAAAGTATGATCAGGTCAACTTTAAAACAGACAAGAAAAGCTGAGTTTTAATTAGAAGGAACATATGTGTAACTGGAGCATTTTTTATTATTTCTACTTCACTTTTTAAATTGATCAGATTGTCATGGAACTTAGAATTGGTAACACGTAGCTCTCGGTTTCTCTTGAATAAGGACATGATGCGACACAGATGCCTATTCCCCTTATTCTTCGAAACAGGAAAGAGAGGAAAATGTGGCATTAGTGTGAAACCTGTCCTTATCCACAGGCAGAGCGGTACTTAAAGCAGGTTAAAACAGCTGGAACTGTGACGACCATGCCTGGATAATGTCTCAAAATTTGGAAAGGAGGTACAAAACTCAAAACGCTTAGAGAACTGCAACAAAGAAGATGAAATGCTTTACATTCAATAACTGTACTACATCACAAACAGCTTGTTAGACAAACAATAAAAAAGGGTCAAATAGCCTACAACCCTGACCAAGGAGATAATTTGTGCTGAATCAGAGGTTTCCCATGCAGAACCACTTTTAGAGGCAGGTCTGTTAGAGCCCAAAGCAAAACAAAGGAATGGGGTTGCCCCAACTTTGTTATTGCCTATTTCAAAAAGAAAAAAGTTTTTTCTTTGATTTATTCACAATTGAAATCCTTAAAAAATGTGAGTCATTTTCATCCCCCTGTCACAAAAACATGAAAATGGAAACTTTGCCTTATTCCAAAATAATATGGCCCCATTCCCACTGCAGACAAATGTGGCCCTAAACTGATTTCCTTCGGGGTCAAGTGACTAGATCAGATGTTTTAGAACAGGCGTGAACGCTCTGATCTGGACCATATCGGGCCAATATCAGATTTGTTTTTGTCAGATTTAAGTCACTTCCATATGTGCCGCTTCCAACTCATATCTGGTGTTTTTGGTGTTTGTGGGACGTTTTGATGCAACTTTAACGTCCCTTTACATCAACATTTGTCACAAGTTTGAGGCAGCCGGAAGTTATAGCAGTGAGGAAGATGAACGGCACAGCTCAGTGGAGGAACAGCGAGATGATAGACCTCATATGGAACAATCCTCTATTCAAACAATATTGGAAGGCTTGCACAGGTACCGTTTGGATGAGGGACGTAGTACACGGCAAGACTCAAATACAATCCTGCACACAGGGGGCTTTGCAAGAGTTTACCCGATGAGTGGTAATCTGCAATGCGATACAATTGATTGCAACGAGGGTCTTGCCTTAGGAGTCAATAATTAAAAGTTTCCCTTGGTATCCTAAAGTTCTGAATGAACTCAGTCTCTGTGAAGTTGTTCACATCCCTGCCCCACCATTTCTGGCTCCATTCCCGCATCCAAACAGTCCTCTGTGCTAAATCTGCGGCCAAAGCTCCATAAAATGCCAGATTACAGAGTTTCAGTCTCTTTTTATTTGTGTGTTTCCCCCTCAGCACCCTCTGACACAATGAATGGCTTCCCTAGGACACTTTAAACCATAACATCTATTTCTTCCATGTTTCCTGGACCAAAGCGTGCTGAGTGATGTCATTGCTGTGTTTTTTTTTTCTTTTGTGCACGTGGGTCAGTTTGGAGCCACAAATACTTCACACTGGAGGCCGAAATGGGCAACATTCTAATAGTAATGTGAATGACATTGCAAAGAAAATCAGATTTACAAAAAAAATAGAATTGAGCCGCAGTGTGAAAATAGCCTACGTGAATCCAGTTGACAAGTAAAAGTGAAGGGTTTTTCAAATAAAGACATGTATTGATGCAGGGGCGAAAATCCCATTTAATGTTTTTTTGAGGGGGGGGGGACAATAAACAGCAAAATTAGAGGGAGCAAATCCTGGAGGGGTGGGGGGGCATGGAAAAAAAGCTCTCTCCCTTGCTCTTTCTTGCACTTTTGCCACTTTACTTGTAGGGGTTGAGCCCTCGGCATGTTAAATAATGTTATTAAAATAGTAATTATAGCATTATTCTTTATTAGTCCATATTTTAGGTACCTGTTCAACCAGTAATGTCAACAATGGTATCAGGGGGAAAGTAGCAATGGTCCACCTTTATGATTACGTCTAACAATTATTTGCATGCTGCTCTAATTTGCACTATAGTCCATTAAAGTAGTTTCACAAGAAATTGAAGCTCAAAGTAAGTTGCAAAACTATAAAGGAAAAACCTTGAAGAATAATCCAACAAAACCTCTTCAGAAATATATATTTACTTTTGTATCAAAAAACTAAACAACTATCCCAGAAACATGGAAACTTATAAATGCACAGCGCTTTGAAGTTATAGATTGTAACAGTTGGCATATAAATACAAATTTTAACCACCCATTCATCACTTTAACTACTTCATGTTATTTGTCTCTGAAAAACTAAAGTACAGTTTCTATCAACCACACTAAAACATTTTCACCTAACAAAAACAGCTTCACTTCTCCAAACAAAAGAACCAAAAGTACTTCTTCTAGTGACGCTGGATCTGACAAACTGCTGGCAGATCATGTTTATGTCTAGCTACACTTTATGGACACTTTGTTGGGTCATAGTCGCCCACAGCCAAGTCTTTAACAGATGCAGGGAACTGAAACTCCTCTCAGCTTTACATGAAGACATCATCCTCAAAGTCCTGATGAGAACCTCAACCTGATCTCAGATCTTCTGATGCCTCCACCCTGCTGATACATGGGTATTTGTTGTGAAAGAGGGGAGACTTCACACTGAGTGAAGCTCTGTTCAGCTCAGGGTCCTGATCTAGTAAAGAAGGCCACTCTCTACCTTTTGCAGAATCTTTAGACTTTCGTGGTCAACGTTCACCAAACTGAACCTCCATGTAGCCAGCACTTTGACGAACTCTGCCCTGTAGTGGTCCACTGCTTTCTCCACAAAGCAAATTGATGAAATATATGTTTTCCCCAAATAGGAAAAACAATTTTCTTCTCGTTTTTTTTTTTTTTAAATCAAAACCAAACAATATTTGAAGTTAAAAGAAATGATGTGTCAAACCAAAATAATGTGATAACTAGTAGCATAATCAAAAGTCTGACTTCAAAATGTAAATTAAGAAAATTCAATCTGGATCTCTAAGAACTAACATTTAAAATGTCAGTCAAATATAAATTAGGTTTATATGTAAAATTACCATTTTGAAAAATCTGTCCTCTTTTTTTCCTCTCCTCTTTTCCCTCATTTATTTTCCTCTCAGTCTTAAGTGATTTCTCTCCTTTTTGTCTCTTCGCTCTCATCTGTCCTCACTGCTGCTATTCCCCATTTGAGCTTGCTAACATCATAAGCTAGGCTATTTGCTTAACTAGCAAGGTGATAAAAATAGGCTGATTTTGCACAAAGTGGGAGAAATATCGCATTTTGTGTTACAGCCTTGTACTCGTTGAGCAAGTGGTTTGATAACTGACTTTTAAAAACTGACTTTTAAACTAAGTGAGTGCAGCATTGCTCAGCTGTCTCTGAAACAGGGAGCTGCAGACTAGCTGCCGGTGGCCCCGCTCCTTGGAAACGGCATGCGGACCAAACCACTTTGTGGGATAGGGGTGTTGAGATATTTTAATAATTAGGAAATTGTTTTTACGTTTATAATTTTAATCTTTTGAGTAGTTGTTTTATTCAAGATTACTGCTGCAGTATTTAGAAATTATTATTATTTTTTTAACAATTATAAGTCCATACACTGATCAGGCAGAATGTTATGACTACTGAGAGGTGAAGCATATGTCCGGGATTATCTCTTCATTATGGAACATGTTAGTGGCTGGATAACGGATGCTATGAATGATTATTTAAAACAAGAGATTTTAACTAGTTATGGCGCCAACAACAGTCAGTACAAAGGCCAGTTATCATTTCAAGTCAACATGAAATTTTTAAGGAATTGTGAACAAAGCTCCAGATCTGCTCCAGTGAGGTCAGAGACAAACGTAACCATAAATAACTAAGCACTGCATGGGGCCCATATTTGATAAATAATGAACTAACTGAAGGATTTTGTTTTGTCACATGCACTACATACATCAAATGTAAGTTTTGAAAAGGGGGATGAACTTCATCATAGAATGAAAATAACTACCACACTCTCGCACCATTCCCTATTAGAGAGTCCACAGTCATGGTCGCATTAATACAATTAATTCTAAAACCAAACCAACAAATGTATGTCACTATGCATTTTGGTAAAGGACCTGAGTGCAGAACCTGACTGGCAATTCTTTAAAGCCCCAGTGTGTAAGATTTTCACCCATGTAGTGCTGTGCTACATGAATTAGAAACATTTTCTAAAATGAGTGACACAAAATGTTTCACATTTTCACAATGCTTTTATTTTTGGAGGTAAATGGCCTGTACTTGTATACTGCTGATGACCCCAAAGCACTTTACACTACTTTCAGTCAATCACACTCTAACAGTGGTAAGTTACATTGTAGGCAGACTGACATAAGCACGGTTGCCAGACAATCACTGCCACCGGACCCTCTGACCATAGAAAACAGGCAAAGCGGGTGAAGTGTCTTGCCCAACGACATAACGAATGAGACAGTTGGATCAGGGGCTAAAACCTGCAACCCACCAGTGACAGGGCGAACACCTAGCTCCTGACCGACTGTTGCAGCCACTGTCTGAAAAAAATATATATGCGAGTACTGGAGGTGTACTTGAATATATGATTGTTTCAGAATATGACTAATGAGTCATGATGGATGGTAAAATGGGTCTAGAGGCTGAAACAAGCTCTGATGGAGATAATGACATTAGGTATCTAGTTTCCGTTTTGATATTTTGAATTTGATTGATGTACATTTACAGATTATAAATACTTCTCATGACCTCAAAATATGGCTCAGGGGCTGTCTGTGGGCATTCAGAAAACAAGCAAACCCATGTAAGTGGTTAAAAATACTAAATTTCACCCAGTTAAGTCACAACTTACAACAAAAAAGCAAAAACAAATTAATTAAAAGAATAGAAATATTGACGGTGACATTTTCTTTTATAGAAAGTGAACAATAGTTTATGTACCGTATGTGACTGATTTTTGTTTTTGTTTTAGTGTAAGATCAGTTTCATGCTAATGCTTATTATTCCATATTTAGTCGTGTTGTTTATCATTCTTCATGACTTCCTCACCAGCAGAAAGATAATCAGATTATAGAGGTTCAGGTTTAGATTCTGGTGGTGTTAAAGACAAAACGTCCACTAACTGCCTTGTTGGTGTTCCAGTCTTTGAGACCAAATTTGATCCAATCCCAGTTTTCCCAAGGGAAGCAGCTCTGTGTGAAGCACAACAGAAAGCAGCCAAGACCCAGCGAAGGTTTTTCAGCCAGGTGTGTTATGTGATATCTGCCAGATGTTGGTGTGTCTGTGAGTGTTAAAGTGTGTGATGACAGAGTGCAGGCAACGCAGAGGAGACTTTCAGTTGTTTACTCCAGAGGGAAAAAAGAAGAACTTAGAAGTGTTGAGGGTGGATAAGCAGCTGTCTTCTTAATTCCTCGCTGAGAAAGGGACTTTTGCTTCTCTCTCCAAAGCCTCCCCTGGCTGCCCCTTTGGCCAGCTTCGACTTTGTAAAGTCATGAGAGGGGAAGGGAAAAGAGATTAGAAGGAAAAAATGGGGTTGGACAAGACAAGAAGACGAGAATGTATAGATGGCAAGAGTTGACAAACAGGACAGAGAACAACAGGTGAAGTGTGGATTGGTGTACGGGAGGCCTGCACTGCTGTATCGCTGCTGTGTGTCTGTACACACTGTTAAAGTGTAAAGGGGGATTAGAGAAGGCAAAGAACTAGGTTGGAGGATGAGTGCTGAATTAGAACAGGACCCTTGAGAAGCAAGAGAGACCGGAGGGGGGGTGGGGCGGAGGGATAGACAGGGGGAGATGGAGCAGGACAGAAATAGAGGACAGGAAAAGACACAACTCAGTCTGACGGAAGAGGAAAGACAAAAATAGAGAGGGGAGGGATCAAAGCCGATGAAGGGGAAGCAGCAATATGAACAGGAGGTGGAGAGAGGGATGGAGGGAAAAAAATGATAAAGAGACTTGCTGACTGCCACCAGCTCAAAGCTTCATTTACACCTGGCATTATGTGTTTGCATTCGCATAAGATGGTGATGATACCTGGCTTTCTGTTTGCCCCTGGACAAGCTGTACAAAAAATGCTGTGTCACTTTGCCAGATTTATGAAACTACACATAATTCTGATCCAGTTTTCTAAATCTCTCTCATGGTGAAAAATGGTGCAGATGCTCATTTTCCCTCCCACACCCATCCCACTGTGTTAAACTGGCAGAAGTCTGAAAGCATCCAATTTGTGTACAGATTTCTTTTCTCACAATTTGATCACTTCGCTTGGAGCGGCTTCACATCTAAGATTGAATGCCAGCTGTACGTGCCTACCGATGTATTCATTTATTTCTTGGAACCAAAATTTCGAGTAAAATCACAGTCAGAATACTTCTGTTTTAAAACACTGTAGTCAGTTCATGCCATATGAGGTAAGGTGGTTAAAGATGGATTTTTTGTGTAGATAAATAATATCATGTCATAGCGTCAGTCTATCCCTTAAAGCCAAGCATGTAGGAAGCAACATCCATCTTTTTTTGTGTATTCCAGTGACAACATTTCACTGCCACATGCATCTCATTGTTTTAGATTGAGTCTTAAGCAGACAACAATTTACACTCAGTTGCAAACCAAAAATTGTTTTCTTGAGAGGAGAGAAGATGAGTGAGTGAATGGCTTGGATGAATGCAAGGTGGAACTCAGGTTGACCACTCAGGAGAAAGATAGACATTAGTTCCTAAAAGCAGAAAGGTGAGGAAATGTTCTGATAATGAAATGTTCTTACGGTTCAGATGGGGATGAGAGGAACTGGAGAGATCAATCCACTGATCTGAGGGTGGCAGCAGAAAGGTGTTTTTTGATTTCATGAAAGTAATAATGCGGCTTTTCCCTTCTAGGTATGAATTGAGGTGTGGCGGTGTGGTGGAGGGTGAACAGGCAGGCAATTCCAGGAGGCGGAGGCTTGGGGGGCGTTCACTAGGAGGACCAATGATGGTTTCTGAAGAATGACGTCGGTAGATCCAGTAGGTGTTTCCGTCAGACTGACAGAGAGTAGTTCCAGGAGATCTTCCAAACACCAGCAGGTAATGTCTTATTACCTGCTGACAATCAGATTTTCAAAACCTAAGAGGCACCACACATAATGATAAAAAATACAAAAAAAGATTTGCACGTACAGTGTGTGGTGTCCAGTTAGAAGGGGAGCACATCACACCACATGACACTAGACAAAAATGTTAGAGGGTGGTCTGTCAGACGTTCAAAATGCATAATGTTTCTGCCTATGGTGTGTAAAAAGAGTAGCAGCAATGCAGGAATTAGTAAACTCAGGGTGGGTCACGCCCACCCTGAGTTTACTCTATCATTGATGGACCATGACAGTCGCATTATACTCTACAAATGAGTTTCGTGGAGAAATTATGACATGATCTATGGAATTACTTTAAATATGATCCATCTGAAACAAAAAACAAATGCATTGTTGTGCTACCTGTAGTTCATATACGTGTTACTGTTATGTGTAGAGCATGCAGATGTAGGCAGTAAGTGCAATGTGTTGTCATATCATAACCTATGTTTGAATGACTGAAAAACTAACTCAACAGTACAGATACATTATAATTTTGGCCATTGCTCATTAAAAACGAATAAACAAAGGCTTTAATACAGGGTTGGTGCCAGTCATGTGGTTAATAGGCTATCAAAATATAACTTTTTCGCCATTTTCAGAGTTAAGGCTGCTCTATTTTCTTAACATGGTAGTATTTTTTGGAATTGGTCTGGCTGCACTTGGATCTGAATTTGACTAAATGACTGCACTGTATTGGAGTGAACTGGATTGATTCTAAATAAATCTGAAATTAATTCAATCATATACATAGATGTAAACTGGACTTGTTGGTTTTTAAAGTGCCTTGAGAAGACATTTCATATAAACTGGTGCTTGATAAATAATACAAATTTAATTCAACTAAATTAGGATGAAAGGTACTGGTGATGAGCATTTTGTCAACAATAGCTCCATCCATTTAGTGTCTCAGTAGGATATTTGAGTAAGAAACACACAAGGGTTTATTTGGCACCCAAAATAGATTGTCCTCCTTTCATTGTTCGAATTATACATGTACCCTTTTAAGTGATAAAATATGTTTATTGAATTCAGCTCTCGCTGCTGCTGCTCCACCTTTTGTTAACTCCAGCTTATAACTGCAGAGCACATTGTTAATTAGTGACAGGCTTTGTCACTCTAATCACTTTGTTAATGAGTTTTTGTTTTGTTTTGTCAAAATGGATTTGTTTGCACATGGTTCAAGTTTTGAATTTATATGTAGTGTTTTAAGTAGGAACTGGGTGTAAATCTGTAAAATCTGTATTCAGGGTTGGAGTTCAATAAGTTTCCTGGTCTGGTGAAAGTCATGGAGAGAGGAGCAAAAAGATAGAGAATGAAGGGTTTTAGGGGGTACACAACCATTTTTTCTGAGGTGAAACTTTGTAGTTGCTCATGTTTCTGTGAGTGTGGGTGTGTGTGCAGAAACACTTAACCGTGAATGGGTTTTTGCAAAAATAAAGGCCATGGCTATGTTTGCTTTTAAAGCCATTAAATGTTGCAGAGAAGGTCAAACTGAGATAGTTTGTTGCTGAGAAAAGTGCAGAAGGAGCAACATGATTCTGAGCACGAGGGAAGGAACATTGAGAGAAGACTATTTAGCATCACTCGTTAGCTTTACTTGTGCGTGGTTAACATGCTCTTAAAACCACCACCTCGAAATAAGACAGATGACAAATGTCCAAAGGAGTCTCCCAGGGAGCATCCTGATCAGATTTCCGAACCACCTCAACTGACTTCTTGTGATGATTATAAGCAGTGGCACTACTTTGAGTACCCCCCTGATGATAGAGCTCCTCACTTAATCTCTAAGGATGAGCCCAGCCTCTCTGCCGGAGAAAGCTAATTTTGGCCACTTGTATACGAAGTCCCATTCTTTCAGTCATGATCCAAACAGTATGACCACTGGCGAGGGTCAGAATGTAGACAGATTGGTAAGCCTCAGACTTAGAAAAGCTGACTCTCATGCTGGCCGCTTCACACTTAGCAGCTAACTGCTCCAGTGCACACTAAAGGTCATGCCTAAAGAAGCCAAAAGTACGACATTATCTACAAACAGCAAAGATGAGATCCTCAGGTTCCAAAACTAGACACCCTCCTCTCCCCAGCTACACCTTGAGATCCTGTTTGTGAATACCACAAACAAGATCTGTGACAAGAGGCAGCCCTTGGTGGAGTCTAATGTGCAATGGCAACAGGTTTGACTGCAGAGAATGTGGACACAATTCTTGCTTTGGTCATACAAGGATTGTGTCTCTTTAAAAGGCAGCCATATACCCCATATTAGTGGAGCAACCTCACAAAATACTTTAGGAGGCAAGGTCATAGGCCTTCTCCGGATCCAAAAAACACACATAGAATGGAGGAGCTTACTCCCACAATCCCCAAAGCAATTCTGTGAGTGTAAGGAGATGGTCCACTGTTCTACTGCCAGGAAGAAAGTTACATTGCTCCACTAGGATCCTAGGTTCAACAACCAGTTGGAGCCTCCTCCCCAACACCCCAGAGTATGATTTCCCAAGCAGGCTGAGAAGTGTGATCCCTCAATAATTGGAAGCCACTCTCCAGTCCCTTTTCTTAAAAATTGGACCACCACCCCAGTCATTCCAGCAACATTACCCAATTCCTCCACGCAACATTGAAGAGGTGTGTCCGCCATGAACAGGAGGTTCATGGTAGAACCTTCTGAAATTCAGGTCAAATGTCCTCCACAGCTGGCTACCTGGTACCCTGCTGTCAGAACACTATCCAGAGACTCCAAGAAGGCAGTGTAATTGGTACTGCTCTTTGGTGCGTAAGCACAAACCACAGTCAGAAACTTCCTTCATGCAACATGAAGCTGCAAAGAGGCTACCCTCTCACTCACCATGAAGAACTCAAAATATCCCAGCACCTTTTTCCCTGGGCAGCTCCGGACCAGGAGAGAGTCCAGCCCCTCTCCTGAAGCTGGGTTCCAGAACCCGAAATGAACCCGAACTGTGCTTACAAGATTCCATTCCTTTTTATTTTTGAGTGAAAAACACTGTGAATTTAATGTAAGGGATTTCAGTTTAATTTTCCTTAGCATTTTATTGTACCTGTAAAGGCCATAGAATACGTTTCAGCATTTAGAATAAAGCTCAACAGCATCATCTTGCTGTTTCTGGATCTGTTGTCAGCTCACCAAAAGTTTGGTCCTGACTATGTTTCTGTGAACAACACGTCTCATTTCCCAAATTGTACTTTTCCATTGAAGCAGTGTTTAGATGGGTGTCACCTCTGATATATTCTGCAGGGGTTTAAGTAAACCAACCTGCTGCTTTTGCTTACCTTGTGTAAATTTGGCTTTTTTCAGCAAAACATTATTCTAGTAAACAGCTTTGTTATGGTGGCAAACATGACATTGGATATTTGTGAAAGTATCAGGTGTCAAATTGTTCTCTTAGGCAAAGAGATGTTTTTTCTCACTGTTAAATCGTGTCTAGACCAAAAGTCTCTAAAGAGAGAGCACATGGCACTCGGTGGAAACTGGACCGGTCCCCAGTGCACCATCATGGGAATGGAAAATGACTTATCAGGAAAATAAGAGTAATTCATATGGCTGCAACGCAATGCTGTGGAAAAAGATTTTACTAAGAAGTCAAGACACTTCTTTTCAAAGTGAATCTTAACTGAGGCACTATACAATTGGTGTTGATATATAACTTTGTCTGGTGAAGTAAGTCTAAACTTTTATTATGGTACCTGGATGTGAACGTGTGTACTTTGGCATCATAATGTAGCAATATCCCCCGACATCAGCTAGGAATTTATGTGCAATAACATCTGAATTTAAAGAACGTAATGAACACATTTTCTAAAAATTCTCTCTGACAATATTCTGTAATTTAGCGTACAGAAATCATTTAGGAAATCCTGACTGGCTGGACAAGTTTAATCTGATTTAACACCAGTGTTAAAATAAAACACGTCTTTTTACAAAGTATATATAAATGTCTGGTTTCAAATGTGCTTCCACTGACTGCTAGGATGAGTCATAGTCTACAATGTAAAAAGTAAATGTGACTGACTTTTTCCCCCAGCCATTAGTGCAATATAGGCAGCAGTGGTTCAGTGGTGAACATGAATGTTTCTGGTTTAAATCTTGACACTTCATGTTGATTGTGACTTTTTAAATTAGTGGGAATGACTGTGTTTTATGTATTCATTTGGTCTAAATCCCAGGTGCCATTTGTGTTGATTCTTCTCTATTGTGTACTGACAGACTTTTTGGGGTACTAAATGGATCCATCTTCTACTGAATATTTCCTACCCACCACGGGTCAGTTCAGTTCAGTTCAATTTTATTTATATAGCACCTAATTCACAACACGTCATCTCAAGGCACTTTCCAAAGTCAAATTCAATCAAATCATACAGATTGGTCTAAGGAAACCCAGCAGATTGTGTCAAGTCTTGACAAGCAGCATTCACTCTTCTTGAAAGAGCGTAGAGCCACAGGGACAGTTATCTGCATTGTCGATGGCTTTGCAGCAATCCCTCATACTGAGCATGCATGAAGCGACAGTGGAGAGGAAAACTTCCCTTTAACAGGCAGGAAAACCTGCAGCAGAACCAGAACCAGGCTCAGTGTGAATGATCATCTGCCTCGACCGACTGGGGGTTTGAAAAGACAGAGCAGAGACACAAAGAAGGTGTACCTACTATGAAGAAAAAAATGACACAGAACAAAAAGTTAAAAGCTGAAATAACAACAAACAATGCAAATTTAAAAACAACAGTAGAACTCAGCAGAGTGAGAATATAGACCCTGATGTCCTCCAGCAGCCTGCGCCTATAGCAGCATAACTACAGAGATAGCTCAGGATAACATAAGCTAATCTAACTGTAAGCTTTGTCAAAAAGGAAAGTTTTAAGATTAGTCTTAAAACTAGACAGGGTGTCTGCCTCACGGACCAAAACTGGGAGTTGGTTCCACAGGAGAGGAGCCTGATAGCTAAAGGATCTGCCTCCCATTCTACTTTTAGAGACTCTAGGAACCACCAGCAGACCTGCAGTCTGAGAGCGAAGTGCTCTGTTAGGAACATACAGGGTAATCAGAGCTCTGATATATGATGGAGCTTAATTATTAAGGGCTTTATGCGTGAGAAGGAGAATTTTAAATTCTATTCTTTATTTAACAGGAAGCCAATGAAGGGAAGCTAAAATTGGAGAAATAGGATCCCTCTTGTTGATTTTCATCAGAACTCTTGCTGCAGCAAGAGTTATTGATACAATTTTTATGACCTACTCATAATGTACTCTAGGAAAATGTGGGTATGTGATTTTATTAAATAATATCTGCTAGTCACTCAGAGTTATTTTGCTCTTGATGTATCTTGCATTTTTAATGTGATTCTCTTGTTCCTGTTCCTTAATTTCCATGTAAAGCACTCAATTAAAATCTAATTACCCTGTGTGTAAATTGTGTTATACCACTTGCCTTGCTTTGTTTAGTGGTCATTATTTCTGACATTTCACATAAAGACTGAACAGACCGTCAGAGATGAGACGAGAATCTCTCAAAATATAACAATGTAAAAGTTGTATACATATTCATGTATATCTACACTCTAAAAATGAAAACTAACATTTACTTAAAATTTTTAGTGCAACATTTTTACAACCAAAAATACTGAGTACTGTAGATTGAAATCCAGTCAAAAGTCTTTAACATACTATATCAACTGCATAACTACAGCTAAATTTAAGTTTACATGAATAATTACAGATGGCACAGAAAAATACAAAACATAGAATATTGCTGAAATTATAAGTTAAAAAAATAGTAGGGTTAAGTAAAAAACACAAATTGAGTTAGTACTGCAATGCTTGGCAAATGTAACTGACAGGAAGACTGCCATTCAATATAAAGAAAGTCTTTCATTTATTTAATATTTTAAACTGAAGTTAATCAAAATTGGGATTAAGATTAAATACTATATTTCACTGCTAGTTCATATTTCTAAAACAAATTCATTAAAACATGCATAAATAGAACACACATTAACATTTTTCATGTTATTTTTATAAAGATGACAATAAATCCAAGAAACTAATTTGAATACATTTTTGTC
Source organism: Fundulus diaphanus (assembly GCA_037039145.1). Lineage (NCBI taxonomy): Eukaryota > Metazoa > Chordata > Actinopteri > Cyprinodontiformes > Fundulidae > Fundulus > Fundulus diaphanus. The sequence continues at coordinate 44,170,003 of CM073127.1, read as the reverse complement.
CTGCTGCAATTTGACATCAACAGGATGAAAACCGACTGGACAGAAGCAAACATTGATCAATACAACCCTCCTTATCATTACAAAAACCAACAACAGTAGTAAAGCAAGACACTGAAATAACTACAGGTTAACAATAATAACTAATTTGCCTGTACCTCTGTTTAAAAATTTAACAAACTGACAACATATACACAATATTTTTATTGGCATTTTGAGAATAAGAAGTATCCTGTTTTAGTGTTAACGGAGTATAACTACATAAAGATTCAAAAAACAAAAACCCTTATATCTGATTAAGTACGTAACTGTCTAGAAAATAATCTTCTTTTAGCAAAGTGCATAAACTAAAAGTACAAGCCTTACCCTTGTAACTTCAAACCCCTTCCCACTTGAAGGATAAATTACCAACCAGAACAGCCAACCAAAAAACAAAGGGGTCATGTATAACACAAAATGAATAAAACAATGAAAAGGGATCATGTTCTTTTTTTCTATCCCCCAGTAAATTACACAATAACTGTCACAAGAACTATGACACAATAACTAGATCCAACCCTCCTCCAGACTGATAACCTGTCTAAAAACATTCAGGACATTGTTTTTAGACAGGTTATCTTTGCCTTTTTTAACACACTTGTTGGTCCAAAAAACACATTTACATATTTTGATGTAATGCATTAACTGAACCTTTTATATGAATATGGTCATCTATTTAGGAAGTCCCAAGCTCTAGACACAGTTTGGTGAAAAGTTGTCAGCTATAATACACAGAGGTGGTTTTACAGTCTATGACCCATCATTGAAAGGTTTCCAGCATCCAGGAGCTCCAATATGAGCTCATTATCAGGGCTCTGCAGAGCTTGACTGCATGCTTGTTTAGCCATTTGATTCAGATGTGTAGCGCAAGGGACACATCTAAAAGTTTGAGACCAACTTTTTTTGTTAATATTTAAGATACATAGGCCTAATACTGATTTAATTAATTAACAATTATAGTCCATTATACTGGTCTGTATAGATGGCATTTTCTTAAATATTTTAACGTAATTTCAAACAAAATATTAAGTCCATGTGAAAATTTAAAAAAGACATTCTGCGATTGAAATACTAAAATAATGATTTCAAATAAATGTAAATAAAAGACACTGATTTAACATAAAACATCTGTTAAATTTTTAAACATTATTTTTAGACATCATTTCATCCAACTCAAATAAGCACTCAAGTCAAAGATTTTATCAAAGTAATCTAGCTTTTAATCATAGTAATACTTGCTAACCCTCTAAATTACTTTTCTTTAGTGGATAAAACCACTAGTCCACATGGGTTACGGAAAATGGATGAATGGAGGTCAAATGTGATAGAAAACTGTGAACATAACCTTAGACAAAGTGACACAGCAAAGCTGCAGTCCCACAAGAAAAAGTACAGACTTGCTAATAAAATGTGACAGTGACAAGCTGTTCATAAGCTGAACACGGTGGCCGCATGTCCTTGCAGAGTTATGTAAGTCAGTCAGTATATGTCAGTGAGAGGTGCAGTATAAGACAGTACCAGCACTGGTGGTAAATAATGGTAAACAGTAAATCACTCCTGTACACTGAAGAGGAGATTCTCTCCGTTTCTCAATGTCAGTAGAGCCTCCTCTTTTACCAACATCTGCTGAACTAATCAATATGTTTGCAGAGGAGCTGCTCTGAAACCTTTTATGAACCTGGAAATTACTTTTTTTCCCCCATATTGATCCCCACTGTGTTGATGCTTATTCGCATGATTACGTACTCAACATCAATTGGCCAGGAAAAAGTTATCATATTAAAGTCTGTAGCTTAATGTGGCTCCATACGACCTGAGAAGCTTAGGCGGCCTGAGAAGCTCGCTCTAAGAGAGGACGCCAGGATTTATAGCACTTCCTTCTCCTCTCCTGCTGCTGCTGTAACTATGCAAATGGAAACCCCCAGGCTGCACTTCTGCTGCATTTAAGGCGGTGAGATAAAAATGTGCCTTGATGAAAAATCAATAAGGATTCATGTATACCCTTGAACCTCTTATGTGCATACTCTTTATAACAACTGTTTCTAGGTTTTAACAGTATTAATACCACAACAGCAACTTTTGAATGTGATTATTAGGTTGACTGTTTATGGGAGTCTTGAAAAGATACAGTGCAATGTGGCAAAACAATATATAGATGGGTTGGATAATTCAGCAGGCTGAAAACCAGAGGAGAAGCCAGAAAGATACTGAACACACAGCGGCACAAACAAAACCTAAACCTAGGGCTGGGCGAAAAAAAAAAGCATATCGATAAAATAGAAATCATATCGATTGATATGGATAATTATCAACAAATTCAAAACATAGATTTTAAGTAAAGCCCTGCCCATTTTATGCTGTTGCTTAGTGACCTATTTATAGATAAAGAACACACAAACACTGAATTGAAACTCAACCCTTTATTCAACCAACTTTTTACCAAAACTGCAAGTATTTAAAAAAGAAAAAAGAAAGCCTGCTCTCTGAACTCATTGAAGGGGGCGGAGCTTTGTTCCTGGGTCTGCGTTTGTGATTGGTTGGGAGGATGTATTTATTGGCTAGAATGCAAAAGGAAGGAAAACTGTTATTCTATTGAACTTTTTATTGATTATTTTTTTTTCTATCATCGATATAAGTCTATCGATCGATATATATTGTTATTGAATTATCGTCCAGCCCTACCTAAGCCTTTGTGTCATTTTTTAACAGACTTAAGAAAACACAATCATAAACCAAAAGGAGGTAAATAAATAATCTAACTAGATACATTTACTTTAGGGAATGTCAAAATTATTGCAAGGACTGCAGCCAAATTACCCCTTGACCGTTACTAGCTGTGTTTCCCTCCAATTCTCATGTGAATTTTGAGCAAACTTTAAAACTATTGCAAAAAAAAAATGCACATTAGATGTGTTTCCATTAATTGGTTTATAGTGAATTAACCAGGCGACGCACAGCGTGATGTTGTCATACGTTGACGTTGACTGTGATAAACAGGAAATAGAGGTTGCTAACTAGCACCTGGCATGACCTGTCATGGCTTCATCTTCAGCTTGCAAAACTGTTGCACAAGCGCTACGTATATAAATAACAGTTTTTTTCATAGCACGTGCGACAGATATGTCGCACTGTACAGCCCTGGCTAATACATAACACACTCTCCATGGTAGCTCTTTAGACGTTCTTTAGTAGCTTAGTGGAATGACCAGTCCTTTTCAGTTTCCTGAGGAAGAAGAGCCGTTGTTGGGCCTTCTTCACCAGGTGGGAAGTCTTCACAGTCCAGGAGAGGTTGGAGGAGGTGTGAATGCCCAGGAATCTAATGCACATGCTCCACCACCTCCCCCTGTATGCAGAGAGGAGCATGTTCAGTCCTCCTGGACCTCCTGTAATCTATTATTACCTCCATGGTCTTACTCGTGTTCAGGATCAGATTGTTCTTGGAGCACCACTGTATGAGATTGCTGACCTCATCCCTGTAGTGGGACTCATTATTTTTGGAGACCCACTACCCACTACAGTGGTGTTGTCTGCAAACTTCGTCACTGTGTTTGTGGGCTGGACAGCAGAACAGTGCTGGGTGAAAAGGGTGAAGAGAGCAGGGCTGAGGACACAACCTTGGGGTGTACCTGTGTTGAGGATCAGTGGAGCCGATGTATGTTTCTCTATCCTCATCACCTGGGGCCTGTTGGTGAGGAAGTCACTGATCCAGGAGCAGAGCGGTGTGGATAATCTCCTGTTGTGGAGCTTCAGAGCCAGCATGTCTGGGAGCATGGTGTTAATGGCTGAGATGAACTCCACAAATAGCATCCTAACATAAGTGTTTGGATGCTGCATATGAGTCAGAGGTGAGTAGAGTGGTAACGATACGATACAGAAGCCGCCATGGAGCAATTCTCCCTGTAGGCGAACTGAAGCCTGTCCAGGCCAGCAGGGTTGGCATCTTTGATGTTTTGTAGGAGTATCCTCAAAAAGCACTTCGTGATGACGGGGTTCAGAGCAAATGGACGGTAGTCGTTGGGGGAGGTGATGGTTGGCTTTTTGGGAACAGGCACGGTGATGGATGATTTCTGGCAGGCAGGAACCATTGAGAGCTGCAGGGAGAGGTTTAATATGTCCAGAAAGACCCCTGCTAGCTGGTCAGCACATGATTTAAGTGTCCGACCTGACACCATGTCTGGACCAGCAGCCTTGTTGATGTTGACCTTCTTTAGGGAGCAGGTAACTTGGTGCAGCTGTAGGATGAGAGGCTGATGGTGTTCCTCTGGCTGGGGAAGAAAGAAGCTGTTTAAGAGCCAGATCATTGCCTGATGGTTCTGATGTCTCTCCACATGTCGCATGGATTGTTGCTGCCAAAATAGTGTTCAATGCGCTGTTTGTACCTGTGCTTTGCTTTCTTGATATATTTTTTTAAGTTCACTTCTAGCCCTGCTGTAGTCCAGTCTGTCTCCCTATCTGAAAGCTTCCCGAGCCTTCAGCAGGGACCACACTGTGTTGTCCACCTATGGTTTCTGGTTAGGAAACACTATGATTGTCTTTGTGGGTAGAACAGCATCAGTGGAGAAGTGAATGTAAGAAAGCACAGATGATGTGTAGCTTTCTATGTTAGTGTTAGGTTCCCCCTTCCAGTAGGACAGCCAGAGCAAATCCCAACAAATCTCCAGCTGCATTTGCAATTAAAGGTGGCTACACAAAGTATTGACTGGGTGTTTGGTTGGTGGTGGCGGTTTCGGTTGGCTTGGATTTGGAAAAAACACTTTACCAATTGAGCTTTTAGGTTGGGTTCACATCAGTTTGGCTTTTCTAAATTAACTTCAGCAACTTATAACATTCTCAAATAACCTCAATTTAGTTGAACAGGAATGGTGAAAAATAAATGACTTATTAAATAAGGAAGCAATAAAAAACACTTGAAAGAAAGGAATCTCTAGATTCTAAACTCCGCTTTATGAGTGCCAGCTCTCTATTTTTGCTTCATGTCACCAAGTTAAGTCATGGTGCCACTCTAAACAGACAAATTAGTGTGCTGTTGAGCCTACCCTATATTTAGCACAGGAGGAAACAAGCACTTCTTAGATTTCACCAACCATTAGGAGGAAACTAGCGGAATGATGACTGACGTGGTGGGGATTTTCCAATGATGCAAAGGTTGTGCATTATGTATGGATATGTTACAACCCTTTCTCATGTTATGAATCACAAGTTTTTTATCCTCAGCATATGATTACACTCCATGTAATTAAATAATTAAGTGGGGTGTTTTTAAAACATCTAGAGGTTGTCTATGCCAGTGAAAGCATGCTTGCTGAATGTTTCTTCTCTTGTTTCAGAGATTAGAGCATTTATGAAATGTACTAGGACGAATGTGTCGTTTTCTCCCCCTCCCCAACATGCAGGTGGACTAACTTGGACTTTTGGCAGACTTCAACCAGGGGCTGATTACACACTCAGTGCAAAGGCATTTAAGTAATTGTTATACTGTAACCCTAACTCTAACCTTTATCCTTTTTATTTTGTTATTAATTACAGTGTCTAAATGAGGTGCATTGGCAGGGATTTTAAACATACCTGTAAGTCCATAGAGTCTTAGAATTTCAGCTTTATTCTTAAGAGTGACCTATTATGAAAAATGTACTTTTTGCACGTTTTTGTACTTCCATTTGGCTCTCTACTGCTTCTAGAAACAGTCCAAGCGCTTTTTTTGGCAATAAATAAATGTTGGTGTCTAAAAATTAGCCATTTCAAAACCTCCCGATTATTACATCACATTCGGCGGGCATTGTTGCCCCTCTCAGCCCCTCTCTGTGCCAGACTGAGGTGTGTGGTGGGTGCCTGCTGGAGAAGAAATGGCTCTAGGAGCTCAACTAACTAATCAAAGATGCTACAATCTCCCTCTTCGTCCCACTGATAGAAAGTGTGGGAAATGTAGGAATTTGTCACAAGATGTGTAGGCTATAAGTACTATGAAGGGTGTGGTGGCCCAGTGGTTACAGAACCAGGCATTTGTGTATTGGAGAGCAGTAATGGAGTCAAGGCCGATTCTTCCGAGACCAAGACAAAGACCAAGACCAGGCCCTCCGAGGCCAAGGCCAAGACCAAGGCTGAATCTTTAGAATTATGCTGCTTTCAGACCAAACACTTTTTGAGCATCAAAAAGCCATCCAACGCCTCAACTTGGACGTTTGTGCACATACACGTCCGTCAGAGTGTTGAGGCTCTAGCAAAGTGACTTCCATTGGGAGGAAGTACCCGGTTCTTTTCCTCTGCCAGACTCTTTGTAAAACTGATCCACAGAACTCGGGGATTAGGCTGTGCTCTGAAATGGGACTGAAGAACAAATTTCTAGCTTATGTGGCAGCACCATAATGGATACAAAGGTAAATAAATCATTATAAATAAAAACATTAAAAATGTAGATTAATGTCTATGCAATGAGTTTTTGAATTTATTTTTTGAAGGACAAAATATTCCACTGAGATAAATATTTGGATCACAAGTCACAGCTTCTCTCTGTCTGTACATGTATGGGGAGGGGTGGTGGTGTTGTTGACAGAAGTGGAGAGGAGAGACAAGATTGTTTCTGCTACAATTTTTGCCTCACAGAGTTAAAAATGGAAACAACAAGAACCTAATACGTAATTGATCGTGAAGATGTCATTATTTTTAAAAATGTCTTTATCCTGAAAAAAATTACCTAAAATGTTGAAGTTACTATGTCAGACTTGTATGCAGCGGTGCTATGCAATCACTGAAATACGGCAAAAAAAAAGTTTGGAGCTTATGTTTTTAAGCTTGTTGTTGTTACCTTATGTGCTTAGGGTTGAAGGTTAGGTTAGAGGTAGGACTATAACAAGATTTCTAAAGAGATTTGTATTGATTGTCCATATGAAATTCCGACAATTGAAAATATTTTAGTTTGTTGTGAAAATTGTAAAACTACATATAATCAAAATATCTATTTATTTAAAAGAAGAGACTCTTAGGGTGCCCCCAAAACTTTGGGGTATCTGGATTTTGTTGAAGTCTGGCCCTGTATAGCACAAGAAGACAATTCATGCAAGTAGTTTCCTAAAGAAAACATATAACCAAAAACACACTATGTTCAAGCATAGAACTATATTCATATACATATTAATACATTTTAATAGACAAAATTTTCAAATCCTACATGGAAAGATATGAGTTTCTTTCTTATTGCTGGATTAAAATGGGTTGTTTATATATTCCCTATTTCAAAGACTTACTGAGACACTTTCACATGGAAAATACATAATTGGTGAAGCATGAAATGGCAAATGATAATGAAAGTGCACCAAGAATAAATGGCACAATGTTATACTGTATTTTAAACTTATTTCTCAATGCAGTGTAAGTGAAAAACCTTTTTTTTTCATTTTGTTTTTGCTTTAATGGTTCTATGAATCACCGCCTTGAAGTGAGTGGAGGAGTGGATTGAGAAGTACCGTGTGATACAGATGATTAATCTTATAGAAAGCAATGAAGCACGTGCCTGGCCCAACTTGAGGCTGCCCCCACAAACTGCTGCCATGGCAGCAACATACTGGCAAAATGAGAGATGTGCTTTGCTGTGTTTGTTTTAAAAAAAAAAAAGTGTGGGAATTAATAATGTGGGAATTGCAACGAGTGAGAACAAAAAATGATGACATTGTCTTAAAGTTTTGAATTAAGGTACTGTTGGGCATAAACAACATATACAGTGTTGTTCAAATGTACCATTTAATGTGTCAGCGAGTGCCAAGGGGGAAGCGCACAAAAAAAAAAAAGCGTGAAACGCGGGCATTTTACAAAGCTTTGACTGCATAGTGTTTGGCTGTGGGGACGCAGCCAGGACTGGAGGGGCAGGGACTTTAACAAAACAATGATTTTATTCATAACTTCAGGAAGTAGAGGGCAATTTTTAATAAAATGCACACCTCTCATCTCAACTCCATGGGAAGGTCACTTGTTGCAATCCTTTGCATTGCTGTGCAACAGGGGCAGATTATGACGCGCTGACCCTGTAAAAATACGATACAATGGATTGCAACGGGTGAAAACCTCTTCAGCATTGTAACCTGTGTGATGGGTTGTATACAAATTTTACACAGCCGTGCACTAGCTCCCTCATACAACCCCTCCAATTTGACTTGAATAGAAGTTTCACTGTGTATACTAATGAGGTCTTATATCTCCCTGTCTATCCACTGAGCAGCGCTGTGGCAGCAGCCGTCTTGTCTACCTAATGCTAACTACTATCACTTCCAGCTGCCACTGGCGCAGAGTTGTGACAAATGTCCATTGAAAGTGATGTCATCAAATCCGTCTTGGTTTTTCCTGCTGGAGTCACATTAAAAAGGATCAGATACAAATTGTATTCAGGACCACATATGGAAGTGGCTTAAATGTGAACTGAAAAGATCAGAATTTGGCCAGATTTGAGCGTTCCCACTTGTCCTAAAACGACTGACCCGGTCACATGACCCACAAAAAAAAAATCTGATTTGGGACACATTTGCCTGTAGTGGGATGGGGCCTTAGTTTTTGATTTAATGTTTCTGATGTGTTTACCTGATGGAAAGGGACAAACCAGATTCCATCGGTTGGATGATTAGCAGCTGATTAGAAAGTTCTATCCATTTCAGTTTCCTGAGGAAGAAGAGCCGTTGTTGGGCCTTCTACACCAGGTGGGAGGTGTTCACAGCCTGTCTGAATGCCCAGGAACTATATGCTGATACATGATCCACCACCTCCCCATGTATGCAGAGAGGAGTATGTTCAGTCTTCCTAGACCTCCTGTAGTCCATTATTTCCTCCTTAGTCTGGCTGGTGTTCAGGATGAGGTTGTTTCTGAAGCGCCACTGTGTAAGATTGGGTACCTCCTCTCTGTAGTAGGTCTCATCATTATTGGATATGAGACCATCCACAGTGGTGTCGTGCGCAAACTTCACTACCATGCTTGTGGGGTGGACAGCAGAGCAGTTGTGGGTGAAGAAAGCAGGGCTGAGTTGTTGGGAAGCTTTTCTACATCTGGGTAAAGGAAAGCTAATCAGAATAGATGTTAAGATGAATGGAGCTAAATATATGTCAACCTGGAAGAAAAACTGTTAAAGGCAAATGATTCGAGACTTGAGTGGAGGTTTAACATAATTGAAGGCCAACAGCCCTAATCAAACAGCCAGAGCTTTAAAGGAATGGTTAGTTAAGATTGAGCATATTTATGTGTTAGATTGGCCTGGTCAAAGTCCAGACCTAAATCTAATTGAAAACCGATGTTCATCAATATGCTACAATCACACTTACTGTGCCTGAGGTATTTTGCAAATAAGAGTGATTTTTTTCTTTTTCCACCAGCATGTTGAAAGTGTCTGTAAGTTTGTCAGCAGCCAAATGAGACAGAAATCTCCTGAAGCTGATTTATCTGCACAAGTACCATTTTGAAAAACATTTATTTGTAATTACTCAGCTCAAACACATTTATTTATCTATATTTTTGGTATCTAGATGTTTTTTGGGATAGCTACATAAAAGCAAATCTAGCAAACCGTCCTGACTCCAAGACAGTGTATCAAAATGCAGTAAAATACTTGAGGCTACCTTTAAAGGTGGAGCTTGAGCACTGTCTGCAGACCAAAACAAGGTGTGTCTCAAGCCACGCCTCTCCCTGTCTCTGCTCCAGTACTCAGCACCCATTTCCCCTCTCATCCATTGGCTCATATGAGTCTATTTGCAAAGGATAAATACACAGACAAAACAGCATCAACTTTCAGTATGGGAAGAAGTAAGCAACTCATAACTTTGTAATGCTGTTAGCAAGAGAACATTTTAATCTGATGGGCGTGCCCCCCGCCATTTTGTGCCTGGTGGTGGCATTTTACGGGAAGGGAGGGGGCAGCTGTTCACATGCACGTACGTGCACGCGCATGCACATATGCGAAAGCGTGGCTGGCACGGCTATGTAAACAAGAGATTGGAAAACACAGAGAGATAGTGTGTGACGTTTAACCATAGTCCATCTAAAAAGATACATTTAGTTGAGGTACTGACAGGTCATAATATACAAATAAAAGCATCACCATGATTTTATTTGTATGTCTAATGCAATTTATTTTGAGTACTTTGAAAGTTTGTTTTTAAAAAGTGATTCTTTTGTCATGCTTTCAGAGTTCATAAATTAAGAAGTATTCTTACTGGCTGTTAAAAGTAAGTGGACTACAAGAGATTGCTGCTTGTGAGAGCAGAAAGGTGCAGCTGTTAGTTCTGTTGTTTCACTCTGCAGGATTTCTGAGTTCTCCTCTCTCCGATAGGATTTCAACAAATGTTGCAGTTTTCACCAGGCAGTCCGACTGAATGTTAGGTCCTCTGGGGATTTTAAATTGCCGTAAATGCAGCGATGTCTGAAAGCTGGTTTGGACATCTTGTGCTACACTGTCACTTATCGCATGATTGCTTTAAAGACGCAGTCTATTGAAAATGCTTGACAACTATTTAAGATGTTTTATATATATATATATATATATATATATATATATATATATATATATATATATATATATATATATATATATATATATATATATAGCTGATATGTCTTTGCCACAACTGCCAATTTCATGGTATCTACCAGCTTTCTATTTCCATGTAGACCATGGGGTCAGAATCTCACTCATTAGTCCAATTTCTCTTTCTATTTAGAAAACATTTTCACTCATTGGGATCAGACATATGCTCCGGTTATAGTCTGCAATAATGATTTAAAAGCATTTCTAATGTTGGAGTTGTCTGAGTGAGAAATGGATGGGCATTAGATGTTGAAGGCTTGGTTAATTATTCTCTCTGACCTTACTGCAAACATTCCGTATAACTGGGAGATACAACCTCATCAAGCCATTGAGACTAATATTGCTGGATAGCACTTTGCAAGACAGACTTTCCTTTCATGAGAAATGGTGTTTTTTTATTTGTAAGCTTTACACTAAAGTTATGTCAATTGATTGACAGATTTGTTCACATCTTTCCTTTGGAAATGAGTGTAATATTGATTGCACATACAGTATGTGGTATGGTAAGAGGAAAGCAGTTTAAAATAAAAAGAAGACTCAATCTTGCTGTGATTATGGAAAGATTTTACTAAATGTTAGGAAGCCCTTCAACGTGGGTGTCCACTGTGTAGCACACTGCAAATCAAGAATGATACGAAACTGGCCAGATGGTTGGTACAGAGACTTTTTTATTTTTAATTCGGGCAAAATTATTGCCAGCCAATAAAAAATTTCTTGTTAACTACAGCACAAAGTATTCCTCCTTTAATAACTGCACTTTATGCATTCTCTTTAATTCCATAGTAAATAGGACTACATTCTTCCAGTGGCTTTTACTCAAAAGCTGACTTTGGTGCACCCAAATATGCAACTTATTGATGTATTAAACTTGGTGTTGTGCAACCAGCCATTGTTGGAAAAAATTCAGACTGTTTCTGAAACATGAGAAGGTGCAGACCCCTCCCTTAGGGAACTGCCCCATCATAACGGGGGGCACTGCAACAAAGCTAAGCCCCCTTCTCACATCTTCCTCTTTGCCTGTGAGCCCTCGTGACGAGTGGTTTGCACAGGGGGAGACAGCCACGATGGTCCAAATGGGTTTCAGAGACTCACAAATATCTGCATGGTCTACCAAGCTGAGTAAACTCTGTTTTCTGTGAAACCAACATCAGAACTTAACCAGCCGACTGCCATGGAGACGGTCTGCTTGTAACCTTTCTCAGCTGTTGCAGGAAAGCTGAGTCGAGACGGCGCAGAGTGGTCTCCTTCGGATAGTCCAAACTCTAAAGCTGATCTGAAGTTTCCCGCTGCAACCTGTGCAGGCCTGCACAGGAAATCTCAAGGCACAACCACGGCAGGAAGGCTGTGCAGAGGTCCCCATGTTCACAGCCAGAGCCCAGATCGCCGGAGCTCGGTTCACAAACAAGGACCTTTGTCCCCTTGAGCCAGCCGGTTCCTCGCCCAGGCCAAAGAACCAGTTTCACCCTGGAGTAATACACTGCAAACGGACGCCCCGTCGCCACAACCAGACAAAGTCAGACGTCTGGCAGAGTAGGGGAGAGATATAGGGAGATTCCTAGGGGACTAATCATTTTAAATAGTTTACTTAACGTGTTTTCGCTGTGTATTAAAGCTTAACCGAGCTAACAGGCATAGCTTCCACTAGCGTTCATGAAACAAAGCTTTGCTGATGTGTTTGGGTGTGATTTATGGTTACAACAAACTTTATTTCCATAAGGGTTTTATACACCGATCGGTCATTAGTCCAGTTTGTGTTGTGTGGTCCGCTCATTACGACCAAACAGAGTTTAAAAGTCTTTTAAGGGAGCGCCAAATTGCCGCGAGCATTAGCAGCTAATTAGCTTCTCTAATAATTTCCTAATTCCCTAGTTAAACATAACTGCGGGTTGTTTTAAACATAATGCTTGTCCTCGTTCGCTCTGCCATCATTCGATAGAACTACGAACGTTAGTACAGCATTAAGAGGGAAGGTTAATGTCGATTTAATGGTGTTTGTGTAACATCAGTATTAAACTAATGTAAACAATGGCCACAGGAAGTGCCCCGACACATAATTTCCGGTCGATTGCCCGCTTATAGCGCCCTCTAGCTTCCTAAGTTACAAATCCGACTCTTAATTATTTCCCGGAGAAATAATTACATTAATAGAAATCAAGTGTCCTAAAGGTTATTAATTTCTATTCGGCAAACTATTCTTTAAAAAGTTATTTTTCTCTGTTGGGGTGCGGTATGTGTGTTCCTACTCTGAGTTTTTTCCACAGGTGGTGGTGGTGTCTGAGGGGGCGTGCCCCACACCTGCGGCTCCACAGTGGCAGATTCATCTGGCTTCTCAAGCAGCGCACAGACAGATGGAAGATGCCAGAGCCTTAAACCAGTCGTGGTACGACGTGGCCTTTGACCAAGCCTTGGATTCTGCCTACTGTGAGTTTTGCCTTCTCTGACTTTGGACTAATTTTGATCTCCTGTTTTTTGTCACAGTTTTGTGTGCATGGATGCACTCACCTGTCTTGGAGTTCTGAAGAGGATTGTGTACCAGTGGAGTTCTCTGCTCAGATTTTGCTCTGGCGTTCCCCCTCTTACTCCCTTGGCATTACCAAGTCGGGCCTGAGGTTCCCCCTCCCGGATCCCACTGGCATCCACAAGCCTTCCGTACTCTGGTTAATCCGTCTGTTCGCTCCTGACTGCTGTGGTTGTCTCGTATGGAGATAGTTTCCTGCCAAAACGTTGTACACAAAAAAATGTGTTGCACACAAATAAAACTTGTTTTGCACACAAAAAGATATGTTTTCACACAAAAAAACTGTCCCCAAATGTTGCACTCAAAATATCATTTATAAGTTTTCCTCGAGTACAAAATGGTCTCTGCTCGCACAAAACAGTCTCTGCTCGCACAAAACAGTCTCTGCTCGCACAAAACAGCCTCTGCTGGCACAAAATAGCCTCTGCTGGCACAAAACAGCCTCTGCTCGCATACAAAACAATTGCACACCCTCTGCGGTAAATTTGTGCCAAAAGTCACGTGATGCACTAAGAGTTGTTGTTGTTGTTCAGACTTCCCGACAGCAGGGGGCGCACCCAAAAAAACTGAAATGTGGCGGTTTGGCTGAGGAAGAAAGACGTGATATCACAGCTAACAGCATGAGCACCCCACAGGTAAGTTTCAAAACTTTCCCGGTGAAAAAGTAATAGCTCACTATTCAGATAGATCATGTAAGATTTCAGTTAAAGGCACTGTTTAGTTTTATCTCCGATTTAAAAATGCTGTGTAACGGACTTTTGAAAAATAACGTATTTAAACCATGATTTGATCTTTAACTCTCCTTTCAGAATTGAACGTCTTTGGAGAGACGTGTGGTGTGCAGGAACTAACATATACTACAATGTGTTGCACTCACGAGAGGACAACAGTTTGCTTGACCTGTCAAACATGTTAACTTCTGTTGTCACTATTTATTTGTCCCAAGACTACATGTAAGTATTGACACCATCAGCAGTGGCTGGGATAACCATTCACTCAGAACTGAGGGGAATCTAACACTCAGTCAGTTATGGGAGATGAGAAGAATCCAGCATGCTGTGGTAGAACCAGAAATCACTGAGGTAAGATGGATTTTTTTGTGCTTGCTATTATAGTTTCTCACATTAATGCGTATATTTCAAACCAGAAAGGAATTTATCTGATCATTTATCTGATCACTCCAATACAACAAAACATTGATCACATCAGAGAAGTGGCATTGAAACTGGTTTCTTTGAAATGTGTTTATTATGGTCCTTCAACATAATTAATGGATTTTGGAGTCATTTTTTTTCAATCCTTAGCTCCATGAATTAAATTATTTTCAGTAAATTGTAGCAACAGAATTATGGCCTCTTTTTTATTCTCTATATATCTCTATCTTTCTTGCAGGGACTCTTTCTGCCTCATATTGACTGGGACGACAGTGGACTGCTTGATGACCCACACTGTCGGGTCACTATTCCTGAAACTGGCAATGTGTTGAGCCCCGAACAACTGGTAGCACTGAGGGCAGTCATGGATGCACTGGGACATTCTGAATCATATGGCTCAGATATATATGTTGCTACTGTCTTATTGTGGTTACCATTGTTGCAAAAGGTTTTCAAGTAGTAAAATCCAGCCAGGAAAATGTAACTAAGTTAGTGTATTCACTGAATAAAAATGTAGAACTGCTGGGATTGTGATAGTAAATGTGTATGGTACTGTATAAACCTTTTGAAAATGCTGAGGTTATTGAAAAAAAGGGCACACGGGGCTGTTACTAAAACTGAGGATGCAAGCATTGTGGGAAAATTAAACAGTCCTTTATTTTCCACATTGCATAATAAACATACCCTTTGATAAAGTCTTTATTTCCAATTCTTACCAATATTAATCAAAGTGAATACACCTTTTCCACAAGGATTGCTTTTATTGTTGAAATTAAGACTGAAAGAACTCCATTAGTTCTCCAGGTTTTTCCCACTAAACAATCCATATATTACCATAAAACAGGCTGTATTAAAAAAAACTGGCTGATGAAATGGATGAAGCCAAAAACAGGACTATGAAAAACAATTCCTGCATGTAAGACTGTCAGGAAATTTATAACTATCTCAAACCTGGCCTTTTTTTTTTTTTCTAACCTTTGTATTCAGCCTAAACAGCTCCACTAAGAGCTATGAAGGACATGCTGCAACAGTTACTGATCAAAGTAGTTAATACTAGGAACTAAAACGGTTATGTATTAAGATTATTTTTAAACAAGCCCAAATCCTCTGTCGTGTTTTTCAGGATTCCATAAAATCTTGAATTGTTTAAGTCTTGGTAGTCTTGTGATTGTCATGGTTTAAGTTGTATCTGGCTTCTTTCTTGTTATTTTGCAGTTCACTCAGCTCTCCCTCGCTCTGTTATTAGTCACACCTGTCAGGACACTAATTAGTCTTTATTCCTGTCACCTGTCAAGCTCCCTTTATAAACTCACCTTAGTTGTGTTCTCGTCGCTGGTCCATAGCGTTACAGTCAGCCAATAGACTTTCCGTCAGCTTTGTTTTGTTCCAGTCTCAGCCTAGATCCAGCTCAGCTCTGTTCCCACTCCTGTTCTCATCTCCTGGTGAGCTGTTCCGGTCTCAAGTCCACGGTTCAGATGTTCTGCTCTCCAGTGCAAGGCTCAGATGTTCTGCTCTCCAGTGCAAGGCTCAGATGTTCTGCTCTCAGGTCCACGGCTCAGATGTTCTGCTCTCAGGTCCACGGCTCAGATGTTCTGCTCTCAGGTCCACGGCTCAGATGTTCTGCTCTCAGGTCCACGGCTCAGATGTTCTGCTCTCAGGTCCACGGCTCAGATGTTCTGCTCTCAGGTCCACGGCTCAGATGTTCTGCTCTCAGGTCCACGGCTCAGATGTTCTGCTCTCTGGTCCACGGCTCAGATGTTCTGGTCTCTAGTCCACGGCTCAGATGTTCTGGTCTCTAGTCCACGGCTCAGATGTTCTGGTCTCTAGTCCTCGGCTCAGATGTTCTGGTCTCTAGTCCTCGGCTCAGATGTTCTGGTCTCTAGTCCTCAGCTCAGATGCTCCGTCCTGGTCGCTATTCTTCGGCTCCAGAGTTCCTCCCGGTCAGTCTCTCAACACGCCTCCTGCCGGCCAGCTTCTGCACCCTACACCTCCGTCTGTTGAAATACTCTGGGTTCATCATCATCCATCTTCCACACCATTCAATAAAACTCACTCCTAAGAACTAGCTCTGTGTGTGCGTGCTGTGTCCGGGTTCATCCTCGAAAAATATCATAACAGTGATGGAAGTCAGCGTGTCTCAAAGCAGGTTGATGACCTGGTGGACTACCATGGCTACTTTCCATGGTGAGAGTTCATGTAGGAGCCTTCCATCCAACCCAGGACTTTGATGGCCTTGACCTCATCAGTGGATGCTGGAAAACAGATGTGTTATGGTTATGTAAAGAATAATACTCCTCTTAAATAAAAAAAATAAATCACCACTAAGATGAAAACAAACTTTTCAAGAAAATATCTGCCCATGTGACCAATTCCAGCTGTGGTTTTTGCCATGGCCAAACCAATTTTATTAAGTGCACAACACATATTTACAATTGGGCACACATGACCTCATTTTTACTTTGAAGAAATTAAGGAGTTAGAAAGGTAGTGAGACATAATCTAGATCTGCTGCTATATGCTTTACTTAACATTCATATTTGTGTTAGAAAACGCAATTTTTAATGAATTTCCCTACAAATTTTCATACAATCAATATCCACTCGTTGCAATTATTTTAAATTCCTTAAGAATCCGTTTTGCACATGAGCATACATGCATTGGTTTGACAGTTTTAGGATAAATTACCATATCCAAACACCAATTTAGGTTTACACCAATAAGAACAATAGACAGTCATTTGAAAACATAAAAACCACATAATCTGTTAACAATGCATTTAACTGGGTATTCACTCAGGTACTATTTATTTGACATAGCACAGTAAAGGGAGAAGCCAACCACAGGGGCTGCATTACAAAGCAAAAGTTGTTTTAGCATGGCTTCAACCTAAGGCCAGCTTTCATGTTATTTGTTCTAAAAAGTAACATGGTCCCTTACTCTAACACAGCAGTGCCTTTAACTGAAATCTTACATGATCTATCTGCATAGTGAGCTATTACTTTTTCACCGGGAAAGTTTTTAAACTTACCTGTGGGGTGCTCATGCTGTTAGCTGTGATCATAGACATAATATAAGAGTAGACCCCGCATTGACTGTCGCTGCGCAGGAATTACGGCAGCCATCTTGGGGCGGTCGACTTGCTACCCTAACCTGCTGATTCAAGCTGAACACACTAATGATGCCTCAGCGCTGTGCGGCTCATTTTTGTTTAAATCGAGGGACTATTTACGTCAGGGCTCGAGGAATAACTTTTCACAAGTAAGATGAACAGATATCGTTTATATTTTTGATTAGAATGTGATTTTTCTAAAATTAGGCAGAGAGATACAGGTCTACACGTCCAAGTCTTTGTCTCTCCAAAACCGCATCTGCTCTGTGAAGGCATAAGAGCTTTGTTAGACATTAGTGAATAAACAGCATGTATATATATATATATATATATATATAGAGAGAGAGAGAGAGAGAGAGAGAGAGAGAGAGAGAGAGAGAGTTCATTTGCAAAAACAGATAACTCCGTTTTTATAAATTAAAAAAACATACTTTTTATTATTTAGTTAAGGTCATACCAGTCAAACTAACCTACCTGATGAATTTGATCAGGTAAGAGCGACATAACAAAATAATGGCATCTCAAAAATACACCTTCATTAAAAGGACCCCCCCCCCCCCCCCCCCCCACACACACACACACACACACACACACACACACACACACACACACACACACTTACATTTTAGTTTATTTGGCTAAAAACGGAGTTATCTGTTTTTGCAAATGAACTCTTCATATATACAGTGAACCCTCGCTATATCGCGGTTCCCCTTTCACGGTCTCGCTGCTTCATGGATTTGCATTGATGAGACGTTCATTACAGTTCTCAAACATAATCGATGGTGGCATGTTGGTTTATTCCAAAAATGAGAATCTTCACCAGCATGTCAGTTTATAAGATTCTTTTTGCCCAGAAGAACAACAACTACCGATAACCATGTTTTTCTCCCTAAAACACACACCTGCACCGCGGGCTTTAGAAGAAAAAATGCTACAGAGCGGAGTCAGGATGCAGCGGCTCAGTGAGAAGAGCAGTGAAATACATGTGAGTCACTATTTGTCCTACTGTACTTTGTATTTTTTTCATAATCATTTTTCATTTTCCCCCTTTCTCATACAATGACTCGGGTCGCGGTGGGGCGGTGCTGATCTCCGCAATTTGAAGCATTCAGTTCGTATTGATGATCAAATTAGTATTTTACAGCACAGTAGTTATTTGTAAAAAAAACAAAAAACGTTTATACAGTACTTTTATTTGTTAAACAAATATTTGGGCCTGTAAAAAAGGTTTTGTTCTTTGGTTTCAATGTACTATGGAGTATTTCATTGTATAATAACTGTAAAGAAAATAAAGGTTACTACTTCACGGATTTCGCCATTTCGCCTACCATGGGTTCTTTTTGGAACGTATATATATGTATGTATATATATATATATATATATATATATATATATATAGATAGATATATAGATATATAGATGAATATATATATATATATGTGTGTATGTTTTTGTATATAGTAATAACAAAAAATTATTAAAGTGTATGAGTGGCTGTGTTTTGCAGCATACATAAATTCTGTCAGAATATTCAATTACTTTTAACCACACTAAAAACATTTAACTGCACTGAACCATTTGTTATAATAGCTATAGCTTTAAAGTTTTCAGAAAAAAAAGAACGTGAAAATTAGTTCAATAATCAGCAAGTATAGTTGACTTAAATTGATTCTGCACCTGGTTAACACATTACACTGAGCTGAGTTCTCGACCGCCCCAAGATGGCGCCCCTAAATCTCGTCCGCGCCTATAGGCGAGAGCGGTCGATGCGGGGTCTACTCTTTATATATGTCTATGGCTGTGATATATCACGTCTTTCTTCCTCAGCCAAACCGGCCGTTTCAGTTTTTTTGAGTGCGCCCCCTGCTGTCGGGAAGTCTGAACAACAACAACAACTCTTAATGCATCATGTGACTTTTGGCACAAATTTACCGCAGAGGGGGTGGAATTGTTTTGTACGCGAGCAGAGGTTGTTTTGTGCGAGCAGAGACTGTTTTGTGCGAGCAGAGACCGTTTTGTACTCGAGGAAAACTTATAAATGATATTTTGAGTGCAACGTTTGGGGACAGTTTGCAAAAAAATTTTTTTTGTGTGAAACATATCTTTTTGTGTGCAAAACAAGTTTTATTTGTGTGCAACACATTTTTTGTGTATGACCTTTTGGCAGGAAACTATCTCCATAGTCTCGGATCTCTCGCCAGCTCCATCTGCCGCCCTCCAGCCACCACCCACCTACTAGAGTAGGCACACTCTTTCCCTTGGCACTTACTCTTCCCCGGTTAGGTCTCTTCGACTAATGGTAAGCAGCGCACGTTCTGGCAAATTCCTGGTTCTAGCTTTTGACTTATCATTCCCCTTCTTTTTCAGTCATCCCCGCCCCGACGTTCAGGCCTCGTTCCAGGCTACTTATAGCTTCGCTCTCCGTTCTGCATATTCCTTTAAAATAAACATCTTAAAACTGTGTACTGGTCTCCCGTTCGTGTCTGCATGTGGGCTAAGCATTTGAAAAACATAACATCCTCAAATAAAGTTTTATATAAATGTTTATATAAATGTCATGTGTTAATGTACATTGGATAATGTTCTGAGGCCTATTTCACAAAAGCCAACTTTGGAAATCCAGGATATGCGCTAAAGCCAGGCTTGTCATAATATGATCATAGCACCATTCCCAGCTTTATCAGTTTCAAAAAACCCAATCCAGGTTGAGGAAACGCGACTATGTCAAGCCAGGTGTTTGTAATCCAGTTAAATGCGCGTCCCCAGCTGTCTATAAAAGACCATGAGGTCGATCACAGATTCACTGATGCTACAATGGATGAGTTGCGTGCGCCAAACTTCAAACCAAACAAGCAACATATTTTGATGGAGCCTTATGTACGGATCAGACTCAAGGTAGGAAACACTTCTCCTAATATAAAGGAGAACACTTAGGATCTACTTCTATGGCAAAAAAAATGTTAAACCATCTTCTCTGATCTGTTTGATTCTGTAACTCTAGAGGGTGGTGTTTTGCTGACCCTTCCATAACTCCTGAAAGAAAAGCAGTAGAGCAGTATAGAGGGATGAAACTTTTTGTAAAACAATGTTCACCTCATATCAGATTTTAACAGTGTCATTAACTATTAATACAAGTATTGTTTGCATTTAAAACACTAAGCATAGACTAAAACAAATTGAAATAAATTAATGTAGGATCACCTATTCATGACAGAAATATATCAAATAACATAATATTCTTTCCATTAACAGTTGCTAGGTCACTGAGCCTTGGGGCTGTGAGATTGCATATTTCGTGCATTTGAGGGGAAACTTTTTTTTTTTTCTGGAGGAGTCAGCATCCCCTAAAGTCCAAGAATTTCATGGAAAATTGTGTAACGCTGGACTTTATTGACAACCTTTGCTTCTTCATCAGCCATTCTTATTCCCTCAGTACATGCAACAGTTTATTAAAGGCCTTTGTGTCAAACTCAGAGTACTCTTCAAAACACAACTGAACAATAACAATACCCACATGGATGATAATAAAGTTAAAAATGGTATAGGCTACCATCATAATTTTAAAATAGTTATAGTACTTGACTGAATACAAATGTGTATCAGTGGTATTTTAATGCAGGCTGATAACAAATACATAGATAAGGAAATGGAATCACTGACAAAACCCATTGGTTTCTGATCAGTGGACCAATTATTGAAAAGAGAGGGCATAAGGGTTAACTAAGACTGGCTGTTCGCCTGGTCTGGAGAAGGCTAGCTGCACAGAATAAATTGCCATGATAACTTATGTGTTACTGCTTTTGCGAAACCGAGTACAGGCTTAATTCAGCGAGGATATCTGGAAAATCCTGACTGAAATTTGTGAAATAGGCCTCTGGTTATTTACATGAAAGTTGAACTTGCTTGTTTTCCTCTCTGAAACCCTGATCTGATAAACCAAGTTGAATTAAGAATGTGGGGTTTTAAGGTGTATATAAAGTTGTATCGCTGGCTGTGGCATGTTGGACAACGAGGACAGATGGGTTGCAATCTGGAAGCTGCTGCTTTGTGTGAAGATTTGTGAAAAATAAAAAGTTCAGTCAATGATTGTCTCCTTTGTTTCACAGTCCACATCTCCGTATAACAACAACATAATTGGCTTCCTTTTTTCCAATTGATGCTTGATGAAATGTGTTAAAACATCATAAGACTGGGGCAGATAAAACCCAAGCAGCAATGTATTTTTAAAAAACGATTACTGAACAATTCTACCAAATAATGGGATTATGTAATGTTTAATAGCTACATCAATGCTAGTTTAATAGAGGGGAAAGACACAGAAAATTGGCAGTAAATGTGTTGTGTACTATCTTTAGTCAAAATGTAAGCTTTCATTGGATAAAACATTCAAGAGGAACTCCAACTGTTACTTCAAAAATGTGTCTGCATAATTCTTCACTTAAGCTTTGATTTTTTTTTTATAAAACAAAATTTCATTTATATGTTGATAACGATAAAACAAAAACTTCACTGTAACTCCTCATGGCTTTTCATTAGCCTAAACAATAAGCAGATCACGCTTCTCTGGAAACAGTTATTTTTATAGTTATATTTACCACAATCCTATTTTTTGCCATAGGCTCCTGTGGGAGTTAATGGCCGATTACTGGGATGAACAATTTAATCCTTTATCCATATTACCCCTGGGCTCGGACCTGACTCCTCAGAATCTTAATGAAGGCTTATTGCTGCTGTTGGGTGAACTGGCATTGGAGTCACAAGCAGTGGGCATACTATAGGTGCCGCTAATAAGGTTAATAACATGCACACTGATTAGTGATTAGCTGCTTAAAAGGCATCACAGATGACTTCTCAGGTTATTTGACTGTATTATGGAAACCAGGAGGAAGTCTTCTCTTGAACTTTAAGATAACAAAAATCAAGGTGTTCAGGTGAGAGACGTTTTACTTTAATTAGCAACTACAGAAATGATAATAATAATAAAAACTCCTTAATCTTATTATAACCTGAATTTAAGTGTGCCTCCTGACAAAGTGGGATATGCCTAAATAATTGTAGGATTTGAGTGTTGTGCATTTATAGTTAAAAATACCTTTATCACATTGAATATGGCAATTGTTTACTTTGTCAATACTTTATCAACTAAACAATGCTTACTCTGCTTATATGAACATCATCTAATCCCCACAGACATGAAAGTATGTCTTCTGTGAACTGTTAATAAAACATTTTACTGTCTTATTATTTTGGGTTCATACAAGTGGAATGACAAGTCAAAGCAGAGCAACAGAGGAATATAAATGTAAAATTAAAACCTGCAGTTAAACATGCCAGGGCTGTGAAATTAAAGATCTAAATCTAAAGCCCACAGAAGAAATTACAAGTATTATCATTTTGTGCTGGTGGATCATAACAATGTAAGTGAAGTTTCATAATACAAAAAAGAAAAGAAAAACAGGAGTATGAGAGACAACAAATACCATAGGCTTGATGATTGAAAACTGTGTTTAAGCTGAAACAACTTGTTCATCAGCAATTCAAAAGTTTAACTATCAGCCTTAAGAATTAAAAAAATCCGCTCATAAATATGCCATCCACATCATTCATTATGTATTCACATTGTCATGACCCGAGATGGCATAAGGCAAAAAATTAAGGCCCTCCCTGATGTTGACAGCAGCCTATTAACCATGAGACCGCATCTGTGGTAAGAGATCTTAAAGGACAAAAGACGCCTGTGAAGGCCATGTCTCCGCCTAAACCACAAAGCCACCCATTTTGAGTTTGCCTGATGTCTTCCCAAGTTACTGGCAGCACAAGGAGATCCACTGGAGCGAATTCCTTGGCAGCACAGTGGAGGAGGCCCAGTCAAGATCTGGGAGCTTGATATTTGACTGGAACGATTGATCTTCAAATTGTACAGGGGTGTAAGACTGCATCTGGCAATGTGGAGACATTGCAGAGGGGATCCCTCTGGACTGAGGACTCTCCTCTGTCAACTGATAACTGGATCATTCAAAACAGCAACAACTGGCAATTCACACCACCTGTCTGACCAAGTAATTCTTTCAAGAAAATAATGTCCCTGTTTTGGAATGTCCTTCATAATCCCCTAATCAAAATTAGGAAAATTACTTTGAGATGGATGGCAAGCAAGGAAGGTTTACAAAAACTGGAAGTCAGTTTCTGGCCATAGCTGCGCTTTTTAAATCCACCCTCATCAGATGAATACATTTTCCTACCAGCCAACTGGAAACACCTTAAACATGTCTGGGGGTAAGTTGTGAAGCGGTCAACAATAGGGCTGGGACTGCTTGCTATCGAATCCTGTTTTGACGCTTGGAGTTAATATTTAAATTGTTTTTTTTCTAATGAAAAGCCTTTTTTGGGTTGAACTAATACGCAATTAAAAACTTCTCTTTTGACAATTGATTTTAATTAAGTATTTCGATGTAATTCAATTTCTTTTCTTCTGTTGTTTAGTCTTTGTTTTGAAAGGTGTTGTATGAAGAAAATTTTACTTACTTTTTTTACTTACTTTAATTTTGTTTCTAACTTTAATTTTCACTTTTGTTTCTTCTTTTTGGATTTCGAAGGTCAATTTGGCTACAATCCAGCAGTGTGAAATACAGATACTGGTAAGATTTTTCCTGGTGTGTATGAGCTGTAGAGTGTTCCTGGGAAGGGGTTTCTCTCGATGGCCCTCTTGCACTTGTTGCCCCTGTGTACCAATCTTGGATGGATGGATGGGTGATAATCTTGAGTAAAAGTTCCACTGTTTCAAGGTATCATTGTTGCGTCACAAATATTTAAAGGAATATGTCAGGCTTAGAGTTAACCCCAAATATTGTTAAATAGATGAATAAAATATATTTTAATTGTCTACACAAGCTATAAAAATGGGCATTCTACAGATTGGAATGCTTTTTCATTCCAATCTGTAGAATCACATATAATCATATCCAATCACATATTTGTCATAACTCATGTTCAAGGTGGTGGAATGGTTTGCAGCAGTATTATTGGAAAACCATACTTGTCGTTTTGCAGAATAATGTATCTGATTGCCTTTCTGCTCTTTATAGAGTAACACTGGCAGTCTAACAAGATATTAGCTTGTTACAGAAGCTAACTGCTTGGTTAACTTGCCTGCAGTTGGATGTGTAGCAGACATGCTGCTTCTATTTTACTAATTGTAGTTTAAAAAGCAGATTAACCTACCAGGAATGACGTGGCATTTTCCAGTTTCCATGCCATGACTATCCAACAAGAAGCAAATTTGTCTTGTGTGTTTAAGCTTGCAAAATGTGTAGGTCTAAGGTCTAAGAGAGAAAGAGGTCAGCACAGCTATGCTACATACAGCCAAAGAAAACTGCAATGAGTCCGACACTTTCTGTATGATGAAATGTATCTAATTGAAAAGACTTAAAACTGTAGGAATGGCTTGAAGAAAAAAAAATTAGCACCTTTGAAATCATACATTTTTAACACCCAAGCATAATGGGCCAGTTTCCAGTGACCAAAAGCTTTTGAATTGAATAGTGGTCCACAGCACTCCACGATGCTTACTAAAACACTTGGTGGGCTTTGATAAAGCATTGTAGTTTATTTAACGCCATCCATCTTTGACAGTAACATTGTAGAAGCAATATCAGGGTGTGCTGTTTTCTGGGTTACCATTATGTTTCATAAAATCGGGATTAATTAAGCATCTTGTTCAAAACGCTTAATAAACCTCAAATTACAGGTTTCTTTTATAAGTGAGACCATCAGTCTCAATGACATTACTTGTATAAATAAAATTAAATAAAAAAGAGGAATCCCCTAAGTTTCTTTTTTAAACCTGCAAGTAAAAGAGCCATTGAGATTGAGAAGAAAAAAAAAATGAGAAAGTAAAATGCGAGCAAATTAACAAATAAAATGCAGGAGTTGTAATTTCAGAAACAATATAAAAATGTAAAATTGTAAAAGTTAGGATTTAAAATCATAGGCCCTGTTCAAAGGCTTCCTGTTGGTTTCTCAAGATAGACAGGCCCTCAGTAAAACATGTTCTGACAATTTCAGTTCAGATTGCAGGTTATTCCAAACGGAAAGAGCAGAGAAAATTAATGCTTTCTTTCTCTTTTCACCAAGTACTGTATATTGACCTGAAAAATATTTTAATATCTATCAAATTAAGCTAATACTTGTTTCAGAGCTTAGACGGTGGTGCTTTAACTGAACAATATGTTTGTACTCTTAAACAACAAAAGACTATGCAATATTGCCACAGTTTTTGTAAGATTGGATTAAATTACATGTTAGCAGAGTCTGTTTTTTTTTTATAACATTCAACATCAATATCTAATTCCAGTCCAGGTCTGTCCTTAATGAAGTGATGTGAGAAGCACTGGTAAATGAGGTTGTGCAGACAGACTCCCACTTCATCTTGGAAGTGCTCTGGGAATAACCCAGTAATAAGTTGCTACACTTTTCAATGTGGTGAAAATATATTTAAGACACAAGCAGCTGACAGACGGTCATTAGAAATATCAATATGAACAAGCACTCAAAGAATGATAATGTTTATTCACTGTGGAGTGCATACATCATGTCACACATCATATACATAATAGTGTGAATAAGTTAATACACGAGGAAATGAAGGGGATTTTGTGCCGTCGCATCTTTGAAGTATGTGTGGTGCTCCTATCCCCTTTGTCAATAGTGCATGTATATTTGAACAGAGGTTGTGTAATTCAATGTTCTACTACCTCAGGCTGGGGTATGTTACATTTGCCCTGATGTTGCGTCTTGTTTTATTTTTATTTTTTTTTACATTTAAGGATCAACCAACCCTCTGGGAATTAAATGTAAGTGTGCCGTGAGTGCTTCAAAGTTGTCAGGTAATTAATAACCAAAATATTAGGAAAGCAGGGAAGGCATCATTATCACTTTGAGTTTGAACAAGCATCCAGCATGCTGAGGTGAGTAGATCTTCATCACTTCATTTAGCATGCCCCAGCATGAATGTTATTATTGGGTTGCTGTTGTGACATTTGTGTTGCAGTTGAATTCTTTAGCAGTGATGCCAATACGTGGTGCATATTGCTTAGGAGTGCTGCAGTGCTCATCAAGTGGAATCTTTCAACCTTTAAAGGGGCCATGACAACACACATAATTTTTCTGTGGTTTTGGGACTATAATATGGTCTGTTGTGCACTAATGAGGCTGTGTGAATGTCAAGAGTGGCAACCAAAAGACCAGCTTTGTTTCTTTGCTCAAAAAGGGACAGGTCAGAAAACAGTTTCTTTCTATGAAATTCATATTCTCCAATTAGAGCACACCATCATGCAAACAGCCTTCCCCTTTGGTCAGCTTGGCCTCACCTCTGACATCCAGTAACACAAACAGTACCACTTGCGATAATAAAGGATTTGTGACAGTGTTGCGCCAAGAAGAGAGGTGTGGATGGAGGGGCAAGGGTGTGTTGGGGTCCGTTTGACCAGTTTCTAAAATATGGTTGCAGCCAATCAGAGCGAAGTCAACTCGGTAGAGCACAAACTGAGAAAAACGTGAAAAACCTTCAATTTGTGAGAAAATGGTGATTTTCGCTTTATTGCAAAATATGCTAGTTGAAGTTATGAAGTAAATCGTCAATGCTTTAAATTACTGTTTCAAAGGTTTTAACATGGTAAACTTTGTGTTTGAAAATGGGATGTTTTCAGCTTATAACCCCTCTGAGCTGTATTTAGATGTCGGGGTGTGGAGAGCCACGGGTCACTTGTATGTCGCCTTTGTGTGGCTGTGTGCACGCTTTTGTTATCGCGTGTCAACCAATAGGCTCCATGCTTCAACAGAGAAGATGGCTACTTCTGCAGCTACTTAACTCTGTTTGAAAGAGAAACTGAGTTTCTGTGACTTGTGAAGAAGATGGACCGACCTGAACGGATCTCCAAGAGCGAAAATACGGCTTGCTCAGCGCTCCACATGTGACCAGGTCGCAGACGCGGGTCTCATTTCATATTCTGTAACAGGAAAGCGAAAACGGAGGAAGTGACAGCATAACTTTGCAGCATATTCAGTTTGCAGCTGCAGTTAACCAAAGGCGATAAAGAAAGCTTTAGACTCACGGCAGAAGAGTGAGAATTAACATTAACGGATTGCGCAATAACCTAATCACCGCTGTACAGTGATGCGCTGTGGGAATATTTTTACCAGGACACTGGAGTATCTTCGATTCTGTATCAGGTGAAATCAGCGTAAATAATAGAGAGCATTCCTAGTTTCCAGCTGACGTTAACCAAAAATGAGGAAGACAAAGAACGCTTTGGACTACGGTGCATTTGTGCAATTAGGACACAATCTTGAACCGCAGCCTTTCTCCTAGGGATGGATGGATAGATTATTTAGCCACAGAAAGAGAGTGGCTGAACATGGGACTCATTGGACATGGGGTGAGTTTGAAAAGTTTAAAAAAACTATGATACATCATACACAAATTAAAGCCGTGTATCGTTCAACCATCCATTTTTATATCCAAATATGATTTAAGTGGCATATTGTTTTGTTAAGTGTTTTTAATGTATGACTTATATATATATATATATATATATATATATATATATATATATATATATATATATATATATATATATATATATCCTGTTCTAACCGTTGGTATAGCTCAATAGTACGAAAAACATACTGTATAGGTGTGTACATCTCTATTCATTCCTGCGTAATCAGCAGACACACAACTCACCAACCCCTAAGTTCAGGTCTTTGAGCCATAAATGTACAATCTCTTCTGTTGTATGATTGATTGCTGCTAAGCCTGGAAGATTGCTCAATGAGATCATTTTTTATTGCAAAGCAATGAGAAATGTTATCTTAACAAGTGCCCATAGAAAGCATTTTGAAAAGTTCCTTTAAAAAACACAGAACGAGCAATTAAAAAGTAACAATACCATTGTGCTTGATGCAACTTGCAGACAAAAACATGCAGAGATAAACTGTTTGACATTTACCAAATTTGTAAATGATAACTGTTTAAGTTTTGTTACTTAGTTTTTCGTTTGTATGAGTGTGTGTCTTTGTGTTACCATTAAATTTGGTGTTGTATTTTTTTGGACCGTTGACGATGTTTGCTTTATGCACAGATCTAACACAAATATTGTAATGCAGAGCTGAAAATTATCTTTGCTTGAACAAAATAGTACTGTGAGTTGATTTGGACCCTCTATTGACAGGCATTGAAGGGGTGGGAGGTGTTGCTGCAAATTAATTCAAATCAACAGTTTTTGTTAACACCCACCTGCTTGGGGTTTTTCTAAAGAAAGTTTGAGGCTTGTTATCTGCCTAATGGTCTTTGTAGAGTGCCAACTTTCAAAAGGTCATATCCTTTTCAAATTTTAGTTGATTACCACCAGTTTGACTTTGTTGGGAAGCTTGGAGTCCACTTTTTCTGAATCAGTAAATAACTCAAAATGGCCCCGGGGAGACTTGTTCATGGTTTTGCTGTGGCCAGTCACATATATCATTGCTGTACCCAACACTTTTACTGAGGAGGGAAATCTGGCCTGTCAAAACAACCCCCTTCAAAAAGGTGACGTTTTGTTTTATGAATTTTTTTTGGGAGAATTTACACAAGCAGCAATATTAACTACACAGAATAGTTTATACGGGGATGTCACCAGCTCTTTAAGAAATCTGTGACAGACTGCTTTATCTACTTATTAAATTGTGTATGCTACAGTGTCAAATGTATTATAAGGCGATTAAAGAATATTATTTTCCCATGGCATCATGTTTTCCTATGATATTGAAACAAAAGCTGATAGTGCGACATGGAAATTAACCCTTCATTTCATACTGATGTCAAGGTAGACGGGGAGAGCGCAAGGAATTTTTCAGAAAGTATTTTTTCTGTCCCATTGGAGTAACTCTTTGCTTTGCTTGAAGGAAGTGGAAGTAGCATCAGTTCTCACTGAGGAGAAGTGCTGTACACTGGAAGGGCAGTGGGCTGCTGAGAAGCAATGTTTGCTGAAAAAGGGTATTTACTGATCAGAGGATTAGGATGGCAGCAGGAGGAGAGATAGGGGAGACGACAGAAGGGGTGTCAAAGAATGATTAGACTGCCACTAAGCCAATTGGGGAAATGGGACCATGGCCAAAAAGACATGACAAATAGCAGAGATGGAGAAGGAGAGAAATGCCAGGAGGGGAACGGGGGAGGAAAGGAAATTAGAAAGGACAAACAAGATACACAAGACGGTTGGAGTTGAGAAAATCAAAGCCCAGAATGACGACGAGAAGTAAAACAATAACAAGCTTAGAGGAAAGGAAGAATGAAAGACAGCAAGAAAAGCCAGTACAAAAAAAGACAATAAACAGGTGTAGGGTGAATATGTAATTGAGGAAAAGGGTAGAAACTCCATCCATTTTGGTTTTTGACTTCTTTCTTGCCAAAAACCAGGCCCCGTGGTCATCTTTTTGATTCGCGTTTCATTTATGACAACATGCCCTTCAGAAACTAGTGGAGGATGAAAAAAGCGTTTGTGGCCTGGTTTTTAGGGTGTACCAGCTCAACTTTGCTAATATCATAAACCTTCCACATTCCATCTGTCATTTTGTCAGCAGAAGGTCGGTCCTACGTCCAGCTACTCTGGAGAAGCATTTTGGTTTAAAAGTGATACAGTATAAAGGTACAGTAATTTCTTGGACATCTTTTCTCCAATTCTGTTATTTTCTTTAATCATGGTTCCAAAAAATACTGTTATTCATGCCTCAATAAATGATTCACCCATGCCATGAACAGGAGATTTCTTTTAGCTGTAGCACTCTGGCAAATTATTCAGTTCATTGTAAAATCTAAGACATCTTGCATTCACAGCTGGGCTTTATGTCATTCCAACAGCACAACAGACTGTGTGCAAAGTCCCACAAGAACCATTAACTGTCATTTGTGTCCAAGTAGAACAAATCTTAAAGCTAATTAAGCCGCCCCCCATGAAAAGAATGCAGGGATTTTGCCACCTAGAGTTGGTGAATTGAGAATCGATAGCTGACAATTTCCAAAGTCTTGTCGAGAGATCGAGACATGGGAGTGTGGGGCAGGGTGCAAAATCAATCACTGCAAAACGAGTCCTGCACAGACACGAGCAGAATGACCAGAACAGAATAATTCAGATGGAGGGAAGCCAAGACAACCTTATTGGCGGCACACTCCATTCTTTTTTGAAGTTTTTGCCAGGGAAACGGACAGCCGGTGCCATTTTAAAGGTTAGTGCAAGCTGCAAGATGCTGAAATGAAAAATAAGTCATTCCAACTAACACGGAGATGAGCGTGCACAGAGTTTGAAATATGTAATGAATAATGGAGCAAGCAAATAAGACCTTGTGTATTGAAACACAATGAATTTAGCACAAATAATACTTTAGTACATTGTCCACACCTTCCGGTTACTAAAACCTGACTCTCATCACATGTTAAATGCTGTTTACATATCTTTGACCAGAAAATAAGGGAAAAAGGATTTATTTTAAAACTCAAACAACAGGTTGCTACTGCCACCTGTTACATATGGTTGTTTATTGTAATTGTGGCATAAATTCTTCTATTTTCAGGGGGCATCTGGCCTGTTCCTTTACTGTTTGTATGTGACATTTATGCAGAGGAGCATTCCCCAAACAATTTGCAAATACAATCACAATCCGCTCATGAAGCCCTTTGCCAGGTTTGTGCCAAATGTCTGTGCTACAAACTTCATTTCACGTTTGCTTCCCAGAATTTGACATGGTCATTAGCAGAAACAAATTCTTGATGTATGCAATATAGCTGCATTTTAATTCCCTTTGTTCCTATTATCATCAAACATGTTGGAGAGCCAGGAAGGGATGAGAAGAAATTATTAAAAACAGTGGGATCAGAGATTTAACAATGACTACAGTGTCATATTCTGAGCCATTGACCTTAATCACATTTGGTAACGGTACAACCACAAACTTCAGTTTATTTTATTGCGGATTTATGTGATATATCAACACAAAGTAGTACATTACTGTGGAAGTACTGTGGAAGGAAAACAACTAAAGCTTTGCCCATTTTTTTTCTGAACGTTATTCACATCGGATGGAGAGTGTTTATGAACATCACCACTAACACTATTTCGGTCTGGACTTTTACTAAACTTGTATAAGTTTTAGTTTTACTAAACTTGTATAAAACGTGGACTTACTTTAACCATTCCACTGTAGCTCTGACCGTACGTTTAGGCTTGTTGTCCTGCTGGTAGGTGAACCTTTTTTCTCACTCTCAAGTCTTTTGCTGCATATAATGCGTTTTCTTCCAGGATAGCTCTGCAGTCATCTCCATCCGTCTTCCCATCAACTCTTACCAGCTTTCTTGTCCTTGCTGAAGAAAAGCATCACCACAGCATAATGCTGCCACCACTATGTTTTCCCATGAGAAAGGTGTTTTCAGAGAGATGAGCAGTGTTAGCTTTCTATTACAAAAACTTATTTGCATTTAGGCCAAAAATTTCCGTTTTGTGTCATCTGACTTAAATTACTTCTTCTGTGAGCTTCTGGGTTTCCTACATCGCCTGTGGCAAATTGAAAATAGGACCTCTTACGACTTTCTTTCAACAGTGGCTTTCACTCTTGGATAAAGGCCAGATTGCTTTCAAATCAGTCTGTTTTACCTTGTCTGTTTTTACTTGTTGTAATATTTATGTTGAACTGTTATGCATTTTTTTTGCATTTTGTTTTATGTTTTGAGTATTTCTAATTACTTAAACATAAACAAAGATCTCCGATTGGTTTTCACAAAACCTGTCACACAAACTATGGGTAAAAAGCAAGCAGACAAACATAAACAAGGAGAGTCAAAAAGAAAACACTCGATTCTTACGATTGTAAGCTTGTAAATTCTGACAACATTCTATGCGACTTTATGTAAGGCTACCAATCTTAACATAGTAATATTAATTTAAAAGAGTGTAGGTGATCTTTTCAAGTGAAAGTTAAGTTCCCTGTACAGGCTGCATTTTCTGGCAACGCACGAGGCCAATCACAGTAACATCTTTTGAGTTTTTCTTAACAGTGTGAAGTGTTTAGCTGTTGTCTGCAGGATAAGTATAATTTTTCTTTCCATCTCCTCACACTTCTGTGCCACTTTGTGTTTTACGTCAATATCTTCCCTTCACTGCAATTTTCAAGTAAAACTAAAATCAAACTGGAATTGGAGTAAAATTAAAAACTTTGAAGCTGGAACAAGACAAAATGTTAGAAACAAGGAATAAGAGGTTTGAACATTTTTGCAAGACATGTATACAATATCTTGGCTATGTTGGGAGCAGTTATGAGAAACCATATTTGTAGCTGTACATGTGCAATGAAAATAAAGCCAAAAGGGAAGAATGTGCCTAAATAGATCAAATGTTGCCACAAATTTAGCACTAGACAGGTTTGTTACTATTGTCACTGTCCTCCTACTCCATTATTCCAAAGACAATTTCTATAACGCCCTCGTAAACAAATTGAACCTTGCAGATGATTGCATTGCTGGAAAACATGTCCTTTTAGGGCTGGAATTAGTTTCCATCTGGAAGTTATTTAATGTTGCTGTCATTCTCTTTGCATCAAATACTTCCAGTTTTTGAAGGAATCTTAGAAATATGTGTTGGTGCTGCCATGGTGAGAGCAAGTTCTTGATGGGGATGAGGAGACTTTAGAAGGTAGATTAATAAATTAAGTAATATGGGTCCAGTAGAGTGAGAAATGTTCTGTGAAAAAAATGCTTTTTGTACATTCTATGGCAATGTTGCCTATTTAACGTCCGTAAATGAAAACATGAAACTAAAGTACATGTTCAATGCCTTGCAAACATGTGTGCACCTATTTAGCTTTTCACTTCACACCCACAGGTTATTGAGGAAACGCACAGAAGCCCAAGATTTTCAAGTCCCAAATGCTTTACAAATTAAAATCTCAAAAGTGTGGCATGCATTTGTGTTTAACCTCTGTGATCTGATACTACTAAATTAAATCTAGTGCAGCCTTCAAAAATCATTAATAAATGGAGTCCATCCGTGTTTCATTTAATCTCAACTTAAAACCAGAAGTTCTGGGAAGGCCTTAAAGGTTTGTTAGGGAACATTGGGAAACAAACTTTTATCCTAAATTAGTTGAGTCTATTAAACCATTGAGCGAAGAGCTGTTGCTGTTTTTACACATGCTGGAAATAAACAGCTTCAGTTATGCTGATATTGTTTGTTGAGTCATTATTTACCTTAACTTCCAAGTTGTTTGAAATAACTATCTTAAGATAAACATACACAAACAACAATATATTTTCACTACTTAAATATGCCTGTGCAAATTCTCAGTTATACGGATCATTGCAACAACAAACAGGCTTAGATCGGAGGCAACCGGACTTTCGTTCAGTTCTTCCTGAAAACATTTCAACGCCTATCCAGGAGTCTTCGTCAATTCTGGTGGCTCGCACTTGAGCAACCTGTAGTTGGAACGCTGCTGTTTTTAAGGACATGGAGAACCATCCTCCT
Organism: Fundulus diaphanus; assembly: GCA_037039145.1. Taxonomy (NCBI): domain Eukaryota; kingdom Metazoa; phylum Chordata; class Actinopteri; order Cyprinodontiformes; family Fundulidae; genus Fundulus; species Fundulus diaphanus. The sequence continues at coordinate 44,136,077 of CM073127.1, read as the reverse complement.
AGGTGCATTCTAAGTCAGAGGCAAATCAATGACCCACCATCACTATCCTGGGTTGTTAGAAGCTATTGCTTGGTGTGAGTGGAGTACTTGGTCACCTGAATCATGATGAGATGCTGATGTAATCGCTCTGGAATGTGGTGGAGAACCGAGCTGTAAACACTGGGGAGTTGGAAGCGTAATCCTCCCCCTCTGTTTAGTGATGGCTTTTCTCTTTTGACCAAGATGGCTTCTTTCACCCCCCTTTCAAACCATCTGTTCTCCCTGTCCAAAATCTGGACATCATTGTCTTTAAAAGTGTGCCCCCTTTGCTCTTGAGGTGCAAGTGGACTGCTGAATCTTGCCCTGAGCTGCTGGCTCTCCTCTGCTGTGCCATGCGTTTATGTAGCTGTTGTTTAGTTTCTCTGATGTAGGAGTCTGAGGAGTCCTCACTGCATTGGACCGCATACACAATGCTGCTCAGCTGTGGTTTAGGTGTTCTGTCTTTGGGAGGAATCAGTTTTTGTCTGAGAGTGTTATTAGGTTTGAAATTTACTGGTATGTTGTGTTTGGAGAAAATTCTCCTGAGTTTCTCAGAAACTCCTGACACATGGAATGACAATGTTCTTGCGTCTCTCTGTTTTCTCATCTGTGTTCGTAGCTGTGCTGTGTTTTCTGCCAGAGTTGTTGGCTGATCTGTTTCTCCAAGTGTAAATATAAAATTTTGTATGCAAAATTGCAGGGGAGGAACGATTTTGACATTAAATAATGTATGTAGTTTATTGCATAACCTAATTTAAACTAATTCAAAATATAAGTAAAATCATTCCTTAAAACTGCCTAGAAATAATTTCAGACATCTTTCCATTTGACAGAAGACTAACAATAAACACAGCATTTAGAAAATGTCTGCTCTATTAGGGTGACCATATTTTGATTTGAAAAAAGTGGCTATACCACAGTGTTTAGCTTTCTTATCGCAGTTTTTTTTCTGCATCCTCCCTCTCTCCCCATCCAGTTTTGTTGTTGAGCTGGTCTTACTTAACAGTGTTTTCATTACTCAATAAATAAGCATGTCAGGTCAATGCAAGAAGTGTCTTTGAAGTGAGATTTTTCAAGCTGAATCCCCTTCAGTAACTCAACAGAAAGCGTATTCCTCTCCGTGTTCCTCTGGCTCTGCATCAGTGAAAAAACCTGCTCAACATTTCCATTGTCTAAGGGAAGTGCAAAGATAAACTGCACACTCTTGAGTAATTCTGAGTAACATGTTATGTTTTTGGCCTTCTCCAAATATTTGGCCCGCTTCTGGTGCACCTCAACCCTTTTCCAGGAGTAACAACAAACTCAGTCAACTTGTGCAGCCTTTTCATATTTTTCTGTGTTCATGTGACCTGTGAGATCTATGGCACCTCTGTAATACATAATAAACACATATGCAAGCTCTGCACACGATGTACTCATTTGTCCCGACCAGCTTGGTGTGACGTATTTCACACACTCCCATGTTTCTTTTGCAGTCTGTAGAGCTGCACTTGCGCTTTGACGTCTTGTAAACCCAAGCAGTGCTGTTCCATCTGTGAGCGGAGAAGAACCGCCCATAGGGCAGCGGCGTGGGGATGACATCACAGCCATTGAAGGCAAGGGTGTGAAAGTCCGTGTTGCCAAAGCTTCATGAGCTCGCCTGCCCGTTTTACTCGCCTGCTTCTCTGGTGACATCCATAGAGCGCATCTATTGCATCAACCAGGATCTCAGTGAAGCTGTTAGGAAGTCCTCTCTTAAAAATGTGATTACCGAATTGCGGCATAGAGCACAATAAACACACAATAACATGAAAAAATTATAAATGGCTTGTACTTGTATAGCGCTTTAACTAGTCCGACGACCCCAAAGCGCTTTACACTACAGTCAGTCATTCACACCCTGATGGTGGTGAGCTATGTTACTAGCTACAGCTGCCCTGGGGCAGACTGAAAGAGGAGAGGCTGCCTGACATCGTCGCCACCGGGCCCTCTGACCACCACCAGCAGGCAATTCGGGTGAAGTGCCTTGCCCAAGGCGAGCTCCCTAACTCCTGCGCCACTGCCGCCCCAAAAACGAGAGAGCAAAGCACTGAGGCTGCTATCTGTGACACCATCTTGTCATCGTCTATCCACAACGATTATTCATAAGCCACGTCTAATGTTTTATGCACTTCAGTATAGACCAGCATAACACATAATGTTTGCCAATAAGTATCATAACACCAAACAACTAAGAAGCTCATTCACATTTTTATATAGGATTTCATCATATTTTACCTTGAATGTCTTTTAGTAGATTTTCACACCTCACAATGAAAATTCATACTAACTGTCAGGGTTCTCTGTTTTCCGTGCTCTAACTTTGCTTCACAGGTGGCTGCAGTTGACGGTTGGGCGTGGCCCACACCTGCGACTCATCAAGGAACCTCGTCTCAGGCTTAAAAGGAGTGCACAGACAGCTGGAAGACGCCAGAGTGTTACCCCGTCGTGGTATGCCTAGGCCACTGATCTGTCTCCCGTGCTTCGTACCTGTGAGTTTTTGGAAACCCAGTTTTTGGACTAATCCTGTCTCCTGTTATTCTCCAGTTTGTCGTGTTTGGATTTACTCACCTGTGTTGGCGTTGTGCTCAGTGAACCAGTCATCCGAGTCCCCACCGCTCAGATTTTGTTCTGGCATCTCCACTCATACTCCCTTGGTGGTACCAAGTCGGGCGTGAGAACCCCCTTCCTGGATTCACCTGGTTCATCAGCTACACTCCGGTTCTTCCAGCTGTTCCTCCTGCCTGCCGTCACAGTGGTGCTGTCGGGGCTCCTCGTCTGCATTCCATCTGCCAGCCCTCCTGTCACTCAGCCACCAGTTACCATCAGCGAGTTACAGTCACAGAGTCCCTTTTTCACTCATCCCCCCCGGACAGGTCTCCCCAACCAAACGGTAAGCGGCGCAGCTTCTGGAACATTTCCCCCTGGTTTGATCCTTAGTAAACATATCCTCTTTCTTCCCGCAGTCGTTCCAGCTCTGACGTTCAGACCTCGCCTGTCGCACACAGTGTGTGCTTCCCCTTTGTTGAGCCTTAAAATAAACATCTTAAAATTGTTCCTGCTTCCGTCTGTGTCTGCATTTGGGCCAAAAACTTAAAAACCATGACACTAACTAGGGGAAAAAAACAAACTGGTGGATGAAATTGTAATATTGGGTGAAGCTTTTATTTGCAGTTAGAACGCCTTTTCGGAAAACTTTAAGGACTGCAAGAAAAATATGCCAGAAGTATTTTCTTTCCACTTTTCTGTCTTCCTGCCCAAATGGCAAAGCAGGACAAAACATTGTATCTACTGTTGAAGCAATTTTAATAATATGGTACCTCTGCTGCAATCTGACTGAATACAAAAACAGAAAAATAACATGAAGTTCTTCCAGTGCTGTTTTAAGGAGTTGTTGCCAGTGCATGGTAAAAATGTCAGCAATCATTTATGTATGAGCAATTTAAATGTACCTTTCATTACAGTTATGAAGTTTTACTTTCCAACTTTAACTCCTCACAAAGTGAGGAGCATAGGAGTGAAACACACCGTTGCACTTGCAGGAAAATCAGGGCTACTATATTCAGTCCCAATTAGAAGGGGAAACTGGGGTGTCCGTGTGTGTATGGGGGGGGGGAGGGAGGATTGAGTGGTGTTGGTCTGCTCAGTGTCTCATTGTGCCCTACTCTTGCAGCAGCATTCAGAAACTGTGACGGAGAAGCAACAATCCTACCGCTGTGCCGTAATGGACTGCTGATGACTACGACCTTCTGCTCAACCCGAGGAGGACACGGAGAGAGCAGCCTGGTGGGGGGCGGAGGGCTGGTGTTTGTACTCGACTTTACTTTGGAAACAGCGGATGGGTACATAAAGGAGACAGAGGACATTCAACTCATAAAACCAAAGTAGCGATGAGAGGGAGAGGGTGGAGTGGATGGCTTTGAAGAGGAGTAAAGTATGGAGGAAGAGTCCCGAGAGAGGAGGGCGATGGAGTGAGCAAAAAGTGGGGGGATAAAAACTGAGGAGGAGAACGAAGTGATGTTCTCTCCACTCATATCAATTAAGATATGTCTGCTCTGGCTGGCTGATGTTCCACAAGTCACATTCAATAACTCAAACTTGCATAGCTTGCCCCCAAAGTAGTTTTCCTTCCATGTCCCTGTATCAGAAAACAGAGGAAGCTGAACAGTTTTCATATGGCGATGGGGATTAAGGGAGCTCAGGTAGCTGTTTGAAGCAGAGAAAAATATCTAGACTCTGAACGTTCTCTCCACTTGTCAGCAAGCGAGGCGGCGAGATGAAGCGGTCGGCAACAAAAGCAGACAAGCCTCGGTGAGGGGAGATGAATCTGCAAACAAATCTGCTAACAAATTTAGCTCCTTGCACCTTGGAGAGAGCATCGGAGAGAGAAAGGAGTTTATTTTTCTGTTGAATTGCTCGCCTAAAAAAGCAAAACTCAGGGATATGGTGAAGCAGTCTGACTTTCAGATGAATCTGAATCTCTTTTCTATGAGCAATCTGGAGTGAAATTAGAACATTTTAACAGATGGGAGATGCTGATTTGAATGAACTCTGTCTGGTACAGCGGTGAAGCTGTAGCAGCAAACAGGGAGGACACTTGATGAGCTGCTAAATAATTTTTTGACAAGAAAGGATGGATGTTAAAAGCCTGGTGCTGCTGAATGGTGCATTACAGTTTCTTGCAATAAACATTTCCACATTTTTTTAATTTACAACCACAAACTTTCATTATTTTATTGAATTTTCTGTAATATGCTAAAACAAAGTAGTGAAAGTATGTAACTGTTCTGTATTTAGCTCCATCCAATATCTCTATCACCTTTGACCCATGAACCCAGCTCATGAAAAACCTCTCCACAGTAACATTCTGCCACTACCTTGCCTCATCATGGGGATGATGTGTTCAGGGTGAAGTACAGTGTTAGCTGTCCTCTATCCACAGCGTTAGCATGAAGGCCAAAAGGTAAATTTTTTGGCCTCATCTGACCAGAGCACCTTCTTCCTCCTGTTTACTGTCTCCCTACATTTTCTGTTGCAAAATGTAAAATGACCTTAACTTTTTATCGCTTTCCTTGAAATATGGATATCTTCTTGCCACTTCCCCATGATAGTTCCCCTGTCAACAGATTCACCCACCCCAGCTTTAAATCCATGGGCCTCTTGGATTCGTCTCTTATTAATGATTTTGTTCCCCTGCCAGGTAATTTTAGCTGGATAGCCATACCTTGGTCAGAGTGCAACTGTGCCATACTCTTTCTATTTTCAGAAGATATTGTTTTATTACTTAATTCTCATTCAAACTTCCTTAAAATTTTACCGCTGACCTGTGTTCCTTGGTCTTCATGATGCTGTTTTTTACTAATGTTGCCAGAGAAAACCTAGAGGCCTTAACAGAATAGCCTTTACTTACATTAAACTAAAGAGACGGGGACTCTGCTGACTTATTGGTGAGTTCTGAGGACGGTTTGTTGCCCTCGATTATAATTAGGGGTATCAGACTAAAGGGCGCTGAATACAAATGCATACTCTTTTAAAATGGTTATGTCACTTTAAATGGTGTAACAAAGTTTTTCAGTACAGCTCTTTTATTTCAGCAAACTGGAACAAAAACAGAATTTTTTTTTAAACGTTTACACATGCAGAAAGTGTAAATGTGGAACTAAAGTGTGGAATTTTTATTTCAGTGTGCAACTTTAAAAAGTGCATCATAGCAAAGTAGATTATTTAGGACTCTGCTCTCTCTAAAGTCTGGTGTATGGGGACATGCCATTACAGCTACAGTGATGATGGAGAAAGAAAGGTGGAGCAAATCACACCTTTATGCTGGTATACGGTACATAATTCACTCAACTCTAAATTTAAATACACACAGTAACCAATTCCAAACGTAACTATCAGTGGTATGAGGACCTTTAAAGTAAGTCCAAATCCAGCTGCCTGTAGTCTTCAACCAGCCCCAACTGGCATGGGAGTCTCCATAGCAGCAGGATTAGGACCCCTCACTGGTACTGAATCCAGAGGGGTCCATCAGTTAGGAGGGGTTTGAACACTACATGCCCTTCTACAGTGCCTTCCAGTATAATTGGTACACTAGGTTGTTTATATATCAAAACAGATCCAGAGTATTTTTTTCCCATCATCAAATGTTAGCAAAGTCTTTTTCTAAAATTCACTAATAACACGATTGACCATTTTCAAGAAGGGTCATTGTTGTAAAATGATTCTAACTCACTAAGTCATACCAAATCTCCACTCAGTTCTATAATGTCCCTGTATGAAAATGCCAAAACACATAACTAAAATCAAATTGTCAGAAGAGTGTCTTCTTTGTTCTTTATACACTGTCAAACAAAGTTTAAGATGTTTGTGTTCATTAAAATGTGCTAAAACCGCACCAATACATAATATTAAAACCAAGGTACATTCTGAAACTTTCCATTTTCACTTCACAATCTACAAAAAAATCCCAATAATATATTGTACATTGAAGTTTATGGTTGTGATGTGACAAAATGTTGAAAAGGTTTTAAGGGGCAAAGCATTTTGCAAGGTCCTGTACTGTTTGATTACGAACATAGACTTATTTTATTGATAATAGTGATTGATAAAGATGAATTAGACTTGACACAGTTTCCTTCCCTCCTGTGATGTCATTCATGTACTTTAAACGAGGGCAAAACTTGTATTTTTCTTTTTAAATGCAATTTTTACTTTGCCTTTTGAAAAGTGCTACAACTTCACAGAGTCAAACTGACAAGCCTTAATAAAGTCAGAGAATGTCATCTTTGAACTTGGATTTGATGGTAAGTAATGGAGACGGTCTCTGTGTGAGAGTGGTGAATGAGCCGAGCTCAAGCAGCTTGAAAGGCAAAAAAGACGGAGAGCTAGAGAGGAAGACAGGGAGAGTTAGAGAGGATTGGATAAAACACCCCTTTCCTGCCGGGGGGCTGTGCTGACTGGCAGAAAGCAACCACCTTGGGAGGAAGTGTGTGAGAAGGGGGGTTTGGGGGTGAGGATGGTGGTGAGGGTGGTGGGGGCATAAATTGGTGTAATGGGAGGGCCAAAACAGAGTAAAGGTTGAAACATGTACCAACACAGGGGGATATTTATTCCACATCTATGCCACAGGCATTTTCAGACAGACAAATACGGTATTGAATGAGAACGCTCCAACATGCATTCATTTCAGTTTTGGGGCTTTGCACTGACACAGAGTGGATACCTTTTAAAAAAAGGGAAAACATGTCAAGGTTTTCTGCCAGAATGATCAATACCCTTGCAGCAATGAATCCACTAAGCTGCTGTCTTACCTGATCGGATGGTTTAAGTTCACCTAAGGGCTGTGTTTTTAAGGTGCACGTTCAGGCAGCTGATGCTCTGATAAAATAACAGCTGCTGTAATAGCATTGCTATACAGTGTATCCTGTTAGCTCTCATCTACTAGGTTGCTAGTTCAAATCTGGGAAACTTTTTTTCTGTTGTGACCCTGTGGTAGACTGGCAACTCTTCCATGGTTTACTCTGCATCTCTTCTGTTAATGTTATGGTGGGCTCCAACTCCCATAGGACACTTTCAGGATAAAGTGGGTGCATAAAAAAGTATTGATGGATGGTACCACTTTCCAGTGTGAATAAGTTGTTATCACAAACTCCATCCATCCGTCCATGTCCAAATATCTACGTTTGCGTGTTGAACTCCAGGAGGCATGCACACACATCTATCTCCTACTCTTCTCCTAGGGGATTGCCATGAGTATTCAGGTCAAAAGGGATGTGTAATCCCTCCAGCAAGTTGTTGGTCTGCCCTGGGGTCTCCTCCCTGTAGAACATGCCCCAAACCATCACTACAAAAAAGAAACCTGGAGGCACAGCTGAATTATTTGGATACACAGATTCAGTGGTTCAACTGCAAACTCCCCACTCTATCTGAATTCCTTTAGCCACCTGTATCACATTTTTTCGTCTCAGGTATCATTCAGATCCCATGACTTTAGGTAAGGGTTGACACATCTGTACCAGTGAATTGAAAGTTTCACCTTTAGTCTCAGTTCCGTCTCTATACTGTGGGGTACTGCAGCCCCCTTATTATTGCAGAAGGTGGCCCGATCCATCTCTCCATCTCTCGCTTCATCCCCACCATCACTTGTGAAAAAGAAAAAGGTATGTGAATACCTTTGCTTGAGGCAAGGACTTGCACAAACCTTAAGCACTGTCATGGTGAGAAAATGGATGATTTCAAATGGATTATGAAAATAGTTGAGAGAAGGGTTCTTATCCATATAGATATACAGAATAATATACCACATAAAATGTGGAATGATTTCTTAAATGTTAGTGTTTTTTTTTATATTCCTCATCAAAGATATCAGGTTATTGTCAGCATGTGACTTTGTATGGAGAAGTAAATGTGAGCTATCATTATTAACCCCAGATATGAGGAGGTGAAAGGAGGTAGTTCTTTAGTTGCTCTTTCGTGTTAACAATCAACTCAAAAAACTGGCCAACAACACTTAAAAATCATTCAAGAAGAAGCCCACATCATTTTTACATTGTACGGGGAAGACATTTTTGGTTTTATCTAATAAACAAAAGGGTTATTTAAGATGTTTTTTTGTCATTAGGAACAACATAGAATTAGAGTAACCTATTGGAATGATTATATAAATTAGTCAAATCTGGACTGGATTATTCTGAAATGATTGGACAATAATTAAGACACAGTTTGTGATTTGTGAAACCTAAATTTCTTATTTTTTCCCAAAATATAACGACATCACATCTTGTCCTGGGCCCAATGTTGTGTATCGTCTCCTCTGAGGAGCTGGGAATATAGTAACGCCTCCATTAAACAGCAATCCCATAGAGAGACTTCATTCGACACAACTTTAAGTGGAGGAAAATGGATTCCTGAAGCCATTTACCTCTTAGTGACAGTGAAACTGCAGTGTGATATGCCCAAAGTTAAAGAACCATTGCATAAGTTCCAGAGTTTTTGCAGAAGTTTGCCCCCTCTGGTGACAAATTGAAATTACACCCGTGTTGTGCACGTGCTTGGAAGAAGAGGAAATCTGCTGTTGTGACTGAACAGGTTTTTTGTTTAAAGGCATGATGTCTTCTAAGGTAAGAAAGGTTCAGCATATCCCCCCAGCAGTCGAGGCTATCTGCTGGACTTTCAACAGCACAGAACCGGGCCTCCAATTCTGGCACCCTCGCCTCCAAAGCTACAAAAACACTACATTCATTACATGTACCATTTTCACTAAAGGAGGCAGAGGAAGAGCTAAACATCAGACACAGAGAGCAGGAGAGAGGGAGGGACTTAGACAGAGACGGAGAAGCTAATGTAAGAACGTGAGGAAGCCATTGTAAGGCAAAGGCGAGGCTAAGCCAACGACCTCTAACCACACAGAGAAAACTAAACTGTGTGAAACACAAGGAGTTCCCAAACATGAAGTGCAGCAACAGAGAATGTGATTTAAATGTGCTTATGTGTTTGAAACAGAGAGATGTCACAGCAAAGAGATTTAAGATAAAATCGAGAGAGTCTGGAAAACCAAACCACAATCCACACCACCACACCAACAGAAAACAAGAAGTGACGCAATACACGTGAACTGGAGCAGAGCTGAAAGATAACAGCAGCACTCTGAACAGTCCTTCACTACGCAGGGGAGCGGAGGTCAGACTCTGCAGGCTAGCATTAGTGCATCAAACAGGGAACCTCATGCTGCACAAAGGCTTGTGACATGATCAGGGGTGGTGCTAGCTATTTGGGTGCCTAAGAGCAAATGCTTTGTGTTGCCCCCACCTGGAAATTAACAATAATGCAGTATTTCTCAGTATGTTTCTCTTTATTTCCAGAATGACTTCTCAATAGTAATATTAAGAACAGTTGCAGTGATAAAAGGAGAAAATAAAATCTTAATAAAACAAAACTAATCTTGCATCAACAACGGCGCATAGACATCAGCACAAGATATACTGGGTTTTGCCCAGGAGGAAAATTAATAAAGTCGACATAATTTAAGTGGGGTAAAATAAAGGAAAATAAAGGAAACAAATGAATCAATGGGGAATGTAAAACAGAACCAGGAATTCTATAAAGTGAGGTTAGAATAAAACTTAGCCTTAGGCCTTATAAACCCCTAAAAACATCAAAAAGGTCTAGCCTTACAGGGAGAACTGACCCATACAGACCCGGCTGCAGAAACAAATTACAGGGGGGGCATTCCATTTTTTTAGGGGGGCACACTTTAAAAAGAAAAAAAAAATTATATTATATATATATATATATATATATATATATATATATATATATATATATATATATATATATTTATATATATATATGCTTCAGGCTGAACAGTGGCTCTGTGACTACTGTAACGAACAAATAGTAATAGTGTAGTCAGTGTTGCCAAATTAGGCAGGTTTCCAACCAATTAGGCTTTTGAACACATTGAGCTGGAAAAAAAATAGCTTATGGGTAGATAAAAAATTTCGGAAGCTTTTCATAACATTTGTTGGGCTTTTAGAAAGAATTACTAACAAAATATATCAAAATAGTCATCATCTATTTTTTAAATAAGTTGAATCTGTCGATCTGACATAATCAATGAATAATAGTTATAATGAATAATATTGTTATAATAAAACAAGAAAAGAACAATGGTTAATCAAGTGTTTGGTCAATGTAAACGCCCAAGAGGGGTTGAGTTCTACTTATCAACTTAAAAATATTTCATGACTGCGTGTAAGAGAAATGTTTAATTGAGCTATACTGAGAGAAATTACGTTTATATTAAGGTAGATTTACAGCTCATGTTGGGAAGCTATTTCTAACTTATTTTTTTCCGGTTGATATATCCTGATTGTTAAAGAGATCTTGTGTGTTAATTGGTTGTCTGATTGTACATTTTGTTTGGAGCCCATATGCACAGTTTTTTTCTTTGCTTCGGCGCAGTTGTGTGCTAATGGCATGTTCTTATGTGTTTAATAGTTCTGTGCTTTTACCATGAGAGAGTTTGAGATTTGGGCTTGTTTTTTTATTTTAAGTTGGGCAGGTTTTATGCTGGTTTGGGTTACTGGAAACTAACAGTGACATAGGGTAACCTGTAGCGCTGTGTCTTAAGTTAAAAGTCCAGCATAAGCTACACGCTAATAAACATGAGCGCTGGTGTCAGGCTGAACACTGACTGAAGTAACAATTCTGACTAGAACAGGTTCTGTAATTACAGCAGCTATGAAAACAAGGAGCAGAACAGCTTGTGCTCGTAGCTGTCCTAGCTAACCCTGCTAGCTGTCCTAGCTAACCCTGCTAGCTGTCCTAGCTAACCCTGCTAGCTGTCTAGCTAACCCTCCTAGCGTTAATGTTTACTCCAGTTTAGACTTCAGTGCTGGCATTTCAAACAGAAATTAATAGCGCTCCTTCCAGCTCGCTCTCTGTTTCGTTGTCACTTCTTGTAATTGTTTGGTAATCAGACCAAATTTTCATCCCGCTCTACCGACACCAACGGTGACCACAACCGAACTGCGGCGGCGGCCGGCGGCCACTGAAGGCTATGACTCGGTGTCCCGCCCCACTCCAGCTGTGATTGGCTAGCATGCTGCCGTCAGTCGTTGATTTGATTGGTTAAATTGTATGATTGGCACATCAAAGATAGTACTAAAAGGACGATGGCTACTCCGAGGTAAAAAAAAAAAAAGACAGCTTCCAGTCCAGGGCGGGCACAGCTGTCTCACAGGGCGGGCACGGCCCCCCAATGCCCGCCCATGCCGCCGGGTCTGGACCCATATGATCATGACAAGGTATGTTTTCCCAAGAAAGATTAATTAGGAGGAGCTCATCAAAACTAAAAAAAAACTCTGCAGAACCTCTACTCATTATTTTAGATTTACAGACATTAACACTGCTGTTTTTCATGTTTTTTTATTTGTTTAAAGAAGTTTTGGTGTTGCTTCAGTACTGAATAACTGCATATGAAATGAGGCTTTGCTTCATTTTTTTTGTCTACAACAGCAAGAAACCCTGAAGGTTCATTCACTTTCTCTCCCTTTCAGCCAGTACTGAGGGCGCCTGCAGCTACTCTGAGTGCGCCAGGGAGGAGAGGTGGACAGGAGGCGGGACAGAATGGAGCTGTCTCCCCAACTTTTTAAGAAATGGGAGAAACAGCTGAAACAGAAAACACAAAAATCACGGGTGACACTAGAGAGATGTCCAATCTTTTTCCTCAAGCAAATATTTTGTATCACTTTTATCTAATTACATGGTTTACAGATCTTTATTTTAAATATGTAATTATTATGATTACTATAATTAAGATTTTTCACAAACCTGATTGTGAAATCAATCAACCCCCCACCAATGCCACTTTAGTAATATTACATTATCCAGGTCTGGGTAAGATAATAAGGCTAAAGTTGCATGGGTTTGTTGAGTACTGGTCTAATACTGAGAATAAATTTATTTTTCAGAAGGAAACTGCAACAACAATAAGCTTACTGAAATATTTTTAGATCTTGTATTTTCTATCTTTATTATCTCAATGTTATTTTTCATGTCCATGTTAACACCATGAGGCTTGAAGTTAATAAAAGTGGCTTCATGACACTTTGAAGTTGGCTCATGTCGCTCTGATTTAGGACTGGGTTTGTTCTTTTACTGTTTGGAATTTCTGTACAGTAAAATTATTGCTCTATTGATTTATATATATAAAAATATTACCCATGTTTCTGTCCCATATTCGCATGACATCAAGTACATGCTAGGGCTGGACGATAATTCAATAACAATATATATCGATCGATAGACATGTGGCGCGAAAGGAAAAAATAGGGTCGATAAAAGTTCGATAGAGAGTTTTCCTTCCTTCCTTTCAGCCTATCATATTAGTTGATGCTACAGTCACTACTTCCTCTTGACCAATCGTAATCACGGATCCAGGCACGCCGTCACCAAGCGCCGCCCTCTCAAACCACAACACAGAGCATGTGAATATGTCGCAGCAAGGAGCGGCGGAGGAAAGGTCCCAAAACGGGGTTTTACTAGTTCGCCAGTCTGACAGAAATAAACCACAGTGATTTGTAAAACTTGCAAGGAACCGGTAAAAACAAAGTCTGGTAACGCAACCAACTTGTTTCATCGCGTAAGCCGCTCACACACGCAGCAGCGCGAGCTGTGTCAGCCCCGCGCTGCTGCGCGTCTTCGTGGGAATCTTCTGGAAGTTCTTCCAAAACAAAGCAGGTATAGCAGCTAAACTGGGCTCCCTTCTTTGTGATAAAATGAAAAAGCGTCCAAGCGGCATAAGGACATCACGCATGCAGTAAAATACTTCATAGTGATGGATATTCTGCTTTTGTCTGCAGTTGGAAAAACCTGGCTTCAAACAATCACTCGCCACTCTTGATCCGCGATATAAAGTTTCGGGACGCAAGTTTTTCCTCTAACAGCGCTCCCTAAATTGTGCAACTAATGCAGGGAATCAGTGCAAAATGAGCTGCAATCTGCGTCTTCCCACGCACGCCACACCCTCGGACCTCAGCCCTGCGTCAGCCTCTCAATTATGAAACCTGAGAAGTAACTAGTGTACTATTCCCACCTAAATAAGCTATTTTATTTATTTATTTGGTATATTTATTTTGGTCATTTTACTGGTCACTTTAGTTTATTCTTTGTCATTATTTAATAACATAACTCAGATCTCTTAAGTTATTTTTCTTTAAAAAAATTCTGTTATGGTTAAAAAAGTTGGTTAAATAAAGATTTAATTGGAATTCTGTGTTTGTGTTCTTTATTAAAATTAAATCATTTAGCAATATCATAAAATGTCCAGGCAGAGCTGCACATAAAATATGGTTTTAAATATTTTCAATAATTATCGATATCGATCAATATGAATTTTTTTTATCGATAAGCTTTTTTTCCATATCGTCCAGCCCTAGTACATGCATTTATTTTTTCCAACTTAAAACTGTCCTGAATAGTTTTCTGATAGAAGTGGAACACGTGGGGCATTGCCTGGGTGGGTGGTAGCTGTGGCCACCCACCCTAGCTTTTTTCTGGACACCCTGACATTTTACTGGACTCATGCAGCATAAACCATGTCCAGATCTTGTAGACGGCATCCCACGATCCCCTGTGGTGTCTTCACCCCCCATGCTAAATCTCTTTTGTGCCATGCAGCTCCCATACTACGCGCTGTCACGTTGAGACACAGGATGCTTTCAATTGTGGCTCTATAAAAGTTTATGAGCAGCTGAGTAGAAAATCCAGTCTGTTTCAGTTTAATGAGAAAATAGTCGTTGTTGAGCTTTCTTCACCAGGTGGGAGGTGTTCTCAGCCCAGGAGAGGTTGGAGGAAATGTGAATGCCCAGGAACTTTATGGTGTCCACACGTTCCACCACCTCCCCCTCTATACAGAGAAGAGCATGTTCAGTCTGTCCTGTCCACAGTGACATATGCTGCAGTCTTTCTTGATCAGGTCATCTTTTTGGAAGAGGTCTTGATCTCAATGGGCCTTTCATCTGGCTAAACAAGGGTTTAAAAAATAATAAAAAAGATCAATGCGTAATTTACTCTGACTTGTCTACTCGCTTGCTGCACCCTGATGTAACAGGCAATTGTGGTGACTGGGCAGCACCTCAGCTGCTGGCTCTTGTTAATTCAGTAATTAACTTGATAACAGATCCAAAAGAAGCTTGTCTGTTGTCTGGTTTGTGTGCTCTCTACAAAGGGTGCCTGTACTCAATTAAAGATCGCTCGCAGCGGGAAGAACTCCACTTCAGCAGTGATAGCTCTTCTTTCGAGTGGATTGTAACTAATGTCAGGAGTGGCGCAACATGTCATTTATTTTAGTATGTAACACATATTACAAATCATGGAAATGGAAATCTGGGATTTTTCGTGTATCAATAATGAACTAGAAGCTCAATTGTTTTTATTTGTTTCTGAAAATTAAAATAATTACATAGGAAAGATCAAACTGGAAACAGTCACCGGTTTCTGTAGTTGAGTTGTAGCAAACGTCAAAACATAGCAATATCAAAAGCTCCTGTGGGTGGTAAACACCGGCTTTGAATCCAACCTGACAGCCCTCCTATGAAGTTTTCAGAAACTTAGCCTATGTTACATAAACACATCATGGAGGCAGGACCCAGGATGGCAGAAGAGAGGTAGGGGGAAGGAGAGGAAAGGCAGAGACAGTAAACGGAATGGCTATTATACATTTTTTATTACGTTTCTAGGCACTAAGTCACATCAAAGCGTCTCAGAGATAGAGAAGAGGGGGGAGGGACAGAGAGACAGGGTGAAGCAGATGCAGGATGTTCTAATTAACTTCACAGTCGTTCGCTCTTCCCCCGTCCCTCTCACGCAGTCATCCTCAATGCATCTGAGTGTCTCTTAACCCAGCCCACTGTCTGTATACGTGCCTTGTAGATTCATCACAACACCCCCCATGTACAGGGAAAAAAAGTTGCAAGCCTACTATAGGGCTATGCAGCTTGTGTAGAGGCGATCAAACAGAAAAAAAGCATGGAGGGGCCCTCGAGGGGGAGGAGGTGGGGGCAGGAAAGGAGTATCAGAAAGACAGGGAAAGGAGCCCTGAGGTGTTGTTGCTGCTGCCACGCCTCGTGAGGAGAGAAAAAAGGAAGACCCACCCTTTCCTCCCTCTGCTTTCTGATGGTGCATTCAGGCCACATGGGAGAGAACAAACTATGTTTCTGTCCTCTGAACTTTGCAGTGGCAGCAAGTAGCTGCTTGTTAGAGACATCAAAGAGACAAAGTTTAAGAGTGTTTCCATTTGCAGCCAAAATGTTGACATGGAAACATAAAATTATGTTTAGCATTTTGAACTAAAGTAACCCAAGAGAGCAAAAGAAAAAGTTAGCCAGTCAAGTTTTTCCGACATGATCTTCCAGCCAGCGGTCCTGAAGGCAACATTGCATCCCCTTCTCTCCCCTCCTATTTGACGTCCTTGATTCCCGCTTGGTGTGAGTCAACAGGATGTTGAGAGCACTCTTCACATCGAACAAATTGTACACCAGCCCTGTCTTCTCAAAAACATCTCTGAGCTATTAGGCTTCTGGCAGAATGCTGACGGAAATGAACTCAATGTAAAAGAGAAGTAATCTGTACAAAAGTGCATCTGGCTTCCTGAAATATAGAGAAGAAATGTGACTAATAATTTGAAAAGTAATCACCTCCTTGTGATTTCCTTTTGATCTGATTTAAAGATTAACCAATATCTACCAATCAAAGGGAGAGCTAATTTCAGCCTATTTTTGCTTGAATCTACGCCGATGATATACAGAGCCTTGCAAAATTATTTGCACCCCTAAACCTTTAGGGCCATGATTATGTGCACAGTTTGACTTTTTTTGACTTTGACTTTGGTTACAATGCTCACTGTGTACCGACATTTAGTATGCGTATATGTTGCATATGAATGTTTTTTTCCTATGCAGAGAAAAGACCATTGTAGGTTGTGAGTCGTGAAAGTCCAATATACTTATTTTTTTCACAGCAGTGTAGCTGACTAATCAGGCTGTGTCATTTTGTTCATCCAGCCTGGGGGAAGACACTGTCTCTGTGGTAGCTGCTTTTTGCAAATAGCGCTCTAGCACCAACCTGGGTGAAAGTCTAAACAGTTTGTATGAAGGGTGTGTGTGGCCTCCCTTTTTCCTGACCCTGTACCTATACAAGTCCTGGGTGGAGGGAAGATCAGCCCTAATGATCCTCTCTGCAGACTTAGTTCTTTAGTTGCAGTCTGGACCTGTATTGTTTCGTGGATAGGCTACACCACACAGTGATATATGAACTTAGGACAGACTGAATAATGGCAGTATAGATGATGACCAGCAGCTCCTGAGTAAAATTGTACTTTTACTCAGGATTTTTCTGTAGCAAGTACAGTCTCTCTTGGGCCTTCTTCTGAGCAGTGTCAATGTGTGAGGACCAGCTCAGGCCCAAGAAAGGGTGAATCATAAGCCCCGTTTACACTACACCTAAAAACCGAGCCATGCCGAGACCAGTCCGAGCTTGGATCAGTTATCCAAGACAAGCCGACCCGTTTACACACAAAGCTTATCTCGGTTCCTTGGTTGCTCCTCGCCCCCTAGTGGCGATCTGCGGTACTATCGCTCTCTGGGATTGAAGGCGGTAGCAGCAAAACAAACAGCGTGGCGCACGTAACATTCAGGAAGTTATGCTTGATATTGTGATATTTCGGTGTTTGCGGAGAGTCAGGGGAAGAAGGCAACCATTGGTGAATTTACTTGAGAAAGTTTGCTTTTTTGGGAAGTGGATGAGACAAACGAACGCTGAGGTTCATTGCGCTGCTAAGCAGATTCATCTCTGGAAACCGTGTGGCACGGTAAGGAAGCAAGTATTATTATGAATGTCTGAAATTTGTCTGAATGGAGTGTGAATCGGGACGTGCAGCCAGACTGCCGGAAAACCCGCGGACAGTCAGCTGACTGTAAGGAGATGACGCGGTCTGCTCATGCGCTCTTTATCAAAAAACTGGGCCAGAAATAGAACCAGGCCGAGACCTACTCAAGAGCTGGTCTGCAGTTAGCGCAGTCCGGTTATGTTTAGCGCGGTCTGGTTCAGTCTGCTGACCGTTTACACACAAGAGTTATCTCGGTTACCGAGCTCGGACTGGTCTCGGCTCGGTTAAAAAAGTGTAGTGTAAACGGGCCTATAGTAACTGGAAGTGATTCACAACAGACACAGTGTTGTTGAGGGTGGTAACGGTAGGCCGTGTGGGGGAAGTTCTCCAGAAGTCCATCTTCTCCACGGTCTTGAGTGGGTAACAAGTCACTGAATTGAGTTGATCCAACATTTTTTTTCAGCTTATAAATTGTCAAGTTAAAACTGTCATAAATAAATTAATTTAGGTAAAGATATTTCAAATACTTGTTACCAATTGAAGCAATTTATTAGAGTTGTTTCAACATTCTCTTTTTAGAGTTCTTGTATGGGAGAAGAAGCTCTCCCTAGCCTCACCTGTTGCTGCCGGTCAGTCAGGAAGCTGGTAATCCACTGACAGGTGGAGGCCGACACGGTGAGGTGGGTGAGCTTCTGGTGGAGGATGACGGGGTTGATGTCTGTGAACGCTGAGCTGAAGTTCACAAATAGGATCCTGGCGTACGGCCCCGTATAGTTGAGGTGGCACAGGATGAAGTGTAGTCACATGTGGCCTGCATCATCTGCTGACCTGTTTGCCCGGTAAGCAAACTGCAGGGGGTCTAGCAGGGGGCCTGTGGTGCCCTTCTGATGCTCCAACACCAGTCGGCAGAAGCTTTTCATTGGGATGCATTGTTGCACTGAATATTAATGTACACTCTATAATAATAAAAATAACAGCACTAAACATCAAACTAAAAAAACAAATAAAGCAATTTAAAACAGTTTAAAAAAATAAAAACATACAGTGCTTCAGGGAGATATAAGGGAACAGAATATCTGGCATAACTTGAGCATTGCTCACACAACCTCTTCATCCAATCTTGCCTGGCTTGCATTATTTAGCCAAAAGTGAATGGTAGGTAATTTCAATCTCTAATGTGCAAAGTTGCTAACAAAAGACAGTTGCATCGATTGGTGGTTTTACAAAATACAGGCTCAGGGGAGCAGAATAAAAATGCACTCCACACAGACTTTTTATTTGTCAAAATATATTGCTTTCTTTTCACTTTCCTCCACAATTATACACTATGTTGTATTGATCTATCACATAAAATCCAAATACAATACACTGAAGTTTGTAGTTGTAGCATGACCAAATGTGAAAAATTCAAGCAATGCATACACCTTTGGAAAGCAGTTTAGGTAAGCCCAACAACTCCAAAGATTAGTAATTTGAAAAGTCCATGCCAAACTTAAATGCTGAGTACAATGCAAGTGCACTGTTGTATAAATCCTGAAGCAGACCACAAAAGGACCGTTAAAGTCGCTCTAATCAGCTACCAGATTGGTCCCAGTTTTCCTTTTCAGTCTTTGAAATTTCATCGTGCCTGTCGATGATGATTAATGCTGTTTTGGAAGGATTTTTGTTGTTTACAAAGAAATAGATTTCAAAGGATAATTTGAAACAAAGCCCAGAAGTTTTATTTTTCCATCCAATGATCTATCTTGAGAAGCTTCGAGGAACAAGACGGGAAACACAGAAAGTGACAGCAGTTAGGGAGAGTTATATTGCAGTGTTTTACACATCAGGGCACCATTGTGTAGAAAATAACACGGTAGATTTCATAATTTCATTATTAACTGCACAAAAACAAAATGAGAAAGGTTTGGGTGCGAATAAAACCAACTATATCTTTACTACTTCTGTACGACTTAACAAGAAAGGAAAAAGCCACCTGTTGCAGTTGTTTCACTTATCATCAGCAAATGTGAGCAACTCAATAAACTGGGATTTTTGGCCATTTGCTGTTCTGGAGCATATGGGTGGCTGTTAAAACAATGTTCAAATCGAGGTTTTCTCTAAGGTTAACAGTGACCTTAGAGAAGCAACTATTTTCTAAATCAAGAGGTCTCTGTTAGCATGTTATGAAAGTGCAACTAGAAACAGACTGAACCAGTTTTGATTGTGTGGAAGAAACTGTTGGCAAAGCAACTGTTGGCAAAGCAACTTAGGTTTGCACGTTATATTTGAATGAATAAAAGGACTTCAGGATCAATGTTCTTTGGACAGATGGAACCAAAGTTGAGATGTTTGTGAGACATCCAACTGCTGGACTCAAGAACTACATTTTGTTTTTTGTTCAGTCATTCACGTGTTCCTTTTGATTATCTAATTTCCTGTTTCGTTTTGGTAAGTATTTGTTTAATTATAAATGACTTCATTTCCTGCACTTTTGTTTCCCGCTGTTGTTGGTTACTCAATTATCCCCTTTGTGTTCACTTGCATTATGTTGTCTTCACATTATTTAGTTATACAATCCAGTTGTGTTCATTTCTTAGTGCCAGCACATGTAGTTTGGTTAGTCTGCAATAGGGGACTAATCTTTAGTTTAGTCCTGCATGACCTGGTTTCTTTCTCTGGATTTTGCCTTACTGCCTAACAGATTTAGAAGTGTACATAACTACAGGGTAGATGTATACATCCCCATTTTTATTTACATGACTTGAACAATGAGTATGGACTGAGTTGTGTGTTTGAGTCAAGTATTTCTGAGCCCAACCTTGATAATTAGGTCATAGTGCATCATGCATAACACATCAATACCAAGACCTGTGCCAAAGG
Source organism: Fundulus diaphanus (assembly GCA_037039145.1). Lineage (NCBI taxonomy): Eukaryota > Metazoa > Chordata > Actinopteri > Cyprinodontiformes > Fundulidae > Fundulus > Fundulus diaphanus. The sequence goes on along the minus strand of CM073127.1, from coordinate 44,115,790 downwards.
CCATCATCATGACACTGAGCCAAAATAATCTGCGTCTTTATGCGGAAATTGCAAAAATGAAGCTGTAGCGAACTCCACTGAAGTGATCATTTAGATGGGTGTCAATACATTTCTAAAAGTTGCTCTTTAAAGTGCAGATATGCTAGTTAAACTGAGAAAGTTTCTGAACACAAATGATCCTGCAGTAATATTTAATGTTGCGTGATCGTGACATGTCTCATAGAAGTCTCAAAGAAGTAGCCTGACTGATCCCTTTGGTAAAATGTTGGTTTCAATTAAGTATTTTTACACGTCTGATCTAATCTTTTGCTAAGCTTTGTTTTATTTCGCCTCTGTGCAACTGTAACACAGAACAGAACCCAGTTACCCAGTTAATGTAAGGAGAGAAACCACCAACCACCACTGTGACAGACTGTACTGTTTTTTTCTTTACTTTATTAATTAATCATTGAAGTACACTAGTGAGCTTGCTAATAGGTTAAAGTTAGGTTCTATGAAGTGTTTTAAAGAGATTTTCATAATGTAGGCTACCTATCTCATTTATATGCAATGGAGAATTTATCATTCAGAGATTTTTTTTGAGATTGATACAATTTTTGGTACATACATTTTTATCTTAAATAGATTACCAGATGCCACCAATAATAATATATTGTCTTTAGGCCATATCAGCATAAATTTAGAACCTGGTAGAGATCAGATGATTTTCATTATGTGCGGATACTTAAAAGACAAGAGCCTAATATAGTATAATATGGTATACTTTCTTTTTACCATGACTCATTGTAACTTCACATTACTTTTAGAATTGTTAGAATAAATATGCAGTGCAAGTTATGTAACAGATAGATTGGTTCCAGTCAGAAGACAAAATTACTAACTTAATGATTTTAAAGGGCTTTTTTTATATTTTTAACTAGGGATCTGTGAAGAAGATATGAGCAGGAACCATGTTAGGACCACCATTTTTCACTAAAAGAGAGACTGAGCTCATAGTGTGGATCTCTGTCACTGTGAGACAACTCCAGTTTCAAAATATTTTTCATTGTGTAAAATTTTACCCTGCATCACTCATAGTAAATATACTGTTATACACTAAACATGGTTCTGGTAAGCAGTCTTTTACCACTTACAATACATATGAAACCTGTATCAAAAAACATAATGTGTTATGCAATGCAATATAATGTGATTTAAGAAGAAATCTGTTCTCTTCTGTTCTTTTGTTCTGACTTCAATTCTTCTCACTCTTTGCTCTTCTGCACAGAACTCAACTTAAAAAAAGACATTTATTTGTGTTTCTTTAAGAGAGAGAATCTTCTTAGGCTCCATTCATGTCCTCTTTTCTGGTGAAGCTATGAAGTTAGAGGGTACTTTCACAAAATGATAAGGTTGATTAAGTGGCTGAAATGTCCTTAATCCACAAACTTATCAAATAAGCTTTTCAATTTACATATACTGGAACGAAAAAGACGACATGAAGGTAGATCAATGGAAAGAAAAGCAAGGCAGATCAGTTATCATCTAACATGGTTCAGTTAAAGTGGAAATTGCACAGATAGCCTTGCACATGGTTTATTATGCATACATAACCACAAAGACCTTGTTAATTGCCATTTTTTAAATGCTTTTCTACAGATCCTAATCCAGAGTTGAAAAGAACAGATATGGGTTTCACAGAGTTGCAGACCTATTGACCAACTCATTTAAAATTCATAACTTACACAATCTTTAACGAAAATCTACAATGGACTTCAGTTTTGGGTGAAACTGGGGTTAACGGGACAGATTTAGAGCTTTTGGAGTGAGTCTTTGCTTTGTCAAGTTACTCAGTCATAGTGAATGTATCTGTAGTAGACAGATGTTAAATATTTGTGAATTTGAGAAAAATGGAAAAAGATCCTCACGGTGCTGAGGCCTAGTCCACACGTAGCGGGATATTTGGGAAAAACAAAACATTTTTATGCAGTTATGCCTTTCAGCCACACATAAATGGCGTTATACATCCCTAAAAACAAATGATCCTAAAAACTCTGGCCAAAATGGAGATTTATAAACTCTCCGGTTTTGAGCCTGTGTGTGTACATGAAAAGACGGATATTATTGCCGGTGCATCATGGTCTGCGACGAATATTGCTGTTCTGTGTCACACATGTGCGACCATTGTTTATACAGTACACTTGGGTATACGATAGAGGTAAAAATGAATTTTGTCAGAGAGGTGCTGATTTTTACAGTGCTTCAGATTGTTTGTATTTTTTTTTTACAAGTCCAATTACTGCAATACAGTGAGGGGCAGAGGAAAAGGAGCGCTTGGAGATCAGCTGCATTGCACCAGCTCTCCCTGCCACTACGGAGGCGCAATGCCGTTCAACGCCGCCACCGGTTTGACATGATTCCCAGTTGACATTGTCTTGAATTTTATTAACTTTATATTCTGATATGGTGTTTAAAAGAAGCACAACTTCTTTATTTTTTCACAAGAGCGAACCTCCCGGCGCCATAATTCATTCTTAACAGGAAGTCGTGGTTGTTGTGCAATTATACACTGTTTAATGTTATTTAATGTTTATTAAATAACCCTCTGTCTGTTAAGTATTGTCTGGTGATGATCAGCTCTTAAGCTGATATCAAGACAATGGTTGAAAGGGATGAATTTGAGCACTAGCGATCTTTTAACAGCAAAACCTGCACACACATAGAATAAAGGAGTGACAACTTCTTTTCAAGTCCAAGAATTTAATAACAGAAATAATATGAACCTCCAGAGAACATCACTATGTAATGCTGTTTATCTGAATTAACACAATATTTCGATTAACAAATCCTCTCTACTAGGCTAGTGAAACTTAACTAAACTACTAAGCAAAATGAAGATAAAAAAAGGAAGCTAAGCTAAGGAACTATTTACATGCAAAACAAACAAAAGACAAAACAAAAGTGGTCATAATCAGATTAATTCAGTGAATCCTTGTTCACTGAAGATCTGATACCAAAAAAACATGGAATGGAGTTAAAAAACATTTGGCCTGTATTTCAATCCATTCACAATGCAAAGCCCAAGTTAAACAAAACATTATTTGATGAAATTATATTTTGTTTAAGTTAAAGAACCGAAGTTCACCTTAAAGAATGTGAATTGTGGTTAAATTAGCTTAACTAATTCAGAACAACATTTGAAATGTGTTTCAACCCATTCACAATGAAAAGCACAAGTTAACCAGAACATTATTTTGAGAAAATAACATTCTGAGGACCGGTTTGTCCTGTAAAATCGTTTAATTCAGAATCGCTTGCCTTTGTTTATGCGATTCTACCTCCGGAAGCTAGGGGGTCGCTGTAGCAACTCGGTGGCTAAGAGGTTACAACATAAAGTTATCAAAATTGCCTTGAAAACCGGCATTGATATACCATATTGATGCGGGAATAAGGCTCATAACACCATCGGAGGATGGCGGAGCAGAACAGTTACGCTTTATGCTTTAAAACGAACTCCTTTTGAAACATCCGGGACCGGATGTTAGCAAGGCTAATAGCATGTTGGCTAGCGGACACTCGGCGCTAACAAATGAAAGCTTTTGCTTTATTTTTAGTCATAATGAGCGGCAGGATAACGTAAACATTAATGTCCCATTAATGTATGAAACCCTTGTGGAGGTAACCTTTCTGTTAAACCTTAAAACGCACTCGACAGTGACATGGTACCAAATGCTAGCAATGCTATATCATTAGCCTTTTGTTCAAAACACCAGGTGTAGAACGTTTACAAGACACTTCCCAATAAGCCTTTTACTTCACCCTCAGCCCGCTGCCCGAACCTGTCCTTTTCTCGTGTCAGTTCTGTTCAGTTTGGCCATTCACGGAAGGAGCGTTGAAGGAGGAAGCTTTTGTTGGATTCTTCTTGGCGGGCCAACGTTTAGCCCTGCAGCCATGTGGTCGGGTCGGAGGCCTGTTGTCCTGGAGACAGCCTTTGACTCCGTTGCAGTCCGATTTAAGCCGGGGTTTTCCTCAGCATACAGCCTTCAGCTCCGTCGGGGTTCGCTTTCCTGTACAGGCTGAGGAAAAATACAACAAGGCTGTTTTTGGCATTGCAGGATCCTTCCTCCTGCATCTGATTATGAGGTTGAGACAGCAAACTTAACTCTGTATTTGCCCGGACATGTTCCCCGGGTGACGAGAGACCTCTCCAGATGCGGATGTGCGTAGGTCAGTCGAGTCTAGCAGACCCTGGATCAAGCGTGGCTTGTCCAGGCAATCTCCCTCAGCCGCTGGCTTGTGTGTCGGTGAGGGCCAACCAGGCCCTCATGGTGTGGCCTTCTTTGTCTGCTCTGAGGGAGAGCTGCTGTACAGTGTTGAAGTCTGCAGAAGAATGCTGAAGAGACTGAAGCAGAGGTGGACTGTGACTCTTATCTGTCGGGAGTGATCACAGCTGACCTCCTGCCGAGAGAGGGGCACTCCCCCTCCTTTGCGGCTGTGTCTCCTTATGTTTGCAGCAGGATAGAATTCTTTGTCACCTCTTCCCTACCACAGTTCAGAATTCAATCCGAGATCAATTATTCATCATGGCGTTATTGTATAACATGGTTATTTTGAAGGATTCTGATTGGCTGACACAAGTTTTAGTTTTGCGGTACACTGGCCCCTATGCATTTGACGCTGTGGCGTGCACAGACATTTTGGGGGGCAGGTGCTCAGGAGGGGGGAGGGCACTTTTTAGCGCACATGGAACACTTAATTATATATATTAAAAAAATACACACGCATGTTGAATGAAATTTGACTTTTATTTGTAACATTCTCTAAACGTGAGTTTTCAATGGAAAAAAGTCACACCACAAACAGAACAGACTAAAGCGTACTACTTTAAAGCAGCATCCTCCTTGGTGCCATGTATTTAAAGATGTTGATGACCTCGCTGTGGTTTACCTCAATGTCTTTTTCAATGGCAAGCAGAAGAAGGTCAGAGAGCCTTTCTTCTCCACACAGGCTTCTTAGTTTAGTTTTGATGATTTTCAGCTTGGAAAATGATCTTTCAACTGAACCTGTCGTCACTGGTAATGTTGCATATATTTGGATCATTTTGACAAAGGCAGGAAAGATCAGCTGGCCATTGTTTTCCCTCAGTATTGAACATATTTCTTATAGGTTCTTTGAAATAAAGCTGGAGTGGAAGACCTTTAATTCTGTCTTAAGCTGCTCCTCATCTTCTCCATAGAAGATGCGGGCGACCGCGCGAGTTCACGTGACAAAGGAAGAGAGATAGGCTGGTCGGGTGTGCGCAAGGAGGTGGCTCATTTTGGGGCACTGTTTCAGTGGTTTTTAATGGCTCAGGTTTTCAAAAGATCATTTCAAAACCGACCTCAGTAAAATCTTAATAATATTCAGGGCAGTCAAACTTTTTTACAGTAGCAGGCTACACACTATCAGGTAGGGGGTGCACTTATATATACACCCACACACACACACATATATATATATATATATATATATATATATATATATATATATATATATATATATATATAGCTTCAGATTGTAAAAAATTTCGGAAGCTTTTCATAACATTTGTTGGGCTTTTAGAAAGAATTACTAACAAAATATATCAAAATAGTCATTATTTATTTTTTAAATAAGTTGAATCTGTCGATCTGACATCATCAATGAATAATAGTTATAATGAATAATATTGTTATAATAAAACATGAAAAGAATAATGGTTAATCAAGTGTTTGGTCAGTGTGAACGCCTAAGAGGGATTGAGTTCTACTTATCAACTTAAAAATATTTCATGACTACGAGAGAAATGTTTAATTGAGCTATACTGAGAGAAATTAAGTTCATATTAAGGTAGATTTACAACTCATGTTGGGAAGCTATTTATAATTTATTTTTTCTGGGTGAAATATCCTGATTGTTAAAGAGATCCTGTGTGTTATTTGGTTGTCTGATTGTACATTTTGTTTGGAGCCCATATGTGCAGTTTTTTCTTTCTTTGCTTCAGCGCAGTTATGTGCTAATGGCATGTTCTTATGTGTTTAATAGTTCTGTGCTTTTAACATGAGAGAGTTTGAGATTTGGGCTTGTTTTTTTCTTTTAAGTTGGGCAGGTTTTATGCTGGTTTGGGTTACTGGAAACTAACAGTGACATAGGGTAACCTGTAGCGCTGTGTGTTAACTTAAAAGTCCAGCATAAGCTACACGCTAATAAACATGAGCGCTGGTGTCAGGCTGAACACTGACTGAAGTAACAATTCTGACTAGAACAGGTTCTGTAATTACAGCAGCTATGAGAACAAGGAGCAGAACAAAGCAGAGTTCCCTTCTACCTGCAAGTAACTCAAGTCTCTTCAGTTTGGCAGTTTTAGTGCTTGGTTCTGCTCCTAGCTGTCTAGCTAACCCTGCTAGCGTGAATGTTTACTCCAGTTTAGACTTCATTGCTGGCATTTCAAACAGAAACTAATAGCGCTCCTTCCAGCTCGCTCTCTGCTTTGTTGTCACTTCTTGTAATTGTTTGGTAATCAGACCAAATTTTCATCCCGCTCTACCGACACCAACGGTGACCACAACCGAACTGCGGCGGCGACTGAAGGCTATGACTCAGTGTCCCGCCTCTCTCCAGCTATGATTGGCTAGCATTTTGCCTTCAGTCGTTGATTTGATTGGTTAAATTGTATGATTGACACATCAAAGATAGTACTAAAAGGACGATGGCAACTCCGAGGTAAAAAAAAAGAAAAGAAGACGGCTTTCAGTCCAGGGTCTGCTCTGCGCTCAACCAGAAGGCACAAATATCGCTCCATTATATAATCGGGGAAATGTAGGCGGCAGCAAGAGCTGCTATAGACGGCGATTTGCCGCCGTTGACCGGCTACTTTTGACTGCCCTGAATATTAATAATAATAAAAAAAAAACAAGTTTCAAAAGGGCATTTTCGTTGATAAAGGGCAAACTTCCTAGTGCTTTAGCACCACCTAGTGTCTATGTATGCACGCCCCTGATTTGACGTATTAAAAAAAACGCTCAGTAGCGTATTTCTGCGGGTCGGTGTGGATGTAAACTTTTCTAAAAAACCTCCCCTGTGTATGGTATATTTTTTTAAAACCGTGTATTCATAAAAAAAACAACCTACTACATGTGGACTAGGCCCAAAAGGCTACTTTTTCTAGTTTTAGCCTATCACCCAGTGGCGGCTGGCCCATAGGGGGCGCTCGGGCGCTGCCCTCCCTAGATGTGGAGGGGAAAAGTCAAAATATATATAGATTTTAAAAGTATTATTAATGTCAGTTTTTACTTAATAGTACATGGCTACATGTAATAAGAATTATTAAAACACTTCTACGAATTGACTCTACCAATTGACTCTCATTTAACAGTGCATTTCCACCAACAGAACGTATCATTTCTCTTCTTCTACACTTGTGGGGCTGCCGCTGAAGGAGCCCCACAAGTGTAGCGAAATAACCAATCGTATACTGTTGCTAGGAAAGATTTATAAATATTTGGCCAATCAGCATCACCAAAATTTATGGGTTTGGGGCTCCTGGCGTCGTAGCCCTAGCTGCACAGTGATAGGTGCACTTCACGCATGACGTCACGAGCTAAACAGGTCGGCAAAAACAGCACTGTTTTCGCTTACCAGCGTGACAAAACGGGTGAATTCGAGCGTACTTTTAGTTTATTTTTGGAATCTAAACAATGCCTACGACTTGTTGTGCTGCCAGTTGCACATAGAGGCATTCCAAATCATCGGATGTACGTTTCTTTCGTTTACTGAAGGACGAAGAAAGAAATGGATAATTTCAATGAAAAGGATCCAATCGTCTGTGGGAGCCATCATACCACGACAGAATTTGCAGTCTACACTTCATCTCCGGTAAATACAACTTAATTTTGCACTAGTCGTTGTTCTACTTAAATCATTATATAAATAAAAAATTAGGATATGTATTTAAGTCAAGACGTAAACGTTCGTTTCGTAATAATATACGTACATGTACAATGTATGCAAACCCTCTGGCATGAGTCTGTGAAAAGGATTAATAAGACAAAACCACCAAAATAATCCTTTGTGAACAATGTTTTTTTATTAATTAAATGCTTATTGTGGTATCGTAGTAATTTTCCGACTTTTAATTTAAATGCATGTACTGGGTTAGGCAGGGAAATCTATTGGCCAGCCCCACCAAGATTTTTTTTCACCAGCTGCCACTGCATCACCTCTCAGTCAGCAGCCACTATCCAATCAGCTCAGTCTCCTCAGTCATTGGTTAATTAGCCCAGAACAGCTCCACCTGCTGCCAGTGATTAAAGTGGGTGTGGTGGCCTAGTGGTTAGAGCATTGCACTTGGGTCCTGGAGGTTCTGAGTTCAACTCCCACAGACTGCTGCTCTGGCTCCCTGAGCAAGACCCTTAACCCCTGATTGCTCCCTGGGCACCACACAGTGGCAGCCCCCTGCTCCCCAAGGGGATGGGTTAAAATGCAGAAGTGGATTTCTCCATTTTGAGATCAATAAAGTTAAATTATTATTATTAATTACTGCCAACTCTGTTCTCCTGTACATATATCCCCGCCTCAGCCAACTCATCCCTGCCAGAATGTATTGTTCTGTGTGTACTAGTTCCTGTGTGCTCAGCCAGCTGGATGCTTCTCTAAAGAAAGTTGACTGTGTCTGCATGCTGCAGTTCTGCCTGTTTCCCCTCGTTCCTCGGTGGTTCCTCGGTCCACATCGCCTGTTCTGGTCTGTTCCTGCCTTCTTCACTGGTTTGGCCTGTCTCTACCTGCATCTGGTCAAGTCTGGTTCTGCTTGCCTGCCACTATTCATCCCTTTCAATAAACCTTTTAAAACGTAACTCTGTGTTTGGCTGAACATCGGGTTCACAAGTTTTAGCCAATTTTAACAAATTGATAATAGCCAAACTGAGAATGCTTAGATATTTTTCACAGCTAGTATTTTGAAGTTTTAAATTGTTAACATGAGCTAAAATTGGGGGTCCCATATTAGCTGATGACCAGCTGCCAGCCTTTCACAGATCTGAGGATTTATTCACATTTCTACAAATATTGATATCACTAATGATAACTGATTTTAGCAATTTAAAAGACCCAATAATAAATTTACACATCCATTTTATGCAATAGCATCCATATGATACAATGCTATTTTGGCAGATATATTTTAGCTGTTTCCTGATCTAAACTGGGTCAATGTTTCTATGTAAATTTACATTGTTTGAATCTGTCTGACTTTTTCAATCCACCTTGTCTGCTTTAATCCCAAAATTGAGTAATCCTTTGGATGTTTTTCTTCAGGCAGTGCTGTCTGCAACAGCATAAATTATTGTATGTTATTTTTCTTTTCTAGGTCTGTTTAGGAATTATGCTTGAAGACTGTCGATCAGCTCAATGAGTGGCTAGTTGGCACCTTCCAGTGATGAAATTTTACACTTGTTGATTGGCTGAAGAAGAAGCGACAAACTTATCAACTGTCTCTTGTGAGGTTTAGAGGAACAACATCTGCTAATATAGTGTTGTATTTCCTTCGCTGTGAACATTCTTTGGGGTTCTCTAAATTAGCTAAAGTCAGCAAAAATGCAGTTCAGCCTGCCTAGCTGTTAGCCTTCCTTTGCTCAGAGGACTCAATGGCTTTTCTACAGACTCACTGCAAAATCACATCCTTCTACTGGAGGCAAGGGAACTAATACTAATGACATCAAAGAATCTAAACTGTCTCCTTTTCAAAATGTAAACTTGATAAAAAATGGCCAGGGGACTAGATGGAGGATAATTTGGTCAGGCAGGGTACTGGCAGAGTTTTTATCACTGAGTTTATGGCCTACCTATTTCAGTTTATTTTGTTGCGTGGGAAGTCATATTGTGTTGAATTAAGTTTGAAAAAACCTTTCTAGTTATAATAAATGTGTATTTCTGTTTACTATTGTCCAACCCTCGGGCTCAGTTGCTACATTTGCTTGCCCCTTACCAGCTGGGTCATCGCATAGATGATGCTTGGGAACTTTGACTTTTGATACACCCTCAGGCAGCAAAAACTTAAAAAAAAAAGTTTGTCTTATCCGAGAACTGTCTGGTTTTCACCTTTCACACTCTTTGATTATCCAGTTGGTAGATTTTTATCTTTTAACAGCAGCCAGTCAGACAGCTCGTCAAACTTGCTTTTACAAATAAAGACTAACACAGCAGAGCTCTGAGTTGCCTGCAGTGGACAACTTATTAGCGCAGATAATGAAAGAACACGGGACATGACAGCTTGAAGCAAAGTGGTTCATCTTCCCCACAAAGATTACACTCACAACCCTGCAAATAGTAATTGGCAGCTCAACCTTGGGTGCAAGGAGGGAAAACAGCTCTACGTTGTTCGCATGATTCATAATTAGTTTTTATTTTGTTGCCATCTTGGAATTAGACTGGCAGGATAATGAATAATTTAGGTTGTCACGTAATCCTGATGATCCGCGCAGGCTTCCTAAATCTCTAAAAGATTCAAAAACAAGCCCAGCACCGAGAGGGCGTCTAATGAAATTTGCTATTCTTTTTGATTTGATACATTTGTTTTTGCTTCTCTTTGGGGAGACCTCTGGACCTGAGCAATGTGTTGATTGTTTAAGCAGGATGCTCTCTGAAATAAATCGTCTTTGATGAGACAAGGAGACCTGTGATGGACCAACGACCGTTCAGACACATACTTGCCCCTCAACCACTGACCCCTGCTGTCCCTCATCCCTTTGGGGAAATGAATGATTATAAACATAATTTTAAAGGGGGATCAGGGACCATTACTTTTGCTGTCGAGTTGGCAAGTTTCTTGTTTACATTCTAAACAAGCTGGATAATGTATTCCCTTTAAAGTGCACACCAAAGAGCTCAGTTTTTACTGGCTTTTTGTTTCTAACACGTATCAACTCAGCAACATCCAAAATTTAGATCTAAGTGTAAAAAAACGTTTTTTTACGGTGCCGAGATGATGCAAAATGAATGAATGTAGTCTTTATATTGGAAAAGCAACATGGAATCGTGCAAGTGCGGTGCTCAAACTGTCAAATCTCACCTCTAGGAAAGCACGGTTCTGTCTTTGACTCTTCTGGTTGCTGAACTGCGGGGAGCTCTGCTGTCAATATGCTTCGCAGATGAGCCCATTAGCTCATTGCCACTGTCAGCAGCTGTCTGAAAGGCTGTTGGAAGGACTGCGTTTGGCCTTCAAAGCCGGGAGAGGACGTGTAATTTGTTATCTGACAAATTCACCTGTTTCTCTGGAAAAATGTCTGCTAGTTTGTAGTTTTTCTAAAACAGCCTGCCCTTGGTGTGAATGTCTCTGCAGCGAGAAACATTGGTCTAACGGCCCAAAAAAGCTCACACGCTCAATACTATTATTTCTGAAAGAAAATAACCGCAAAACACAAAAAGCTGTGTCGGTGGAAAAGGGATACTTGCTTATTGGATATGCTTTAAGGCGGGAAGTAGCCGTCAGGTGCTGTTTATTGAACGCATTTGATTAATCAACCATCAGCAAGTTTGATCACTTCTTTAAAGGCAGGAGCAGAAACATTTCTTCGAGTAAAACATTTATCAGACTCCGTGAAACCTTCCCAGGATCCACCTCTTTCTAAATTTGCCCCCAGGTCAGACTGCCTAATGCTTAGAGGAAGTACAGAAAACCAAAAGTTCAGGCCCCACAGGCCTGAGTCAGCATGTTAAATGTCTGTAGACATCCTCTAGACCAGGGATGCCCAGGTCCAGTTCTTGAGAGCTACTATACTGTAACATTTGAATTCCTCCCTGCTCCAACACAACTCAATCAAATGAATGGCTTGCTACTAGATATCTGGGGAGCTGAATGACATATTAATGATGCAATTCAGCTATTAACTCAGGTGTGGTGGAACAGGGTTGCTTCCAAAAGGTCCAAATTAGTAGCTTTCAAGCACAGGACTTGCCCCAGTACAATGCAGCATAGTATAGTATTAGAATAGAATAGAATAGAATTCAACTTTATTGTCATTGCACTGTCACAAGTACAAAGCAACAAAATGTGGTTTGCATCTATCCAGAAGTGCTATACAGGATATAAATATTATTTATAAGTGTATGTATAAGTAAGAAGTAACAGTAGGGGACTATAAAATGTTGTGTATAAATATAAATATGGGAACTATATGCACAGATTATACAGAATATACAGGAATGTTAGGAGAAGGATTATATATGTATTAGTGGGTTTATAATACAAGATAAATAATGGCAGATAAGATTTACAGAATCTATACAGATTGTATACAAATTGTGTATGTGTGTGAGGGGAACAGTCCATGGTATGTGTGGGTGTGTGAGAATAGTCCATATGTTATTATTGTATGGGGAGATGGGGGGTTACAGTCCTTATAGTTGTGTCAGGAGGCGTTCAGGAGCGTGACAGCTGTGGGAAAGAAGCTGTTCCGGTGCCTGGTGGTTCTGGTCCGTAAGCTTCTGTAACGCCTCCCACCCAGAGGGCAGGAGGGAGAAGAGTGTGTGTGCAGGGTGAGTGAAGTCCTTGGTGATTTTCCTGGCCCTTTTCAGACACCGCTTCCTATAGATGTCCTTGATGGTAGGGAGCGGTGCCCCGGCGATGTGCTGGGCAGTTTTCACCACTCTCTGCAGCACCTTCCGGTCGGCGACAGAACAGTTCCCGTACCAAACTGTAATACAGTTGGTGAGGATGCTCTCAATGGTGCAGCGGTAGAAGTTCGTGAGGATCTCTGAGGGCAGATGGTTCTTCCTCAGGGTCCTCATGAAGAACAGGCGCTGGTGCGCCTTCTTGATGAGTTTGGAGCAGCTGGTCGTCCAGGTCAGGTCCTCGGAGATGTGGACTCACAGGAACTTAAAGCTGTCCACACGCTCCACCGCTGTCCCCTTGATGTGGATGGGTGGGTGTAGGTCAGCGTTCCTCCTGAAGTCCACGATGAGCTCCTTGGTCTTCTCGGTGTTCAGCTCCAGGTATGCCATCAGGACCCGCAGCCTTGTTGGATTTAATCCTGCTCAGAGCCGCTCCTACGTCAGTAGAGAGGAGAGTCAGTGGCTGTTGGTCTGGTGTAGTGGCTGCCTTGGTTGCAGTTGTGGTGTTCCCTCTCTCAAAACGAGCATAGAAGTTGTTAAGCTCGTTGAGGAAGGAGACATCAGAGGAGGCGGGGGAGGTATTGGAGTTCTTGTAGTCTGTGAGAATCTGAAGGCCTTGCCACATACGTCGGGGGTCGGAGTTGGAAAAGTGATCCCCCACCTTCCTTTTGTAGTGGTGTTTGGCCTTCTTGATTCCCCTCTTCAGCTCAGCCCTGTCTGCATTGTAGGTCTGTGCATCCCCTGACCTGAAGGCGGTGTTGCGGGCCTTCAGCAGGAGACGAACATCTCTGTTCATCCAGGGTTTCTGGTTGGGGTACATGGTGATGCGTTTGTGGGTGGTGACACAGTCAATGGTGCTAGAGATGTGGTCCAGTACAGATGAGGCGTTACTGATCCAAATCTGTGTGGTGGAAAGTATTCCAATCTGAAAGTATTGAAAGTATAGTCGAGTAATGTCCAAAATAGTATGGTAGATTGCGGTATAGAACAGAACAGTATGTCATAGTTAGTATATGCAGTAAAATATTGTATATATACAGTGTACACATACTATACTGTACTACATAAATACATATTTATGAATGTGCATATATATATATATATAATACTGTGTAGTGCAGAATAGTGTTAAACACTATGGTATAGCACTATAAAGCACAGTGTGGTATACATTAGTGTTAGTAGTGATGATTTGTACAGTCAAGAATAGCACAGTAAAGCGATGTACAATGCAGCAGTGGTGCCGCTTGGTATAGTACATTGTAGAACATGACAGCCCTGTACAGTATAGTATAGTGTAATACAGCACAGTGTAAAGAGAAGAAGTACTAAAAGTAATTTGAAAAAAAAGGCCTTGGCATCTGAAACTTTAAATTGGAGGTGATATTAATTTCTTCTGTCGCTCTCTGTTTCTTCTCAGAGCTCCCTGCTGACACTAGTCTCATTTCTCTGCTGGATATACACCACAGATACCCACCATACACACCAGTAATCCAAATATTCAGAAGAGGGGGGAAAAAAACCTTCTCTCCAAAGGATGCCTAATTGGGTTTTATTGACTTTAGCGGCAGCAACAGATATTTTCTGATAGTGTAATGACAGAAGATTAGCTCGTCGAGCGATGCTTGGTAATAACAGCTGAGGTGGAGAACAGCAACACAAAAAGCCATCACATCAGATAAGCACTGTAAGCAATGTGATTATATGGATAGTGGTGTAATCTGAGCCCTATTAATATGTTTAATTGTAGCCATTCGAAACAGCCCTGAAGCTCCATGATGTCTTGGCAGTCGTGCGTAGTGTTATTTCATAAAGTGCTAAGCTAAATTCTCAGCAGACAGGCAACAATTATAACACTGTTATGTGGATATTGGCATGCTAATATCGACATTGGGATAGAATTTAAAATTCAATCCCACATGACTGGAAGCGTCGAAAATGAAACCTGGAAGATGAATAGTTGCCTTGATCCCTCCCCTTTCCTGCCAAACTGGGTAATTCCTTTCTTCTAAATCATCCCTATTTTGCCCCTTTGTCACTTTTTTACCATCTCTAATTTTCTTTTTATATACAGCCTTGTTCCTCTTTTTTTTCCACCAGTCTCCCTGCATACTTGCATACCCCTTCCTTCCTATACGGATCCTTTCTCTTTGTCATCATGTAATGGAGTTCTGGGAGGAAAAGCCTGTATTGACATCAAACACCCCCCGTGTATATTTGTCCCCACCCTGTCTCAACTGGCAGGGAGGCATAGCCCTAGGAATCAAATCTTGTCTTCCCCATCTCTTCCACCCCACCCTTCCCTGTCGTTGTTTGTGTCTCGTTCTTCTTCTCTCCTGCAGCTGATCTGCTTCTCCCTTCTTTGCTCCTCCTCCTCTGCTGCTATTGTTTGCATCTCTGTTTCCTCAGTTCTTTCTCTTTGTCCTCCTCTGTTGGCACTAATTTCATGAGCTATATTCTGTTGATCAATCTAATTTGTTAGGGTTTGATGTCATGGTGGCTTGTCCCAAATAAAACTACACAAAGTTAGGAATTCATGAAAAGATTTAAAATCAGCATAGATTTTTGTGTTTTAAAACTCACTCGATAAGAATCCTTAACTGAATATATTCTTGTTCCATTCTCCCTTGTTGTGAACATCAGACTCACACTAGCTTGGCAGGCTTTGTATGCCTTTGCATGCTTTGGGTCCTGGTGAAGCACAAAGACGGGCAGTGATGCAATTGGAGGAAAGCTTTTGCAGGACAACTTGGCCCTCCCAGCAACTCCTGGCATCTCCAGTTGCACAAACTCAAAGTGTTTGCATGAAGCTCAAAATGGAGTTGGGGGTGGAGGGGGGTGTTTGTTTGGGCATGTGATAGTGATTGTGAAGCGGCAATTGATTGGTTTTTTTTTTCTGAAGCAGCGAAGCAATGTCCAAGATTTGGTCATTTTTTCGGGCCGTCAAAAGGGCAGGGAAATATATCGGATTTTTGCTATTGACAGCCCTGTTATTATGGGATTTCGATATCAGCCCAAATTTTCATATCAGTGCATTCCTACTTCATGTAGGGATGCAAAATAACGGTACAATAAAAACATTTTCATACTCCTTGTGTCATGCTGCAGCTTTGCTTGCTGCACCATGGACATTTTAGGACACTTTTCACCCTCCATACACCCCAGTCCCCTCTCCACCTCAGTAATCATCTACACCTGTTAGCAACTAATCAAGCCAGAACTCACCACACCTGTTATCCTCCCTATTTAAGCTACCTGCATTCTGTCCTTCCCTGTCGGTTGGTTCTGTTGGTTCTGTTTTCTCCTGTTTACTTCTGCTCATGACTGATTGCCTACCTTTTCCTTGCCAGCCTGAATTTTAGTGATAGCGAGATGAAGCCTCATGAGGCATTGAACCACTCGAGCCAACTGGTTCGAGAAAGGGTTCATTTCTTGGAGCTTCATGTGCACACGAAACCACCTACTGGCGAGGTGTATAATCACAGCCAGCTGTATCTTAACACGTGTGATGCATTGATTTTTTGTCTATTATGACTCTTGGGAATGACTTCACAAAAAGTGTAGGACAAAATAATTTGTCTACATAAATTATGTATACACATATGTGTATAATAAAATATTGTTTGAATGTATTCTCTGTGTGTAATTATTCCCAAAATAGTAGTGTCATGTGATATGGCATGGTGTGTAATAATCAGACCTCTCAACTTTGATCAAAAATTAAGAGTGAGATTATGCTAATTTTGGGGGCGGGCGGGGGGGGGGGGATTATGGTCAACAATTTCCCCTCAGCAGCAACACTGAAGCACACAGAGGTTCACGCTGCGTCTTCACGCAAGATCCAGCTGCTGATGTCTCCCTCTTTTCAGATCAATGCACTTCTAGGCTGTTACAGTTTATAACATTCTCATCACCTTTCACAGCGACAGGTTTCTCAGTCAGTCACCGTGCTGACCAGACAAATTTCTATTGCTCTCGTCAGTGCACTCTGGGCGGTGCGGTGGGCGGATTTTACCCCCGTTGGTGCGCTGCGTGTGACGGATAAACAGTGGGGAAAATGCATAACTAAATACTGTAAAGGGCTTCTATAAAGGGAACAGGGGTACTGACAGATCTGAGATGAAACCCCTGATATTACAAGTTCTTTAAAATGACCCTTTAAAAGTGCGCACCTGAATTAAAGCGCGAAGCAGCAGCCCACCGAAGCGGCACTGATTCTATGTTGTTAAAAACAAAAGAGCATGAAACACAGCTACTAACTCTCCTATTGACTTTAACTGGCACACGTTGCTACCGATGTGAGGACATTAAACGTAGTGATTCACGTTTTGAATGGTGAACGGTGATAAAAGCACCTGCTCCGAGGGAAAGGAGGGGGGGAGAGGAGCAAGCGCTGAGGCACAGAAATACGGTGCATGTAGTTAAAAAATGCAGAATTAATAAAAACGAAACTTATAAACAGACTAAGTGGCGTTTTAAACTGCATCTTGTTAGCAGAACTGTTTTATGATCCAGCGGGCAGCCATAACTGGTTCTGAATGAACCGGTCATCTGGCAAAATCTGAGCCACTTCCCGAAGCAGTCACGTGGTACAGCCGGGCAGCGAGGCTTCGGACGTCATCGTTTTCGGCTCCTCCCCTAAATGAAGCAAGCTTCGACACGCGCTTTACTGAAACGCCCCCTCCATTACTCGACACATGCCTCGAAGCCTCGGCACATCACGTAACATCACTACTGAATTCCCTTTGTCTCCGGTCCTGCAAGTATTCACTCTGATGTCCTGCTGTTACTCCAGTCCTGCAAGTATTCACTCCGATGTCTTCCTGTTACTCCAGTCCTGCAAGTATTCACTCTGATGTCCTGCTGTTACTCCAGTCCTGCAAGTATTCACTCAGATGTCCTGCTGTTACTCCGGTCCTTCAAGTATTCACCCTGACGTCCTGCTGTTACTCCGGTCCTTCAAGTATTCACCCTGACGTCCTGCTGTTGGACTGCAAGTATTCTGCCCACCAGTCTGTCAACCAAGGCGGCCATCTCCACTGCTGATTTTTTTCTATGGGGACAGAACCTCGGTCGATCCACTGCAGCCAAAGATTTAGTTCCTGCTCAGTCAGCAGCCAAAGACCCAGATCCTGCTCAGTCAGCAGCCAAAGACCCAGATCCTGCTCAGTCAGCAGCCAAAGACCCAGATCCTGCTCAGTCAGCAGCCAAAGAACCAGATCCTGCTCAGTCAGCAGCCAAAGACCCAGATCCTGCTCAGTCAGCAGCCAAAGACCCAGATCCTGCTCAGCCCGCAGCAAAGGACTCTGCTCCAGCTTCGCCAACTACATCAGGGGTTCTGGCATCGCTGTCCGTCTCAGGAGTCCCTGTTGCCGTGGTTTCCGAGCACGCTAGCCCGGCGTCCGACGTGGGTACAGAGCACGCCAGCCCGGCGTCCGACGTGGGTGCAGAGCACGCCAGCCCGGCGTCCGACGTGGGTGCAGAGCACACCAGCCCAGCGTCCGACGAGGGTCCGTCGCCTGTCTGCCACGCGGAGACCCAGGAGAGTCCACTGTCTGCCTGTGATGCAGAGACCCAGGAGAGTCCACTGTCTGCCTGTGATGCAGAGACCCTGGAGGGTCCGCTACCTGCCAGTGACATGGGGACCCAGGGGGGCCCGCTGTTTCCTGAAGCCTGTAGCCAGGCGTTTCCTGAAGCCTGTAGCCAGGCGCCGCCAGTTTCCTGTAGCCAGGCGCCGCCGGTCTCCTGTAGCCCGGCGCCGCCGGTTTCCTGTAGCCCGGCGCCGCCAGTGGCCTGTAGTTCTGTGGCCTGTAGTCCTGTGACATCCGTAGCCTGTAGTCCTGTGACCTCCGAAGCCGGTAATCATGTGGCTTTGCGCCACCCTTAGTCGGTAGCCCAGTGTTTTCCATGGTCCTCTTCCGCCGCTGGCAAAAACAGACCATGTCACTACTTTGGGGTCACCCACCGCGATGCCCGCGTCTCACTCTGCCTCGTAGGGGTCGCCCACTGCGGCGCCCACTTCTAGCTCTGCCTCGTCGGGGTCGCCCTCCGCGACGCCCGCTTTCAGCCCTGCCACGTCGGGGTCGTCCTCCGCGACACCCCTTTCGGGCTTGCCGGCTCCGCCGTCGGGTTCGCCCACTGCAACGCCTGCACTCCCTAGTTATGAGCTTTTTCACGCTCCTTAGTTTCTGTTTTTGACTTTCCCTAGTTTCCCTGTTGTGCTAGTTCTCCTGAGTCCTCCTAGTTTCTCTGTTTCCCTGGTGTTTAGATTTTTCCGTTTCTCTGGAGTGTTAGTTCGCCCTCTGTTCCCTGGCGTGTTAGGACGCCCTCCGTTCCCTGGCGTGTTAGGACGCCCTCTGTTCCCTGGCTTGTTACACGGCCTCTGGTTCCTGGTGTTTTAGTTATTTTCTGTTCCCTGGTGTTATAGATGTTCCCGTTTACTTACGCCCCAGTGTTCCCCCTGGCATTTCCGCATGCTAGTTGTGCCCTAGCGTTCCCACACGCTGGTTGAGCCCTGGCGTTTACGTATGCCTGTTTTGCCCCCTGGCATTTTCCTACGCCCTCTAGTTCCCCCAGCGTTTCCTAGGTTTTTGCCTGCCTGCGTAGTTTAGAAGTCTTCTTGTTTGCCTACGTTTTCCTCTTTATTTTTGGTTTGCCCCGTTGGGGTAGATTTGTGTTTTGGTTTTTTGGACTCTTGCCCACCGTCCAGTGCCTCCCTCCGCCCACCCTGGGTGGGTCGTTTTTTGGTTTTTGTTAGAGACTCTAGCCCCCCGTCCAGTGCCTCTCTCCGCCCACCCTGGGTGGGTCGTCTTTTGTTTTTGGATTCCTTTTTTTGTTTTGTTTTTTTTCTTGGCCGTCTGGAAGCCGGCCTTAAGGGGGGGTGATGTCATGCTGCAGCTTTGCTTGCTGCACCATGGACATTTTAGGACACTTTTCACCCTCCATAAACCCCAGTCTCCTCTCCACCTCAGTAATCATCTACACCTGTCAGCAACTAATCAAGCCAGAACTCACCACACCTGTTATTGTAATGATTTGTGTAGAGATGAAACCAGAGTTCAACCAGACGCAGTCGTAATCCATTTTGTGGAGTTTATTGAAGGAATGGTGAGGGGAAAAACAGGCAAACAGACTGGATCCAGGCTGGTGGATATACAGACATCAAACGGCTGAGCAGACTCAAAAAACAAAGAACAGGTCAGGCTAGACAAGAATACAGGAGGGCTCTTACCAACGGAATGATGAGATGATAGTGAAGTCCCGGCAACAAACAGAAAACTAAGAGGGGTTTAAATAGGCGGGCAGACACAGTAGCAGGGAGGGACTAATTAACCAAAACCAGGTGTAAATAATTAAGGGAGCAAATAGGACAAGTCTAAGAATAAAAATAAGCCTACACAGAACAGAAAAAACTGGAAAGAACTAAACTTAACCAAATAATAAACCAGAACAGAACATTACAGAGCCCCCCCCTCAAGAACGGATTCCAGACATCCTTTAAAAACAAAAACAAACAGACCAGAATGGGTGGGTGGAGGGGGTTGCAGGACGGAGGGACAGACCTAATACAAAACAAAACAACCCAGACAGGGTGAGCAGAAGAAAATAGTTCTATCAAAATCTAAACAAAAAACAACCCAGACAGGGCGGACTAAAACCAACAACATGATCCGAACAAAAAGGTCTCTAGATTCAAAAGTCTGGTGGACGTCCCGGAAGACGACCCCGGCATGACAGACGTTCCGGCGGGCGTCCAGGAGGACGACCCCGGCGTGACAGATGTTCCGGCGGGCGTCCAGGAGGACGGCCCAAGCGAGACAGGATCTCCGGCGGACGGTCCCGGCGTGACAGGTTCTCCGGCGGACGGCCCCGGCGTGACAGGTTCTCCGGCGGACGTCCAGGAGGCCGTCGGCAGATCAAGGCGACAGAAGGCCGCCGGCGGAGCAGGAACCTCGGAGGCCGTCGGCGGAGCAGGAACCTCGGAGGCCGGCAGCGTGGCAGGACCCTCAGAGACTATTGGCGGGGCCTGGAGAGGGAAAAAACAGAACCGGGCACCGGACTACAGGCTAAGGAAGGCGCCAGACTACAGGCTGAGGAGGGCGCCAAACTACCGGCTGAGGAGGGTGCCAGACCACAGGCTGAGGCGGGCGCCAGACTAATGACTAAGGGAAGCGGTGCCTGGCTCCTGGCTACAGGCAACGGCGCCTGGTTAAAGGCTACAGGCGGCGGCGCCTGGTTACTGGCTACAGGCGGCGGCGCCTGGTTACTGGCTACGGGCGGCGGAGCCTGGCTACAGGCGACTAAAGAGGGAGCCTGGCTACAGGCGACTGAAGAGGAAGCCTGGCTACAGGCGACTGAAGAGGGAGCCTGGCTACAGGCGACTGAAAAAGGAGCCTGGCTACAGGCGACTAAAGAAGGAGCCTGGCTACAGGCGACTGAAGGGGAAGCCTGGCTAAAGGCTGCTAATACGGGAGCCTGGCTACAGGCGACTGAAGAAGGAGCCTGGCAACAGACGACTGAAGAAGGAGCCTGGCTACAGGCGGCTGAAGGGGGAGCCTGGCTACAGGCGGCTGAAGGGGGAGCCTGGCTACAGGCGGCTGAAGGGGGAGCCTGGCTATAGGCTGCTAAGGAGGGAGCCTGGCTACAGGCTGCTAAGGAGGGAGCCTGGCTACAGGCTTCTAAGGAGGGAGCCTGGCTACAGGCTGCTAAGGAGGGAGCCTGGCTACAGGCTGCTAAAGGGGAAGCCTGGCTACAGGCAACTAAAGGGTAAGCCTGGCTACAGGCGACTGAAGAGGGAGCCTGGCTACAGGCGACTGAAGAGGGAGCCTGGCTACAGGCGACTGAAGAAGGAGCCTGGCTACAGGCAATTAAAGGGGAAGCCTGGCTACAGGCGACTAACGAAGGAGCCTGGCTACAGGCAACTAACGAAGGAGCCTGGCTACAGGCAACTAACGAAGGAGCCTGGCTACAGGCGACTGAAGCGGGAGCCTGACTACAGGCTTCTGGAGGCCCCGGGCTACAGGCTTCTGGAGGCCCCGGGCTACAGGCTTCTGGAGGCCCCTGGCTACAGGCTTCAGAAGGGCCCGGGCTGCAGGCTGTGAGTGAGGAAGTCTGGCTCCAGGTTGGAGTGAAAGCCAGACCCTTAGCAACAAAAAGTCTCAACAACAGTCTTTGGAGAATGTCGGACAGTGACAGCCAGTAGAGTCTCTCCCAAAGTTGGCTGTCTACCAGGGTGACTAGAAGTTGAGGCTTTAGGGGAACGCCGAGGGGGTCAAAGTCTCCAATAGACCACGGGAGCTGAGCCTTCTCCCGAGGCCCGGGGCGCCTGAAGGAGGAAGCGTCCACCTGGGTTCCCACCTCGCAGGTCGGTGACGGACCATCCTGGGTCTCCGCGTCGCATGTCGGCGACGGACCCTCCTGGGTCTCCGCGTCGCATGTCGGCGACGGACCCTCCTGGGTCTCCGCGTCGCATGTCGGCGACGGACCCTCCTGGGTCTCCGCGTCGCATGTCGGCGACGGACCCTCCTGGGTCTCACCTGGAGGCCTGGGCAAGGACGTGTCCTTCTGGACCCCCTCATGGGGCTTGAAGGGGACCGAGGCGTCGGCCAGACCCTCGGAGACAGGTTCGGGAGCCGAGGCGTCGGCCAGACCCTCGGGGACGGGTTTGGGAGCCGAGCCGTCGGCCAGACCCTCAGGGACAGGTTCGGGAGCCGAGGCGTCAACCAGACCCTCGGGGACAGGTTCAGGAGCCAAGGCGTCGGCCAGACCCTCGGGGACAGGTTCGGGAGCCGAGGCGTCGGCCAGACCCTCGGGGACAGACTCAGGAGCCGAGGCGTCGGCCAGACCCTCGGGGACAGACTCAGGAGCCGAGGCGTCGGCCAGACCCTCAGGGACAGATTCAGGGGCCGAGGCGTCGGCCGGACCCTCAGGGACAGATTCAGGGGCCGAGGCATCGGCCGGACCCTCGGGGACAGACTCGGGTCGGCTATAGAAAGCCTGGAGGGCTGACCTATAATGTCCCTCTACCTCCTTTAATTTGCTCTCCAACCCCTCGGAATACTGGAAAAGTAGAGCCTCCCTAAGACGCTTGATGATGGGAGCAAAAGTTCTTATTTTACTCTCCAGTGTTGAATACTCCGAGTCCCGGGCGCCAGCAGGGGGAGCTGTGGGCCTTTCGGCTCTGGGAGGCGAGGAACTCCTGTCTGCTGGACCGGAAGTGGGCCGAGTCAGGGGTTCGGCTGTCGGGTGAGGCCGGACTGGCTCGTCGGGCGGCTGCCCGCCTATGCTGGATGGATGGCCGGCAGGCGAGCGCTTCTTTCTCCGGCGGCGAGCCGGCGAACCTTGCTGGAGGGTAAATGCTTCCTGACGGGACGCAACCGCTGTAACCGATGGTGCTCTCGGCGGCTCCTCGTAAGGAGAGGGAAGCTGCATCGGATCCGGAAAAACATCCGAACAGATGTCCCGCACCACGTCCGCATGCACCTCAAGAAAAAAATCCAAGTCTGGACGGGCGCGCTCCGAGGAGGACAGACTGGAGGCTTGGGGCGAGTGTGCGTTAAGAGCCGGCATGTTGGATAGTTTACCTGGCTCGTGCAACGTAGCAGCTCCAGAGCGGAGAAAGCGTCTTGGTGAACGGTTCATCTTACTGGCCGGGACTTACTGTAATGATTTGTGTAGAGATGAAACTAGAGTTCAACCAGACGCAGTCGTAATCCTTTTTGTGGAGTTTATTGAAGGAATGGTGAGGGGAAAAACAGGCAAACAGACTGGATCCAGGCTGGTGGAAATACAGACATCAAACGGCTGGGCAGACTCAAAAAACAAAGAACAGGTCAGACTAGACAAGAATACAGGAGGGCTCTTACCAACGGAATGATGAGATGATAGTGAAGTCCCGGCAACAAACAGAAAACTAAGAGGGGTTTAAATAGGCGGGCAGACACAGTAGCAGGGAGGGACTAATTAACCAAAACCAGGTGTATATATATATATATATATATATATTGCTCCCTTAAATAATTAAGGGAGCAAATAGGACAAGTCTAATAATAAAAATAAGCCTACACAGAACAGAAAAAACAGGAAAGAACTAAACTTAACCAAATAATAAACATAAACCAGAACAGAACATTACAGTTATCCTCCCTATTTAAGCTCCATGCATTCTGTCCTTCCCTGTCGGTTTGTTCTGTTGGTTCTGTTTTCTCCTGTTTACTTCTGCTCATGACTGCTTGCCTACCTTTTCCTTGCCAGCCTGAATTCCCTTCGTCTCCGGTCCTGCAAGTATTCACTCTGATGTCCTGCTGTTACTCCAGTCCTGCAAGTATTCACTCAGATGTCCTGCTGTTGTTCTGGACTGCAAGTATTCACCTGCCGAACTGCCAGTTCCTGCCATCACCATCCTCCTGCTCCAGCCCGGTATAGACTGTTGGTTTATCCATCCTCCACTATCCACAACCTTCAATAAACTCTTTAAACTAAGCTCTGCTCGCGTATGGTTGTGTTCGGGTTCATATAAATCATGACACCTTGAACCTTTTAGGATTTTATCACATCGCAACCACAAACCTCAATGTATTCTACTTGGATTGTATGTGGCTAATCCAACACAAGGTAGCAGCCAATGTAAAAAGCAACAGAAGTGATACATAGTTTAGAAACATTTTCACATATAAAACTGTGCTGCTGCTACAAGATTATATAATGCTGCAATATAATAGTAACCACAACCGTAATAAGTAATGTGCAATAACTAACGTACAATAATATGCAACTCATGTGAATTCAATCTCTGGATTATACGTACAACTGTATAACTGTTACCAACCATGCACCATAGCTGCAACAATACTGTAATAATTTATGTGCAATAAGCTATTTATACAAGGTGATATAACCTGTGCAATACGCCTGTGCAATAACCATGTATAAAGTGTATAATAACATATGTGCAACAACCTATTTATACATAGGATTGTATAGAATTGTAAATAGCTGTATAACTGTGTGTAACTCCTTCTTCTGACTTTTGATTATTGAGCCGATGGGACAAGTGAATTTCTCCATTGTGAGATCAATAAAGATTATCTTATCTTATCTTATCTTGACTTTCTTTATTATCATACTGCTAAATAAAATCCACTATATATATATATATATATATATATATATATATATATATATATATATATATATATATATATATATATATATATATATTGTCAGGGCTCAGCAGGCAGAGCCGCGCAGCCTTTGCCGGCTCGGCGCTCTCCTCCTCTCCTCTGCTCACAGGTGACAGCAGTTGACTGGTGGGCGGGACTGACACACCTGCAGCGAGTTCAGCAGCGTCTCAGCGCACTATAAGATCAGCGCACGAACAGCGGGAGGATGCCAGAGTGTTACCTTGTCGCCGTATGCCTAAAGGCCATCAACCACCTCCAGAGCTTCAAACCCGTGAGTTTTTTCGATCTCCGTTTTTTGATCTTATCTTTGTCTCGTGTGTTTTCTTCAGTGCTCTCGTGCTTTTTGGAACCTTTCTCTCGTGTGACTCTACGCCCTGAAGACCAGGCTCTCGAATCCACAACCCGCTCAGATTCTGCTCTGGCGACCTCCCCTTCAAACTCGCTTGGTGGTACCAAGTTGGGCACGAGGTTTCCCTCCCCGGATTCACCCTGGTCACCCCGGACTCTCTCGGTTCCTCCCGCTGTTCACTCCGGATCCCTGGACCCGCCGGCGCTGCTCGGATCCTGCCTAACCTCCGCTCACCGGTCACTTGTCATCTGCTCCTCCGACATCAGCTGAGCCCATCTCACTCCCCCCAGCTTAGTTCCTAGAACTCCGTGGTAAGCGTACGTTTTTAGTTGTTCTTTCCCTTAGCATAATACTCTGTTAACCATTTCCCTTTACCTCACAGATCCCGTGTTACCTGCCCGAGTCGGTCCTTGCATTTCCCTGGTTCTGAGACCCTCCCTGAGTCCTAGTTACCTGACTCCGCCAGATGGATTTGCTCCGCATATCCATCTGGAAACCTTCCGTTGAAGTAATTTTGGGAAGGGGCGAAAATACTGGTTAGCTGATTGGTCTATGTTGGTGATAGACGGGCCAAATAAACCAATCAGATCAACGAAGCATATGACGTATATGACGTAAAACACAACCACAAGCCAAGCTACTCTTGCTGCTGCAGGTAAAGGCTCGTTAGCTCAACAAATAAATACTCTGTAATTCCGATAAAACTTGCTCGATAGCCACGCTAGTTTCATCGGCTGAAGCCGCCATGTTCTTTAGACTGAACTGTCGCGCTTCTCGTTGCGTCACACCTCAACCCGCCTCAAAGCCAACGCTGATTGGACGTTCGTTTGGTGAACGGCTCCAAATTTTCTTTAACGGAAAGTAGCCAGACTGATCTGCGAGTGAAACCTTGAAAGCTCGCGAGATCAGGATGGTCTCACGAGGCTAGAATCCTAGCGCTTAAGATCAATAAAGACTGTAAAACTGCCTCCTGTTTGCCGGTGTTCTCTTCTGCATGTGGGTCAGACATCTAAAGCCAAACATGACATATATATATATATATATATATATATATATATATATATATATATTAGGGCTGGGCAAGTTAACGCGTTAATTTCGCGTTAATTCATTAGACTATTAACGGCGATATTTACTTTATCGCGCATTAACGCATGTTGCTCACATGCTTTTATTTTGTGAAGGGTTTGAATCAGAACAGTAGGTGGTGATAATGCGCCAATAACCTCGCTGTCAGCCCAGCCTTGGTTTCAAACAGGAAGAAAGGTACTGGCTGGAAGAAGGCAAACGTGGAAAAAAACAAAGCCGACCTGGGGAAGGCAGTGTTTCCAGCAGGTGTTTGCTTAGGCGGCCGGAACAAGTTTTGTGCGGATGACCCGGAGCGGGGGGGGGGGGGGGGGGGGCATCTGCATCGTCGGTGAATTCGCTTCTCGCTTCAAAGTATGCCTGTTTTTTTCCCTGCCATTCACTATATGCACGCGAGTAAAGCCGGGCGTACACTGTACGAGTTTTTCCCCTTTTCGGGTCGATTCTTCAGTTTTCAGCTTGATCGTAGAGGGGGGGAGGAGGGGGGACTGCCTTCTCACGACTACCTCCCGATCAGGAATCGGACGGTCGGTGAAAATCAAACATGTTTGAAATTCAGTCGGCTGTCGTGAGGTTTTCGTGAGCGCATCCTGCTGTTCAAGCAGAGCTACGAGGAGGCGCCCTCCCCTCCTCTCCGTCCCCGCCAGCGGAGGGAGGGGAGCGGGCGTCCCTGAAGCGACCTCCGCCCGGCCCGCTCGCGGGGGCGTTGGGGAGGGCGAGCCGTCCGGTCCGCGCAACGCGCTGGCCGCCTGTTTCGGCACTCCTCTGTTAGCGGGGGGGGGGGGGGGGGGGGTTGGGCCGGGCGACCTGCCGTGCCGCGCGGCCGCCGGTGCGTCTCGTCCCTCCTCTCTCCCCTCCGTTCCCCCGACGCCCGGTGCCTCCTGCGGGCCTCGCCAGAGCTGGGCTCGAACCCCTGCTCTGGGTCCCTGTCACCTACCATCACTCGCCTGCCTCTGCCACCACAGCGAGCGGTCCCAGAGGGGGCACGACGTACAGTGTGAGCAGTCCGGTCGCGTCCGAGCGTCGCGCCGCACAGATCGTGAGCAGTGAACTTTTTAAACCCCGCGGTTCCGTCACACAGTTTGAGATGTATATAAGTACCATGACTGAAATACTCGTACAGTGTATGCAAGCATATCGAGTTAACAAGCATTTCAGTTTAAAGTTCTTCCAGCAACGAATATGACAGAAACAAGTTAGTTGTAACCACTGCCAAGTTAAAGTTTCTTATCACCGGAGCACCTTGAGCTTGACATATCACTTAAATGCCAAAAACACTGAAGACATCACCAAACAATTCAATGACTCAGAGAAGCTAACCAATGTAATGGCGAAGTGGATAGCTACTGTAGACCTTTTTTTGTGCTTCACACTTTGGAATTGAACATAAAATGGTAATGCTGCTCCCTGCTGTTACCTCAGAAATTGCCTGTTTTTGGTAGATTTTTTCCCCATAAAGACAATTTCCTGTCAGTGGCAATAAGCTTTAATTTATTATTATTGCTATTTTTTGTTTTACATGTTTAAGTTGAGCTTTACACTAAATATGTGTTACTGATAAGTGCTACAAATGTTACAACACTTTTGTTCATATGGCAGCAGAACATTAAAATAAAAGTGCTCTTTTGAATTCATTCTTGGAGTTTGTGCATACAATGCGATTAATCATGATTAATCAGGCAAATTATGCGATTAATTGCGATTAAAGATTTTAATCGTTGCCCAGCCTGAATATATATATATATATATGTATATATATATATATATATATATATATATATATATATACATATATATATATATATATATATATATATATATAGTATGTGACGGTTTAACAGTATACAGAAGAAGAGAGGTACATAGAGTATAAACACTCTGCCCCAATATAACATGGGGAAGTTCTTAGAGAACACTGTTCAGTCCAGCCACTGAGCATCATAAAATATAAATAAATAAAACCCTTCCAAGAAATATACTTGCAAAACGTCAGGTGGGGTGAAAGAAGACACTCCACATCATCCCAAGAACACCATCCTCCACTGTGATACGTGGTGGTAGCAGCAATGGTGGTAGGAATGCTTTTCTTCAGCAGAGACAGGTAACCTTTTAGATCCTACAAAAGATTCAAGACAGAGGTAAAGCTTAATCTTCCAACAGCACAAGGACTCATGCTGGCAGGACTGCCATGGTTTCAGACCAAACAACATCCATGTGATTGAACGGCCCAGTCAAAGTCCAGATCTAAATTCAACTAAGAATCTGTGGCAGGACTTGGACATTTTATTGTCACAGATGCTCTTTATCCAGTCCAACTGAGCTTGAGCTCTTTGGACAAAAATACTAAATAAATCCATTTGCAAGGCAATGCAAAGGCCTTTTGAAAATAGGCATTTATTCCTCAGATTACATCTTCAGCACATTGCTCCCATATATTATTATTGTTTTTCCTATTTTATATGAAAGCTGAAAAGGCAGAGGAGTGTGTGAACGGAGCTTGGTAAAGTATACATTTGTGTCTGAAAACAAGTACAAATTTTATAAATGCGTTTATAAAACCTCTTCCCTCTAATTATTGCTTTGTTTACACAGACAACCGCAGCATTAAAGCGATGGGAGGGGTGCACAGTATCTGTCCTGTGATCTGTCTTTATTTGACAAGTGTCTGTGCTTTTCCAACCTGCAGTAAGTTCCCTTGTCTGAGAAAGAGAGAGGAAGAGACTCTCACCATTTAAACAGCTTCCCTAAAGATATACACAATTCCCAAGAAATGAGAAAACAGAGCAATGTGTCTGTCTTCCACAGAGGGGCACATAAAAGTGCATCTCAAAAACATGGAAATATCATGAAAAGGTTCAAAAAAAATTTCAGTCATTTCAGAAGGTGAAACTTATATATTATGTATGTAATTACACATACATAGAAACATTTGAAGTCTTTATTTATTTTAATTTTTTTGTTATCGATGATTATGGCTTACCAAAGCCAAAGCCATTCAATCTTTTGGAAAATTGGAATATTGTAAAAAAGTGAGATATTGGAAATTTACCGTGTCACATCCTCCCTCGCTAATTGACTTAAAACACATGCAAAAGGTTTTCAGATCCTCTAAATGGTCTCCCAGTCTGGATCAGTAGGCTACACAATCGTGGGGAAGACTGCTGGCTGGACAGATAGTCAACGTCACCCTCCATAAGGAGGGCAAGCCACAAAAGGCACAAAAGATTATTTCTGAAGAAACTGGTTGTTCACAGAGCTCTGTATCCAAGCAGTTGACGGCAGACACCAGAGCACCTCCGCATGCAGTGTTGCATTGGATCCAAATGTTGTTCGAAGACCGTCTGATTTCCCGACGTTAGTGGCAGTAAAGTTTGCTCCAGCTGCTGCTGTGCTGTTTGCGGTAGCTAATGCGGACGTGACTGCGTTGGTTACAGAAAAGTAACTTGAGATTGTTAGCTGTTGTCTGCCCCTTGCAGCTGATCTGTGTCTGTCTGCAGTAGTGTAGTGGTCCCTGGAAAAGTGGGTATACTCTCAAAGTTTGCCCTTTTAGACGCAGCTCAGGAAAATGCTGTTTTAGAAACAATGACATGTAACACTGCTCTATTTAGTTTACCCAGAAATCCATCACTAGGGTTTACTCATTTTAGCCTAAAATATTTAGCCTAAAACATTTAGATTACAATATTTCCTTGAGCTACTACATGAGGTGTGAAAATACTGTTGTCTCTTTTTCAAAGATTTTATCCAGCTTCTGGCAGGTAATGTAAAATTTTCTTTGGTTTATATTGAAGGAATTCCTAAACTAAATCCAGAATCAACATTTGATTACTTTAATGTAGGTTTTTCAATATAGACGTAGATGATAAGGCATATGGAAAGTCCTTAATTGAATGAGAAAGAGAATCTATAGAAAGAGAAAGTTAATGAGGAGAACATCAAAACTCAAATCTCTTTGTCTTTGCAAATGAGGAATTGTCAAATATTCCAGTTGAAACAGCCAAACAACTGTTGATCCTGTTGATTTAGACACCCTGACAATGAATGTTTAGCCCCTCAATTTTAAAATGGACGGTGATTTTAAACTTGACAGTCAAAAAGGGGCCTTAGTTAAGTCATTTTTATCATTTAAGGAACAAAGCAAAGGTAAAACCTATTCTTTCAAGGCAAAAATATGGAAACCCTACTCTAAGCCTTCATTTCATCATGGCTGGATTTGTGTAATTCTCTTTATCTGTGAATCGGTCAGTCCTCACTCAAATGTCTGCAGCTGGTTCAAATGCTGCTGCACACCTTTTAATGGAAAAACATAAAAGAAAGCACATTAGCCCATCCTGGCCTCCCTTCACTGGTTGCTTGTTTATCTTAGAGTTCAGTTTAAAGAACTTCTGTTTGTTTTTAAGGATTTAAACAGCTTATTATTATTGTTGTTTTAAACTGTTGATTCTTTACTCAAGTCATTTTATTAGATGTTATTTTGTTTTACCTCGTGTTAAAGTGCTCTTTAAATAATGATGACAATGATGATGATTATGATCACAAGAAACGTTTGCATCATCACCCAGAAGCTGGAAAGAAAAGAGACAAAAACATTTTTCACACCTCACTTAGTAACTCAAGGAATTATTTTAAACTAAATATCTTAGGCTAAAATATTAAACTGTTTATTGGTTGTTGTTTTTTTCTTCAATCCCACCGTTATGTTTAGTAATTTCTGCCAAAAGCTGCAGCATTTTCATTTAATCCATCTGAATGCAGTATTTGCAAGCCCTACTCTGATTGGATGGAAAGAAACCTGTCTGTGATTGGCTGGTGAGGTGAACAGTTTTTGAAGTCAGGAGCGCACAGACAGAATCCAGCGAGCCGCGCACAGCTGGTGTTGAGCGTGGAAGTAGCAGGTCACGGGCATTTTCCCATTCTCTAGCTCTTTCTCCGCCTCGAGTCCCTTTTCCGAACATTGTAAAAACATACGGCTTTACGATCAACCGGAAGCAGTTCCGCACACAACGCGGAATCAGTTATATCTGATATAATATATCTGACGAAATTGTTTTTATGACCGTATTTTTTTAGAAAAAAATAAGACATTTTTAATGCCACAGATAATCACATTTAATGACTTTTAATGCCAATTAAGGCCTTAATTTAAAAAAAAAATCATTTAATGACTTTTAATGCCCCGCGGAAACCCTGTAGATGTCATGGTTTTAAGGTGTTTGGCCCACATGCAGATACAGTCGGAGAACAAAGACAGTTAGTAGATGTTTATTTAGGCTCTACACGGACCTAACGCTCACAGTGTGAGCAGCAGGCGAGGTCGAAAGGTCAAAGCAAATGGTACTGCGGAAAGAAAGAGGATAATAATTAAACGTAAATCGAACCAGGGAAATCTACACGGATGCTGCTCTGCTTACCGCTTGGTAGGGAGGACCTATCCGGGGAGGATGAGTGGAAGAAGGAGTTCTGTGACCGTATACTCTCAGATGGAGGGAGATGGCTGAGCAACAGGTGAACTGACAGATGGAACGCAGGCGGGGAGCCCGAGCAGCACCACAGTGGAGGCAGACTGGAGGAGCAGCTGGAAGAACCAGGGTGAATCCAGGAAGGGGGTATCTTGTCCAGCTTGGTAACACCAAGTGGGCTTGAGGGGAACGCTAGAGCAAAATCTGAGCAGCAGGGATTCAGGAACTGGTCTTCAGCGCACGGAGACAACATGGGTGAGTAAATCCAGAACACTATGAACTGAAGGAGACAGGAGACAGAGTTAGAGCCAGGAATCAGGAACTTCAAAAAACTCACAGGAATGAAGATCAGTCGACAGGGCAATGGCCTAGGCATGCCACAACTGGGTACCACTCTGGCGTCTTCCAACTGACTGAGCACTCCTTTTAAGCTTAATTAGAGCAGTCTAAACGGGCCGCAGGTGCGGACCACGCCGACCCGTCAACAACAGCCACCTGTGGAACATAGTTAGTGGAGCACGGTACACAGAATCCTGACACTAGAAGGAAAAAGTGTGGTAGGAAAAGCTGGGAGAACTACAGCACTGACTGTCAGGCAAAATCCATTCAAGAATCTAATGCCGCTTCACAAGGAGTGGACTGAAGCTGGAGTCAGATCAACGAGAGCCGCCACACACAGACGACTCCTACATGTAGCACAGGTGAAAAAATGAAGAAAAGGTGATAAGATGATTTCATTTTTGCTGTTTAGTCAATCACTATGCTTTTGTTAATTATTATTGTTCAGTTATTCAACCAATCATATTGCAGCTGATGGCATGTCATATGGGTTGCTATGACCAGTCGAGTCCATTCTAAGCTGCTGGTGTAGTTCAGTGTGAGCATGGGGAAGCAGGATGTGTCTTCATTATTTTCATTGTTTAAGATCCTAATTTATTGAAACTTACTGGGGTTACGTATGAACTTGTAGGAGCCCTCTACATAACCTAGCCTGTGAGGAAAGGCCTTTGCAGGCAGATTGTAACCTTGAAATGAGTGAGTCTTGAAATGTTTGTAGTATTAGCACTAGAATTAGCTTAGCCTCCCTGGTTATGTTGTATGGACTGATTGGCCTAATTGCTTCATACCTGTTTCTACCAAATTGATAATTTTAAACGAACATTATAAAGCTAAGGCACCCTTATTTTTAAGTGCTATCACTACTAGTTGTTGAATGAAGCCATGTGCAAGTAATTTCAGCACGTTAGCACTTTTTGATTCATTGTTGTGATTTGCAACGCCATTACAGGACGTGACAGACTGCATTTCCCATGATGCAATGTGGTCAAAATGGCCACCAACTCCCATTATGCAACACGGTCAAAATGGCCATCGACCCTGACAACCAGATAACGTTGCTATGATGAAAGGTATTTAACGCATGGACGCGCTGCGTTCATTCTTCTTACTTGGCGCCCCGCCAGACTGGGAAGACGGACAGCTTCTTCTGTCATGGTTTTCAGGTGACGAGCCCACATGCAGATACGATCGGGAAGCAAAGCACAGTTTTAAAAGATGTTTATTTAGGAAAAAGGCAGATATCAAGGACGGGACTACGGGCAACTCGGCAGGGTCAGAACGTCACGGCTGGAGAGACTGCAAGGAGAAGAAGAGTAAATGACTTAGGAAGTTGAACCAGGAGAACTACTAGAAACTGCGCTGCTTACCATAAAGCGGGGTGGACCTAACCGGGGAGAAGTAGCGCCGAGGGAACTCTGTGATCCTACCCTGTTGGTGTTTTGGCGGCTAGTGGCTGAGGGCAGCAGATGTTACTGGTGAGGGATCCAGAGCGAGCCTCCTCGGAAGTGGGTGACAGATGGATTGACCAGAGTGGGGCTATACACACCTGAGGAGTAGAGTTAGAGCAGGACAACACAGACAACCCTGACAGTTTCACTCCGTGGGACCCCCCCCCCCCCCACGCGCTCGATTTTCTCGCTGGAACAAGGATTTTCAAAGCAACTCAACCCTGCTTTGGTGCAGGAGGTTGACTTAAAAAAGTACTTTTGAATCCACTTCGATCAAAGACTGAGAGCCGTTATCACCCAGTGATCGTCGGACCACGCTTTTGTTTGGCCGAACAAAGTGTCTGAGGAGCCCAGAGAGACGAAAGGATTTCCCCCCGCTTCCTCGCGGACCGAAGGACGGCACCCGAAGCTGAGACCAGATTCGCGGACCCAAGAGACAACACAAGTAAACGGGACTTTCCCCTTTTATTTTCTCCTTTCACCCATAAGGTGATATATTTCGTGCCTGAACAGAAACCTAATAGGATTTAGTTTAATGCTTAATTACTTCAAGACGGAGTTTGTTTTAACTGTTGGATATTTTCTGATGTATGTGCACGCATTTTTTAAGTGATTTTGGCTGTGTTTGGTTTGTGGATGTTATAAGCTAGCTCCGCCAAGAGCCGATCTCCACACTTTCCCCCCCTTTTTCTTTTCCTGCCCTTATCTCAGTTCAATCTCTTTGTGTCTAAAACTATTCAGCTCGCGCGCATTCCTTGAAATCCTTTGTCTAGGAGTAAGACCGCCCCTTTCCAAAGCTCACCCTATGCACTAGCGGTGCGCTAAAGACGTCATTAAGACCTCCCCCTTTACGCATCACGCAAGGTTGTAGGTCATGTGTGTCGTCATAGTCGCCATCTTGGGAAGGTGGAGCGTAGCTAAGCTGTTAGCTAGCTTGTTAGAACAGTGAAACGTCCACCCAGTTCCCAGAGCTGTTTTGTCTTTCAATGCTACGTCAAGTGCCGAGGTCTTGAATGTGATGTTTAAACAACTGAGTTGAACTAAGATTTTGCTACCTCTTATTTTAATACATTTGTGACTTGTTTATTTTCTTTTATTGTTCTTGGGCATGTTTAGTTTAGTAGTGAGTAGAGCTTCTAAGTTATTGAATTAGAATAATTACTGTAACAGGAGATTGTTTTGGTTCAATAAATACCAAACTTGTGGAATAGTAATTGTTTGTGTTCATTTCAATC
Source organism: Fundulus diaphanus (assembly GCA_037039145.1). Taxonomy (NCBI): domain Eukaryota; kingdom Metazoa; phylum Chordata; class Actinopteri; order Cyprinodontiformes; family Fundulidae; genus Fundulus; species Fundulus diaphanus. Next base: position 44,081,089 of record CM073127.1, on the reverse strand, counting down.
CAGAGTTTGCATGGTCATCAGAATACAGAGCTATCTCTTTTTTTGAGTTAACATCTGAGATTAATACAGAGACATTTATATTGGTTGGTGGTAAAGGAAGTAAGGATTAAACTCTAATTGCAGTTATAATTGAGTTATCAACGCTTGCTGGATAAACCTCATCGGTCAGAAACCGATCAAACCCCTTGTCCTAGCGTAAATGAGTTCATAAAAGCTAATTAATAAATGCATTATTGGTATAAATCATTACAAGGTTATAGCCCTGGGATCACCACCATTTGAACCATATTTTGTTATAGCTACCATTTGAGTTTGAATGACCTATTATTAAAATTATAATAACAAATTAGAATTAATAATAATAATCATATTCAAACAGTTTTCTGGCATAACATATTATATTTGAAACAACGATGTTGATTGCTCTTGCTGGATAATATAGTTCATATTGTTAGTTTTTGTGATGAAATGTGCGAACCATCTCTCCTCCTCCTGCTTGACTTGTCAGCCGCCTTTGACACCGTGTATCACAACATCCTGCTGCACTGTCTCCGGTCTGTGGTAGGCCAGTCTGGAACCACACTAAGATGGTTCCAGTCATACCTCACAGACAGGATGAAGTATGTAGCTTTAGGATGGTCCCATTCATCACCCCACACAGTTAGCTGTGGAGTGCCACAAGCGTATGTCCTTGGTCCGACCCTTTTCATCATCCACCTACTACCCCTCGGTCATATCATACATAAACACAAAGTTTCATTCCACTGCTATACAGACGATACACAATTACACATAAAAATGGACTCCACACTCCCCTCAGCTCTGCCGTCTGCATTTCAGGTTTGCCTGGAGGAGAAAAGGACATGGATGTCTGATGACTTCATTCAATTAAACAGCAGCAAACCCGAAGCCATCCTGATCGGCACCCCACATCAAACGCAGTCCTCCTTCCTCAACAATATACCAATTCTTGGTCTTCAAAAAGCACCTCAAGACATTCCTATTCAAACGGGCTTTTAATACTTATGATTTCAATTTTGCTTTTAAGATGAGATAAGATAAGATAAGCTTTATTGATCTCACATTGGAGAAATTCACTTGTCACACATCGCTGTTTTATGGTGTTTTGTTGTGTTTTTGTTTTTATTATACTTTGGGAACTGTTTATACCCCCTGCTATTGTAGCACTTTGAGATTTTATCTGAAATGTAAAGTGCAATATAAATAAAATGTATTATTATTACTTATTTAAATATTCTGGTTTTGTAATGAATATTGGATTTTTTTAAAGTAACATTAATATAGTGCAGTCAGTGCTAATGATGAATTTGTGCACACTGGTGTTAAGAAGAAATAATAAGATGTACAAAGGGATTTATTTGGGATTTGGAGCTGTTCTACAGGCCAGGTTATAAGACTTTGATGGCAAGCTAAGGAAAAGAAGGCCTAGCCTGAAAGACTGATCCATGGTCTGCAGTGTCATCTCTCTGCCGGGCGAGTAGGGGGCTCTTTGCAGTCCATACTAACTCTCTCTACCAACACTCCTTGACAATACGGATTAAACCCAGACGTTGGTTTATCCCAAAATTAACTGTGGGTGGGTCGGGGTTTATTTTGAGTTGTGTTTTGTGTGAACCAACATATGAATGTTTGTATGGTATTCTTTTTTTGATATAGTACACTGGTTGATTTAGCTGTGTTACTTATTGAATGACCATTTATTGTATTATTGTACTGTTTTTTTCTTTAATTATTTATTGTAAATATTTGCACTAAGGTTTTATGTCAATTGTTAAATCACTATTTGCACTTCAACATATGGTACAATCAAAAGCTATCTCAGTCTCCCGTCTCTCCCTCCAAAAGTCTGTTCCTAGATCTCTGACATTAGCCCGGTCGGTGGAGAGCTCCGCCCCTCTCTTCACCCGAGTGTCCAAGACATGCAGCTACAGGTCAGATGAAACAACAACAAAGTCGATCATTGAACTACGGCCTAGGGTGTCCTGGTGCCAAAAGCACATATGGACACCCTTATGCGTGAACATGGTGTTTGTTATGGACAATCCATGACGAGCACAGAAGTCCAACAACAAAACACCACTCGAGAGTTCAGATCAGGTGGGCCATTCCTCCCGACCACACCCCTCCAGGTCTCATTGTCATTGCCGACGTGAGCGTTGAAGTCCCCCAGCAGAACCAGGGATTCCCCAGGCGGGGCACTCTCCAGTACCCCTTCTAAGGACTCCAAAAAGGGTGGGTAATCTGAACTGCTGTTTGGCGCATAGGCACAAACAACAGTCAGAATCCGTCCCCCCACACGTATGCGGAGGGAGGCTACCCTCTCGTTCACCGGGGTAAACCCCAACGTACAGGCACCAAGATGAGGGGCAACAAGTATGCCCACTCCTGCTCGGCTCCATGGGCAAAAGCCCGGCCACCAGGCACTCGCCAGCGTTCCCCACCTCCAGGCCTGGCTCCAGAGTTGGGCCCCGGTGACCCGCGTCCGGGTGAGGGAACACTACGTCCATTTATCGTACTCATCATAAGGGGTCTTTGGGCTGCTCTTTGTCTGGTCCCTCACCTAGGACCTGTCTGCCTTGGGTGACCCTACTAGGGCCATAAAGCCCCTGACAGCATAGCTCCTAGGGTCATTGGGACACTCAAACCCCTCCACCACGATAAGGTGGCAGCCCAGGGAAGGGGGCCCTGAACATGGTTATATTAAAAACAAAAGTGCAAAAACTCTGTAACAAGCAGTCTGTCCTTCCTGAACAGGCCTACTGGCCTTTGTGAAAAGCAGTTGTGTTCACTCACGCAAGCAGAGGAACACATTGCATTTAGTGCACTGCACACATGATTTTCCGGGGCAGCCCTGCCCTCTGCAATGCATCACACTTTTCAGGTTAGCCATCTCTGGGAGATGAGCAGCAGAACATGAACAAACAGAGACATATGGGATCGGAGTGACCTAAGATCCTTTCCTTGACAGTGCAGAATGTGCATTCTCTCACTCTGCACCTGCAACATGAGCATCTTTGTTCAGGATCTTGGCGATACAGCGGCTAGCAGTTAACAAGAGCAAGATCAGTGAAGTGCATCATCATGAGAACTGTCCACTTCTTGGTGCGACACTTTCAGGTTTCTCCTCAGGTTGAACAACCAATCACCTGACATTGCATTACTGATGGCAAAAATTTGCAAAGCATTTGACCAGGACATCATTGAGGATAATGCACACAAGACATCAAAATTGATGTGCCAAAAAAGTGATAGATCTCATCAACAGAAATATTGAGAGATCTCCCAGTCTTAGCCAGAGACATTGCGTTTGTGCAGTCGGTAAGTAGTTTCATCAGCTCCACGTCTATGTACTGCTCAACACAATCCTGTGGCTGCCACTCTACTCGCTCATCTTTTAGCTCATCATCTGTACCCTGAAACTGAGCTAAGTTAGGGGTGAAAGGACTAGACTTCCAGGGATCACCACATTCAGCATTACAATGTTCTTCCCTGGGTTTGGGTTCTGACTCACGATGTCTTTGTTTACGCCTGCGTTTATGTACTTCTGAATGTGGTGGTTCATGCCTATTCCTGCTGTCAATATCATCACTGCTGTAGTGATTTGCTTCTGTTGCATCAGGCAGTGAATAATCATCAGAATCCTCTTCAGGTAAATTAGGTGGATAGTCATCTTCAGAATCATCCAACGGTTGTTCTAAATGTAAGAGGTCCATATCAGTAATATGTTAATCCACAAATGGATAATTCTCTTCTTTATCTGATAAATCTTCAACCTCACAGTTGTCTACAATTGCCATAAGCAGTATTTCTGCTTTTGACAATGTAAGTTTCCCTGTAATGATAAAATCAATCCTAAATTCAGATCAAAATCTATACCACAGTTAGGTGGCTAATGTAACTTGCAAGATTATTATTTGGTTGAACAATTTACTACTCGCAAGAACTATTTACTCTTGTGAATTGTTTTAAATATTTCCAGATTCAGCAAATCGAAATATGTGACTAAATACAACTTACAAAACCATTTATATTCGTAAACTCTTCTAAATATTCCCAGGTTTATCCAACTACATGGCACAATCCAATAACGAAATATAGCCCTGATGTCCTCAAATGTGTACTTTATCTTTACCAATGTTGTGCTTTGCTTCAGTTGTAAAAAAAAAAATCTAATTTGCATGCCTTATGAAGCTAAAGACATGTGCATAGAAACACAGGTTTCAAGCATGACATATAATTTGGATTTTGACCTTGGCCATTTTTCTTATGGGAGTTGTTGTCGAAGCTTTTTAGTAGGATCCCCGCCATCTTGCTTTCATTCAAATAAGTGTAATATTGTCATCTTACCACTAGATCAATGTTTCCCGAACTTAGGGTCAGGATCCAAAATGGGTCGCAGACCCGTTTTATTGGGTCGCCAATTGGCAGATTAAAATGCATATCAATCTTATGTGAATGAGCGTTTTTTTTTGCTACGCTGGTCTGTTCAGCTCAGATGCCGTGTGAGGTTTTCTCTCTCTCTTCGCCCTAACCTGATCTTTGACTATGCTATACTGCCCTCTGCTGTCCACATTCATAAAATGTTTTATCCGAGTCTGTGATCTGTCAGCATCGATAGGATGTACAAGCGAAAATATAAGGACGATTTTATTAATGTTGGCTTTACGAAAACTATTCGGAATGGAGAAGAAAGGCCTCTGTGTGTTTTATGTGGGGAAGTACTCAGTAATGAAAGTTTTAAATTTAATAAATTGGACAGACATCTTCAAACAAAACATTCATAGTATCGGGGAAAGTCCAAAGAATTTTTCCTATGCAAAAAAGAAGCCTTCAAGAAACAGTGTTTTGACAGCGGAAAAGTAAGTCATTAAATTGTTTTTTGTTGGTGTACATTAGCACTTAAAATATTATTTTTGTGTGTCAGTTTAATAGTGACGGCGTTGCTAGCTAGCTAACATGTCATTGTTAGCCGCCATTGTCCGTCTGTCTGGCGGGCTTGTTACTAACGTGGATTAGGCAGCAAAGTGTGTATTCAACCTTGTTTTGATGGTGGAAGAGTCAGTAACGTGGGTGTTGTGTTTGTATTACTCAAGTGTGTATATGCCGGTGAAATGCAGTGTGTGAGACTAATGTAATGGGAACTAGTGAGAGTGGTCCTTTTTAATGATTCTCCCTGTTATCTACCAGGCATTCAAAGGGAACAGAGCAGCACTGAAGGCATCATACCAAGTCAGCCTCCACATTGCCAAGGCAAAGAAGCCCCATTCCATTGGAGAGCAGCTGATAAAACCATGTTTGAAAGATGTGTGTCTCTCTGTCTTGGGTGAGGAAGCAGCAAACAAAGTCAAGTCGATCCCACTGTCAAATAACACCGTTGCAGCCAGAATCAAAGACATGGCAGAGGACATTCAAAAGTTAGTTACGGAGGAAATATTGGAACATAAAATGTTTTCACTGCAGCTAGATGAGTCTGTTGATGTGGCTGGGATTCCCCAGTTAATGGTCTTTGTCAGATACATCAGTGGTAAAGATATCAAGGAGGAGTTCCTGTTCTGTGTCCACCTACACACGACAACAAGGGGAGAGGACATTTTCAGAGTGGTAGACAAAAATTTGAAAGACCTCAAATTGGAATGGATGAACTGTATTGGAATTTGTACTGATGGTGCCAAAAGCATGACTGGGTGCAGGTCTGGTTTTTTGGCCCATGGTCGTAGTGTGATACCAACTGTGAAGGTGACCCATTGTATCATTCACAGAGAAGCTTTGGCCAGCAAAGCATTTCAGCGTGACCTTGGAGAAGTTTTTGATATGGTTGTGAGAATAGTGACTCTAATAAAAAAGCGACCACTACAATCAAGGCTCTTCACAGAGTTATGCAGGGAAATGGGGGCAGAGCAAGAGCACCTGCTATTTCACTGTGAGGTGAGGTGGCTTTCCAAGGGAAGAGTTTTGCAGAGAGTGTGGGAGCTGAGAGATGAGGTCATGGTCTACCTCAAGAATGAAGACCCAAACCTTGCCAAGCATTTTCAGGATAAGCAGTGGCTGGCAAGATTCGTCTACCTTGTGGACATTTTCACCAAGCTCAACACACTGAACACAAGCCTTCAAGGAAAGGACAACAGCATCTTGGAGCTGGAAGATGCAATTCAAGGATTCATTGCACGCCTGGGTCTATGGCAGTCTCAGCTGGGTGCAGGAGAACTGGCAATGTTTCTTGTCCTCTCTGCCTACCTAGAGAACACAGGTGTTCCCCTGAGTGACTCTGTGAAACGGAACATTGTTGAGCACATGTCTGTTCTACAGGAGAACTTTAAGCGGTACTTCCCTGACTCTCAGGGATCTTCAAACCTTCAGTGGGTCAGGTATCCTTTCCAAGCTGTGCCATCACTAGAGCTTGGCCTAAGTCAGACAGAGTTAGAGGCACTGGTCACACTGCAAGTAAGCGGTGGCAGTAAGATGCTATTTGAGTCAACCACCCTGTCACAGTTTTGGATTTCTCATCTCCAGCAGGTGGAGTTCTCCTGCTTAGCTAAGAAAGCATTAGAGGTGTTGATTCAATTTGGCACCACATACTTGTGTGAATCTGGCTTTTCGACTCTAGCATACCTGAAAAATAAATACAGAAACAGACTAAATACTCAGCATGACCTCAGAATGGCACTTTCAAAAACCGAGCCTAGAATAGATCAGCTGGTTGAAATCTTTAACCAGCCACATACATCTCATTAAATTCAAGTCAGCATTATTTAAAAAAAAATGTTGGTGTCTGTACTCAGGGATGATGGGAGGGGATAAGAAAATGAGCTGAGAAAGGGGTAAAACACAGAAAGGACAATAGAAACCTTTTTGTTTTTGTTTACTTTTATAAGCGAATAAATATATTTCATATACATTTAAATTTATGGCTTGTTCCGTCTTTTGTCCACTGTTTTAAAATGTAGATGTTACAGTAATTCATGGTGTTTTTTTGTAAATTTGGGTCCCGGGGAGACACCAAATTTCTCTTTTGGGTCTTGAGCTGAAAATGTTTGGGAACCACTGCACTAGAGGATGCTGGTAGTGTCTACTAAGGACGTCAGTGGGTTAAAGTTGAAAATAATTAATTGTCAGGGGTAGAGAGGCAAAAATGCAATGTCCCCGGAGGTGGACGCAGGGTCCCAGGAGGGTAAGCACTTTTCCATTTCAGCCTTTTTAGCTGAGAAAACAGCATTTCAATTATGTGATGTTAATTTTAACTGGTTGTTGTCTACCTGTATAGTTTATTACCTCAAAATATTGTTCTGAGTGTGGCTTTGTTTGTGTGTTGTTACCTCAGACAACCAAAAATGTTGTCATTGTTGCCAATTTTATTCTTGCAGTTAGCTTGACCTCCGAAAACCATTTTGTTTTGCACATATTTTTTTTTTGAAAATAGTATCCTGACAACCCTAATCACTATTCAGTTATATTAATTATTTGTTCAAAGCCAGTATCAGCAGACCCTCATCCTCTCCTGTCGGTGCAAGCTTCTTTTTTTTCCACCAAAAAAGACCCTGAGGCCTTGCATCAACTACTGAGAATTGAAACAGATCATTGTAAAAGACAAATATTCATTACCACTACTTTCGTATGCTTTTGAGTCAGGCCTCAGGTGTCCATCTTCACCAAACTTGATCTATGTAAAGCCTACCACCTTGTCCGCATCAGGGAGGGCGACAAATGGAAAACCACATTCAAAACACCCATAGGACATTTTAAATACCTGGTCATGCCTTTCGGTCTTACTAACACCCGCTGTTTTCCAGGCTCTGGTCGATGACATCCTTAGAGGGTACTGGAGAACTGCAAATTTTTTTAAAGTAGATATTGAATGGTATGGGACCCAGGATGGACCCTTGGGGAACCCCACATGTGATTTCTGTCGTCTCAGATGTAATGTTACCTACTGACACAAAAAAGTCCCTGTCGAGTGCAGTACCGGAAAGGCCGACCCAGTTTTCCAGGTGCCCTAACAGAATAGAGTTATTGACAGTATCAAATGCTGCACTGAGGTCCGATAATATGGATGTCATTAAACACCTGGACAAGGGGAGTCTTTGTACTGTGGTGAGCATGGAAACCTGACTGGAAAATGTCAACGCAACCTCTGTCCACGCCAGCCAACCTTGGTCCCACATTGCCCTTGACTTCAAGGCAGGGCAAGACTAGGCAAGTATAATGAAGCTGAGGCGCAAGTTCAATCGAAGAAACTCATCGCCTGCCTCCATTCAATCAGAGTCCGATACGCCTCTGATGTGAGCCAATCAGCTACGAACCGCACCTCCATGAAGCCAATCAGCATCCCGCGCTCATCTTAAAAGCGACTTCAAATCCACGTCTCAGCCTGCTAACCAGCAAGCGCAAACGGATTGCATGTTGGATTTCGAATCAGATGTCCGATTCAACCCACCCCCAACCCCTTCTCCACCATCATAGCTGAGTTCATCTAGCTTCCAAGACGTTCCTCCATCCTCAACCCATCAGAGTGTTTTCTCCCTTCAGTCTTCATCACTCCCTATCGCCTGTTATTGGTCCGGCAGAAGACCACCATGTTGGGCCCGGTTCTGCCAGAGGTTTCTTCCCAAAGGGGAGTTTTTCCTCTCCACAGTCGCTTCAAGCTTGCTCATCATGGACAGTTCATGTAAACCGTGTTTATCAAGTTGGACATCTATCTTAAACAGATCATCATATGGACTGAACAAACTTCTTCTATCTCCACTCCACCACCAGTTTCAGACCTGGGGGGGGAACATCCCTGTTCTCATACATCTACTTATGCATATTAAAGTATAATTCAGCATTAATGTTCCTGCCGAGGTCTGAGCGCCAAAGACTTAAAATATTGTATCAATAAAATCCTTCTAATTGCCATTTCTTTCTCTGTGAGTTTTTCAGATTGAATTTATATATATACAGTAATAAAACAATACAAAGTGCTGATCTTCCTCCATCCAAGGTCAAATCTGTCATATATGGCACCATTGGCTGTTTCTCCAAAGCATGTCATCTCATCAGTTTAACAAAGCTTCCCTCAGCCATCGTGACAACCATGGAAGAAGATCAAACTTCCTGGAGCCAACACCTTGCCGGGGTAGAAAACGCCTAGAATAGCCACATCTCCGTCGCCACCGCAATCTCTTCGTTCCAGCCATTCTTGGCCTTCAAACCATCACTCCTGCCATCCACCTTTCCAGACACCATCCTCCCATAATTCAAGGCAATACATGACCGAACCTGAGCCCAGAACAAAAAGTATGCAGACAAAAGGAGGATCCCGGCACCATCATATCAACCTGGCCAGGAGATAAGGCTATGCTGTAAGAACTATCCACTCAAGGCGTGTTCCAAGAAGATGGCACTCAGGATTCTTGACCCCTTCAAAACAGACCACCAGCGTCATCTGTTCATCTGAAACTTCCTAACCATCTTCAAGTCCCCGTTTTCCACATCTCCCAGATCAAATACGTCATGTCTAGCTCCTTGTGTCCCCTGACCGAACCCCCTCATCCGGTCAACACTTTCCGCCACAGCCTAGATTCCCAACCTGGAGGTCGGGGAGTACAGTATCTAGTTGACTAGTATCAAATATATCTAATGGTCCTGAGAATCATGGATCCCTGGTCGTTCCATCCTTGATCCTTCTCTCCTCTCAGATTTTGAACAATCTGTTGCTTCCTCGTCTTCTGGTCAGCCACCTTTATGCAACTGTTGGAGGTGAGTGGATTTTGGGTGCACAGATCTGTGCAAAATCTGTTTTGGTTGTTTTGTGGTGTATTCTTACCTTTCCTCAGCAGTGTGTGACAGACGTGTTCCATCAATCACAAATTAGTGCAGCATATAAGGAGGCAGGAGCCAGAAGGAATGGGTTAGAGCATTAGCTCACCCAGAGTGGTAACCTGACCGAACCTTGTTCCTGTTGCTTCCTGGCCTAAGGTTTTGTGATGCACTTGAGTTTGTTTCCTCTCTGAAAGTGTCAGCTCATGTCTGGATCCTGACCTGGACCCTACTCTGCTTCACTGTGTCCCTGGATTCTACTACTCACTTAGCTTGTAAATCAGCCTCTGCCACAATTACTCCACCTTCCTACCTGTTATTGGTGCTTAGTCTTGTCTGCTTTCTTCCCCACAGACAGCGACCAGAGCCCTCCTGGTTTCCCCTGCCATCCGATCCACAAACCTTTAATAGACTCTTTAAACTTGTTAGTTTTGATGTCCTATCTCCACAGAGTATTGCAACGCAAGGCAAGTTTATTTATAAACCACTTTATAGTAATAATAATATTCAAAGTGCTAACAAAGAGTTTATAGTTTATTTGCTTTAATTCATTCATTTATCTTTAGGAAACAGAATATGGATGCATGACAGCTCCACAACACACTCCTGGCTTTATGGGTGGACTGATTCGGTTTTCCCTTTTACAATCACGTATTCCATTCTTGTCTCTCTTCCATTTAATTTTAATTTGAATCATGTAGGAGTGCTAGTTTGGTAACTATTGTACTGTAGTTAGTCTCTATGGAAACAAACAGCATGGTATGTGACCTGTTTTGTGGTATTACAATGAGAAGATTAGAAGAACACAATATCATAGAAAGGAGACACTAAGCAGAGAAAAGAAATCTCATTTTCACCTAATAAGCATGCACAGTCTCTGTAATCTGCCAGCATTGAATCGACCACAACCTCTTGACTTTTTTTTTTTTTTTTTTTTTTGACAATGCTTCACAAACTCCCACTGCTTGTAATTTATTTAGGGGCTTGTGATCATAACAGAGGGATTATGTGACTTTTAAAATTACCATACAAATTTTAAACTTTGTGAATTGGATCTGTTGGGATAATACATATTTTAAGTTTTAGCTTTTTTTTTTTAGTTCTGAATACAGTATGCATGAAAATTTTTTTAAAATTGCTTTACCTGATTAGAGTCACTATACCTACATCATTGATTATAGGGTATAAGCTGTGTGCACTGACATCAGGGGAGCTACATTTATCTTCAATACAATGGGGAAAAATTGGTATTTGCATGCCAGTGTAAACACATACATCTCTTTGTATTCTGCACACACATCTACCCCTTGTCCCGAAGGCCCCAATTGTCTTCTATTTGTTTAACATGATGAAATATGCTAATCTGTCAAGCAATACTGCGATAAAAATCATACATGAGCCAAATCCTAAAAATACATTTGCAACTCTTTTCACTGAGTGCTCCTCTGGTAAATGAAAGAGTGATGCAATCCAGTTGAATTAAACAACCTATGTCGGAAACACCGGAGTTCAACTCTTTTACATTCTGACCAGATCTGAAAAGATGATTTTTTTCCCCCTAACAAGTCTGACCATCAGACATTACTGCAAGGGTATGTTTTTCATGGTCGTGACTGCAAGGTGACTACTGCGTTTGAAATTGCCTCCCTTTTGTAATTTTAGAAAGACAGCATGAGTTTGAGGCTCTAGGAATCAACAGGGGGTAGTGAAGAGCTGCTGGTTGTTTTGACGCAGGTTCATAATACAGATGGCACATGACTCAAATATAAGCACAAGCACCCTGCCCCCTCCGTATGCCACATGCTGTCCTAGGCTTTCATGTCCTTTGCCCAAACTTTTGATTGGTCCCATCAAGCAAGCAAAGAAGGCTTGTTTACTTCTTCGGTGGTGAGTAAATATTTAACTCAGAGTGCCTTCATGTTAAGAATCCAAGCAATGCATAGATGTCTCATCGGTTGAGATAGTAAACAGTTTGCAAGTCTGCAGCAAGAAGGCAAAACTTTGATTGGTCTGACCTAGTTCACTCATGCAGCTGTAAAATGTGGGGACTGGTTAAAAACAGTTACTGCTTTTAAAACTGTTTTGGTTAAATGTCTCCATCTGACTATAAATGCAGTCCTAATATAACCTAAAATCAGCAGACGATTACAGGCTTTGGATTGATTCTGTTTAAAGAACGGCAAACTGACCTCACAAGTGACTGAGTGTCCCACACGCAAATAAGATAAGATAAGATAAGATAAGCTTTATTGACATTGGAGAAATTCACTTGTCACACATCGGCTTAGTGATAAAAAGAAGGTGCCAAAAGGAGGAAAAGGTGCATAAGGTATAGACAGTGGGTCCACACATATATACAGTGTATCAAAGAAAAAATAAAATAAAAAATAAAAAATACAAAGGAAATAGAGCAGAGATTTGAGATGACTATGTAGATTCAGGGTGGCTTATATACAAATACAGATACAAATTGTGCATTAAGGTGATACCAGGTATGGAACAACAGTGAGGTAGTGAGATAACTATACAGCTGGAGTCGCTTATTTAACAAGATTATTGCACAGGGTATTAGATAGTAATTGCACTCTAGTTATTGCACGGTTATTACAGTTAAAGTGCAGCATTGTATAATCTGATAGGAGCAGGGATAAATGACCTGCGGTAGCGCTCCTTTTGACAGACAGGATGTCTAAGTCTGTCACTAAAGGAGTTGCTCAGCTCCTCTACAGTCTGGTGCAGGGGTTGAAAGGTGTTGTCCATGATGGATGTGAGCTTGGACAACACCATCCTCTCGGCTACTTCCTCCACAGAGTCCAGAGTGCAGCCCAGGACAGAAGTGGCCTTCCTCACCAGCTTATTCAGTTTCTTTCTGTCCCGCTCTGCACTGCCTGGGGCCCAGCAGACGACAGCGTAGAGGAGGGCTGAGGCCACCACAGAGTCATAAAAAGTTTTAAGCAGGGGCTTGCTCACACCAAAGGACCTCAGTCTCCTCAGGAGGTGGAGGCGGCTCTGGCCCTTCTTGTACAGGGCGTCGGTGTTGTGAGGGAGATGGGGGTCTTCTTCTGAAGTCGATCACCATCTCTTTGGTCTTACTGGTGTTTAGACACAGGTGGTTCTTCTCACACCAGTCCACAAAGTTCTTGATGACCGACCGGTACTCCAGCTCGTTCCCCTCAGACACACAGCCCACAATGGCCGAGTCATCGGAGAACTTCTGAAGGTGGCAGCTGTCCGTATTGTAGGTGAAATCCGAGGTGTAGAGGGTGAAAAGAAACGGAGACAGAACGGTGCCCTGGGGGGCCCCGGTGCTGCAGAGTGCCACCTCTGACTGACAGCCGTGCAGCCGCACGTGCTGAGGGCAGTCAGTGAGGTAGTCGATGGTCCAGTCAGCAAGGTGTTTGTCCACTCCAGCGTCCTCCAGCTTCCCCCTCAGCAGCACCGGTCTGATGGTGTTGAAAGCGCTGGAGAAGTCAAAGAACATGACTCTCACAGCGCTCCCGGTGGTCTCCAGGTGGGTGCGAGCCCGCTGCAGCAGGTAGATGATGGCGTCCTCTACTCCGATGTTGGGCCAGTAGGCAAACTGCAGCGGGTCCAGGGTGGGGCTCACCACGGTGCGTAGGTGTGCTAGGATGAGGCGCTCCATGGTCTTCATCAGGTGGGAGGTCAGAGTGACTGGTCTGAAGTGGGCCGGTTCCTTGGCGTGCTGTGTTTTGGAAACCAGTACCGCACAGGAGGTCTTCCACAGGGTGGGCACCACCCCCAGGCTGAGGCTCAGGTTGTAGATGTAGCTGAGGACTTCACAGAGCTCATCTGTACAGGTCCTCAGCAGCCTTGTAGGGATGATGAGGCTTTCCTCTGTTTCAGCCTTGTCAGCTGCCCTCTCACCTGCATTGGTGTGACTGTGAGGGGGGAGGAAGGCAGGACCGAAGGTGTGGATGGGTCGGGGGTTGGTGAGAGTTGCGGTGGGGGGGAGGGTAGGTCTCTGGAGGGCTGGGGGTTGGAGGTGTGTGGAGAGTGGAGGGCAGGGAGGGTGCCAGTGTGAGGGGAGTCAAACCGGGTGAAGAACCTGTTTAACTCATCTGCAAACTTGGTGTCACCGTCTGCAGCCCTGCTGGTCCTCTGCCCAAATGGAGACAACAGGCATGAAACGAATGGAATGGAAGAATTCACTGGAGCCTGCAAATGTGTGAACAAGTTCAAGTGACCTGCATAACTTGATGCTACATTACAGTCATTAAATTAGGGGCCTTGCATCTGCTCGCACACCGCTGGAGGACTTCATGTCAGTCACCTCCAAATAACAGGTATTTTATTCCAAAACTGTGGAACACCATCAGGTTTCCGTCTGACACTGACAATAAGGTCAAGACACTGCACAGCCACAAGGGCAGTGTTTAGATGGATGAAGAATTGAAGGGAAAATGAGTGGGAAAGTTGGGAGACAGAAAAATACAGGGATAGAAAAACTTATAGTTGAGGAAGATATGTTACAAAGCTGAAGTTTGGCTCTAAGGAGGAGTCTGATTTTTTCTTATGTTTCATAAATGTAGACCTAGCCATATATTTGTGTATTACTGCTGAGGGGTAGGGGTGTTCCACTTGTTTCTGTGAAGGGGGCAGGTTATGTAGGGCCACAAAATGAGAGTTACAGTATCTCTCAAAAGTACGCCCATTATATTTTTGTAAATATTCTATTTTATATTTTCATGGGACAACAATGAAGAGAGTAATATAGGCATTTGTTTTTTTTAAACATGCAATGAGTCTGTTTAAGCAATTTGCAATGTCTTAAACAACAAACATTTATTCTGCTTTGACAACAAATTGTCCCTTGTGGAATTTGCAGAATTTATCTTTTGTCATTCTCTTGAAAGAACAATGAGATAACATTGGTCCCCGTCTTCTCAAGCGATCACTTGTTCACCTTCTTCAGAAATGGATTTAATCCAGCTGTGCTGAAAATTAGTTGGGACAAAGTGTGGCTACTACCACAAGGGTTGTCCCAAAATGTCAGATGGTGCTTTTCATGGCAGATTTCTGTCAGAACCCCAGAGAAGCAACAACACATTCATTTTGGCAGTGCTTGAATAGAAAACACCTTTGGAGCTAATTATCAACTTTGGTTCATATTTGCCACAATTTTACTCTTTGCTAGGAAAATGTGTCGCTTGCTTTTACTGATGGTAACAGCAAGTTAATGTATCAATCTTATATGATTAACTTGTTTATCATTTCAAAATGGTTTGATAAATCTAAATTATCCAGCTACAAGCTAAAGCTTACTGAGTTAATCTTACATAATGGGATGTGAGTGTGTTGTTTGTGTGGTGTGTTTCTCCCACTGCGTTGAGCAGTTTACCCGGTGTTGACTGGTGTGTCCCTGCACACCCACTTTTCATTGAGCTTCATATGTGAAGATCTTGGCTAGATGTTTTCGCCATTTTGAGGTAATTATAAACCGTTTCACAACTGTGTGTGTGTGTGTGTGTGTGCTCTCTCCTGAGAGAGAGAGAGAAAGAGAATTATTATTTATTATTCCCACAATAAAAGATTTTAGAGGTAAAGCGAGGCGTAGCTTGTTACACATCTTGTTATTGCTCCTATAAGTAGCTTGGAAACTGGTACCTTTCTACTTTTGCCAGAGTCAAAAGCTCAAGTTGATATTTCAACTTCTACAGAAGTGTTTATAAACCTTAGTATCTATACTTCTACCTGAAGTATAAATATGAATACTTTTGAGACCTCTGCTCACAATGCCTTGCACACAGGGCTACAGGAAGGCGTTTGGCTCAAACCTGCAGCGTACACCTGTTAACCGTGTTGGATCCGGGTCAAATCACATTCAAACCACAAACGAACCACTCTACATGTAATTTGGAACAGTACTGAGACAAAACTCAGTACAGTTTTTTTTATCTGTCCCCTATTGTGATTGTTGGTTTCAAATCTAAAAAAAAAACTAAAGGTGTGTGTTATTCTTCTTAATCTACAAACATTTTGGGGTTGACAACATAACCCACTATGTTTGCTCAAACCCATAGCTTAACTGTTAAGTGGTAAATCAAACCAGGCCTGGATTTGTCCGTATGTAACCCAGGACTAGGTTAGCAAAATTACGTAAATTGGGTTGTTTTGGACTGTTTTTTCCGGAGTGTAAAGCAAGCAAAAGTGGGAATGAATATGGATTCAATCACTAGAAGCAAATTTTTATGCAAAGTTATTTTAAAAGTTAAAATTTTGCCCTTTAATAAAAGCACTAAATTAACATTGTGGCTTCTGATATAAAGCTCAAGGACTTTTTATTCTTATAACAATTGAAAACGAGAATTATTTGAGGATATTTAACCTTCCTTATGCAATATTCCTTGTAAATTTTCTTTTCAGGTAAGAAAAATGTTTTATCAATTATTAAATTTATAACAGTTGTTAAACACAACTAGTATGGTAACCACAATGAAGAGATGACGGCAAAATATTCTTGCATTCAAAACACATGTCAGATATGAAGAAGTGAATTCCTCAGCATGTCTAAAGTGATATTATTCATAAGCAGCAGGGTGTAGCTTAGTGCCATTAAGGCATTATGGGGACTTAATTTACCATGAATAGGTTTTTGCATTATAAAAAATTCAAATTAGTATAAATTAACAGTCATAGCCCCGGTGGGGAAGACATGCAGTGAGATGCAGCTCTGTTTGGCGGTACATTAGACACAGCTGAGGGGGGAAAAAAAGAAGAAAAAAAAAACAGCTGTGAAAAATGATGCCCCAAGTTCAAAGCAACTTCAATCAGGATACATTTCTCTGCTTGATGAATAATTGAGCAACAGCCTGAACAGCCTTGAAGCTTCGTACTTTTTTGCAACGGTTTTTGCATGAATAAAACACTGTTTGGCCCGCAGAACTGTATGCTGAGCAGGGATACGACGCCGTGTAGTATCGTGGAGATTGTTCTAGGTATCTTTCTCTATAGCTACTCCTTTTGCGTTCTCTGCCCCTGCATATTCAGTTCTGCTCATCTCTCTCTATAACTCGTGAGCTTCCATGCCTCGCTTTCGCTGTTCGCCCTTTCTCTCTGATTACCTTGTTATTATACCCTCTCTCTGCTTTTCAGCCTGAAGGGTTGCTCTGAAAGGCTAGTAATGAATCGGTTTCCTCCTGGAGAGCCAGTTAGAAGAATTAGAATAAATACAATCCAGGGGATCTGTCCAACTCAACTCAGGCTGGTCTACCAAATGATCACATGCGGAGGAGTGAGTACTGGGAAAATGGAGCAAAATTCTGTTGAATTACATATGTGTGTATCATTCCTACATACTTTTGGCATTCATCATCAAAAGTTTTAAGGAAAACTTTAACAACTTTTTTGAGAAATGGTTTCATGGAAGCAGGGATTTAAGAAGATTATAATGAATTATTCTTGTAAAAAAAATAAAAAAATTGTATTAGCTGAGTAGTTGGTAAAGAATACATTTTCTTAAAGAAACTATTCTTTCCTCTCACATTGTGAGCTAGGGAACTCTCACTCCTACAACGTATGCAGCAGGGACTCATTAGCTGCGGCTGTCACATAGTTTGATAGCAGAGCGTCATGTGTTGAGGACTGCGGATTTCTAAATCTGAGCTTCTTTGGAGATGCTGCTAAATCAAAGCCACTGTTACGTTGTTAGTATGACAGGATGTTAGCTTCCAGAACTGCTAGCACATTCAGCTGGCTAACAGAGTCTGAGAAGTTGCATTAGGTTGTCACAATACCTACATTTCAAATTTAATACCAAGAAAATGACTTGTTTTTTTGACACTGCTAGAACAATAAATATAAAAATAACATAATTGATACCATATTTTTGCAGCGCCTATAAGTACTAAACCAATAAGCACTAAGCAAGTCAGCAGACATTTAGATTAAAAAGGGAAATAAACTTATGTAGGAAAACAGTAGTCCTTACCTAAAGTGTATGCCTTCAATTCAGTTATTAAATAATATCTTAAAGATCAGGTTCATCCACGCTTAAACAGGGACCTGATTATAAAGAGTCCCGTTCAAATTTTGCACTTCTGAAGATTTTGGCATAATTTCTTTCTTTGATGTACAAACAGTGTCTGGACAGAAGGTTACCATACTCGTCACTTTTTGGAGACTTTTGTCAGGTTCTTCCTGGGTTTTATTGAACTGTGCATGTATAATGTATAATGTTTCCTTCCAAACACTGGGATTAATTTTCCTGTTGTATTATTAGCCATAGCTGCTGAATACTTCCTATGTAACATTGGAGTAATGGGGTAAGTTGCTAACAGTATCTTATGTCATATGGCTTTACTGAGTTTTTAAAAATCCTTTTCATTTCCTCATCAACATCAGAGCCATTCTTTAGGATGCTTCACCAAGAATAAAGTGTTGCTTGACTTCGTAACCATCACTCTGTATCGGTGCCTATTTATAACCTTGCCTGCAATATGAATTTTCGCGGTATTTGTGCGTTGACAAACACACGGTAATCCATCTTGTACTGCTTCGGCCAGGCCTATCATGATAAACAATAAATCAATTAATCGCATGATGGATTGTAATCACATGATTACTTAAAATAAGATTAATAATTTGCGTATGCCTGCTTGCTGTTTTCCCCTTGTGTTTCCCTCCCCTCTTTCTGAGACTAGACAACAAAAGGTTTCACTTACGGTGCATCGGTTTCTACTCACCCCTCCCTTCTCGTTTTCTCAGTGTAGGAGGAATTAAATTTTGTGTCAGGTAGGTACATGCTCAAATTTTAGCATGAGAGCCTCATGAGGGAGAGCCAGAGAAACACTCGTTAGAAAAGCAAATTGAATTGGTGTCAAAGCCGAACATCACCTCTGGGGTGTGGGAGTCTTTTGGATTCAAGCCAAATGACTGTGGCAAACCGCTTAATCTTTCTGAGGTGGTATTTCGAGAGGAATATACTTGCGTTATTATGCCATTATCATATTGTTTGAAAAAGGCCTCCAAATGAAAATACTATGATTTATCGCAATAATTTTTTTAGCGTCCAGTGAACTTTAACGTGACAGGCCTAGCTCCGGCTTCGACCATTTGTGTCTTAACCAAAAACGATTCGGGCCAATCACGTTGAAGTATTATGGTTTAAGGCGGGACATACCAGCTGTGCAAGAGCTGCTGAGCCCACGGCCGAACCAAAATAAACATGGCAGCACAGGAGGACGCACGTGTAGCTGCTGCTATCACTTCTGTTTGGTAAGAATCCATAATTTCTTCTCAAGAAATGCCTTGACTAGCTACCTTCTTGTGGTTTCTCATGATACATGTTGCTTACGTTTTAATTTTTTACCGTGATTGGCTAAACCAATAGGCGGGCATTAGGTGTTGCTTCGTCCAATCTGCTCGGAAAGTTCCGCTGAATGTCCCTCCTTTCCCCAAATGCATTCAATGGGAGCAGTTCCAGATTCATAATGTGCAGAACGTAGAGTGCTACACATTATCAATCTGGCTAGCCAGTTTAGCCTATTGGAATCCTCCAGCTCTTCCTCTTCATCTGCGTAATAAAGAAAACACCTCCAATCATTGCTTCTATATTAGCTTGTCTGGCTAAAGAGAGTCACAAACGCTCTTCTGAACATACTTGTTATGGGAGTTTCTTTCTGCCCCAGCTCACTATGAGACTGTCAGCAATTATTGTTCAAATGTGCTGCTGTAAGAGAGGGGAAGAGGTCCATGTCTGTCTCTACAGCACTGCTGTTCAAAGGCATGTGCCATCTTGAGAAGATGAAAATGAGTCCTTGTATTGATCTTGATGCAAATTAGCTTCTTAAAAAACAAATTAATTTTGCTATTGAATATGTCTAAATAGCAAACAATTTGACAACCCTGCTATGGAGTCAGTCTAAAACAAAAGAAGTGCCTTGTCTAACCAGCAGCTGTTCTTACTGAGTGTGTACTTACAGCTGCAAACAGTCCATCTTGTTATCCAGGGGAACATTAGTAAGAAAAAGGCAGCAGCACTGAAGGTGTTTTATAAAATTTCTGTACATCATTAAACATTTATTCTCTGGCCCATTGAAAACGCAAAATCCTGTATCATCATCATCATCATCACACAAAGCCATAAAAAGTACTAACAGCTGCCTAGCCTCAGTTACCAAGAGCAGAGCATTATGTGCATCTTCTCCTTTACCATCCTTTAGTTGCTATCTTTGTAGCAAATACAGTAGTTGGCAGACTTTGGCATCAAACTGTTGCAGATTGGTCTTCATTTATACATGTTTGAAATGTTTCTTAAAACAAAATGTTAACTATAGTACATTTACTGCCAAAACTACTTTTAAATTAAATTCTATGACTGCCTTGATGCCAAAGTGTTTTTTTTTGTTTGTTTGTTTTTTTTCTTCCCAGTGTCCTGTCTAGCAATGTGGCAATAAGAATTGATGTCTTAATGCCAAATAGAGCTCGACAGATTTTGCTTTCACAAGAGGAGCAAACAGCTTTCGCCATAATGCTCCGCTTGATTTGTGCATGTAAATAGCTTTATTGTGATTCCTGCAGGGAGAATTTCAAATTATATGGACACTACAATGGGAAGGTAGGAGAGTAAAGGAAGAACAAGAAGAGAAAAAAAGAAAGAGAAGAGGTGAAAGAAAGAAGAGATAAAAGGAAGAGAGTGATAAAACGTCCTCTGTCTGCTCCATCACCTGGAAAGAGACGCAAAGAGAACAGCACAACCAACAGACATAAAGCAACAGATACAATCGAGTAACACCTTGTTACCATTGCTAAATCATATGTATTATTATTTAAGCTGACATGTGTAATGTGATACCTGAAAAAAGAAAGTGAAAGAAAATAAATAAATAAATTATAGGCTTTCTGTATATAAGTGAACATTTAATACCTGGGACCCAGCACCTGTGGGAGTTTGTGAGAGTGCACTAGTTTAGGTGAAAATTATACAGAAGGAAATAGCTCGATAGTGGTTGTGGAGAACCAAAGGCCCGCCTTCCCCGAGCACAGAGGCAGGGGTCAGGGGACCCATAACCCCGGACTCCCAAAGGGGCCCCCAAAGCAGTGCGCCCGAGAGGGGCCATCACAGGAAATCTGCAACCCCCCCCCCCCCGATGAAAGAGGAGAGACGACCCCGAGAAAATCCCCCAGCCACCGCAATGCCGACGCCCCCAAGAGCCGTGGGGACGAGCCCGTGGGCTCCGCCGGCAGCCAGCCGCGCTGAGGTGGTCCCGGCCATGGGCCCTGGGGGCCAGAGACCCCAGGGGTGCCCCGCCCCCACGGCAGGGGCCCCGGCCGCCCCCCGGGGGGCCAAGCTCCGCGAAGCCGCCGCCCTGAATGGGCCAGCACCCACCAGGGAACCCGCACCAAACACGAGGACCGTCACTGCGCCAGAGGGCCAAGGCGCCCGCCAACGCAGCGGAGGAGGGCAGGACGTGGGGGGATGGGCTCCGCACCTATCGGAGACTTGAGATGTTCTTGGGAGAGGGAGCGGACCGGACCCGACCCTGAAAAAAAAAAAAAAAAAAACTCATTCACACCATCCCTCCCTAGTGCCCCACTCACCACACACAGACACAAAAAAAAGACGCTGTACACACATTCCCACATAACATTCACATCCAAAAATCCCAAGTGGTGGGGGGGGGGGTCACCACAATTCAACTATACGACTGCCTGTGCCCGACCCCCGGCCCCGCCCCCGGACCAGACGCCCCCCGGATAAGGCCCCCCAAAGAGGGGGGCCAACACGACCTGTACGGGCCACCCGACCAGAACCCCCCCTCTCCCACTATATACCTAATAAACCCCATCCCACCCCGACCTTGCCCTAGCCACCCCTGCCCCCCATCCCTTCCTGGGGAGAGCAGAGGCTCTCCCCAAGCCGCAAGCCGCTGGCTACCCACAGCAGCCCCCGCCAAGACCCCGGACCCAGTGGCCCGCATCTCCTCCAGGCCCCAGACTCCGTGCCGTGATCGGAGATCGGGGGTGTGCAAAAGACCCCGATCCTCCCTACGCCCGCTCAGATGTTGTGTTGTTGCATGTTGATCTCAGGTGTGTTTAAAACTGGGAGCACCGAAGGGGGTGCACGGCACAGCCCACCCCCCCTCCGGAAGGAAGCTGGTGCCAGCGCCCCCCCTCCAAGCAACTACCCAGAACCCTCAATGTCTAAACGCGAGAGGGGGTGAAGGGCGCCGTCTGAGGCGAGGCTCACACAACATAAGCCCCCTCCAGACGTCTTCCCCCCACCCCCCCATATCGTGGCCTACATGAATGTGCGTTGTGAAAATGTTTGAAGTGAAAGTGTCTAAAATGCATGATAAAATTGGGGAGAGGGACGTCACCAGAAAGTGGCAACCTCCAGTAACACCCCCTCCCCAAGGACCTACATGTGTGGCGGCGTGATGGAGCAGGCAGAGGGAGGAGTCCGGGGATGGGGAGCAGAGGACTGGGGAGCCAACCCAGGGAGCCAGCTCCCCTACTGACTCCAATAGGCACCCCCGCTCCCCAAAAGCCCCACCTGGAGAAAGAGGCACCTCCAGCGGCACCACCATAGCCCGGGGGCCAGGGAGAGGCCGCAGGGCCCGCCAGCTAACCACCCACCAGGACCAACACCTCCACCTCCCCCAGCCCACCCACCAAGCCTACTGGCTTTAACCCCCCCCCCAAAAAAATAAAATAAATAAAAATAAATAAATAAAAATAGATAAACAAATAAATTAATAAGATGGGGGGACCCTGGCCAGCCAGCCCGCACGAGCCATCCCAAACCCCACCCCCCAGGCAAAACCCGCACCGGGAGACTACCCGGACCAGGACCGGGACAGGGGGCCGGACACAAGCCCACCAGAACGTCCACCCCCCCCCCCCCCCCCACCACCCGTAGATTTAACCCCTCCCCAACACTAACATTCATACATCTCACCATACATTCGACAGTAGACATCCAGGCTGGGTAAGTCACTACTCCCCCTCCCTCCCCTCCCCCCACTAGCAGAGTGCCAACCCAAAAAAGGGGAAGAGCATCTGCCCTGAGATGTTAATGACCATGCCCCCCTACCAGCTCAACAGGCCCCGAGGCCCCCCAGCGTACCAGAGGCCCCGTGCAGGGGCAGACACCCGGGCGCACACCGGCCCAGACCCCAAGCAGCACACCCCCCGGAACCGGAACCCCCGAGGCCCCGCCGGGGCCCCCGCCCGAGGGCAACGCGCCCCAGGGACCCCAGGCCCCCAGACCCACCCAGGACCCACCCAGCGACAGCACAGCTACCAGGTCAGTAACCCACGTCCGTCACCGCGTAGCTCCCCAAGAGCGCCGCAAGCGGCGCTGTAGGCCACCCGTAGGCCTCCCAAGCTCCTCCCAGATGGGGGCAACAGACCCCGGAGTCAGACCCACCAAGCGCCCCACTCCGAGTCCCCCCAGAGCCCCAGGAACCCCTCCACCCAGCCACTGCGCCCTGCAGGAAGCAACCCACCACCCCCCATTCCACTAAGTGATGGTGCTAATCAAAGGAGCCCAAAGAGATCGATCAGATGTGGATGCAGATGCTGTCTCAAGATTAATATGATCCAACAAAAGATCTCTATACTGATTGATACTGAGATTCTCCTTACTTTTCCAATTCATGAGGACAGTTTTCTTTGCGATACATAGTGCAGTGAAAACCATGTAAACTATTTTATTCCCCAGAAGGCTTTCCTCAAAATTACCAAGCAAGCAAAGTGTTTTTCAAAGCAGAATCATCCTCCAATTCCATCTAATTAATTTCACATTGCTTGAGAGTGATCTTAATTAGTCCTTCTTTATGAGCGTATTTTAAATGTCCCCTGACACAGATTTTAATTTTCACTTTATCCAAATAGATCCACACATTAGATGTTTAGAGAAATTCAAATTTGGCTAAACTTTAATTTGCAGCATGTTCATTGCTTTTTAATTAGGTAATTAAGGACAAACTCCCTAACCCTCGCAGAGAAAGTCAGACAAACAAAGCCTCCACTCACAGCGGGAGACTAATCCATACTTAGATTGTACGTGGATGACAGTACCCTTTGTTGGCTCCATAAAAATGCTATTAACTATATCAAAAGACACATTCATGACATCCTGGCTCGTAGCAGATTTTCCAAGGAAAACTGTCCAGGCTCAGATCACAATACCTACTATTTCCAAGTCCCTTCATCCTTGTTGGGAAAACACAAGCATTTCAAACTGTTTGTACATTAAAGTTGCAGCTTTGATAGTGACAGAAATACCTAAACTGTGATCCTGAAGACTTTGGCCAAAACCTCATTAACAAATATGATGTTGTCCAAGACTGAGTTTCAGGAAATGTGCCGGGCAAAGGGAAAGGGATTTGCTTACAGTCTTGCAAAAAGAGTAATGGCTTGTCAGATTGCTGAGAGGAAACTTGTAATGGTAGACACTTAAATATTTAATTCCATATCTGTGCCTCTTTTTGTTTTGTGCTGTGAGCAGGTATGTCACAAGGCCCAATATTTCATGGGACCGAGAATAGTGAAGTCAACAGTAACTGAGTAGGAGTCTGTTTCATGTTACAGTTACAGTGATACATGGCTGCTCTCTCTTGTTTTACACTAGCAAATGTGTCTGTCCTCTAAAACTATTATTAGACATGCTGTAATTATAGCTGGCCATTAGTATTCATAATTAGTGGTCTCGTACAGCCCTGTATTGTGAGGATTTTAGAGAAAGAGGTTGTGTCTGATAAGTAGCAATAGGAAGCACTTAGCCTGGAAATCAGGCAGATTTGTAAAAGGAAAGACAGAAGACAGTTTTGTTGTGAATAGCATCATAGTGCAAACTGCTGCAATATTATATGTTAGGTGCTGCAGTAAATATAGTATAGTGGAAAACAGGGATTTTGCAAGTTTCAGTAAGTTAATTTAATTTTTTTTAACCTTTTACAAATACAATCTTGTACCTATAGTTGAAACAAAATAGTAAGATACAAATATAAAAAGACACAAGCAGTGGTATTTCTTTGCCACAGTCTGGCTGTAAAACAGACTAAGACTTTACCACACTACCTGGCCAAAAAAAGTCACCACTGTTATGCCAGAAACCTGTTTGATTATGGATATTACTATTAATTATAATTTGCTATTATAATTTAATAATAGATCATTTAAACTCAAATAGTAGCTATAACAAATATAATTCAAATGGTTGTGATCCAAGGGCAATAACAATGCATTTATTAATTAGCTGTTATTAACTTATTTATGCTGGAAAAGTGTGATCTGACCGGTTGTCCAGCAAAGGTTGATAACTCAAATTATAACTGCAATTGGAGTTTTAACCCATACTTCTTTATCACAAACCAATGAAAATGTCTCAGTTAATTCAGTTGTTAACTCAAAAAGAGGTACTTCTTTTGCTCTTAGAGACCATTCAATTCCTGAACCAAATAACCACAAACAATTACTATTTCACAGGTTGTTTGTTAAATTAATAATTAATACTCGCTACTCAAGGAACATGAAAATAAAACAAGTGAAAATGGATTAAATGACAGGTACCAATTCTTAATTCAATTCACAGTTGTTTAAACATCACATTCAAGAAGTCGACACTTTGACATAGAAGCATTGAAAGACAAAATAGCTTAGAGAAAACAGACCTGAAGCTAGATGGGGAAACGCTTCGGTACTCCACAACACGCTAAGCTAACCGTCTAGAGCTACACTTGCACCTTTCCAAGATGGCGACTAAGACGACATATGACCTACGATCTTGTGTGACGCATGAGGAGGAGGTCCTAATGACGTATTTAGCGCACACGCCTAGTGCAGGGCGGGCTTTGATCAGGAGGCGGTTTCACTCCTGAACAAAGGTTTCAAAGAAAGTGTGCGAAACTGAGCATGTAGATAAAGACAACAAAGATCAGTGAGTGTAACGTTTCTGGCACTGGAGCTGCTAATTGCAATCAGCGCACCTGTTCCATCTCCGCCCTACCTGCTTAAAAGCTCTGCTCTTTGCAGCCTCCAGTGCCAGAACGTCTCTAGCCAAACGGTGAGCGCTTCCAGCCTTGTTTTCTGAATTCCTGTCTGCCTGTCGACCTGTTTTTGCCCCTGTTTTTTGAGCCAGTCTAATCCCTTCCTGGATTTGTCTGCCCGCCTGAGTTCTGCTCGTCAGCCTCAGTGATCTGGACTGCCTTCCCGTGTTTCTGACCCCGGACTGCCCGTAAGTTTCCGAGATTGCCTGCCCCTTTAACTGTCTGTGCTTTTTGGATTCTGGACCTGGACCTGGACCTGGATACTCTATTTGATTCTCCCTTGGACACCGCTGCTGGACCAAACGGATTTCCCCCTCGACAAGACCCGGACTGTACCTGGATAAAGAGCCCTGGTTAATCCCCTCTCGGACCCCGTCGACACCTGGAGCCAGACTTCTGCCCAATCTACCCACGGTGTGGCCAGGTTAGTGACCTTGCTTCAGTCTCACCTTTCTGTCTGTCTCTGCTGGTCACTAACCCACCGCTCTGCCTTCAGGAGCTGCCAGTCGCGGAGTACGAGCCATCCACTTAATAAAACTGTTTAAGTTTTACTCACTTATTTTCGGGTATTTCTTGGGTCCATCCAAATTCATTACAGTGAGTGGCAGAAGGAAAAGGGAAAAACCCACACAGTCTCTGAGCTTTCAGACGCTTTGTTTGGCCAAAACAAGAGCGGAGTCTGATGATCACTGGGAGATAGCGGCTTCCAGTAGGATCGAAAATGAATTCAAAGTACTTTTAAAGTCGACCTCCTGCATAGAAAAACAGGGAGAAGTTGGTTCGGCAACTTGGACTGGCGAGGACTCAAACCCATGCCACGTGGGGAAAATCCCAACGGGATAAACAGCTGTATGTCTTCTCAGTTGGCGTCGTGCCAGTGAAGAAGACTGAGTTAGGCGGGCATTGCGCTTTTATGTCATTCCATAGCAACGAGATAACATTGCCAGGCTGGGAGTCAGTTTGACCGTGATGCATGCTGGGAGCTGGTGATCTGGTCAACCATGTTGCATGCTGGGAGCTGGAGTCTGTCACGTCATAAGATGGCATTACACCACCAAAAAAAGGTTGCACACGCTTAATATTTGTTGGACTGCCTTTAGCTTTTATTACAGCGTGCATTCAATATGGCTTGGTTTTGATGAGCTTCTGCAATGTCATAAGATTTATTTTGTTGTGCCATCAAGCCATGAGGAAAAATCTGAATGAGTTGTAAGCAAAGGAATTTCAGACTTTTACAGGCACCTGGAACTGCCTTTCACAGCAGGATGCCTGTGCTATAAAGCCAAGCTCCCACAGACTATTGTCCTCATTCCCGTTGCTCCTGGGAGTGGCACTGGGGAGAGAACTCTCGACTGGGTTTGGAGAACTGCTGGCTGGATTGAATTTTAGCATACTAGCCGCATGCCTGCTGCTGAGATAAGCAGCTTTCCCTTGGAGTACTTCAAGTGGTTCCAACTGGATTCCCAAAGTGAACCGAACTGACTTGGAGGCACCAACAGGTTTGACAGAGAGATAAACAGGGACAGTTAAATGGTTTATTTAGAAGGGTTTACTTAATGCGTTTACATGGTGTTTTGAACGACGTGGAGCTAACCGACATAGCTCCCGTTAGCATTTTGAAACCAAGCGTTGCTGATGTAATTCAAGTGTGTTTTTACAGTTATAACAAATGTTATCTCCACAAGGGTTTTATACATTGATGGGATATTGATTTTTGTGTTTTCCGGTCCGCTCATTACGGCCAAAATTAGCTTCCGGATAACATACGCTCTTCCTGGATACGCGACTATGGTTCATTTCAAACATAAGGTTTGTTTCGTTTCGCTCCACCATCGTTCGATAGTACTACGAGCGTTATTACTGCATTAATATGGAATATTAATGTTGATTTAACATTGTTTTTGTATAACTTTAGGATTAACCCATTTAGTGACCGATCGCTACAGCGACCCCTACCTTCCCAGAGGTATAATCACATTAATAAATTCAAGCGTTCTAAAGATTTTGATTTTTACTGAGCAAATCGTTCTTTAAAATTTTATTTTTTATCAAATAATGTTAGTTTAACCAGTGTAACTCTCCAAAATATGACTTTGGTAAAAGTCCAAGTCACTGACCGAAATGTTACTTGAGTTAAAATCTTAAAGTATCTGAAATGTCTTGTACTTAAGTATGAAAATTACTGTTAAAAATAGATGTACTCAAGTAATGTAATAACAAGTATAAGTAAAAAGTAATTCAATTCAATTCAATTCAATTTTATTTATATAGCGCTAATTCATGAAACATGTCATCTTGAGGCACTTTACAAAGTCAAATTCAATCATATTATACAGATTGGTCAAAAATTTCTATGCAAGGGAACCAGTTGATTGCTTCAAAGTCCCGACAAGCAGCATTCACTCCTGGAGAAGCGTAGAGCCACAGGGAGAGTCGTCTGCATTGTCCATGGCTTTGCAGCAATCCCTCATACTGAGCAAGCATGAAGCAACAGCGGAAAGAAAAACCACCCATTAGCGGGAAGGAAAAACCTCCAGCAGAACCGGGCTCAGTATGAACGGTCATCTGCCTCGACCGACTGGGGGTTACAGAAGACAGATCAGAGACACAACAAGAGAGACAAAAAAGCACAGAAGCACACATTAGGCCCGTTTACACTACACTTTTTTAACCGAGCCGAGACCAGTCCGAGCTCGGTAACCGAGATAACTCTTGTGTGTAAACGGTCAGCAGACTGAACCAGACCGCGCTAAACATAACCGAACCGTGCTAACTGCAGACCAGCTCTTGAGTAGGTCTCGGCCTGGTTTTATTTCTGGCCCAGTTTTTTGATAAAGAGCGCATGAGCAGACCGCGTCATCTCCTTACAGTCAGCTGACTGTCCGCGGGTTTTCTGGCAGTCTTAGACTTAGACTTAGACTTAGACTTTCTTTATTGTCATTTTGTATACACAGAGTGCATACAGAACGAAATTTCGTTTTCACACAGCTCAGAAATATTGCAGTAACTCTACAGGGTACCTTGCAGTGAATTACAGTACAGGATAAAGTGCAGTGATCAATCGCAGTCACTTACAGGATAAATTTCAATTTACTTCCGGATAAAGTGCAGCAGTGAACAGTAGGCAGTTGAAATGTAAACAATGTACAACCAAATGTAAACAAATATTTAAAAGTAGACAGTTGCATTATACACAGTTTTGCGGTACGTTTCCGGTTAAGGTGCAGCAGCAATTTTGCAGGATACGATACAAAGTGCAAATGTACAAATGTGCAAATCAGCGAATCTAGTGGGGTACACAGTCCGTTTTTATACTTCAGCAGTTCAGCAGTTCAACAGTCTGATGGCAGCAGGGAAAAAGCTTTTGCAGAACCTAGTGGACCTGCAGCGGATGCTGCGGAGCCTCTTTCCAGAGGGCAGCAGGAAAGAGGCTCCACAGCACGTCCCGATTCACACTCCATTCAGACAAATTTCAGATATTCATAATAATACTAGCTTCCTTACCGTGCCACACGGTTTCCAGAGATGAATCTGCTTAGCAGCACAATGAACCTCAGCGTCTGTCGTTGTTTCCTGCATCTGTAAATCCTTATTAGACGTTCGTTTGTCTCATCCACTTCCCAAAAAAGCCAACTTTCTCAAGTAAATTCACCAATGGTTGCCTTCTTCCCCTGACTCTCCGCAAACACCGAAATATCACAATATCAAGCATAACTTCCTGAATGTTACGGGCGCCGCGCTGTTTTGTTTTGCTGCTCCCGCCTTCAATCCCAGAGAGCGGTAGTACCGCAGATCGCCACTAGGGGGCGAGGAGCAACCAAGGAACCGAGATAAGCTTTGTGTGTAAACGGGTCGGCTTGTCTTGGATAACTGATCCAAGCTCGGACTGGTCTCGGCATGGCTCGGTTTTTAGGTGTAGTGTAAACAGGGCTATTGATCCAGTAATCTGTTCTACATTAGATGATAATAGCGGGTGATCTGTCTTCCCTGGATGATGTCATAGTTAACAGAACACCAGACCAGGTGTACCTACTATGAAGAAAAAAGAGAGAGAGCAAAAAGTTAAAAGCTGAAATGACAACAGTAATTTCAATGCAATGCAATGCAAAACTAGAGAACAGTAGACTGGAGAACAGTAGAAATCAGTAGAGTGAGAGAAATAGGCCCTGATGTCCTCCAGTAGCCTAAGCCTATAGCAGCATAACTATAGAGGTAGCTCAGGGTAACATGAGCCACTCTAACTATAAGCTTTGTCAAAAAGGAAAGTTTTAAGATTAGTCTTAAAAGTAGACAGGGTGTCTGCCTCACGGACCAAAACTGGGAGTTGGTTCCACAGGAGAGGAGCCTGATAGCTAAAGTCTGCCTCCCATTCTAGTTTTAGAGACTCTAGGAACCACCAGCAGACCTGCAGTCTGAGACCGAAGTGCTCTGTTAGGAACATACGGGGTAATCAGAGCTCTGATATATGATGGAGCTTGATTATTAAGGGCTTTATACGTTAAAAGAAGAATTTTAAATTATATTCTTGCTTTAACAGGAAGCCAATGAAGGGAAGCTAAAATAGGAGAAATATGATCCCTCTTGTTGATTTTCATCAGGACTCTTGCTGCAGCATTTTGGATCAGCTGAAGACTTTGAACTGCATTTTGTGGACTTCCTGATAGCAAAGAATTACAATAGTCCAGCCTTGAAGTAACAAATGCATGGACTAGTTTTTCAGCATCACCCCTGGACAGAATGTTTCTAATTTTGGCGATATTCTGGAGGTAAAAAAAGGAAACTCTGGAAACCTGTTTAATATGGGATTTAAATGACATGTCTTGGTCAAAAACAACACCAAGATTTTTTACTTTATTACCAGAGGCCAAGTTAATGCCATCCAGATTAAGTGATTGATTAAGAAGTTTATTATTTGAGGACTCTGGTCCAAAGATTACAACTTCTGTCTTGTCAGAATTTAAGTGCAGGAAATTTAAAGTCATCCAGCTTTTGATGTCATCAAGACATGACTGCAGTCAAAGTAATTGATTGGATTCATCAGGATTTATGGATAAATATAGCTGAGTGTCATCAGTGGAAATTAATCCCATGCTGTCTGATAATTTTGCCAATCGGAAGCATATATATAGTAAAGAGAATTGGTCCAAGGACTGAACCCTGTGGTACTCCACAAGTGACCCTAGAGTTTGAGGAAGATTTATTATTAACATGAACAAACTGGAATCTGTCCGACAGATAAGATTTAAACCAGCCTAATGCTTTCCCCTTAATCCCTACAGTATGCTCAAGTCTTTGTAGGAGAATATTGTGATCAACTGTATCAAATGCAGCACTGAGATCTAACAGGACAAGTACAGACACAAGTCCATTATCTGAGGCCATGAGAATATCATTGGTGACCTTCACCAGAGCTGTTTCAGTGCTATGATGAACTCTGAAGCCTGACTGAAACTCCTCAAGTAGGTCATTACTTTGTAAATGTTCACAAAGTTGATTAGCAACTACTTTCTCAAGAATTTTAGATAAGAAAAGAAGATTAGATATAGGTCTGTAATTTACTAACTTATCTTGATCAAGAGATGGTTTCTTAAGTAAAGGTTTAATAACAGCTACTTTAAAAGCCTGTGGTACATATCCATTTACTAAGGATAGATTAATCATGTCTAAAATAGGACCACTGATCAAAGGGAATACCTCCTTAAACAACTTGGTTGGGATTGGGTCTAACATACAGGTAGAAAGTTTAGATGAAGCTAATATTTTAGATAGCTCAGAAAGCTCTACTGCTTCTAAACAGTTCAGACACTGCGCAGGTTCTAAAGATTCCTGCAATGCTGCCTCACTTACTGAGGACGAGGTAATCATGTTTGGGAGGATGCCAATTATTTTATTTTTAATGGAATCAATTTTATTTATGAAGAATCCCATAAAATCATTACTGCTAAGAGCTAAGGGAATGGATGGATCAACGGAGCTATGACTGTGTAAGTTTGGCAACTGTACTGAAGAGAAATCTAGGATTATTTTTGTTCTCCTCAATTAATGATGAAAAATATGCTGCTCTTACTCTGCGAAGGGTCTTGTTATACAATAGACTGTCCCTCCAGATTAGGTAGGATTCCTCTTTGTGTGTAGAGTGCCATTTTCTCTCCAATTTCCTAACATTGTGCTTCAAGGAACGCAGCTCTGAATTAAACCAGGGAGCCAGCTTCCTGTGAATAATGACCTTCTTTTTCAAGGGAGCTACATTGTCTAATGCAGAACGCAATGACGAAGTCGTTAACAAAGACATCTATTTGTGAATGGGAAGAAACAACATTGCTGCTATCTGCAGGGTATTTCTGCAATACTGACGATATTAAGAGGGGGACAGACTCTTTAAAGTTTGACGCAGCATTGTCCGATAAAGATCTACTATAATGGAACCCTCTTTTGGGGGTGGAGAACTCAGTTAAACTGAACTCAAATGTTATTAAAAAATGATCAGATAGGACAGGGTTGTGAGGAAATACTGTTAATTCTTCACAATCAATGCCATATGTCAGCACAAGGTCTAAAGTATGGAGCCAAGAGTGCGTTGGTTTATGCACATTTTGAGCAAAACCAATTGAATTTAGGATAGCTTTAAAGGCTACACTAAGGTTATCACATTCTGTGTCAACATGAATGTTAAAATCACCCACTATAATAACCTTGTCAGTGTTTATCACTGTTAGAATGGCCCTTAGAGGCTGGTTTAAGCAGGAGACTTGAGGCAGAGAAAAGGTGCATTCACTTGGTGTTTATTCTCCAACATTGGCAAACAGGTCACAGGAGCAGCCACAATCACACTAGCTTCTTACAAGCAGCCTTTTATAGATCACTAACTCCTCCCATTAACCAGATCTACCATTAAACAGGGGAAACACTCACACTCTAACATACAAACACTAACAAATAATATAGCTAAAACATTACACTTTATTTAACATAGTCTATACATATCTGAACATTTATATCTAAATTCCTAAAAAATACTACAACAACCAAAATGCAGTTTACTTCCCCCCCCCCTCAATCCATAATGGACTCTTCCGGAACCTTTAAAAAGGTGTTCAGGCCCCCGGGGAATCTTTTAGCCTGAACACCCTGCAGAGGAAGAGACAGGAGGTAAGTCATTTACACAATCACAATTCTAAACAGTAGTGATGGCGAGATGAAGCCTCATGAGGCATTGAACCACTCAGCCAACTGGTTCGAGAAAAGGTTCATTTCTTGACGGTTCATGTGCACACAGCACCACCTACTGGCAAGTTGTATAATCACAGCCAGCTGTATCTTAACACGTGTGATGCATTAATTTTTGTCTATTATGGCTCTTGGGAATGACTTCACAGAAGGTGTAGGACGAAATCATTTGTCTACATAAATTTTGTAAACACATGTGTACAATAAAATATTGTTTGAATGTATTCTCTGTGTGTAATTATTCCCAAAATAGGAGTGTCATGTGATATGGCATGTTGTGTAATAATGTTTTTCTGTGACTCTACAAAAATGGCATGGGCTTAATCAGGCAGAGGACAGTGAAAGTGCTTATGGAACTAGGGAGGGGTAATGAATAGGCTGATGCTTGTGTAACTTGGATGATTTCATGCATTTTTATTAAGAAACAACAATTTCTCCACAGTTTTTGGTTTCAAACGATTTCTCTTTTTTGATACTACTTCTCCAGCCTTTGAAAAGACACGCTCACATGGCAAAGATGATGCCGGGGTGCATAAATAAATAAGTGCAAGTTTGTACAGATTGGGGTACAGTGACCGATGATTAGCCTCCAGGGGGTTCTCCAGCCTGCTTATGTTCGCCTCTGAGAGGTAGCGCTGGACCTCTACGGTGGCATCTGCTGAGACATTTGGAGTCCTCTTTGCCTCCATGACACTAGTGTCCAATCTTTGCCAAAGTCTGCTACCTAAATGGAAACCACAGGTCAGGTTAGTAAGTGTTTTAATAGGAATAAGTAATCTCAAAATGTAATACAAAAGATTACCTCCACTGAATTCTTGAGAGGTGGAAGCCTGGGGAATCTCGTGAGTGTTCTCTTCTAGGTTCCGTCGGATGACGGTGGCACACTCTGAAGTCAAGCACTTCACTGCTTCAGCAGCTTTTGTGTTGCTGAAAAATGCTATAACTTTAAATCGTGGATCCAGGAGTGTAGCCAGCGACAAGATGCTCATTGACTGGAGCATGTGCAGCTTCTCCCTGAGATGTCTGATGAGCTGCTCTCCTATTTGCACTCCTTCTGCAGGTGCCGACTTGGTGTCCTCCTCCTGAAGGGCATTCTCTATCATCTTCAGGAGGGGGATAACTTTTGATGCCGACATGTGTTGTTCTGCCGAGAGCTCCATGGTGGCGTCATAGAAAGGAGAGAGTAACGAAAGGCACGCTACAACTATATCAAACTCACTGGCAGTTAAATAGGGAATGTCAGTGTGCAATCCAGCCAATGCCGCTCCTACTGGCTCCCTCAACTCCACCAGACGGTGCAGCATCAAGTAGGTGCTGTTCCATCTTGTTTCCACCTCCTGCATCAGCTTGGTTGCTTGCATGCCCAGCTGAAGCTGCACTTGTGTAAGCTTCTCCTTTAAAGATACAGAAGAGTAGGCCATTAAGTCACTGCAGTAGGAGTACAGACAAACTATTAACATTATATATTGGAATAAAATAAAAGAGGATACCTTAGCAGTGGTGCTGCTTCTAAAGTAGCCAACCAGCTTCCTTGCTTTGGCCCGGAGGCCAGAGAGCGCAGGTTGGTGGTCAAGCGCCCTCTTCACAATAAGATTGAGGGTGTGAGCAACACAAATGTGGTGGTGAAGCTTCAGGTCTCTCACGCATGCCACCATATTAGGAGCACCATCGGTGACCATGCATGTCACCTTGCCTGAGATTCCCCATTCCTCCATCAGGGAGGCTTTCACACAAGCAATATTTTCAGCAGTGTGAGACTGGGGGAATGCCTGCACTCCCAACAACACCGAGCTCAGCTTTTCATTCTCCTCCACAAAGTCACTGCCAGGTAGGCATCCATGTTGATGGATGTCCACATATCTGATGTAAGGCTAACAGCAGCCACCTTCTCTACTTTAGCCTTAGCGTGCTCCTTAGCAGACTCATATACACATACATACATACATACATACATTTATATATATATATATATATTGCTGAATTGTGACACACAATAATGTAGTCATTCGTTTCATGTATGGACCCACACATACCTGCCTTGTAGGGAGAACATAATTGGGATCCAGCTTAGACACAAATGTCCTGAATCCAACGTCATCCACAATAGTGAAAGGCTGGGTATCCTTCACTATCATGGAGACTAGAGCTTCATCCAGCTCTGCTTTTCTGGTGGCTGGTTAAAAGGGAATAAATACAGTGTCTGTTACCTATCTTTATTTGCACAACAAGCAAACATCAGCATGCAAAAATTGTGAAAGTGTGTTTTTAATATAGTAATGAAATACCTTGGCTGGGTGAAGCTCCAGTTTCATCCCTATTCTCATGCAAGGCACGGTAGTGCCTTAGCATGGATGAGGTGTTATTATTGTACCCCAACTCCTTGGAGCACAATAAACACCTCACCTTTACACAAAATAAGAAACAGTGAAAAATACAGTTCCTCATAAGCAAACCTAATGCATCTGCAAATGTTCAGTTCAACTTAACTTGTTAGGGCTTATCAAATCAAAATGTTCCCACATAGGGGACATCCTCCTCTTTCTCGCCTGCTCCATCCTACTCCTATCCTGTCCTCGCACTCCTAAATCTCCTATGTATCTCTTTCCTAAACTCTCCAAACACCAAACTAACTTTCTCAAACTAAATAACCACTATCCAAACTCTACTATCCAAACTATCCAAACTCTATCCACTCTCTCAACTGACCGCAACTCTCCTACAACAACCCACATTTTGAATGGAGCTTGTGGACTTTTTAAAGCCGTCAAACCCCGCGCAACAATCTGAGCCACTTCCCGAAGCAGTCACGTGGTACAGCCGGCCAGCGAGGCTTCGGACGTCATCGTTTTCGGCTCCTCCCCCAAATGAAGCAAGCCTCGATACGCGCATTGCGGAAACGCCCCTCCATTACTCGACACACGCCTCGAAGCCTCGGCACATAACGTAACATCACTATTGGTTTGGTTTGTTGAAAGGTCATCAGTGCCAGCTGAGAAGAACTGCCAAAACTATCACAATTGAAAATAAAATACTTTAATCACAGTGCAATTTATTCCTACACAATATTTTAAAACTGCATTTTAAGTGTCCTAGAAACAGCAATTAAGCTCTTCATTACATTTCCCCCCCCCCCTCTCTTCAAGAGCAGAGTACCTTAATCTTCATGAATCCTGGACAAACAGTCAGCTACAGTATTGGTTTTCCCAGCCTTGTAGTGGACTGTGAAGTTGTATGGTTGCAGGGCAAGGTACCATCCAGCAATATGTGCGTTCGCATCCTTCATCCGATGCAACCACTGCAGGGCCCGATAATCAGTTTCTAAAAAGAAATGTCTTCCCAGCAGGTAGTACCTCAATGATTCAATGGCCCACTTCATTGCTAGACATTCTTTCTCCACCGTTGAATATCTGGTCTCCCGGTCCAGGAGCTTGGGGCTCAGAAACACCACCGACTTCCTTTCTCCATCCACCACCTGTAACAGAACTGCCCCCAGACCCACTCCGGAAGCATCCGTCTGCAGTGTAAAGGACTTATCAAAATCTGGGGTGTGCAAAACAGGCTCCATGCAGATGGCATGTTTAAGATCCTTAAAAGCTCTATCACATTCAGCCGTCCACTGAATCTTATTTGGGGACTTGCTTTTGGTGAGGTCGTTCAACACAGCTGAACGCTCTGCAAACTTGGGAATAAACTTTCTGTACCACCCTACAAGGCCCAAAAAGCTTCTCATTTTCTTCTTGGTAGTTGGTATGGGAAACAAATGAATTGCATCCACCTTCCCCACCTGAGGTCTAATCTTGCCAAATCCAATGACATAGCCTAAATAGGCCACTTCTCTCTGGGCAATGGCACATTTTTGCGGGTTGATGGTAAGTCCAGCTCTCCTGATGCATCCCAACACTTGTCGTAAATGTAGCATGTGATCCTCCCAGGTATGACTGAACACAACCACATCATCCAAATAGGCTGCTGAAAAATCTGACACATCTCTCAAAACAAGATCCATAAGTCTTGGTGCTCCCTGAAGACCAAATGGCATCACTTTAAAGTGGTACATACCAAATGGTGTCCTGAATGCTTTCAGCTTGCGTACCTCTGGTACTAGTGCCACCTGCCAGTATCCTTTACTCAAGTCCAGTGTAGTGATATACCTGGCTCCTCCCACTCTCTCCAACAGGTCATCCATTCTGGGCATAGGATATGGATCACACTGAGACACAGAATTCAGATAGCGAAAATCAATACAAAATCTCAGTGAGCTGTCTTTTTGGCACAAGAACAACTGGGCTACACCATTCACTTGTTGATATCTCAATGATACCCAGTTCCAGCACAAAGTTGATCTCTTTCTTCAGTTCCAGCACCAACCGCTCTGGAATCCTATAGCTCTTCTGCTGCGCTGGAGCATCCTTCTTGAGGGAGATGTTATGTTACACCAGGTCTGTGAAACCTGGAGTCTCTCTAAACAGTTCTGGATC
This sequence comes from Fundulus diaphanus, assembly GCA_037039145.1. Taxonomy (NCBI): domain Eukaryota; kingdom Metazoa; phylum Chordata; class Actinopteri; order Cyprinodontiformes; family Fundulidae; genus Fundulus; species Fundulus diaphanus. The sequence goes on along the minus strand of CM073127.1, from coordinate 44,043,555 downwards.
CAACAGAGATGAAACCTCCTCCTGCTGGGATGCTAAGAGATTGGACAGATCAACCCCACCTGCCTGTGGGTCAACAGAGGGCAAAAACTTCTCATTCTCCTCTTCGCCATTGACATCACAAACCAAGAGATGCTGCACTGGCCTCTGGCGCGCTTGAAATTCTTTCAGCAAATTCACATGAAATGTCTGACGTTTTTTCACTCTGTCCGGCATAAACAGTTCATATGTGACCTTACCCACTTGTCGAGTCACTTCATATGGGCCATGCCACTTAGCAAGCAGCTTATTATCTGATGTTGGTAGCAGCAATAGGACTTGTTGGCCTGGTTTCAGGACCCTCGCTCTAGATTTCTGATCATACCGTGTTTTCTGGGTCTGTTGTGCTGTCATCATACTCTCCTGTGCCAGAGCTGTCATCTCATCCAACCTCTGCCGCATCTTGACCACATATGCCACAATGCCGCTGAAGTTCACCCACATTTACCGGAAGGTTAACATCTAGCAGCTGAGATGGTATCGAAACGTCATCTGGTTGCCTGGCTAAGCCTCTCATCTTCTCTCTTCTTGTCTGAGCTCTAGATTTAGATGGTTTAACAGGCCCCGTTTCCCAGTCTTCCTCAAAAAATTGTAACTCCCTCAAGACATTTTGTACACTCTGCGCCCTTGTGGTCACCATGCTGTATCCTGTAGATGTTGCTTTAGACTGAGACTCTACAGATTGGGCCAATAGGGCATCCCTTACTTCCAGTTGGGCAGCATTTTCTGTGTGTGTCACTGACTGCTCTCTGTGAGGATGTAGTTCTGCCTGCTGGATGAGATCTGCAATAATGGGGACATCATTACCCAGAATAACTGCGTACGGCAACTTTGAAGCAAGAGCTACTGACATGAAAAATGTGTGCCCTCCCACAGTCAGATATATGTCAGCCATTGGATATACATGTTTATCCCCATGAATACAGCTTATATGAGACTGTTCCCCAGTCCACCTCTCTCTAGGTATTAAGGAGGACAAATCTACGGTCTGAAATCCTCCTGTATCCAGCAAGGCTATTTCACGCTGACCATTAACTAAAACTGGTGCTGTATGAGCAGCATTCTGAAAAACATGTCTAATTGGCCTGGGGACAGTGCACAACAGGGATGGCTTAGACTGATTAGTAAGGGGGCAAAAATAGAGTGTGACCCAGTCCATTACATAAATAACATCTTGTATCTCGCTTAACTGCACGAAAAGGGGAATTCTTAGCTGCATCAGGTTTGTACTTAGAGTTATTCTGCCTACTACTAGAGAATACCTTGCTCTCAATCTGACCAAAACCCCGTCCATCCCCAGAGGACTTACTTCTATGGGCAAAGTTGATGTCCCGACCAAAGGTTCCATGTTTTGTCCCTTGTCTAGCAGCTGTGAAGACCTCTGCTAGTTGTGCCGCCTTCTCTGCTGTCTTAGGGTCATGCTCACAAAGCCACACTTCCAGCTCAGGGTTGACCATTAGCAGAAATTGTTCCAAGATCACTGTCTCAGAAATTTCTTTCACGGTTGCCTTGTCTGGTTTAATCCACTTGGAAAACATGTCCTTAAGGCGCACATAAAGCTCTTGTGGCGTCTCCCCAGGAAGAATGTCCATAGAACGGAAACGTCGACGATAGGTTTCAGCTGTAATCTCATATTTTTGCAAGATGGCCGCCTTCACTTTTTCATAGTCTTCCGAATCTTCAATATCCATTAAGACATAAGCACTTCGTGCCTTACCAGTCAATAGGGGAATAAGCCGGATAGCCCCTTCATCTCTTGGCCATCGACAGACTTGAGCCATTCTTTCAAAAGAAGTCATAAAATGTTCAATGTCATCATTAGGTGAAAGAGGATGCAGTTTAGGTTCTCTGTGCATGCTGAGGTCCCTCTCAGGTCTGACGTGATTGACTTGTTGGCTTGTCCCCTCAACTGGATCATCACTGTCATCTTGAGGCCGCTCCGCTCCAGACTCTTGCTGCTCACCTCTAGGGTCTTGCTTCATTTCATGCACTTGTATCTGCATCTGCTGAAACTGATGCTGCATACTCTTCCATCTTTGTTCTTGACGGGAGGCATTTTTTTCCATCTGCTGATCTCTTGCTGCTTGAGACCGAATGAGTGACTTAACCAAACCCCGCACCGGGGTGATTGTAATGAAGCTCTTCATTACAATCACCAAATCAGATAAGAAGTCTGACAACTGATCCAAAAACTGAGAGTAAGGGCCCGGTGGACGATACAAAACAACAAACAGAAGAGGTTTTATTGCTTTGCAGTTTGGATGAGGGAAACTGAGGGTTAAATGTTCAAAAGAACTGTAGTTATTAATTGGCCTGGGACAAATTAATAAATCAGACTGAAAGATGGTTGCCACTCCTCCTCCTCTTCCCACAGATCTGGGAATGTGGAAATTTGAATAATTGGAGGGAGTTGACTCATTTATACTAACGTAGTCCTCTTGTAGCCAGGTTTCTCAGAGACAAAATAAATCAATCCGTCATTAACTAACAAAGTCTTTGGAGGGAGAGACCTTATATTTAATAAACCACATTTAATTGTTTTATTTTTTGGTTCAAGGTGAGTCGTATTGATTTTTATTAGATTTTTATGATTTGTTCCTTTTAGATCAGTTTTTGATATGTTAAGTTTTGGCCGTGGGAAAACACCGTCTCAATAGGGTAATGGGTGGATAACAGTACAGAAGCTGCAGAGAGGTATGTTAAACTACGGCTCTGCTTCCTGGTCTGGACCCTGAGTTGTCAGCATTTAGGAGAACTAATAAATCCGGCCAGATTCCTACAAAGAAGAGCTGCACCATCCAAAGTGGGATGAATGCCGACCAGGTTTTCCCCAGAAAGTTCGCCTGTTATCAATGTAGCCCACGTCGTTTTCAGGACACCCCCTAAACAACCAGCGGCAAATGTAAGACAAGGCAAATGTAGTTTAAATGACGTTTTTTATATTTTGGTAATTTTTGAAGGTCAGATTCACTTAAAATGACATACACAAACAAGTGGAGGCAATATTTAGACCAGGGGGTGAATACTAAGAACATGGTTAAGTGATAAACCAGGCTTAGTTAACCTACAGGAAGTGGTAAACCTACTAATACACCTGCAGGTATCATTTAGTTAAGAAAATTAGGACTCCTGGCTCTGCTATTAGATGCTTTACCTATACCACAAGATTAACTTAACCTTCGTTACTACTGAACCAGCTTCTTAGTATACCCCCCCAGGTTTAGACAGAAAATACATAGTTTTTGTAAGCCTTCAGTTTTTCCTTCAAGTAAGGTCATAAGTACATTACACCAATTAGGTAAGAAGTAGTGATGTTACGTGATGTGCCGAGGCTTCGAGGCGTGTGTCGAGTAATGGAGGGGGCGTTTCCATAAAGCGCGTATCGAAGCTTGCTTCATTTAGGGGAGGAGCCGAAAACGATGACGTCCGAAGCCTCGCTGCCCGGCTGTACCACGTGACTGCTTCGGGAAGTAGCTCAGATTTTGCCAGATGACCGGTTCATTTAGAACCAGTCATGGCTGCACGCTGGATCATAAAACAGATCTGCTAACCAGATGCAGTTTAAAACGCCACTTGGTCTGTTTATAAGTTTCGTTTTTATTAATTCTGCATTTTTTAACTACATGCACCGTATTTCTGTGCCTCAGCGCTTGCTCCTCTCCCCCCCTACTTTCCCTCGGAGCAGGTGCTTTTATCACCGTTCACCATTCAAAACGTGAATCACTACGTTTAATGTCCTCACATCGGTAGCAACATGTGCCAGTTAAAGTCAATAGGAGAGTTACTAGCAGTGTTTCATGCTCTTTTGTTTTTAACAACATAGAATCAGTGGCGCTTCGGTGGGCGTGCTGCCTCGTGTGCGAACTTTTAAGGGTCATTTTAAAGAACTTGTAACATCAGGGGCTTCATCTCAGACCTGTCAGTACCCCTGTTCCCTTTATAGGAGCCCTTTACAGTATTTAGTTATGCATTTTCCCCACTGTTTATCCGTCGCACGCAGCGCACCAACGGGGGTAAAATCCGCCCACCGCACCACCCAGAGTGCACTGACGAGAGCAATAGAAATTTGTCCATCCTCCATCCAGCCACCTGCTTCCTGCAGGGCGCGGTGGCTGGATGGAGGGGTTCCTGGGGCTCTGGGGGAACTCGGAGTGGGGCGCCGGGTGGGTCTGACTGCGGGGTCTGTCGCCCCCACCTGGGAAGGGCTTGGGAGGCCTACAGGCGGCCTACAGCAGCCGCTTGCGGCACTCTTGGGGAGCTGCGTGGCGACGGACGTGGGTTACTGACCTGGTAGCTGTGCTGCCGCTGGGTGGGGCCGGGGTGGGTCTGGGGGCCTGGGGTCCCTGGGGCGCGCCGCCCTCGGGTGGGGGCCCCGGCGGGGCCTCAGGGGTTCCGGTTCCGGGGGGTGTGCCGCTTGGGGTGTGGGCCGGCGCGCGCCCGGGTGTCCGCCTCTGGTGCGCTGGGGGGCCTCAGGGCCTGTTGAGCTGGTAGGAGGGCATGGACATTAACATCTCAGGGCAGATGCTTTTCTCCTTCATTGGATCGGCACTCTGCTAGTGGGGGGAGGGGAAGGAGGGGGAGTAGGGACTTACACAGCCTGGATGTCTACTGTGGAATGTGTGGTGAGTTGTTTGAATGTTAGTTTTGGGGAGGGATTAAATCCACGGGGGGGGGGGGGGTGGACGTTCTGGTGGGCTTGTGTCTGGCCCCCTGTCCCGGTCCTGGTCCGTGTCGTCTCCCGGTGCGGGTTTCGCTTGGGGGGGTGGGGTTTGGGATGGCTCGTGCGGGCTGGCTGGCCAGGGTTTTTTTATTATTTATTTATTTTTTTTTTTTTTGGGGGGGGGTAAAGCCAGTAGGCTTGGTGGGTGGGCTGGGGGGGTGGAGGTGTTGGTCCTGGTGAGTGGTTAGCTGGCAGGCCCTGCAGGCCTCTCCCTGGCCCCCGGGCTACGGTGGGCCTGGGATGGCTTCCCTGTCCTTTGCTCCCCATCCCCGGACTCCTGCCTCTGCCTGCTCCATCACGCCGCCACACATGTAGGTCCTTGGGGAGGGGGCGTTACTGGAGGTTGCCACTTTCTGGTGACGTCCCTCTCCCCAATTTTATCATGCATTTTAGACACTTTCACTCCAAACATTTTCACAACGCATACTCATGTAGGCCATGGTATGGGGGGGTGGGGGGAAGACGTCTGGGGGGGGCTTATGTTGTGTGAGCCTCGCCTCGGACGGCTCCCTTCACCTCCTCTCGCACTTAGACATTGAGGGTTCTGGGCAGTTGCTTGGAGGGGGTGCGCTGGCACCAGCTTCCTTCCGGAGGGGGGGTGGGCTGTGCCGTGCACCCTCTTCGGCGCTCCAGTTTTAAACACACTTGAGAACAACATGCAACAACACAACATCTGAGTGGGCGTAGGGAGGATCGGGGTCTTTTGCACACCCCCGTTCTCCGATGGCGGCAATGAGTCTGGGGCCTGGAGGAGGTGCGGGCCACTGTGTCCGGGGTCTTGGCAGGGGGCTGCTGTGGGTAGTCAGCGGCTTGCCAGGTCTGGGGCTGACGCCTCCGCTCCCCCCAGGAGGGGTGGGGGGCAGGGGTGGCTAGGGTAAGGTGGGGGAGGGAGGGGGTTTATTAGGTATTTAGGGGGTGAGGGGGGTTCTGGCTGGGTGGCCCGTACGGGTCGTGTTGGCCCCACCTCTTTGTGGGGCCTGGTCCAGGGGGCGTCTGGTCCGGGGGTCGGGCACAAGCAGTCGTATAGTTGAATTAGGGGACCCCCCCTCTTGTGAGTGTTGGATGCGAGTGTTATGTGGGAATGTGTGTACAGCGTCCTTTTTTGTAAATCTGTGTGTGGTGAGTGGGGCACTAGGGAGGGGTGGTGTGAATGAGTTTTCCTTTTTTTTTTTCTTCCAGGTATGGGTCCGGTCCGCTCCCTCTCCCAAGAACATCTCAAGTCTCCAATAGGTGCGGAGCTCATCCCCCCACGTCCTGCCCTCCTCCGCTGCGCTGGCAGGCGCCTTGGTCCTCTGGCGCATGGGTGGGCCTCGGGTTTGGGGCGGGTTCCCGGGTGTGCGCCGGCCCACTCCCGGCGGCTGCTTCGTGGGGCCTGGCCCCCCGGGGGGCGGCCGGGGCCCCTGGGGCCTCTGGCCCTCAGGGCCCATGGCCGGGACCACTTCAGCGGGGCTGGCTGCCGGCGGAGCCCGCGGGCTCGTCCCCGCGGCTCTTGGGGGCGTCGGCATTGCGGTGGCTGGGGGATTTCCTCGGGGTCGTCTCTCCTCTTTCCTTGGGGGGGGGGGGGGGGGGGTTGCAGATATCCTGTGTCGGCCCCTCCTGGGCGCCCTGCTTTGGGGGCCCCTTTGGGAGCCCGGGGTTATGGGTCCCCTGACTCCTGCCTCTGTGCTCGGGGAAGGCGGGCCTTTGGTTCTCCACAACCACTATCGAGCTTTTTCCTTCTGGATAATTTTCACCTAAACTACTGCACTCGCACAAACTCCCACAGGTGCTGGGTTCCAGGTATTAAAGGTTCACTTATATACAGAAAGCCTGTAATTTATTTATTTATTTATGTTCTTTCACTTTCTTTTTTCAGATTTCACTTTACACATGTCAGCTTAAATAATAGTACATATGATTTAGCAACGGCATCTAGGTGTTATTCGATTGTATCTGTTGCTTTATGTCTGTTGGTTGTGCTGTTCTTTTTGCGTCTCTTTCCAGGTGATGGAGCAGACGGAGAACGTTTTATCACTCTCTCCCTTTTATCTCTTCTTTCACCTCTTCTCTTTCTTTTTTTTTTCTCTTCTTGTTCTACCTTTACTCTCCAGTTGTAGTGTCCATATAATTTGAAATTCTCCCTGCAGGAACCACAATAAAACTATTTACATGCATAAATCAAGCGGAGCACTATGGCGAAAGCTGTTCGCTCCACTTGTGAAAGCAAAATCTGTCGAGCTCTATCTGGCATTGAGACATCAATTCCTATTGCCACATTGCTAGACAGGACACTGGGGAGAAAAAAAAGAAAAAAAAGAAAAAAAGAAATTTGTCTGGTCAGCGCGGCTACTGACTGAGAAACCTGTCGCTGTGAAAGGTGATGAGAATGTTATAAACTGTAACAGTCTAGAAATGCATTGAGCTGAAAGGAGGGAGACATCAGCAGCTGGATCGTGCGTAAAGACGCATCGTGAACCTCTGTGTGCTTCAGTGTTGCTGCTGAGGGGAAATTGTTGACCATAATCCCCCCCCGCCCCCAAAATTAGCATAATCTCACTCTTAACTTTTGATCGAAGTTGAGAGGTCTGATTATTACACACCATGCCATATCACATGACACTACTATTTTGGGAATAATTACACACAGAGAATACATTCAAACAATATTTTATTATACACATATGTGTATACATAATTTATGTAGACAAATGATTTCGTCCTACACCTTTTGTCAAGTCATTCCCAAGAGCCATAATAGACAAAAAAAATCAATGCATCACACGTGTTAAGATACAGCTGGCTGTGATTATACACCTGGCCAGTAGGTGGTTTCGTGTGCACATGAAGCTCCAAGAAATTAACCCTTTCTCGAACCAGTTGGCTCAAGTGGTTCAATGCCTCATGAGGCTTCATCTCACCATCACTAGTAAGAAGTAACCTCGATGTGTTTCTTCAAGTTGGACAGGGAGTTTTTGTAAGATAGAATTTCCATAACAGACACTTCATGCGGTACAACGAATCTTTAACACCCACGAAAGAGTACATTGTATTTAAATAAGGCCACGGCCAGGGGTTCTTATCACCAACTGGTGGTTCCCCTGTAGCGGAGTCCGACGTTGTTACAGTCGCTGTCATTGTCTCTGTCTCCTCTTCCATGTGGCTGCTGCTGATTGCGAGACTGGCTTTGTGTTTAACAGGAGAAGCGAAACAGGTGTATCCTATTGGTGGTGATGAACAAGCCCAGGCAAGTCCCGACTTTGTTGCAGTCAATCAGTGGGTGGGGTCAAAACACTTGCGTCTCTCTCTCTCTCTCTCTCTCTCTCTCTCTCTCTCTCTCTCTCTCTCTCTCTCTCTCTCTCTCTCTCTCTCTCTCTCTCTCTCTCTCTCTCTCACTTTTTTTGTAACGAGTAACTAAACCAAACATTGAAAATGTATCAGAGTAAAAGTATGCAATTAAGTTCAGAAATATGGTGAAGTAAAAGTGAAAGTTATCAAAAAAATTATACTCGAGGAAAGTATAAAGTACTCCAAAATATACTTAAGTACAGTAGTGAAGTATTTTTACTTCGTTACTATACAACACTGTGTTTAACTCAGGTTTTGCATTGTGAATGGGTTGAAACACATACCAAATGTTGTTCTGAATTAGTTAAGCTAATTTAACCTCATTCCAAGTTCTTTAAGATAAACTTTGGTCCTTTAACTTAGATCTGCAGTGAACCAGGATTCACTGAATTATTGTGATGGTGATGATCAACCATTTTATTTTGTCTTTTGTTTATTTTGTGTGTACATAGTTCCTTAGCTTCTTTTATCTTTTGTTTAGTAGTTTTAGTTAAGTTTCACTAGCCTAGTAGAGAGGATATGTTGATTGAAATATTGTGTTAATTCAGATAAACATCATTCTATAGTGATGTTCTCTGGATGTTAATTTTATTTCTGTTAATAAATTCTTGAACTTAAAGAGATATTTAATGTGCCTTATAACCTGGTGCGCCTCATGTGTGGGCATAGACACACAAAGACACGTTAATTCACAGTGTGCCTTATAATCCTGTGTTCCTTATGGTCCGAAAAATACAGTATACAGTATGTTCAGGATTTCGCCCAGTGTTAAGGATTCTTAGGTCGGCTTCACACTGACTACGTTCCTTGAATTCTTGGTCCTTCCATTGCAAAATGTGCCGTGCCACAATCCAAACTGGAGCCGTGTAGGATCTGTTCATGCTTCCAGAAAGCTCCATCCCATCTTCCCTTTATTTTGAAATAATACTGGATCTGCTTTACACTTCCTGCGTCTGACTTCCTGTCTGGCTCATCTGTTTTTTTTAAGAAATTGATGCGTTTTATTCCGTCATCCGTCACAAATAGACCTAATTCGTATTCATGGCTGACGATAGAGAGGGGCTCTCAGTCATGCCGTAGCACCACGGAGCCAGTGGGAAATACTCCATTGACTAGAATGGCTTTTATTTGTAACAGAATGGAGTATGCACAGATGATGGAGTCTGTGTGAATGAGGAGTTACTCTGGAAGAGTAAGAGGTAAACTTAACTCTAACACTTGATCTGTGAAAAAGCTTATTTGGGTTTATTACTAACCCAGTCCTAGGTCACATACATGGATCCAGGCCTATTTTGATTTACCACAAACGTGTCGGGGTATGGTTTTGACTGAACTCACTGGGTTAGGTTTTAACATTCAAAAATTGGTCAGTGTAACTAAAATTTGACATTATTACTACCAAAGAGTTGGTTGAAAATTATAGTCCATAACCTGGATTTTTGAACGTGCAATACTTCTGTCAAAATGAATCCTTTTTATCCATATATCAATCTATTTTTTTTTTTTTTACAAGTGCACGCACACGCACACGCACACACACACACACACACACACACACACACACACACACACACACACACACACACGCACACACACACACACACACACACACTTACACCTAATATACATGTATTGGGAGATTATGCCAAGTGCATGCAGAGAGGCTTGGTTAGCAGCCCTGAATGATACTTGGTTAATTCTGCAACAAAAATGATCAGATTAAAGGAAATGGCCAAATACTGTCTGTAGTTGTGTAATTTATAACTCAATGGTCAAAACAAAAGTTGGAGGCTAAACATGGCAACTGGCTAATTTTGTCTTAAGGGAACAAACCTGTTCTTCAACCTGAAATAAAGTCATTCTGAAAATACACTGACCTTAACATGTTTAGACAGTATCATTCTACCATCCTACTATTCTTATTTTGTTCTGTGGAAGAGGTTAATAGAGAAGAGTGAGGTATAGTTAAATATTGTAGTCTGTGCAGAATGAGAAGGCCAAGCCAAGCAAACTGGGTCATCATTTTTATTTCTACCCTAAACTACTCACCAATTTTCTGACAGCATACATCCAGAATATAGGTTAAATTAATGACCCAGCAGGTTTAGCCTGCGTGTACAGGGAAGACGTCATAGAGGAGAGGAGGAAAGGATATCCTGACCATGCTGAGTGACCGTTAACCTGGGATATCCTTCTTAAGATCTGTGTCCACACCTTCCACTACCAAGGCCAGGGCATTTCCCCTGCTGCGCTGCTTTGCCAAGTTCTCCCTTTGAGAACCCCTCTCTTTAAGTGGTTTGGTCGTATGTCTGTTTCCCAAAGTGCTGCAGTTATGAGTGCATTGGCACAGACCCGGTCTTTTCCCCAAGCAGCATGTTTCTTGGAGCCAGATGATTTCCCAAATGCATTTAAACCAGAAACAAACTCTGGATGGAACATCATATGTGAATATTTTCAGAACAACTGTTGCTTTTATTTGTTTCCACAGGGCAAAGCTCGACTAAAATGGTATGCATGAGAGCACATTGCAGTAGAGTTCAGGCACTTTATCTACGCATCATTTTCAACAAACAGCAGCTAAGATATCCGCAGTGATAAGGATCTCCATTGCATTACTAATTGCTTTGGTACAGTTGCAGTCTACAGAGAGATTCTGTTTTCCTACTGTTCAGAGAGGATGTGGCTCTCTACTGTTTCTTTCTCTCTTGCTCTATTTTTCCTCACTGGCTTTGTGAAATTTTGCAATACCTTTAATAAGAAGGATTAGTTTCATGCAGCACCCATTAATAATTAGACTATAAATGGGTGCGTAAAGTTGCATTGGTATATCTCATATTAACATGTCAATTTGTTTTTTTGAAAAATTTATTGCAAAATAAAAATGAATTTAAAATGTTTTATTTTTGCCATTTTTTTAACCACAGCTGCACATAGAAGCTTTTCACAAATTACAATATTGTCACATTAAAGCTCTTTCATGGTCAACACTGGACCTTAAAAACAGAACATCCCAGCGGCCAAAAGGAACACCAAGGAAAAATCTGAATAAACTTGAATTAAAAGGTGCTCTTTTGTGCTTAACACATAAAAATTTGTATAGTAAAAATGTGACCATCCCAAAAACAAAAGCTGGTATTGTGACTATAAAATCAACTGACCAGTCGCAGCTACATATTCAGAGCATCTCAAAAATATTTCCGTTGCTCTTTAGGTGCTGGGAAATTTTAAACAAACGTAGTCGGGAAGCAAAGGGAAGAGTTTCCTCCTGGGCCGAAGTTGACTCGAACTTCGGGGCTAACCCCCTTTACTTTATCTGCAGCAGTTAGTGAACAACTCACACGGGGGCTCCGCTTTGTCCTTTAGAAGTGACAGCCTTTATTCGCCGACAACTGTGACATAAACTGTACATTCACTGCTAAACTCTCTAATAACTTTGGGCTAACACGTCTCTTGCTGTTGTTGTCATTCACCAACGCACTCGTTCCCCGCTCTCTCTCTCTCTCTCTCTCTCTCTCTCTCTCTCGCTCTACCACACACACACGTTACGCCTGCACATGCGCACAGCTCTATCCCTTAAAGGGGCCACGCTACTCTTATAACACTACCCCCACTCTGGATGGACATTTTAACAAAATTCCACTCCAGCACCAGGACACACATCAGCTCACATGTATATAAAGTCCTCATTTGTTTTCAGTCCATTTTCTTTTTTTTTTTTTGAGGATTCAGTATAACTAGCAGTCCAGTGCAAGTAGGGCATTAGCAAAAAGTGTAGCTTCGCAGTGCAAATGCAAACATATAGCAGTCCGCTTGATTAACGTGCACATATTACAGTAGAGGGAAATAAATCCTGAAAAGGCATTAAACATATATCAGGCTATGACTTATTCCAAACTCTCGAACTAGCGATCAGCTATATTACCAATTACTTCTCTGTGTACTCAACAAATTACTCTTAACTAATAGCAGTAGCACAAATAACTTTTCCTCTTTTTTTCTTGGTTTTTAGCACATTGGATAAGGCAATTAAAGCATTACTTCTCACGTTTATTTTTTTTTTCTCTTTAACTTTTAACTTAACTTAGCTTAAACAGTAACAAACAGCTGCCCTCATTTAACTTAAAGGCTCAATTTAAACTGAAAACTGTCCAACAATTCTTGCACTCATTGAACCACCCACTCGCCATACATGGCTGGTGGTCTCCGCTGTCGGCTCGGCCTTTGAGAACGATGGATCTGATGATGTTATTCACCCAGACCACCCCCACTATCCTCAGGGCCCCAAGCAGAAACAGGGTCTAGGTGAGGAGAGGCTGATGGGAGTGAACTGTCGACAGCTGGATCTGATGAGGTGCAGCTGGAGGCTTCCGCAACCTCTGCGGTGGAGAACAGCTGGGACAGATCCAGAACAGGGTCAGCAGGATCCTCGTCTAAGGCTGGGGGTAATACCTCCTCTGGTGTCCAGCTCCGAGCCTGCTCCAGGGCCCAAGCGTTGTCCAGTGGGTCGCGGCTGCGATAAAGCTTCAGCTGATCATGGTGAACCACTTTAACTTTAGCCCTTGGACCTTTCTGGATACGATACACCAGATCATCAAACTGTCCCAGGACAAAGTAGGGTCCTTCATATGATGGCAGAAACTTCCTGACCTTATTCTGTATTTTCTGGGTGCCTTTTATGAGGTACCACACAGCATCATATCTTAAAGATCTTGTAATGTGTACGGCAACAATTCTTGTCATATTGCCTCTTTGTATGTTCCACAGACTCACCCAGTGCATCTCTGGTGATTTGGTGTGCCAGTTCCAGTCTTTCTCTGAGGTGCTTGACATACTCTGGGGTTGACGGGGTGGTGTCAAGGTCCGGAGGCAGGCCGGCCACCAGATCCACTTGTTCGCTCACTTTCCGGCCGAACATCATGAAGTTAGGAGAAAAGCCAGTAGCACTGTGCTTTGTTGCTCTGTAGGCCATGACAGCATAAGGGATCATGAGGTCCCAATCCCAGTGGCAACGCTCAGCTGTTGTGGCCAGAATCCTTTGCAGGGTGGCATTGAATCTTTCAACTTGGCCATCGGACTGAGGTCGGAATGGTGTGGTGTGTGTTTTCTCAATACCAAACAATGTGCACATTTTCTGGAACACTTCAGACTCGAAGTTTTGGCCTTGGTCACTATGCAATTTCTGTGGTGCTCCATAACGACACACCCACTCTGAGGCAAGCACTTCAGCCACAGTTACAGCCTTGTCATTGGGTAGGGGAAAAGCATCCACCCATTTGGTAAAATAGTCCTGTATCACCAGCACATACCGGTTGTTACGCTCTGTCTCGTTCAGTGGCCCCATGATATCCAAGGCAACCCGCTCCATTGGGGCTCCCACTCTAACAGTACCCATGGGGGCTTGTGGTGTCTTAAGTGGCCTAGCTTTGGACGCACAGCTGATACAGGTGCCACACCAAACAGTTACATCTTCCCTCATCCGGTACCAGAAGTATCGGGTCTGCAGGCGGGCTACTGTGCGCTCCACACCGAAATGCCCACCAACCTGCCCCTCATGCATCTGTCTCATGACATCAGGCCGGAGAACACGAGGCAGCACCACTTGTGGGTAGAACTCTGTGTCGTTCAGGCAGTAGAACCGCCTAACCAGTATTCCATCACGGATGTAGAGCCGCTTCCATTGGCTCCAAAAGGTCTTTGTGGCTGGGCTATATGGTGAGACTGTTACCCATGGGGGGCGCTCTTTGCTGGCCTCCATCCATGCCTTGATAGGTGCAATATCTGGAACAGCTACTTGGGCCTGTCGTAGCTCCTCCAAGGACCAGCCACCAAACAGTTCAGTGTTATTTGTCCTAGTCAGGTAGATTCTTGTAGGGGGCTTTAAGTTGTCTGTGTCAACAGAGAGAGTTTCATCCACCCCCACTAGACTCACTGCTGTGGAACCTGGTTGCCCGTTTACCCCCACTGGACTCAGCATCACCTGGTTGATGTCAGAGTCCAATTCACACTGCACAGCCTGATGACTGACGTTCACTGGCTGAGGGGAGGGGTTGGACAAATTACAGGGACATGACTGGCGGCAGGGTCTTCTGGAGAGGCTGTCTGCGTTGGTGTGCAACCGGCCAGGGCGATGGATGATCTCAAAGTTGTAATCACCGACTCTCTCAAACCACCTAGCGAGCTGTCCTTCAGGCTCCTTCATTTTTGTTAGACACCGAAGGCTACTGTGGTCGGTGCGGACAATAAAGGGCCACCCAGGAGATACTGCCGGAAATGTGATGTGAACTCCACCATGGCTAGCAGTTCCCGCCGTGTGGTGCAATAGTGCTGTTCAGTCTTGGACAGTTTGCGGCTCCCATAGGCCAGCACACGCTCCCTGCCCTGCTGAACTTGGGAGAGGACGGCACCGATGCCAACATCGCTTGCGTCAGTGTCCAATATCATGTTGCCCTGGTCGAGTGGGAACCCCAAGACTGGTGCAGTGGTTAACAGATGCTTGAGTTTGTCGAACACCTTCTGGCATTCCTCAATCCACTGAAACCGGGTGTGTTTCTTTGACAGGTTGTGGAGGGGCTCAGCTATGGAGGCAGTCTTTCACGAACCGTTGACAGTATGATGCAAGGCCAATGAATCAGCGGACCTCCTGGATTGATGATGGAGTGTGCCACTCCTGCACCTTCTGGACCTTGCTGGGGTCAGTGGCCACACCATCCTCCGAGACAATGTGCCCCAGGTAGGCTACCTGGCGGCGGAAGAGAAAGCACTTGGCAGGTTTTAGTTTCAGGTTGCCCTGGTGAAGACGGTTGAAAACCTGGCCCAGCCGCTCCAGCATCTCGGACACATCCCGGTCCAGCACAATGATGTCATCCAAATAGACTAGGCACGTCTCCCACTGCATGCCAGCTGGAATCGCTGGAATGTTGCCGGAGCATTGCACAGTCCAAACGGCATAACATTCCACTCAAACAGTCCATTTCTGCTGCAGAAGGCCACTGCTTTGCATGCTCTGGGGGTCAGTTCAACCTGCCAGTAGCCAGAGGCGAGGTCCAGTGTGCTGAACCATTTGGCACTGGAGAGGGTGTCCAGGGTGTCCTGGATGTGAGGCAGCGGGTACGCGTCTTTAATGGTACAGTCATTCAAGGCTCTATAGTCTATACCACATGTGTCAAACTCAAGGCCCTGCAGCCCTCTTTTGGTTGGCCCTCTCCCCCAACCACCGTTTTACAGGCCCATTGATTGACTTAAAATAGGTTTTGAGCACAAATTGACTGCAAACTACATCTCCCCTAATGCCTTCCGATTGTTACCAGCCAACATTACGGCTTCCCGCCACTAGAGTGCAGCAGAGTCACCTCAAGCTGATTATTCATTTTCCCAGCGAATAAAACTGAAACATCGACAAGCTAACCTCAAAATGTCTAAGAAAAGAAAAATCGATTTACAAGGAAGACTGTTTCATGAAGGTGAAAAACCAGTATGTCTTTTATGTTCTGGGACAGTGTCCGTCGTGAAAGAATACAATATACGTCGGCATTTTGAAACCAAACACGGAGCTAAGTACGCGAAATTTAGCCTTCAAGAAAAACAAAAAATTGCAGTAGATTTAAAAGGCAGGTTGCAATGCGGTACCGCGCGCGAGCTATTTTTAGAAACACAACGTCACGATGACGTCACATAACGTGGTAAGCAGTAGGGCAAACTCCCAAATCCGCCGCTGTTTTGCTGTGGAAGAGACGTGCGTTAGCCTAGGTTTTACTCGGTAAACGACTGCTTTTTCCAACATCTAAGACCATGGTTTATAAACATTGTTGCTATGGGACGTGCAACAGCGACTCGAGGTACGCTGATCGGCCGCATATGAAGGATGTTTTCTTCATTAATTTCCCGAAACTCAAGAGTGCCAAGGAGAAGTGTGTGCGTTGGGTACACTTGTGCGGGCGGCCTACACAACATTTCAACCCGGAAAATGTTACCAAATTCACCTACATATGTAGCAAGCATTTTGTCGGTGGAAAGGGTGATGATAGCATATAGGCTAGCATGTTAGCAGGCGCTAACATGGTACCCTGCTACCGGGATAGCTTACTCAAAAACAAACGCCCTGAATCTCTTAAGCGAAAGATTCTGAGATGTGAACAATCGTTTTGTAGCTACCTATTGGCAAGATATACAGATTCCTGGACGTTGATTGCAAACAAACAAAAAAGGCCGACGTGAACGGAGCACGGTGGAAATCATAACAAAGGCATGAACGCCGAGCAGGGAAAAAAACAAAGCTTACCGTTGAATCAACTCGGCCCGTCTTCCGGTTTTTTTGAGCCCTCGACACTCAAGCCACCGTTTCAGCTGAAGGTTGGTGTGCTCTTCCACAGTGCGACCAGTAAACCGTGCGCCTGGGACATCGTCTTGGGTAAGTTTAATGGCTGCAAAGTCGGTCATATCGCTGGTTCTGTTGCGCTTGTAATGGCTGGTTTGTATGTGCGTTCTACGACTGTTTGCCCTACCGGTGCGGCAAAAGGGGCGTTACTCTTAAGGCCGTGACGTCACGTGCGCGGTACCGCATTGCAGCAGAAATTGTTTACAAAAGCCACAGCCAAAAATGATGCAGCGGTGAAAAACACCCACTAGTGAACTAGTCATGGCAAATTCCATTCGACTAGTTAACTAGTGAGGTGCAAAAAATGTCACTAGTTTACTAGTGTGCCCCAAAATGCCCACTAGTTAACTAGTGAAGGCCATTGCAGCCCCACTAGTTAACTAGTGAGATGCCAAAACGCTCACTTGTTAACATGTAAAGGCCAAAATGCCCACTAGTTTACTAGTGAGGGTGTTGTGGGCCTTACTAGTTAACTAGTTGCATGCATATTTTGTTCACTAGTTAACTAGTTACACCTAAAAACACAAACAAGCTGACCGTTTTTGTCCACTAGTTAACTAGTTGAACAATTTAAGTCTCACTAGTTTGCAGGTGTGGCAGTAAAGCAGCTCACTAGTTAACTAGTGGCTGAAACGATCATTATGCATATTCTAATGAGAGGGTGGGTAGAAGACTCCTATTGGGTATCATGTAAGAATCCCACCCAGATATGTAAATTGACTGTTCATAGCCTCGCGATCAGGTCCTGATGGATGCCCCTAGTGGCTAAAGTGACAAACTGCTCTGCAACGGTTAAAGTAGGCTAACTGATACAGAAAGCATAGCCTGCAGTATGGCGAATGCCGTGTTAAGACGTATTAGAAGATAATATTTAACATGTTATTCATATTATATATATATATATATATATATATCCGTCCGTCCGTCCGTCCGTTGTCTTCCGCTTATCCGGGGTCGGGTCGCGGGGGTAGCAGCTTCAGTAGGGAGGCCTGCCATATATGTACATATATGGCATATGTACATATATATATATATATATATATATATATATATACATATATGTACATATATGTACATATATGTTTTTGTATATTGTTATAAATGTTATATATATATATTTAAATATATAAAATGCAAAATATTTCAGCACATGACTTTCTCAGTACTTGATAGTTTTAGAACATAACATAAAAGTATATGCCATTTGACATTTTAAATGTTTTAAGCCCCCCCTGAACATGAGAAAATCCTCGTTATTCGATGCTGTAGCGCACATATGCCCTGGTTACTGGGGGAAAATAGGGAGTACCAATATGGCGGCTGGTGGCTTCAAAGCGACTCGTTCTAACAGCGGGCTATTAGCACTCCGGTGTATAATAGAGCTCAGTGGTCTAAACTAGCCTATTTTCAAATTATTACAAGCAAGGTGGGATGGTGATGGAGGAGACACACCCACACCCCTGCCAGGGCCACTATCACATAGGATTAACCTTCCTTGCCAGAAAATAAAAGTACAAACTAGCCTTTGCAGATAACTGGTGTTGGTTGGATGGTTGGTTGGCTATTTATTTATTTATTTATTTATTTATGCAGCTCCAGTGCACTTAGACTGCATAGTCAGACAAGATTGTCAATAATCTGCAACTGCAAAAACATCTTAAATTAGCCAGGCTAATATTATTTTTAAGCAGTGATGACAGAATTGCCTGTATCGCTTGCGGTCAAAACGTAGTTATAGTAAAGTCCTGAACTACACATTGGCAATTCATGTACATTGAGAAATTTAGCATAAAATTAGCACAGCATTGCTAGCCTAACTCCAAAGCCATTATTTATTCTGCAATGGGCCTGAAACGCGGGGGAAAAAGGCGCTTTTGAATGTTAACATAACAATAACGTACAGTATATTCATTAAAACACACTGAACATGCAGGAAATAAAGTCATTAGCCTACAGTATGTTATTTCACTTCAGATAAAACCAACTGCAAAGAACCCATTAGCCACCTTGTATTAAAATGAGCCAACCAATTTCATTATGTTCAAATATTCCGCCAGTGTAGTCATTATAAAATGCTACATTTTGTAGACGACAAATATAAAAAGTATTCATACCTGTTGGACCTAGACGTCTTCGTCTCCGAAAAATGCTTCTTGTATTTCTCAACATGTTGTCCTCCTGTGATGATGATAACTCCCGCCTTGCAACCTCAAGTGCATTCCAACATTGACAAAACCCCTCTCAGAAGCTTCCTCCTCTGTTTGGCTCATAAGTTCAGTAGTCGTCCGCACTTGACTAGGACGTTTTGATTTGTAAATGGAAAAACAGAAAAACGGAAGTAGTATCCGTTTTTTGTTTTGGTTTTCCGGAAAAAAAACGAATTGCCTGAAGATACACGGACCGCTAACGCTGGTCTTACATGTGTAACTGTAGCACTAAATGGCGGTAGAACTGTGCACTTCCTGTGCGTGATTTGAACACCGACAAATCAGAACCCTTGATAAAAGGGTGATTAAAAAAAGTATCACAAAAGTATCTCATATTCTGTCGAAATGTTTTTTAATAATAACAGGGAAATCCCATGCTTTACCAAGTGAGCTCTTGATCCACACAGGGATCAACGTTATATTGTTCTTTTGTTTATTGCTGCTAGGCAACCACAGACATAAATGCATCCATTTCAGTAGCACTTTTCTGATTAATAACCGAAAAACAAAAGATTGTACACATTAACTGCACATGGTTTCAAAAGTAATTAAAAGCTCAAAGATCAAGAAAAAAAACATCATGCACTTCTAAGGAATTGAACCCTGGTCTCCCAAATGATCTCCCGCCGCTTAACCACTTGAGCTAGTCTTGCCACATGGGCAAAGCTATCATCAATGTTCATGTTACTGAAACGTTTTGTTGCATACAAATGCCTCCAGTTTTATCGCGATTTTCAGACTAATAACTGAAAAACTAAAGATTTTACACATTAACTGAACGAAGATTACAGCAATACACCATAACTTTGTCACTAGACATGTTATCAAAACATATTTTTATGCTCAAACGATCTTAGTTTATACAGACCTCTCAACTTTTATCAAAAGTTAAGAGTGAAGTTATGCTAATTTGGGGGGCGGGGCTTGTTTGGGGCGGGGCTAACCAGACCCTGGAAGAGCGGTGGAGTCAACTCCATCTCATTTTTATCCCACCAGACAATGAAGTAGACATGTATTACTTTTGTTAAAAAGAGAAAGAGACGTATTAATACTTTATTGTTCTGTTAATGGATTAAAACATAAGAAAATACACAATTGTTCAAATAATACTAAATAAAATTAAGTAGTTTTAAGTTATTGACCGAATTATTACACTGTTACACATTCATCTGTGGGTTTGTTTATCATTGTAGATCTATAACCTGATTGGTGATTTCATCAAGCCTTTATGGTCAACAGTTTCCCCTCAGCAGCAACACTGAAGCTCACAGAGGTTCCCGCTGCATCATTACGCACGATCCAGCTGCTGATGTCTCCCTCTTTTCAGCTCAATGCGCTTCTAGACTGTTACAGTTTATAACCATTATCATCACCTTTCACAGCGACAGGTTTCTCAGTCAGTCGCCGCGCTGAACAGACAAATCTCTTTTGCTCTTGTCAGTGCGCTCTGGTGAGGTGGGCGGATTTTACCCCGTTGGTGCGCTGCGTGCGATGGGTAAACAGTGGGCAAAATACATAACTAAAGGCTGTAAAGGGCTCCTACGGGGGTACTGACAGATCTGAGATGAAGCCCCTGATGTTACAAGTTCTTTAAAATGACCCTTAAAAGTGCGCACCTGAATTAAAGCGCAAGGCAGCACGCCCACCGAAGCGCCACTGATTCTATGTTGTTAAAAATACAAGAGCAACTCTCCTATTGACTTTAACTGGCACACGTTGGTACCGATGTGAGGGAATTAAACGTAGTGATTCACGTTTTGAATAGTGAACGGTGATAAAAGCACCTGCTCCGAGGGAAAAGGAGGGGGGGGGGTGAGCAAGCGCGGAGGCACAGAAATACGGTGCATGTAGTTAAAAAATGCAGAATTAATAAAAATGAAACTTATAAACAGACCAAGTGGCGTTTTAAACTGCATCTGGATAGCAGAACTGTTTTTATGATCCTGCGTGCAGCAAGCAAGCAGCTCCACCCCCTCCCCTCCCCTCATGTGTACGCGGTACAGGACCGTACCAGCTCGCTTTCACCACTGTTAAGACTAAAATTATTCATAACTCTGATCACTCTTCCTGCTGCTCTGTTAACACGAACTGCAGCAGGAATTACGGATGGCCACAAGCTGTGAAAGAAGCCGAAACAGCTCAGCAGAAGGCGGAGTTTTCTCGTCCGCAGCTCAGATGGGCTTTGTGATTTTTATGCGTGAGAAATTCCATGTTTGCGTGTGAAATGCCATGTGTTGCGTGTGAGCGTGTGAAGTCAGTGAAATGCGTGTGCCACACGGTCAATGCGTGAGAGTTGAGAGCTCTGGTTTATAAAAGTTTGCTCTTAGAACAGCCTGGACGAAGTCATCCATTTTTTCTAGGTTTCTGATTCCTAAATGGACCAATCAAAATCTTTGTTCCGCCTTCTTCATTTGCATGCAAGTGCGACATTGCACACTAGTTAACTAGTGGGACAATGTTACGTCCCACTAGTTAACTAGTTGCACAAAATGCCAGCCGTTTGTGTATTTATTCAAATTCAACTAGTTTACTAGTGTGAATGCCATTTTTCTCCTGCTAGTTCATTATGGACAATGTTTTGTCCTCCCTAGCTAACATGTAAGGCTCAAAATGCCCTCTATAAGCTAATGAAAGGCATTAATAATGCAGATATGCTCACTAGTTAACTAGTGAGCATGTCCTGTTCCATTACTAGTAAACTAGTAAGGCCAAACATGTCAACTAGTTAACTAGTGAATGCCAATGTGTCACTAGTTAACTAGTAAGAGTACCTTTTGCATTACTAGTAAACTAGATAGCTCCAAAAACAGCCACTAGTGTGTGTGTTGTGCGCACTAGTTAACTAGTGAGCTGCTTTACTGTCACACATGCAAACTAGTGAGACTTAAATTGTTCAACTAGTTAACTAGTGGACAAAAACGGTCAGCTTGTTTGTGTTTTTAGGTGTAACTAGTTAACTAGTGAACAAAATATGCATGCAACTAGTTAACTAGTAAGGCCCACAACACCCTCACTAGTAAACTAGTGGGCATTTTGGCCTTTACATGTTAACAAGTGAGCGTTTTGGCATCTCACTAGTTAACTAGTGGGGCTGCAATGGCCTTCACTAGTTAACTAGTGGGCATTTTGGGGCACACTAGTAAACTAGTGACACTTTTTGCACCTCACTAGTTAACTAGTCGAATGGAATTTGCCATGACTAGTTCACTAGTGGGTGTTTTGGTGCACACTAGTAAACTAGTGACACTTTTTAGACCTCACTAGTTAACTAGTGGGCATTTGTGTCTTCACTAGTTAACTAGTGAGCAGTTCTGCCTTCACTAGTTTACATGTAAGTGTCACACTGAAGCCACTAGTTTACTAGCTAGAGTACCTTTGGCCAGCAAATTAACTTGTGTGCCACATGCAAATGTTGTGGGTGGGATTTCGTCAAATTCTGCACTGTGATTGGTTGTCATGTTCTATTTGGACATAGGGAGCCAATAGAAAGCCTCAATTTCCAGAATTCTCCGCCTCCTAATTTGAATTCTGTGCCACTAGTTGACTAGTGTGAATTTTGTCTTGAACTAGTTTACTAGTATACATTTATGGCCTCACTAGTTAACTAGTTTGGACAAATGATGCATCAACTAGTTAACTAGTGAGCCTACTGCCATCACCTAGCTAGCTAGTAAGCCATTTATGGTTCACTAGTTTACTAGTTACATTGACCTACTGCAACTAGTTAACTAGTGAGGTGTTCTGCCTTCACTAGTAAACATGTGCACATTTTTGGCTGTCACTAGTTAACTAGTGCGACCCAAAAGCTTTCAACTAGCTGACTGGTATGCATTTTGGCCTTTACTAGTTAACTAGTGGACATTTCTGGCTCTCACTAGTTAACTAGTTAAGCTAAAATGTGTTCACTAGTTAACTAGTGAGCCTTTTGGCTCCCACTAGTGAACTAGTGTGCATATTTTGGCCCTCACTAGTTAACTAGTTCACAGAAACATGGCTCACTAGTTAACTAGTGGGCAGAAATGGCTTGCATGTACATGACAATTAGTCCTGATATCAAGATATCAGAATAAATGTTCAATCGGCTTTCCATAGGAATATGCATATAGTTTATTAATTTTGCTTGTGTTTTGTTTTGTGTTAATTTACAGAACACAACTGGTGAATGAGGATGTGTGTGAGTTGGTGACAGGGTGAAGAGGGATCAGCTTTGTGTTCAAGGACAGGCAACATCACCTAATTGTTTTGTTCTTATGTGAAATACATGTTCGTTGTGTAATAAATAACAAAAAAGTTTTGTGAATGAAGTTGAGAGTTAATATCAAAACTTGTTTATTCTTTGTGTGCTTATCTTTAAACACTGATTTAAGTATTGTAATTTTTAAACTGAGCAGTAATTTTACATCCTTGCAAACTCAAATGTAGTATTTAAAACCTGAATACATAAAATCAGTTATTTAACAATATGAGGTGTTGTTTAATTTATTTTTAACATTGTATTTTCATACATTTATGCTAGGGTTGCTAAGTCTAGTTTTCCAGACCTATCACTCTGCAACTTTAGATGCGTTCCTTCTCTAACACACCTGGATCATTGACTCATTCATAGGCCTCTACAGAACTGAGTTGCTGCTAATGAGGGAAGTCAATCTTTTGTCTGGGGTATGTTTTAGCAGGGACGCATCTAAAAGTTGCAGTCTGGAGGACTGCACTTGGGCATTCCTGATTTATACCGTCAATGTGGCCCGTTGAGGGTGGCCAATATGCTGAAGTGGCCCTTGGTGAAATTGAGTTTGACACCCCTGGTCTATACAGAGGCGGTATGTACCATCCTTTTTACATACCATCACCATAGATGATGCCCAGCTGCTGTGGCTCTGGTGTGCCAGTCCTGCTCTCAAGCTCTGCTGTATCTGGTGGTCAGGCTGCTTGAGTGGAATGCCTGGCCGGGTCATGATGTCATGCTGCACCAAGCTGGTGCGTCCGAGGTCATCCGGACCGGTGGAGAATACAGTGTCATAAGTTCACAGTAACCGTGCTAGTTGGAGCTACTGTTCTCTGTTAAGCTCAATGGAACTCTGGGTGTAAAGCTCCTGTAAGTGCTGGGGAACAGTGCGAGAGCTGCTGGCTGTCTGTTCAGGCTGAATTATAGTTTTGTGGGTGGTAGGGCTTTAGCAGGCTGGAGAAACCCTGCAATGGCCCCCTCTTTAATGGTTACGGCTGTGTTTCCAGGATTGAAAAGGCGGAGGGGAACAGGTTTAAGGAGCTGAGCTTCCACCAGGATGCGGGCAACAAGCACTTTGTGTTTCTCTACGAAGCCTTTGGTGGGGTTCAACCCCACCTCCTCTTTAACAGGTTCCCTGTAGTGAACATTTCCTTGTACCAGGTACTCTTGTCCAGCCTTCAGCACCCCAGTCCGAGCTACTCTCACTGCATGCGTCTTTGGTTTGTTTCGGGAGTAGAAATAGGGCACTTCCTCTCCAAACAGCACAATGCGGTGGTTCCCAAAATCAAGGCGTGCTTGAGCTTGAATTGGGAATGGATGGCCTAAGAGAGCCTCATCACCAGCTATGTCAGCAACTAGGAAATGTACGCTCACCTGCCGGTTGTTAATGTGTACAGGAATGTGAGCCTCACCAAGCACAGGGACGCCACATAAATGGAAGGGCTCTTTTTGGCCCTTCCATTTATGTGGTGGATATCTGGAGCTGGGAGACTCAAGCTTCTAGTTGGCTGCTGCCGATGCTGCACCCGCCTCGCTCTCGCTGTCACAGCTCCCTCCCTGATTACAGCAGCATGGGGCCTCCGTTCAACCATGCTGCATGAACCTGACTGCATGAGGTTAGTGACATATGACGCTGCCCGCTTGGTGGTCTCATGGTGGTGGGCGATGTCATAGGCTTGGGCCAGTGTGTGTGGCTGTTGTTCCAGCAGTTTCTGTACAATTTCTGCATCTCCTACAGCATTGGTGAAAACTTCAACGCCTATGGCGTCCTGCTCAGTCTCTGTCCTCTCACTGTAGGCTACTGACACTTTTCCATATATGTCGTCTCTCAACATATGGAGGGCCTCACCCAATGTCTCAGTTCAATAGCTACCGCAGCTGCATGCTCTGACGAAGGGCCGTATGCAGTCTCCATCTCCTCCACCAGACGACTGTAGTCCCACTGTGAAGACCGAGGATTTCTGTGGACGATTGCCCCTGCAGCGCCCACTAGACAGAACTTCAACTGGACAGCCATAGTCTCTTTTGACCAGTAATTAGCTTTGGCGCAGCTCTCGAACCGGTGCAGGAACTCTTTCCATTGGGTGGTGCCATCATACTGACCAGGACGTAGAGTGGGGAATCTTTCCCTGTTGCCGTAGTCTTCCTCACTCTCAGACGAAGGCTGGTAGCGTTCACGGTGAGGCTGACATGTATGTGTCTTGGCCTTCTCACACTTGCTGGATATGTCCTTTAACTGTACAGTCTGGCTAGGACACCGTCCTGCTATATGTCCATAATTATTGTCTTTTATGAGGTCACAGCAATGGGTGGGTGGTCCTGGGCAGATGGAGCATGAGGAATAATAGTTGGCAGGCGTGCTCTGGATGAAACTTCACAGCAGAAGGGGTTATAACATGCATATTTTCCATTTTTTTCATTTATATAGTCCTTTTTTATTTCTCCTTGACTTTCATTTACTGCAGTCAGCGTCATGAAAGGGTTAGAGTGGCTGGTTACGTTATTAAAAATGTTCTTGGCGGCAGAGCGATGACTAGCGGCAGCCATTTTTAGCTTAGCTTCTTGGCCAGGTGCAGTCAACAATTAACGTGGCTAATTGTCCCGGCTTATGTCGCCGTTTCTTTCTTTACTCACCACTGCTGTTCCGTTAAACGTGAGAGGGTCCCTTCGTGGTCACCAGTGTTAACCTTTCCTGTTCTACTCCCAGACCGTAGTCGGGAAGCACAGGGGAGAGTTTCCTCTTGGGCCGAAGTTGACTCGAACTTCAGGGCTAACCCCCTTTACTTTATCTGCAGCAGTTAGTGAACAACTCACACGGAGGCTCCGCTTTGTCCTTTAGAAGTGACAGCCTTTATTCGCCGACAACTCTGACCTAAACTGTACATTCACTGCTTAACTCTCTAATAATAACCCGTCTGTTGCTGTTGTTGTCATTGACCAACGCACTCGTTCCAACCCCCCCCCCCCCCCCGCTCTCTCTCTCTCTCTCTCTCTCTCTCGCTCTACCACACACACACGTTACGCCTGCACATGCGCACAGCTCTATCCCTTAAAGGGGCCACGCTACTCTTATAACACGATGATTACCTGCGAGAAATGTTTTATCAGTTCAGGGATAATTTTTGACTTCGTAAAG
Source organism: Fundulus diaphanus (assembly GCA_037039145.1). Taxonomy (NCBI): domain Eukaryota; kingdom Metazoa; phylum Chordata; class Actinopteri; order Cyprinodontiformes; family Fundulidae; genus Fundulus; species Fundulus diaphanus. The sequence continues at coordinate 44,017,536 of CM073127.1, read as the reverse complement.
TGCCTTGAATTGACAAGTGTTATGAAGTAGCTCTATATAACTAAACTGATTTGAATTGAATTACTTGGTTCTCAGCCTTACCATTACATTTCTGAATTTGATTGATGGATCTCATTGTGAAAATGTATCAGCCAGGTGAAGCATGCAAAAAAACACAGCATTATTTATATACTATGGCTCATGGAAGAGTCATGCGTGATTAAAGAAAATATAGGATAACTGTGACGTTAACAAAAACTGGCTATTTCCCCACAATTATTGAAAAGACCAGAGGATAAATAATCAGAGAGGCTGCAAAAAGGTCGGCAGAAACACTTAGAGCTACAGAAATTTCCAATAACAACTGCTTATGTTCTACAAGTGATAGAAATCCCATTCAATTTCCCATATGTCTGGTCCAAGGAGTGAGATTGCAAGCAAGACACCAATTAATACATAAATGTATCCTGGCCTTAGTAAAACCTAAAAACAAACAAACAAACAAAAACCTGTGGAGGTTGTCTGATTAAAGTGACATCATTGTGAAAAGATTCTATGACCACATCATGTGCTGGAGTCCCTTTACTTCACATGAAATTGGGAGAGTTTTTTTTTAGTCAGGACCAAAAACACAAACTATTCAAAATATAAGCTAGTTTGGTGCTAAAACTTTCCGGGGTCTGCTAAAAACCTGAAAATGAAGAGCAGTTTTATTTTTATGTATTTCCTAAATCATCAACAGGAGGACCATAAAATTTGAGTTTTAGAATGGCCTTGCCAGAGTTTAAAACTGACAGAACATCTGTGGGGTCACCGAAAGAGAGCTGGGAACAAGAGATGTCCTCACAATCGGAATGTTTTTGAGAACTTTTCCATGCTAGAGTGGGCAAATATTACGAACTAAAGATGTGTCATACCAAAAAAGATTGAATACAGACACTGCAGAAGGTCAATTTATGAGTGTGTACACTTATGAAAACAGTTTAATGCACCCTTTTATGTATATTTTACTGCAACAGATTTGTTTTTTTCTCTCTCTCATTTGTAACTTGTTGGATAAGTGTCCCACTTTATATGGAAAAAGATTCAAAAGGTCACAAAAACCTGCCATTTTAATATGAGTGTAAACTTTAGTGAGCCACTTTGCAATTGAAGGAAGAAACCATCTTTTATTCACACTTCTTTATTATTATAAAAGGAATTGGCCAGGAGCTGTTACATTTAAATGTGTTAATTAGAAATGTCTTAATTCAGCATGTGTCCCTGCTACTAATTCAAGTTTTTTTAAAAGTAGCTTAAAAAGCGAACCCAATGTTCTGACAATGCATGGGCTGAAACAGACATATTGCTATCATTTGTTCCTGAAACATTTAGCTGACGTGGTACAACCAGCTGCAGCGCTCAGGCTAACATTGACATGTTCGCTCTGTTTTGATAGCACTTGTGAAATATTTCATTGCAGTCCCAGTTGGTTGTGCACACTGATCATGTGACACAGACCGACAGGAAACTACACTGGTCACTGCAATCCTTCTTTTAACTGTTAGCATTATTGTAAAGGCTGAAAGACATTTTATGAGAAAACCCAGATCAGTTGTATCAACAAAAATAATGTGGATGGCCTATACTATAGTTTTGTAAGCCATGCACTTACAGAGATTGCAAGGTTCAAATTGGCAGCCCAGACTGTTTCTGCTTAACTCGCTGGGGGGGGGGGCAGTACAACAACGACAGATGGAACTGGGTTGGTATTTTGACTCTGATCCCTCTTTCATTCCCATACCTCACAACTTTTATCATGCCGTATATCCCTGCTCTAATTTGTTTTGTGACATCTTTATTTAACCGCTGTAAGACTGTAAATATATTCGTGATACTGTGATTTCGAGGCATGTCCTGTTAAAATTTTGGAGTTTTAGTTCTTCAGAAATCCATGTCAGTATAGCGCCTATGTTTTGTCATTCGCGTTGACTTAACACCAGTCAGAGTGCAGTTTCACCTTGTTACATCAGACCTTGTTGAAGAGTAACTTGAGGTCAAGTAGCTGCTGTCTCATCCCAGGAACCTGTGGAGAAGGATGTGGCTCAAATAGAAATTCAGCATGCTGTTACTGTTACTTGACAATCTCGTGTAGATCAGCAGTTGAACGTATGTTTGCAAAAAGACCTCAAACTATCCGTTAGCCCTGGGTTGGACTTATCCATCTGGTAACCAAGCAGGCCCATAAGGCAGATATGATAAGGCAGCAAACATTTTTAATACAATATTGAAATTAGAGCAGAACCTCCTCAGTCATCAGGGAGCGTCGTTTTAACGAATTAGAGGTTGCCACCAAACAGGATAGAAATTCCAGAAAAAGCTAATTTCTCCTTTCATGCTGATGCATCTCAATTGACATTTCTCATTTTCTTTCTTTGTCACAGAGCTTTAGAACTATCAAAAACACAACAACATAAAAACAAACCTGTACAGGTTTTAGAACCATTTTTAGATGTGACATGTAAAATGATTTCATCGGTCTACAAACTGCATGATATTTGTGTCCAGACTGAAGCCCATTTGGGAGAGTCCTATAAATTATTCAACACGTCTGTAATTTTCGTTCAATACACCTCCAGCAAATCAAAGGTAAGTGGTCATAAAAAATGCAAATGTCTGGTGCAACTCAGGGAAACCTCGTCTAAAAGCAAAAAACTGATTCAGAAAAATATAGACATCTGGTGAGTAGAATACTGAATATCTGTTTGAATTAAGCTTACTAATTTTTATCTAAGTTATTATATGTAGTAAAATGTCACACTGCCTGCTTTGGGGGTCTTTATTTTGTTTTTCTTTTATTAGTATGTGCTTGTATTTATGTGATTATTTACTCAATAAACAGATAGTTTCCCTTTTTTATTCCTGTCTTTATGAGCCTTCAGCATGTAACATGAAGTAGACAGAGTGATCAGAGTTTGCAGAGTTTTAAAGAAAATCACTCAGGGCAGTTGAGCTCACCTACCCCTTTGCGATCTAAAGACAAGTCAAAACCTTTTTAGCAGTCGGAGTAAAAGTGACATGGTATTTTGCCATCCTGACACTTTTCACATTGTTACTTTTGACTCAGATGAATAATGACGTTAATGTTGCTATGCTAATTCTGTGTGCTGTGGCTACCTAAATTGTCGAGATCAGCCAGGCAAGAGATTTCCTGTCTTGCCTGAGAGCCAACAGTTAATTGGCTCTCAAAGACATCTATGTGTTTTTAACCGTTTCACAAATAATGTTTAGCCAGCTTTGGTTTTTCTTTCTTTTAGATTTAACCAGGGGAGCTTTGAGTCACTGCAAATTTGCAATAGCTTTCTTTGAGCACCTTCAATTCATACAGTTTTGTATTGCAATTCAGTTACTGTGTGGTTGAGGAGAAAGTGACAACATAAACACCGATCTAATGTAAAATGTACTTGGCAGTAAAATTACAAACAGCTTTCACCCAAACTCCTGAAGAAAAAAAAATTGTTTTGGACTGTGCTGTCTTAATTTAGAAATTCCACTTTTTGGTGCGTCGTAGTCTTTGTCAATGTTAGCTGGACTCCCCCAGTAGTTTCATCAGCAATTCTCTGAAATAAGGTCACAGATGTGTATCAGAGGTAGGATATTTACAGCTCATTCCTTGTTTAATCATTTTAATAAATGCAACATTAATTTATGATCAGGGATTTCTACTCTGGCATCAGCTAAATATATTTACATGCCCTTAAGCAGAAGTCCTTCAAAATCCTTATCTGGGTTAGGTTATAGCTGGTTGTAGTTGTGTTGCTTTAGGTGTTGAACACCACAGAGTAAAAAAGGTCCCATTGTGTAGTTTGCTGCATCTCTAATGAGAGAGACCCCCAATCCTTATTTTCTAAAATCCTACTCTTTATTTCTAACTGCTTAAGAACGCATACCATGTTCTAGTAGTAGAAACCTTTCTCCCTACTGATTACCAGCAATTCCAAAAAGCCACTTTACATTTAATGGATTCATTCGTTGCTGGGATGGCAGAGGTTGCATTTTTTCCCCCTCATTTGCGATCAGAGCATTTCAAACCTGTATGGGGTCATTTGTTCTGAACTTGCACATGGGATTGCTTTAATGTGCTTTTTCTTCCATCTGGAGGTTTTGTGCTGTCCTTCTTTTCAAAACCGAGACACCAGACAAGCATTGATTTGGATTTTCGGAATGTTTCCATTTTAACATTTGCTAGAAATAAACTAGTTCCATGTGGTTGCTTTGATGATTGTGTCATTCAGTTGTGACGACAAAACAGATTTTTTAAATTAAGTCAATAATTAGTGGAAAAAATATTTTTCATTTGCTTAAACTTGGAGTGCAAGCGGATAAAAGTCACTTATATCTTGATTCGTAAAACAGAAACTGACATTCAGGTGGATCCATGAAAATGCCGAAAACAATGTGAATGCTTGAGTGTCTTTGTGCACACATGGTTTTATGCATCTTTTATGTTGGCATTGGTGACTACAGCATTAACATTGCTAATAAGGCTACATCCAGTGTCCTTCTGTCCCCTTGACATCAAAATAATAACATCTGTTCCTTCCAAAACCCCAGGAGGTAAACTGCGTCGATGTCACAGTGAAAGGGTTTTACTAAAAATCAGTTGCTCAGCTGCTGCAACTAACATAATGCTAAAATGATAAATTACATATGAGCACAAAGATAGCCTGAGATGAAAATTAGCACCTGGTGCTGGCCAAATGAGTAAATTTATGAGGCTGATGTGTATATTTGTTCAACTCACAAGCCACAGTGGGGTGTTTGAAATTTCAGCTGATGAAAGGCGCTTAATTCCTTCAAGCTTCCTGTGGGAAGCATCTATTCAGGTGAGATGTCTCTAAACTGCTGCAAATTCCTTCAGCAGATAAAAAGTTCAAAGAGAAGCAATAGAATAAAGTCAAACAATTTTTTTAAGAGGTGGAAAAGAGGAGACAAGGTGAGTTGTGTGACTGGTTAGCTTTTAACAAGACCATCCATTCTATAGTGTATTCCCTAATGGTCTATACTGTAAGTATACATATATGGGATGTTGTCACACGTCATTTAGAGTACATTTCATTTTCCAGAATTCAAATAGTCAGCTATTAAAAAAACAATAATAATTTGGGTTGTTTTTTTTTGCTTTTGTTTTTTGCAACCATGACTGAAATATTTTTGATAAAAGAACTTGTGAAATATTTGAGTGACTGCTGCAAATTTTCTTTCATCAGTGGTGTATTTAGGCCATTTTTAGGGGTGCTCAAGCACCTAAATCTTAGCTCAGCACCCCTAAAAAATTACTGATTCAGAGTATTCCTGCGTGTCGGTTCGGCTCTGCCAGACGTGCGTACATGCACAGGTTTACCCGAAGCGCCTCCGTTTGAAGCGCTCGGCGTTCCCACGGTGTCGTTTCAACGCTGCTGAGCGCCAGTAGGGGTGGGGCCTGGCGCTCCACGCAGCCAATCACCAACGCGCCTGGCCTTTGATTGACAAGGTAGACACCCCCCTTTAACTCCACTCTCATTGATTGTGCTGCCTTAAATTCCGCCTTCCCTCTTCCTGATTGGCTGTTTTTTATTACGTGTGTGTGTGTGTGCGTGCATGTGAGTGCGTGCTTGGAGCGCGAGATTTAAGTTTTGATCCATACTGGGTTACTGCCATTACTACAATTAATACTAGGCTATGAAACTAGTCCCAGTTACGAAACTAAATATTATCTACACTAAAATAGGTGAAAGCTGCTGAGTGCAGTTGTGTAAAGAAGCAGGAGAGAGTTTTGATTTGTGGAACTTGAGAAATGTAAGTAATCAACGTTAATATCTCAAAATAGCATTTAATTCTGAAGTATAATACATTTTATCAACAAACACCTAATCTCTTTTATAAAACTGAATATTCTGTGCCAGGCAGGCGTTCTGAAGACTGCTGGAAAGATGGAAAAACAAAGACTGTAGGCTATTAAAAATTCAGATTCTTAGCCACAGCTGTCTGAAAAAGAAAAGGTGAGGGTTTCCCTTTTACCAATATTTAGTTGTTATTGTTGCTTTCATTTATTGTCGACCATTTGAGGCAGTTCAGGCATAAATAGCAGGTGTAATTTCTTTTGCATAATATACAGTGTAAGAACACCAGATGCCGCCTAAACAACTGTTATTCTTGTTTAGACCTTTTCGTAGTTATAATAGTATGATTAGGGTTCCACAAAATAATAGTGCTATTTATTTGACTATTTCTACTTCTAGAATTAGGATAAAGACAAATAAAACAGAGGAACACTATTTACATTGGTTTTATTGTACATAGATTTCCACACTGTCCATTGGTAAATTAGTACAAACCAGGGCCGGAGCTAGACATTCTCATCATCAGGGGCTTAGCCCACAACATATTTCATCATTACGAGGGTAATTTGGTACACCAAAAAAGTAAGCCATTATTTAATCTGTTGATGTGGTCGCAAAATTAATTTAATATAGGCCTTTACATATCTTAAAGTTTAATCTGCTGTTCTTTAATAGTCGTACTAGTATATACCAATAGTATATTAATATGTTCTCATTTAAATGATGAAATGGACAACCACTCATGTAACAATTCAGTTTTGGTCTCACCAATCTTACTCAAGGTACGGTATTGGGTCCTCCATGCTCCTTATGTATAAAGGTTTACCGCACATTTAAACATTGACAACTAACTATAGTTAGGGAAATAATTAGTTGTCTGAGAAGATGTAGGTAAGGAGAAGCTGTTATCTTCACTTCAGATATATGATATAAGAAATGTGTTTGGAATGTTAAGATAAATTAAATTAAATGGGCTAAAGAGAGTAACTACAGCCCAGTTGTACATTTGTTGAAATTTGAATTTAATATTTGAAATGCTGTCAGTGTCAGTGACACTTCTACTTCCATTGCAGAGTAAATACAATAAATTTATTTGCAGTCCCTTGAATGTAGTTTTGCTGTGTTTTATGATGCAGACAGAGTATCTTAGATAAAAAAAATAAGGGTGGGGTTTATCTCTGTGCATTTCTATATCTTCAAAAGAAAATACAGGATAAATCTAGACAACACACATATTTTGACTATATTTGGTTTAATAGGCACATATTTACCGTTTGTCTCTGTTGCTGGTAGTTCATGTGGAAAAAAGTCCCAATTCGACATTCATCAGATCCGGTGATGCTTTAAACATTAACAAACAACATCCAGTGTGTGTCATTGTTATAAAATTTGTATAAATGTAGCAAGAAATACTGCTTTTCTCTTTAGACAGACGAGATGCACCCTGACCCCCAAGTCAAGCATCAAAAACTAGGAGCACGCATATTGCGTAGGACCAATGATGTCAGACCAGGGAAGGTTTGTTTGTAGGTGTCACTACCAAAGTTCAACTCAAACCTACGCCCTTGCATCTTTGTTTCACAATCAGACCATGATGGGACCACAGATATTTTTAGTTGCTAAAAAAAGCAGAGCGCAGCTATTATTGCCATTTGGATCTATTTCTATTTGAGCATTTTACATCTGCAGCTATATTCTTTTCTGCACATGTGGCATCTGTGTCCGAAGTGCTTCAGCTGTTCTAATGAATAGTTTTGTTAAATATGAGCTCAGTAGATGCAGTCGTGGATTCAGAATGCCTGAAATGTATGTTTTTTTTCCTAATAAGGAAACCGTTTCTCTTAATCTGAGTTTAAAAAAAAAAACAAAGTTCAGTATGCAAATTCATAAAGGAAATGGGTAGGGATTTATTAACTTATTAGCAATTTGCTTGACAGAAGACATGGACTGGTCATGAGACCGCCATAATATATGGCAGGCTTATGTCTTATATGAGACTGCATATCTAATGGAATATATATATATATATATATATATATATATATATCCAAACTGCTAAATTTGTCTCTCTTGTAAGCAAAGCAATACGACAATAAGGAAAGTGTAGTACTAGCAACCCTTGTGTATCAGTGCCCTAACCCTAGTTCCTCACTTTTATCAATATAGCTAGTCTAACTACTGCCATCATGCAGGTTTTACAAATGCTCAAGGTTTTATCGAGTGAGAACATTTCAGTTTGTCACTGCTTTTGGATGGGTCTATATTTTAGCTTGTTTGACGAGCTTTAGCTCAAAAGTGTGTCAACTCTAAGAATCTTATATCTGGACTAAAAATGGAAAGCCTGTTGTTCATGCCAGGAATCACAGTCAACACTGGGGGCTGAGCACCCCTAAAGGTCAGATCCTAGAATGGCCCCTGGCCCCTACCACAAAGAAGCCAACTGAGACTAATCAGAAAAAAAGAAAGGCATACAAAAAAATGTGTTATCTCTAAAAATTAAAAGATGCCATGATTGATGTAATGATGGGTATTTAGCATATTTAAATTTAAAGTAATCACGTGTTAAGGGTATTCTTATATTAGGGGGACAATCAATTGTAACAAGGGTGGATCCCATGAGTAGGACAATAGACATTCAGACACATACTGGAGAGGAACAACAACTTCTACCTAGTAGTTTCACAAATTACAGTTGTGGGCAATGGTAAGAAAGTGGATTTCAGAAGCAGGTGGAAGGCATCAGCTCAACTATGATATGATTGATAACTATTTGCACTCCAACTCATCGTTGTGACACAAATCCTAAATTTTCTTCATCTGAAGAGCAGAGGTGCCCTGTGATAAACTGGCAAAATATCCAGGTTGTACCCCGCCTCTCGCCCATTGACAGCTGGAGATAGGCACCAGCACCCCTCGCAACCCTAATAGGGATAAGCGTGTTGGAAAATGGATGGATGGATGAAGAGCAGAGGGAAGAAATTACTTGATTTTCTCTTACAGTGCACCCAAGTACAACCAATTGCGTTATTTTAAATCTGAGTCTCCTTCATGATTGCTTTATTTTCATTCAACCAAATATATGGTACTGTAACAAACAGCAGGTATTTTTCCGCAACCTAGATTGCTGCACATTCAGACCGTATTGTTATGGCTCAGAAAAAGTGCTTCACACAGGACCTTTTTACCTGTTTCTGTCTGACAGAAGGTTCTTGCCGAGGAAACAGATTCATCTTAATATCCAGATTGTGCTGCCGGCCACTAATACTCTGTGAGTTTAAAATTTAATCTTCTTTAGCTGTCCGACGTGCCCCAGAAAAACAAATAAGCACAAGTCATCCTATGTTTAAGAGTGATTTTTTTTCTCTCGGTTTAGTGATAATTTGTCTTGTTAAATGCCTAGAGTGGAGCATTACTTGCTTGAAAAGCCGTTCAAATATGCCAAAAAATATTACATGCTCTCACCTCATTTGTAGAATCCCTCTATCCAAGAAAAGAAGTGTCTCTGCTAAATGCTATGAAATTATATTACTTGACAGGAATTGGCAGAAAAGCATGAGTTGGAGAATTAGATAAACTGGTGAGAGTAGGTGTGTAGTGTTTCTCTGAGCTAACAGTAATGCTGTTAATGTGGTAAAAGCAGCTTAGCTAAGATCTTTAGAGTAATGATTACTATCATGTCTGTGAGTCAATGTGCCAGATCAGATTCCAGTATTAAAGAACGATCGAACTGCTCTACAAGATTTTAGAGGCAATAAGGGCAGGAACACATGACCATTGTGTGTGTGTGTGTGTGTGTTTCTGTCTAAACCTCACTATTACTGTTGATCCTCAGTCATTAGGCATGTTGCCTATTTTGACAAATGGAGCGTTGGCTTCAAAAACATCATTAATGCTGCTTAATTAGCCAGGGTATTGCATGGCCTTGTAGTCCTGCATAATAATGGCATTTTATGATTTAACAATACACACTCACCAGACATTTGAATAGGTACAGACATGAGGATAACTGAGGAAGTCCTATGAAAGTATGTGTTTTCCTAATATGGTTGATTATATTGATATCTTACATCAACCTAAGCGGTACTGAAAATTCAAGTGGTATAAAGAAACAAAAAATGAGAAAAAGACCTTCTAAAGTCTTCTGTAAAATGTAAATTACTGAAAAAATTATTTGACAAAGTCTTCAACAGAACAATTAAGCCACACGCACTTGTACCTAGAAATGGCTCATACTAGAAAACTGCTATTTATTCCCACTTAAAATGGCTAAAGTTACATCCAGACGGTTCACTTCCGGTGCCGATGATTAGATGATTTCTGAGCATTCTGAAGGTTTGTCCTGTTTACATTCTGTGCAATTAATTAATTTATATAGTGGCAATTGCCAACAAATGTCGTCTCAAGGTACTTTACAAGATAAACATACCATTTAGACTCAGAAATATAGTCACTTCAATCCGAACAAATGAACAGATTTAAACTCAGTCACATGCATTGCCATTTGATCCTTGTTATGAAAGCAGTACTCACGTATTATTATTATTATCATCAAGTTGTTTTTCCAATTTGTAAAAAGCTTTTCTTATCAAAGGAAACCCAGAAGATTGCATCGAGTCACTGACCTTGGACACATGAAAATAAAATTGGATCATTATGTCACCAGAATAGAGGACATGTTTGGCATAAACCAGTATTTCAGGAAAGCAACCTCATACAAACATTACCTATGGGGTTGGGTGTCCTAGCTTTTTTACGTGAGCTAAACACCACATTTGCTATATTTTGTTTAATGATTAAACACAATTAAATATATGTGTACACATACAATTAAAAACAATTAAATATTTATCTTTTCCAAAGATAAATAAAAGAGATTACCATATTTTTCGGACCATAAAGTACACCGGATTATAAGGCGCACTGTGAATTAACGTGTCTATGTGTGTCTTTGTCCACATATAAGGCACACCGGATTGTAAGGCGCACTACATATTCTTATCAAGTGTGTAATACCACTCTGCCCCTCCTCCGTACACAGCTCTCGCCTGAGAGAGAGAGAGAGCTATCCATCTCTGTCGGGAGGACAGAGTAGTTGGACTACACTGCCCTGTGTTTAACATAAGGCCAAAATAAACGTGACTTTTCTATTCAATTCATTTACTAGGTTTATTGTTGCTAGTGCATACTCCAGGCAAGGGCTGCCTAAGTCTTCCACATACATGGGCGTACTGTGCGCGGACCCCGCGCTGACTCTCCGCGTACGTTTTACCCTTAATAGTCGAGCATACTTTTGCCTACATTTCTTGTGGCAAATTCCTACAATTCCCACACTTTCTGCCAGTGGGACGAAGCAGTGGAACGGATAGTAAAATGTGTGATTAGCTAGATGAGCACCTAGAGCTGTTTCTTTCCTAGCAGGCTACCACCTGTCAGTGAGAACAGAGAGGGACTGTGATGCCGTGCGTCCTTGCGACTGCCTGCTTAGAGCAGCACAATGTTACACATGAAACTGTGAAACTGTAAAGACTTTTGCTGCTGAGAAGTCATAGAAATTGAGCTATGCACATACCTGTACTCGCGGACCTCCGCGGAGTGAAGTACGCCCGAGTATGTTGTAGACAGCTCAGAGGTCCGATTAAGTAGTGACACAGAGTACCGTAAGGCTCAGAATAGCCATTGAGCGGAGAGGCTTCGTTGCTTACCAAAGTCGCACTTACACATTTTAACAGATTTATGAGCACATTGTACCACATAAAATTGGTCAGTAAGCACAACAGTAATCATATATAAGGCACACAGGATTATAAGGCGCACCATCGATTTTGGAGAAAATTTAAGGATTTTAAGTGTGCCTTATAGTCAGAAAAACACTGTAGATGTCAATATACAAGCATTTAAAAAAGAACTGGACATATAATGAGCCATCTATAATGTTTGATATGACTGTACACCCTGTATACCCCACCTTCAATCAACAAATGTAAGCCCCACCCACATCCCAACGTGACAGGAAGTTTTGCGACCCCCAGACCCCTCCCACTTCCGATATAACGTTACCACGTCACCTATGACCTATGACGTCACTACGTGTGACCTATGATGTATGACATGTGACCTATGACCTATGATTAACACCTTGTGCCCCTATGACTTGCGACCTATGATTCATGACCTGTCACCACATGACCTATGACATGAGACTGAAGACCTATGATTTATGACATGTGAACAATGACCTATGATTTGTGGCCTGTCACCAATAACCTCCTTAATGATTACCAAATGCATGCCTTTCAGCCATTTTGAGACAATCAATGACCCCCTTTATGTTTATCACAATACAGGCTTTTTAACCCATTTAACAACCTAAGACCTATGACCTCCATAATGATTGCCTATTGGCCATTTTGAGACCACCTCCTAACTTTGCGGGTTTATACAAACGTGCAATGATCAGGTTTAGGTGTGTGCAGTGTCCAGCTTAAACACGATCGAAAAAATTGCGTTAAGTAAAACATTCTTTTTTCAAAAAACAAAGACCACAAATTGGAGAAGTGGTCACTGAATCATCTGCGATCGAAATAGATGAAGAACCAGGCTTTGCCATCTTCGATAACATGGATGCAGCATGCAAGATTGTTGTTATTCAACCTTGGGAAATGGAAAATGCTGAGGACGATCCTGGGACACCCCTATCTATGTGAAAAACAGCCTTTAGAACCAACCCTCTTCTAGGTCCCCGCCCCCTCTATCCTATAAATAGAGTGAATCAAGGCTCCCGATTCTTCTACTCAAGAAAAGATACACTTTAAATTCTTCAGGATGACCGAAGTAAAAGGATGCGTCATGATGCCTGCATACTGGTATACTGGGTCAGAAGACACCCTCTTCTATTCCGACTCAACCGCAACCTATAATCTGGGTCCGTACCACCCTCTCTCTCCTGTCTTCTTCTCGCAGTCCCCCTCTACCTCCTCATTTCGAGCACCATCTCTGAGTGAGTTTATTGTTGCACACACCCAACCTGGAGAAACTGTGGGGAATCGGTCACCAGAGGTTGTGGTGGAGAATGCCAATGGCGGAAAGAAAGGTTCGATGCTAGAGGTTGACGGTAGAGAAGTTCTTCAGACAGAATTCATGCTTCGATTCCAGAGATGTATGAAAAGACTAGGGAAGTGTATCATCTGATACAACTCCACTCAATCTCAGAGAGCTATTGTTAAACATTGTAAACTAGTGAATAAAATAGTTCTCACCCAACAAGACTGTGTCGTTATTTAAACAGCTTTTGTATGAGAAAAAGAGACATGGGAAAAGAAAAGATTATGAAAAAAGTGTATTACAATCCATCCCACCCCGGAAGTTCGGAAGTGTGGGTGGAGTAGATAGGTTGCGGAGGTGGGTGCAAGCTAGAACGGAGCACAATATAGGTCTTGAGAAAGTTAAAGATTTTCTAGCGGAGCAAGACACTTATACTCTTCATAAACCAGCCAGGATACATTTTCCGAGAAACATCAACTCTTTCAGAGAAAGTCCTGAATTAAAGACAGGACTTTGGTTAGGGTTGGGGTTAATAGGGTTAGGGTATGTGTAAATATCAAAGAATCATTGTGTCTATTGCCTTACCGATTAATCCTATTTCAGTATTATTTCAATTCTCTATTGTTAGATTTCCAGTATAATTTAAAAGTATATCCTTAAAGAGTTTAAAAAATACAGTTTTTAACTGTAATTATACATCTCTTACTTAGAAAAGTTAAATAAGTCAAATTTACCATGAAATAACCACAAATTATCAAACGGTAAAATACCTTTTAAAAGAAATCTAAGCAGAACCTTATTTAAAGAAAGCGATGCTGTCTTTGTCAGGACTCAGCCCTCTCTGTTCCTTCCACAGGTGACTGCAATTGACTGGTGGGCGGGGCGCGCACACCTGCAGCGTGTTCAGCAGCGCTCGGCCGCACTATAAGAACGGCGCACGGACAGCAGGAGCATGCCAGAGTGTTAACCGTTGTGGTATGCCTCAGTGGCCACTGTCTCACGACAGAAACCTCCTTCCCAAGCTAATCCTTGCTCTTTATGTCTCTCAGGTCCTCTCTCGTGCTCTCTTGGCTTCCTCTCGTGGTGGGTCCTCCCCCCGTGCTCAGATGTCTCTGACTAGCTCCACTGGTTTCCCTCGTCTTGGATTGTTGCTTGATTTTCCTCTCGTGCTCCCTTGGTCGTACCAAGCCGGGCTGAGAAGCCTCACCGGATCCGCCTGCTGCCCCTGGATTACTGGACTCGCCGGCGCTGCTCGGACCCTGCCCCAAGCCCAAGCTTACCGGTCACTCAGTCACCTGCCTAACCAACATCAAGCCCAAGCTGAGTCCGCTCCGCTTCCCCCCGGTCCGATTCCCGAGCCCAGTGGTAAGCTTGCGTTTCTCTATTTCTTCGCCCCGTGTCAAAACTTATCTAATTATTTCCTCTTGCCTCCTAGATCGTGTGCGTCCCGCTCGTGTTTTTCTCCACGTCACCTCCACCTTGTGAGAAATCCTCTCGTGCTTTCAGTTATCTGCAGTTTGCTCAATAAACAACTTAAACTGCCTCCTGTGTTACCGAGTGTGATCTGCATGTGGGCCAAATACGTTAAACAAAACATGACATGTCTTAATAACAACAAATTGGTTTACCCTCTTCCTCAGGAGAAAATGTTCAAACTTTACGTTATTATTTTGTAAAATCTGTCTCAGAGTAACACCGATCAACTTCTGACCCCTATGACAGGCACAGCATACACATATCTGCTTTTTTAAATTTGAATGCTGGACAGCCCCCCAGGGACATAGGCCTCATGCATCAACTTGATTGCCCTTCATAGAATATCTAAATAAATCTTCCTTTGTGTTGTAACGCATACACACATGTTCTAACAGCTTTTTGTCTCCTTAAACATAAAAAGTTCTCCAGTTACAAAACTTTTTTGTTTAAACATTTTGTTTCCTCTTTACTGACCTGTAAGCTGGTTAAAGTTCCATCTTTCCATCTTCCATCATAACCAGTCTCCCCTTTTAGAACTGTTCCATGGATACATGTGTCAGGACTCAGCTGGCAGGGCCAGGCAGCCTGTTGCCATCTTTGCTTCGTCCACAGGTGTTCGCGGTTGGCTGGTGGGCGGAGTAGGCGCACCTGCAGCTCGTCAGCAGCACCGGAGCTGCACTATAAGATCTGCATTCGGACAGCGGGTGGATGCCTGAGTGTTACCGTTGTGGTATGCCTACCAGCCTCGACCTCACGCCATTTAGACTTTGCTCCCTCGCTAAACCGCTACCCTTTGTGTCTCCCAGGTACCTCCTCGTGCTCCTTCGTCCTCCTTCGAGCTCCTCAGTCCTTCTCGTGTTGCCTCTTGGGATTTCCCCGTTCATCTCGAGTGGAGCCTTGCTTCTCGGACGAGACGCACTCCCGACGACTCCCAGGTTCCATCCGCTGTCCTGAATCCTCCGGTGCTGCTCGGACCTCTTGCCCCGCTCTCAGCCGCCCGGACACCTACGACCAACATTCAGCTGAGTCCACACTGCCGTCCTCCCCGGTCGGGTTTCTTGCACCTCGTGGTAAGCTTACGTTCCCCTGAATACTTTCCTTGGGGCTTTCCCTTCCCAGAATTAACGTTCTCCCCTTACCTCTAGATCGACCTGGTCCCCGCCGCCCGAGTTCCTGCCCGAGTATCTTCCAGCCCGCAGATTAGCTTTGCCGCCTAGCATTCTCGCCTGTGTAAACAATAAACCTTTTAAACTTACCTGTCGTTACCGAGTGTGTTTCTGCATGTGGGCCCGACATCTCAAGGCAAACATGACAGAAGAACACTCAGGCCAAAGCGACTCAGCAGGCACACTCGGTGGGGCGCTAGCGGTCCAGCAAGACCAGATCCGTGGGTTAGAATCCACTGTCGTAGGTCTGCAAGGCCAGATACAGAGTTTAGCCGGCCAAATTAACCAACTCACGGCCATGCTAAATGCTAGCCAGCAGGCAGCCGCTTCAGCCCCTCCTACTCCCGCTCCCGAGCCAGTCGTGTTTCCGGTGACGTCACCGCCCGATTCCCAAGCCTCCTCCCCTGCTCCGGAGAAATTCTCCGGAGACAGTGGTGACTGCGGAGGATTTTTGTTCCAATGTGCCCTAGTTTTTAACCGTTCCCCTCGCTTGTTCGACCAGGATGACGTGAAGATTTCTTTTATTTTACGGCTGCTTACCGGCCGAGCCCTTAAGTGGGCAGAGACCCGATTCCCTAATTGCCAGCAGTTTGGTTGCTCCTGGACCGGGTTCGGTCCAGGAACCGACCCGTGGGTCCGCTCGCTTCCCGGCCGCCTCCTCCCGAGTGAAGCTTTCCTAAACCGGTTGAGTCACCGCTTCCCCCTCCGGAGCCCATGCAATTGGGCCGGGTTCGGTTAACCCCTGATGAAAGGGAGAAGCGGATGACTTCCAAGCTGTGTTTGTATTGTGCCTCGGCCGCTCATTTTATTAAGAACTGTCCAGAGCGGCCAAAAGAGTAGGTCCGTCGGTCATTCCGGAGGGACCGGCGGACCAGTCCAAACAAACACTAACTTCTCCTCCGCGACTTTGTTTAAGGGCTGCGATTGTCTCTTTCCGAGACACTTTTTCGTTTTCCGCTCTGGTTGATTCAGGGTGCGATTTTAATTTAATTGATCAAGCTTTTGTTCAACGGGCTGGTTTTGAGACCGTCCCACTTACCTCTCCACTCCAAGTTTCAGCACTAGATGGTGGAGTTCTGCCCAAGATTACCCATAGAACCACGCCATTAGAGTTGGTCGTTTCTGGGAACCATAGAGAACGGCTGGTCTTTTTTGTGTTCCCCGTTAAGCACGCGCCCTTGGTTTTAGGTTTCCCCTGGTTACAGCAGCATAACCCACATCTAAATTGGGCAGAGCGGCGAGTTGAGACCTGGTCGTCCAACTGTCACGCCGTCTGCTTACAGTCTGCGGTGCCTTCGTGTCAGACTCCCGCGAAACCACTTAGTCAGGTAGATCCTGAGCTCTTAAAGTTGGTACCCGAGTGTTATCATGACTTAAGGCAGGTCTTCAATAAGACCCAAGCTTGCTCCTTGCCGCCGCATCGGCCATACGACTGCGCTATAGATCTTTTACCTGGTGCCCCGCTGCCGGCTAGTCGCCTTTATAATATCTCCCAGGCCGAGCGCCAGGCCCTGGAGAAATATATTAAAGAATCGTTAGCAGCCGGGCTGATCAGAACCTCGTCTTCCCCTTTAGGAGCAGGGTTTTTCTTCGTGTCCAAGAAGGACGGTTCCCTACGCCCCTGTATCGATTATCGAGGGTTAAACGCCATCACAGTAAAGAATAAGTATCCTCTCCCACTCCTTTCCTCAGCCCTAGAACCGGTCCAGTCAGCCACGGTCTTTACTAAGTTAGACTTACGTAATGCTTACCACCTGGTGCGGATCCGCCGGGGAGATGAGTGGAAGACAGCTTTCAAGACTCCACTGGGCCACTTTGAGTACCAAGTCATGCCGTTCGGCCTTTGTAACGCCCCAGCAGTATTCCAGGCTCTGGTCAACGACGTCCTCCGAGACTTCCTCAATGTGTTCGTTTTTGTTTACCTTGACGATATACTCATTTATTCCAACAATCCCACAGAACATCAGCGTCATGTTCGGCTGGTCCTGCAACGCCTGCTCGAGAACAAGCTATTCGTCAAGGCTGAAAAATGTGAGTTCCACAAACCCTCTGTGTCCTTCCTCGGCCTCATTCTGGAGGGGGGAAGAGTTCGATCTGACCCCGAGAAGATCAAGGCGGTCCTCGACTGGCCGGTCCCCGAGACCCGGAAGGAGCTTCAACGTTTCCTGGGCTTCGTCAACTTTTATCGTCGGTTCATCCGGGGTTACAGCCAGATCGCCGCCCCTCTCCACGCCCTCACGTCGGTCAAGATACCTTTCTCCTGGAACCCGCAAGCGAATACGGCATTCATGGACCTCAAGAGAAGGTTCTCCCAAGCACCTATCCTCATCCACCCCGATCCAAAGAAACAGTTTGTGGTCGAGATCGACGCCTCGGACACAGGAGTGGGCGCGGTTCTTTCCCAGAGCTCCGACCAGGATCACAAACTGCACCCCTGTGCTTTCTTCTCTCGACGGTTGTCTCCCGCTGAACGAAATTATGATGTGGGCGACAGAGAGCTGCTCGCAATCAAACTTGCCCTGGAGGAATGGCGCCATTGGCTTGAGGGGTCCGAGCAGCCCGTCCTCATCTGGACTGACCATAAAAATCTGGCTTACATTCAGACAGCTAAGAGACTAAACCCCCGACAAGCCCGCTGGTCCCTTTTTTTCTCCCGGTTTAATTTATCCATCTCCTACCGCCCCGGTTCGAAGAATCAGAAGCCAGACGCTCTGTCCCGCCTCTACTCACCTCCCGACGCAGAGAAGGAACCTGCAACAATAATCCCTCCGTCTTGTGTTTTTGGAGCCCTCCAGTGGGAGATCCAGGACGTAATCTCCCAGGCCCAGCTCACGGATCCAGACCCTGGAACCGGCCCCCCCAACCGAACCTATGTCCCCTCCTCAGCTCGTACCCGAGTACTACAGTGGGCTCATTCAGAGAAATTCTCGGCTCACCCAGGCATTCGTCGAACCCGTTCCTTTTTGTCCCGGCGGTTCTGGTGGCCCTCCATGTCCCAAGACGTCAAGGATTTTGTTCTCTCGTGTCCCGTGTGCGCTCAAAGCAAACCCTCAAACCGGCCACCTGCGGGTCTCCTTCAGCCTCTGCCTGTCCCAGAACGCCCCTGGTCCCATATCGCCCTGGACTTTGTTACCGGGCTTCCCTCGTCTCAAGGTATGACAGTCATTTTAACAATAATCGACCGTTTTTCCAAGGCCTGTCATCTCATACCCCTCAGAAAACTACCCTCAGCTCTTCAAACGGCCCAGCTCCTGGTCAAACATGTATTCCGCCTACACGGAATCCCACAGGAGGTTCTGTCTGACCGTGGTCCCCAATTCATATCGCGGGTATGGAAGGAGTTTGCCGTGGCCCTGGGGGCCCGGTATACCCTAACCTCGGGTTACCACCCGCAGACCAACGGTCAGACAGAACGTTTGAACCAGGAGCTGGAGACCGCCCTCCGCTGCCTCACCTCACAGAACCCATCTGACTGGAGCAAATATCTACCCTGGGTAGAATATGCACACAACAGCCATGTCTCCGCCGCAACTGGAATGTCCCCCTTCGAGGTCTCTCTGGGTTACCAGCCACCACTACTCCCCGATGACAGCAGACAGATCGCTGTACCCTCAGTAAAGGACCACATCGACCGCTGCAAACGTTACTGGTCCCAAACCATCCAGGCCTTAAAGGACACCGCCGAGAATAACCGCAGGTTCGCTGACCGTAAACGCATCCCAGCCCCGAGTTATCAACCAGGTCAACAAGTCTGGCTCTCCACCCGTGACCTCCCCTCCCGAGCAGTCTCACGCAAACTGTCCCCACGATTCACGGGCCCCTACGAGATAACCTCCATACCCAGCCCCACGACTGTCCGTCTCCGCCTCCCATCCCACTCCCGAGTTCATCCCACGTTCCATGTCTCTCAGATCAAGCCAGTCAACTCCAGCCCCTTGTGCCCTCCGGCCGAACCCCCACCACCCTCCCAGGACCATCATGGACGTCAGATCCAACGGATCGTGGCCTCCCGTCGACGAGGTAAGGGGTTCCAGTATCTCGTCGACTGGGTGGGCCGCGGTCCCGAGGATCGGTCCTGGATCCCGGGCTCCGCCATCCCGGACCGCTCATTCATTGACTCATTTCTCTCCTCTCGTCCGTCTACGTCCTCCTCTGGGCCGCCAGGTGGCGACCCTTGAGGGGGGGGTGGTGTCAGGACTCAGCTGGCAGGGCCAGGCAGCCTGTTGCCATCTTTGCTTCGTCCACAGGTGTTCACGGTTGGCTGGTGGGCGGAGTAGGCGCACCTGCAGCTCGTCAGCAGCACCGGAGCTGCACTATAAGATCTGCACTCGGACAGCGGGTGGATGCCTGAGTGTTACCGTTGTGGTATGCCTACCAGCCTCGACCTCACGCCATTTAGACTTTGCTCCCTCGCTAAACCGCTACCCTTTGTGTCTCCCAGGTACCTCCTCGTGCTCCTTCGTCCTCCTTCGAGCTCCTCAGTCCTTCTCGTGTTGCCTCTTGGGATTTCCCCGTTCATCTCGAGTGGAGCCTTGCTTCTCGGACGAGACGCACTCCCGACGACTCCCAGGTTCCATCCGCTGTCCTGAATCCTCCGGTGCTGCTCGGACCTCTCGCCCCGCTCTCAGCCGCCCGGACACCTACGACCAACATTCAGCTGAGTCCACACTGCCGTCCTCCCCGGTCGGGTTTCTTGCACCTCGTGGTAAGCTTACGTTCCCCTGAATACTTTCCTTGGGGCTTTCCCTTCCCAGAATTAACGTTCTCCCCTTACCTCTAGATCGACCTGGTCCCCGCCGCCCGAGTTCCTGCCCGAGTATCTTCCAGCCCGCAGATTAGCTTCGCCGCCTAGCATTCTCGCCTGTGTAAACAATAAACCTTTTAAACTTACCTGTCGTTACCGAGTGTGTTTCTGCATGTGGGCCCGACATCTCAAGGCAAACATGACAACATGGTTCTCTGTACTTAGATTAATTTAACTTTTTAAATTACAAGGTGATTCACTCCAAGTATTTATTCAGAGATTCTTACCGGATCAAAATGTATACTATCTGTGTTTTAACACATACAGACAGCATTCTAACAGCTTTTTTCTCTCGTTATAAACAAACCTGCTTCTTCCAGCAGTATCTGATCCCTATTTACAGAGAGTGCTTGCGGTTAGCTTCAGATACCAAACCTCTTTTATGTCAGCACACACATGCAGACACATTCCCCATCAGCCTGGTTCATTCAACACGACTCATCACGCTGGTTTATGCTTAACTCCTATTTGTTTGAATCAATAAAAATAGCCGTACAATAGCGCTACAGATTTATTATAAGATAAAAATCAACTATTTACTAAATAGGTCATTTCTTAGGGTAACTATATTTTATTTAGAGTATAGAGCGATAAATATGAACACACCACACCTTCCAGATTGCTGAAAAAAAAACATATCCTAGATGTTCTAATTTATTTTCCCGATTTTCAAAATAATAAAATATATTGACATTAGAGAATACATTGTCGTAGAAAGTTGAATTACAGACCAAAAAACATTTTGGTATAATCTAATTGTAAACCAGCTGTTAAAGTACCATTAGGTTCACCTCTTCATCTCCTATTTTTCTTGATCCTCTGTGAGCTCTAGCAACAAGACCATAACCATACATTCAGGTATTAGCATCAACCATTAGTGGAAAGACTGCCTGAAACAAGTACCTTGTCAACAAAATACATCCCTACACAAGTAAGTCAGGCTTAAGCAACCTTTACAATCCAAAGAGCCATCTTTACCCGCATTCTTAATGAAAAAAAAACTGTCTAGAGTCAAAAAATCCATGTAACCCTTTTGTAGTTTACTCAAAAGTACTTTTCCTACTTTACATATTTATGTAAAATGAAGGCTGAACATGTAGTTTGCAGACTAGTGAAAAAAATCAAAGGACTAAATGAAACAAAGAACTATTAGTGTCATTCTGTTGTGATAATTCTATGCAAACATAGCATGAAAAGAAATGCTAGCACAAGCTTTGTTTTTTTACCATTATATTTTAAAATATTTTTCCCATAATATTTTTAAGTTGTAAAAAGTAATTTAGGAAAGAGGGCCTAAGGAGCCACCTGTGGCTCCGGAACCATAGGATGCAGACCCCAAGGTATAACAAGTACTTTGCAATATTATCAGGGTATTGTGTCTAATGGATGTAACAAGTAGATGTTTTGCTTCCATTTCATCAGCCATTGACTTTAACTTTTTATCCACTACATTTTCAAATATCAAACTATTTCACTCAGGATACCGAACTTTGGTATAATCACTTACATACTCTAATACTCTAATTTAGTTTCTTAATTACAGCAAGAAGAAAGATAAAACACAGCAGTTTAGAAAAAAACAAGAGAGCAGCTAAAATGGGAGACTGTGTTTCTGAATTTACTTTATAACTTTATTCCTGTTTGTTTTGTAAATTTAAGTTAAAGTCTATTTTAAAAGTTAAGAGGGTTGGTTCTAGAGGCTGATGTTTTTCTCATAGAGGCAGGTGTCCCAAGATCGTTCTCAGCATTTTCCATTTCTCGGGGTTGAATAATAGTGATCTTGCATGCTGTATCTGTGTTATCAAAGACGGTTCAGCCCGATTCTTCATCCATTTCTATTGCAAATGATCCAGTGACTGCTTCTCCAATTTGTGGTGAGTCTTTGTTGTATGAAAAAAGAATGTTTTACTTAACGCAATTTGGTCGTATTTAAGCCAGAAACTGTAAAGTGTGTGCAGTGCAAGACCACCACAGTCCAAGGCAGAGCGTCATTAACTTTTTCTCTATCGTCCATTCTTGTGTGACATCCTGGATGTGCTGCACACGTGCCTCTGCATAGTGGCTTTCCATAGATTTACTCATAGGTAATATACAAAGGAGTGTAGACACCTGTTGTCATCAATAAAGTAAGCTGTGACACATTATTATTGTTTGTGTAACATGCAAGCTATAGGGGCTGAAGTTAACGCACCAGGACAATGAGAGAGACGGAATATCTTTCGAGTACGGGAACTCGCCTCTGTTTATTCAGCGCTCTCAGCAACCACTGCTCAACAACACTTAAAACTAGTGATGTCAGTCCTGAACGAGTCGTTCAAAACCTGTGAGCCACTTTACTGAGTCAAGAATCACGATTCCTCATCGCTATTAACCTGATACATTACCTACTCGCCCCTGCTGCAGTTAGCTGTATGAAAAGAACAGACCAGGCAACATGTAATTGGGAAAAGCTACACCTATGCTTTGATAGTCAGTTTAACTACCTGTTAACTTTATAATCTGAGCGGTGAGCAAAACACCCAGCTACGAGCTGCAACCCGACTCCACTCACAAAACCAATCAAACACAACGCAATTCGAGCAGGGGCGGGGTTAATGATTCATCTTGACACAGCTCAGGTCGAGATGAGTTGGTGAATTATGGTTCATCTCAGCAGCAGCATGCTTGTGTTCTCTGCAGACAGGTGAACCTGTTCATTTCCTGAAAGTCTGCTGTCTGCTCTCTGCAGTATGTTCCTTTAGTCTGAGTGACAGCGTCAAAAGAAATCACTCAGGTAATCATTGTGCCAATACTTTTTTAGCTTGTTCTATGGTTTGTTGTGTAGATAAATTACAGCCTCATGGTATGAATCATTACTGTTTGCATGCTTCAGTGCAAAAACAAGTTTTTGCCATATTTGAAACTATTCTATTATATTAAATAGTGTTATACTATAGTGACCCCCAAAAGGACCCCCAGAGCAAAGGGGCCCAAGAGGGACAGGCTAAACTCAACAGTCCCCACAACCCGACCTACCTGGTCCATACTCCAGCCCTAACCCCCCACCCCAATCCCAGCCCATATGACCCGTGAGACCATCCACCTGGAGATGGGGCCAACATAAACCGCACGGGCTAGCCAACCAGAGCCCACCACATGAACCTGGAGGCGCTGCCTCCTCCACACCCTGCCCTACATACTTCAGCAGAAACAGATGCAGGATGATTAGGCTCTTTAGTTTTTTGTCACAAAAATCACAAGCCGGCTTATTGGAGGTTAGCAAACAACTTGGTACATTACTGCCATCTTGTGGCCATGTTGGAAACTGTATTTCTATACCATTTTTAACAATAGTTATGGAGTGAACAGTACAATATATATACTGACAACAAATATATGGAAAACGAATAAACAACAACTACATTAACGAATGCCATTACCAAATGTCAAAAAACACTCACTGATATTTTGTATTTTTCACATATGGTGTAGGTAATAATTTATAATATTTATGAAAAGCTGGGAGTGCAGCTGGGAGATTTAATCAGTTGTTGCAGAAAAGAGGATCAGTGTTTTTGTCATTAATATACAGCATGTATTTTAAAAAAATATAAATAGAAGCTCAAGGGGTTTAATGTGCTCTGGGAGTCAAATAGCTGAGAATGGGTGAGGTGTTACCAAGTTCATAGGGCAAAGCTTCCTCCAAGTGAATTCCTGGAAACTGAGATTGACAAAGACAGGAAGGCATATGAGTGACGGATGTTATCGCTTGGAGGAGAGGAAGTGAACGAAGGATGGAGGGGGAAAAGAAGAATGGCCATGGGGGTAGAAAGGGATTAATATGCACATAGGAATAGACTGAGTAATGATTGAGTATTACTGGATGGATGAGTTTAAGTTCTTCTGAGTGCTGACTATGGCATAAAAGTGCAGAGGTAGCATCCATCACTTTGGGGCCTTCACATGTGCAGCTTTAAATGTGTATCACTGAAGTTCTGTGTTGTTTGTATTGACATGACCAGCTGATTTTATCTGTGTTGATTGATGATGCAGATTGTTGCTATCCTTTATATTAATATGAAACTGAACAGGTGAGAATGAGTGACACTTAGATTTCAATTTACTCACCACATATGTAATGCAAAGTTAGCTCATGGTTTAAAGTGGAGAAGCAGAGAAAATGTCACAGTTGATCAAAGTTATTGGTTATAAATAAGTTATAAACAAGTAGCATTGTCAGAAGGAAAACTCCAGATTAATAATCGTTTGCCTTTTTCCCCCCCAAGAATCCCATCGCGTACCCTGTACTTAACTGGTATGATGAGAGGCAACCAAAACAGTTGCATTGAACTTGTGCTTCTGCCAGAAAGTCAGCTATGTGCTGTGCTCAGAAATGTACCTTACTGAAAAAATGATACAAAAACTTTCAAGCACTGCTGCTTTGCGGCAAGAAGATCCTAGGTTCGTGTCCACCCTGGGTCTTTCTGCATGGAGTTTGCATGTTCTTCCTGTGTATGCGTGGATTCTCTCTAGCTTCCTCCCACAGTCCAAAAACATGACTGTTAGGTTAATTGGCCTCTCTAAATTCTCCTTAGGTGTGAGTCTGTGTGAGAATGGTTGTTTGTCCTGTTTGTCTCTGTGTTGCCCTGCAATGGACTGGCGACCTGTCCAGGGTGTACCCCACCTCTCACCCATTGACAGCTGGAGATAGGCACCAGCACCCCTCAAGACCCCAAAAGGGATAAGTATGTTGGAAAATGGATGGATGGAAGTCTTGCTAATGTCTTTCATTTAGATTCAGGTCTGGACTTTGACTGGGCC
The DNA here is from genome assembly GCA_037039145.1 of Fundulus diaphanus. NCBI lineage: Eukaryota > Metazoa > Chordata > Actinopteri > Cyprinodontiformes > Fundulidae > Fundulus > Fundulus diaphanus. Next base: position 43,992,409 of record CM073127.1, on the reverse strand, counting down.
ATTCAAACACAAATGTGTTTTCTATCAAAACCATCCCTCTATACCTCTAGCTGTATGTTTAGGGTTGTTGTCCTAATGGAATGTTAACCTTTTCAACGGCTCCAGGCCTTTGCCCAGAGCAGCTTCTTCCATGTCTTTTTTTCTACACCTTTTTTGTGGCAAATCTGAAACAAGACTCATAGTGGATTTCTTTTCAATAGTAGTTGTCTTCTTGCCTTCTATCATTCAGGCTGGATTTGTGGAGAGCACAACTAATAGGTGTCCTTTCAACAGAGTCTAATGCCTTAGCTGTTTCTCTCTGCAGCTACACCGGAGATACCATGGACCTCCTTGCAGCTTTGCTTATCGATACTCTGCTTACCTAAGCTGTCAGTTTAGGTGGACGACTATCGTTTGGTAAGTTTGCAGTGGTCTATGCTCCCTCCTGTACATGACGATAAATGATGTTTAAAAGAGCTCTGTAATGTGTTAAAGGTTGGAATGCTCTTTTATAACCTAACCCTGCTTTAAACCTCTGCACAATGTTACCCCCTGACCTGTTTCTTGCTCTTCATAATGCTGTTAGTTCACTGATGTTCTTTAACAGACCACCAAGGCCTTCACAAAACACCTGGATTTATACTGGGATTAAATTACACACATTTATCATTAGGTGACTTGTCAAGACAATTTGTTGCACTGGATATTATTTGGGGCTGTCAGGCCTAAAAATAGTTGCTTGATGTATATTATACATTTATATTTGCCAATTCAGTTATGGACTACTGTGTGTTGGTCTATTACATACAATCCCAATAAAATACATGTAGGTTCAAGGTTGTAGCATGACAAAATGTGAAACACAAAATGAAGGGGGGATGAATAATTTAATAAGAAAGCACCGTATCTTCAGCACAGAAGTCTGGAGTATTTTTGCTTGGTCAGTAAGATTCATTTATAGCAGGGGATGGATTATTTTATGCTGATTGGTATTTCTCTTTTCAGAGTCTCGGGGAAAATGACCATGCTGGAACCTCTGGTGTCCCTGGTAGAATTTCAAAGGTCACACACACACACGCACACACACACACACACACACACACACACACACACACACACACACACACACACACACACACACACACACACACACACACACACACACTGAATGCATGAGCAATGACAGGCATCCTTACAGAAAAATGCAACCACATGTACTCTCTGTAGACATGCCAAGTCTGGAATAACATTCTCCTTTATTGCTGGTGATTATTAAAGAATGCATCCAGTGATAATTAAGGTTTAACAGGGTGAATGCACATTACAGCAGGGAATTATTTGCTGGAGACAGACTCTAACAGCTGGAGATGGCAGTGAGGGGCATCTGGGTAAAGCTCAGAGATTACAAGACATTATGCAGAAATTCTGCCGAGGAATTTGTTACTGCAAACCGGGAGAGGGTTCTTTTCATCAGTTTCTGTTGGGATATTAAAATATCTGTAATTTCAAGCTTTTGCTAATGTTGATGTGCACAAACTCTAAATTCCCTGTTTTGGTTAAATATCATGGTCTCAAGCTGTTTTCAGACTGCCTCAGACAGATGAAGTGAAAAAGTAACTGTTGTGAAAAATAAAGCAATGGTCTTCAACTGACAGCAGCATCCAGGCCATATCCTGGCTGATTAAAATATTAATAAACTATGCACATGTAAATATAAGAATAAGATGCAGCCCAGCTCAGAGTGGGCTGGGGATAGCAGTGCCCTAGCTGAATGAGGAACTCACTAACAGCACAGAATCAGGCTCTAACTTTTACTCTGACATATTGTGTGGCTTCTCAGCTCAGTAGGAAGCAAGAAAACAGAGTAAGCAGGTGATCTTTTTTATGAATATTTTCCCAGAAAAGCAAGCAAAATGCTAGCTTGTATTAAAGATCATAGCAAATGTCATCTGTTCATGAGAGCAGGAATTGGAATGAATTAAACAAACTCAGTGTAGACTGCTCCCTGTGGGTTGGGGATCAGTGTCAGCCTGAAGTAAGGGAGTTTAAATATCTTGCTGTCTTGTTGAGCAATGGAAAATGGAGTGGAAGACGGATAGATGGATTGGGACTTCATCTCCAATAAAGTATTGCTGCTCTCGTCTGTCCGGGTGTAGAAAGAGCTAAACCAAAAGGCAAAGCTCTTGATTTACCGGTCCGTCTATATCCCAATAATCACCTGTGTTCATGAGATATGGATAATGACAGAGTAACAAAATCCCAGATAGAAGCAGCAGAAATTAGTTTCCTCCATAGGGTGAATGAGCTCAGTTTTGGGGATTGGATTAGGAGCTTCATCATTTAGCTTGAGCTGTAGAAGGGTTGTTTCCCTGCTATGGAAGGAGTGGTCTGGGAACACCTTGGTAATTGAGTTTTGGTGGATGGATGGATGGATGGATGGATGGATGGATGGATGGATGGATGGATGGATGGATGGATGGATGGATGGAAAATAAAAAAGGTTGATACCGCAAGAAAATAACACTTTGACACCACACTGAAAATCTGACTTACAAACTTACAAAATCTGATTACCTGCAACACCTAGCTGCCACACACACACACACACACACACACACACGCACACACACACTCACACACACGCACGCACACACACACACGCACACACACACACACACACACACACACACACACACACACACACACACACACACACACACACGGCACATTTGTGCAAATGCAATTGAACCATTGCTACTGCCTTTTAAATATTGCAACAATGAGCCAATTATCTCAAGCTACACCATATTGCCTTCACTGATGAATATTCATAATCATGCCAGATGCTTCAAACTGAGGGTGAAACTCCTGACTTGACCTACTTCCTGTTTAATTTAGCTACCAATGATCTGACCATATGAGGCCCCTGAGAGTATTGACATTTCTTCCCCACATGTTCAGTTGATCCTTAAATATGAAAATAAAAGGAGACGTGACATCACAGCAGAAGTTGTGTACCTAATCCAGATGCAGCAAAACACATTTCATGCATCCCTTTCAAACTATGCATTTAGAAAGGGAGTGCAACAAAAGTGACACCCAGACTGTCAAGTAGGCCTAAGTATTAAACACTTTTTTTCTCAGCAAATATTTTTGTCAACCCAAGTAATCAGTGTAAAAGAAATAAAAACCAATCAGTTGATAAATTACGTTATTTGTAATAAAATTGAATTGTACAGGGAATACCAATAGGACTCATTAAGAAAATAATGTGTAAAAAGGGCATTGAAAGTAAAAACAACAACTGACACCAGTCAGTATCTAGAAAAAAAAATCTGAGGCTATTTGCAATCAGTTGGTTTAAATTAACTGATGACATGTAAAAAGGTTTAAGAGTCAAAAATATCCAAAACAATTCTCTAAGGGCCAATAGGCACTTGAAGATAACTTTAAAAAACACCTGGAAATATCAGGCACAAATCTTTGTAATGATCTTGGCACTGGTGCTGGTCTGATCCTGAACTCAGCACACCTGCTCAACTACACCCTGCATGCAATCATCCTTCACCGGAAAATCCCCACCATCTCTCGGACCGCTGCCTCCAACTCCGCTCTTCAGCTAAAAGCCGGCGCTCAGCATCCCCTCTTAATAAGGTTAGTGATCTAGCTCTTGCACGGTGAAGTGCAGCTTCCACAGATCACTAACCTGTGTCTCTGTCTCCAGGGGTTTCCAGTCTTAGCGCGGGCGGAAGCGCTCCGAGTTGCCGTGTTCACGCTTGTAAATAAAACGTTACTTAAACGTCACTGACTTGTCCTGGTTGAATCTTGGGTCCAGTTTCGGTTCATCACAATCTTCAATGAAAACAATAATACAGTGAACCCTCGCTATATCGCGGTTCACCTTTCACGGTCTCGCTGCTTCACGGATTTGCATTGATGAGCCGTTCATTACAGTTCTCAAACATAAATCGATGGTGGCATGTCGGTTTATAAGAATCTTTTGCTCAGAAGAAAAAAGAGCGAGAACAACTACCGATAACTATGTTCTTCTACCGAAAAAAAAAAACAACACACACCAGCACCGCGGGCTTTAGGAGATAAAAACGCTACAGAGCGGAGTCGGCATGTTACTACGGAGCCCTGTAGGGGACATGGCGTTACCTCGCAAAAACTTTTGCGTTCCCTCGCAAAGGTTTTTGCGTTCCCTCGAGGTATGGCTGATTTATTTGTTGTGGTCTCTTTTCATTCACACACAACAATAAACCATGAGAGCCGACGTGAGTGCATTCAGGAGCATGGGACATTAGATTTTTCAGAATAAAAAGCTAGCAGATGTGCATAATCAAAAAATAACAGAAATACAATTATAGAGCATTCAGTATTGTAAGAAAGCCCACACTGTTTCTGGATAAACACATTATTGTATGAGTTAAAGGTATACTATGCAACTGGGGTTGATTTTCCAGCGAGGCTCCCCCCAGAGGGCGAAAGTAAAAGTGCACTGTCGTAAAGATGCTCAGCTGTTCTGGTTTCTCCGTCAAGACAGGCGCGGTTGTTTTGAGCTTAGCAGACAGGCGAACGCAACGAAAAGTGGAAAAAACGGCAGTACAAACAATGACTAACACAGTGATGGTATGAACATCAAGCTTCCCGCAGCGCTATCTTGGCGAGGCGGCCAAGCCGCCGCCTCGCCAAGCCGCCGCCTCGCCAAGCCGCCGCCTCGCCAAGCCGCGGCTGCCGCCGCCGCCTCGCCAGTTTTATTATTATTATTATTTTTTTTTTTTTTTTTTTTTTATGTTGGCGAGACGCTACCGCCGCCGCCTAGCCAAGCCGCAGCCGCCGCCTCGCCAAGCCTTGCATTGCAAGTGCGGTATTTCCCCCACAGACCCCCAGGGCGGCCGAGAAAACCTTTGTTCGACCTGGAATGACTCATTTAATCATCCAAAACGGTATGGAACACATTAATTAACTGAAAAATGTTGCATAGTATGCCTTTAAGTTCTGTTCCGTTTTATGCCTCTTTCCTTGTAAATTTGAAATGTCCCATGCTCCTGAATGCACCATAGCTTTCTGACGCTCACGAATGCATCACACTGGTCTGTGAACGCTGTGCTGTGTAGATGCACATTTGATCTTCCGCTTAAGACAAAGCTTTGCAGTTTTAAAACTCACGTCTGCTCTCACGGTTTATTGTTTTGTGTGAATGACAAGAGACCACAATAAATAAATCAGCCATACCTCGGATAAAATCTTTGGATTTAATGTTGTTCATAACACCCGTAATTTTGTAAATGAATCTGCCAAATAACCATAGTTTTTTTTCCCACAAGAGGTATATTAAAACGTTTTGGTATCATTATTTTAAGAACAAGTAACTGCGTTGGTCAAATTTTAATCCTTTTTCCTCGTCGATATTCAGTTGTACAGAGTGAGGCGCGCTCCCGCGACAGGGGATGCATATGTCGGCAGGCATGCACTTTTCGGAAACATGCACTTTGCGAGGGAACGCAAAAGTATTGCCAGGTAACTCAAAAAAAAAAAAGAAAATTCCCCATGTCCCCTAGAGGGCTCCGTAGCATGCAGCGGCTCAGTCAGAAGAGCAGTGAAATACACTTGAGTCACTATTAGTCCTACTGTACTTTTCATAATCATTTTTAATTTTCTCCTGTTCTAATCCAATGACTCGGGTCACGGTGGGGCGGGGCTGATCTCCGCAATTTGAAGCCTTCAGTTCGTATTGATGATTAAAATTATTATTTTACAGTAGTTATTTGTTAAAAAAAATACTTTATACAGTACTTTTATTTTTTAAACAAATGCGTGGGCCTGTACAAAGGTTTTGTTCTTTGGTTTCAATGTATTATGGAGTATTTCATTGTATAATAATTGTAAAAAAAATAAAGGTTACTACTTCACGGATTTCACCTATCACGGGTTCTTTTTGGAACCTAACCCCCGCGAAAAACGAGGGTTCACTGTAGTGTGTTCCCTTTGTCCTCGATGGTCAGAATTTTTGACCTCTGAGTCAGAAAATTTAACTGGAATGGCCCCTAAAGTCGGTATTACGAATCGGAAACTCAGTGCAACAGGATGGTACCCAACTTCTGTGTTCACGATGGCTGCTACTCGCAGCAACATTGAGTAAAACCTCATATCTGACAAGGGAAACTGGAACGCAAAAAGGCGGAGGTCTGCGACTCGTTTGTCCCGACCTCCAAGGCAAACGGAACGCACCATTCGCATGTACTAAACCACAATGGCCTCTATGCACTTTCGTTGCACATGACTCCCCTGTTGAGTAAAACTCATGTTGACGTTCGGGATTTAGACAAGCCAATGAACTACTGGGAGAATATAATGTCCAGTCCTCGAGTGCCACTGTCCTGCAACTTTGTGATGCATGCCTGAATCAAAAGGTTTACTTATCTCTTTGGCATGCCAAAAAGTTTTGCAAATGTCCATTTATTTGATTCAGGTGTGCTGAATCAAATAAATCTGCAAAAAAACAAACAAACTGAAAAGTGAACTGATGGTGATGTACAGCAGTAGGGAGGTTGAAGGATTAACTTCTGGCCTATCGGTGTTGAGGATGCTGACAGAGAACAATCTTCAGAGCACTTTTTTGGAGACCCTTAAGTTAACGCAAATGGCCATCACAGCCCCGATGACATCTGCAGAATCAGAAAGGTGTTTCAGGATGCTGAAGAGGATCAAGTCGTTTCTCCGGAGTAACATGGGACAACAAAGGCTGAAGGCGCTGGCCACACTGTCTGTAAAGCAAGAACTCATCCAGAGATCCTCTGACTTTAATCAGGTGGTATTAACCTTACTGCATCCCAGAAAAGTAATCGGAGTGAGCATCTTTTTAAATAAAGTAGGCCATTTAAAAATATTGTGCATCTTGTTTGATTTCATTTTATTAGTGTGATTGTGTCAAGGAGTGTGGTGCAGTGTTATGCAAAGCTGTTTGACTGAGAAAATTATCTGAAATAATTGTAGTTGAAACCCTGAATGCAGGCGAATTAGGTTGGACAACTGACAGAGGCTCTGTGTAAGCTTGGTTTTTTGGTATGTTTTGGTGGCTTTTTAAGCGGTTGTCTTTGAGCTGAAAAAGGACATGTCCACTTATAGCAGATTTTCTTTATTTCAAATTTCATGCTTTTGTTGTTAGAATCCAATCTGCAGCATTTTATTACTCATATATAAATGTCTGTAACCCACCCTACAATTATCACCACCAGCCACCACTATGTGGATCACTTGCATTGCTGCTGACATCTGCTGTGAATTTCAAGTCATTAGACATACTGTATAAGTGTTGTGCATTCAGCCATATGGGGAATAAAGTCAGACTGTAAGTTTAAAGACATTGAAATGTGAGACTTTTACAGGCCCCCAGGGGACTGCCCATCACGGCAGGGGGTGCCAACACTGCTATGTACCAAGCCCCCTCGGGGCTTGGTACATAGCAGTGTTCGTCGCCCTTGGCCGACGAACCAGTTTCACCCTGGCATAATTCACTGCAACCGAATGCCCCATCGCCAAAAGCAGAGGTTCAGCAGAGAAATACACAGGGAAAGTTTTGAATGGTTCACTCTAAGGTTTGACTGAGGTAATAGACCTGGAGCTTACAGGCTAAGCTACCTGTCAGTGACCTTTGAAACAAAGCTATGCTTATATGTTTGGGTATGATTTACGTTATAAAAAACTTTATTTCCATAAGGGTTTTATACACCGTTGAGACATTAATATTTGTGTTTTCCGGTCCACTCATTATGACCAAATAGAGATTAAATTTCCATTAACATAGCACTAGTTAGCTCCTCTTAATATCTTATGCCTACCACCGAGTAAATGTAACAACAGTTAGTTTTAAACATGTTTGTTTTTGTTTCGCTCCGCCATCGTTTGATAGTGCTGCGAGCATTATTACGGCATTAATAGGGAAGATTGATGTCGATTTAATGGTGTTTTATGTAACTTAGGTGAACTCATCAAACTAATGAAAACACAACCAGGACGCGTCCGACACGCGTCATTTCTGGTCGTTGTCCGCTACAGCGTCTAGCTTTCTTAGTTACGGATTCAAATCTAAGTATTTCCGGAAGAAATAATCACAGTAATAAAAATCAAGTTTCCAAAAAGTTATTGATTTTTACTGAGCAGTCATTCTTTAAAAGGTTATTTCCTCGAATAATGTTTTATATAACTCAGATTTGTTTGAGGGTGTATGTGTGTATCAGGCTAAACACATACCAAATGTTGTTCTAAATTAGTCAAACTAATTTAACCCCATTCCACAGTCTTTAAGATGAACTTTGGCTCTGCAGTGAACCAGGGTTCACTGAATTATTCTGATGATGGTTTTCAACTATTTTTATTTTATCCTTTTGTTATTTTGTGTGTACATAGTTCCTTGGCTTCTTTATACCTTAATTTTGCTTAGTAGTTTACTTAAGTTTCATTAGCCTAGTAGAGAAGATCGGTTGATTGAAATATAGTGTTAATTCAGACAAACAGCATTCTATAGTGATGTTTTCTGATGTTCATTAGTTTCTGTTCATAAATTCTTGAACTTGAAGGGAAGTTGTCACTCCTTTATTCTATGTGTGCAGAGTTTGCTGTTAAAAGAATGCCAGTGCTCAAATCACCCTTTCAACTATTGTCCCAATATCAGCTGTTTGTTCTGATATTCACTGGACAATACCAAACAGATCGAGTTATCTATTAAATGTTAAATAACTTAAAACCGTGCGTAATGGTACAACGTAAGTGTCATGATTTGTCTTCGTGAACCCGGACAGAGCACGCACACACAGAGCTTGTTCTTTTGCAGTTTATTGAAAGTAACGAGTTGGATGATGATGACCAGAGTTAGTTACTGGACTGGAGATGATGGGTGCAGGAGCAGGCTGACTGGATGAGACTGGAGAGAGTTCTAGGAGATGCAGGGCTGCTGTCAGACCAGAGATGTAGAGCGAGACAGTTCTTGGGATGCAGGATTGGAGCACAGGGTAGCAGGCAATCCAGCAACAGAGCAGAGAGCAAACTTGGAGCACAGGGTAGCAGGAAGTCCAGCAGCTAGCAGAGACCTTACTTGAAGCACAGTGGTAGCAGGAAATCCAACAACTAAACAAGGAGCAAACTAGGCTGACAGACGTGGAGTGAGTGGAGACTGATGAGAACAGGACTTTACAGGCATGGTGTTGGTAGAGACTGAAGACGAACCGGCGGGGAAGAGAAGACTGAGGGAGGCTTATGTAGGGAGGCTGGCAGGTGGAGTGAGTTCTGACTAATTAGTGCCTAACAGGTGTGACTGATTGCTGAGGAAGTGGAGGGTGAGCTGAGTGAGAGGAGGAGGTACTGGAAAATAACAGGGAAAAAAGCCAGGCCAAAACTGAACCATGACAATAAGAAATAGATTTACTGAGAACACCTGTAATGTGCTCAGCACTTATTTTACTTGCTGGGTTTTTCAAAGACATGACAGGACTTGATGTGCCACAAATTGGCCTCCGTTTTCTCACACAACATATCCTAATATGTCAGAATACAAGGCAAGAAAAGACAGAGTGTGACACAGGCTTTAATACCATGGCTATTAAGAGGACCTTTCTCCAACAATCATCCAAAAACTAGTACATGCCTGACTTCAATGGTCGACACAACAGAAGAAGCTTGAGCCGGTTTTGGCTTTGTTGTGTGAGTCACCTGCAAAAAGAGTTGCTTAAAAACCTCTGCAGCACTGATACCAGAAAACCTACACAATCAGACATGTGAGTTCATAGTCAGGGTTAAGTCTCTGAATAAATAATCCTCTCAATGATACTTCTTCATCATTAGCAGCTACTTGCCAGAAATGTTACAACATCCCCTCAAAAGGTGACAGTACCACATGTTATTTACAGCTTGTTTTAATGCTTTTTGCTTCCGGTGAATTTATTAAGAACATTTCTTGATCTGGGTTTTAGGAAATCTCATATTCTATAAACATTAAGAGAATCTAATGGACTCCCATTAGTCACCAGATCAGCCTCCAGCATCCTGGTATTGATGCATTAATCATGTGGCACTCTGTCAGGGAGGACGGTCACTCCTCTTCCCACTGATGGTCCCTTACTTATTATGTACAGTGCTTATTTTTCTCTCACCTGTTTACAGTAGAGTTGGACAGTAATACCATTTGAACTCTTGTAATCTGTCTGGCACTGATAAGCGGAGCAAGGTAGCAGAGACCGCTAAACACAATGGTAGATACAAAAGGGTCCACTTCATAATATGTAGATGCTATGTTTGCACAGAGATTATAGACAAGTCACAATGACTTATCCATCTCAACAAGCTATGTTTGGGTCTGGTTTCATCTGGAAAGTTTGCAGCATGCTGTTTTCTCTCCTCAAATCTGGTGAGGAATATAAGATGATGGGCCATATATGATGCAGGATTCCTTAAGCATAATGTAATGTAAGACCCATTTATTTAAGTGTTTTTCAGTTAATACTATGCTTTCTAAATTAATCCAACAGTTGCATCTTTAATCCAAGAAGATATGGTTTGACAAAATAAACAGAAAAGCCCTTAAAATAACTCAAATCAGAAGCAGTAAAGCAATCTAATCACAAGCCTATCTCGGCAGATAGTAACACATTATATCCAGATGTTGTTTTAGGAAGGGTTAACAGTATTAGAAATGGATATTGTCCCACCATATTGCATAGTATACTCACCTCTAGTCCATTGACGTCAACCTCCCTACCACCCCAAACATGAGGCAGGTATGGAAAAAAGATGGAGATATTTTCTGTCCATCTACAAATATGCTTTTTGAGAGACTAGTTTTATTTTTGTTCTTCAACTAACCATCCAACAATTCCATCAGCTACTGAAAGAAAATGCTGCCCACTGGTTCCCATTGAGTCCATGTAGCGTAAGATTAATTTGTATTTCAGGCCCTGGGGAAAATGCTCAGAGATTCTCAATCTAATTTACAGCAACTGCACATTTGCCAAACAATTAAAATACCTAATTTGATCTACATTTTGCAGGGCTCTCTCCTGACACTGACATTATGTAACAATGACCCACATTTGATAAGTGATTTTTTTTTTACGCATTTCATCAAATAAAACCATAACCTTCAAACAGCTTTTTTCCCCAAGTAGTGCAGAAAGGATCTGCAATATTTCCCTTTAAATGTAGGTTCTGAGTGTTTACTGTTCACATCATGCATTGGGCAGATGAAGACAAATTTGTGAGCTCCTATCTTTGTTTTGATACTTCTAGTTTTTAATTCTGACGACTCAATGTGTGCGTAATACAATAAAATATAAGCATAGACAATCTTTTTTTTGTGTGATAAAAGTATTTTTTTAGTGGTGCTTAAGTAAAATATGAATATTTTTACACCAAAAAATTCGAATTGTAGTGATTTGAAACTACCGGTCAGAAGTTTCAGAACACCGCAACTTTTCCAGTTATTAATTCCAAATTAAGTTGTTCAAATCTCATATATAGCTTGATATGATACAAATGTAAGTGCTGAAATGCCAGAGGTAAAAAAAAAAAAAGTTAGGTCACCCAAAACTGAAAAATAATGTACATTTCAGAATTACACCAAAAAAAAACCTTTATCGGGAAATACAAATTGGGTTAACCATTTAAATCTGTTCTGCAGCAATGAAGGTTGATCAAGCCTTGAAAGCTGGTGCTACTAATTACTACAGGTGTTCCAACTTTTCGTGATCGCTTACAACCACCTCTGTCTGCATTAAAGCAGTATTGGAACACATTGTGGTACTCCTCGTGAGGAGTGTGTTGCTTCGAAATTGGCAGAAGAGAGACAGGCCATCATAACACTTAAAAGCATAGGCCTTTCCTATAGGCAAATTGCAAAGAAAGTCAAGGTGTCACTAGGGTTGGGAATTGATAAGATTTTCACGATTCCGATTCCCTTATCGATTCTGTGAAACAATTCGATTCCTTATCAATTCTCTTATCGATTCCAATTTGGGGAAATTTTTTTAACCTCTTAAACAAAAATAGACATGGTATTAACATTTAAATTTAAAGTAATACTAATTTAACATTTTAGAGACATGGTTATCATTTTAGAGACATGGTTATCTGCACCGCCTAATCTACTTTCAGCAGTTATCATCAGTTATTGCAACCGTAAACTGCAGAAAATACGGTCAGAGCGGCTCCTTCTGCATTTACTCTGCTCCTGTCAGGATGAGTTGCAGTGCGTTATGAGGCGGAGGGATATTTCAGCGTCACTTAGTTTAGAGCCCAAACAATCGACTTCACTTTCAGAAACAAGCCCAAAAAACTGCAAATTTACAAGAGACTTTAGAAAAAACAAGACCAAAGTCGCATAAAATAAGTGGGCTTCGCAACAGTGAGCATTCTATCGAAGTGTGTCGTATCCCTCCGCCGCTCTGGTCGGTAAACAAATGTTCCGGCAAATTCTACATTATAAAAAAGAGAAAAACCTACCGAAAAGTCTCGCTCTCATGTCATCTAGATTCTAGATGACATTCTTCTTCGAAATGTTGGCTACAGAAGACGTGTTTTCTCTCTGGCCAGAAGTTCGATGGCAAGTTGGCAATCCAACAAAAGAGCTGGTGGATCATGAATTAGAAAGGTGAAAAAAATAATGTTTTTTCCACTTTTACCCGATGTATTGGAACATCCAATTGCCATGCACGTGGGCATTGTTGCTTCAACAATAGCTCTCGCGAATTTCAATGGTGAAGTCCTCTGGAAATCCGAAATAATTGTTGTTGTTTGCAGCTGTGTACAACAGTTCCTATTGAATTAGCTTGTAGAGCGCAGTGCCTTACTGTGACATTACGTCACAGGATGTGATGTCGGGCGGCCATTATTGCCCATAATGGCCGCCCCCATACACAGTAATCGAGACGACAATTTATGCTTTTATTTTCTTATTGATTAACGCTAAATTCATTAAATCACCATGAACATATTAGTTTAAGGTATAGCTAATGATCCACTGATTTGTCCTTGTTGACTGGACTTTCGATCGCTTTACCCGATGGGGCGGCATTTTTTTTGTTTTGCTTTTCTAGACTTACGCCTGGTCACGTCGTACTTGCTTACTGAATGCCGTGTGCGTAACTTGCGTGAAAAACGTGATGTAAGTCGTGCTGCCCGGCTCTGGTGCTGCCTGGAATCGATAAGAGAATCGTTAAGCGAGCGTGGTGGTGTTTCACGGCCCAGGCCGTGAAACACCACCATTGGCCAAATGTAGACTGGAAGAAAGTGTTATGGACTGATGAATCAAAATTTGAAATCTTTGGTTCATCACACAGGATCCTTGTATGCCGTCGAGTAGGCAAAAAGATGGTTCCACTGTGTGTGACAGCAACTGTCGGACATGGAGGAGGAAGTATGATGAAAAGTCCAAGCCTTGCCAGAACTGTCTCAGGAAAAATTATCGTAAGCTTGAAAACATGGGGTGGCCAGCCCAGTCTCCAGATGTAAACCCAGTTGAGTTGGTTTGGGATGAACTGGCCAGAAGACTGAAAGCAAAGCCACACAAGTGCTGCACATTTATGGGAACTTCTGCAAAACATTTGGGAAGAACTTTCTGAAGAATATTTGATTTCTATTGAGAAAATGACACAAGTGTGTCCAGCTGTTATATCTGCCAAAGGTGACTACTTTGATAAGCCGAAAGTTTATAATACATTTTGGATTCCATGATTTCTTTTAAATCCAATTGCTTATTTGTACAGGACTTTGATTTTACAGTGCAATGAGACATTAAACTGGGTCACTTTCAATGAAACACTGGAAAAATTAGGATGTTCTAAAATGTTTGACCAGTAGTGTATGTGAACAAGAGCAGCTTACCTTACACTCCACCCTGCTAATGTTAGTGTATGTAAATTTAGAGGAAGAATAGAATAAGAAAATACATGCAAAGCAGTTGGCAGATATCAGATTAGGAATGCCTGACAAATTACATCATCTAAAATATCTAATAATATATCTAAAAATCTTTTAGTAACCTTTTAGTAATATATATATATATATATATATATATATATATATATATATATATATATAATATGGTAAATGGGTTGTACTTGCATAGCGCTTTAACAAGTCCGACGGCCCCAAAACGCTTTACACTACTGTCATGATTTGAGGGTGAACCCGAACTCAACCACAAACAGAGATACGTTTTTATAGGATTTTATTGGATGATGATGAGTTGTGGAAGCAGGAGACCAGAGAGGCAGAACCGAACTGGAGCCAGAGGATGTAGATGGCAGGACCAGCAGCACGGCAGAGTGAATACTTGCAAGCGGGCAGGCAGGCGGAGACGAAGGGAACTCGGGCTGGACAAGGAAAGGATGAGGTGAGCAGTAATGAGCAGATGAACCGACAGGGAAGAGCTGACTGAGGGAGGTTTAAGTAGGAGTGATGACAGGTGGAAAGAGTCCTGGCTTGATTAAGGCTGACAGGTGTTTGTGATTACTGAGATCTGGAACCGGAGCTTGTATGGAAGGTGGAGACTGCCAAGAATGTCCATGGTGCAGCAGGCAAAGCTGCACCATGACAACTAGGCAGTCATTCACCCATTCACACATTTACACCCCGACAGCAACCTGCCAATTGCAGGACAAACTCCCTAACTTCTGCAGCACTGTTGCGCTGTATAGAAATACGTATATCTATACGTATACATATTAAACATTGTACGTAATGTATGTTTTGTAGGTCAGTGATTGTTGCTAAAAAAAACTTTATATCATTTTTAGTTATAAATTAATTTATTTGACAAAAATCCTTAGGAGCCATTCAGGAGCCAGAAGAACTGTCTCTTTTTAGTGAGCTGAGCCATAAGATCCAACTCTCTTTCCCATCACTGCTTAATGTAAAGGCAGCATCTTGTCACGGTACCAATCTGGATCTCAGAGGTATAGAGAGCGGCCCATTTTCTCACAAATATTTGTAGAATCAGTCTACATACCAAGGTGCTGGATTTTAAACACATGTCATGAAAGTGATTTAAAGACTTCAGCTTTAGGTGGTGGAAGAAATAATTTTGGCAATATGGTGTGTTTACAGCATGTATTTTATGCCAAATACTTTCCTATAATTTATTTATTCAAATCAGTTTTAATCTGTAGGAGCTGTTTGTTGTCAACAAATAATACTGATTAATCTAATTAAAGAGTTTGGATATTCTAATGTGAACCCAGTAAATGTGTAACAATTACATCATGAAAGCTCATATCAGGCATATATATACCCCAAATATCCTGGAAAAAAGGAGAAAACGTTCTTTATTACTACACTTCTGATTATATCAGCAAGTAGAAGTAGCTGTTCACAGAATTTGATCATGTTTCCAGTGTAGTTATTTTCAGTCATGTCCAGCGTGAGTTTGCTATGCTGGCTACAGCTCCGTTTTAGATGATTTTCGTGTAAGTTGATCAACTTTGCTATTCCATGTAGAAAGGTTTCAACTCTGTCTCCGTCTAACAATAATGAGATTTACCAGTCAGGCAGCTTTTGAGTAAAGTAATCAAAGTCAACTGGAAGGAGAGAATGGATGGAGACAGTGTTTCATTTAATATAGCACATCGTCTAGACTTTCCAGTTTTTTAAGGATAATTTAGAGTTAAGAATTAATTTTGATTGATTTGAATGAAATGTCACATGGTTTATTAGAAGAAGCAGCTTGTATTTTGGGAAAGGAATGTTCGGTGTTGTTTAAGCAGGATCAATCCTATATAAATTCTCATTTATATAGAGATTGTCTTTCCTGATGCTGTTTATCATTTCATTAAGAAATAATGTTTTGTTTTCTTTCTCTTATAGTCACATTTACAAAGCGGAAGTCCAGTATATTCCTGCATGTAATTGAGCGACAGTGAAAGAGAGTTAATACATTTCCTTAACTTCATTCCATGATTTTACTGGAAAAAAAAATTTCAGTTGTCTGCCTCTTGCCTTGGACCCAATAAAAGTGCCAGGTACGCTCAAATGAACAAATAACCAAGAGTAAGGGTTCTTTATCCCTCTTCTGCATCCCTAATGACAAGAAAATGAACACAGGAAATGGCCAGTCCCTATTCTCTGCAATTGGGTCACCAACACACGCTCATGCATACACACAAAAACACACATTTTTACTGCTCGCTACATCATCTGGTGTGTATGCACAGAAAAGCTGCTCCTGTTTAAGATGGAAAGACAGAAATTAGTTTGGGCTGCTGAGAAAGGCAGTAACTGTGATCTGTGTGCACAACTGGCACAAATAGGTCAATTACAAATAATGAGCCTTGTGGGCTTTCACTGTTCTAGGCAGATCAGCCACAGATATCATAAACCTCCTCGCAGTTTAACTAAATCACCGCCACTCATCAGAATCAGAAACATTCTGAACAAAAGTTACATACATGCATACGGAAGACAGATGAAAGCCTATTAAATCAGACATCTTTGGCACTTTCAGTTTCTTTCTCTCTTTGCTAGTTTGTTTCACAGTATATATGAATATATATATTAAACAAATCCCCTGCTGCCAAGCATTTCCCCAAAGGCCACTATTATGAGAGCTTCTGAAAAGTTTTGGACTTTTAGAACTTTGTGCAGTGAGCATAATTTATAAATGTGCAGTACCCCCCAGCAGTGAAATACATCTGAAATTTTTCAGACTCCCCGGGAATGCTTTAAATAAAAAGCCAGCTTTATTGATATAAAGTAAAGTTACTGACTGGCTGCTTATCGTTTAACATTACAAAACAACATTAAGTGTTTCAAAGACACAGAAGTTTGTCTCCTCAGAAGAGCTAGCTTAACTGCTGGCCCCCCTTGGCTGTTTTTTTGCTGAAGCCTGATCTTTCAAAACTTTTTTTTTTTTTGATGAGCAGAGATCTTTGTAGTTGATAGAAATGCTACATGCAATGTTAAATTACCAAAAAGAAAATATGCATTTCATAAGATATTTCTACCAAGCATCACTCCTGAAAAGTCATGATGTCTCATTCTCACTCAGTTACTTTTTTTGTTTAGTTTTTTGGCTTGTTTTGATCCATCATCTTGTGATCTCTAAACCATATTCCACAGAAATAAGGGCGGAGTCATGCCTACCTCTCTGCTTTTCTTTGGATCAATCTCCGAGCTTTTGTCATCCGTGCATCTGCCAGGTCAGAAACCCACTCAGGTTGCGTGCTGGCAACAACGATGAAAGTCCCACACAGAAAGGGGCACCAAACACAAAGCAGATAAAGGAAACTGCAAATCAGTTTAGTGGTAGAAGAAGACAAACAACGTGAAGAGTTTTGACGTTATTCCGATTTAGATATATTATTCCTCAGAGACAAATGACAGAAAAAGCATCAAATTCTCTTGTGAAAAACTATCTTCCTTCTTGCTTTCTAAGTCTTTTACTGCTTCTTTTAGTAAACAGTTAATGAATGGATTATTGCTGCAGTACAAGCTGTACATGTCTGATTGATGTCTATCTTCCAAAAATAGATTGTTGAGGTTGCAAAAATGTATACACATGTGCAATTTAGCACGATACACACTTCACCAGTTTAAAATCATCATTAGCAACATAAACCGTATTCAGAATAGCTTCAGGTAACGTTTTGAATCAGGAAACGGTGCTATTTACAGCACCTTTATACCAGACCCTAATGGTCAGTATGAGAAAATACACATTTTTACAACCCTCAACCTCAGGCCAAAGACAGGTAATTGTTACAATGGAATGTAGAAAAAATTATTATCTTACTCTAAAATACTAAGAGTGAACAAACAGCAGCAAACAATTAGGGTACTCTTCTAATTCCTGTTAATTTAATGCAACCTTTAATTGATTTAACGAACACTGATTTTGGTTTCACAGGTAACAGAGGGAGGAATTGTCAGTTAGCTATTTTGCTTTACAAAGCATGCCAACATTGGAGAAGTGCCAAATTACACTCACATACTAAACCACTGGATTCTGGATAATTGTGCATTTAGTACACAGAGAGCTTGTCTTAGATCGACCAAAACCATTCAGTGGTGTTGTCCCTTGGCTACCAGTGTGTTTCATTTTTTTGTTGTTCGCTACTTCGGTAATAGTTTTTAAACTCAAATTAGACTCAAATGAGACTACCAGACTCCATGCAGTGAAATGAGAACATGAGACAAAGAGTAAAAGTGGCGTAACAGCAGTCACCAGGTGCTGCCCTGAGCATGCCCTTCATCTGTGAACCCCATGTTTAGAGCTGGCAATGCTGCTCCGACCATGACTGAGCCTATTTCCCAACAACCAGCTCACACACACACACACACACACACACACACAAACACACTGGGGACGAGCCAGGAGAGTGAGGCCAAAGCTGCAGTCTGATATTCTGCGATAGCAATTAGTTATGTCTAAAGCCAAATGGCCATGTTAAAAATTTAGAGAGGCAAAAAAAAAAGGAAGGGGAACGGAATGAAAGGGATATATCTGGATAAGGGAAAACGACAGGAGGGATTGATCACAGAGACAAAACTGTTGCCAGAGAGACATAATGAGCACGCCACAGAGGATGAAATGAAAGACAAAACGAAAGAGAGGTCAGATTTGAAGGAGGTTGGGACTAGGTGGAGAATGAGCAATAAAGTTTGGATGGAGAAATAAAGTCATCTTGATCTATGTGCATCTGTGTGTGTGTGTGTGGGTATGAGTGAGAGAGAGGAAAGCTGTCAGTCTAATTGATGCCGGGACAGCCTGACCATTTATTTTAATAGTGTTGTTTTGCAGTGCTTCATCACGGTCTCACTCTCATGTTGGACAACTTGCTACATTTTGTTGACAGAGGGGAGAGGGTGAAAGTCAGATGTGTGTGTGTGCTTTGTTCATTCTGGTAAGACAGAAATAAATGCCTTTGTGGACGTGTCCATGTGGGGGAAGAGTGTGAAGTTTGTGCAACACATGCTTTTTTTATGGGAGTGTAGTGCATGAGCATGCGTGTCCTTTGTGCTACATCCTGCAGGATGGATTGTTTCCTAGTTCCTTTCCTGCTTTGTCTTATTTTAACCTCTGGACACAGGAAACGCACGTGCATTCACACACTAAAATCTTTACACCCTCACTGCTGCCTCAGCCGGGGCGCTGCACACTGTCAAATCACAACCTCTCTTTATATGCTCACACATCTGTGGGCAGCTGGCATACAGATCAACACTGTGTGTGTGAAAGATGTGTTAGGAGACCACACAGGGACAGCAGGGCAGCGATAGTAGCAGGGGGTAGATGTTATTTTTCTTACCCACACACTGTGGTCATTTTTTCAATGACACACACACACTCACACACCCACCCTAACACACTCACACACGTACACAATGGAAAGGAGAAGGCCGACTACCCAGTGACCGACCTCTGACTGCCTCCTCTTCCTCTGACTGTTTTATTAATGGCTTGCTCTGGCACTCTGTAAAAGCTACTGTGCTCACAAATCTGTCCGTCTCAGCACACACACACACACGCACACACACACACACACACACACACACACACACACACACACACACAGAACAAGAAAGAACAATGCTCAAATGCACACTCAAACATACAAATGTGAACGACAGTCAGCTGGGACCACTTGTGAGAGGGGAAGCAAAGAGATTTCCCATCTCCGCATCTCCGAAAAAGTTTGGCAGCCTCTTCCATCCTCTGGACTTGACCTTAACCAGCATACGTACACGAGCGCGCGCGCACACACACACACACACACACACACACACACACACACACACACACATTCTGTTCAGCTGGGAAACCTCATTATTTTTATTGGCTTATTCCAGCTATTATGATACTTACTGTAAGTGGATAAAAGATGTCATTTTGAACAGTGATTTATTCTATTTAAAATGGGAGACATGCACGCACGCACACACAATCAAATGCTGTCAGAGGTTTAATATTTTTTTAAAGTGGAAATTGAGAGAATTATGTGTAGCAGTAGATCTCAAAAGACATGAATGACTTAGCAGAAGACAATGCCTGCATTAACATAATAGTATGCAGACAGAAAGTGTGTCTAAAGATAAAACTTTTTTTGTCATGCGTTTGATGTCATCAGCAGCACAGCGTCTGAATCCGATAAGTGTAAGTAGACTGAAGCAATAAGCTCTTAGAGGCATTCTGCTGGTTTGAAATGTATCTTTTAGGATAAAAAAAACATCACAAATATCTTAAAATCTGTGATAGATGACAATTTAAGTAAAAGAACAGTGCTCGTAGAAGTATTCACACCACTGGAACCTAACTTTTGTCAGGTTACAACAAGTAATTTCAGGGTGTTTTATTTGGATTGCATTGTGAAGTGGATGGTGAATGATATAAGGTTTTCATATTTCATAACCGAAAACCCTAAAAGGTTTGGCGAGCATTTTTATCAAATCCTCTGAGTCAATATATTGTGGAACCATTTTTTTATGGGGCTAAAATATGGGGCTAAAATGGTAGCTTTACTATTTGCAAATGTGTGTGGAGAGTTGTGTATCTGTATCTCGACTTGTGTGTCTGTATCTCGATTTGTGCGTGTGCAGTGGGATTTGTAAATGTGTGAGGAGAGTTGTGTGTCTGTACAACAATCTGCAAATGCGTAAAACTACTTGTGTGTAATCCGTTTTGCAAATGTGTAAAAAATGCACAAACCTGTATTCAGATCTGCAAATGTGTACAGAGATTTGCAAATGTGTAAAAAATGCACAAACCTGTATTCAGATCTGCAAATGTGTACAGAGATTTGCAAATGTGTAAAAAATCCACAAACCTGTATTCAGATCTGCAAATGTGTACAGAGATTTGCAAATGTGTAAAAAATCCACAAATCTGTAGTCAGATCTGCAAATGTGTACAGAGATTTGCAAATGTGTAAAAAATCCACAAATCTGTAGTCAGATCTGCAAATGTGTACAGAGATTTGCAAATGTGTAAAAAATCCACAAACCTGTATTCAGATCTGCAAATGTGTAGATCAATCTGTAAGCACACACAGAAACACTTGTGTCTGAAGTATTTTCGCTTCAAGACCCAGAAATACAGACAAATCATTGGTTACAAGTCAAGCGGTTTTTCGGTTGGTTCTCTTTACACACGTGATTTTTGCTACTCTTCTGCCGCGTGAGATGCACAAATGCGTAGAAGGATTTGTATCTGTATTTTTTCGATTTGTGTCTCCTTGCGCAGACTAGCAGGCTCAAAGTCTCACATATTGCCCTGAGCGCAGGCTCACAGGCACACAGGCTGCCTCTTCCGGCTGTGGGAGGTCACGTGACTTTCAAGGATTGAACCAAAGCGTTTTGCTACCAGACGGCTGACAAGGCAACTTGTTATAACTATATAACTTTCTCCCTTTAACGACAGAAGTTTCTTGTTTTAATGAGAGACTTATCTTGCTAAAACCAGATAATTGTCTCCTCATAACAACGCAACATAACCCGGCATCAGCTCGCGGGATATTTGAGTGTCATGGAGAAGAGGAGAGACGGAGGGGCGCCTTTTATTTCTTTTTAAAAAGTCATTTGTCGGAGGAATGTATTTCTGCACTGAGGAGTGACAAGGTAAGTCGTGCATATACAGCAAGTCCTCTACTTGAAATTTAATCAATTCGGCAGTTATTTATATTTAACAACTATGCTTTGGAAACACTTGTAGCACTGTAGAACAGTCTCTGGCTCTGTTTACACGGTGAAAACAGGTTTGCGTTGCCTTTGTACTCTCCATTTACACACTACAAGGTTTAACTGTTGCTTAGGGGGACTTTCAGCTATAGCTGTGGGTTTATTTACAACAGTTTGCAGCCGAAACAGTCCTCCGCCAGCCGCTGCTTTCTTCTTCTGGGCAATTTGACGCGGAGCTTCAGAAATCACAGCGCTACTAGTGGTGCGGCATGGGAATTGCACCGTTTAAGTACTCTGTAAACAGGGCCTGTGACTGCAAATGTTCTACATGGATGTTAATGAGATAGAGATAAGGATAAGCAGCTTAATTTTTTTAAAAAACATGTCATGCATTTAATCATAAATTCTGCTGTAAAGATTAATAATCATGTACTTAAAATAGTCTTTTTAGTTTTTTTCAGTTTTTATATTAACCATAATTTCATTGTGTCATTGACCGAATTGCCACAGAATTACTAGTGGTGCGGCATGGGAATTACACCGTTTAAGTACTCTGTAAACAGGGCCTGTGACTGCAAATGTACCTATTCCTTTATGTATTTTAATTAAATATGATTAAAATATATTTTAATTCGACACTTGTAAGGCTAATTAAAAATATGTGTATTCTACACAATGAAAGTGAGGCTAGATAAAGCTACATTTATCCATATTTTATTGTGTCAAAACAAAGATATGAATACAGAGCTTTCTAATGGGACAATTCACACGCCAGTGAAGGACAACTATATATATGAACTTCATTAATAAACCCAGTCAACTACTGACATGCTTTAATAAGGGGAAAAGCAAAAACTGATAATCAATTATCATTGCTGCAAATTCAAAAGTTAATATCAGAATGTATCAATAAAAGCACCTGGCAGCAAAGCACCATTGTTCTCAGTTTATTTGTTGTTCCATTTGTTTTTTTCTGATGTCTTTAAACTTACTCAGAAAAGAAAACAAATCTTAATCAACATTGTTCCATTGCAGTCTAGGTTTAAGCAATTTTAACATTGATCCAGTCTAACCTTAAATCACAATTTTAAACAGCAGCTATTCTCCTTCTGATGGGAATTCTGTAAAAGTACTTTTTAAAATTCTCATAAACAAAAACATTAAGGTAGGAGGAGTAGGTTTAAGATAGCTACATTAAAAATACAGCCAGAAAATCATGAATGTTCTCTTTTACATCTTAGAATGCCTGTGCATTTGATCTGACACTCAAAATTTAAATACTTAAAAACTTTGAATTTGTAATATTTAGCTTCTCACATTTAGCATAAGTAACATGCTCAATTTTTAGAAAGAATAAATTAATTGTTATTTTTACCTTTTGTTTAAAATAAAAAAAAACTTGAAAAAACGATAACAAATTGTCTGCTGTGTTTACAGGTTGGCATCTCTAAAGCTGAATACATGGATGGTGCTGTCCAAAAGTTACTGCTGGATATTTTCTTCCAGTAGTAACAGAGGGGGTACCACAGCCAGAATTCATATAGACATGGAGACAGAGAATGGTACAATGAAAGACATTCAAAGATTTTTGCGTCTTGATGACAGCTATCCTGAAAACTACTTCATTGTGGGATCCAGCACATCAACAACTGGTGGGATTTCTTAAGGAAACGTCGTGCACAGTACTGGATGCACCTTTTTCAAAAACTGAAGAATACAGATTACTTTACTGGTGACTTCTTGGATAAGCAGCCAATTCTGCTCACCTGTTTAAATATCACTGAGGTATGTTTGAATGTAAAAGATAAATACTATATGATACATGCTTTTAAATATGGAGTATGTACTTTAAGATCTTGTTTATTTTCTTGTCTTTCAGGAACAACTTTAAAAAGTGGTTCACTTTTGGAACATCATTTGTAAGATTAGAGATGCAATGGCTCCAAGTGGCCGGCCCTACATGATGTATACCTGGGGTGTCAAGCTCCAGTCCTCGAGGGCCGGTGTCCTGAAACTTTTAGAGGTTTCCTTGGTCCCACACACCTGAATCAAATGGCACAATTAGCTCCTCAGTTTGCAGTCAGGTTCTTCAGAGTCCTGGTAATTACCTGATTATTTGACTCAGGCGTGTCGGACCAGGGACATATCTAAAAGTTGCAGGACACCGGCCCTTGAGGACTGGACTTTGACACCTGTGAACCCTTCCACGGCGTTTTGGTGAACAAGATAATCTCAAACAGGTTTCTAAGCAAGCGGCAGAAACTTGCACAGTCCAACGTCTTCAGAGGACCGTTCACATGTTATGAGACAGTTCGAAGTATCATACCTTCTGATGACGGAAAACTTTCATGCACCGTCAACACATGATGAAACAATTGAGTTATGCGTATTTTTAAGAGCTTATATACGCACAAACCTGTGACACGTGTGACATTTTCTTGTAAAAAAGAGTTTGTGGAGCAAATGACCTTGTGAGCCTGTCCAGAATGACCCTATCACTTTCCCACACAGTCAGAAATAGGCAGCTGCAGACCCCACAACCAATAAAGGTTAAAGCAAAGAAATACAGATGGAGGAAAAAAACAGACCTCTGTTTTCACTGACTCCCATGTACTTAAATGTTTCATCATGATGTACATAATTTTTTGAATTTTGGTGCTAGGTTTTATATTTTGTGTGATTCTTGTTGTGTGTGACAGCAAATATATGCTACTAAATATATTAGGACAATAACAAGAAATTTAACTTCACATTTGCCTTGTAATCTGCCATGTAGGACAAAATGTTTAAATGACATGTTCTGTAAACCCCACCACTGCTCCTCATATTCAAGACATACTTTTTATATTTATAACAGCAAGACTTATAGTTCTCTGTTACTGAACACTGAGACCCAAGTTATGCACTGTTTGACAATGATGATATGGTCGAATGAGATGAAAAATAAAGTGCCTATGCTTATGTTCAATATGAAAACCTTTAATGAATCTTTGGTAAAAACTCATTACAAAAGAAAGTGCAATGGTTTGTGATCAAATCAACTCATTCTTTTCTTAGAAACATAACATTATATTGCAATGTTACATCAACTCACAGAAGAACATACATTAAAAGTACCTTTAACAAGTTTTCTGAAAGATCCTTTTAAAAGGAAGTTCTCTACCTCCAGAAGATGACCTAACTAGAACGTGATCTATGAGTATTAAAAAGATGAATACATGGATCTCAAAATTGAACATGAGAAAATTCTTTTACATATGAAAAAAGTCATTGTTAGAAATCTTGGCACTATTGCGCTCAAAGCATTTATCTATTTTACAATCAACTTTGAAGAATATAAAAGAAATATAATGCCCTATGGAAAGGAAAGGAAAATAAGTACAGTTTAAACACATGCTTCAAATTTTTTAACCTTAAAGAAGCTTAATAGCAACAGCAATAATTTCACTTCAAAAACTTGTATTTCACAATGTTGTTGGAGTAATCTTTTTAATCAGTATTTTTGCTCTATATCTTTGTCAGCAAAAACAAAAGCTAACTGACTATTGTGGCTCACTTCCATATGTTCCTGAAAACATGAAATATATTACATAGTGGTATTACCTGAAACCAAAAACATTTTAGATCAAATTGGACTTTTTCCATGAAGATTTGCATGTAAAGAGTTTTTCAAGCCACGTCTGTTGAAGGACATCTCTTTCACCTTTTCCTTGGAACTCGGAGCAAAATCTCTGGGTGGCAATTCTGTCAGCATAGGTGGGAATATAGATGGCCAAGCTCTCATCATCCATGCTTGCTATAGCTGATATGTCAGTCTACAAGCACAATGAAATTATGGTTAATATAAAAACTGAAAAAAACTAAAAAGACTATTTTAAGTACATGATTATTAATCTTTACAGCAGAATTTATGATTAAATGCATGACATGTTTTTTAAAAAAATTAAGCTGCTTATCCTTATCTCTATCTCATTAACATCCATGTAGAACATTTGCAGTCACAGGCCCTGTTTACAGAGTACTTAAACGGTGCAATTCCCATGCCGCACCACTAGTAGCGCTGTGATTTCTGAAGCTCCGCGTCAAATTGCCCAGAAGAAGAAAGCAGCGGCTGGCGGAGGACTGTTTCGGCTGCAAACTGTTGTAAATAAACCCACAGCTATAGCTGAAAGTCCCCCTAAGCAACAGTTAAACCTTGTAGTGTGTAAATGGAGAGTACAAAGGCAACGCAAACCTGTTTTCACCGTGTAAACAGAGCCAGAGACTGTTCTACAGTGCTACAAGTGTTTCCAAAGCATAGTTGTTAAATATAAATAACTGCCGAATTGATTAAATTTCAAGTAGAGGACTTGCTGTATATGCACGACTTACCTTGTCACTCCTCAGTGCAGAAATACATTCCTCCGACAAATGACTTTTTAAAAAGAAATAAAAGGCGCCCCTCCGTCTCTCCTCTTCTCCATGACACTCAAATATCCCGCGAGCTGATGCCGGGTTATGTTGCGTTGTTATGAGGAGACAATTATCTGGTTTTAGCAAGATAAGTCTCTCATTAAAACAAGAAACTTCTGTCGTTAAAGGGAGAAAGTTATATAGTTATAACAAGTTGCCTTGTCAGCCGTCTGGTAGCAAAACGCTTTGGTTCAATCCTTGAAAGTCACGTGACCTCCCACAGCCGGAAGAGGCAGCCTGTGTGCCTGTGAGCCTGCGCTCAGGGCAATATGTGAGACTTTGAGCCTGCTAGTCTGCGCAAGGAGACACAAATCGAAAAAATACAGATACAAATCCTTCTACGCATTTGTGCATCTCACGCGGCAGAAGAGTAGCAAAAATCACGTGTGTAAAGAGAACCAACCGAAAAACCGCTTGACTTGTAACCAATGATTTGTCTGTATTTCTGGGTCTTGAAGCGAAAATACTTCAGACACAAGTGTTTCTGTGTGTGCTTACAGATTGATCTACACATTTGCAGATCTGAATACAGGTTTGTGGATTTTTTACACATTTGCAAATCTCTGTACACATTTGCAGATCTGACTACAGATTTGTGGATTTTTTACACATTTGCAAATCTCTGTACACATTTGCAGATCTGACTACAGATTTGTGGATTTTTTACACATTTGCAAATCTCTGTACACATTTGCAGATCTGAATACAGGTTTGTGGATTTTTTACACATTTGCAAATCTCTGTACACATTTGCAGATCTGAATACAGGTTTGTGCATTTTTTACACATTTGCAAATCTCTGTACACATTTGCAGATCTGAATACAGGTTTGTGCATTTTTTACACATTTGCAAATCTCTGTACACATTTGCAGATCTGAATACAGGTTTGTGGATTTTTTACACATTTGCAAATCTCTGTACACATTTGCAGATCTGAATACAGGTTTGTGCATTTTTTACACATTTGCAAAACGGATTACACACAAGTAGTTTTACGCATTTGCAGATTGTTGTACAGACACACAACTCTCCTCACACATTTACAAATCCCACTGCACACGCACAAATCGAGATACAGACACACAAATCGAGATACAGATACACAACTCTCCACACACATTTGCAAATGGTAAAGCTACCATTTTAGCCCCATATTTTTTTTCCTGCTATTACAGCAGTGAGACTCTTGGACAGCAGCTGTGAAAGGCAATTTTCTAATCTTTCAACAGATTCTCAAATGGATTTAGGTCTCAATTTTGGGTCATTTTAACTAATGAATGGGTTCTGCTATTTGTCTAAGCCATTTGTAGCTTTGGCTGTATGTGTAGGGTTGTTGTCACGCTGGAAGATGAACTTTCAACCTAGTCTCAAGCTTTGGTGCTCTCTTCCAAGAGGTTTACTTGCAGAATTGTCCTGTATTATCTCTATACCTTTCAAGTTTGACTCTGCACTTCCTCTCCTTGGCGAGGAATAGCTATCCAACAGCATGATGCTGCCACCACTATGTCTCATCATGAAGGTGGTATCTTCGCGGTGATGCACAGTTTTCAGTGCTTTTCATGTAGATAATTTCTGGTGTTATCTCAGTGGAGCACCTTTTCCCACATGTTTGTTAGGATAAGTTATAAACCAAACTTCTGAACTTTCCTTCAAAAGTAGTTTTATTTTTGCTACTCATTTATACTATCCATTTTGTGGAAGGCACCACCTGAACTATGAATGTCTGCAGCTCCGCCAAACTTTTAGCTGCTTCTCGGATTTCTTTCTTTCTCGGTCTCTTGATTTAGATTGGCAGCCATATCTTGGTAGTTCATGGTTGTGCCATTTTCTTTCCAATTTCAGATGATGGACTGCAAAGAGTCTGGGATATTGTTTTAGAAACTGTCTCTGCTTCAAACCTCTCTACAACTGTATACCTGCAGTGATCCTTGGTTTTCATGATGCTGTTTTACACTAATGTTCTCTAACAAATCCCCAAGGCCTTCACAGAACAACCTTGTTAAGACTAAAATAAAAAAACTTACTGCTAATTAGATGACTTCCAAAGGCAATTGGTTGTACTAGATCTTATTTAGGTGTCAGAGTAAAGGGGACTGAATCCAAACACATCCCACAAAGTTCATATTTTGGGAAATTTAAATTTATTAAAAATCAAATTATGTTTTAGTTGTTTGTTAGTTTAATATCAAGTTTAAACAAAAGTTCAAGCTGGAAGACTCACTCCCCAGCGCACCTGCATCCACTAATTGCCTCGTCAAGTGTCCGTGCACCAGCTAATGTGCGTCAAGACCGCATCATACCATCCCACAAGACTTTGCTTACAAGGCCCCCCTCACATGGATTGTCCTGCTCTTCAGCTGAGCTTCTAGCCTGCTCCTCCCCATCTCCTCCTTCACGCTCTCGAGCTTCACTTGACTACTTCACCCCTACAGTCTCCACCACCAGTGTCCGGACCCCGGGGGTAAGACTTCACTAATCCTTATCCAAAAATGAACATCCAAGCTCATAGACATTCGCGCCAAATAACTTTTCTAATTTAAGTCAATAAATCTGTCTAATTACCTCTTTTTGCCTGTGTGAGTCTCTCCAGATTGAACTCACATAAAATCAAATCAGTTTATTTATTTAACTACGGTGGCCGGGAAGTGCAAAACAAAAATACAAAATCTGAAACACTTTTACAAATATTGAAACAAATTTACATTTCAAAAAACAAATTTACAAAACACGAAACGCTTTTACAAATCTCGAAACACATTTACATTTCAGAAAACACATACAAAAGACGAAAATCAAACGGAAAGGGAGGGACTGTCTTCGATGTTTACCCGGAAGAGATAACGGGAGCCTTCATGATGAACCAGGATGGACGCCAATCGAGTTGCGTTTTGGCCGTTTTTCGGCACACATATGAGCAGATTAACGCGTTTTTGTTTGTCGTGTGGTCGGTCCTTGGAGTTTTTAAATTTCACAGAACCGACGGAAGAACCAGATATGCTGCAGCAGTGCATACATTATGTTGATGAGGGTCACTCGTATGCTGTAATCGTAGACATGTCATGTTTACACGGTGTACACATCATCTTGAGACTGCGGTCAAGTGAGCCCTCACTTGTTTTTGTTGGTCACGTAAACACTAAGGATTACGGCAGTGACGGCTGACCCTACTTTTCAAAATAAAATCAACATTTTCGCGGTGTATCGATCAAGTGTTTTTACACATTTACATTATATTTTTTTATGCTTTGTGTCATTTTTTCTATTATTCTGGTCTGCTGGTGAAAATGGAAATAGATACTTTGGTCACACTCTTTAGCCTCAAAACTACTCAAACAACTTATTTTTTTACAGGTGACTACTTTCACTTACAGATGCAGATGATCTCCAGAAGTCAATCTACATTATTTGGGATTTAAAAATAAAGGCATTTAAAAATCTCTACATTGACTCAATTTGACCTGTGTTGTTGTAAATGTTGCTACAGAATTGGACGTTTTATGTGAATACTATATCAGCATGATGACAATAGAAAACCTCCTGATGTCGCTCAACAAGTTTCAGCCAATTCTGATGTGGAATTTCAAAATAAGAGCCACTAGAAATTCGTATATATTAAGTAATTTTGACCAAAGTTGCTGTCACTACAGCAACTAAACGGTAGATACTCAATCGATGCTTCCACTTCAGCATGACAGTAGAACACCTGCAGATGTGATCTCTTGTTCATTGATGCTGCGGGGTCATTCAAGTTTGGCTAATATTCTGTCAGCACACCACCTCTTCCTTTCTGTAAAGGTAAGTCCTCCATTCTAATTCATAACAGTCTAATCTTTAATGGCAATTTGGACATATATCAGGAAAGCAAGTAGAAAAATATGGACAGTTTATAGTCGTCACTACAAACTATCCATATTTTTATATAAATGTGACAGCAAGGACTGTAATATAAATAAAAAGTAACCAAGACTTTGTTTAAAGGTGCAGTTTGCCATGGCCAAGGTCTGACCGGATTCTCCTGAACAGATGAGAAGCGTCATCCCCAAAAGGCTGAATGATGGATGTTTCCTCCTGCACCACAAAGAATGAAATGGCCAACAAAAATGCTATAAGTGAAATGTTAAAACTTAATGTTTTACCATTTTAAAAGTTAAATGTAATTACATTTAGTGTAAACAAATTGCATAAACTCAATAAATGAAAAACTGTATCTTCTTGCCAGTTTATGTACATAAGATACACTTTTAGACATCCACTTGATCTAAATATGAATAAATGTAAATTACATAAGCATGTGAAATGGATTGCAAAATTTAATAATACACATGTTAGTTGGACACAATTTTTGTATAAGTAAACATTTAAATAGTCTGGAAATATGGATATACAATACTTAAAGTTATTAAAAATGAAAAGTAATTCCAAAATGTAAAACCTCAAGGTGCTAAAAAAATAAATATTTAAAAGCAGAAATCCAAAACACATTCTTGTGTATTATAATTCCTCTGGTTTACAGTAAAATAACTAATCAGGATCTTTTTGACATGTAAACTTCTCTGCTTCCTCACATATGATTTCCCCTGCATGTTCACAGGAGCTGCACAGATTCTAAAGACTTGGTGTATTTTATAAACCAAGTTGATAGTTACAGTCTGGGAGATTATTGTGAAAACTTTGAGCCTCCTGATAAATCTTTCCACATGTATGTGGACATTTGCAATCTTCCTTGCTGCAGTTACATCCTCATCAGACAACTGCCCTCCTTTTATGAGTGAATGCTGGTAGAACAAGGTTAAATCTCCTCTCAAACACCAGATCTCCGATGGTAAAGCCTCTGTCTGCCGTCACTTCATCGCCAAGACGAAGATACTCCACGAAGCCAGCGTGTTCCCTGGCACATACATTTTTCTTCTTCTCTTCTCCTAGGTGTGATCATCAGTGCCTGTAGTGTGAGCATATTTCTTCATAGGCGACTCTGATTATGGAGAGGTCTGGTCAGCCTCTGCATCACAGCGGCTGTCATCTGTCAAACACAAGACCACAATAAGTTTATTAAACAGCATAAAACATACCAACACCAAGCTAATAGAGCACCACCTGCATCATTACTCATTCAAATATTCATATCACACACGTTCCTTCCAGTTTTTGTTAGTATCTGGGATGCCATTTGTAAGGTTACACAGTCAAAATCTAACAGCAATATTTTGGGTTCTTTACTGTGATAAGAGGATTAAAATGGGTTTTCATTTTTAAAGTCCGATTTTCAACATACATTTATACAGTCATATATTTGTAAATGTCACAGGTCCAAACTAAATATTTAATTACACAGCTAAATGTTCAGTTTGTAAACCACGCATTTAATTTTCAGATTTAATATTTAACTACAAATTAAATGTTTAGTTTACAAACTAAACATTTACTTTGGAGCTAAATATTAAGCTTGTTATTTAAATATTTAACTTGGAACTGTGACTTATAGATTTATGAATAACAAAAATATGAAAAACGAACCCTGCCTTTTATCTCTCATTGCATAACTTTACAAACGGAACCCCATAGACCTACCAGCAGGGATGTAAAAATATGCAGATAATAATTTACAGAGGGAACAAAGCGAAAAGACGGCTGTTTTCATGTGAAAGCATATGTTTTATCAAGAGCGACACAAACTAAGGAATAAGAGTTAAATATTGCTAACGTAAACATCCCTCAGCTTACCTGTGTCTCTCCTCTTTGTCTCCTTGATTTAGTTTTTAATGGAACTTCATAGCCCAGCCACTTTTCTGGCGTCGTGGGTCTTCTGTCGGTCTTTTGTCCACAAAATGAAAACATAAAAAACATACGGTCGCTTCGGTGGTTTCTTCAAATTTACACCGTGTACACCGTGTAAACATCATGACATGTCTACGATTACAGCGTACGAGTGACCCTCATCAACATAACGTATGCACTGCTGCAGCATATATGGTTCTTCCGTCTGTTCTGTGAAATTTTAAAACTCCAAGGACCGACCACACGACAAACGAAAACGCGTTAATCTGCTCATATATGTGCCGAAAAACCATAGATATCCATAATAAAGGCCTTTATTATGGATATCTATGCCGAAAAACGGCCAAAACGCAACTCGATTGGCGTCCATCTTGGTTCATCATGAAGGCTCCCGTTATCACTTCCGGGTAAACTTCGAAGACAGTCCCTCCCTTTCCGTTTGATTTTCGTCTTTTGTAAGTGTTTTCTGAAATGTAAAAGTGTTTCGTGTTTTGTAAATTTGTTTTCTGAAATGTAAATTTGTTTCAAGTTTTGTAAAAGTGTTTCGTGTTTTGTAAAAGTGTTTCGTGTTTTGTAAATTTGTTTTCTGAAATGTAAATTTGTTTCAATATTTGTAAAAGTGTTTCAGATTTTGTATTTTTGTTTTGCACTTCCCGGCCACCGTATTTAACAGACGTTATCTCAAGGCACTTTAGATTAGGGCTGGGCGATATAGGAAAAAAATCATATCGATAAAATAGAAATCATATTGGTCAATATCAATAATTATCAACAAATTCAAAACATATATTTTAAGTGCAGCCCTGGCCATTTTATGCTGTTGCTTAGCAACCTATTTTTATATACAGAACACACAATCAATGAATTCAAACTCAACCCTTTATTCAACCAACTTTTTATCAAAACTGCAAATTTTTTAAAAAGAAAAAAGAACGTGTGCTCTCTGAACCCTTTGAAGGGAGTGGAGCTTGGTGACGGAGCGTTCCTGGGTCTGCTTTGTGATTGGTTGGGAAGATTTAATGACTGTAATATTAACCTACATGGCTAGAATGCAAAAGGAAGGAAAACTGTTATTCTATTGAACTTTTAATTGATCCTTTTTTCTATTATCGATATACGTCTATTGATCGATATATATTGTTATTGAATTATCGTCCAGCCCTACTTTGGATACAGACTGGTCAAAAATTTCCTATTTAAGGCAACCCAGCAGATTGCAACGAGTCATTGACTCACAGCATTTGCTCCTCCTGAAAGAACGCGTAGCCACTGTGGCCATTTGCCTGCATTGTTTCGTTGACTTTGCAGCATTCCTTCATACCAAGCATGCATGCAGCGCCAATGCAATCACAATTATGCATTACTTTTTGCTGTTTCATAAAATTCTAACATCTTTTATGAGTTTTGTGTTTCACATATTTATGTTTTTGATGCTGTGTCTATCTGATCGCCACTGTCAGCTGTACTGTTTCTAAAGTGCTCATAAATAAAATTGGCTTGGCATGGCTTGGCAAAATTAAACCTTCTGAAAGTACATCAAATTTTGTGATTGGGATGTGATGAAAGGTACAAAAGTAAAAACACATGCAAAAACCTTTGCATGGCACTGTACTTTAAATAAAAAAACATTAGGATTTTAAAATCTACTGTTGCATTTTTTTTATCAAGCCACCAAATCATGGATAAATGGTTAATAAGAGATATTTACAAAACATAATGGAAGTTTCTTTTTCAGGAGAGGTTATTAGTACTTAAAGGATAGCGGGAGTAATATTATGCAGCGATTGTATTTGACAAAGGTCAAAATTCTTGTAATTGATATTTTATTATCTCAAGAAGCCAGTAAATTTCCATGAGAGTAGCACTGAAATCAGAAATTGATCTAATTTAAATGCCATCCACTCTTAATTACCATCTCTAGTTGGCAGCAACTTTGCCAATTAGCCTCTTTTAGCTACCTTTCTATAAACATTTATGTTATCCAACAAGCTGGGCTGCATCTGTCCCTGGACATATGGCGACAGTAAAAGGGGACCTGAAAGATCAAAATGTTCCAGGAACGAAGGAGAAAGTGGGGGATCTGTATTACTTGTTGTGATCAAAGTAGTAACTATTGCTTTGTTGACAAAAAACACATCCTGACATCTTGTCTTGTTGAGGCACGATGTCAGCATATTTCTGTGCAAGAACGTGGAATGCGTGTTGGGGTGAGGGAGGTGGGGGCATGCAACAAAGCCCAAATGACTTTTTAATCACATCATTAAAGGATTTTGAATTATGAATTTGTCATTATAGATGCCTTAAGGCATGAAACCAAAATGAGACTTTTTTTTCCTTCTATTGAAAAGGACAAAGGTAGTGCTGCTGTGTGTATGCACATTACTATGGAGGAGGTATGTGTGTACTTGTGTAGTTTTGTGGTGTTAGATTGGTATATTAGAGCAAATCAGGAATACCAAACAACCCTTGATCAGAAAAATAAATACAGCTTTATCAATCATTTGTGGAAACCAAAGCTTCTGGAAAAAACAGCAAATGCATGGTAAACTTAGCAAAATGCCTTGGAGGTTAATGAGTTGGAGCCTAAAATGTTTTGAATCACATTCACTGTGCTCACAAGTTAGACATGTTTAAAGCTGTAGTTGGTAATCCAGTTCAGAAACACTTTTTATTATACTGGGTAAAATTGTCTTTCCACCCTGAAAGTAGTAAATACAGTATGTATTCAGAAAAAGGAGGTTAAAAAATGGATCTCTGTTGGAGCTGCAGGCCTGTAAAAACTCTAATCAATCCCTGCTCCTCAGCAACTTGCGTAACGCCAGTGGGCGTCCACTCTCCTTGTTAGTTTCCGCTTGCTGGCTGTGCAAGCACACTTCTAGTGTTTATGTACCGGTTAGGTTAGCAGTTAACTTCGCACTGTCTGTACACGGTCGTCCTCATCTGTGAAGAGACCGACTATGGCAGAGTCATCAGAGAACTTCTGTAGGTAGCAACTTGGTGAGCTGATGGAGAAGTCTGCAGTGTAGAGGGCGAACAGAAATGTTGCCAGCACAGTTCCCTGCGGTGCTCCTGTACTGCTTGTCGACCAGTGAGATAATCCAGCATCCAATGAGACAGGTGATGGTTCAATCCTGACCGCTCCAGCTTGTCCTTCAGGAGTTGTGGTTGGATTGTGTTGAACGCACTGCAAATAACATGATCCTCAAATTGCTTACAGGATTCTCCAAATGGGTCAGAACTCGGTGCTGCAGGTAGATAATGGCATCAACCAACGTGATTCCAGGTTGCTGCAGAGGATCCAATGAAGACCTCACCAGGGGCTGAAGATGGTTGAGCATCAACCTCTCGAGGGTCTTCTTCAGGTGCAATATCAGTGAGGTCTTTGGGGTGTGTAGCCTTAGCCACTGGTAGCACACACTCTCCTCTGTTTCAGGCTGATGTTAAAGATGTACCCCATGATACCACACAGTTCATCCGCGATGAAAGTAACAAGAACAGGCAGACCTCCAAGATGAGGGTGTTTGCAGCATGTTTGGCTGAGTTGGCGATGTAGGCTGGTCAAAGCTCAGGAAGTGCTGGTTCAGCTTATTCGCCCATCTTAAGTCACCTACAGCCTGGGCATTTGGTTTGTGACCTGAGATGGTTTTTAGACTTTTCCACATATCACTGATGTTGTTGTTCTGCAGCTGCACCTCCATTTTCTTCCCGTAGCAGTTTTTCCTTCTCTGATCTTCCTCCCCAGTCTTGTCTGTACATCTCTCAGCTCTTCCATATCTCCTGACCTGAAAGCCCTTTTCTTCTCACTCAGCAAACTAATGCTAGCTTAACATGTAGCACCGTTCAGCATTGCGTTTTTCTTCTCTGGCTGGAAAAGTTTCTCCGAACAAAACGTCTGTGTAGATCTTGTCTATAAAGAGGGTTGCATGTTTTTTTCTGGCTGTACTCTACATGTTAGCAGACTTAAAAACCTCCAGCAGCAGCTCACTATCTGGGTCAGGTGGGCATCTGCAGGGAGGGGACGGGAGTGTCTGTGTGCTGCTGCCAGTGTTATGGATTAACTGGCGACGGAGCTAAACTGGTTAGAATCTATGCGCAACGCAGATGTGTCTAAAGGGCAAGTAGCTGCATCAATGCATGTTTAAAAATAATGCCAAAGTAACAAAACCATTTAAAATATGCTGTTAGAAATCCAATTTCTTCAATGCATGTTGCCACTGAGAATGAATATGTTTCAAATCTCTCATGATTCCAGAGCAGCATGCTGTCGCAAGGGTCTCGCTTTGGGAACACTGCCGCTGACCATAACAAGATCAACCTGATCCCGTTCAGTTCACATTACTGTAGAGTAAACCAGAACAAATAATGGAAATTGCGAGGTTGCATAAATAGTTTTAACAGAACCGGACAGTATCTGCTTTCTGTGACCACCATGTCAAATTGGCCATTATTTCACAATAAAGGATACACACTCGCTTCTAAACTCTGTTAAGCAATCTAATATCATTCCGCAAAAATCCTGGGCTTTCACCAGATGTGATGCTCAGAAAGGAGGACCCAGAAGACAACGAGACAGGTCAGTGGCGTTCGAAGACTGATTTATTTAGAGAGCGGGAGGGAGCGGATCTGGTGGTTCGGCAGGCAACGTCAGACCCGGAACTCCTGGTAGTGAGGACAGCAGGTTAGCGGATTCGGGGCAAACTGAGAGTCCAAATGTGCCGAAGTAACGAGGGGCACTAACCTGCAAGACTTAGGGTCGGAGAGGCGCCGTCCGCAGAGCCGAGGGGGGAAACGTCCGGCTGAAGCGACGTGGTCCTGGGGCTTTCAGGGGCGTGATCCGGGAAACGGTCCGAGGTCAGAATCCAGAGAGCAATCCTTGGGGGTTATCCTTAAGAGAGGTCGGGGTCCGGTCCAAATCTGTGCAGCGGTAAGGGCTCAGGCGTTTTTGGGTTAGTCTGGTGCAGTACTCACAAGAGGAGCGGGGTCCGGTTCACAGGTAGTCCATCCAATTGATCAGTCCAAAAGGGTCAGGCGGGGCTCGGAGTCGGGAGACAGATCGGGTCGATTTCTCAGGAAGACAGGCAGAGGCAGAAAGAGGCAGGGTCGGGAACAGATAACAGACAGGTCGGATACGGGCAAATAGTCAGGTTAACGCTGGAATACTCTTACCGTAAGGCTCAAGATACTCTGGCACTGGCATTAGGTCCCAAGGCTATTTATATAGCTGAAAGAACAGGTGGAGCTGATGAGAGTAAATTGCGGGGTGGGTCTTGTAGGAGCAGGCGTGCAGATCAGGTAGTCAGAGCCGAGATCATTACACCAGATCCCATATGGAAATCCCTGTGTTGTTTACAAAGTTCCCATTAATGTGGCTGGGCATTAAGAGAACATGCAGCCTAATGAGTGCATTGAGCTGTTTGCCTTAGATCCTGTCATGAAACCACATCGGACTGTTTCTGAACTGGTTTTAGCTGCACTGTTCATAACGATATGTATAATATGTTGACGTTGAAGTCAGCATTTGTTGACAGAACAATCAAATCTAATAAAATCAGAATCCCATCTGCTGATGTGGCCTCTTTTCTGTTGATGTATCCAAACAAGAGACAAATCGTAATGATAGTAGGCAATAAGATGATTAGTAGGCAATGAAATTGAGATCACAACACTGTTTGTGATATTCAGATGGACAGAACAAGAAAGATTCCTAACCTTACTGTTAATTAAGACCATAAAGGTTTTGAGTTATATCTTAAGTATTTTCCGTGTGTTCTCTACCGGGGAATCCACCATTAAGATCCGTCAAACCTGATTTTTGGGATCACAGAAACACGCCTCATAAGCAGGCTACACTAAAAAGTGTCTGAGTCTGCAGAGAATCCTTGCAGATTAATTTATGATACACCTGTGTCTGTTGTTATATGGACTGTAAAACACTTCAACATGTGGAAAATGTTTTTTGTAATCATTAAATTAGGATTCCTCAAGTTTAATAATGGGAATTGATATTGTCACCCAGCATTGTTGGAGTAAAATTTGTATTATTTCATGTGGCTATTGTGTTTCATGATGATGAAACTGCCATGTACATATACTATATTTAAACAGTTACCTGTGATATTGTGCAAAGTTCCTCCATTTAAAAGTGTACAACAATGTAAATTGCAATTTTTGTGGAGGGATATCTAGCCATTTCATGTTGAGTCAAAAGGTAAAATGTATTATCGCCCAGGGGTAATTTGTTGTGAAGACAGCAATTACATAAAAACAAACATATATGTACAGACTTTCCTGGGAGAGGACAGTACACCTGATCCTTTGAAAAATGCTCCTAACCCAGGGACCAAATACACAGTGGATATTTGGATCAAGATAGCCAGACAACTAAAATTGAACAAGGAAAGGAACATCCTAAAATGGAAAGCTTTAGACAAGAATTTTAAGCCAGGTATGCTTGACTCAACTTTTAAGAATTGGATTTACAAGGGTCTAACAGCCTTTTGTACCGTAGTGAAACAATCTTATATGAAGAGTTTTTAAGAATTGAAGGATAAATCTGGACTTTGTAATCTGCATCTTTCGTTTTCTCTAATTTGCAGCTCAGAGAATATTATAATATAAAAATAAAATGTGACAGGGGTAGCAAACCTAATGCAGATTTGGAAGTATTGTTGGCAACATATGATTCAAAAACAAAAGAAATATTTCTAAATTATATTATTAATGGTGAGCCAAAAACATTCTACTGTGTATGTTAAAGAGAAATGGGAAAAAGAGATATGTGTCACACTCTCTGACGAAGAATGGTTTCAGATATGCAAGATTACAAAGACCTTAACCTCTTCACTAAAGGTGGCGAGAATTCAACTGGAAAAGTCTTGTTTGCTTTTTTATTACTCCATCTATAAAGAACAAACAATTAGCAATGCCACAAGTCTGTTGGAGGCCATGTGGTTCGGTTGCCTAAAAATGAAAAAGTTCTATAAAATTCTGTATTTGGCCTTAAACGAAATCTTAGGATATTCTATACCCATGATATGTACAACCTTTTATTTGGGCAATATTGCGAAGGTGGTCAGAATGGATGATCAGTACTTAGTTAAAATACTTTTGACAGCAGCAAGAAAAGCAATAACCAGGAAATGGCTTAAGCTCAAAGCACCCTCATATAATCAATGGGTTGATATTGTACAATAAATATTTATAATGGAAAAAATTACTTTCAGTCTAAGACTCAAGGAAGCAGCATTTAAGGGCAAGTGGGACAAATGGATTACCTACAAAGAATCACTGATGGACACTGTAGATCTATTTATGCTGATGTAATATTTGCTTGCTCCTTCTGTTCATATTGTTCTTGTATGTTTATTTTGTAAGGCATTGTCTTTGAGTGTGTATTTTGTATTAAACAAAAAATAATAAAAAATTCAATGTTACAAAAAACAAACATGACAACATTAAAATAAAAAAAGTCTTAGTTCATCCTTACATTGTTGTGTTTGACAAGGGGACAGGAGCAAAAATAACAAAATATTATTTTTGCAAGTCTCTTCCTTGTACAGCGTGGCATCTGGAACCTCCTTCCTTAAGGTAGGAGGGACAATTCTCCCCACAAAGGATGGATGCAAGCAGTCAAGATAATTTTAGCCTTCTTTAGAAATGTGGTTTTATAGCGGTCACAAAGTTTATTCAGGGGAAAGCCGGCCAATTTTACTGCATACATTTACAATACCCTGCGGACAGTTCTTATGTTTAACCCGTGGCAGCAGATAAAAAAAGAGGTAAGAACAGACTCAAAATAAAATAAAACATCCTCATAAAAAAAGAACTGACATTAAAAGTGTGAAGTGTCACTAAAAATGCATACTGGTGTGACTTTTTTAGCCACTGTCTCCAACTGCTGCTCAAAATTCAATTTGACATCAATAGCCACACCCAGGTATTTATAGTGTGGCACCAACTCAACAGATTATTGATTGTTACTGAAGAGATTCTTGCAGGTCTTTTTCCAAGGTATTGTGCATATTTTTTGTTTCTCTCCTCACTGAAGTTAAATAAAGCTTTGCACCAATGAAAAAAGTCACCCAGTGACAAAGCTGTCTGGAAATATGATAATGTGGTGTCCAGCGTGAAGGCTTGGCTAGTCATTTGTACACACATCAAATAAGAGGGTTAGGAACACAACCCAGAGGAGTACCAGTGGAAGAAAGGAGGGCTTACATACAATACCATTTACTGTTGTGTTCTCAAAATGGAAAAAATAGAAAAAAATAAAAAATCCATCAACCAAGAAATAAAACTGATATCCATGTTGAAGGAGTTCTTGAGTTTATGTGCTAAAATATGGAGTAAGATGGAAGAGAAGAATAAAGAAAGATCTATAAATAGAAATCCTACCAGTGACTTGGTTTCTTCAAGATGTTTAAAAAGTATGTATAAAAGCATTCCCACAGCAGTGACGAGAATACAAAAATAGATAATTGCAGAGCTAACTTTTTGTTCATTGCATTATTGTTCAAACTATTTAAAAATTATTCGCTTACAAGTTAGTGTCCATTTTATTGGGTTTGGATAACTGTAGGTATGATAACGCTGACAACAAGATATTCATCTGCTATTTACGTCACTGTCCTGCCAGTTCTGGGGGTTCCTTGGTCTGCATCACCTGTTCTGGTCAGCATCTGCCTTCATCTGCGGTTTAAGTCTGTCACTGCCCGCTACACCTGTTGAAGTCTCGTTCTGCCAGTCACCCTACCTGCATCCTCTGGTCTTCTGTCCATTACTGCCTGCCTGCTTCATCTGCCACTATTCACATTCAGCAATAAACTTTTTAATAATGACGTCTGTGTCTTGCTGAATATCGGGTTCTCCAGCAGCACTAACAACAGACCACTGATGTAGTGCGATCCCCGGAAGTCGTTTAACTGACTTGGTCAATGTTTTGATTGCTATATCAGTTTGTTTTGGGATGAATGTATGCAAGACAGAACATTTTGAGTAAATTCCCCTGGAAGATAAAACAAGTGAAGAGACACAGAATTAAGCTCAATATCCGAAGTACATAGCCAATCTCTATGCAACTACTGTATGCCGGTCAGCTGACAGCTTTGCCAGGGCTCGGAATGGCACTGTCTTTTTTTTTGTCTCATCACCTTGGTGATATGTTCTGCTATCATACTCGTCAACCTGATAAAGAAAAGCTAAGTTAAAGGAACTCTACGTTAGATATTTACTGTAAAATCAACTTAAATCATTCTCATTTGTCACCCAGGATGAAAGTGACATTCCCCTATAAACAATCGGTCCTCTCCATCAACAATACCTTCAAGTCAAGTTTTTCTCTTTTTAAACCTAGATGTACGGTCCGGAACTACTTCGGTTCAGAGTGTAGCCCGTGTTTACTTCCTGGTTCCTGACCCAGTCATATGAAAGTTCTAACAGTTCCCAAAACAGAGTGCAGCATTTGGTATTTTATCTTGGCAAAAGAGCAGCAGCCTGCAAACATGGAAGCCAGTAGGAGAAGTAAACCAGAAATAAAACCTAATACAACATCATGTACCTGTCCTGTGGAAGAAAAAATTCAGTGAAGTTTTACAGCTGCAGGACCATTGGGTAAATGGCGGGTCTTTATATGTGTTGATCCGATTTTAACCACTAGGTGTCATTATTACTGATAGTTCCTTTAATGTTCAAATATCTCAGTAAAAGGTTGGGGAGCATTGCATAAGAAAACTGGGTTATATGGTTTACTTCTGCACTGCTGTGCCAAAACTGAGCCACTTTTTTCGTGGTCAGAAACTGCAGCATTTACAGAGCACTTGCTTTTACTAATGATCATTATTTCTAATAAATGACTTGAGGCAAAGGGCTCTGTCTCTCCACTCTGAGGCAGATTCCTTTGGCTAACGAACTGGCATATCCTCCTCCTTTCTCTCTGTCACCAGACCACCCTGCCTCACCTTGCTCTTCTGCTCCAGACTTACTGTCAGACTTGTTCTGCCATCTCTCTGTTGTCTGTTCTGTCGGAGCTACTAAGCTCAACTGTTGCTCTTAAAGAGAATGTGTTCTGTCTCTTACACCAGCTAATGGATGCTGCGCTTAAAAGCTACATTGATAAACAAGGGCTGCATTGCTTCTTGCCTGGCACTGGATGGGCATTATCACCTACAGTTATTTTTT
Organism: Fundulus diaphanus; assembly: GCA_037039145.1. Classification (NCBI taxonomy): domain Eukaryota; kingdom Metazoa; phylum Chordata; class Actinopteri; order Cyprinodontiformes; family Fundulidae; genus Fundulus; species Fundulus diaphanus. The sequence goes on along the minus strand of CM073127.1, from coordinate 43,950,365 downwards.
TGTTACACTTGTTCCAGTCTCGTCCTCAGATTTTTTTTAATATTTAGTCAAAAAATCCCTCAAGCCTCTGCTTTCATCTTCTCTTCTCTTTTCTTTTATTTTCTGTGCGGCAGACTTTTGAAGACTGGACTCTCTGAAATTTTACTTGAGCAGCTAGATGAATTTCAAAAGTTGTGGTCAAAACTTATCTTAATGGCCAAACCATTTTTGTGTCGGGGTGGAGGGAGTTCCGGCCCCCTATTTGAAAAGAACGTAAAAGGAAATAGTTTGGTGATCTGTTTTTTTAAAAGCTCAACATTCCCCATTCCTTCCGTTCCTACTTCCATGTGGTACACATAAACAGTGTATTTCTTTGTTGAAGTTAAGTATCGTCGTAAAATATGCAGATAAATTATATTTAAAGCTTATTAGCATTAAAATGCTGATGTTCCACATATAATTATATATGTTTTGAAAACTGTTATAAAATATGTCAGGATGTGTGTTATACAATTATTTTTACATTGCATGTGATTTCTTCGTGGACAGTTAAACAGTCTTGTGAAATATGCCAGATCATTACTCATGATTTAACCAAAACAACTCTGACTAGGTATTAGCCTTCACTTTACTGCAAACATACAGTGGTATATCATTCTTCTACAGCTGAGGGAAATTTTACAAATAACTTATAAAGTGTAAAATATAAGCTAACTTTGCTATTGTAATGTAGAGGTATTTATTTCCTAAACAGGCAATTCGCTTTGGAAGTTATAAGTTTTGATTGTATTAAGGATTTCAACATACAGAATCCTATGGAAATGAAATTTAGGTGCAATTTTCATGTGAACAAAATATCTACCTACATATTTGTATATGAGAAGTGGTGGCCTAGTGGTTAGAGCAGTGTGCTTGCATTCTGAGAAGGCTGTACGTACCCAGTTCGAACTCTGCAGACTGCAGGGGTTGATGCAGCGTTCAAACATCGGACATGCTTACATAATTAGCCAGTAATTGAATTGATTCTTCACATTTTAGAAAACACATTGCAGGTCTATTTACATACGAAAAAATAAAATTTTGGTCAAATGTGCTTTGAACAGTGAATTATGCAAAGCTACTTAAGTGAACAGAATATAAACATAGTGCAAGAGATTTCCTAGTTTAATCCGCTTTAATGATGCTTTGCTGCGTTAAAAGTTTATAAAATACATTAAACAGCCAGTTGCAATGGAGATTTTCTAATAACTTTTCAAAGTAATATGAACCTAAGTAACTTTTGCATGCTTTGATTTCGTTGAAAAAACAACATTCAGTTGGCAGGAAGACAAGAATAACCTTGTTTTTAGTTAAAATTAACAATTTACCTGAATGACCTTTAAGAGTTGCATTTTTCGACCTTCTTGTGTCCTAGTGCGTGCCTATATATGAAACTACAATACATGTTAATTAGGATATTACATATGCACGACAGATACTTCAAAAGATATTTCACCTCTAATACTTCACACATAGTATTAATGGATATTCGTTTAAATCATTTCAATAAAATATTTATTTTATTGTATATTCTACCTCATATGTGTAGAATTTTGGCAATTAGCAATAGTGCTGTGACTGGATCTACAGCCTGGCCATAATATATCCTTCTTCAATTCAATTCAATTAAATTTTATTTATATAGTGCCAATTCATGAAACATGTCATCTCGAGGCACTTTACAAAGTCAAATCAATCATATTATACAGATTGGTCAAAAATTTGCTATATAAGGGAACCAGTTGATTGCTTCAAAGTCCCGACAAGCAGCATTCACTCCTGGAGATGCGTAGAGCTACAGGGAGAGTCGTCTGCATTGTCCATGGCTTTGCAGCAATCCCTCATACTGAGCAAGCATGAAGCGACAGTGGAAAGAAAAACCACCCATTAGCGGGAAGGAAAACCTCCGGCAGGACCGGGCTCAGTATGAACGGTCATCTGCCTCGACCGACTGGGGGTTACAGAAGACAGAGCAGAGACACAACAAGAGAGACAAACAAGCACAGAAGCACACATTGATCCAGTAATCTGTTCTACATTAGATGGTAATAATCCTTCTTGTAAATCTATGCACTGCCTTGTAAAAGTGGGGGGTTGTTGCAGAACATTCATTAATAAAGAGCATTGTGATAAGCAAGAAAGACAGCAATCAGGTCAGGAGGAGAGCTGGGGTATATTTTAAAGAAACCATATATGAAACAATATTCCAGGCATTCAATATCCCTCAGGGCACTATTTAATGAAATTGGAAAGTGTATGGATCAACTGCAAACCTACCAAGACATGGCCGCCCACTTAAACTGACTGGTAGTAGAAGCAGAGTATTATAATTCTGCAGGAGCTGCAGCGAGCTAAAGCTCAGGTGGGGCAATCTATTGACGGGACAACTATTAGTCATGCCCTTTACAAATATCATTTGTGAAAGAGGAGCAAGACGAAATCCCTGTTGAGGGTCCTTGGCCTTTAGATTCAGGGCAGTCCTGGAAGAAACCCTGTTAGAGACTGCAAAAGTCTGGGATGGTGGTTTAGCTTCCTGGGGGACGACAACTTTCCTAACCAACATACTGTATTTATGTGTTAGAATGACCCCGTCAAAGTCTAGATATTTTGAGAGTCTGTGGGAAGACTTCACTCAAATTCATGTTGACATTCTATCCAATGTGACAGAGCTTAAACTATTCCGTTGAGAAATTTTGTGATGAAATGTGCTGTTGTAAAATGTACAGATGTAACATTATCTGTACTGTACCATTTACTTAATAATTGCTGATATACTTCATTGAAGTGACATGGTATTTAAAGAAACAGCAAGTAACTTTTGTATAAATGTACTTTTTACACATTTGTTAAAAATGTAAAAAGTAATTGACATAAAACTGTCATTATGTCCTGACATAAAAATATGAGACAGATAATCTATGGGAAAAAAACAAAAACTAGCTCCTGTGGCTCCTCCCGTGGGTCCTGCCATTTGCAGAAATGCACTGCTCCTTGTAAGAAACAACCAATCACAGCCAGGAGAAATGCCTAGCTCTGATTGGTTGCATTGTTGTCAATCACTCTTGGGTATGTGCTGCTTACACCACCTCCCCCGCACAGCGTTATTGTCATTCAAGCTCAATATTGCTGGTGGGCTGCAGCTGTGTTTAGAAATAGTGGAGAAACAACCTGCTTTACAGGAAAACTGCCAATTACTTGATTGGCACCTGCTCAGAAAACATAGACAGATAGACACTGACTGGAGCAGTGGAGGGAGTGCTATAGCAGCAGAGAGCAAGGGGGAGGGACTTCTAAGGTGTGCTTGTTCACATTTTCAGGCTAAAGGCCCATTCATACCTTACGTTTGGCCTACACGTCCATATTTCTGTCCGTACGTTCTATCCGTTGACTCCTTCATACCTCCGTCCGTTGAGGTGCGCAATAACCAATATTTCCTCTAGGTGGCAGTGCTGGGTGCCAATAATTCGTCAAACATGGCGACGGTCCAAGACGTGATTTTGTTGTATTGTACATTGGCCCGCTGGTGCATCGCTGGTACTCTGTGTCCGGGGATGGGTGCCCGGGCGGGTGCCGACCCACGCCTGGCGGCTGCATCGCAGAGCCTGGCCCCCCGGGGCCCATGACCGGGCCCACCTCAGCATAGCTGGCTGCCGGCGGACCCCACGGGCTTGTCCCCGTGGCTCCTGGGGGCTTCAGCGTTGCGGCGGCTGGGGATTTCCTGGGGGACGTCTCCCCTCTTCCCTCGGTGGGGGCTGCGGATTTCCTGTCTTGGCCCTCTTGGGCACCTTTACTTTGAGGGTCCCTTTGGGCATCTGGGGTTTTGGGTCCCCTGGGGCCTGCCTCGGCGCTCCGGGGGGGGCGGGTCTTTGGCTCTTCACAACCACTATTGAGCACTTTCCCCAAGGATAAACCTTACACACACAAGCGCACGCTCACAAACACCTACAGGTGCTTGGATCCGGCTACTTACATACTCACCAATTTTTATCTTCAGCTACCACTTTATACATTTTGTATTGATTAATACTGTATATACTGTACTCCAGTGATGGTATCAAGGTGTTGCTGTATTATATCTGTAATTCTATTGGTTGTGCTGTTCTCTTTACATCTCTCTTTGCAGGTAATGAAGCAGACTGATGAAGTTTTGACAATCTCTCTCTATTGTCTCCTCTTTCTTTCACCTTTTATCTCTTTCTTTTTTTTTCTCTTCTCATTTCTCTCTCCTCTTCTACTTTATCAATGTAGTGTCCACATAAACATGAATTATTCCCTACATAAAAAAGCATAAAGGAGTATGAATACTCGCAAGGCACTGTATGTTAAACAATGATAAGATTGGACCCTAGAAGTTTGTATCATGCATGTAATCTAACTTATATTGTCACTTTTTAAAGTAAATTGAAATGAATCTGCAGCTATAAACTCCTGATATTGCACTCGAGTAGATAGAAAAAAAACCCACTGACAGGCATGGCACCAGAAGGTGCAACAAGTGGGAAACGTGTTTGACATAAACTGATGGTCACATCTAACGAATTGGGGCCACATTTAGAGGAGCGCTGGTGGTAGTGGACCAGGGGAAAAGAGATAAAAAGTGATTAAGGATCGAAAGAGGGAAAGGAGTCAGATAAAAAGAGTGTCTTGCCTTCTTCCCCCTCCCTGCTGTTCCTGCCTTGCTCTGTGCCGCCTGTGCAGAGGACAGCTCACTCGTTGGAAATCAAATGTTGATAAAGAGAAAATTGCATTGGATGATGGCGAGGAAAACAGGAAAGATACACTCAGAGAAGTCCCAGAGGAGATATGAAGAGGAGAATTGAAAAAAGCAAGAGATGTGATAACAGATATACCCCCAACAAACCAGAAAAAATTGCCTGCGCATCATTTAAAAAACATTTATTAAACAGACACACACACTAACCCTCTCCCTTTGGTTTTATCTCGTTGACAGCATTCAGAGCTGACGCCATTTTACCCAGGAAACAAACAAATTTACAGAGAAATTGGTCCTCTTGTTGCACTCCCTCGCTCGTTTGCAGACACCTCACTTCTCTCATTACACTCTGTTATGGCATCTAATCACAGACAGAAGAGATTCCCCTGAATAGGTAATAAGAAATCAAGTCAGCAGTCTATTGTCCCCCTTTATAAATCCACTGATGTGGGAGGGCAACTTTTTGGGGCTCAAACCATTCAACCCCAAATAGAATTTAATTAAACACCATATCAATATTATTATAAAGAGCGGTTCATGCCAATACATTTGAAACTCTGGTACAAGCACCATCAGCGGTATTAGGACCTCTGGACATCACATTCAACATTGAAGGTATCTACATTGGCACTTTAAAAGGTAAAGATGTGGCTGTTTGGAATGAGCAGAGGATGAATGACAGGCGGTCCCCTTTTTACACCAAACAGTCATGTGCAGGATGATAAACTGGGCAATGCAGAGCACAGGAGGGTTTTTATTATTTGCAGAGGCTTCTTTGGAATAATACAATTTTAGCATGTCAGTACAGGAAACCCTCCAATTTATTTTTCAATCAGGAGTTTTTACTGTATACCTTACTCTACCTAATCTCATAATTGTACAGCGAGGAGGCAGTGACTGGCGGACCAGGAAACGTGGTGGTGATGGTGGGGGGGGAGGTCATAGCGCTGCCCCTACAGTAGAGCTTAGAGGGTGAGTTACCCTTTAATACCATATTACCACCCAACCCTTTCAGAAAAAGAGGTTTTATAGCAATGTGTATGTGTGTGTGTGTCTGTGTGTGTGTTTGTGTCTATGTGAACAATTTAACAATACATAACTTATCAGAAGCACTAATAAAGTATATTTTTGTGCTGGTCTCATTAGGATTTAGGTTCTGACCTCTCACCATTGGTTGCCTGTGCACATTTGGATACATTTTAAAATTTTGGTTTTAGCTTTCAGAGCAATCCACAGTCAGGCTCCTAAATATATACAGAATCTTTTAAAGCCTCTTTGTCTGCCTAGGATTTTAAGATCATCGACTCAAATGTTGTTGGTGATACATCGTACGTTAAAAATCGTTGCAATCGTGCTTTTCAGGTAGTGACTCCGAGAATTTGGAACGCTCAGCCGCTTTCTCTTCGCTGCACAGAATTCACAGTGTCTTTTAAAAAACATCTAAAGACATCTTTTGCTTAAGCATGTTCTGTGTTTTTGTGTTTTTAAATTGTTTTTGCTCCTGTAATGTCAACGTCTGTCAAAGGTGCCATAGAAATAAAATTTTATTTTGTTACTTACTTATATGGAAGGCAGACATATTGGATATTAAGGCTGTGATGGTGAGAAACATCCAACCTTGAGTCCAAATACCAACTTCTAAGACTTTTTAGTATATTTTTTAAGAAACTGTAATGAATCCTCTCTGTTCTTCCCTGAAAAGCTCCTTTTCTGCAGTCCCATGACGTCATTCCCTGCTCCCTGTGCTGCACTGGCAATCAAATCTGAGTGGTTACATCTGTCGCAGCTCTAATAACTGGGAGTAACAGCACCTGAGAGGAGCACTATATGTTCCTGGCTCTCCCAGTGTGTAACCGCCAGATTATTGAAAGCCATTGTGTGAGTAAACCATCCAGAGTTCCTTGTATTGACCTCCTGATCTCGATCTGTCTCATTCCTGTTTTCCTCCTGCTTTTCTTGCCCCTGTCAGATACTCCTGTTTGAGCTCCAGTAAGTTCCTGTTCTAGCAACACCAGTCTATTTATAATAAACATCCTTAAATGCTTATGTTTTGTGTCGGCTGTATTATCAGGTCTCCAGATTCTGTCAAGGGTATTACAGAAACACCCTTGAAAATTTCAACTTCTAAATAAAATTTGGATCTTGAAATGAAATTGCCTAAATCTTTACCCAATCAAGTAGTACCAAAGTGTTTTTACAGTCTGAATGACGGTATTTTGAAATATTTGCTGAGGTGCTAGTTGTTGGTAGTTGTTTCAGACATTAATTTGTGTCAATTAGAAAGGGAAGCATCATCATTAGATTCACAGGTAAGAAAATGTGTGAAACATGTGCTCATTCATCCAAAACATCCCTTAGAATCTGAAGAAGAGCTGCCCTTTTTTCTCACTTTTTCTTCACATAGCCTGACCTTAGTGTCAGCAATGTTAAATCCCTCTGACCATTTTACATTTTGTCATCCCGCAGCTGAATGATTATGTGAGTTTTCTTTAAACTTGGAACACTGACTCATCCAGTGAAGTATGAGGATTCTATTCCCTTGTTTTGTACAAAATGATAACTCGTGTAGTGTTAAAGAAGAGCGACGAGCCGAACCGTGGGATAAGTGGAATTATAAAGACCGGGCATGGTTTAAATATGTATTAGGTCTCTATAAGAATGGATATGATGACTACCATTACTGGAGCATAACTGCTTCAAAGTAACGCTTTCATGGAGTCTATCAGCAATGAAAGCTGCCAGGAAATAAGATAATACTGACGCCTGTTACAGAGTCAGACAACGTGGCTCGTTAACATCTAACATTAACTTAGAACACATTCAATGTTTTATCTAAGGAAGGACCAGAAAGCACTCATATTCTGCAAAACCTACTATGCTTTTGGACAGTATGACCATGTTTCATACATACAACATGCAGTGTCATACAAAAAATACAGTTTGCTGACAATAACTCTCCTGCTCTCCAGTTCCATGACCGGCAGCTTCAAACTATCAGAGTTCTCAAGCTCACACCTTCTGCTCACTCCTTCCCACTGCTTTCATCCTCTCCAACAGTAAAGCCGGCTTCACATTGGCTAAGTTCCTTGTGCGTTCCATCCTTTTATAAAAAAATGTGCCTCGCAGCAATCCAAACAAGATCCGTTCATGCATCCAGACAGCCCCACCCCCTCCCTCTTTATTTTGAAATATCGGAACCGCTTTAAACTTCCTGCGTCTAACTTCCTGTCTGGCTCATCTGGTTTTCAGAAAGTGATGCATTTTGCTCCGTCATCCGTCACGAATACACTCAATCTGTATTTCTGACGGGCAATGGAGGAGGGTTCTCTGCAGAGGTGGGTGGAGTAGCCAAAAATTGCACTCAAGTAAGAGTAAAAAAGTATTCAGTAAGAAGGCTACTCAAGTCCTAAGTAACTAATCATAACAATTGATGATTTAATGTTTAAAAATTATTTAATTGGACAGACAAAAAATAAGGTTATGTGGAAATCCTGGTTTATTAAAGACAAAGGTGAAAAATATACAAAGAATAACATAATTAACTAATTTAGGCAGAAGGAACACTTTTCTAAATATTTTTTTCAACATTAAACTAGAAAGCAATACTTACAGCAGTTAATTTATATACAGTATGTATATACAGAACAGCGCAATGTACTTCCAGTAACAATATCTACTGTTTATTGTACGTTTATTTGACCTCCAAAAACCTCAATGATCTCAGCAGGTAGAAAATAACATTAAAACAACAAAGCTTGTGTACAAATAAGAAGTTTCACTTTACAGTAACATAAACTCTAGGTTTTTGTTCCTCTGGTGCATTTTTGGTTAAAACAAATCTGTTCTTTATTCATGAAGTTACTTGCAGTAGGTTGAGTAGTCAGAAATTTTACTCAAGTAAGAGTAGCGATACTTGAGTAATAATATGACCCAAGTAAAAGTAAAAATACAGTGCAGTAAAAATACTCCTAACAGTAAATTTGGTTCAAAAAGTTACTCAAGTAAATGTAACTGAGTAAATGTAACTAGTAACTACCCACCTCTGGGTCTCTGTCATGCCGTAGCACCACGGAGCCTAGTCAATGGGAAATGCCCCATTGACTAGAATGGCTTTTATTTGTGATGTAATGGAGAATGCGTGGATGAATGTGTGAATGAGTGGTAAGAGCCTGCACTTATTAACACGCTTCAGTCTGCTCATTGCCAAATTACTCACCTTCACTCCCTCTCTCCAGTCCTCTCCTGTTCGCGCTGGACTTGGACCAGTCCCTGTGGCTCAAGACCATTGCATATAACGTTTCATAAACTTTCTCCCTTCTCCTGAGAGTGACACTTGCATGTAGGTCAAAAGCTCAAAGACAAACACGACAGTGATACTAAGTAGCACATAATTGTAAAGACGTTAGTTCAGATGAGACATAAAAAAAGTAAATTTGAAAAGTGTGGTGTGTATTTTTATTCAGTCTATCTTTACTCAGGTGCTCATAAATAAAGTTGCAGTGTTTCCATGTCTACTTATTATAAGGGACTTTGGGCTTGTTTCTTCTCTAAATTCGCTTGAAAATTTTGTGAGTCACAACTTGCAGTACTTTGGGCTTGTTTTTGAACGTGAAATCATTTATTTGGGCTTGGCTTCTGCTTCTGACAGAACCCCTTTTTATCGCGCTGCACAAAAAGAGCTATTGAGTTTCCAGATTGTGCTGCCTTACAGACGGCGCGAGATGGTTAAAATATCTGTCAGCATGTCAGCACCCCAATCCAAATCAAATATCGGGGATGAATATGCTGAAGTTTGTGGAAAGATGTTACATTTGTACTTTTACAAGTAAAGGCAAAATAACACATTTTGTACTGTTAAAGTGATCAATGGCTTGATGAAAGCAGAACGCTGGAGAGTTGTGGAGGTCTTGTGTTGGTATGATTTTCCCGTAAGCAGACACAAAACATTCATTAAAGCAACTTTCAAGGTCTGAAAAAGAATACATCCCACAAATAAATTTTAGTTTTGTCTTCCTTCCGGTAAATATCCGTCCCTGTATCCATCTGTTGTGGTCCGACCTTCACAGATAGCTCCACTTGGCGCAACTTCAGTAGTAAAGTGATGCTTCTTTTTCATTCAGTATAAATAATGCAGGTTTTTCTAATGGATCACTGACTGGAACTAAGTTCTTACGGAGTCAGCTCATTTGCTGAATGACATAAACACAGAGGTGTGTAGAGTAGCTGAAACGTTTGCTGAAATTGTAGTAGAATTACCTTAATTCATCTTAATCCAAGTAGAAGTAATTATTAGTCATCCAAGAGAATACTTAAGTTAGGATAAAATAGCAAGTACTGAGTTAACTGTTTGGTCATAACATCTGATTTAATTTGTGGAAATTATCTAATCCATAGGAAAAATATAAAGTTATGTGCAAATTCTGTTATTTAAAAAAAAAAGAAAAGAAAAAACTAGCATTATTGCAAAATAAAAAATTCAGGCACAATCATTTCTATTTCCCCCCCCCCCCCAAATAAAGCTACTGAAACCAATACTTACTGTAGCTAGTTACAGTAGTCAGAGTACTTCCTTTGACAATATTTCCTGTTTACTTATATTGCCTTGACCTACAAATTGACTCAGCAGGTAGAAAATACCAACGAAGCTCACGTAAGGACAAAAAACGTATTGTTTTTTTCTCCATTCAGTGAAGTAAGTAGAGATAGGTAGGGTAGCTAGAGATTGTACTCAAGCAAGAGTAGCATTACTTCAAAATTACATAACTCAAGTATAAGGAAAAAATAGGGTGCAATAGAAGTATTTTCTTCCAAAACGTTACTCAAATAAACGTAACTGAGTAAATGTAACGAGTTACTACCAATATCTGCATATACATATACACACACAGAAAAAAACTAATAAAATATAATCAGTGTGCAGGTGCATGAGCTAATCCCAAACATCTTCAGTTGTAGTAAAATTGGGGGATGTAGTTATCCACTGTAGAACCTCTGCCTGAATAAAACAGGCTATCAATAGACATGCAGCATGTGGACAGGCATTGCTTTGTTGAACGAATCCACTGCTGGTTCAGAAGCGGTGACTTTATACCATATTGCTACCCAAACCATGAGTCACAGTAAGTCTAATTCATACCTCCTAGTCCACTACACTGTCTGCTTGACCGCATACCTGTGTGACACAATTTCCTTCCCCCAGGGATCTCTGCGGACAAGAAGAAAAAAATCAACAAAGCTTGTTTTTAAGAGATATGAAAAGAGATCTGTTGTTTTTGCTTGTGTGGATAATTTATCTCTCTGGGACAACAAGGATACCAAAGCTGCATTGATATTTTGGTACAAATTACTTCATTCTTTTCTTCTTTGCCTCTTCTGTGTAGAAGAAGAGGTAATATCACCTTCTATCAGGCTTTAGTGAAAACTGCATATCTCAGTGGAAAGGATGAATTAAGCTACACTCACCGGCCACTTTATTAGGTACACCTGTCCAACTGCTCGTTAACACTTAATTTCTAAGCAGCCAATCACATGGCGGCAACTCAGTGAATTTAGGCATGTAGACATGGTCAAGAGAATCTCCTGCAGTTCAAACTGAGCATCAGTATGGGAAAGAAAGGTGATTTGAGTGACTTTGAACGTGGCATGATTGTTGGTGCCAGAAGGGCTGGTCTGAGTATTTCAGAAACTGCTAATCTACTGGGATTTTCACGCACAACCATTTCTAGGGTTTACAGAGAATGGTCCGAAAAAGAAAAAAACATCCAGTGAGCGGCAGTTCTGTGGGCGGAAATGCCTTGTTGATGCCAGAGGTCAGAGGAGAATGGCCAGACTGGTTCGAGCTGATAGAAGGGCAACAGTGACTCAAAATAACCACCCGTTACAACCAAGGTGGGCAGAAGAGCATCTCTGAACGCACAGTACGTCGAACTTTGAGGCAGATGGGCTACAGCAGCAGAAGACCACATCAGGTGCCACTCCTTTCAGCTAAGAACAGGAAACTGAGGCTACAATTTGCACAAGCTCATCGAAATTGGACAATAGAAGATTGGAAAAACGTTGCCTGGTCTGATGAGTCTCGATTTCTGCTGCGACAGTCGGATGGTAGGGTCAGAATTTGGCGTCTACAACATGAAAGCATGGATCCATCCTGCCTTGTATCAACGGTTCAGGCTGGTGGTGGTGGTGTCATGGTGTGGGGAATATTTTCTTGGCACTCTTTGGGCCCCTTGGTACCAATTGAGCATCGTTGCAATGCCACAGCCTACCTGAGTATTGTTGCTGACCATGTCCATCCCTTTATGACCACAATGTACCCAACCCATGATGGCTACTTTCAGCAGGATAATGCGCCATGTCATAAAGCTGGAATCATCTCAGACTGGTTTCTTGAACATGACAATGAGTTCGCTGTACTCAAATGGCCTCCACAGTCACCAGATCTCAATCCAATAGAGCATCTTTGGGGTGTGGTGGAAGGGGAGATTCGCATCATGGATGTGCAGCCGACAAATCTGCGGCAACTGTGTGATGCCATCATGTCAATATGGACCAAACTCCCTGAGGAATGCTTCCAGCACCTTGTTGAATCTATGCCACGAAGAATTGAGGCAGTTCTGAAGGCAAAAGGGGGTCCAACCCGTTACTAGCATGGGGTACCTAATAAAGTGGCCGGTGAGTGTATGTGCTTGTCTTCAAGGTCCAAATGAGATGTGGACAGATAGGTCAAACCATTTACATCAATGTGTCTCTCGACTAAAGGCCTGAGTGGTCCATCATCCTATGCACTCTCATGTACTCAGTGGTCCCCAGTGGGACTGTAGAATTGAGAGACATCTCTGAAAGTGATCTGACACCACTGGCTATTAGTTTATACCTCCTAGTTACTATTACACTCCAAACAAAACCAAGTCTGCTCGAGTTATTAGGATCCTTTGTTGATTTATTTCAGTAAATGAATACTTTTATTAAAGAGCACCTGGGATGCGTCAAGTTGACATATGAACACTGAAAAAAAAGGATCGTACTGACACACACCATCCTGATATATCCAGATGCAACTGAAGCATCTTGCTGATCACAAGTGGACAGTAAAGTGAAAGTGGGAAGTTTGGTGAAATGGGGTGAAAGTAACAACCTCTCTCTGTCAGGTTTTGTTTTTCCATTCTGAGTCTGAAGGGACCACAAAGACAGAGACAGATGAAAGATTAACAAGCTTTCCTGAAAAAGATGGAAGGTGGAAACCAGGGTAACTGGGAGGGCTCCGGTCACGAACTGAAAGCAGAGAGTAAATGGAGATAAACACAGGCAACAGACAGGTTGGTGATTTGTGATGTTCAGTGGCCGGCTTAGGTTGTAAATGGTTGAAAGTTTCCAAGGAGCTGTGGTTGGCAGTCTGAGCGGAGGTCTGTGCAGTGCATGCCCGCTGGTGGTTTCTGGAGGGCGGACTGGCAGGCGACGACTTGACGGAGCGTGGCTGAACAGAAGTTCTGGGAAGGCTCTTGAAAGCACGGTTAGGTTGGCTTACTTGGTTCTTCTTAGAAACGAGGAAACCCGGTTGCAGCTGTGTGAGGATCCAGCACCAGAGAGATCTGCAGGAAGAGAACAAGGATGAGTGACAGGAATCAGGTTTTAAGGCACGCATCTCAGGAACAACAATCTGGTGAGGTTACTGCTATGCTCCTGGTAACTGAGCAGCACCTGAGGGGGGGGGAGGAAGAGAGAGAGAAAGCACCACAAACTTTCAATCAGATCTGTGAACCTAAGACTCTCCCTTTACCACTGATAACACCAAAGATACAATGACAATTGTAATGATGGAGTGTGTGTAGTTTTATTTTACCAAAGAGCTGTTTAGAGTGCAGTGACTGTTTCTGTGTTGGATTTATTACAGGGACAATACATGCCAGAGTTAGCCAGAAGGCTGTTCCTTCAGTCTCTAGACAGATGGTAAAAGTGCTTTTACCCTAAGAAAATACAAGTAAAACTATACAACAATAAGATGAGATAAGATGTTTGTTTATTATCCCACAATGGGGAAATTTGGAGCGTGACAGTGACAAAGACACAGTTACACAAAATGTATACTCATTAAAAAATAAAAAAGCTAATCAAATCAAATTTTGTTCCAAAGCAACAGAGAATGAGCAACTACAAAAGCTTAGAGCAGATCATTCAGCAGCTAAGTTCCTCCTCCTGCTGCCTTGATGTTCTACCCACAGTTTTCTTTAAGAAAGTTTTGCCTGTCATAGCGTCTGAGTTGACTCAGATAATAAACACGTCCCTTCTGTCAGGTGTTTTCCCCCAGTCCCTAAAAACAGCAAATATCAAACCACTGCTAAAAAACAACAATTTAGACAAATTACTACTCCAGAACTACAGGCCCATCTCAAATCTCCCCTTTATCAGTCAGATTATTGAAAAAGCTGTGTTTCAACAATTAAACACCTTCTTAACAACGACCAGCTGCTTAGACGTTTTCCAGTTTGGCTTCCGTGCTCACCACAGTACAGAGACCACCCTTATCAAGGTGTTTAATGACATCCATATAAATACTGACTGTGGAAGAACCACCGTGCTGGTACTATTGGACCTCAGTGCACCATTCGACACTGTCGATCACTCCATTCTGTTATAATACCTGGAAAACTGGGTCGGCCTTTCTGGTACAGCTCTCAACTGGTTTAAATCCTACTTAATGGACAGGGACTTTTTTGTATCAGTAGGTAACTTTACATCCCAGACGACAAAAATCACATATGGGGTTCCCCAAGGGTCCATTCTGGGTCCCCTCCTCTTCAATATCTACATGCTCCCTCTAGCTCAGATCATAAAAAACAACAACATCAGCTACCATAACTATGCAGACGACACACAGCTCTACATCACCATGTCACCAGGTGACTATGAACCCATTCAAGCACTGAGTAAATGCCTAGAAGAAATCAATGCATGGATGTGCCAACATTTTCTTCAATTGAATAAAAACAAAACTGAAGTAATAATATTTGGACCAATAGAGGAGAGATCAAAAGTTAGCACACAGCTTCAGCTGCTTCAGTTAGGAACCACTGATCAGGCCCGAAACCTGGGTGTAGTGATGGAATCAGACCTGAACCTCCAAAAGCATCTAAAGACAGTTACAAGATCGGCTTTCTATCACCTGAAGAACATCTACAGGATTAAAGGACTAATGTCTCAGCAGAAACTGGAAAAACTAATCCATGCGTTTATTTTTAGTCGAATTGATTACTGCAACGGTGTTTTCACAGGTCTGCCTAAAAAGTGGATCAGACAGCTGCAGCTGATCCAGAATGCTGCTGCCCGCGTCCTCACTAAGACTAAAAAAGTAGAGCACATCACCCCAGTTCTAAAGTCCTTACACTGGCTCCCTGTATCTCAGAGGATAGACTTTAAAATACTTCTGTTAGTCTATAAATCCCTGAATGGCTTAGCACCTAAATACATCACAGACTTGTTATCAGTGTATCAACCATCCAGACCACTCAGGTCTTCTGGTTCCAGCCTTCTCTGCATACCTAGAACCAGAACTAAACAAGGAGAAGCAGCATTTAGTTCCTATGCTCCACTTATCTGGAACAAACTTCCAGAAAACTGTAAAAGTGCTGAGTTCCTTTAAATCAAGATTAAAAACATATTTGTTTAGGATTGCCTTCGACTGTTCTAGTTAAACTGTTTTACTGAAACATCATCAGTTCAACTTTGTTGTGCAACTATTTTTAATGTTTGCTTTTAGTTTCTATTTTCCCATGTTCTATTTTGTTTCTACATTTTATTCCTACTTGCTTTTATTCTGTTTTATTTTCCTATATTTTAATCATGTAAAGCACTTTGCATTGTCTCTGTACTGAAATGTGCTATACAAATAAATTTGCCTTGCCTTGCCTTATCAGAAAGGCCAATATAAAAGTAAAAATAAATGCCAGAGTACGCATTGCACAATTATAGATAAATATGGCATGTTCAGGTAAAATATTCAAGTCAAACTGATTGAAAAGCATCAGCCTATTTACAGAACTATATGATATAATATGCCATATCGTCTTAAGACCAGCCTTCCAAACCCTTTTTTCTGAATTGTTGCTCAAAATAACGTGCTTAAATCAGATCACGTTTTATTCAGCAACAAAGGGAATTTACAGTAATAAATCTAGAAAAAAAGGTTAAAAATTCTCCCCCAGAACTGGGAACTGCTGGGCTTAAGAGGTGTGCATGATTGTACAGCAGCATCTTGGAGTATCTGAGGCATGTGGAAGTGGACTTTAGCGTATGAGAGACAGTGTAAATAATGTATGACCAGATCAGCCGCCCGTGCCAGTATTACCACGTTGTAAAAGATAAACCCTGAATAACTTTATAGATAAGACATAGGTTTAAATATTTGACCATGTTTTCTGAACTGAGTAACTTGTTTTGTGTAGTATTAGTATTAGACAGCGATGATACAGCTTTAGAACAAATTCATAAACAGTAATTAATATGGGACAAAGTCTTACATATCTCATGTACATTTGCTGTCTGTGTGGACATGTGATGGCAAAGGTGTCTCAAGTTACTGAGGTTAAATTTGATCTGATTATGTGGAATTTAAATTACAAATTTGAATCAATTATCATCAATTTATATTCAGACACTGCTACTGTCATGGAAGTATTTACCTGCAGGCAGGAGTGTTCCAGCCAAGCTGTGATATTAACCATAGAGGGGGAAGACGTATGGAGAAGGTCTGCTGGCCGGGATGGCTGGCGAGGATTAAAACCTTCCAACATGGGTCGTGTGCTCCACCAGCGCTGCAACCTGTAACTCCATGGATGACCGATTTTAAATGTAAATGTAAGATCGTCCTGTTCTTCTATTCTTTCTTCTGTATTTTATAATGATTTAAGGAAAACAAAAAGAAAGGAAGAGGATTTATAGTCTGATTCCAGATTCCAGATAATAGCAACGATATTTTAAAATAATGGCATTCATCTTCTTGCACTAAAATGCATAACAAAAACAGCGCTGAGAGCTCCTCTATGTTTAGGGCCACAGCCTTACTGAAACACTGGGTATATTTTTATATTGTTTGTACTTTGCACTTTCTTGTGTTGCTATGTAAGACAAATACAGCACATTAATGGTATGTGTGGGTGGAATGTTTGAAGGTTTTCACATCGTAGATGAGTTCTCCTTTAATGGTCTCCGCGAAAAGCTCCAAACTCAGCTGGAAATGTCGTCCCCCCCATCTCTGTTTGTCTGCCTGTCTTTTCAAGTCGTCCTATTTTCTTCGTTGGATGCACTCACCCCAGCAGATACACCGGGCCCGGGGAATAAAGCATGTACAATTTGTAGCATAATACCAGAAAACCATACACTGAAGAGACATACATTCAAATGCACTAATTGACACACATGGGTCTGGAGTCAAAACAAAGCAAAACAGAAGAAAAAAACCCACACTTGCTTACCATCTTGGCACAGAGTTTACTGAAGCATATCCTTGTAATGCAACTTAGTGGATAGGCATAGGCAAGGTTAAAAACAGCAGCAACTCGGCATTTTGCAATGCCAGGGAACAGGAGCGTTTTAACGTCCAAAGTGCCCGCTGAAAGAGGGGTTATGAAAGCAGTGCTAAAAGCTGCAATTTTGCCCAGCATTACACAGATTACCGCATCGCTCTACAATCCTCTTTGAAGACAAAGTCAAAGTGCTTTGAACCCTGTCCCATAATTTCATTGTTGCAGCTTTTCCGGGAATACAAAAAAAAAACACAGAGATACTGGGTGCAGTTTGCCCACCTTGTTAAAAAACATGACAGGGGGCTGTGAGGAACGTAAAAGCAATTTTCAAGGGTTTTTCTTAGCAGGTCTGTCATGTTTTCTGTCACTTCTGAAATAAATAAGTCATAAGAAGGGATCAAAGACACTGAGATTGTAGGGCTTTAGTTTTGCTCACAGAAGTCACTGAAGTGTATTTATACTCATGGATCAGTTTTACAGTCTATACACATCAGACACAACTTAATAACCACCCGTCCAACATTTTGTTTGTCTTCAGTAGGCATGGGCTCCTCACTCACTTGGTGAGACATGACAGTGAACAAGTTGTGAAAAAGTTTTCAGCAGGTTGAGTTTATAAAACAGTGGCGAATTGGACACATTACAGAGCACGGTTTAATCCGTCATCTGAAAATGGAAAAAGAAAGGCCCAGCTGTGACCCTACCAAGACATGGCCATCCACCTTAAACTGACAGGCCAGGCCAGGCAAGGAGAGCATTAATCGGAAAGAAACAGCCAAAAGGCCCATGATAAATCTGGAGAAGCTGCACAGATCCAGAACTCAAATGGGAGAATCTGTCAGCGCAGAATTATTAGTTGCGTACTCCACAAATCCGGCCTTCATTGAAGAGTAGCAAGAAGAAAGCAATTACTGAAAGAAGCCCTGTTTACAGTTTGCTACAAGCAGCATAGGGGATTAAGAAAACATGTGCTCTACTTGTATGAGACCAAAATTGCTTTTGGCCTAACTGCAAAACAATGTGTGGTAGAAAACTGACGCTCAACTCCACCATGAATATACCATCCCCATCACAGAACATTGTAATGGCGGGCTCATGCTGTGGGAGCGCTTTTTATCAGCAGATATGATGAAGCTGATAAGTTGAAGATAGATGGAGCTAAAAACAGGAAATCCTGGAAGAGGCTGCAGGACACCTCAGACTGGGTCAGAGGATCACCTTCCAGCACTTCCAGACATAAAGACGAGATCAAACCTCCCCCCCCCCACCCCCCTCCCAAAACAATGTATAAATAAATCTGCTGATGTAAAAAGCTGGTAGAGACAGACCCTAATAAATTTGCATCTGTAATGGTTGTTCTACAAAGCATTAACATCAAGATGGAGGATACAGGTACATTCTGCATTTAGTCAGATTTGTATTTGGAAAATGAAAAAAAAAATCACAATTGCACTACTTTGCATTACGTACTCTGCATGATTAAGTACAATGACCCATTGAATTTAAGTATGTGCCATAAAAAATGTCAAAGTTTAATACATTTGCAATGTACTAGGAAGTTCCAACAAAAAAAGTAGCAATTAGTTGCTGAAATATCTCTACCTCGTTGACTTTTTCTCAAATATTTTACTGTCAAAGACTTATTTACAATCACCTTTTCTTGAAGAAACTAGAAAAAATGAGAAACATCTCTTTTGTGAAAAATTTGGGCACCGTTCCAAAAAAATGCTTTTTTGCTCTGTTTTTGGTGGTTTAACTTGATGAATAATCCAAATTCCAAGCTTTCCACTGCCATTAAATGCACCATTATCTACTGAATTTGGCTGAGTCACAGCACAGGGCTCTTGGCCATGTTCACTGAATTACTTCTGACCAGATTTGTGCTTGTGTGCAGCTGTCTGCTTTGGAACACTGAAGCCAATAAATCCCAGAACCTAACATTTCCCAGAAGAACATTTAACTGTAATTAAATTATCACTGTAATTTACCTTACCTATCTTAGTTTTAAGGCTTTAGCTGTATACTCAGAGAAAAAAAACAGAGGTAGGGACAGAGTATCAGTGGCAGAAAGGAAAACCTAAAGCTTTAGTTACATGAAACCTGAAAGCACTGAGAGA
Organism: Fundulus diaphanus; assembly: GCA_037039145.1. Lineage (NCBI taxonomy): Eukaryota > Metazoa > Chordata > Actinopteri > Cyprinodontiformes > Fundulidae > Fundulus > Fundulus diaphanus. The sequence goes on along the minus strand of CM073127.1, from coordinate 43,930,998 downwards.
GCAAAACAGAAGGAAACAAGATAAAAGGGAAGAAGACAAAAGAATGACGAGAAAGAAGGAACATGAAAAAGATGGAGATAAAAGAAAAAGAAAAGAAGTCACAGATGAGATAGAAACAAAAAAGAAAATGAACAACAGATGAAAGGGAACTAAAGCAGCATGGAACGACAGATAGCGGAGTGTGTGGCCAGAAGCCAGATGAATGAGTCATAACTCAGCTTCATTAGCGGCTATGTCTCCTGACCTATCGACATCCACATCGCACTGTGTAATCCCCGCACATCGATCCACTGACCTCCTCAACAGCAGGATTCTTACTGCTCCTCATTGTTGGAGCCTTCAAGCTCGCCCCTGTATGTTTCTAAAGCTCTCCCATGCCACCTCTCAGCCACTGCTCCCACGTCTTTACCATTAATATTGAACTCCCACAAACAAGTACAAAGGTTAGGATTTGTTTATGCATCCATCAGGACTGCGGAGCACATTAATTCAGCAGAGTAGCCAAATGTCAATTTGAAAATGCCAAAAGTTTAAAACCAAGTTGTGCAGTCTGCGGGGCCTTGACCCCTTTTCCAAAAAAAATGACTGAAAACAATTGGTTAAAAATTCAACAGTGAAGCTTTAAGATGATTGAATAGCAAGAACCTTTGAAATTGAATCAGGTACCTGCAAAGTTCAAAAGCAGACTAAAGAAATTCAGGACTGAGGCCGTGGATATGCACAGCCAGCTGTAAAACAACACACTGTTGTCCCTTCTGGCCAAATAGGAGTTTAAAACAAATCAAACTGAAACTTCCAGCTGCAAACAAGTCAAATCAAATATGACTTCTGGTGTTATGAATTTTCCATGCAAGATTGTTTCTGTGAACTGTTCCAGCAACCTAGAATATATCTTATTGACATTGAGCTTGAATTGGAAAACCTCCAAGGCACAACCAGAACCTGGAAACTTCTCTGCAAAAAACTCAGGTACAAAACCTGCAAGTTTCCAACAGCTGGAATACACGTATCATAACCTGACCTACCGGATGTAAATACCTAACCCTAACTGTAACCTAAACCTTATTCAAACCTTAGCCCGGACCCTGAAACTGATGTTCCACTGCCTGAGGAGTGGACTCTTGTCTCTATAAGGCTTATCGGAGCAGGTAATGGAAAAGGTCCTAAAGAGGTAACATAAAGTACGCCCAGACAAGTCTATAATGTTCTTTATCTTCAACAGCCTAATATGCTTAAGATGCCATGGAAAAGTATTCACACCCCTTGAACTTTTCACACTTTGTAATGATATAGACACAAACTTCATTTGAGATTTTATTTGAAACACAAACAGAATACTGAAGTAGAACAAAAAACATATATGGCCTCAAATTTCTAGCAAACAAAAATCATTGAGACTGTGGGGTGCATTTTTGGTCAGTCCGTTTTACTCTGATAAACCGGAATAAAAATCTGGTGCAGCCTGATCAGTAAATCCTATCCAGATGTGAGTAATTTAATCTCAGCCGCATAGGTTTGTCAGAGAACCAAAGGGAACAAACAGCACATCATTAAGGCCAAGAAAACCAAGAAGACCGAGAAACGCAGCAGACAGGTTAGGGAGAAAGTTGTGGAGAAGTCTAAGAATGGTTAGGACATTAAAACTAACACCCAAACTCACTGTTCAATCCATCAAATTGAAGATGAAAAGACTATGGTTAGTAGAAGCTAGGACATCGCCTACATCTAAACTGACAGGAAAGTACCTCTGGAGGAGCTGCAAAGTGATCCATTGATAGTTGGGGCTTCCACAAATCTGGCCTTCATGAAAGTGCGTCAAGAAGAAAATCATTGTGTGTTTGTATTTGGGGGGGAGGCAGCATCACGCTATGGGTAATGCTTCACTTCAGCAAGGCAAGTTTATTTATACAGCACTTTTCTGTAACAAGATGATTAAAAGTGATGTACATGGACAGGGAAGCTGATCAGGGTTAGTAGTATTAGTCACCCTAAAGCAGAACAATGCCTTAAACATACATTCATAGTAGTAATGAAATGCTTCAGGCCAAAGCATATGTATTCATTTCTTAGTCCAGACTTACATTTTTTAGTACTACAGCAAGATTAGAGAATTGCAGTTCAATGACTCTATCCAATCGTACTGAGATATTTTTGCGTAGAAGAATTAACAAAAACGTTCCATCGTTTCATATGCAAAGCTGATAAAAGCTGACTCAAGGGGGTTGAATAACAAATGCACTACTTACCCAGATTTTCAGAAAAATGGACACAATGCTTTCATACAAATGCATAATTTAAATTTAAATATATTTAAACAGATACTCATATTCATATCCATCTCCTTGCACTTCATAAGTAAGGAATAAGTAATTTGGCAGTTAGAATGTAAGCTGAGTTGTGTTTAATATGATAGACAGTTTTATTTGTCTGAACAGACGTATCACAGCTGTCCTTCTTTGCACTCCCCAGAGCGTTTTCTTTTTCATGCTGGAGTTCGTTCCTGGCCAGGATCACACTGATTCAATCTTACAGAATGCTACTTGTCTACCACTGAGTGGGAGAAATGTCTTGCTTCTGAATCAATGACCAATTCAATTTCATGCACCATGCTGACATTTAGCCAACAAAGCCAGAAAGGTTAATGGAATTCCATATGTATGTACACACACACACACACACACACAGCCAAGACACTGGCTGATTGTATCGCAATGCTACTTAGCAGAAGAGCCCAAACTAAGGGGAGAAAATCCTCCTCCAGCTAAGCTGCATATCAGTACATTCTCATGAAAGGCCCGCTGGATCTGAGTACTTCTTTGTGTGTCTGCCACATACCTGGTCACCCATTACTGCCCATGCCTTTATATGGCTTACCATTATATTTCCTACCACCACCTTGTTGAACCTTGATCATTTTTTTTCTCATTTTCATCCATCCCGTCTCTTCCTTCAGCTTATCTGTCTTCCTCACTGAAGAAAAATGTTCTGTCTACTTGTGTGTTGGCCCATCCTTTCTTTTAATCAACCACCTCCCTGCCTTTACTATCTCTTGTGTCTGTCTTACAGCTCCAAAAGACAAAACACTGAAGCGTTTATGATCAAACAGTTCTAGCAACTCTTTGACTTTCTTCTACTGATCTGCTAGAATGCAATGCCTCAGAAAGAAAACAATGATTTTGAAGGTCAGCACATGGTTTCCAGCACATGAAATCAGTACTGACATGTAAACCTTGCTTGGTGTCAGACCACAGGAACAATGGTGAGACGTACAGGGGAGACATTGGGTTCTAACCCCAGAAACAGAGCTAGACAGCTTTAACAAAAACACAATTACCCAAACACCAGAGACGAGTTCTCGCGCTGTTGCTCTGAGAAGACTGACAGGAAAATGGACCGGAGTCACACAGGTTGTAAAGTGTAGCATGCGCACCAGCACTTGGGATATATATATTATGAAAGCTAGAGTTCCTTGAATGTATCCATTAGCTGAACATGGAGGCGGCGTACTTCACAAGATACAAAAGGCCAACACTCGGAGTGAAGCGCAGAGAATCCAACACTGCAGGAAATACCAAAAGATGCACAAGATATAGAAAAGGATTAAGGGCCAAGAAACTAACTTACAGTATGCAAATATAGAGCACGATAGGACAACAGAAACTGAAACACAAGGCTAGGACCTCTTTACTGGTAGTGTTATCATTGCTGAAATATGCAATGTCTAGGTAGGTGATGCCTGTGAAAAAGTAACACCTACATGATAAATAAACCAAGATTTTCCAGCAAAACATTGCTCAAAGCATTGGACTGCCATCACTGTTTTGCAAAGTGCATCCTGATGCCATGTATTTACCAAGTAAACAACACACATACCCAAAGTAATGTAAAAGAAAGCATGATACATCAGACTAGGCCATCTTCTTCCATTGCTCCATATTAGTCCAATCCAGTTCTGAAGTCCATGTCTTAACTGTTGTTGGAGCCTTTGGCAGTGGACAAAGGTAAGGACCCTGAGTGGTCTTTAACTATTCAGAAGGCTGTTTCACAAAAGCAGGATTTAGACATCCAGGATAAATGATAAAGCTAGGCTTGACCTAGGGTGAACAGTGCAACCTGGATTGATCCATTTCACAAAGGCGAAACCAGGCTCAGGAGGTCCAACTAAAAAGCCCTCTACTTCCAAGAGCCCATGCATCAGGCTTCGAACCAAACGAACATCATCATCTGATGGAGATATATGAGGGATTGAAGCACATCATATTCATGAAATGAAACACTGCTGCTATTATAAAAAAGACACATGTATTTGGAACTACCTATATGGCAAAAAAGAGTTACACCTCTGACCTATTAGATTCTGTGACTATAGAGGGCGCTGTTTTGCTGACTCCTCCATACTCCTGATGATTTTTTTCAGGAGACAGCCTTTGTAAAACAATCTTCACCTCCTATCAGATTTTAGTAGTCGCATTAATGATTAATAAAACATTGTTTGCGTTTAAAAATAATAAGCATAAAATCTAAAAAAATAAATAAAGAACTTAATGTAGGATACCTGATATGAAATGAAATTACCTACTCATGATAAAAGATCTAAAATAACATAACATTATTTTTGTTTAACAGTTATTAGGTCACCGGGCCTTATGGTTTGTTTAGTTTTTCCCTGTGGGGCTGTGAGTTTCTTTATGGCGTCTGTGCACTTGAGGGGTGCTATTTTTGTTCTGGAGGAGTCAGCGAAACAGCGCCCCAATGGGTAAAAATTGTGGAATACATGCTACTGACTGATAACGGCTTTTAATGATTCAACAAATATCAAACAAGAAGCTCAAACTAAGTTGAAACAAACCACAGAAACCTTTACCAGAGTGGAAAATATAACAAAGAACATCATCCTGGACCTTCCTTGGACCCTTATTTTTTGTCTTAGACTTAGACTTTCTTTATTGTCATTTTGTATACACAGAGTGCATACAGAACGAAATTTCGTTTTCACACAGCTCAGAAAGATTGCAGTAACTCTACAGGATACCTTGCAGTGAATTACAGTACAGGATAAAGTGCAGTGATCAATCGCAGTCACTTACAGGATAAATTTCAATTGACTTCCGGATAAAGTGCAGCAGTGAACAGTAGGCAGTTGAAATGTAAACAATGTAAACCAAATGTAAACAAATATGCAGTAAGGTGCATCAGTGATTTAAATGTAGACAGTTGCATTGTACACAGTTTTGCAGTACGTTTCCGGTTAAGGTGCAGCAGCAATTTTGCAGGATACGATACAATGTGCAAATGTGCAGATGTGCAAATCAGCGAATCTAGTGTGGTACACAGTCCGTTTTTTATACTTCAGCAGTTCAGCAGTTCAACAGTCTGATGGCAACAGGGAAAAAGCTTTTGCAGAACCTAGTGGACCTGCAGCGGATGCTGCGGAACCTCTTTCCAGAGGGCAGCAGGGAGAATAGTCTATGGTGGGGGTGTGAGGGGTCCCTGATGATGTTACGGGCTCGAGACACACAGCGCTGCGATGAAATGTCTTTAATGGAGGGAAGAGGAGCCCCGATGATCCCTTCTGCTGTCCTCACCACTCTCCTCACGTTCTTCCAGTCGGAGGCACTGCAGCCTCCACACCACACAGAGAGACAGCTGGTCAGAATACTCTCTATGGTGCTTCTGTAGAAGGTCGTGAGGATGGGCGGGGGCAGGCGGGCTCTCCTCATCCTCCGCAGAAAGTACAGTCGCTTCTGTGCCCTCTTCACCAGTGACGTGGTGTTCACAGTCCAGGTGAGGTTGTCCGTGATGTCTTGGTATAAGTATTAATATTTCAGCTACCAATACTGTGTAAATAAAATGGTATCTGTGTTTTATTTTGAATTAAACTGAATCTTTCTTTAATTATTTAATATATTATTACATATTAAACATATTGTTTAGAAAAATAAAGGAATTATTTAATGATACATTTGTCATCAATTGCTATGGTTAATGTCTTTTTATTACAGCACTCTAAACAACCCAGAGCTGTACGTTTTGAATTGGCATGGTAATTTTGGTAGAGAAGAGGGAGGCTCACTTCTCTACTTACTGTGTAAATGTGTTATATTTTCACAGCTTATTGCACAAAATCTTTTTCTGTCTGCAGAGAATTGGGCCGGCCGGCTGGAGGAATGAAAAGTAATGTGATTATCCAAATTGCTTTTTAATATTTTTTGCTACTTCAGGAAAGAATGCTATGATTTTCACCAAACCAAGCACCATATAATTTTCACATTCTGATGCAAATCTTGCTAGATTCTCCCAGATAGGGTTCCTATTGTTCCCTATCATAGCCAGAGCTGCTAAGTCTATCTGTACATCAGGTGAAAGCCCCTCTACTCTCTGTTCCTTTAGAGGACCCTGCTGATGCTAAAGTTATAAATTAAAGTAAACCTCCACCTCATTTCCTGCTGGATGAATATGAGAGTCAAGAGGTTTTACTGTCCTTGTGTAATCATAATAAAATTTCTAATAAGTTTCATACGTGATTAGCTGTAACTTAGAATCAGTCCATTCTGGGTCAGCATTCAGGCTTTACACCTAACGTCAGCCTAAGCGATGCTACCTCTTCCTGTGCGCACACATGCACCAGGCTCCCTTCTTGGCACTGCAGCTGCTCTAAAATGAGCGGAGTCCCTTTATTGTAGCCATGTCCGAGTAATGAACGCAGCAGGGTGACAACCCTGGATTACCAGTCCATCCCTGTCTGAGTGTGTAGTTGCGCAGATCAGGGACGTGCAGGGGTGTGTGTGGGGGTGGGGGGGGGGGGGGGGGGGGTTGGGGGTGGAGGGTGCTTTAGCACCTGCCCCTTGATGCCCAAAGTACCCTTTTGTCAGTTTTTTTTATGTGTGCGTGTTTGTTTGTGTGTGTGTGTGTGTGTGTGTGTGTGTGTGTGTGTGTGTGTGCATGTCCAAAATAATAATAATTTAGATCTACCGTGCCACGGTAACCGTGGCCGGTTACATGATCCACATAACGTGCCCTCACTCTGCCCTTCTTTTCCTCTCGCAGCTCACAGCTCCGCTGCCTCGTGTTGCCGCTCTGCCCGGTCTGTCCTGCCCCTTTAAATCTGCAGCACACGTGACTTTGCTCTGTGCTGTTTAACTCCACTGTCATTGGTTATACAGCTTTAAATTCCGCCTTCCCTCTTTCTGATTGGCTGTTTTCTAGTGCGTGCATGTGCACGTTTCGATTCATACTGGGATACTGCAGTTACCACAATTAATACTAGGCTATGAAACTAGTCCCAGTTAAGAAACTAAATATTATCTGCGCTAAAATAGGTGAAAGCTGCTGAGTGCAGTTCTGTAAAGAAGCAGGAGAGACTGTTTTTAATTCTGAAGTATAATGCATTTATCAACAAAAACCTAATCTCTTTTATAAAACGAAATATTCTGTGCCAGGCAGGAGTTCTGAAGCCGGCTGGAAAGATGGAAAAGCAAAGACTGTAGGCTATTAAAAATTCAGATTCTTAGCCACAGCTGCCTGAAAAAGAAAAGGTGAGGGTTTCCCTTTTACCATATTTTGTTGTCATTATTGCTTAATTTTTTGTTGACCCTCTGATGCAGTTCAGGTATAAATGGCAGGTGTTATTTCTTTTACATAATATACAGCACAACAACACTAGATGCTGCCTAAACAACTGCTATATTTTGTTTAGACTTTTGCTTATTTATAATAGCGTAATTAGGATTCCACAAAATGATAGTGCTATTTATTTCACTATTTCTACTTCTAGAATTAGAATTACGACAAATACAACCGAGGAACACCATTTACATTGTTTTTATTGTATAAAGGTTTTCACACTGTCCATTAGTAAATTAGTGCAAACCATGGGCGGAGTTAGAAATTCTCATCATCAGGAAATTAGCCCATAAAATATTAGTTCATTACGAGGGTAATTTGGTAAAAGTAAAAAAGTAAAAATTATTGAATCTGTTGATGTAGTTGTAAAATTAATTTAATATAGGCCTTTACATATCTTAAAGTTTAATCTGCTGTTCTTTAATAGTCGTCATCACGTCTACCCCAAGCCCGGGAAAAACAGCGGCAGACGGATAATGAAAATTTTTATTTTTTATTTTTTTATTTACTTGTTATTGGAGGAGGACAGTCGGCTTAGACGGCTTCGGCGGCAGCAAAACTGGCGACGAATTTTTCTCAGGCTGGGAGAGCGCAGTGGAGAGGTAACATTTACCTGCTATTATTTTCACCCACAGGGGCCTGCTAATGATCATAATATACCAGTTATTAAACAAACGCTTGTCAGCAGATTGACGAATATGTTACTTTAAATATAAAATGTTATATTTATTTGTAAGACTTGATATAAGTTTATGTTTGTAACTTTAGTAATTTGAATTGAATAGTTAAATGTGTACAAACCCGGTAAATAACTGACTTAAATCACTACTTTCACTATCACTAAAAAAGCGCGCAAAGCACCTCGGGAAATCTTATGGCAGGGGAGGCCACTAAGGATGGTAGCGGTGCATCCTCAGAATTCGGGGAAAAGAAGGATGCATTTGAAGGCTGCATTTTAAGCATCCTCTGAATTTTTGCCAAATGGGACAGCCTCCGTGCATCGTTGTGACGTCACCGGCCTTAAAATGCGTCCTTCGAAGGACGCAGCCTGCAAATTGAGACGCAGCTGACGTCGAGTTTCTTTTACCTTCAACCGGAAGATTTATTCTTCTTGTGTGCTCGATCTTTTCTATGCCACCAACGCGTCAGCGCCCCTAGCGGCCACGCGCGGAACCACATGGACTAAATGAAATAACACCATATAACCTATTACAATGAGAAATCAAAGACACAAAACGAAAAATCATGTTGGGGTGCCTGTTTTCCAACTTCTTGGTTTTATCCACTAACAACCTGCTTTTCACCCCTCTACATGTACATTTGTTGAAGTTTGAATTTAATATTTGTAATGCTGTCAGTGTCCGTGACAATTCTACTTCCAGTGCAGAGTAAATACAAGTAATTTATTTTCAGTCCCTTGAATGTATAATTTTGCTGTGTTTTATGATGCAGACAGAGTATCTTAGATAAAAGGGTGGGGTTTATCTCTGCGCATTTCTATATCTTCAAAAGAAAATACAGGATATATCTAGACAACAGACATATTTTGAAAAAATTTGGTTTAATAGGCACGTATTTACCATCTGTCTCTGTTGCTGGTAGTTCAAATGCAAACTTTTTCAAAGTGGGAAAAAAGTCCCAATTCAACATTCATCAGATCGGGCGCTGCTTTATAATTTATAATAATAATTGAACTTTATTGATCTCACAATGGAGAAATTCACTTCTACATCTTTACCCATCCCTTGGGGAGCAGTGGGCTGCCACTGTGCAGCGCCAGGGGAGCAATCGGGGGTTAAGGGTCTTGCTCAGGGACCCAGAGGCGTAGTCTGTGGGAGTTGAACTCAGAACCTCTGGGACCCAAGCTCAATGCTCTAACCACTAGGTCACCAGATTAACAAAAAGCCTCTAGTGTGTGTCGTGCTTATAAAATTTGTATAAATGTAGCAAGAAATACTGCTTTTCTCTTTAGACAGAAGAAACGCGTCCTGACCCTCAAGTCAAGCATAAAGAAATAGGAGCATGCATATTGCGTAGGACCAATGAAGTGTCCCTAGGGTTAAAGTTCGAATCAAAGTTCAAATCAAACCTACGTCCTTGATTCCATGTTACATTCTTTTTAGAATGGATTGGTACATTTCAGCCGGTTGTATAGCAAGGTATGTTTCTGTATCGTGTTTTAAATCTGTGCCCCATGGGCCCTCTTTTAACTTTGAGCACCTGCCCCTCCAACGGTCTCTGCACGTCCCTGGAGCAGATGCATTGTATGTGTGCAAATAACCTTTTTTTCTATTGACTCATTGTCACTTCATGGTAGAGCAGATAGGTATAATACAGGTAAAAGCCAGTAAATTAGAATATTTTGAAAAACTTGATTTATTTCAGTAATTGCATTCAAAAGGTGTAACTTGTACATTATATTTATTCATTGCACACAGACTGATGCATTCAAATGTTTATTTCATTTAATTTTGATGATTTGAAGTGGCAACAAATGAAAATCCAAAATTCAGTGTCACAAAATTAGAATATTACTTAAGGCTAATACAAAAAAGGGATTTTTTAGAAATGTTGGCCAACTGAAAAGTATGAAAATGAAAAATATGAGCATGTACAATACTCAATACTTGGTTGGAGCTCCTTTTGCCTCAATTACTGCATTAATGCGGCGTGGCATGGAGTCGATGAGTTTCTGGCACTGCTCAGGTGTTATGAGAGCCCAGGTTGCTCTGATAGTGGCCTTCAACTCTTCTGCGTTGTTGGGTCTGGCATTCTGCATCTTCCTTTTCACAATACCCCACAGATTTTCTATGGGGCTAAGGTCAGGGGAGTTGGCTGGCCAATTTAGAACAGAAATACCATGGTCCGTAAACCAGGCACGGGTAGATTTTGCGCTGTGTGCAGGCGCCAAGTCCTGTTGGAACCTGAAATCTCCATCTCCATAGAGCAGGTCAGCAACAGAAAGCATGAAGTGCTCTAAAACTTGCTGGTAGACGGCTGCGTTGACCCTGGATCTCAGGAAACAGAGTGGACCGACACCAGCAGATGACATGGCACCCCAAACCATCACTGATGGTGGAAACTTTACACTAGACTTCAGGCAACCTGGATCCTGTGCCTCTCCTGTCTTCCTCCAGACTCTGGGACCTCGATTTCCAAAGGAAATGCAAAATTTGCTTTCGTCAGAAAACATGACTTTGGACCACTCAGCAGTAGTCCAGCTCTTTTTTTCCTTAGCCCAGGTGAGACGCTTTTCGCGCTGTTTCTTGGTCAACAGTGGCTTGACACGAGGTATGCGGCAGTTGAAACCCATGTCTTTCAAGCGTCTCTTGGTGGTGGATCTTGAAGCACTGACTCCAGCAGCTGTCCACTCCTTGTGAATCTCCCCCACATTTTTGAATGAACAATCTTGACTAGGGCGCGGTGATCCCTATCGCTTGTACACTTTTTCTGACCACAGTTTTTCCTTCCCTTTGCCTCTCTATTAATGTGTTTGGACACAGAGCTCTGAGAACAGCCAGCCTCTTCAGCAATAACCTTTTGTGTCTTTCCCTCCTTGTGCAATGTGTCGATGGTCGCCTTTTGGACAGCTGTCAAATCTGAAGTCTTCCCCATGTTTGTATAGGCTTCAGAACTGGACTGGGAGACCATTTAAAGCCCTTTGCAGGTGTTTTGAGTTAATCAGCTGATTAGTTTGTGCCACCAGGTGTCTTCAAAATTTAACCCTTACACAATATTCAAATTTTGTGACACACGGAATTTTGGATTTTCATTTGTTGCCACTTCAAATCATCAAAATTAAATGAAATAAACATTTGAATGCATCAGTCTGTGTGCAATGCATAGATATAATGTACAAGTTACACCTTTTGAATGCAATTACTGAAATAAATCAAGTTTTTCAAAATATTCTAATTTACTGGCTTTTACCTGTATACCGGTCAGTTTTGTTCACTCTTCCCAGTGGCTTGTAGTTAGTGACCAGTGGCTCGAGTAACGCACAGTTTGTAATCCGATTGATCAAATTGCGCGATAAAGGAGCCACAGGGCCATGGGAATGCTTTTTTCTATGAAACGTCTGGCACAAATACAAGTAAATAAGTTAGCCTTGGCTGCCCATGACCCTGTTGATGGTTCCTTACTGTTTCTCCAAACACTTTTTGAAAGTTATTGGCAGTTGTGGCCTACATTCAAACTAATCAGACAAAAAACAGAGAAAGAAGGGGAGAAGAACAAGGGTTCCAAAGTCTGAGTCAAGAACTAATAGCCTCCGTGTATGGGGTACCCGCTATACCACTATGCCAAGCACTGTCCCCTAGGACCACTTTGAACAGTATTAGCCACAGCAACCTGATGAGCTGCAGCTTCAGAGATGTTTTGGCCCTGTCAAATAGCAATCAAATTTTGTTACTTGTTGAACTCACTCAAGTCCTCATTCTTGCCCATTTTTAGCTTCTAAAACACGTACTTTAAAATGTTCAGTTGCTGCTTAATATATCTCCATGCACTAACTGGTGAAACGATGGACCTATGTTATCCACTTCACCCATCAGTGCTTGTTAGAAAGTCCTTGTTGTTTAGATGTTTCCCTTTGGAAACTGTTCATTTATACTGTGTTTTCGGTGCAATGTCATATGTCTGACGTTCATGAACGCACCATAGATGTTCGAAACTCCATTGAACGCACCACAACTGCGTGTGAGATGGTTGAGAGTTTTTCTTACTGATGCAGCAGCGTACAGCTCATTATTTCCCGTTTCTTCCCTAAAATTCATCCTTTACATGTGTTTGCCTAGTGGACTTGCTGTGTGTACATGTCAGAAGGTGAGTTTGATGGTGTTTCATTTGCTGTATGGTGTTATTTGCATATTTCATGATTATATGTCTAATGTTAAGCATTTTATGCCGCTTAATGCTCAGTTACTAAGCTAATTTTACCACGTTTAATGTGTGCTGTATTCATGCTCACAATATATGAGTCATAGGTGTGTTATTGCTAAATACAATCTTTCATGTTTGGATATACATATTTTATGTATATTTGTATGGTGTTTTGCACTGATTGTTATTTGTATTCCTCTGTAGAACCACAGTAAATCTACAACAAAACCAGACATCTGCTTCCGTGTCTTTTAATGGGGACACATTCCATACACCTTGCCGCTCTAAACCAGCTAATTCCTGGAGAACACCTCATCTCCTTTTTATGATCCTTCGAGCCGGATTAGAGTAATAATCAAGGTATGGACCCTGCAGATGCCCAAACTGAGCCAGCACACCAACGTGCTTCGCAGAGAGAGCGATATCCACCAGCTTACCTGAGTGAGTATGTGGTTGCAACTCTCCCTTCAGAGGGACAAACCCACACCACACACTCGGCTCCCTCCATCCAGAGTTCACATAGCCAGAAAACAGGCATGTCTCGGACGAGCTCCAACTCCAGGTCTAAATGCTCATCTTGCTCATCCCGCTCAACCACCAGCAGATTCTCTTCTCACATCTTATCAGAGCTAGACACAGCTCAACTTGAAGAACGAGTGAAGGAAATGGAGCTTGAGGAATTACAGCAGACAATAGAGGAGGATCAACAAGCTGATAACGAGTGTCAGCGGCTTCAAACTCAAGCCAGAGAAGCACAACAGCTACAAGAGGAAGCCATCAGAGCACAAGAATTGCTGGCCAGACAGATGGAGAAACGACGTCAGCTAAAGAAGAAATGTAATGAGTTGGAGATAGCTAAGATGGTTACTTCTCTCCTCAAAGTTAGATCCCAGGATTCTGGTGACACCGGATCCTCACCACATCCATCAGATCAGCACAAGATAAGTAACCCTGTGCTTCCGCCAACTCCAGCTCCTCTTCCCATGGCCATTGCTCCACATGCAGCAAAGCAACGTGCTGCTCTGCCTCCTACAGCTGCAGCTCCACGCTCAGTAAGTATAGCTCCGCCTCAAGTACTTCATGCCACTCTACCTACCACAGTCCCAGCTTTGTCAACAGTGATTGTGTCTACGCCTCCCATGCTCCATAGAGCTCAACCCATTGTAGCCCCGACTCCTCCGATGAGTGTAGCTACACCTCTCACTGTTCCAGCTCCGCACCCTGCAGCTCTACCACCGGTGAGTGCAGCTCAGCCTCTCACTGTCCCAGCTCTGCATCCTGCAGCTCCACCTCCAGTGAGTATGGCTCCACCTCGACCAATGCTTCCTGGTTTAGCGGCGGTGGACTACAACCTAGTCTCTGCTCCATATTCAGTTTATCCAGTGCAGTATCAGCCAACTCAGTCAGCCTCAACATATCCTGTCCAGACAGCGTCCTACCCCTCAGATTTGCCCCAATCTAGTCCACAACAAACACAAGCAGCTGATGTTCCTCAACTCTTCTCCCCTTCCTATGGTATACCCAAACCTATGATTCCTTTTTTTGAGAGCGGCAAAGAAAGCGACTTTGCTTTACTTAAGATAGCGCTCGACAATCTTCTGAACAGCCATGTCCACCTGAACGAGCAGTACAAATATCAAGTGCTTCTTGGACATTTGAAGCTGCAGAGCGCGCTCCAGCTGGCTAAAGCCTTCATGTACGATCCAAGGCCATATACAGTGGCTATGCAGGCTTTACAAGATAAGTATGGTCAACCGCGTCAGCTCGTCCAAAGTGAACTGGGTGCTATCCTAAATGCTCCAGCACTAAGGTTTGGCGACTCTGAAGGATTTGATGCCTTTTCCCTATCTATCCAATCACTGGTAGGCATGCTTAGGACCCTGGAGGGTCAGAACGGCTATGAGCTGCGATGTGGATCTCATGTCGACCGACTGCTGAGCAAGATGCCTCCAAGCTACCGTGATGGGTTTGTGGAACGCTGTCTGAACCAAGGTATTCTTAGGACAGGTACTGACCAAACTTACACCTTACCTGATCTGAGTTCCTGGTTACAGATCAAATCCCAAGCTAAACGCATAGCAGGTCGAGCAGCTTCGATTTATAACTATGAAGCTCCCAAGCCACTGAAGAAGGACCAACGTCCCTTCAACCGATCAAAGGAGAAGTCAACAGCATTCCTCCTCACTGCCAGTGGAGACCAAAGCCCCAAAGGACAAAGGTCTTCACAACCAAAGCCCTCATCCAAGCCCAAACCATATTGTCCTCACTGTGACAGTAAAGAACATTTCTTAAATGCCTGTGCAGAATTCAAGAAATTGAACACAAAGCAGGTTGTGAGGTGGATACAGGATGGACATCGATGTTGGAAGTGTGGACGATCTCATAAGCCAGAGTTTTGCACCCTCAATCGACCGTGCAATACCTGCAAAGAGCAACATCTCACAGTATTACACGATGCAGTCCAGCAAACCCAGAAGAGTGTGTTCATGGTGACGGCTCCGACTGAAAAGGTGTACCTGGACAGGCCAAACAGATCTCACAAGGTGATGTTGAAGGTTGTAAAGGTCCTACTCCATAATCAAGACAGAGTACTAGAGACCTATGCAGTTCTAGATGATGGTTCGGAGCGAAGCATCATTTTGCCACAGGCTGTGCAACGCCTGAATATCACCACGCAGCCCGAAACACTTACCCTCCGAACTGTTCACCATGATGTGGTACAGCTTCATGGTGCATCTGTCGCCTTCTACGTGTCTCCACTACCTAAACCCGAAGAGAAGTATTACATAAGTGGTGCGTTCACTGCTGAGCATCTTAGTCTCTCAGAACATTCATATCCAGTGAGAACCCTCCAAAGGAGATATAAGCACCTCCAGCACCTACCATTGCCTCCTGTTGATCATGCTCAACCCTTGTTACTCATTGGATCTGACATGGCTCATCTCCTGACAGCCGGTGCAGTCAGGACCCCTTGGGGGACCTATTGCAGTACACACCAAACTGGGCTGGTCACTTCAAGGTCCCACCAGCTTTGACCAAGTTCCTGGATCCAACCAGCAGTGCCTGTTTACAGCAACAGTATTACCTTCCTCTGAACTCTTGTTGAACGCCTTTGGCAGATTGACACACTGCCGTACACAAGTGAGAAGCAGGTGATCCGATCGAAGCAAGATCAGCAAGCCTTAAACCTGCTCCAGACATCCACTGTCAGGGCTAATGTTGAAGGGGTACAAAGATATGCTACACCACTGCTTCGCCGAGCCAACTCCATCATCCTTCAAGCTCCTATGGAAGCAGTTTTGCCAAGTCTTCGTAGTACAGAGAGGAGACTCGCCAAAGACCCGCAGCGTGCAGAGGTCTACTGTCAGGAGATCCATAAACTAGAGAAGATGGGCTACGTAGCAGTGGTATCACCAGAGGCAGCAACATCAACTCCAGAATCCTGGTTTATACCACACCACATGGTGCGACATAACAATAAAGACAGGATTGTGTTCAACTGCTCCTTTCAGTATGGAGGAAAGTCTCTCAACGACCTTCTTATTCCTGGACCTGCCCTAGGCCCATCTCTGTTAGGAGTCCTCCTTCGGTTTCGACAGTACCCGGTGGATGTGAGTGGTGACATTAAAGGTATGTTTCATCAGATTCGCCTTCTGCCAGCTGACAAACCTGTTCTGCGCTTCATCTGGCGGGACATGAAGAGAACAGAGGAACCAAAGATCTATGAATGGCAAGTTCTTCCCTTTGGCACCACATGCAGTCCTTGCTGTGCCATCTACGCCCTGCAGCGGCACGTACAGGATATTTGTGAGTCTAACAGCCATCTCATCGATTGTGTTGAACAGTCTTTCTATGTGGATAACTGTCTTCGCAGCATCCACTCGAAGGAGGAAGCAAAGGATCTGGTGGATGGTCTAAGTCAGTTACTCATCACAGGGGGCTTTGAGATGCGCCAGTGGGCTAGCAACATCCCAGAGGTCATTGAGCACCTTCCATCTGACATGAGATCTGAGAGCAGTGATCTGTGGCTTTCCCAATCCAGCATGGACTTACAGGAGCCAACTCTTGGGTTACGTTGGGATTGCCTCCGCGACTCCCTGAAGTACAAACATAGAACGGTGGAGAGAACCGAGCCCACATTAAGGAACGTCTATAAGGTACTTGCCTGTCAATATGACCCCCTAGGTTATATTGTACCGTTTACCACCAGAGCCAAGATTCTCGTTCAGGATATTTGGAAGGAACAGATCGGCTGGGATGAGCCAATTCAGCCACAGAGTCTCCGCGACAGATGGCTTGCCTGGGAACAAGAGATTCCAGAACTCCTCCACATGGAAATCCCCAGATGTTATGCACCAGCTTCTGCAGACTCGCCATCATCAACCAGAGACTTGCACATATTCTGTGATGCTTCTGAGAGAGCCTATGGGTCTGTCGCTTACCTAAGAACAGAAGACAGCCAGAATAAAATCCATGTCTCCTTTGTTCTGGCCAGGTCACGTGTGGCGCCAAAGAAACAGCTGTCCATGCCACGGCTAGAGCTGAGTGCTGCCCTCACTGGTGCACAGTTAGCCAGTGTTCTTCGCGCCGAACTCACCTTACCCATCAGGAATATAACACTCTGGTCCGACTCTACTACAGTTCTACACTGGATCAGGTCGGAATCTTGTCACTATAAGGTCTTTGTGGGTACTCGAGTGGCAGAGATACAGAGCCTTACGGACGTGAACAGCTGGAGGTATGTGGACAGTGCTAACAACCCCGCCGATGACATCACGCGGGGTAAGACCTTGAAGGAGCTGTCCCGACCACATCGTTGGCATAAAGGCCCTGAGTTCCTGTGTTACACGGAAGATCACTGGCCAACCAGTCCATCATTCTATCCAGAGACAGATGATGGCGAGCTAAAGAAATCATCCTTCTGTGGACATGTAATTTTTGACAACTGTCCTCAACTCCCTGATGTGAGCCAGTTCTCCACGTGGAAGGATCTGATGCAGACAACCACACGGTCCCTTCACGGGGCGGCTGAGCCAAATTCTGTCCCACCTAGTAAAGCAGCTGACTACATCAAGGCAGAGAACCTCCTCCTTAGAAGGGCGCAGTGGGAATCATTCCCAGAGGAGGTCAAGGCTCTCATGTCCGACCGACCTTTACCAGCCTCAAGTCGTCTGGGCTCCCTTTCTCCAGAGTATGACAAGGACACAGGACTTGTTAGAGTCGGAGGGAGGTTACGGAGAGCAGAGCAGTTACCGCAAGACACCATCCACCCAGTTTTGCTGGATCCCAAGCATCCACTAACCAACCTGATCATTCAGGATTTCGATGAGACCCTCCTGCATCCTGGGTCCGAAAGGGTCTTAGGTGAGCTGCGTCGTCGGTTCTGGATTCTGCGGGGGAGGGAAGCGGTAAAGAAGTGTCAGATACGTTGCATGCAATGCCAGGCATGGCGGGCTAATCCTTCTGTTCCTAAGATGGCAGATTTACCACCTGCGCGTCTACGCCTCTACAAACCACCATTCTACTCAACTGGAGTTGATTGTTTTGGTCCATTTACAGTCAAGATTGGACGGCGAACGGAGAAACGCTGGGGCATCATCTTCAAGTGTATGACAACCCGCTGCGTGCACTTAGATCTCCTAGAGAGCTTAGACACCAATACCTTTCTGATGTCTCTACGACGTTTCATCTCTAGAAGAGGCAAACCTTTCGAGCTCTTGTCTGATAATGGGACCAACTTCACCGGTGGATACAGAGAGCTACGTGAGGCCTTCGAGGCAATGGGCCCTCAACTGAAGGAACAGTTGGCAGAACAGCAGATAGAATTCTGCTTTAATCCCCCAGGTGCTCCTCACTTCGGTGGAACATGGGAGAGAGAAGTGAGATCCGTTAAGACCGCTCTCAAAGTGGTACTTAAAGAACAGACCGTGCCTGAAGCAGTGCTCCGCACGGTTTTAGTGGAAGTGGAGGGCATCCTGAATGCTAAGCCCCTTGGGTATGTCTCGTCAGACGTGGCTGATCCGGATCCCATCACGCCTAGCATCCTGCTAATGGGACGTTATGATGCATCTCTTCCACAAGCTGTTTACGATCCTAGTAACACCCTGGAGAATCGTCGATGAAGGCATAGCCAAGTCCTCGTTGACCACTTCTGGTCCGGATTTATCAGGCACTACCTGCCTAGCCTGCAGGAGAGACAGAAATGGCTGAAGGGTGGAAAACAGCTCCAACCAAATCAAGTGGTGCTCATTGTCGATCCACAGCTCCCACGGGCTTTATGGCCTGTCGGAAAAGTGCTAACCACTTACCCAGGGGCTGATGGACACGTTCGTACTGCTGCCATCAAGGTCAAAGATCGGACATACGTCCGACCGGTAGCTCGGCTGGTCCAGCTGCCTAAACTGGAAGACACGGCCGAAGATTCAGATACTTAAGTGGACTTTCTATCTTGGATTCGACTGTGCATAGACAGTCATCTCCTTTTTAGTGCTCATAATGTTATGCTTGATCAGTATGCTGGACAAAGAGACTGTGCTAAAATGCTCTCTTGCCGATGTTGATGTATCTTTATTCACCCAGCCTTTTCCTGTACCCCCACTGTTAGGGGTCATGAGGTGAACTCCACCCTCGACAGGCTGCCAATTTATCACAGAACCAACACAGAGGAACACGAGAACATGTAAACACGGATATATTAGAAAACCTTTTAAGTTGAATATTTTCACAAATGAATCATGTCACAACATGAATTCATACGTGACAGTGCTTTTACAGGCTACACTTCGTCTGCACTATCAGTG
Organism: Fundulus diaphanus; assembly: GCA_037039145.1. NCBI lineage: Eukaryota > Metazoa > Chordata > Actinopteri > Cyprinodontiformes > Fundulidae > Fundulus > Fundulus diaphanus. The sequence goes on along the minus strand of CM073127.1, from coordinate 43,911,694 downwards.
ACTTCAGTTCTCATTTAAAAGTTTAATCACTTTCATTAAATCCTACAGACGCATAAAATTGCAGTGCATTATTATTGAACAAAAAAAATCGCTTTGATCTCTCTCCTACGCTCCCAAGCTGTAGTTGGCTTTCTCACACATGTAGCCTCTCAGTTTCTTTCCTGCTGACACACTAAGGTTTTAGTCAAAGTCAAAAGAGAAGCAGCATTAAGTTAGGTTTTCTGCCTCTATCTGAAAGAGGGATTGGAGGTGGTCTTATTGGCTTTGATCAACCTTGTCAAAGTCACTGCAAACATGTTTAGTTTATATACCGTTTCTTTCCCAGAATATAACAGCATGTACTGTGAAAACGCATTTTCTCCTTTACAGAATTCTTCTGTTTTTGATTTCATTGTCACACATAAACATTTCAGGCCATCACACACATTTTATTATCAGGCAAAGATATTCTAATTAAATACAAAAAGCATTTTTAAATGGATGATTTCATTTTTACTAGAAAAAAAGCAATCCAAACTAAACTGGCCATGTTGAAAAAGTGATTCTCTTCTAAACTTAGTACTAATTGTCTCACCCTTATCAGCAACACGTTCAGTTAAGCTGCTAATGAGTCTTTTACATCCCTATAGAGGGATCTTAGCCCACTCTTCTTTGCATAACTATTTTAATGTAGACATATTTTATGGTTTTTGAGTATGAAGGACCTGATTAAGGTCATGCAACAGCATATCAACTGAATTAAGTTTAAAGTACTTTGACTAGACCACTCCAAAACATACATTTTAGTGTTTCGAGCATTCAGAGGTGGAATTTCTGTTGTGCTTTGGATCTCCCTGATGCATAACCCCAGTCTGCTCGAACATAATGTCATAAAGTGATGGCCAGACCTTCTGCCAACATGGTTCCAAAAAAATTAAGAAGCAGAATTCAGTTTGCATCAAGTATGAAAACTTGTCCAGGTCTTGAACCTGCAAAGAAGTCTGAAACTTTCACACTACCACTCTATGCTTGACTGCCAGTGAAGTGATGCTTTTCTTTTTCACTGTGATATGCTCCAATCCTAAAGCCTGAGAAACATCTTTGTAAATCTTTCTAGACAGATAAAGGTCACTAAATGTTTCTCATTTGTTCTTGAATTTCTTTAAATCAGGGCATGATCTTTTGGTTTTTCAGATCCTTTGATCTTCTTCATGTTGTCATACATGTTATATTTTGGTGATTTCTTTATTCAATAAGTCAGGTTGTATCAGGCCTCTATGTGGCTAGTTAAAATGCAGCTAGCCAAATAAATGTGGTTAATGACAACTAAATCATGTTTTAACAAAGAGGAAAATACTTTTTACTCAATGACCATTAGTTTGGATAGCATTTCCCCCCTTAATTAAATGTGTTTTGAAAATTGCACCTTGTATCAGTCAGATTATCATTCTCTGTTTTAAACATTTGTTTCATGATCTGAAACAATTATGCATGCTAAAACAACATAAACAGGATAAATCTGTAAGGGGGAAAATACTTATTCACAGTTCTATACATTTGCATGAATTCCAAATTTTTTTTTTACTTCTAATGATGCACGTGGACCATTCTGTTCTTGAACTGTTTCCCTGTTTCATTAATTTCAAAACCAGCTTTAATGTGTGCTCGGGATCACTGTGGCATGGGAACACACATTTGTGTCCAAATTTACGGCATATAGCTGTCGATCTGTCAAATAGTTGAAGAATTTAAATGCTTTCTATTTCCATTACTCCACCCATTTTCTAAAATCCACCCGTGACATAAGCACCGACCCCCAGCATGTTCCCACCTGCCCATGTGCAAGACCATCCTATTTGCTTTTCTGCTCCTTAAGGGGATTATGTGAAAGAATCTTCCAAATACACTCTGGTCTTATTTATGTCTTCTGAGGCCTTCCTCTTCTCCTCATAAACTTGTAAGATAGTTTGCTTCTCGTGAGTCTCAGTTATTTTGCTCAGCCAGCAAGAGGAAACTAGCAAGGAACGAGCATGCATATTGTTGTTAGGCGGAGATGGGAGTAAGTCCAATACATGCAAGTCTCAAGTAAGTCGGAAGTCTTAGCACTCAAGTCTCAAGCAAGTTCCAAGTCATCTGGAAGGAGGATCAAGCAAGTCAAGTCAAATCATTATAAAATACATTTTTCAGATGTCTGTATTTCACTAAGCCTGTTTTAACAAGATTAAACAATTACATTACTGTATGTGAAAAGAAACACAGTAAGAGTTAGAATGTGCTTGATTCAACAAGTGAGTAAGTGAGAGTGACAGAGGAGAGAGGGGCAGAGAGAGAGAGAGGAGGAACAATGTGTGCCTAAGAGAGCACCCGAATATCTTGTTGTGAGCCATTAGAAATGGCTATTACACTTGCAAAAAATCCAATTGGTTAAAATCTTTGCCCTGAGTTGTCACTGATGGGGTCTCATGATGATACCACCGTGGCTAAACACACATTCAACTGAGGCACTGGATGCAGGGATATGCAACAGTCTTACCACTACCTTGAAGAGAGAAGGAAGGGTGTGTTTGTTTATTGCCCAGAAGTGGAGGCAGTCCTGTCCACTACATGTGTCCAAGAAGTGTGTGAGCTGCATATGAGGCATTAAAGCTGAATCCTTCTTTAGTCTCTTACAGTAGGACGCGAAGAGGTGTGACTGAGGCTCTGTCTCCTGGACCACCTCCTCTTCTTTTACGTGTGGGGTTGTTGGTACGACATACAGTTCCTCTTTCAGAATCAAGTGTTGAGCAAAAGCAAAAACAATATCACTTAATCACCAAATCATATGATGATGTCTATAACATTTTTATACATGGGTTAATGTGTATTTAGTGTAAAGCTGTAACATACCTTTGATCATCTTTGACACTTCCTCCTTAATGTTGTCAAGCACCAACACATCATGTATCACCCACATGCTACCAAACGAAGGATCAAGCATGGCGGCCCTCAGATACAGTGGGTCAGAGAAGGGCAATGGCTGGGGATCAGATGAGGAGTTTTCTGTCATCTTCACATATATGAAGATCCCCTTGAACCTCCTTTGAAGATATGTCTGTAAGGCTTTGATGAAGCCCCCCAAGTAGCACATAGTGCCTTTAAGGACACAAGGGGCCACTGCACTTATGGTTACCACCCCTTCACCTTGAGTGAGGTTGGTGGCCTCAGCAAAAGGCTCAAGGATATACACTACCTCTTGAAGTTGACTCCATTCTCTTGATGTGAAGGCTGTCTCTGTTTGGCCAGACCTAAGCTTTGAGTTCCAACGTGAAAACTAAAGAGGGGATGCCAGATTGCCCAAACTCTCTCTCAAAAATGTCCCTGAAGGAACTAATGCTGTGGAGTAATCTGCTCAGTTTGCAGGCCTTCGCAAGAGCTGCTTTAGCTATTTTTGTCTTTCAAGCCATTTCCAATGTATAATGTGCAATAGCTTTTTTCTGATTTGGTACTCCTCACATATTTGCTAGAATTTCTCACAAATTATTTTCCCTGTACGGGAACCGCTGAACCTATTACAAGCCAGCAAAGTGGATTTCAAGACTATTCCATCTTCTCCATCATCCAACCAGTGAGCAGTAATTCCTATGAAGCCCCACATCTTGCAATCTGACCAAATGTCAACTGTGACTGATACATTTTCAACATTTGCCAGACTATTCTTTAGTTTGGTCTTCTTTTCCAACACTATACCAACTAATTTTGCAGTAAGCGTTCTACCGTGTGTCAACAATAGACAAGAAGCGCCGAAGATTTGCTCGATTATTGACAATGAAAAGTTGCAATCTACAACCAGGTCTGAGAGTATTGATCATGTAATGGCGCTCTTTTCGGGATGGCTGGATGTATAGTGTTGCTTGCTTATGATGAACTGCAAGATGTTTGGCTGACTCGAGTCTGCTTTTGAAGGTATTCTTCATATCTAAACAGACAGAGGGAGGTGAAAATACACATTTTTAACTCATGTATTCACTGCACAGCTTGCCATTACTGCCTACAAAATAGTCATAACATCTGAAAGTAAAGTTTTAATTCCAAAAAGCATCATCCATAAAGCATCCACTACTCTATGCGTTATATTAACTCTCAGCTTGGACTTCCTTGTTCTGTAGTATTTATACTTACATATTTAAAATATCTCACTACTGTGAACATTTGCACGTTTGTGAACATTTGACTGGTACTTATCAGCGCTGCCTGCTGTACTGATCTTTTTTATTCTTAAAAACATCCATCCCTCTTCTTCCGATTATCCGGGGTCAGGTCGTGGGGGTCGCAGCCTTAGTAGGTAAGCCCAGACTTCTGTCTCCCCAGCCTCTTAGGCCAGCTCCTCCGTGGGAATCTCAAGGCGCTCCCAGGCCAGCCGAGAAACATAGTCCCCCCAGCATGTCCTGGGTCTTCCTCTGGGTCTCCTCCCGGCGGGATGTGCCAGGAATACCTCACCAGGGAGGTGTCCAGAAGCCCTACAATGACTTGGCAAGTTAAATGACTCAAATCAAGTCGCAGACCAGGACGGGCAAATCAAAGTCAAGTCAAGTCTTTTGTTGATCAAGCAAGTCACAAGTCACAAATCTGGTGACTCGAGTCAGACTCGAGTCCGCCATTAGGTGAGAATGTCACAATGATTGGCATAACCAATAGATATGATGATCCCCCCAAAACTCGAAGCTGAAAAAGATAGTCCACTATACCTTTAATACTATAAACCACTACACCAAATACAACAACAAACACAGTAATTTAGTTGCACTACCAAACATTCTTGCACATCAAGTCAATAATTTAGCATTCTTAGCTTGGCTGTTTGAAAACAACGTTTATGAGTAAAAAATGGAAAGCTATTGTTTTAGACAGTTTTTACATACAGCAAGCTTGCTAAACAATTATAATCTTTACAGCCAGGTTCATAGCATGGCCCTGACTAGATTAAAACTGCATTAAGATCTGTTGCTATGAGCTAAATAAGCCACAATAAGCTATCACATTCACCACTTTTGTTTTTTATTCTTCCTCTTTTATTACTTTCTTTTTTGTTTGCAAAAGGATAACTTCTTTTCATTTTGATGCAAGTTCATGCTGCTGTCAGCCTGTGCAACAAACAAGATAGCGTTATTTAGCCCACACACTGGTTTGAGCTTAATAAGCTCTTATTTAGCTCAAAATATAAGCCACAAGGTTACACTCACCACTGTTGTGTCAAATTTCATGAAATCTCTTTTCTTCCACTTTTTTGTCTTTTCTGTCTTATTTCACTTCCAAAAGAATAACTTCTTTTAATTTTAATGGAGTTGAGGGGTTCGTGCTCATGTTTGTGTACTTAAGAACACACACTTTCGGTGAGAGGAGGGAGGGGCTCCGTCAGAGACTCTTAGAACCGCGCTGTCAATGAAACTTTTCTGCCGTTGTTTGCCTGAACTGGTTCAAAGTTTGTTGGTCCACGGGGGGGCCCTGGTGGCTTCGGGGTCCCAAGCAATTGCTTGACCTGCCTAATGGCACGCAGCATCCCAGCCTCTGCACCAGAGCCTTTCTCAGCACATCTCATGTCATGTCAAATATGCCTAGAGAAGACGGTACCTGGCGGACCAGGTGCGGGGGGTGAGGGCTGGGTGTGCTCAGGCCTAGTTAAATAAATTCTAAGTAGACCAACTGAACTCTAAGCTCATAAATTGCAAACTTGAAATTTGATAAAGACAGCAAAGCTCACTATTGCAATTCCAACTCGCTTCAGAGGCATGTACGAGAAGGAGCCGCTTTTATACCCCACAGCGGCAGCGCTACAGCCGTCAGTTTTTCTGGTTGACATCACAATATCTATTGAGCCAATGCTGATTCAAAGTTCTAATGCTGTACACTTGTTAAACATGAGGAGGGTACCACACAGATGGATTTAGACACAAAAGCAGGATTTCAACAAATGTGCAGTAAATTGTAAAAATAATGACCAGAACGGGTTAGACAGAACTATAAGACATCCAAGTTTATTAACAAACAACAACAACAAAAAAAGAAAAAAAAAATCAATTTGGGGTTGAGCCGCCCTTTAAACTAGTTTTGCTGTGGTCAGTGAAAATGGTTTCCCAACATCTATTTCATAATCGGTTTGCACTATTATGGTTCCTGCAGTGTTTTGGAATTCTAACAGTTTTGCTTTTTACATTCAATTGTAATACTTTGGGACAAACAAATGAAACATGGACATTATTGTGTGTTTCACAAGGACAATATACCCATAAATATCTAAAATAACTTTTGAAACCAAAGATTAAGCTACTGGAACAGCCTCCTGAAAGCCACAGACTCAACTCTACGGAAAATATTTGGCTCATTTCTAAATGAGCCACCCATACCCAGGTTTAATTTATGTAAACTTCGGACCGGCAACCCACCAGTTGCATCGTGAACCCCTAGCCTCTGAATGGGAATTTTTTGTTTTTGTTTTGCTAAAGGTAAAAAAGTTAAAATCTAGGCCCTCATATCACAACAGAATCAGCAACGTTTATCAGTACATTGAATTTATGAATCTGGCTTTAACTATAGTCCTTCTACCATTGCTCCTTTAATACCATCTCACCAGCTGAATTATATTCTACCAATGTATGCATTCAAACTGATGACACTGTAACTAAGATAAGAAAAGAGCAATGGGGAGTCTTATCTCAGACAGCAGCTTGTATTTGTCCCTGGTGTTAAATGGTACCATGAGTTATACGCCCCACATGCTATCCTCTAAAGGCAGCTAATACATGTTTGTTCGCTGTTCTGATGACTGTAAGTGAAATGACGGGCTGCAATCCATAATATAACAGAAATGGTTGCATTTTAGGATAAAACGAAGTCTGTGTGAGTGTGTAGTGTTTTGGTGTAGGCTGGGGGAAGTCTTTCTGCACAGATAGATGTTGAGAATGCAGGCAGCAGATTAGCATCAACAGAAAAACTGATATAAAGGAAGGTTAAAATTTTCTCTGATGAGAAAGCAAGCCCAGTGGATGTAAAGGCCAGGTTCTGCACATACAGTCACATTCCATAAATTAGAATATGCCTTCTGATGAGGCTTGTTTGTCAGTTAAGAAGTTCCTTTAGGAAGCAACAACCTTTAAGCAGGTATTAAACATACTGTTCATGAAGCCCACATTTCTGTATTAAAACAGTTTTTATTTCTCTGATGTAATAGTCTTGTCTTAATTAGCTGCAAGGGGAAAATCAACATAACAGTCTTTTTGTAATTTTGCAACTATCCATCCATCCATCCATTCTCTAACACGTCTATCCCTTGTGGGGTCGTGAGGGGTGCTGGTGCCTATCTCCAGCTGTCAATGGGCGAGAGGCGGGGTACACCCTGGACAGGTCGCCAGTCTATCACAGATTTTGCAACTATTTAATCATATTCCAATATATTGAATTTAACCGTACAGAGGATGACAAATTTATAATAATAAGCCTTAAAAATAATTAATCTTTTGTTGCAGTGGCAAAGGTCAAACTGAAAGAAAAATCAAATCTTCGACATGAACAGATTTAAACGGTGGGGCGGGGATACAGAAACGATTGTTTCTGTATTTTCGGAAAACAATTGTTTTTTTCACAAAACAAAAGAAGAAAGAATCATGTGAATAAATAGCTCAGTAAGACAAATATGTGAATACAGAAACTTGAAGAGATTACACTGCTCAGCAGTTTTTATGCATTGTTTATTTTCACTGATGTCATATTTACTGTTAGTTTTAAATAGGTTTCTTTGTATTGTTGGTTTAAAAGGTTGATTTTTAAATGCCTAACCACTAGTCATTCGGATAAGCATTTAGCTAGTGGACCTGTAGAAAGGACAAAGCTTTCTTTTAAATGTAACATTGTTTTAAGTATTTTTCCTGATCATAGGCTTTTCTTCTGTTCAATTTATACACCAGGATGAGGACCTATATTTATTATGCCACCATGCACAGTGAGCACATTGGTTAGGGAAGTAAAAGATAAATGTCCCAAGCTAACTGTAGAGAGCTGCGGCAAAAATGGGCCTCTTGGGGCCACTAGGTCACCATACTAACCATTAAATGCTCTCTACATACTAACCAGTAAAAATGCCTCTTCTCTATGATTACAAAGGTAAACATGTGGAATTTTATGCAACTGAACTGGGACTTTTACTGGCTCTACACACTAAGATGTCATTCAGAGTCCACCACAGGACTCCCAAGGTAACACGTGCTGGAGGAGCCCTGGGGGTTCAGAGCTCCTGTAATTCGATTATCCAACAAATTTAAATGTGACATTATACAACAGCAATAAAACATAATTTTTTTTAAGGTCTGATAAACATCTTTATCGGGACCACCGATAAATGTGGCAGGCACTGTAGGGTGTTTTATTAAGCATAGAGCAGTTACTGGTTGTAATAGAAATTTTTTAAAAACTGAATGTTTCTAAATTAGTCATACCATTTTCATGCCATGGTAAGAGGCGGTTGATGTATTAATTTGTTATGGCAGCACAGATTTAGTTTTGCCCCATTCTAGTTGTACTGATTAGATAATCAGCTGGCTGCTGAAAAAGATCTCATCTTTTCTAGAAAAAAAGACCTTGTCTCGTTTTAAAATTTTTCCACAAAAAAATCTTAAGCAGCTTGGGTGCGAGGGGAGGCAGTGGTATAAAGATTTCAAATCTACTTTGAACAAAAGCATTATTATTTATAAAGGTAACAATGCCATGAACACTTGCAGCCACCAAGGAAGGGTAGACCTGGCACTAGCAAGTCTGCAGCTAATGAGTTAGTGGACATCAGCTTAGATTTATACTTTAAAAAGCAACATCTTTCAGTAGCAAGAAGCTGAATGTTATCAATGATCTGGGCAATTCTTAAAAATTCTGACATTAAAAAATCTAAACGTTAGAAAAGGTTATTGGCCTTTAAAAATAACTAATTTTGTGTACTTCTGACAGGAGTAGCCCTGACGCAATGCATAGCAATGCCGCCCCTGTTTCATGGGGTAGTCAAGCAATGTCCTATCAGTAATATATCAATGGTGAAAACTACTCCATTGATTAAACATTATGAGACTTTTGTTTAGTCTAGAAACTCTAACATTTCTAAAAACAATTCTACTTATCTAGATGTGTAAGATGATGAAATCACATTCTGTATTTTTCCAGACTTTTCAAGACTATGAGTAGGAACCCCTTTATATGTGACTTGACTTTTTAAAGTTTTTTGTTTGTAAAGTACACATTGTCCCTCTCTCATTGTGTCTCTTTTGGCATCATTTGATTGCCAATACTGACTTTTTTCACAGTTTAAGTTTAATATTAATGTGTTTTTATGAATTCAGTGAGACCATATTGTAAATGTGTAGTATACTTTCTTAGCAACTTTTAGCTAACCTACACCCACATACCTGCAATATAGCCATCCATCCATTTTCTTCCGCTTATCCAAGATTAGGTTCAATGACATCAACTCAGCCAGTGGTAGGCCATGTAAATTGATGGACGCTGAGGCACACAGTGACCAGAGGTCGCCAATTTTCTGCAGTCAATCCCTACAGAAAGTGGCCTTCAGATTAGCTCAAGAACAGAGTGGAGAAGCTTCATGGAATGGCTTTCATTGGCATCCAAGCCATACATCACCTAGTGCAACACAAAGTGTTGAATGCAGTAGCATAAAGCACACCGGCACTAGACTCTAGAGCAGTGGAGATGCGTGATGAATTGCCCTTGTCTATCTTGCAATCTGATAGATGAGTCTGGGTTTCGTGGTTGTTAGGAGAACAGTACTTGTCTGACTGTATTGGCCAAGTTTACAGTTTGGTGGAGAGGGAGTTCTGGTGTGTTTTTTTTTTCAGGATCCGGGCTCTTGGTTCTGGTAACAAGAACTCTGAATGCTTTGGCACACAAAGAGATTTTGGACAACTCCCAACTTTATTGGATCAGTTTGGAGACAGCTCCTTCCTCTTCCAACATGACTGTCCATAAAGACATGGATGAGAGAGGTTGGTGTAGACGTCGGCTGGCTTGCAGAATCCTGACCTTTACCTGATAGAACACCTTTGGGATGAATTAGAGTGGGGACTGAGAGCCAGGCCTTGTCGTCCAACACCAGAGTCTGACCTCATGAATGTGCTTCTAGAACAAAAGGTCGAAACTTTCCAAAAGCGCACTCCAGAACCTTGTGGACAGCCTTTCCAAAAGAGTGAAGGCTGGTATAGCTGAAAAGGATGGACCAACGACATTTTGACCCCTATGGGTTAAGAATGGGATATCACTGAAGTTCATATGTGAGTCAAGGTAGGTGAGTGAATACTAGTGCCCAAACTGAGGGTGTAAACAAATGATACGGTTTTTCAGATGAGGAGTACAATAACAACACAAAAGCTAAGTGAAGCTATGGGAAACTAAAAGCTGCTGAAAGATAAGACCACAATCTCAATAGTAAAGAAGTAGGGGAGGGGATTCCTCTTTTACAGGAGGTTGAGTTTTTATGCTATATTCCATCTGTATCATGTTACAGCTCGGGGGTCTGTTTCGAAAGAGAGGTTTTTATGAAAAGACTTATAGAGGGGAGACAGAGGGGGACTGGGTCACCCAAGATTTACTTCACCTCCATCCCCAAATCAGTTTTTTAAACAAGAACAATGCAGCCTGAGAGAAAAAGGTATTGAAGTGAGTAGAGAGGACTAGCCTGGGAGTTATGAGGGGCTTGGTGGAAGATTGATGACACAGTAAGGAAAAATATGGACAGGAGGAAAAAACGTTAGGACTCTCAGAGTTTAGATTCAAGATGGGAGGAGAGAGTCTTGCAGCTGCTTTTGGCTTCAAAGGGTCTCAGAATTGAAAAAGTGAATTGAAAGGAGGCCGGGATGAGATGGTAAAGGTTAGAGAAGAAGTGAAAGAGGATCAGAGTAGGGTGTAAAAAGGAGGAGACAAAGAAGAGAGGGTAGCTGAGCTTCCCCAAGGATAAGTTCTGCATATGAATTTTGAAATTGGAAACAGAGTGGCAGGTCACTGCGCAGCACTGGAGCAAATGCAACTATAAGAATAATCTTCCTCTCCTCCTCCCGTCTTCCTCCTCCACTGTGTGCCGAGCAGTGCAGATGGTACAGCGCTCGCCTGCAGATATTAAGAAACCCAGGAGACAGAGCATGTGAGAATGAACTTCATTCGACGTTATCTGTACAGCGATTCAACCGAGCACTCTAAATTCACCGGAGAGCCATCCACAGTGTCTGCGTGAAACAAATGCTTAGACGATGAAACCCTGGGATCGGTACCGTTTTCCCTCCACAAATGAACAGATGCTGCCGTACAAGTTTTTCCGCACAATGTGTTTTCACGTTCACTTACACACTGAGGCACTGGAGTCTCGTGGCTCAGCTGGTAACATGCAATTATGTGGCTATGATGTCATTGATTTTCCTGCAATGTTTGGAAGCTGCACGATGCCAAGCGTTTAGAGAGTGCACAGAAAGTGCCTCGCTGTGTGGAATACTAATATGCTCATTTGTGTTGCGGTGGCCAAAAGGGAAATGTTTTTTCGTGCAAGCTCCCCTGCTAATGGGTTCCTCTGCAGAGCTGAAAGCTCAGGGAAAACTGACTGACAGACTGCACAACTGGCAGTCTGTCTCAACCCTGATAGATAAGTTGGACCATGCCAGGCTGTCAGGCCAGTGGTTGGGCCCTGGGGACTGGGCTTGACATGGAGGTAAAGGTGAAAGAGAAAAAGGAAAAAAACGATAAAGAGGGATGAAAGAAGTGATATCCCTGTGTGCATAGAAAGAACTTGATGGGTTGTGCTCGAAAGATATATTTAGTGTTCCGTCACAAAGTGGTACAAAAATGTAGAAAGTAAATTGTGAGAAAAATAAATGGATATTATAGGAAAGTATGTAAAAGAAAAGTGGCTCACCATTCAGAGTGCCCCCTTTTGTCGGGATGGCACAGAGAATCAAAAAGAAGAGTTATGCTAGTTGTGTAATTAATGTTACATTTAGAAACTATTATAATATTTAGCTTAATAATCATATAGTCCAAGAAAAACATGAACATCTAAATATCTGTAAAAAAAATTCTGTACAAATCTAAATTTCTGTACAAAATTCCTTACTCGTATTATTATGTTATGAAGATAAATCACTTCGGGATTATTCCCACACATTTAAAATCCAAACTTTATATGCTTCCTGTCAGGATTCGGCAGGCTGTGCTGCATGCACTGCCTGTTTTTCTCTCTTTCAGGTGATCAGAGTTGACAGGTGGGCGTGGCGCACACCTGCAGCTCGTTACGACCGCTCAGCGTGGAGTTAAAAACAGGTTTCAGTCAGCTGAAGGACGGCGGAGTGTTAAACCGTTGTGTCCGCTCTGTGTTTTGGATTACTCACCAACTGCTCCGCTAAAGCGCCGCAGTCTCAACCAAGCTCCTGAATCCCTGTGCTAAGATTTTGCTCTGGCGTTCCCCTCGAGCCCCCTTGGCTATTACCAAGACGGACAAGAGAACCCCCCTTGCTGGATTCACCCTGGTTCCTTTGGCTGCTCTCTGCTTCCAGTCATTCAGTCACCTAGTTCCACCGAGAGAAAGAATCCGTCTTCCACTCCGCTCCCCCCAGATAGGTTGCTCATACCTGGCGTGTCTCGTATCCCGACGTCTCGATTATAGCTGGCGGCTCACTCAGTGAGCATTACTTCTTCGTGTACCCTTGAGCCTCACTCAGTGAGCATTACTTCTTCGTGTACCCTTGAGCCAAATAAACATCTTAAACTCCTTTTGTCTCCCATCTGTGTTCTGCATGTGGGCCAAACACCTAAAAACCATGACACTTCCCCTTGCAGAAACCCTTATAAACGGCTTGCAGCTTAACATTTCTCCACCTTCTGATGCCTTGAATTCCATACTTCCATACATTCGGGGGTATCACCTTATCTACTGGTTGTCCCACATGCCAATCCTCGTGGCACGCTCATATAACGGCAATGTGCGTGCTTGTTCCTTGTTAGTTTCCGCTTGCTGTGCATTCACACTTCTAGTGTTTATGTATCCAGTTAGCTTCTGTGTTAGCCGTTCATTGTAGCTCCGCTGCTCTCACCGTATACTTTGAAAACGGCTGAGATTCGCAAGAAGTAAAGTGTCTGACAAGTTTATTAGAAGAAGAGGAAGGCCTCAGTACAAGACCAGCAAAGATTTGGGAGATTTTTAAACGCAATCTCCCTGAGGAGCGGGAGAGCAGGTAAGACAGTCATGCGCAGTTTTTCAAAAAGGGACTTGGGCGTTTCTTACCTACATTTACGGAAAAATCGTCCACTCTAACTTTAGATAAATGGTAAACAACTGATTATCTCTAGTTCAGAGCCTTCAACCTGTTAAAAAAATTTTTATGCATTTCTAATTATTATTAATTTATTATGAAAATTACAATTCATTGCTCTGTGCACGAAATGTTCTCTACAAATAGATCTGAAATTTGTTTGTGTCGGTGAGTTGGCTGATAGACAGATAAATGCATCTAGCTATAAAAATCACAACGACAAAAACACACATTTTGATGGCAGGATTATAAACCAGTGAATTCTGGAAAATGTATGCCTCTTTCCTTAAAAAAAACTGACATTCACCTTGGTTATTTATACTTTCTCCCAGCCCAGAGATGTCAGTAGCATTTTACACAAAGTAGTTTTTCAATATGGCCACAAAGACAGGCCCCTGTTGGAGCTGTTCTGACAGATCAGAACACAAAAAAGCATAAAGTGGAACCCATCAGCAACAACAACCATTTGATAAAAGCCATGAGGTGGTCCAGTTGTTTGCCAACCAATAGTTTCAAATGAATACAAAGTTGCTGTTTTTTATTTTTAGTAAGTTATATACATGAAGGTGTTTTTATGTTTTCATGATGTAAGGCACTTTGAACTGCCTTGCCACTTTGCTATACAAATAAACTTGACTTCATACTAAAGAATAACCTGAGTTTTTTATGTGTTTGGTCAAACTGAGCACTGCTGCTTGCAATTCAAGAATTGTTTTTGTCATCTTGCACCTGGAAATGTTTCTCTCATAGTGAATGACGTAGAAACAGGTGAGTTTCATGTTGAAATTTAGAAGGGTTCTCTTGTCTCTGGATTATTGATATAAGTAGGTTGTACATTTTGGTTAAGTTTAGATTTTGTTTCCTCCCAGAGCATTTTGCAAACTGGTGCTTGAAGACACAAGCATGGAACCACCAGAATGTTTAATCTACCCTCCTGTTTCGCCCATGTCCCTTTTCTTGATCTCTAGTCCATTTATTTCTATAATGTTTGATTCAGAATACTTCATGCATTTGTATTTAGCCCCCTTTAATCTGATATAGTTAAAAGAGTATATAAGTGAGCAAATGGAATCATGAAGACCAAGGAATACAGCAGCCAGGTCAGGGATGCAGCTGTGGACAAGTACGTTACCTACAAATACACAGCATCCACCTAAACGGACATGCCTTGAAAGAACAACATTGATCAGGAAAGCAGCCAAGAAGCCTGTAGTAACTCCGGGGGAACAACAGAGATTGTGGTAGGAAATTGTGGTGAAAGCTATCAACAGGACAACTATTAGTGCACTCTACATAGCAAAGAAGATGGGAATGAAACTTCAATTTTGGCTGGAATTTACCATAAGGCCTGGGAAATGCCATGGTGGGTTCAAACTAACACTGCAATTTTCCCTGAACACACAGTCCCAGAGGTGAAACATGGTGGTGTAAGCGTCATGCAGCAATGCTTTTCTTAACCAGGGACAGATCATGAGGTCAATACTGGAAGAAAACCTGTTAGAGTCTGCAAAGGATTTGAGACTGGGGCAGATGTCCACCTTCCAGCAGAACAACAATCCTAAAAATATGGCTAGAGGTACAAAGAAATGGTTTACAGTAAATCATGCTCATGTGTTAGAATGGCCCTATCAAAGTCCAGATCTAAATCTAAATGAGAATCTGGGTCAAGACTTGAAAACTGATGTACGCAGACATCCAGTCAGATTAGGTTTGAGCTTCATGGAAAGTGTTGCAAACTGTGGCGTCTCTACATTTGTCTCTGTAGAGCTCCAATCAAAATACTGGAAATGCACATGTTACGTTTACGTTCTGTCGGATAGAGTGCGACCATCTAGTGTTGGTTGTCCTAACTAACACATTGAAGGATTGATGTGAATCTTTTCTGTTCAGTAAATGAACATTATGAGTGAGCCTTTTTGTAATTTTGTGTATGAAAATTTTATCACGTTATATAAAAGGGCATTTTTAGTGTGTTGGTTTATGCTAACTAATCTGTTTAATTTAAAATTGATCAAAGTCAGGTTGTATGTGTCATGTTCGGCTTAATATGTTTGGCCCACATGCAGAAACACTCAGGGAAAACAGGTCAGATCACAAGAGTTTTATTTAACTGAACCACGGGGTCACGAGGGAGATCTGTCACCGCAGATCAGGGAGCAGCGGGGAACCAAAGCCTGGAGATCGGGTCAGTCTGAAGGAGAGGGAGACACGGTTAATTGTGGGAGAAGCTAAGGTAACTCTACGGGGAATCGTAAGCTTACCACAGAGCACGGGAACCGAACCGAGGAGGAAGTGGTGTGGACTCAGCCCGGCCTGCGGATGGAGTGAGAACTGTGAGCGGAGGCGGATGGGGTCCAAGCAGCACCGGCGGGTCCAGGGATCCGGAATGAACAGAGGGAGGAACCAGGAGAGTCCGGGGTGACCAGGGTGAATCCGGGGAGGGGAAACTCGCGCCCAACTTGGTACCACCAAGGGAGTTTGAGGAGGGGATCGCCAGAGCAGAATCTGAGCGGGTTGAGGATTCGGGAGCCTGGTCTTCACAGCGCAGAGTCACACGAGAGAAGGGTTCCAAAGACACGAGTGCACTGGAGAAAACACAGGAGACAAGGATTAGATCCAAAAACGGGGATCGAAAAACTCACGGGTCTGAAGCTCAGGAGGTGGTTTCTGGCCTTTAGGCATACCACGACAAGGTAACACTCTGGCAACCTCCCTCTGTTCGAGCACGGTTCTTATAGTGCGGCCCGGTGCTGCTGAAGTGTCTGCAGGTGTGTGCACTCCGCCCACCCGTTAACCACGAACACCTGTGGAGAGAGCGGAGGCAGCAGAGCCAGCAGCAAGCTGCACGGCCCTGCCGACTGAGTCCTGACAGTATGCACCACATAAAAATTAGTTGCTGCAAATAGGTATTGAGTTTTTGTGCCCCACTTAGCTTATCATGCCAGAGATGCCACTGGTTGCAAATAATCACAGCAAAAGGTTCTGTTTCTAGAAGTGCAACACTGATAGTCATGTGCCCAATAGGTTTGTCGTTTCAGCTATGCATTCCACACTTTTTAGGTTTCTAAAAGAGAAACATTTAAAAACCACACCTTGTCTTCCTTCCATTTCACACTTACATGAATTTTGTTAGGTCTAAAATCTCCATACAATTGATAAAAAGTGAATTAGTTTGAGGACTGTGGATACTTTTTGATAGCTTTTCAAAAGCTACTCGAGTACTAAGCTGATATTTATAAACTAGAGCAAAATTGTATGCTGTGAGAGTCAGCAGCAATAAGGCCGCAATTATGGGAAAGGAGTAAGGAAGAGAGGATGAAAACGGCCGGGAAATCATTGAGTAAAAAAAGCCAGATGCAGAGTTATAGAGAGGACAACTGTATTCAGTGGAGAGCAGATAGTGAGACTGTGAAACAGACATTAAGCAATGGGGACAGACAATGATGACAGTGTATTTCAGAGGAGAGAGGGGCAGTGAGGACCAAATGTCAGAATGATAGGAAGATTTTGTCTTTTTGTGCTAACTTTAGAAGGATTCTAGAGAGAAACAGACAGAAAAATAAATGAAATGAGACAGACAAAAGGCCCAGAGGACAGAAAGCAAATATCCACTTCTGCTGCCTTGGAGTCAGCTCCAACAAAGCATCTCTGTTTCAGTGATTCATCATGAGGCAGAAGGAAAGATACGGGGAAGCTGGAGAGACAAACAGGTAGTGTGAGAATACTCAGAGCTTTGAAGAGAGACTGATTGGGAGAGAATTGTGAGAGTTTATGTTGCGAAGTTTGGCAAAGAAAAACGGAGTGGGTGCATGTTAAGAGCGAAAAGAAAGAAAGATGAAGAGAAATTAATTGTGAAGTCTTGCTTTTTCCATAAAAGAGCCACCCTTTGATCTAGGAAGATTTAGTGAAGACCATCTAGGATGTCTCCGAGTCTTCCACTTCCCCGTACATGTGAGTGTGACCAGCTGAAGTTTCAGACAGCAGAGAGACGATGCCGCAGGGGGGGAAAGGATGGATACGGCATGAAGAGGAACAACTCAATATCAGGATAGGGAGTCAGAGCGAGCTTCAATAATGTTCAATTACATCAGCACCTGTCACCCCTCTTAAAATCACATGGCAGTTTAATGAGCGGAGAGTTCAGGCTGGCTTCTCTCAGGAGACGACTCAAGTCATCAAAGTGTTATTATACCGAGAACTCAACTTGTTTGGGAGACAGAAGATACAGCTCACCATGTGATGAAGTGAGGAATCTTTGACACGGCTCTATTGTAGTCAGCTGATTCACTTTAAGTAAGGCTGAAATGTGTTAGGAGCTTAACAGATTCATGACACTGGGCAGGCATATTAAAAACTGTTGGATACAGAGCATTTCAAAAGTGTTAATTCAACTTGAACTTTTCCACGACCAACTACTGCAAGCTTCAACGTATTATAACAGGATTTTTCGAGATAGAGAAACACAGTGTACCACTGAATCACAAGGAAAATCAGAGCTGTTTTTTTTAAACAAATAAAAATCTAGGGTGAATCATTTTTAACACTACCTTGTGCAACAACTGCAGCTTCAAGTCTTTTGGGCTATGTCTCTGACGCCTTTGTAATTTCCTCATCTAAAGAATTTTGCCTGTTCTTCAGATTGGACTAGTTCAGACTGCAGTTTTCTCCCGGGATGCCCCTGTATCAGTTTCATCCATCCACCTTTTCATCCACTTCCACCTTGTCCCTGCTAAACAATATTATTCCCACAGCATGACACTAGCACCACCATGCATCAGTGCAATCAGTGTTCAGGACGTGCAGTGTCAGTTTTCCACCACAAAGATTTACATGTAGGCTGCACAAAATGGTTTGGTCTCATCAGACCAGAGCTACTTCTTCCACATGTTTTCTATGTCCCTTTTACATGTGGCAACCGACAAATATGACTTTTTTTTTTAAAAATGACTTTCTGCAGGACACTCCCCCACCATGGCTAAATTTGTAGCGCATGCAACCACTAACTGTGTAATGTGCCAGAGAGAAGACCTTAGATTTCAGGGAAATCCAAGAGAATAACCTTGAGGACAGAGCAGGATGAGTGTGGAGGAATGCAGACAGCATACAAGTCACAAATCATAACAAGTTGTCATTATAAGAGCGTCTTCCACCTGAGCTTCAGATATCTGCAGCCAGGGGGTCTTTGGTAACTCTGGAGGCAGAGTTACCAAAGACCCCCTGGCTGCTTCTCTGATGAATCTTCTCCTTGCCAGGTAAATGATGAGGGTTCTGTAGGTTTCATGTTCTGGTACACTTTTTCCATTTTTGAATGAATGACTGAACAGAGTTTTGGGAGATGTTCAAAGCTTGGGAAAAGACCTATGTTATGGTTGGATTTTCCACGATGACCCAGAAGCAACAGACACAGAGGCAGTATTACGCTAAAGGGTGTTTATTTACAAGGAGAAGGATAGGAGATTATGGTGAAGAGTGATGTGAGGTAGTGGCTGACTGGGGAGGCTCTGGTCACAGACTGTGTAGAGAGAAAGGAGAGAATGAGCACCGGCAACAACAGGCTAGAAAAGGGCAAGCAGAGGTTGGCTCACAGATGAATGGTTTGTCTGGAGCCTGGAGGAGGCTAGTCAGGCTGCGGTTGTCAGAGACATGCCGAGGTGTGGTTCGGGACAGGATAGCGATTCCACGACGGTGGGTGCACAGGCTCGGCAGAACCAGACGCCAGCGGTGGAGGAGCGCCGGGGCGACAGGAGATCCAGGAAGGCTAGAGAGGTTCCCATTTGCCGGGGAGTCGGGATGGAGAGAACTAGCAGTGGAGTGGTGATGGCTGAACTGGAGCACAATCAGAGAACAGGGATGAAGTGAACCAGAAGCAGGTGGCAGGAACTGAATACGAACCGGAATGGATCTAGGAGGTAGAATGGCAGGATCAGTGAACCGTAAACACAGGAGGACAAGAACGTGGAGGATGAGGAGAGCTAATACGCTGATGCCGGCCGCCTAACGACTCTTACTACAACACACACCCCACGGCTGACTTGACCCACATACCAGACAACCTAATCTGGCTTTAAACTTGTCCATCACTCTCTACCTGATGTGTTTGCTGCGTTGTTCTCCCTAATGTTCTCTAACATACCTCTGAGGCCTTCACAAAACAGCTGGATTTACACAGAGATTAAATCACACACAGGTGGACTATTTATTCATTGTGTGATCTTAACGGTCACAGTGAACAGCTTGAACTAGTTTTTACTTTGAGAAAGCGGAGAAAAATTTGGCTTTTTGTAAAATATAATTTATCCTCATCATTTTCATTTCATTTCACAATTATGGACAGCTTTGTCTTGACATGTCCCATAAAATCCCAATATGATAATTTGGTTGGTCAGTGGTTGTAAGATGACAAAATGTGGAACTGTTAAGTGAAGTATCATTGCATTATGCACGTTTTAAGATTGAATACTTTCTGCTCTATGATAGGTGGGAAGGTAGAGATCAGAGACAGGACATACAAACTGTTTCCAAAGATCTGAGTGTTCCCAGGGGCAGTGGCTTCAGTAATTGAGAAAAGGTGGAAGCTGAGAACAACCAGAACTTCTTTTAAAATTAGCTGCAGGCCACATGAAGCAAGAAGGAGACAAGAAAAAAAATCACTCTAATAAAAAATATGTCATATAACTTTGATACATGTTGGAAGACAAACTTCTTTCACATTAGAAAATAGAAATGGGTTTCCTTTAAGTTAAAAAATGTGTCTAATGTTGAGTTCATTTCACACAGTAATGCCGCCTTACGGCTAGAAGGTCACCGGATCAAATCTCATATTTGCCACGTGCAGGTTTAGGATTTTAGATTTAAAGCAAAACATGGAAACTTAACACACACCTTCCTGTATGACACTTGCCTATTTTCCCCTGAGCATGGATGGCATTTATCTATACCCCCCCACCCCCTTCACAGTCCTGCATATTAGCTCAAAGGGACAATTGAAACTGAGCGTTAGGCAGCTTGAAATGAGCAGTGAACATGTAAGCAGCAAGCAAATGAGAACAAAAACAGAACACAGTTAAACAGGAAACAAAAAATATATTTTTTTTAATGACAGGAGTCAGGCACCCAAGCAGAAATTTTGTTTTAACTTTTTAAACCAGAGCTCACTGCATGACTTTTTAAAAATGAAACTCATAGACATTCTGAAACAAAGCCTGTATCACAGGAGATACACACACAGCAAATGGATCTGAATCAAACGTCAGTCACTCGTAGGTTGAGCCAAAATGTTTGTTTTGAGGAACAGATTTCATCGAACTTAAAACCACCCAACCTCATGGCAAAACCGACGGTAGAATCCTGCCATTCCCAGGAATCGACGGAGCTCCCTCCTGCTTGAAGGAACAGGAAAGTCAGAAATTACTTTGACTTTTGCATCCACAGGACACACTTTTCCTCCACTAACCTGTTGACCCAGATAGACAATGGTACCTTTACCAAACTCGCATTTTGAAAGATTGAGCGTCAGTGACGCAGCTGAAAGACGTTTGAAGACCTCAAGCAAAACAGAAAGATGGGTAGACCAGTCCTTTGAATATACCACAATGTCATCTAGATATACCCGGCAGTTTGACACATCTCCCAATACTCTATTTACAAGCCTTTGAAATGTAGCCGGTGCATTACATAGCCCAAAAGGCATCACTGTGTACTGAAGAAAACAGTCTGGTGTAACAAAAGCTGAGATATCAGAGGGCTGTTTGGTTAGAGGTACTTGCCAATACCCTTTCAGCATGTCAAGTTTAGTGACAAATCTTGCTGGTCCGATTTCATCAATACAGTCTTCAATGAGGGGTAACGGGTGTGCATCAAGGACTGTGACAGCATTCACCTTACGAAAGTCCGTGCAGAACCTTGGACTTCCATCAGCCTTCATGTCTAATAGACATGGGGAACTCCATGGGCTGCAACTTTGAATGGCAAGTCCATTTTTAACAAGGTACTCCACTTCCTTTTTCATGACCTCCCTCTTTGTGGCATTGACATGATATGCTCTCTGCTTTATAGGTGCAGGATTGGAAAGGACAATGTCATGAGACACCACATTAGTCTTGGTAGGAACATCCCCAAACAGACATTGGAAGTCTGATATGAGTTTTGTGATGTCCTCCACTTGGTCACCCGATAAATGTGACAAATAGTCAGGCAGGTTAGCCAGTATTTCACTATTACTAAGCCTTGCAACTTGTGGAGGATCTTTGCGTGTTACCATATCCTCCTCAGCCGACTTTGACACACAGGTTACAGGGGAAATGGTTTCAACCCGATTCTGGGTTGGTTGGTCGGTCTCTCTTGAATGATACAGTTTTATCATATTGACATGACAAAGCCTGGTCTTGCGGCGGCGATCAGGAGTTTGAACAATGTAATTTGTTTCACTAAGTTTCTTTTCTACCACATATGGCCCAGAAAACTTCGTTTCCAAAGAAGAGCCAGGGATGGGCAGCAAGATCAAAACCTTATCACCAGGGTTGAACTCACGAGTGACTGCTTTCTGGTCATAATGTCGTTTCATTTTGACCTGCTTTGAAGCCAAGGCTTTCTGCGCAAGTGCGCAAGCTGTCTGAAGGCGCTCTCTCATCTTTGAAACATACTCTGTAATACTTTTTACAGAGTGAGAGGATGAGATTAGTTGGTCTTTAAGGACATTTAAAGGTCCCCTAACCTCATGTCCAAACACAAGTCCAGCAGGACTACAACCTAAAGTGTCCTGCACTGTTCCACGCACAACAACAATAGAAATGGGATACTTTCATCCCAGTCCTTCTCTGTATCCATACAGTACTTTCTCAGCATCGCTTTTAATGTCTGGTGAAAACCTTTCAAGTGCACCTTGGGTTTCAGGGTGATAAGAGCTTGAGGTGACATGCTCTACATCCAACTGTTTTAGTGCCTGGGCAAAGGTTCTAGACTTAAAGTTTGTGCCCTGGTCTGTTTGGACAACTTTGGGAAGACCAAACACTGAGAAAAACTTTACCAGAGCTTTGGTAATCATGGGAGCTGTGATCCTCCGCAGGGGCACGGCTTCAGGAAACCTGGTGGAAGCACACATTATAGACAAGATGAACTGGTTTCCACTTCTAGACTTTGGCAAAGGCCCCACACAATTTACAATCACCCTTCCAAATGGTTCACCCACAAATGGAATTGGGGACAAAGGAGCAGGAGGTATAACCTGGTTTGGCTTACCTGCAACTTGGCAGACATGGCAAGTACGACAATAAAGTGAAACATCAGATTTGAGACCTGGCCAAAAGTAGTGTTTGAGAACTTTGTTATACATTTTATTTATACCCAGATGCCCCGACAGTGGGTGATCGTGTGCTAATGCTAACACCTGCATGCGATACCTTGTTGGCACAACCACCTGATAAACGGTACTCCAGTCTTCCAAGTGTTCACCAGCCCAGCGTCGTAACAAGAGACCATCATCAACCATATATGCCACCTTCTTCCCCTGGGCTTCCTCCTGGGTAAGAACAGAAGAATGACATTTCAACAGAATCATGTCCTGTTTTTGAGCAGCAATGAATTCCTCCCTGGAAGCTGGTAATGTCATCATCTCTGGACCTGGAAGAGGAGATACATTTTTAGATTTGTTGAGTTCAGTCTCCGATCCGGCTGATTGAGTCTGCTCTGTAGCAAGAAAAGAGTCAGACAAATCGAGATTGTATTTCTTTGACTGGGCCCGCGTAACCACACAAGCAGGGAAAACGTCTGGCATCGGTTCAAAGACCAGACTTGTGTCAGGTGTGTCCAACACCTCAGGCACAGGCAATACCTTTCCATCTGCCAAGTCATTCCCTAGAATTAGATCAATCCCCTTTATGGGCAAGGTGGGAAGAACAGCAACCCTGCAAAACCCACTCACAAGAGATGAGTCAAGGTGGATATTGTGCAGTGGTGCAGATACAAAGGTCATTCCAATACCTTGAACAACCACTCTGGACTGACAAGATGACATGACAGGCAAAGACAAAATACCCTCCCGAATGATTGTCTGGGACCCACCGGTGTCCCTCAGGATTTTGACTTGTCGGCCATCCTTTGGATCCCCTGTTAAAGAAACAAGACCCTGGGTAACAAAAGGCATGAAACAGGGATCTAGTTCATTCTCATTTTTAGCAGTTTGGTTGCTGGAGTGCGACACATTTTTAAGCAACCCAACACCTTTTGTCTGTGTTGCCAAAGCCTTGCTCTTTAATGAAAGACAGTCAGCCATGGCATGGCCTTTTTTATGACAGTAAAAACACTCCCTTACCTCACGTGGAGAAAGAGATTGCTGCTTAGCCTTAGCTTCTGACTGAGTGGGGTCAGGTTTTTGTTGACGAATGTTCCAAACTTTATCCGCACGAGGTACAGACACAAATACATTCTTATGGGTCAACATAAACTCATCAGCAACAATGGCTGCTTTAGATAAAGAGGCCACCTTTTGTTCATTCAGGAAAACCACCAGTCTCTCAGGCAATGTGTTCTTGAAGTCCTCCAACAGAATTAGTTGGCGAAGGGATTCAAAGTCACCTTTAACCTCACTTGCAGCACACCATTTATCAAAAAGTAGTCCCTTCTCACGTGCAAACTCCACATAGGTCTGGCCACTAGACCTCTTATGGTTCCTGAACTTTTGCCTGTAAGCTTCAGGTACAAGTTCATAAGCACGTAAGATTGACTTTTTCAGTACCTCATACTTCATGCCCTCCTCGGTTGACAGGGATGAAACAACCTCCTGTGCTTTACCTATGAGCTTGCACTGCAATAGAACAGCCCACATCTCCTTTGGCCACTCCAGTGCCACCGCAATCCTCTCAAATGCATTGAAATAAGAGTCCACTTCTGACTCCCTAAACACAGGCACCAAAGCAATATTCTTGCTGACATCAAACTTGTGTTTGTCCGACACCACCTGTGGAGAACCAGAGTTCACAGATGAACGAGGAGGCGAGGTGCCACGTGAAAGTCTTATAGCTTCTACCTCTAGCTGTTTCAGCTTTATCTCTTTTTCAGCTTCAATTTCCAACTTGCGTATTTCAAGTTTGAAATCAAACTCAGCTTTTCTTACTAGCTCCCTCTCCTTTGCCTCCAGCTGTAGGCGAGCCAGCCGAACCTTGAGTCTGGCATGACCATTGGAGCCACTGAGCTCTGTTGACACTGGATCGAACCGTGGTAAAGTCGCAGGGGGCGCCTGTGGCTCTGCCAACCGCCTTGGTGGCGTTGCCATTACAGCCACTCCTTCCTCTTTTGAAGGAGGGAATCCTAAATCAACAGAAGGAGCATCACAAACATCTACATCCATTTTACTTGGGTCCACCAGGACTTTGATCTCAACCAGCTTTTGAACAACAATGTTCTTAATTTCAGCTTTTGAAAAGTGTTTTTTCACTGAAATGTCAAAATGCCCAGCCAGACATAACAAGTCGTCCTTACGACACAATTCCAGCTGTTCATGGCTAGGAGCCTGTACAAAGTTCTCTAAGCTGAAGCTCATTTCTAAACAGACACAAGGATCTCTCAACCTATTATGGATGTCTACAGCTCAGTGAAAATAGTTCTCCCGGACGAGCCCCCACTTGTTACGGCCCCCCCCTTTTTGTGAGGAGGAGAGTAACACGACAGCCACAACAATTTGACAGAGTCCAGGTGAATGTTGTAAAAAGGAGGGATTTATTGATGACGAAAATCCCCAGAAGGCTCACACAAACTGTGGGGGAGAAAGGGGCGGTTAGGTGGTGCCAAATCAAAGAAAATAATAAAACAAAACAGGGCCTAACTACCGTCTGTGCTAAAGAAACAAAAGAAAACCAAAAAAACCCTGCCTATCTAATCTAACAAAAGTTTCCACCAAAACTTTACATGGGTGGCACCCACCTACTTGCCTAGTGTATCTAACAGAAAAACAAACCCCTACGTGATGAAATGTACAGGGTACCCCAAACTTACCTCACCCTCTAACTCCCACCACAAACCTTCACACAAAATGCAACAAGACATGCGTCAGGTAACAAAGTCAGTTGGATCTCCAGCTCTCCCCAGCTGGGCTGCTTAAATAAGGCCTCCCTGGATGCTGATTGGCCCATGGTTGGTGAGAATCAATCAAGGGAGATTGACACCAGCTTTCCCTAGTACCTATGAAGAGACAAAGGGGGAGGGGAAAGAGAAACAAACAGCCTGCAGGCATGTAACAGCAACATACAGGAAACGCCTTAATGTTGTGTTTTACTGTCCGATTGGAGGAAAAACAAGAACAATGAATCAAACTAAACTGACTGAGTTGGGAGACCAGTGATCTTGCAATCTGTATGTTGTGAGTTTCATTCCAGCTACCTACTGCGACATGTCAGGTGGCCCCTGGGCAAGGCACTTCTAAGTTGCCTACCATTCTGTGTATCAGTGTTTGAACTTGTGGAGTTTGAGAGTTCAATTGAGTTAATGTGGCTGTCATGTAAAGTGCTTTGAGGGGTTAATATGACTAGGAACGGGCTAAATAAATGTGTTCTACTTACAATATTAAGATTATAAGCTTCCTAATATGTTTCCTATCGTAACATAGCCAGACAAGCCCAAAGAATTTTATATTTGACAAAAGTAGTACATCTCTTACATCACTTAGCCTTGTGAGTAATCCTTTTCAAGTGGACAGCTCTCTTTCCTCCCGCTTATGTACAATCGATCTTCCAGGAGATGATTCTTTAAATTGAGTCTCACTCAAACTAACAGTGAAAATGTGCCGACTCATGTTTCCCTTCATTGATCATGCATTTTTCCAGCACCTTTCTTTTCAGTTCATTGACATTCCGCGTTGTTTTTAAGCATAAATGCATCCTTCAAATCAAATTATGTCACAACTGCAAGATGTCTGGAACAACTTGATAAACATGGTTTTTGACGTATTTTATTGTTGACTCACAGTTTTTTAAACCTTTGTAATTTCATAGGTTATTAACCCGACTGCATTCCATCGCATAGGTTTTTACTGTGTCTACAACTGTGAAAACACTAGAAAAGACACAGCAAATAAAAACTTTGTGGTTAATTACACACAATGCTTTACAAAAGAATCCATATCCGTTATACAAGTTTTTTTTTTCATGTTACAACCACACTTCAATGTGTTTTATCGGTATTTCAGGACAGAGACAACACAAAAAAGAATTGAGAAGTGGAAGGAACATCTTACATGGTTTTCAAACTATTTTACTCATAAAAATTAGAAACATGTAGCGAGCAAATGTATTGAAACCCTCTTTACTCTGATACTGTAGATGAAATCCAGTGCAACCACTGGCTTCAGATGTTATGGATTGTCAGGTTATGGATTGAGACTCAGAAGGAGGGCAACCACGGAGAAAGGTGATCGGTTTAGAAAGTTTATTGAAAAGAAATGGTGATTGGCTCGGGAGTGGTTCTGGCTGGTCAGTCTGTCCGGGTTCCACTGGAGACAAAGCAGGGAGACTGGTGAGCAGAAGCAGGAGCTGATGTGTCTGATGTTAGTAAGGGACTCACTGGATTCCAGGTTGGGTTCTTGTCCGGGGAGGGTGATGTCCGGGGTCCAGGTTGGGGTGCAGGACTGGTGACCTCTCTCTGGGTTCTGCGGTGTTGGAGGGTGGACAGGCAGGTGAGCATAGCAGGAGGACCAAGGCAGGAGTGGCGTCTGGGCTTGGCACGAGGAGATCTGACTCGGAAGTGCGGTAGCTCGGGAGTCCAGGGTCCTCGATGAAAGCAAGGAGTAGAAACTAGGTTAACTAATACTTAGTTGGTCATGTACCACGCTGGAAGCGAGTAAGAATTGACGCCCTCCTGCTGGAAAGCTGCTCCTTAAGAAGAGCAGCAATCAGTGGTGATGTAGAGCACCTGCCCGTCACGCCCTACAGAGGAAGAGAGAGAGAGAGCCCAGCCTGCACCTGGCCCTCAGAGTGTGACATCAGAAGTCCTTTTATGAGTAAAGTCTACCTGTGTATAATTTAATCAAATTTTAAATTGCTGTGTGTGTTAGGGAAAATGATTATGAAGACCAAGAAACCATGCAAACAGGTCAGGTTCTTGAGAAGTTTAAAATATGGTTAGGTTGTAAAAAGTCCTATTTGCAGTTTTCTGCAGGCCATGTAGGAGACACATCAAACACGTGGAAGAAAGTGCTGTGGGGATACCCTTCTTTACCAGAGACATGGAGCAGGAGAGCATATTCATGTGTTAGGTTCACCCAGTGAAAGTAGAGACATCATTTTAGTTTAGAATCTGTGGCAAGACTTGAAATTTGATGTTGACAGACATAGAGGTGGGTCGAGTAAGCAAGACATTGGACTACTTGAACATATTTTTAAAGTAAACCGCTGCCAACCAAGAAATGACATAAGAGTATAAAAGTATTCAGCAAGAAGGCTACTCAAGTGCTGAGTAACTAATCATAACATCTCATTTATTATTTTTTTAAAAATGTAATCGGACAGAAAAAAAGTCATATACAAATTCCGGTATTTAAAACTAAAATTAAAAAAATATATACAAAATGACATAATTACAAAATAACAAATTCAGTCAAAATCATGTTTTCAACATGAAACCTGTGAAACCAATACTTACAGCAGTTAATGTATACAACATGTTAGAATGACAATGTCTAGTGTTAACTGTGTGTTCAACTCCAAATGGCTTAATGAGTTCAGCAGGTAGAAAATCACATTTAAACAACAAAACTTGTGTACAACAGGAAGTCTCATTTTAACACATACTGTAGGTGTGCCTCTCTAGTGGATTTCTGGTTAAAACATGTCTGTTCTTTATTCAATTAAGTTACTCGCGGTATGTGGAGTAGCCAGAAATCTAACTCAATTCAGAGTAGCGATACTTTTTAAATAATATAACCCAAGTAAAAGTGAAAAAGTGCAGTGAAGTAAAACCACTCATGAAAGTAAATTTTGTTCAATAAGTTACTTACGTAAATGTAACTAGTTCCTACCCACCTCTGGACAGACACTTGCAATCCAATCCTTCCATATTTTCCCTCTACTTTATGCTGGTATATCAAAATCCCAATAAACCACAGTTGTAATGGCACAATATGCGGGAAGGGTAGTAAATATGCAATGCACTGTATTTAGTAAACAAAATAACATGTTTGAGATGAAAGAAAATAAAAAAAATTAATTTTAAAAAGGATATCTGAGAATGTCGATCATGTTTAATTAACTGCAGAATCGTGAAAACTGTGTAAAGAATTGTGTGGCTTTTACTTGCTTTCTGAGATTGGGATTTAAATGGTCATGTTTTTACATTTGCGTGAAAAATCTGGCCAAAGAATTTAGAAAAGGTCAAAAAATATGGATCTGACTAACAAACAGAACAGCATGCAGCTGTGTTTGCATTCAGAGTAGAGGCCTAATCTAACTGACCACAGTGAATGCATGATGATCATGGGGATGACAAGCTCCAACACCTGCCTCTGAAATTTCACTACTAATTCAATTCCAAGCAATTAAATGAAAACACAGGATTATTTCTGTCAAGGGGTGCTGGCCCAATCCCCTGGCATTTCATCATCAAAACAATCTTAGTCAAGTTTCTAGAAACGCTGACAAAAAAAGCGGCTATAGAACCGACTCACACAGAGAGACACTCTCATTAGAACATACACAAATACATCAGGAAAAGAAGCCAGGCAAAAAAAACAGAAAACAAACAAAGCTCACTGAAACTCGTGCACGCGCTTGTGTGATAAGTGCACGCAAGCACATTTATTCATTCAGCACTTTAAAGCAAACCATTAGTCGCTCAATCAGGCAAGTCCCACAAGGGAGAGAGAGCTAATTAACGGCCGTATCGAAACGCCATGCCTCACACTTTTTCAAGGTTTCAGAAAACACAAAGAGTCTTCACAAATGCAATATTGTTCTTACTCTCTTTGCGTATTTATTAGTCTTCTGCCTCTGTCTTCATCTCTAATGATGATTACTAATGAATCAAATTGATATTAAATTAAATGAGTTTAATAGGCTGGAACACAAAGAATAACAAAAGCTTGGTCTATCACATGATGATGCATAGCCTTTGATTTGTTTTAAAAAAGCATTAGCAAAGTGCTAATTAATTGGTTGTTGCCAAGAACCTAAAAGCATCTTTAAAATGCAAAAGTATTATCATTCTTCCAGTAGTTATAAAGCAAATCTGCTAAACAAAAATGCACACCTACCGAGAGGGTCTTTAGGGTATCGTTTGTTACGACAGAGTTACTCGATGACGGTCTGAGCTAAAACAGTGACAGCTTGCAATGACATCGAAAAGAGATTTGGCATTGTAGAAGCAAACCTTTTGTAAAAGGCAAAAACATTTTTTTTATAAATACACAAAAGAAGACCTGCTATAATTGTTGCAAGTCTCATAAAACACAATCCCACAATGCCATATATCTTGTCATAGTAAAGTCTGTCCAACAATGGTCTGTCTGCCAGCTGTCAGCAGGTAATCTTGTTTGGTGAAAAGCGGTTCGATAATAACAGAGGTGGGATCCAGTCATCGTCAAAACAGGAATCATCAATCATTTATTGGGCCATGTTTGTGCAGCATCAAGATAGTTGACTTACATAAATAAGCAGTATGTTTTTTATATGTAAAGAAAAGAAAAAGGGAGGTTGTGGGTTGTGAAAGTGCAAAATACTTACATTTCACAGCGGTTTAGCTGACTTCTCAGGATGTCAGGTGTTATTGTGTTCATTAGAAAGACTGCCTGGGGAAAGAAAACGTCTCTGTGGTGGCTGGCTTTTGCAAATAGTGCTCTGTAGCAACGTCCTGAGTATAAAAGTCTAACCAGTTTGTGTACAGGATGTGTGGGGTATGCAGAGATCATGGAAGCCTGATCGTAGTGAGCTCTGTAACCAAAGTCAAATTTCTTGATCGTGTACACAATCATGGCCAAATAAAGCAGATTCTGAGTAACATAGTATGCGCTGCTATCTGCCAGCTTGGATCCATTAACTGTTCATGGTTTACATTGAAAGTACAGAGACTTACAATGGAGACACTAGAGCCACTGACTTTCCAGGCTCCCTGATTAAACTAGCAAGCACAGAAATGAGTTCTTAAGATAACATTCAGCATTCATTCATTCATTTTTAGCTTTGTTTGATCTTTTTTTTGAAAGTTTAGATGTATGATGGAAGTTAGATGTTGTTGTCTCTCTACTTTAGTTTTTAGCCCACGTGCTTTCCTAATTTTAATTAATTTTCAATTAGCTTAATTGCTTAAAGCACTGGGGTGCAAAATGATGGAACCGCGCCAGGCTGCACGCCTCTGGCCATTTACCAACATCTCCCCCTCTGGTTGCTGCACAAGCATGCTGCATCTACTGTGCTGTTTACCTGCTTTCATCCTACGATGAGAGCAAATGCTGTAAGAGCGGTAGAGAGGTCCTGTCATCCTGCGCTATCAAAGTGTGCACAAAGTTGAGAAAAGTTGTGTATTGCATCACCCAAACAGAGCGTAAACTACTCTGCAGCATAACTCTGCACTTTCAGTAAGATTTGAAATCCAGACAGTGTCTCAGACTGAGTCTTGGGTTGTAGTGCATATTTTGACAAAATTCTTGCTCAGTTCCGTTTCCAGGGCATCGTAAAGGTAAGACTCAAAGTTGTGATCATGAGTTTTACATAAACAAAGCACTGAAAACACCTTTTCCCGCTTTGTATGAGTGATCTCCACTATAATCATGCAGGTGCAAAGTAATAAAGGGCCAGACTGGATTTGAATTGACTGGCAAACTCTGAAACAGTCACTTTGATGAAGAAGCAAACTCAACAAAAACAGGAGCACAAGTTTGAATTCATTCACCGCGTTTGTGCTGCTTTGTCCTTTTTCTTTTGACCCCCTACTGAGTTTTTACGTTAGTCAATTCAATGTGAAATGAATGGGCCCCCATTGTTATGGTTGATTACTGATTATGGTAACAGACAAAACACCTGTTGAAAGTGGATGAAAAACATACAGTATAAAAGTTATAGGATGTTGTGTATTTTATTGAGTGAAATAAAAATGGGATCCCGAGCAAAACACAGGTTAATACTTGGTAGAGTAACCCTTGGTAGAGTTGGCAATCACAGTTTCTTGCAGTTGATAACCAGGTTTTTATATGGCTTGAAACGGATACCCCGCTTTGCAGAACGTCTATAAATCTTTAAAGTTTCTTGGCATCCGCTTTAGATCCGGAGACTGACTAGCCCAGTCCATCACCTTACTGTGCTTCTCACTGAGCATATTAAGCGTATTTGTTGCCCTGGCAGTATCATTTGGGTCATTGCTATGCTGGAAGTCCCACCCATGGCCCATCTTCAGTGTTCTTGCTGAGCAAAGGAGGTTTTCATCCAAGATGTTTTATAACGTGGCCCCATTCATTGTTCTCAGTGGAGTCTTCCTGTAGCCTTTGCAGAAAAACAGCCCCAAAGCATGACGTTTCCACCTGCATGCTTGACTGTAGGGATGGTGTTCTTTGGATCATATTCACATTTGTTCATCCTCCAAACACAGCGGTTCGAGTTGATGCCAAATAACTAAACTTGGGTTTCATCTGACATCAGCACATTCTCCCAAGCCTTGTCTGAGTCATTGCCTTCAGGTCATTACCAAGGTTCTGCTATGTAGTTTTAGGCTGCTCCCTCCCCTTTCTCACCATCCTCATCACGTCATGATCCGAGATCTTACGTGGACCTCCAGACTGAGGACAGTTAATGGTCATCTTGTGTGACCTCCACTTTCTATGGCACCAATAGTTCCCCAAGCCTTTTGTTGATGGTTTTGTATCCCATTTCAGCCTTGTGCACGTCTACAGTTTTGTTCTTGGCATCTTTTGACAGCTCTTTGGTCTTGCCCATGGCGCAAAAGTGAGTAGTAGTTTAATAGAGGAAGTGTGCTGTATACACATGCAGTGTTAAGATCAGGAGTGTTGGTAATTAGTTGATTGTGCACAGCTTGTGTCACATGGCCACCAGCCAATCTGTGGGACCCAGATTCTGCATGTGTTGTTGGGCATTAAATACTCATTGCACTCAATACAATGAACACATTTTTTTTAAAAACATTTATATCCAGTATTTTTCACGTGTTTTAGACTGATATTCTGTCAATTGCCATAATCAGTAATCAACCATAAGAATGGGAGTTTGTTCATTTCTTTCTAAACGGACAAATTTACAAACTGAGCAGGGGATCAAGTAATTATTTCCCCCACTGTATGAGTTTGTGCAGTGTGTGGCTTATAACAACAATAACGTTTTTTTAAAAAGTTTTTCTTGCAAAAGATTTCATCCCTTTTCTTCCCATTATTCATCCTATTATTGTTGCAACTTTCTGTACTGTAGTCAATGTTCTCAGTGAGCATTTGTATGGCTGCCTGGCAAAGGTATCACACAAAAGTGCAACGTGTTCCTACTGGTTTATAAATGAGACTGCTGAAGTCTGTGCACTAGGAATTATGGGATTCTGTGGTTGTTGTATTAGCAGCCTGCCAAAGTGACCCACAACCTTTACAGACAGACTAATAATGGGATGCTATATCATATAATGCCTCATGGCCTGTCTTAATTATTAAAGCGGAAGTAGAACACTATGTGCATTTGGCAACTCGAGTATGGGCAAATGTACATTTCTCACTGCATACAATTTTCAAATTGAGGTATCTGTATTTTAACTTCAATAATGTAATTAGTACATTGACATGATCCACAACACTGCTTTTACTGCTTATACTACTGTCTAACTATGTTTTCTCTTCAGGAGGATGAGAAGGTGGCCAGAGCAGAACTAGATGCCGATTTATGTTTGACATGTGACTCAGAAATATTCTCGGAACAAGCCACTGATTTGTAAATGTTCCAATCTACATATTCACTTCCACTTAGTAGATGCTGCATAGTCACATTGATGCTTTAATTCAATATTTAATGCTATAAATATTTATTGATTAGGTGTTATGAAGGTGAATCAGGCAAACCCAGTATTCAACCAAACAAGAGAGGTATAGGCAAAAAACAGGATTTAATAATAAAACAGGGACAGGCAAGGCTCAATGGTCAAACTGTCAGTCCAAAATCCGGTACACGAAAAGCAGTCCAAAACAGGCAAAAGTACAGTCAAGGATAAGGCAAAACTCAAAATATCCTAAGGCAGGTCCAGGTCAGAGAAACAGATAAGCAATCGTACAGGGCAGGAAAAACAGGTTCAGGGGTCAGGCTGGCTCACAAGTCAAAAAGGCAATCCGGGTAATATCAACAGGTCAATCAGAAAAAGAACGCTGGACAAATCTCACCGAAGGCTCGTTAATGATCTGGCAGTTTGCAGAGGTTTGTAGCAGGACTATATAGGGGAGTGAGCAGGTGAACGGGAGTGAAAATTAATTACAAGTGACAGGTGGAAATAATCAAAGGAAAGGTGGTCACTGAAATGAACTGAACTGATTGGCTAGTGACTGGAGGTTGACAGGTGAGCAGATCTGATTGGCTGGTAACTGGTGTTTGGGGAGTGACAGATAAACAGATTGAGTGAGCTGGCAGATTGCTGGGAGGAGACAGAACTGAACTGGAAACATCAAACTACAATAAAATCTAACTTATTCCATAAACCAAAACTGAACCTAAACCTAAGACTAAACAAAACACAAGCTATAATAGAAACCAAACAAGAAAGAACCCAAAACCAAAACTGATTTAAAAGGCCGGAGAGTTAACTAATAAATCAAAATTAACAAACAGCCAAAACAAAACCCAAATCCTGACATTAGGATTATAATGAGTACATTTATTTGCACTTTTTGACTGATTCTTAATTGATAACTATATAGCAATTAAAACCCAATAAACAATACAAAATAAGGTGCTACTCCAGGTACAGCTGATTAAAAAAGTGAAATGTCTTAAAATAAATTTTGCCTTGATTTCATTGAATTTACAGCAGCAGTGTAAGAGCAAGTCTTGTTTGACTTAAATCTTCCCTAAAGAACATTGAAGAAAACCCAGCTATATTTTTCGGCACCTTAGTCAATATTTGAAGCATTTTAACTCCAAATCTTTTTTAGCTTTATCAGTTGCTATGGATGTTTAATTGCATACTCATTCATATGTTTCCCTGGAGTTTAAGATGTGAAACATAAGCCCATTTCACTTGCCCACTGTTCAAAATGGGAAAGATGAGAGAATATGCAAATCAAAATATCTGTGTTACTCTTCATAAGTCATTAATGTCAATAAGAATTATAATATTTGCGCATTTTGTCAGTTATGCCAAAAATGAACTAAATCGAATAAATTTGCACCCTAGTGCCTACCTATTAATACTTTTTTGTGTGTCCTGTCTGGCAATGTAGCATTAAGAATTGCTGTCTTAATCCCAAAGAAAGCCCAATAGATTTTACTTTCACAAGTGGAGCCTTAGCTGTTGCCTTGCAGCAAGAAGGTCCTGGGTTCGTGTCCAACCCTGGGTCTTTCTGCATGGAGTTTGCATGTTCTCCCTGTGCATGCGTGGGTTCTCTCCGGATACTCCGGCTTCCTCCTACAAAAAGCATGACTTGTTATTGGTCTCTCTAAATTGTCCTTAGGTGTGAGTGTGTGCGAGAATGGTTGTTTGTCCTGTTTGTCTCTGTGTTGCCCTGTAATAGACTGGCGACCTGCCCAGGGTGTACCCCATCTCTCTCCCATTGACAGCTGGAGATAGGCACCAGCCCCTCTCACGACCCCAATAGGGATAAGCGTGTTGGAAATTGATGGATGGATGGATGGATGAAGTGAAGCCTTACTGCTCCCACCATACTGCTCTGCTTGATTTATATATGCAAGAAGCTTTATTAGATTTCATGCTGGGAGTATTTCATGTTCAATGGACACAGAAACGGGAAGGTGGCAATATAACATCCTCTGAGTCTGCTTCTTCGCCTTCAAAGAGAGACACAAAAAGAAGTGCAAAACCAACTGATAAAGTACAAAAACATGATAAAAACAAGTACAAACAACCAGCACCTTGATCGAACAGGAAATAGTATGAGCACACAAATAATCAGAGGCCAAAAGAAACCATTCTCAACTTCCACCAAGGTTGTTTCTACAGTGATCAGCTTTAAAACGCTACAGTAGATTCCCAGCAACGATCTCAGATGTTTGTTTTGGTTTAAAAGACAGTCAAGCTCCAAGGAGCACCACAACTTTTTGGCACATTTGTGACAGGTTTAAATAGCATAAAACTACATATGAATAAATATATACTTTAGTTCAGTCTAATTCAGGAAGGGCCAATGTTGCTGCCACCTAACACAGATCAGAACCTGCTACAAAGATTTTGTCTGACCAAAGACGGTCCAAGGGGGGACAGTACCTAACTCAAGAACTGACTGTTAATAGCAAACCTCATGCATAATCACTAAAGGAGTGAAGAAATAAAGCTGGTGTGCTTTTCTCAAGTTCTTTGACTTAATTCAACTGGACAATAGAGTGGACATCAAGAGCGCAGTTGAGAAAATGTTAATAGACGTATTGATATCTCATTCCTCACATAATTACACAAAAGTTTCTGCACTCTGTTAGATATTAAGAGATAATTTCCATTTATTGCCAGCTACCTTTGAGGCCATTACTGTCTGACTGGCCATTTGTCAGAAATAGAGCCTCCATGGAAACAACACCACGGAATAAATCTTTAAATTATCGAACCCACTTGGCTCCCATTTCCCTCCTTTTCTTCCCTTTGAACTCCTTAATTAAATGTGACAGCACAGACAAGATGCTTCTGTATGCCTCAGAGTTCATTTGGCTGCCATTATCAGTAACATCATTGGAGTCCACTGAAGCAAGTCCAGACGCAGCCATGCATGCTGCAATCACAAGACCACTTCCCAGATGAAGCTCAGGTGCGATGTTCTGCAGTTTTTTTTTCCTTTTCTTCAGGTTTGTCTCTGTGTTTAGAGCTGATTTAGTTCCCATAATTAGTTTCTTGTACAACACCTTCTATGCATTGAAGTGTTTGTGTTCAATAAATTTAATCTAAAGACAACAGGTCATTTCTTTGGACGCTTTCATTCTCATTCGCCAAATTTGTTTGTCGTCATTTTCTAATGAAATCCTCATCTGATTGCAGCTATAGGAGTTGTTTTCTGTCCTGCAAAATTCACTTAGACGTTGAATTTCGTTGGCTCCACAAAGTCTTTATTAGGGGTTTCATTCCAAGTATTCTCATCAAAGACTCTTAGGAGAAAGACAAGCCAAACATTCACAGCTTGTATGCAATTATTCAGAGATGGAACACCTGAGGTTCTTAAAGACTCCTATTTGTTCCAGGATTTTTATCACCTGAGGCTGACACAATGGAAAATACCAATAACATGGTGGATGGTATGGTGATTAGAGCTGTGGGCTCACAGCATGTAATTAAAATGAATTTACTATAATTTATGTCATGCCTATTTATAGCAACATTCATTGCAAGAAATATGCTATGTTCTGAACTTAGCCATAGACGTTGACACAAACATTCTAAAGAGTTGGACAGTTCACCTGAGATAATACTATGTCAAAAGAGATTATATCAATGATTCCTCC
Organism: Fundulus diaphanus; assembly: GCA_037039145.1. Lineage (NCBI taxonomy): Eukaryota > Metazoa > Chordata > Actinopteri > Cyprinodontiformes > Fundulidae > Fundulus > Fundulus diaphanus. The sequence continues at coordinate 43,874,784 of CM073127.1, read as the reverse complement.
AAATAAATAGTTTTACCCCAATTTATTTAACAGTTTTATATGAACTTAAGTAGCATTTTCTTGAAAAATCACTGTTGTTTCTGCATAAATTATTCTTCTGTGGGACTTTGAGTTTGGAATGGCTGGTTTGAAATTCCCCCAGTGGAAAAACTTATTTTAAAAACATACAGTTCGATTACAATAAAACAACATATAACATGGTAGGAATCAATGCTTGCTTTCTTTTATCAAAAACCAAAAAAGCAGCAATTATTCCAAACACCGATTGAATAATGTCTTTTCAACATTTTTACTGAGTAATAGAAGTATAAGATACTGATGTTTCATGAATTGGCGCTATATAAATAAATTGAATTGATGTTAATGGGTTCATTAGTCCAGAGGCTTGGTTAACAAGCCTGCAGTCGGCTGCTTCACAGAAAATGACAATGATTGTTTTGCAATAGTTTTTCAAATACCTTAAAGAGTAGAGCTGCTTCGGCTTCCTCACCATGACATGTCCATTTCTGTCAGCAGCATATTCTAGTCATTGTATATTTGTACTTCACCACCACATCTGCAATGTTTTTGAAAATATCAATTCCTTTATAAACGTGATTAGTTATTAATGATTCTAAAAATGAAGAACACTGACCCCCTCCCCCCCCCCCCACACACACACACACACACATTTCAACAGAATAGATCCCATTTGAGGTTTAAAAAAGAAATGAGCAGAGCAAAGTCACAAAGCTGCTTATTAAACTCTTTTCCAAGTCTGTTTTTGACTTGACAGCACTTTCTGTTGCTTTGTCGAAAGCTCCAGATGCTGAGGGACTGTCATTAAGCACTGACTGCTCAGAGATAAAGTGCAGCTTTGTTTTCTTTGTAAGTGTAGAGAGAACATTTCTAACTTAGCTTTGAATGTTTTAAAAGCTTTTATCATGTCAGCCACAGTCTGACCTTTCCCTTTTAGTTCATAGTTTAAATGATTTAGTGCCTGAGTGATATCTTAATGGAAGGTCAAGTATCCAGTCAGTGTCTTTGGGCATTAGTCACTTTTGCACGTATTGGAAATTTTGGAAAGTATGGGTCACCTTGGATATCGGCCCTTCTGTGACAACCGATATCATGTTGCTTGTTTGGCCCTGAAACACGTCTTCACTACATTGTATATCTCAATTTCCCCTCAGTGGTCTTCAGACGTCGTGTTAAGTGTTTTTCTTTTGTGGCTCAAACACCATTCTGTTCAGCTGTGATGTATTGCTGATGCAGTAGGTGTATCAAGTTGCACTTTGTGCTATTCTTACTTTTGCATTGCTTTTGTCACAGCTAATGAAACAAACTTGTTTCACTGTTGAAAATGTTTCTTCCCAAGCATTGTAAAAATATAGTGCTTTTTGACTTTCCTGATTTTTGAGTAGAAAGCAATATGAGAATAGTTTCCTGACACATCCAACTGCTTTTATTTGGCTAGACACAAACAGTTTTGCATGTTCAACAGGATTGGAAGAGGATATGTAACCTGGCAAGCCATATTGATAATGTGTAGAACTCTCCATTCTGCACAATATGTACCGTAATGCTTCTGCCACCATGTACATTCTTGTTTGTTTTCACTGGTTGTGCTGCTCTCCTGGGGTCCGTTCTTCGTATGTCGCTAACTCAGTTAGCTGGATTTGATTGTTGACGATTTGGCATGATCTTGGATCGTTTGGTTCTTCGAAACTCATCCTGGACTTGCTGTCATAGCAACATGTGCGCAAACTTAAACCTGCTCGAGAGCAGGCTTTTTTCATGTAAACAGGATTAAATCTCAGCTTTATAAGCGGAGGAGATAGGGAAGTCTGTCCAGCCAGTGCACTTGGACCACCTAGTGGCAGAGGACGGGACAGAATTGTGGAACACCATTTATTAATCTTTAATAAAAGACGAAAGAAATAATGCTTAGTTCCTGTTGTTTTATTTAAACATTTTTTTATAAAGAAAAGCCAGCAAGTCATCTTTTGCCTGCAATAAGAGATAGTTATGTAAAGTCAGCAATACTACTGTCAAATGGTGTATTAGAACTTACTCTGAAGGTCCTTTTGAAGCAACTCGATCTCTAGTTCAATTTTTCTCTTTTTCAAGTTGTGGAGTTCAATTTCTCCTCTTAATTTGGGTTTTTTCAGGTCAAAATACTAATTTTTTTGTTGAAGATGCCATTTATATAGGGAACGGATGGCACTATGTGTCATTTTGTGAAAGAAAAAGAAAGGGTGAAACATGCCTCATGCAACAAAAGTAAAAAGAACCTGTTTTTTTTTTCAGCCTTTTTCTTGGTGGCTGTTATAAACAAACAAACACATCATTTAACAGTGGTCTTTAAAAAGAGGAAAAAGTGGCTTTTTAAAATATAGTATAACAATTAAAGGCTACCATTTTGTAGAATATTCTTGTACTTCAATTTTTTCCCCATGTTCTAGTGGGTCCCGTGGAGGCTCTGACATAAAAGAACAAAGTAAATATGAAATTATTAAAATGCAAAAATACATACTGTAGAAAGTGATAGAAACATCTAACATGGACAACACTTACACATGTAATTTGTCTGCTGCTTTTTGCCAGCCCTCTCTCCTGGCTTTAGCAGACTTTGAGGTGTTCCCTGTCGTTTTAATTAATGACTCAAATTCGGCATAATCTTCCATTAAAAGCTCTTGTTCTGCTTGGAAGAAAAACTGTGGGCGTTCTTTGGCCATGCTGATCAGCCAATAGCAGCGTTGCTGATCATTGTTTCTATTATCGATACATTTCCCCTTTTAAACAAACGCATGAACGCGCAGTTATCTCAGATAACTCAATCCAGCAATACTAATCATAAACAACAGGTGTGTTCGAAGAACCCAATTAGCTGGATCATGATTAGCCGGATGAAATAATCTTGGATGTCTCATTTGATCTCGGATGTTTTAAGCAACGTACGAAGAACGGACCCCGTTCTTCAGTTCCACTAATTGTTTAGGCATCACCACCTACACTGAGCTCATTAAGTCTGAGAAGCTGCACCTGTGGATCTGCCTACATATTCCTGCCTCTCACAGCCAGCCTCTGGCAGGTCCTTGAAAACCATAGTGTGAGTAAACCATCCAGCATTCTTTGATTAACTACCTGATATAGCTCTGTTTTGTGGATTCCTACCTGTTTGTTAGTGATGGTAAGATGAAGCCTCATGAGGCATTGAACCACTTGAGCCAACTGGTTCGAGAAAGGGTTCATTTCTTGAAGCTTCATGTGCACACGAAACCACCTACTGGCGAGGTGTATAATCACAGCCAGCTGTATCTTAACACGTGTGATGCATTGATTTTTTGTCCATTATGGCTCTTGGGAATGACTTCACAGAAGGTGTAGGACGAAATCATTTGTCTACATAAATTATGTATACACATATGTGTATAATAAAATATTGTTTGAATGTATTCTCTGTGTGTAATTATTCCCAAAATAGTAGTGTCATGTGATATGGCATGTTGTGTAATAATGTTTTTCTGTGACTCTAGAAAAATGGCATGGGCTTAATCAGGCAGAGGACAGTCAAAGTGCTGTGGAACTAGGGAGGGGGTAATGAACTTAGACTTAGACTTAGACTTAGACTTTCTTTATTGTCATTTTGTATACACAGAGTGGATACAGAACGAAATTTCGCTTTCACACAGCTCAGAAAGATTGCAGTAACTCTACAGGATACCTTGCGGTGAATTACAGTACAGGATAAAGTGCAGTGATAAATCGCAGTCACTTACAGGATAAGTTTCAATTGACTTCCGGATAAAGTGCAGCAGTGAGCAGTAGGCAGTTGAAATGTAAACAGTGTAAAACAAATGTAAACAAATACGCAGTAAGGTGCAGCAATGATTTAAAAGTAGACAGTTGCATTGTACACAGTTTTGCAGTACGTTTCCCGGTAAGGTGCAGCAGCAATTTTGCAGGATACGATACAATGTGCAAATGTGCAGATGTGCAAATCAGCGAATCGAATGTGGTACACAGTCCGTTTTTATACTTTAGCAGTTCAGCAGTTCAACAGTCTGATGGCAGCAGGGAAAAAGCTTTTGCAGAACCTAGTGGACCTGCAGCGGATGCTGCGAAACCTCTTTCCAGAGGGCAGCAGGGAGAATAGTCTGTGGTGGGGGTGTGAGGGGTCCCTGATGATGTTACGGGCTCGAGACACACAGCGCTGCGATGAAATGTCTTTTATGGAGGGAAGAGGAGCCCCGATGATCCCTTCTGCTGTCCTCACCACTCTCCTCACGTTCTTCCAGTCGGAGGCACTGCAGCCTCCACACCACACAGAGAGACAGCTGGTCAGAATACTCTCTATGGTGCTTCTATAGAAGGTCGTGAGGATGGGCGGGGACAGGCGGGCTCTCCTCATCCTCCGCAGAAAGTACAGTCGTTTCTGTGCCCTCTTCACCAGCGACGCGGTGTTCACAGTCCAGGTGAGGTTGTCCGTGATGTGCACCCCCAGGAACTTGGTGCTGCTGACCACCTCCACCGCTGAGTTGTTGATGAGCAGTGGAGCATGGTGAGGCCGGTTTTTCCTGAAGTCGACGATGATCTCCTTCGTCTTCTCCACGTTCAGGATCAGGCTGTTGTCTCTGCACCAGCCCACCAGCTGCTCCACCTCCTCTCTGTAGTCCTGGTCGTTGTCGTCTCTGATCAGGCCCACCACCGTTGTGTCGTCTGCAAACTTCACGATGTGATTGGTGGTGAACCTGGGGACGCAGTCGTGTGTCATCAGGGTGAACAGCAGGGGGCTCAGGGCGCAGCCCTGAGGGGAGCCCGTGCTGAGGGTGATGACATCAGAGGTGTTCTGTCCGACCCGGACTGACTGAGGTCTGTTGGTGAGGAAGTCTAGCAGCCAGTTTCGTAGGGGTGTGTTGAAGCCCAGATGCTCCAGTTTTGCCACCAGATGTTGTGGGATGATGGTGTTGAACGCTGAACTGAAGTCCAGGAACAGCATCCGCACGTGCGTGTTCTTCTCCTCCAGGTGTGCCAGGCTCAGGTGAAGAGAAGAGGAGATGGCGTCCTCAGTGGAGCGGTTCCGTCGGTAGGCAAACTGGAACGGGTCGAGTGTTGGGGGGAGACTGGAGACGATGTGTTCCTTTACCAGCCTTTCAAAGCACTTCATCATGATGGGAGTCAGTGCAACAGGCCGGTAGTCGTTGAAGCAGGTGACTTGAGGTTTCTTTGGCACCGGAATGATGGAGGCAGACTTGAAGCATGCTGGCACTATGGCTTGGTCCAGCGAGGTGTTAAAAATGTCTGTGAGGACACCAGCCAGCTGACCTGCACACTCCTTGAGCACCTGCCCAGGTATGTTGTCGGGGCCTGGGGCCTTCCGCGGGTTGACTCTCCTCAGAGTCTTCCACACGTCGGCGGTGTCAAGGCAGAGGACCTCCTCTTCCTGATGGGGAACAGCTTTCACTGCTGGAGTGCTGTTTAGTGCCTCAAACCTCCCAAAGAAGTTATTTAGTCCATTGAGGAAGTCAGCATCAACTTCACCCACCGGGGGGGAGGGGGTGTTGTATTCAGTGATCGCCCGGATGCCTTTCCACATGCTCCTGGTGTTGCTGGCATCATGGAAAAGCTCCTGGATTTTCTGACTGTGGTTCCGCTTTGCTAGCCTGATGGCACGGTTCAAGTTGGCTCTCGCTGTCCTCAGTGCCTCCTTGTCACCAGACTTGAAGGCTGAGTTCCGTGCTTTTAGCGCTTGACGGACCTCCGCAGTAATCCAGGGTCGTTAGGCTAATGCTTGTGTAACTTGAACCGATGATTAGCCCAGTACTCCAGGGGGTTCTCCAGCCTGCTTATGTTTGCCTCTGACAGGTAGCGCTGGACCTCTACGGTGGCATCTGCTGACACATTTTGAGTCCTCTTTGCCTCCATGACACTAGTGTCCAATCTTTGCCAAAGTCTGCTACCTAAATGGAAACCACAGGTCATGTTAGTAAGTGTTGTAATAGGAATAAGTAATCTCAAAATGTAATATAAAAGATTACCTCCAGTGAATTCTTGAGAGGTGGAAGCCTGGGGAATCTCGTGAGTGTTCTCTTCTGTGTTCCGTCGGATGACAGTGGCACACTCTGAAGTCAAGCGCTTCACTGCTTCAGCAGCTTTTGTGTTGCTGAAAAATGCTATAAGTTTAAATCATGGGTCCAGGAGTGTAGCCAGCGACAAGATGCTCATTGACTGGAGCATGTGCAGCTTCTCCCTGAGCTGTCTGATGAGCTGCTCTCCTATTTCCACTGCTACTGCAGGTGCCGACTTGGTGTCTTCCTCCTGAAGGGCTTTCTCTATCATCTTCAGGAGGGGGATAACTTTTGATGCCGACACGTGTTCTTCTGCAGAGAGCTCCGTGGTGGCGTCATAGAAAGGAGAGAGTAAAGAAAGGCACGCTACAACAATGTCAAACTCACTGGCAGTTAAAAAGGGAATGTCAGTGTGTAATCCAGCCAATGCCGCTCCTACTGGCTCCCTCAACTCCACCAGATGTTGCAGCATCAAGTAGGTGCTGATCCATCTTGTTTCCACCTCCTGCATCAGCTTTGTTGCTTGCATGCCCAGATGAAGCTGCACTTGTGTAAGCTTCTCCTTTAAAGATACAGAAGAGTAGGCCATTAAGTCACTGCAGTAGGAGTACAGACTATTAACATATATTGGAATAAAAGAAAAGAGCATACCTTAGCAGTGGTGCTGCTTCTAAAGTAGCCAACCAGCTTCCTTGCTTTGGCCCGGAGGCCAGAGAGCACAGGGTGCTGGTCAAGCGCCCTCTTCACAAGATTGAGGGTGTGAGCAACACAAATGTGGTGGCGAAGCTTCAGGTCTCTCACGCATGCCACCATATTAGGAGCACCATCGGTGACCATGCATGTCACCTTGCCTGAGATTCCCCATTCCTCCATCAGGGAGGCTTTCACACAAGCAATATTTTCAGCAGTGTGAGACTGGGGGAATGCCTGCACTCCCAACAACACCGAGCTCAGCTTTTCATTCTCCTCCACAAAGTGGCATGTCACTGCCAGGTAGGCATCCATGTTGACGGATGTCCACATATCTGATGTAAGGCTAACAGCAGCCACCTTCTCTACTTTAGCCTTAGCGTGCTCCTTAGCATACTCATATTTGGCCTCCACCATGGCCTTCAGAGCCTAAAGGAAGAAATATATATATATTGCTGAATTGTGACACATACAATAATGTAGTCATTCGTTTCATGTATGGACCCACACATACCTGCCTTGTAGGGAGAACATAATTGGGATCCAGCTTAGACACAAATGTCCTGAATCCAACGTCATCCACAATAGTGAAAAGCTGGGTATCCTTCACTATCATGGAGACTAGAGCTTCATCCAGCTCTTGTTTTCTGGTGGCTGGTTAAAAGGGAATAAATACAGTGTCTGTTACCTGTCTTTATTTGCACAACAAGCAAACATCAGCATGCAAAAATTGTGATAGTGTGTTTGTAATATAGTAATGAAATACCTTGGCTGGGTGAAGCTCCAGTTTCCTCCCTATTCTCATGCAAGTCACGGTACTGCCTTAGCATGGATGAGGTGTTATTATTGTACCCCAACTCCTTGGAGCACAATAAACACCTCACCTTTACAGAAAATAAGAAACAGTGAAAAATACAGTTCCTCATAAGCAAACCTAATGCATCTGCAAATGTTCAGTTCACCTTACCTTGTTAAGGCTTATCAAATCGAAATGTTCCCACATAGGGGACATCCTCCTCTTTCTCGCCTGCTCCATCCTACTCCTATCCTGTCCTCGCACTCCTAAATCTCCTATCTATCTATCTCTCTCCTAAACTCTCCAAACACCAAACTAACTGTCTCAAACTAAATAACCACTATCCAAACTCTGCTATCCAAACTATCAAAACTCTATCCACTCTCTCAACTGACCACAACTCGCCTACAACAACCCACATTTTCAATGGAGCCTGTGGGGTTTCTAAAGCTGTCAAACCCCGCGCCAAAATCTGAGCCACTTCCCGAAGCAGTCACGTGGTACAGCTGGGCAGCGAGGCTTCGGACTTCATCGTTTTCGGCTCCTCCCCTAAATGAAGCAAGCTTCGATACGCGCATTACCCGGACCGTGTCACAACCAAACCTGTCTGTCTCTGCCCCTTTCAGAAACCTCTGCGTGACATGTGCCTTATCATGTATGACCCAAGCCTGGACCATGGATTGCCTTTCTGTCTCTGTCCAACACCCAACCTGCCTGAAGCAGATCACTCATTCAGTGATTCAGCTCACGCAAACAGAGCCCTTGGAGCCACCTATCAGGACCAGTGCAACCTCCTGACTTCTGCAAAGGTTAGTGGCTTTTATTCAGTGCACTTTATATCCCACTGAGTTGGTCTCGGCCACTAACCCCCCCCCTTGTAGAAGTTCCAGAGTGCACTTCAGCCAGTTTCTGTTCCTGCTAAACCAGTTTCTCAAACCTTTAGAACTTTCCGAGCTGATTGGGCATAGCGACACCTGGTGTCCACCTACCAAAGGATTGTTTTACCTAATCAGTATGTAATGAGCAGCAGGCGCAATGAGAAACCACAACAATTTACACTGGTCAAGGAGCGCTTATTTGGATAGTGACAATTGTGGATTCAGACAAAATGGATGTCATCGCAGCAGCTATGTTTGTGTCCTCCTGCGCTGCCATGTTTGTTGGTTTGGCTATGGGCTCAGCATCTCTTGCTTTCGTCACAGCTAGTATGTCCTACTTTGCTTAAACCATATTACTGCAACGTGATTGGCCTGAACGGTTGTGACAGGAGTGGGACAAGATGGATTCTTGTTTGAATGCACAAATACTGTGAGGATTCAGCTTGCAAGCCAGGTTAGAGGACACACCGTGTAGAGTGGCCTCATTAGAAAGGAGGACTGAGGATGCTACTATCGTCCTAACAAAGGCAATATTTGCCTTAGCATGAATGGCGGCATGTTATTTGTCAGAGTGAGACGCCTGCAGGTTACAGATAGAGGCAGAGCTACATTGTCATCATTCAAGAATAAACGCAACTTGCATGTACACACAGAAACTTGAAACTGCCATTTTGAAAATTTTCACACAGGTCTGTGTGGATTGCGCGTGAGCCCAGAGAAGCACTGTTGATATTTATACTCGATGCAGATGTAGGTGCAATATTCTCCAAAAACACAGGAGGCAGTACTCAACATAACCAGTGGAAAGTGTTCTCTCGCTGATGCGTCAATGGCAGCGGCGACTCAACAAAGTAGCCAGGTGAGTGAGAACAGGCAGCGTGTCACTCGCACGCCCAGATAATACAACCTGAATCAGTCTATCCTGAACTGACTAATGGAGCCTATAGAGGCACCTGCGGTAAATAGATGAAAACTTATTTTACATGTTGGGCAATTATGAGGGCACGTATTGGAAAAAATAAAAACCTTTAAACTTGTGCAATGCTCCTGGGCACAGTGGGTAGCGCGACCCATGTACAGAGGCCTTAGTCCTCGACGCGGTGGACCCAGGTTCAACTCCGACCCGCAGTCCTTTGCTGCATGTCTCTCCCCCTCTTCCACCCCCCTTCCTGTCAGCCTAAGCGAGCCACTAAAGCCGTGAAAAATACCAAAAAAAAAAAAAAAACTTTTGCAATGCTCCTTTGTCCTGCGGAGAATGGGTGAGGGGTGTATAGCTCACAACTCACTTTATGATGGCTGGGCTGAGACAGGCTCGAACTGTAAGTGATCCTATAATTGACAAAACGGCTGTAGATGCATGAGTTTTCACATGTTTCTAATATGTTTTTATTACAGGTTATATAACAATTGTCCATATTTATTGATTCCATGCAATCTTTCAAAACTGAATGAAATTAATTTTACAGAAAACGAATATGACTGATTTTGCACGGAGACCTTTTTCCACTGCAAGATGGTTTTATTATCCACATATTAAAATGTTAACATGCAAAAAAACTTGCTTTATGCAGTTGGTCAGAGTGAGAAGGAATTTATAGCTAAACTTGGGTTGTGTGTCTGTGGTTTGATTGTTGTCTATATCGCTCAGGATTTCTCAACCCTTGTACTCCTTCATCCCCAGCTCCCTTGCTCCCCCTTCTAGATACTTTAAACGTAGCACAGATACGGTAAACTGGCTGGAAGCTCTTAATGATTACTTAGTGGATTATCCTTGATGAATGTACTTTGTTTAAGACAGACGTCTGTGGGAAGAAAAAATATCCAAGGCATGCAATCTGCTAAGATGATAATGATGCTGATGCAGCAGGACGGGCAGTAGGAAGAAAACAGGATTAAGGGTTAGGAAGTTAAGTAGGAAAATTATCCTTTTCCTCATCAGTTAAAGGGCTTTACATGTAATGTTACATCATAAACCTATAGTTGTATAGACAGTAACATCTAAATTGTGAAATAGGATAAATTCAGATATCACTACAGGTAGAAAATAATGGTCCAACCACCAACAAGATTAATGAGCATGGTATAGCTATGGAGCACAAAGCTATTCATGAATACAGTTTTTCTAGATTGCATTGTGCATATAAATTTTAGTGTGTCACATATATGAATTCTAAACTACTTACCTAATGCAGGAAAAGGAAACACAGGCAAGTGCAGAGCTAATAATGTACAATTTCCACTTTGTTGTGTTTGCAATTTTTCTGGCCTGGAGCAGCAGCTGTGGGTGTGACACCACCAGGAAACAACAGCAGGTTCAGAGGGGGAGGACTTCAAAAACATGGCTTTTATCTGGGATCCCCGTCTGTTCTCTAGCCTTTGCTCTGTGTGTGTCAAAGAACCACAGCAGTGGTGCAGCTAAGGTCAATTTTGCAGGAGAATTCTTTACCTCTAGCAGAAAACGTGAAACTTTCTGTGTAAACAATGCAATGCGAATTCACCCCAAGACTAGACCTTCTATTTTCCTCCTACTACTATTGTTGCTTTGAATTTTAAATATACCTTTTTATAGATGGTGTTTTAGATGTATATTTAGATCTGACTCATCTGGTATTCCAAATATTGTGAGGTGCTTTAGATTCCAGTGTATCTTATTGATTAAAAGGCATTTTTTCAAAGATAGCAGAGCGGGTAGCTGCGGCCGCCTGGGAGCTCTGGCATTTTTTGTTTGTCTTCATGTTTTTGTTCACATTACCACCTCTCCATGTTTTGATCCAATATGGGAGGGAAGAGCTGTTGGATCTGAGATTCTGCCCTGGAGTCCACAGATCGTACCGACTGCCGAAACTGGACTTTATCCATCCCGATCTGCAGCGAACAACAGAAGCTCCCCTCTGCCCGCCCTCAAGGACCAGGCATCTGTGGATGTGCAAATGGAAACGACGAGACAGACGTGTTGGCCTGTGCAACGGCTAAAAGCCAACCCACACAGACAAGCGCTACTGAGCCTGGTCCTGGCCGATGTAAGATCCCTCGGCAACAAAATCGACGAGATCCGGTAAAGAATCGCTGCACGTAAGATGGACAGCTGTGCAACGATCTTTAGAGAAACGTGGTTGGAGAGCAGTATTCCTGAGGCTGCGATGCAGCTAGCCGACCACTCTGTGTTGAGAGCAGATTGAACAGCAACTGCAGAGAGGAGGAACGGAGGAGGCATGGTGCGCAGATGCAAAGTCAATCAGAACCTTCTGCTGCGCTGACCTGGAATATCTATCACTTAAGTACAGACCATTTAAACTTGTTAGAGAGTTCAGCCCTGTTATCATCATTGCAGTACACATCCAGCCAAAAGCTAATGCTAAGATAGCCCTGGAGGAGTTATTCTGCTTTGCCACCAGTCAAATGAACAATAATCTGGAGGCCACTGTGATCATTGCTGGAGACTTAAATCATTTTTAACTAAAAGCTGTTCTCCCCAAGTTCCATAAAATCCTTAAGTTCCCGACCAGCGACAATAATATATTAGATCACGTTTACTGCAATAATGGATATTAATTATTAATGACTGGATATTAATTAATTAATATCCCAAAGGCATATAAAGCTGTTGTAGCTCCTCACTCTGGTTCAACAGACCACATAATGGTGGATCTAATCCCTACCTACAAGCCACTGATCTGAAGAACCAGACCTGTGATCAAAACCATACAGGTTTGGACGGTAGAGGCCTGCTCAGCTCTTCAGGACTGTTTTGAAAACAGATTGGAAAAGGTTTAAAGAGGACGCTGACTTACAAAGCTACACATCATTTGTGCTTTCTTACATTCACGTCTGCACTGATACTGTCCTACCCACAGAGACAATCAGAGTGTTTGCTAACCAGAAACCATGGGTGGACAACAACGTGTGGTCCCTGCTGAGAGCCTGTGATGCAGCTTTCAGATCAGGAGACAGACTGGCCTACAACAGAGCTAGAAGTGAACTTAAAGGCATCAAACATGGGTACAAGCAGCACATCGAAAACCACTTTGGCGGCAACAATCCACATGACATGTGGAGCGGCATCAGAACCATCACAGACTACAAACGTAGCAACCAGCAGCCCAGCAATGATCTGGCTCTCCCTGATACCTTAAATAGCTTCTTTGCACGCTTCAACTCTCCAAGCAGCAGGTCTGAAAATCTTCCCCAGCCAGAGGAACACCATCAGCCTCTCCTCCTTCAGCTGCACAAAGTTATCTCCTCCCTAAAGAAGGTCAACATCAACAAGGCTGCAGGTCCAGACATGGTGTCAGGTCACGCTTAAATAATGTGCTGACCAGCTAGCAGGGGTCTTTCTGGACATCTTCAACTTCTCCCTGCAGCTCTCGATGGTCCCTACCTGCCTGACATCATCCATCATAGTGCCTGTTCCCAAAAAAACAACCATCACCAAGAAAACTGGCTTTATCATTAATAGTGTATAGTGTTCATATATCACAGTACAAATATCAATTTGCTAAAACGAAATCACTTTACTATTCTGGTTTGATCTTCTCAAATGAAGGTAACTCCAAAACATTGTTTTCACTGCTCAAAAATGTTTGCCAACCTCTGTTGGACTGTTTTCTTTCGTAACTGTATTCAGTGGACACCTGTAACTCTATGATGCAATTCTTTTGTTCAGAAAATGTATTTGAGCCACCAATCTTTATCTCCTTCTCCTCCTGTTTCTGCAATGTCTGTTACTTTTTGCCAACATTTTCCAAATTTCAACTTCCAAATCCCTCAGAAACCTCAGACCTTATTGGTAAATCAAAAGCCTCTACATGCCAGCTTGATCCTATACCCACAGCCCTGATTAAATCATGCCTCCCACCTCTCCTCCCTTTCATAACTGCCATCATACACTCCTCACTTACTACTGGAATTGTTCCCACCGTTTTAAAGACTGCAGTTATAACTCCTATACTGAAAAAAATCTGGATCAGATCCCCACAATTATAATAACCTTCGCCCCATCTCCAAGTTACCATTTATCTCCAAAATACTTGAAAAAAACTGTTGCTACTCAACTCCATTCTAATTTTATTCAAAATAACTTCTATGACCAATTCCAGTCTGGTTTACGTTCCCTTCATAGAACTGAAACTGCTATTATAAAAATCACAGATGACCTCCGGATGGCAGCTGACTCTGGTTTATTCTCCATACTCATCCTTCTTGATCTGAGTGTGACCTTTCACACCAACTCCCATACTATCCTCCTCAACAGATCATCTTTGATTGGCATCTCTCTTACCCCCTTAGACTGGTTTTATTCCTAGTTTAGTGGTCACACTCAGTTTGTCCAAATCAAGTCATTCAGTTCCTGTCCCTCCCCTGTAACTGCTGGTGTACCTCAGGCTCTGTCCTTGGACCTCTGCTCTTCATCATATATATTCTTCCTCTTGGCAATATTTTCCATAAGTTTAACATTCAGTTTCATTGCTACGTGGATGACACCCAGCTCTTCCTATCTAGCAAGCCTAACTCTGTGCTTCCATCTTCCTCCCACACCATGCGTTTGTCTGAAATAAAATCCTTGATTTACTACCAATTTCCTAAAATTAAACTGTGATAAAACCAAGCTCCTCCTTGTAGGAACTACATCAATATTATCCAAAATACACAGATTTTCTCTTTCCATCGACAGCTCCACAGTTCTCCCCTCACCTCAGGTCAAGAGTCTGGGTGTCATCCTTGATAGCTCTCTATCCTTCATGTCTCAAATCAATAATATCTCTTGGTCTGCATATTTCCATCTGTGCAGTTTTAAACACTTGCATCCTTCCCTTTCTCCTCACTCTGACTATACTTGTTCACAGTCTTGTCATTTCCCGTGTTGATTACTGCAACTACCTTCTGTTTGGTCTACTGCATAAAACTCTCCATAAGCTCCACCTGGTCCAGAACTCAGCTGCTCGAATAATTACAGGTACATCTTCATTTCATCAGATCACCCCTGTTTTACAGCAACTTCATTGGCTCCCGTTCACATTCAAAATTTAATTTAAAGTTCTTCTCTTTACATTCAAGGTCATCCACAACCTCGCCCCTCCTTACTTATCTGATCTCCTTCATGTCATCTCAGCCTCCCGCTCCCTCAGATCTTCCTCGTCAATCCATCTCTCTGTTCCTTTTTTTCCCCTCAGTACCTTTGGGAGCAGAGCTTTCTCTCGCTCTTCTCCCAAACTTGGAATTCTCTCCCGTCAGCCATCCTTAATATTTACACTCTAGATCTGTTTAAATCCAAACTCAAAACACTCCTCTTAAAAACTGTTTATTCTCTGTGATTTGAACTTTTATTAATGTTTTATTTGTTTTATTGTTGTTTTTATACTCATTTGTAAAGAAAACTTCTTCTAAATTAAATTAATTATTATTATCAGTATTTCCACTGAGCTGCTAAAAAAATTTACATTTCTAAAATAGAAAGTGTTCTATGTCTTAACATAACTGTGTATGGGAGCTGCATAATCAAGGAGAAGATGGACTTAGCTTGAGTGGTGAGGACAGCACAGGGAATTGTGGGATGCCGTCTCCAAGAACTGGACTCAGTTTATGCTGCATGAGTCCAGAGAAGGTCCAGATGTATTGCCACAGATCCTACCTACCCGGCTACACACTGTTTGCACCTCTTCCATCAGGGAAACGTTTCAGAAACATCAAATCCAAAGCTTCTTTGCAAAAGCTGTATGGACTCGCGCCCCCTGCTGAGAAGACTGAGTCTGAAGATGTTACAATATCACTACTGAGAATGCATATTTTTTTTACACCATCAGGAAGGTTTCATGCACAGTTCTGAATATTAAGGTTTAAGAACATTGCACATTAACTATCAGGAATGTTCATTGCACAGTTTCATATTTAAATAGGACTGACTTTTGGAACTAGAATATAATACTAGCAGACCCTAAAGACTGTTTTGTTTTGCATGCTTTAATCTCTTTAAGAAAACTGTACACATTGTTTGCTGTGTTATAATTTACGTGGGAAATTTACATGAAAAGGCGTGATATCTTATCCTTATATGTATTTGCTCAACCTAAATAGTTTGAGTTTTAACTGACCCCCATTACCTCACCATATTGTGTCTTTTGAAAATTGAGATTTTATACTGACAACTGTGGTATTTGAAACAATTTCCATTACCTTTAATGATTATTAACAGAGGTCTTGTATATTTCTGTGATATTGTACATAAGAGCTAACAGAGTAAAAACACCACCTGCATTGATATCCAAGACAACCAATTTGAAATCCAATATGGTGGACATGTGATGTGCATGCTCACACCAGTGTGTTTTAGTCTCGCTGGATTGGTTGTCAGTACAATTTAGGATTCATTTTAAAGTCCTTATATCTGTTTTTAAAGCATTACCTGGTCTTGCCCCACTCTACCTCACTGAGCTGCTGCACCCTTATACTCTCCCTCGCTCAGGTCAGCAGAGCAGCTGCTCCTGAGCACCCCAAAAAACAAACAGAAGCTTTCAGGGGATCGTGCTTTCTTTATTGCTGCTCCTAATCTGTAGGACAACCTGCCTTTGGGCATCAGACAGCTAACTTGCCTGTCAGCTTTTAAATCAGTTTTTATAGCTCATCTCTTGTCCTTGGCTTTTGGCATCATGTGAGATGTCGATTTTTAGTTTAATTTAAAATTGTTTTAGTTGGTTTTATGGGTTTTTGTTTTTATTGTTGCCATTTTTTTCTTCAGGCCTTTATTATGCTTTGTGGCTGCTGTTATGTTTTATTGACTGTAACTGTACAGCACTTACGCACTATGGTTGTTTAAAGTTCTTTATAAATAAAGTTGGTATGGTATGGTATGGTTTCAAAATACTAAACATTTTTTACTGACTGCCTTACTGCCTTTTTATCTGTCAGTTAACTGTTCGTAGGATATGTAAGGCAAAAGCTGTTTTACCAATGCAAAAAACACAAGGCATTTTGGGTTATCGGCGCAAAGAGCACAGTTAAAAAAAAGAAAAAAAATAATTTTGCTGTAATAAAAAAAAAAAAAAAAAAGTATAAATACAGTACATTACTTGCATTATCACTGATACCCAATAAAACAAAACCACTAATATATCCATCTGGAGGAATTTATCAATAATCTGTCAATATCTGAATAGGTATCATGGTGATCATTGCATTAAGTCAACCTCTTGTGTTTCTGAGTATTCATACAGCTTTGATCATCAAAGCCAAACCAATTCCACCCATTTCTTCCAACCCAAACACTGACTTCTTTCAGGAGATCTTACTCAGATTAAAATAAGTGAGGTATGTATCCAGTTGCTGACATGAAAACAATTACTGATTCCAGGGAGGAAAGAGATCCATATACCGTATTAAGCGATTACCAGTTTCTTTCTTTTCACAGCCCAGTTGTCTTTAAAAGCCCACAAATGTTATATGTGGTGGTATCATTCCCACTTGAGACACATTTATGTGTGACTGATCATCTCTAACAAGCTATGTCTCCAACAAAAAATGTCATCAGGTCAGTGACAATACCATTCATATTATGGTTGGCTTCATTGTGATGTGGGTTTTAGTACTATTGCATTGTAGCAACAGTAATAGGTTTAATTCCCAGATAAGGCCTTTCTGTATGCAGTTTCAAGTTCTCTGATTGCATGTCTGGATTCTTCTCAGTTAGTCTAGCTTCCTTCCACAGTCCAAAAAACACGCATGTTAACTTATTAAAGGAGCAATAAGTGAAATTTCACCACTAGGTGCGCTGTTGAGCACTGTCTGTAGACCAAAACAAGATGTGTGGCAAGCCACCGCCTATCTCTACCTTACAAACTTAAGCACCAGACCAGTTATCTGTTTCAATTTTACATTTTTTGTCAAAAACTAATGCCCTGAATGTATGCGTTGATCATGGTGGGCAGCTCACAAGCCCACCGGGCTGCATTAAACAAAGCTAACTGTGTTAGCAGGGCTACCGGCTACTCGCCTTACAACAGTAAAATCTGGCCCATTGCTGGTCAAACTCCAACAATTAACCCACATGTCACAATTGTAGCATTACGTTGAATGGACACAACATAGCAACACAAGTCTAACAAGACTGTAACACCAACAAAAACAAACATTTGATTTCATGCTATTACTCACCTGTCCAGAGGAGAAAAGCTAGCCCTGAGTCAAACTGGAGCTGTTTCTGCTCTTAAAATGCTCTCCACCTTGGAAACATGAGTCAATGTTGATCAATGTTTTCTCTTTCCTGATCTGACAACTTCTTTGCCAAAGACCGTTGTTTTTTTGTGGTGATAATGGGCCCTGGCCGTCTGTGGGTGAAACATGGCGGTAGCATTTTATAGAGAGGGAGGGGCTAAGCCACTTTTTTTCATGCCCTGAGTGGGAGCTGTTAACATGTAAGCAAGAGATTGAAGAACAACACAGAGAGATGGTGTGTGATGTCATACCCTATTCTATCTAATAAAGATACCTTTAGTTCTACACAAAACAATTTTTAGTTCTTTCTATCTAAAATAATGAAATTTTGCTTATTGTTCCTTTAAGTTTCTTTAAATTGCTTTTAGGTTTGAGTGAACATGGTTGTTTGTCTCTGTGTTGCCCTGTGGCCAGTTTCTCTGCGATCTGGTCAAGTCGGTATAAAAATTTATGGATGACTGTTAGAAGTGTTCAGTCTGGCTGAGATTACTGTTTACACAATATTGCAAAAAGTAATCATTCGTCTGCCTTCACACATACTGTATGAACTTGAGTGACACCTAATTGTTGATTCCTATGAATTATAATAACATCCATCCACCCTTTGCAGCTTCAACAGCTTCAACTCATCTGAGAAAGGTATCCTCAAGTTTTAGCAGTGTCTGTATGGGAATTCTGACCATTCTTCCACAAGCGAGAAGTCAGCCACTGAAGTTAAATGAAAAGGCCTAGCTCACAATATCCACTCTAATTCTTTGCAAAGGAGTTTTTTTCAGGTTGAGGTCAGCACTCTGTGGACATTGCTTTATGCGGTGCTGCATAGTCATGCTTGAAAAGGAAGGGACCACTCACAAACTTAAGCATGATGAGGCTTTAACAGCTCCTCTCATTGGAACTACGGTCCAAATCCAGAAAAACAGCCCCACACCACAGCCCTCTTTGTGCCAACCTCTACACAAAGCAAGTAAGGGTTGCCCTCCTGGCAACTTCCATACCCAGACTAGTCAACTTGTCAACTGAATTGCCAGACAGAGAGGCATGATTTATCCATCCAGAGAACAATCCCCTCCCCACAGAAGAACTTTATACCACTGCATCTAACGCTCTGTGTTGCACTTCATAATTTGAGAGTTTGATGCAGCTTTTCGGCAATCTTATGAAGCTTTCCGTGTAGTGTTCTTGAGCTAAGCTGAAGGCCACATGAAATGTGGAGTCCTGTAGATGCTGACTTTGCAGAAAGTTGGCACCTCTGGGCGTCACACACCTCAGCATCTACTATCTCTGTGATTTTACATAGCTTACCGCTTTGTGGCTGAGTTGTTGCCATTCGCAACTGCTTCCACTTGACCAGTGAGCTGTGGAATATTTACTTCCAAGATTTTTTTCTGACTGGATTTATTGCACAGTTGGCATCCTATTACGTTACCAAAGGTTTATGGCACAACTTCGCTGACTCCCAAGGTGCATGGGGAGGGACAAAGATCTGGTCAGGAAAAGACTGCAGCAGCTGTTAAGATACTAGGAAAGTACATTCTTAGCACGGCAGCCTGTTTTGGCTTTTGGTCGGTATGACCTTGATGAAGAGTTGTCATGGTCTTGATGAAGCTCAAAAGTCAAAATGCGCTGTTCTGCTAGGAAAGTTGTTTCCTAGTATTTCAAGCATTACTGAAATACTATCATCACCATTCTTTCACGTTACCACACTGGAATACACTGACACCCTGAGAGCACCCCGTTCCTTGACAAATGTTTTTAATAGCGATGTTTGTAATATCAGTCTGCATGCAGGGGATTTTATACACCTGTGGCCATGGACGTGATTAGAACACCTGAAATCAATCATTTGAGGGGTACAAATACATTTGCAATAAAGAGTATTGCAAAGAAGAGGTCAGCAGAACATAACGGGTGACAATAAAATCAACTTAGAGAGCACAGCCAAGATTTTCTGATTTCTGGCCAATTTTCTTTAGCAAACAAAGTTTCTGAAACACACATCATGTCGTCGGAAAACAGCACAGCTTCACTTATACCATTGTACAGAAGTATCTTCTTCAATAGTTTTATCTCTATAAAAACATTCTAAAATGACATTTGACTCTTAATATTTTGGTCCATTTTAGGCTTTTCTGAATAACTCAGAATATCATTCACATTTATTTGTGATTACAACATACATTATGATAAAATTTGTTCTCTGTATTTAACCCATCCCTTAGGGAGCAGTGGGCCGCTGTGGAGGCTGAAAGTCTTGCTCAGAGACCCAGAGTGGCAGTCTGAGGGATTTAAACCGGGGAACTTGCGACCTTCCCAGGATGCAGGCACTCTGTTCTAACCACTCCCCACAACTCAAGAGTCTTTGCTGGTTCTGCCTGTTTATGATAAACACATCAATAAAGATAATGGTAACAAAATACATTTAAAGTGATGAAATAAACCCATATGTTGACTGTTACTATGGGACACTATGAACATGCAGAAGAACAAACTAAATTTGATTGATACTGGAGCAGGTCTCCTTCAATGCCTGCAACAGAAGGTTACTTGAGCTGTCATTGGAACAGACTGAAGAAAATAAAATCTATAGAAGCATAAACCTGAAGGCAAAACAGAAGATCCAATTTTTTCCTGTGTACTTTAATAATTTATTCCCAAAGCAACACTTTGCAACGCAACAAACTTGCTGTAAATACAACCATTTGTAACTGGCAGCGTCAGTTCAAGCTAACTCGCTACAAATCTATATTCAGCATCACACTGTGGAACTCATTTGTCTCTGAATGCAAAAGAGAACTTTTCATATAGAATTTGAATCACTCAAAAGGTGAAAGGTAAAACACTACCTTGATATAATCTGTACCTGCATTTGTAAGACATGTCTCGCCTGTCATATTCACAGAGTAAAGATTGTAGTTCAACTTCCTTTTGACTTAGCATTAAAGCAGTGAAATGAGCCTGGAGACATCTTCAGTGCTTAACTGAACTTCATCCAGCGTGCCTTCCTCTCTGTCACTGTACTTCCATATGAAGGGCACCTCATTTAGACCAACACGCTGACGATTTATTGGAATAAAAAAAGTGCCAGTTCTCTTCCAGACTTGCTGGTTAATTGGGCTCTTCTTAAAACCAGCCAAGTGCTGCTGCAGCAGTCGAAAGAGAGACATGAAAAGACTGATAGAGACAAAGTGAAAGGACTTTGTGCTAATATTCATGTGATCTGGTGAGGAGCAAGTTTTGCTGCTAAACATGTGGATTACACTGTGTGAAAGAAAGAAGTATCAGGGTGTCAGACAAACAGTAGTGGCGGAGGACAAAATCTTCCCGACATAAAACAGAAAGCTTGATCAATGGATCCCTCCGTCACCTCATTAATAAAGACCAGAGCTTTTATTAGATGCAGAGCCTTGCAATATTTATACCATGAATATTTCAGAGTACCCGGCAGGAACTCAGACACAGAGCACAGCCTGCCTGTCGTCAAGACAGAGTCACAGCTTTCCTTTTCGTTCACGCAGACGGGAGCCAGTAAAAAGTAGAGGTCCTTCATCATGTTTTCTCATTTCAATGTAGAGGATAAAAGAGTTGGGCATAAACCCCGAGGATTTCTTCAGTGTTCTGTGAGTTCTCACTCCAAGGATTAAGGAAAACACTTCATATCATTTATTTATTTTAAATCATAAAGTTAAAAAAAACTTCGGGGGCTAATATGAGGCCTCATGTGATGACAAACAAATGCTAAGCTAATAAAGAGATGAAATAAATATTATAAGTGGGATTCTGCTCAAAGGTTATGAGCAGTGAATAGTTTAGCTGCTGTGGATACCTCTCGTCGCTTTATGTTGCATTAGCAAATGCGTTTTTCCCAGAGAGTGAAAATAAAAGCTAGCCATAGTGGAGCAAAGAACTGATCAATTACAGCTTCCTAAATAACCACGCTGGAAAATGTCATACAGGTTCCTGTGAATTCTCTTTTACATATTATTGTCATATTCAATAAATTAGAATATGAGTTTTGATGGACTTGTTTGCCATATTAAAAGTACCCTTGAAAAGCACAACTTTTAAGCAAGTATTAAAGGAACAATAAGTGATAATGATACCTAGTGGTTAAAATTGGAACAGCATATAAACAATGCCTTTCATGGTGACCCGCCATTTACTCAACGGTCCTGCGGCTGTGAACCCGATCCGTGAGGCAGACACCCTGTCTACTTTTAAGACTAAGCTTAAAACTTTCCTGTTTGACTTGATGTTAGAGTGGCTCATGTTACCCTGAGCTACCTCTATAGTTATGCTGCTATAGGCTTAGGCTGATGGAGGACATCAGGGCCTATTTTCCTCACTCTACTGAGTTCTCCTACTGTTGTCCAATTTGCATTGCTTGTCGTCATTTCAGCTTTTAACTTTTTGCTCTCTCTCTTTTTTCTTCATAGTAGGTACACCTGGTCTGGCATTCTGTTAGCTTTGACATCATCCAGGGAAGACAGATCACCACTATTACCATCTAATGTAGAACAGATTACTGGATCAATGTGTGCTTCTGTGCTTTTTGTCTCTCTTGTTGTGTCTCTGCTCTGTCTTCTGTAACCCCAGTCGGTCGAGGCAGATGACCGTTCACACTGAGCCTGATTCTGCTGGAGGTATTGCCATCCCGTTAACGATGAGGTTTTCTTTCCACTGTTGCTTCATGCTTGCTTGGTATGAGGGATTGCTGCAAAGCCATGTACAATGCAGACGACTCTCCCTGTAGCTCTACGCTTCTCCAGGAGGAGTGAATGCTGCTTGTCGGGACTTTGATGCAATCAACTGGTTCCCTTATATAGGAAATTATTTTTGACCAATCTGTATAATCTGACCCAATCTGTATAATATGATTGAATTTGACTTTGGAAAGTGCCTTGAGATGACATGTTTCATGAATTGGCGCTATATAAATAAATTGAATTTAATTGAATTGAAATTGAACCCCACTGAATTTTTACTTAAACAAGACGATGTTGTATTCGGTTCCATTTCTGGTATGATTCTCTAACTGGCCTCCATGTGTGCTGGCTGCTGCTCTTTTATCCAAATAAAATACCAAATGCTGCACTCTGTATTGGGAACCGTAATATTATTGGCTCAGGAAGCAGGAAGTAAACACTGGCTACACTCTAAACGAAGTCGTTCCGGACCGTACATCTAAGTTTGAAAGGAGAAGGAGAGGACCGTTTGTTTATAGGAAATGTTACTTCCATCCCAGGTGACAAATGAGAATGATTGAGGTTGTTCTTACAGTAAATATCTTACTTATAGCTCGTTTAAGCATATTTTCATCAAGCTCACATTTCTGATTTAAAAATCTCTTATTGGTCTGATCTTAAACGTTGTGTTTTCATGACATGTAAGCAGAAGATTTTCATAATTAACAGAAATAAATGCTTGAGAATGTCAGCCTGTCTGTACTTGATCTATATAGTGTTTCACTAATTGAATCAACTTACTGAAATAAATTAACTTTTCCATAACATGCTGTCATGATTTGTCTTTGGATGAACCCAGACACAACACGCACACACAGAGCTTGTTCTTGAAGTGAGTTTTATTGTACAGAATGGAGGGTTAATGACGAGAGGAACCAGAGTCTTTATGGACGGAGATGAAGGGTGCGGAAGCTGGCTGACAGGAGGAGCGTGGGGAGACTGACCGGAAGTGATACTGCAGCAGATGACTTGAGAACAGGACGGAACACAGGAGCCGAAGACTTGAGACCAGGACGGAACACAGGAGCCGAAGACTTGAGACCAGGACGGAACACAGGAGCCGAAGACTTGAGACCAGAACATCTGAGCCGGGAGCTTGAGACCGTGAAACAGCTGCTGGAACCGTGGAACAGAACTTGAGACCGTGGAAGTGAACTTGTGACCGTGGAAGTGAACTTGTGACCGTGGAACTGCTGGTGAACGTGAGACCGTGGAACTTAACTTGTGACCGATGAACTGCTGCAGAGCGTGAGAGCGTGGAACTGAACTTGAGACCGATGAACTGCTGCAGGGCGTGACAACGTGGAACTGAACTGCAGGACTTGAGAGCGAGGACCAGAGTAGCAGAACTGGAGAGCGTGGAACTGAGCTGCAGGACTTGAGAGCGAGGACCAGAGTTGTGAAACTGGAGAGCGTGGAACTGAGTAGCAGAACTGGAGACTGACCGAGACTGAGCTGGAGTGAACACTACAGACCGGCGACGAGAGCAGAAAGAGGTACGTTTAAATAAGGGTGAAACCAGGTGGAAGCAGTTGCGGGTTAATTGCCGCCTGCCAGGTGAAACCGATCAGGCTGCGCAGGAACGAGAGAGAGGGAGAGAGGCTCAGCATGCAGCCATAAGCTGCATCCTGACACATGCTAATTTATTGAATATGACCATGCACTTGGAATCAGATTTCCAAATGTCTGACTTCAATCAGACTCAAATGTTTCTTCAAATGTAGAAGTTTATACACCTTTGATAGGTTGGCTTGAATTTTGGCCCATTCTTCCTGACAGAACTAATGTAACTGAATCAAGTTTGTTGGCCGCCTTGCTAAAGCACACATTTTTCAGCTCTGCTTACAAACCTTAAACGGGACTGGGCTTTGCTAAGTATTGACCTTGTCCTTCATTCATATCCTCACTAATGTGGCCCTATCATTAGGATCACTTTCCAATTTGAGCCCAACCTTAAAGGTATTTTAGGTCTTTTTCCCTGACTGTAATCTGGCTTTTTATGTTGCTACTAACTTAAAGGTTAATTTCACAACAGGTGCATTCTTAGGACACGAACATCACTTCTTCTGATGGTTGCTAATTATACTTGCATTTAAGTGTTTTAAGTGGTTCCTTCAAGCATCTGGAAGTTGTACTCAAGGATGAATCAGACTAGTGAAGGTCAACAGAGCTCTTTCTGATATCCATCCATTTTCTAACACGTCTACCCCTTGTGGGGGTGCTGGTGCCTATCTCTAGCTGCCAATCGGTGAGAGGCAGGGTACACCCTGGACAGGTGGCCAGTCTATCGCAGGGCAACACAGAAACAAACAACCATTCTCCCACACACTCACACCTAAGGAGAATTTAGAGAGGCCAATTAGCCTAACAGTCATGTTTTTGGACTGTGGGAGAAAGCCAGAGTACCCGGAGAGAACCCACGCATGCACAGGGAGAACATGCAAACTCCATGCAGAAAGACCCAGGGTAAGGGTTGGACTTGAACACAGGACCTTCTTGCTGCATAGCGACAGCGCAGCCCCTCTTTCTGATATGTTGGCTGATTGTTGTTTTTTTTTATTATGAACTCAGACAAGGAAATTGTCTTTGAGGTGGAGACATCCTGGCCAAAGGAATTATCTTAAACAACGGTAAGTTGTAAATGAAAAAATCCATAAAGTCCAAGGAAGCTCTATGTTACTCACTTTTACAGTGGTAGTTTTCTATCACTCCATTCTGCATTAGGTGGTTAACACTGAGGATCACTGGTAGTGCACAAGGGCCTACCATGGTGTCCAACGAGCATAGACTTCTGTGTAAATAACCCACCAATGCAAATGTCTCAACAGTGTCAAGTTTTCGAAAAGAGTTAACATAAATTAAAGTTCTCTAGTTTAGAGACTAGAGTTCAGCAGAAATGCTTTGAAACCAAGAAAGACACCGGTGACTTGCAGCTGTTCCTCAAAAGCAACACATAAGCGACACTCACAGCATGAAGGGAGCCTCAGGAGTCTCTGTCTCAGTATTTCAGTCACTATTTCAGCACTGGCAACAACTATGAAATATCAAATACTGTGTTAATCAAAGGTGGGTAAGTGATCCACATGCTATTCCTCGGTTTATACCTACACAGAGAGCTGTGCTGTACATCACACTTACAGTAGTTACCAAATTTCAAATAACATCATGTAAAAGGAGAAAGCAGAAACAGCGTTTACATCAGCAATCCAGTTGTCTTTATTTGCCACAGCTTCATGACGGGGTGAGCAGCAGCTGCTGGTAGTTGTAAATGTAAATTAATAAATAAACTATAGTGTTTGAACTGTAGGATTTTTTCGAATGAAAATGATGTGGTATAATCTCTTGTTCACAGCTTCTTTTCTGACCTAAACGCAGAGCAGCACTGAGATGCAGGTTAATAGTTTATGGTATTTATTTGCAAAGAGAAATTCAACAATATCTTGTAATCCAAGTCTTGGCACGAACAGGGAGAAGTTCAGGAAGCGGATAAGTCTGGTTTAAGTTTTTAGGAAAACATTGATAGATAGTAGTTAGGTATTAGGAAAAGCTCTAACTTGAATGATGGAGAGTACTGATGCTCAATGGGTAAATCACCAGAGAATAATGACATCATCTTATTGTGATTTATTCAAATCTCATCCAGAGTGTACAAGAATTTGCCACAGATTCCACCATGACTTCATTTATTAAACAAAGATGGAGCCTAAATAATTATAAATACAAAATGTGTTTGGAATGACTAACTACATCCTATAATTCAGTAACTTGTATAACACCCTTCAGCAGTATGGAGAGAAAATTGTTCCAATATTATTCCAATCTTATTGCAAACAAAAAACTAATTTACAATGTCTGTGTAAAAGTTGATCCTGCATTTGTTTCTGTTTTTATTTTGCCAGATGTATTTCTATTGGTCTATGGGGTGTTAGCAACAGCATTTCTATTGTTCTATACCCAATATACTCAGACCAACAGAAATGAAATGGGATGATGATTTGTGATGTTCTTTACTAGGAAAACTGAAATATGTCCTAAAAGTTTTCAAATTGTAAGTTATGTCTCTCTCTTTGTAAAATCCTGACCTTTTTAAACCTGTCTGCTGGTCACTGATGTTATCTTTTCGTCTTGGAATTGTGGTAATACTTTATCAAATAATGGCAGTGTTGAATCTGTTGTGTCCATCTTACTTTGGATTTAAATTTACAAAATAATAATAAAACACAATTTATATTCTTCCCTATAAAGCACAGATTTATCCCTGAGAAATGCCATATTTTCTTTTTCCAATGACTAAGCAGCATGGGAGTTTTTTAGTTAAATGGGAAGTATTTTTAGTTTGCTGGAAGTAGCAATGAATAGTTTGTTAAAAAAGAGCTAATGTCACCTACTTTTAAAGCAGTGTTTGGCAGATTTTGCAATGGTACAGCGAGTGGGTTGCAGTTATTTTGTCAGCCATGAAAAAGGATATGTTACATTAAAGTCTTAGTCATGCTGTCAAAGGGAAATAAACAAGTAGTGGGTTTGAGAATATTTGCTTTCCCCTGTTCACTTTTATAGGTAGTACACGCTGCAATCTACTGTCAGTTTTACTCAGTTTTAAATAATAAACCGCTTACATGCTTAGATGTTTACATGATCTTGTATTTTGCTTTGCGTGTTTTTTATGTACAGTGCAGGACGGTAGTTTACCTACACTTGTATTTGCACGAAGGTCACGTTAATGAAATACTTTAAATCAGGTAAATTTAAATCAGGTTGGAAGAATTACACAACAAACTATTTTTAAAAGCTGGAACTGGTTGTACCGAATCTGACTATAAATTTGTATTTAATTCTCAGATGAACTCAAGCATTCTTGAATCTTAGTGGTAAATGTACTAAACAGAGTGGTTGTGCACAAGTCCCATGGTTAATCTCTGACTGCTCTTTCACCTCTTCATCAGCATTCTCTACCCCACCTCTCCTCTTCTTTGTTCTTTGCTGACACAACAACCAGAAAGAGGTTGACTGCTTCACTTGGAGCCGAGTCCTAAGAGGACCAACCGCCATTGAAGACCCGAGCAAACGATGTAGACGTCTCTTCTACTTAGTTCCTCCTTTATGTCCACCCTTCCCAATTTCTCTTCATTAATCCTGTCTCTTACTTTTCCGATTTCCTTGCACGTTCCTCCTTCGCCTATTTCAGTCATTTCACTTCTCCCCGCCGAGCGTTTCAGGTCCACTTAGGCATGCATCATCAAGTCCAAATGTAGAGATTTCAGAGAATTGATTGTTCCTCCTTCACCTTCACCTCCACTTTTAACTCATCAGCTTATACCTATATCCCCTTGTGCTCTACCAAAGGCAGCACCCAGAATCATCTAGAATGTGACAGTCACTTCTGACATCTGTGACACCCGGAATGGTTTATATTCCCTCAGAAAGAAAATGACAAGTGTGGGAATGCATGCGTGCATTTGCTGCTGTGTTATGAGTCTGTGCTCTTGTACACACAACAGAGACTTTGTTGGCTCGAGAGTCTCTGCATGCTTGTGATCAACTTCATTAAAAATTGCATGCATCATTGCACATCATTGTTTCTTTTTGCAAGGTGATGAACTCCTAGACTTGTGCATGCATTGGCTGTCGTGGACGAGACATTTGTAGGAATGCAGCATATGAGCGCGGCATTGATCCCGTTTCAGAGAAAAATAAAATGTATTTATTTATTTATTTGAGGGGGCGTTAATAAAACACAAGACAATTCATGAGTTGAAAAAGCCAGAATTAGCCAAAAAAGCTATCTTTCATCTGTAGTCACCACCATGTTGCTAAAAAAATAAATAAAACATGAGAATATAAGTACAGCACCAACCCACGGTTAATGAGGACATGTGTTTGGACTACACAAACTCTCACACACTAAGACAACAAAGCATTACGGCTAAGAAAATGAAGACGATACGATACAAATATAAAATACACCGCAGCAGATACAGTTTCCTTTAGTGTGGGCAGGTGTATTAATCAACATGCTATCTTTCAAAAAAATGTTTAGTGAAAGCCTTATATGTTGCTAACAGTCTATTTGTATCTGATAGTGAGTTCTCCTCCTGGGCATCTCTCACAGGCTGACTGATTGAAGGTACTCTTCCTTAGAGAGAGAACATAGTCTTCTCTCACCGAGCTTCTAGTCACACGTTCAATGTTGTTTCTCTGACTGATGAACTCAGAGAGACGACCTGGGGATAAAGTATGAGTTACCTTATAATTCAAGCATAAATTATCAAATTTGTGAAGGTCAGTCCATTTTATAAAACCATACTTATTTAATTTATCACAATGATAGTAGCATATAGTTTTTTTTATCCATAACCTCAATGGCTTCCTTGAATAATGTTTTGACTGGTTTCATTGTACGATTAGAGGCCTATGACTAAGTAGTTAAACAATAATTAAGGTGGCTAAAATCATGGAATGTAAAATGCTTATGGCTGCCTCAGTGGACATTTCATTTTGTTTGAAAATTTTTTTGCTAGATTTAGCTTAACATATCTTTTAGACATTTTTTAAAAGAAAGGTAAAAGTCAATCTATAGCCCCAGATATTTAGGTATATTGGTTAACTGATGTTTTCACCTGCAACCCATATATCAGGATCATGGGAGCTTCTGTTGGTTTTACAAAAAAAAAACTGTTTTGGAGACATTCAGCTGCAAACTGCACCCTCACAACCATGTTGTGACATGATTCATTGCTTGTGTGAGTTTGGCAGTAACAATGTCTGTGGAACCACTGTGAGCAAATAAAACCATATGGTCCCCATGCATTATACAATTGACTTCAGGGGACAGAACAGAGAGCAAATCATTAATATGATGACTAAATAAAAGGGGACCAACAATTGATCCCTGAGTAATACCTGTTGACAGTTTGAGTGACTCAGATTTGTAGTTGTTATTGAAACACAATGAGAACAATTGTTTTAACAATACTGAATGATTTAGCATATCAATTAGTGGCTTTGTGATCTGGGTGACCAGATGTCTTGATTCGTGCGGGCTGTGCCAAAATTTTCACTCCTTTCCCGTTCACTGCCACTCCTGTCCCACATTTGACAGGATCAAATTCTGAGAAGTCAAAAAACAAAAGAATAATAATTCGACAGGCGCTTTTCTGAAGTGTAAAGAAAGCGGAGCTGCAGTCATCGTCACAGAGCTGTGCTGGGTATCAATCAAACTGCGAAGCAGCGTCCCATGCCAGGACCGACCTGTACGCCACGAGGTTCGTAAAATAAAACAGAACATGAAAAGGATTTTAATGTATACAAAATATAATAGTGACTAAGTCAAATAAAATAAATTACAGCTACAACAAAGACTGGGAAACGTTTAAAACTGGATGAGGCCAGTGAAAGGTGATTCTCAGAGAGCTTTTTGTGAAGTTTGCCAAAGTAATTTTTCCATTTCACATGGAGGGGTGGATGATGTAAAACAGCACGGTAAAATTGGGTCATGAACGAAATGCACAGCTGAAGAAGCCTCCTTCCAATCTATGGACAAATTTTTACTTAAACCCAAAGATGCCAGTCACACAGTCAAAGGAACAGAAGCCAAGATGAACTTAAGTAACTTAACACAAATGTTTAACATTTTTCTTATAAACTAATAAATTGTTGCGCTCCAACAGGCAAAGCAGAGATTAATTAATGTAATGTGACATCTGTGTTAAATTAAAATTTGTCACGTCATAGTGTTGGTAATTTGTCCCACATTGTCCCTCCTAAGCATTCTTGCGGTCCCACGTTTGTCCTTTTGAGATCTGGTCACCCAATATGTGGTTAATGTACGAATAGTCTTGTTTTTTATTTCAGTTGCTCAAATAGGCTAAACCAAAGGACCACGTTGACAGCTTGAACTTGGACATTAGTAGATCCCCAGAATGGGAGACCTGAACCTTCAAGAGACTATACCCTTATCTAAAATACTGATGTCCTTTTTTCCATTTAATAACATTCCAGTGAAATGTACACACCTCCAATTCTCAGTTTACAGTTTGGAATATATTTGCATTATTTGCTACCCTCAGCCTCTGACTCATTTAATTTCTGTGTGCAGGAGATAGAGGCACATTCAGTTTTATGAGCTCAAAAAAGGGAGGCTATAGAAACTGGCCATTAGAGCATCCCTGATGTACAATGCACAACACATGCTATTATATAAATGTATGAATGCATCTTTCAGAAATTAAAACTGTGTCAACTATTTATACTGCATAATTTATAATAAAACGTAATGAAAGAGTAATTTTGGTTTTGGACATATTTTTTTTGATTTGGACAACATTTTATTAATGAGAGAAATTAAGGAACAGCATTCAATTGTATTTTAGTAGGCAAGAAAAATAAGTAGTAAGTTAAACTTAAGCCTCAAAGTGTCACGAACCAGAAACAGATGGACCCAGTATTCAGCCAGACAAGAGAGGTTTTAAGCAAAAAACGGGATTTAATAATAAAACAGGGACAGGCAGACTCAATGATCAAAAGGGCAGTCCAAAATCCAGTACACTAAAGGCAGTCCAAAATAGGCAGAAGTACAGACAAGGATAAGGCAAACTCAGAATATCACAAGGCAGGTCCAGGTCAGAAAAACAGGTAAGCAATCATACTGGGCAAGAAAATCAGGTTTAGGGATCAGGCTGGCTCAGAGTCAAAAAGGCAATCGGGTCGGCATCAACAGGGCTATCAGAAATACAACGCTGGATAAGACTCACCAAGTGGTTTGAATTGATCTGGCAGATTGCAGGAGGAAGAGGCAGGTATAAGTAGGGGAGTGAGCAGGTGAATGGAGTGAAAACTAATTACTGGCATGGGTGGAGCTTATCAGGAACAGGGAAGTGACTGGAAGTAACTGAAACTGATTGGATGGTGACTGGAGAAGAGGAATGACAGGGTGTTGACTAAGAGGTGAGCTGGCAAGTAAACTGAGTGACTGATTAAAGGCTGGATACAAAGAAGTGAACTGAGCAGGCCAAGTGACTTAATAACAAACTACTCCATAAACCAAAACAGAACCTAAACCTAAGACTAAACAAAACACAAGCTATAATAGAAACCAAACAAGAAAGAACCCAAAACCAAAACTGATTTTAAAGGCCGGAGAGTTAACTAATAAATCAAAATTAACAAACAGCCAAAACAAAACCCAAATCCTGACACAAAGGGGATTTAGCTTTAGCATCTGAGCTGATCCTGATGGACATGCAACTTTTCAGCTAGTCAGGGGCTTAAATTCTACAAGAACCTGCTCTGACTAGTTCTGTTCAGATTCAGAGAGCAACTTCAGAACTAGTCTTGTTCACAGTAATTTATAACTAGGGATTACCCAATCAGATTTCAGGCATTGGGGGACCTGATGTAACCTTGCCTGCAAGCTGAATTATCGCAGTACTTGTGCGTTCACAAACACACATGAATCCATCTTGTACTGCTTTCGCTTCAACTGTTTGTGTCCGAACCAAAAATAGTTTGAGCCAATTACGTTGCAGTATTATGGTTTAAGGCAGGACTCAGATAGCAAAAGATGTTAATTTAATGTTGAATTATGGTCAGAAAGGTCAATTTTTGGTTAAAGTCGACGATTGATGGTGGATCAACCATTAAACAATCATCCAGTTCTAGACTCGCTTCTGTCAGTCTGCTCCAGGGCAGCTGTGGCTGTCATAAACAGTGAATCCTCTTCCAACAGACTGTCATGTCAAAGGATGATATTTCATAATAAAATCAAGAAAAACTTAGAACAGACACGAGGAATAGAGCAAAGAAATAAACCATGAGGAGGAACAATGGAAGAAGATCTGGGAGAGTAACAACACAACAGGAAATCAGCAAGACGAATTGAAAACCTGGGAGTATAAATACAGAGGAATGTTTGAGAGGCAGAGACAGGTGAAGGTAATAGGGAGGAGATGAGGAACAGTTGAGATCAATAAAGATAGATGTGTTGAGAGGAGTAAAATGAACAGAAACTGAAGGGAAACACATGGAAGGAATCTCACAGGAAATCATACAAAATGTACATAAACTTAACTAAAAACCTAGTCCATAAATACATTGTAATGGGAATATAAAAATTTATCCTGTCAATTAGGAGGATTTATCCTCTTTATATCAATTGCAATAAGCCATTTTCCATTACACCTGAACAGCACCACCCCCCCCCCCCCACTCACACACACACACACACACACACACACTCCTGCTGTACCAACGGTAGCACAATAGGGTGGAGCCCAGCAGTGTGAAGCCCAGTGCAGAATAGGGTAGGGCTGGTGTTAAAGGAGCTAAGGAAGTGTAAGGCCACCAGCAAAAACAGTTGTGCATTCTCCCATAGACATTATAAACGTAGACGCCTCATTACATGCTGGAGCGCATCCTGCGTCGCAGCCATATTAGATGGGTCTCCCCTACTCTAGGCT
The DNA here is from genome assembly GCA_037039145.1 of Fundulus diaphanus. Classification (NCBI taxonomy): domain Eukaryota; kingdom Metazoa; phylum Chordata; class Actinopteri; order Cyprinodontiformes; family Fundulidae; genus Fundulus; species Fundulus diaphanus. The sequence goes on along the minus strand of CM073127.1, from coordinate 43,841,970 downwards.
GGCATTTATATTAATATGCCATATGTCTATCTGTTAAAGAGCATAAAACAACATATTTCAGCATGAAAAGATGTTTTTTATATGTAACAGAGTCCTGTATCATAACCACATCTCTGTCGTTTGTAACAAACCAAACCGTATGAAGATCAGGTAAAAATTCTGGGAGTTATGATTTATTATAGTCAGCCATACAGCTTCCTCAGTACAAATAAATGTACCGTGGCCACGCTGAAACCTCAGCTCCCATATGCATTGCCAGTCCATGGGGCGTCTACCTATATAATGTCTATGTGTTCTCCATCCTGTTTCTCTGGAGCCTGGATGAGTGGCAGGATACAGATACAGCTTCTCTGCCTTTGTCTATTTGACCTATGGTGTCTTCCTGCAGCCACCCGCTGTACCAGAGTTGTACTGCAGTTTCCCTCACAATTTCCCCATTCCTCATTGGGTTGTTTTACATAAATGGCCCCAGGCAAATGGAAACATGTCAAACTAAAGGATAATGAGTGATTTATTTTTTATTTTTTATGAACTTATGGTCCCACACTGCCTTAAAGGGATTAAATTATTACTAAGAGTCCAAAACAAAATAAGTAAACCTTGAAAATCTTACTTTGCAATATGGTGGGTAGTGCAAACCAGGAAGGAAGAAACAGCAAAACAGCAGAGCAGGGTACAGGTCCAAAACCCTTTAATTTCCAAAGCACTGGGGTCCAACAAAAATAAAATCCAAAATTACAAGCCGCAGAGAAATCTGAGAACAAGCACCAATGATATTCTGCAATTCAACAAGGAAGAGGCAGGGTCACAATCCATATCTAAACTATATTCTTGATGCGTCTACAAGTCTGTGATAGACTGGCGACTTGTCCAGGGTGTATCCCACCTCTCGCCCAATGACCGCAGCAGATAGGCACAGGTCCCCACCCCCACCTGCGATACTGCGCGGATAAAAGGGCATAAGATGGATGGATTGATGGATGGATGTCCACAGGTCAGGACGTCTTTGCTGCTTTGCACAATGTTCTCATCTGTGATATTCTCATTTGCTGGAAGAAATCTTCCATCCTGGCACTGTATTACATGGTGACTGCATTTGCAAAACAGTCGGCAGATTAGGCTGTGTTTTCCTCCATTTTGAAGCCAACTTTGTGTAAGAGATGAAGACCTACGTTGTGCCAAAAGCTCTATTCTTCTCTATGGTTTTTGCAGAGGAAAAATACTCGATGGCTGCTGCTTCAATTTTACAGTAAGAAAAATTTAAACAATGAGTGATGCAGACCCTTACTCAGCACTATGTGCACTCCATAGTACTGTCCATATGTGGGAGAGCTATACAGAGAGCAACTGAAACAGTGGTTGAAATTTATAACATTTGGAGGAAAGCAGGGATGAAGCAGCGGCTATTTATGTAAGGTTTGTCTACACATGATTAACTAGAACTGTGTTAAAAATGTTGTAGGCTAAATTATCAACAGGCATAGCAAAACAGAGAAGGTGTGAGTCAAATTTACAACAAAAACAGTCTTGGGAAAATCCCAGGCTCTTTCCATAGGGCTAATTTTTCACAGCCCCTCTCATGTAATGTCTTTCTTGGTTCAGAATGATTGACAGACATTTCGCCATGCCCCCTCAGTTTGCGGCTCACTCCAAGTATCCCTGACTGCAGACCACAGATGGGGGCGTGCCTCAATGTTGAGCCACGCCCCTATCTGTGACTACAGGCTGCAGATCAGGGCATGGCTCAAAGTTTTTATAGCTTTTCCCAAGAGCGGACACAATAACATACACCTCTCTATAGAAACCTACTGTGTATGATTGTACCAGAGATCTCACAAACCATGTATGTGTCAGGAATTGCAGAGAACTAGACCCAAATGCAGACGCTGGTAGAGACAGTTAGGTGAACAATAAACTTTGTTTTTACTGACAAACTGAACTCACATACAACAGGAGGAACACAGAAACACCAGGCATGGACAACAGGCTACAACAAAGGACAAAACACACAAGAATACAGGATACTGAACTTCAAAATAAAACAGGAGCACAACAGGAAACAAAAGACACAGACCATGACAGGATATTTGTGGGGTTAGGATTCAAAGGCAGCAAACACCTGCATTTACCTTTTGTCCACAATTTATTGGCAAACACCTCATAATCATGCTGTAAAGTAAAAAGGAACACAAACTGTTCCCTCAGCTCATAATTTTCTTCTGGATCCAGGCGATCGAACAGATGGAGGAGTTCCACTGCCATTATGCGATCTTTCCTGCCCATAGAGATAACTCGGGGAACAATACCCGATGCTTTACAGATAGCTTCTGAGTACCAGAACTTTTTAAGAGGGACCTCTTCCACACCCTGCAATAAGTGGAGGGGTTCGGCTTTTGTCTTCAAGCAATAATTTTACTACATAATAATTAATCACATGACCTCTCACCTGTAGTCCTTTTTGATCGCGTTGCCTTTTTATTTCCCACAATCAGTCTTTTTCTGACCTTGATGATTTCATGAAAACATACATTCATGATGAAAACATTCATGTTAGTCAGTTGACAGTGAATACAGTAAAACAGGTAATTTAAAAGGATCTGATGATGTTCTGATCCGAATAATCAGGGTTCAGTATGTGTTCCAGTTTTAAAATCATGGTTACCAGATTTGTTCAAATTTTAATAATTACAATGGAGTTGATCAGAGGAAAGCCAGTTAGCATGAGTCTCGTAAATAATGGTTCATATCATTTAACAATTGCAGATGTAGAATTTTTGTCAGTTAGAAAAACCTTTTAAAATTAATTCTGTATATACGTTGCAGTGAAATACTGTATTTAAAGGCAAAGGCTGAGTGCAGAGAAAAGTGATGGACACACACCTCTTCTGGAGAGCAGGCTGCAATGTGTGATTGTGACTGCATGCCTCCTGCTTATTTAGCGAGACTTCTCACAAGCAACACTTACTCACTAGCACTTTGAAATCCATGTGTAAATAGCTACATGCACACACTCAGTCCAAGCCCAACCTTGTTTTCATCCACAACGGGTAATTGGCTGAGCAGGGGAAGAATACACCAATAGAGGTAATCCTTCTAACTGGATTGATGTGATCGGAACAAAGACAAGTGCTCAAGAAGCACATGATGAATGGTGAAGAAATGATTTAATAGAATAACAAGGTTTACAGTATGACAGGGATACAGGGACCAGGAATGCAGCAAGAAGGTCAGAACAGGGTAGAATAGCCTGACATGGGAAGATAAAACTCAGGAACAGATCTAACAGAACTAGACAAACTAACTGGGTCTAACAGATATCAGTCTAATTAGCCTAAACACTGTGCTGGAAACCAAACCCAAATGAGGACCTAGGGACAGACAACATGAAAAAGTAACATAAACACAGACTGCAGGATCCCCAAGGAGCTATCATAAGTTATCACATCACTGGGGATCCTGATAAATTGTCAGTATTCAAGAAATTAATTGGAAACATTTTTCAGAATGCAGACAAGTAAGGAGTACTCTATGGTTCTATGGTGAATGAGTAATAGAGGTCTGACTGATTGGTCAGACGTAATGGTTGGTTACTGATAGATGGAGGGTGGACAGGTGGGTGATTGGGAGATGACTGCTAGAATAAAAAACTGAGGAAGGAAAGGCAATGTGACAAAGTATGATGAGAATAATGGCAAACTGAAGTGAACTGGGGGACGACTGTATAAAGTTGAAGTGGATGAGTATCAAGGTGAGCGTTTGAGATATAGTTCCCAAGTTGGTAACTAAGGGGACAAGCTAAAACTCGGAAAGACACAAGTTGACAACCAAGCAAATAAAGTTAGATGGATAACTCAAAAACAAATGCAATAACATTTAAAAGATATTACAAAATTGCACATATGAATAATCTAAGACTCTCAAGACAACATAAAAACAAATGAAAAAAGCAAGACGTTTTGTTTGCTCACCACTACTATGAGATGATGAACAGATGAATAGTTTAGTGAGAGGGAACCTCCACCAACAAAGGTGATTTACAGCAGCATGAAGACACAGCAAGGGGAAGGTAAGAAGAAGTAGAGAAAAACATAAACAAAACAAAAAAAACACAATCACTTTTAGTGATGGTAAATTAGATTATTTTTACTGACTGGAGTCTTTATGAGTGACTAACCAAAGTGGCTAGAGTTTTTGTGCCACTGAAAATGGATTAGCACAATGATTACCGGAATAATTTCCTTCTGCATTGTCACTCAGGCTACAGTACTTTGGATTGTCTTGTCACTGAAAAGTGCTTTATAAATAAGCTTGATTTGCCTTACAGGAGCACACTGCAAAGAGCAGGCTGCAGACTTTCAGAAAATGGACGGATGCTCCGGCAAGGTTGCTGCTGCTGAGCTGAATCATTAACTCACTTTCTCATCTCGGCTGACTGTAGCAGCAATGAGTAGGTTACGTATCGGGTTAATAGAGATGACAAATCGTGAGTCATAAGTCAGTAAAGTGACTCACAGGTTTTGAATGATTTGTTCAGGACGTGCACATCACTAATCACTTTTATGCAGATGAAATTTAGCTGTGCTTTCCTATGGAATTCAGAGTTTTTTAAACTGTCTGAATCACCTGAGTGCCTAAATAAATTACAAACTGAACTTAACGGTTATAGCTATAACTTTTTCAGCAAAAGGATTCATTTTTCAAAAATAATACATTCACAGAACCTCTAGAGTGGTGCAGAATAAAAGTTCTAAGTTTACTAATTAATAAATATATAGTTTATAAATGATCGCCTCATTTTTTTTGACAGGCCATATATATATATATATATATATATATATATATATATATATATATATATATATATATATATATATATATATATATATATATATATATATAGTATATATAGCGCTGGCCCCGACTGGTTTTTCAATTGCTCTGGATCTCCTGAAGGATTAAATTTAAAGTACAATGAAAACCTGCTTAATGCCCTTAAAATATCTTTACAACTCCATGTTTGATAAAAAAAACAACAACAAAAAAAAACAAGCAGATACGTTTCCATTTCAACGTATTTTCATAAATTAAGTCCAATGTGCAAAACCTGCGACTGTGGAAACAAACACATACTGGCATTGCTCGCACATACGGCTGGTGATTGTTCTCAGTGTCTTAGCTCTGTTGTCATGCAGTTATTAGAAGATTTTTTTCCCCCTGAGTAAGATAAGTGTGGCTGTGAGGGGTGGCAGAGAAGAGATTTCTTCTGTTGCTTTAGTAACAGCAGAGCAACTTAATCCGCAGAATTAGGTTGGATGAATTTTATCCAGATCAACCTCTTAAAGTAGTATGAAACATTTTTGTCCTTATTAATTGAAACTGTGAGAATTTCTTCTTTTGGATCAAATGAAAAATAAAGAGCAAATTCATAAGAACAAGAATATCACATTAAAGCCTTAATCCTTGACACAATAAACTGTAAACAAGACAGTGGCAGTTTAAAAACCTTTGCAGAAAAGTCTGAAATACTGACAGACAGGATTCATCAGTCATAAAAGATATTTTGATGCTCATTTGTGTTCAAATCCCCACCAGCATACACAATGTTCCTACATTATGAAAAGGGGTTCTGATTTGCCCTGAATGATCTGAAAACTATGGTAACCAGTACCTGGTTGGACTAACCGTACTCTCCTGCCTCCCGTGCTTTTGTGGAAAGGGACTTAGAGTTATGATTTGGTTTTCTGAGTTTTCTGGTTTGAATCACGCCAATACAAATTGAGTGAATCCCCCAGTGTTTGTTCATTTCTATTTCTATTTCTAATATGTCTATTGAATGTATAGGTTTATGATTGGAGGGAGCCCATATTGTAGTTTTTACATGCATTTACCTTATTAAGATGTAGTCCTGTTGGTAAATTATTCCAACTTCATATGGATCCAAATGTGTGGATTCAATGACACCACAAAATATGCCTACAACCCATCTTGGAGGACAAAGAGTATAACAATCAAGACACATGGGAATAGAAAGAAAGACGGTATCAGAAACAGTTACCTGTAAGACAAAGGATGCTTTATGGTAGTGAAACTATAGTCTACTAATGAGACAAGGCAATGTACGACATTGGATTCATGACAACAACCATACAACGCATTAACAAGGCAATCAACATTTGGTTTTCACAAATAGAATAAAATTTTCACCATTATACAAAACACAACTGACAAAATAATAATAACCCAGGTTTAAGTGTACAATTATCCAGTACATTTTACAATTTTAACTGGAGACAATCACATGCAGCCCGGATTCATTAACTTTAGAATAATCTTTTATTTTTGTGCCAAAAGGTGCTTTCACAACAATTGTCAATTTTAGCATCTAGCGTTGCTTGTTACTTTGGGTATTCTCACAGTGCTCACAAATTATATATCTGGTCTGTCACTATTCATTTTTCTACTCAGAAACCGACCTGCTGCCATTGAAACGATTTAAAAGGCGTGATGACTTCTTCAAAAACTGATTTATTAAAAATTAATCGCAAATTCTGTTGCGAAGCAACTCAAGCTTTGAATAAATATGGTTGTGGTCTTTAATTATGATTATTTCCCATTGTCAGATGAATTGACATCTAATTGTTCATATGCTTGGACTGTTCACTATACATAATTGGTGAATCACAGAAGAAACTTCTCCTGTGATGATTGTCCCCGGCAAATCTACACCCGCTTTTGATACAAGAAGCCCACTGAACTGGGATTGATTTTCAATAGCCAGTTTATTGCAATGTATTCTTATCACAAAATCAGGACATTTTTGTTTCATTGTTATGTTGTTGTTGTTGTAGCAATGCTTCTGGGTAATAAATCTTAATAATGTTGGAAATTCTGCTTATTTTCACCAAAGCGTAGCCACACTCGTAAACGGCATTGCATTTGTGGGTGAGTATGAAAAACTTGATCAACCTTCTGTGCCAATGCTAAACAAGTTTTGGGGGTGGCAGTGTGATGGTGTGGGCTGGCAGCTCCCTCACAGCAAGAACAACACTTGCCATCACTCAACACAATCTCCATGCAGAGATTTATTGATATGATAATCTGTGCCTTGTAATGGTAAATGGACTGAACTTATATCGCGCTTTTCCAGTCACCCAAAGCGCTGTACACTATAGCCACATTCACCCACTCGCTCTCACTAATGCACACACATTTATACACCGAGACGCAGCTCGGTAAGAAACTTGGGGTTAAGGGCCTTGCCCAGGGGCACATCGACATGTGGCAAGGGGAAGCTGGAATCAAACCCACAACCTTCTGATTGCCAGAAGACTACTCAACCCATCAAGCCACAGTCGCCCCGTAATGATTTTATATCTTCACTCATAGGTAACTAACGCTATCCACCAAGATTTCAATGCTTGCACCCACAATGCATTAATCAGAGACGACCAAAAGACTACAAAAACTTAGAGGTGGAAGGGACAAAATGGCCTACCTGTAGTCCTGACATCAACCCTACCGAACACTTGTGAAATCAGCGTGCTGTCCTTGCCAGAACAACACAAGCACATTAGCTGACTTCAACAAATGCTGGTCAGGGAATGAGAGGCCAGCATGAGAAGGATGTGACAAGCTGTAGTTCTCACACAGCCCTACTGATGCCCCAATGTGTTAAATTTAATAATACCAAACAAGAGTCCACAGCAGCCTTGTGATGGACTGGCCAACAGGGTGTACTCCACTGCAAAAGGTCGACTGCAAATTACGCTGTGAGGCATCGGCAGAGACCAAATGGCAAGTTATTCTTGAGTGTGACCCATATCCTAACTCTGTTCCTGAACCCAGGAATGTATTTTCCTGAGAAATGAGCCACCATTCAAAGAAAGGTTTTCTATCAATCTAAGATTTGATGCCAAGAAGCATTGTCATTAGAAAGAAATAATTGACCACATGCACATTTCCTTTTTTGTGCTAAGTAGATTTTCTATGAGGAAAGCATGGGTGACTCAGGGTTCTAACAAATTTTTCAGGGACCGTATAATGAATGAAAAATCACAGGTGGCAAAAATTAATGCTCTCCTGAATTATAAATTGTGCCATGTCTTTTGCAGGGCAATTGATCTTTCAGCCTTATGGCGGACTGGTTCTGGCAACGTGACAGTGACACTCCTCAAAAGATGCTTTTCATCATCACTGCTGTGGGTTTGTTTGCTGAGGATTCCTCTGACACTGTTACCTGCAGAGGCGAGCTTTGTTTTATTTGATGGTCTTATTTCTACAGCCAGCTCACCCTTGTGGTGTTTCCATTCATCTCTTTCCTCGAGTCTAGTATGAAAAGAGTTACATTTCTCAGTTTGGTGAAGATTCAGTCATTGTCACTCTAGACAGCATCAATAACCTAGGAGCTGCGGGCCATCCTGTTACAGGACACCGGTAACAAACACAGACAGGTGAAGATCTACATAGACATTAAGGTCTCTAAAACTAAAGAGAGTTGTATTAATTATTTTGAGAGAATCCAGAGTTCACCTCTTCAGTGGGGATTAATCATAAGGCTGAGGAGAAGGTAAAGCAGTATAAATATCTCAGCAATGTCTTGTGTGCAATGACAAGCTGACTTTAGGTGGATGCTGTGTGCACAAAAGTCAGCCAGCCAGCCAGCACATCTACTTTATCTCAGCTATTATAACGTCAATGTTGATTCCATTGTTATGAGAAAGCTTTTTTTCTGTCTTATAGGATCTGTGCTTTCTCCTTTATCTACTGATATGAGGTCAACTAACCTGAAAACAAACTTGAGACTGCAGGATTTTGTGAGGCTGGGAAACGAAATGGCAGAAAAAGCTTTGACTGCGCTTTCTCACACTGGTTAAAACACTGTCTTTCGTGAATGATCCAAGCCAGCATCTGTTTAAGGTTAACACAGCCCTTTTTTCTTGGAGATACTTATAATCTGAATACAGTGGGTGATTTTATGACCTTTGAGATTTGCCGCAAGATCTACATAGATAACAGACGACTTCTTTAAATGTTATATTAAGCATCAATCCACACCTAATTATGCCTCAGAGCTATGTTCTAGACACACTGCACATTTTAAGAGAAACATCTTCACCAGTCCTTCAGATATATTTTTTGGGTTTTAATCCTCAGTTTTATATGTAATCTTTTGCTTTAGATTTCATTCTAAATATGTTTTAGAACTTGATTATTAGAATGCTAACATATTTTCAAATGTTTTTTGTTCTTCACAAAGGAGTAGTTATTTTTCTTAAAATGGATTCCTGCATTTTTGTTACTCTACTTCCTCAGTGCAATGCACCGATATCTCTGGCAGCAAAACAGACCCCAAGCATGGTGCCACCACCACCATTCATGAAAGCTGGTAACGTGTACTTTTTTTCTTCAAAGGGTTTGTGGTGTTGTTAACCTTTGTTCATGGTAATCTGATAGGAGGGACAGGAAAGAAGGGAATACATGTGACAAAGGTGGCAAGGTCTGTAGCCAAATCTTTGGATGGCTGCTACAAGGGCCCTTGTATACCCACTATACCACTACACCACTAATCATTGTAGCTGAAGAAGATCTTTGGCTCGTCCATGTGGGTGGCTACAACATTCAGTTGATTTAAAAAGGTACGTTTTGGAATAGGAGTTTCTTTCCCGGTCAGCCCTCTCCAAGTTCATCTGGTAGTTAAATTGGCTTTATGTTCAAGAGTGACACTGGTGTTCCAGTATTATCCAGTTTATGAAAGACTTTGTGATTCTTGGATTGGATTAAGCAGTTTGGTTAAAAAGTGTTGGGTTCCAGCTGAAAAACAAGCCCAAACCACATCAACACTAGTTAAGGAATGTTTGTAGGTCTTGCGCCATTTGTTGTTTGCATCTACGCCAGCACAGAGTAGATGCACCCTTTCCTCCAATGCCATTGTTTTAAAACTGTGCTCAAGTAAGGCTTGAAATAACAATGACAATAAAACATTTTTTTTTTTCAGTAATTCAATTCAAAAGTTGAAACATGACCTATTATGTAGGTTCATTACTCACATAAATGTAGTGATAAAATGTACTTATTTCAGTTTATTTCTATGATTATGGCTTACAGCTAATGTTATCACAAAATTCAGCTTCTCAGAAAATAACAAACGGACACAAAACCAATTAGAGATTTTTAATTCAGCATTGTCTACTGAAAAGCATGTTCATGTACAGCATATGCACTCATCATATTTTGTATTGTAGCTAGGGGGGCATTTGCACAAATTATAGCATCAAAGCTGTGTGGCATGGAGGCAACCAGCCTGTGTCTCTGCTTATGTGTTAAGAAAACCCTGGTTGCTTTACTGGCAGCTTTCGGCTCGTCTGCTTTGTTGGCGCTGGTGTCTCTACTCTTCCTCTTGACAATACCACAAATACCCCATTTACACTACCCCTTTTTAACCGACCCGAGACCAGTCCGAGCTCGGTAACCGAGATAACTATCGAGTGTAAATGGAACGCAAACTGAACTGAACCGAGCCAGACACAACCGGACCACGCTAAATGCAGACCAGTTCCAGAGGTGGGTTCGGCTCAGTTTTTCCCTATCTCTGTTATCTGATAACAAAGAGTGCATGAGCAGACCGCGTCATCTCCTTACAGCCAGCTGACATTTCAAACATTCATAAAAATACTAGCTTCCCTACCATGACACACGGTTTCCAGTGATGATTCTGCTTAGCAGTGTGATGAACCTCAGCGTCTGTCATTGTTTCCTGCATCTGTAAATCCTTATTAGACGTTCGTTTGTCTTATCCACTTCCCAAAAGCCGACTCTGTCAAGTAAATCCACCAAAAGTTGCCGTCTTCGCCTGACTCGCCGCAAACAACGACGTATCACCAAGCATAACTCCCTGAATGTTACGGGCGCCGCCATTTTGATTTGCTTGGTGCCGCCTTCAAACCCAGAGAGCAGTAGTACCGCAGATCGTCACTAGGAGGCGGAGAAACCAAGGAACCGAGATAGCGTGATGTGTAAATGGTCGTCAGAACCAAGCTCGGCTTGGTTAACTGATCCAAGCTCGGACCGAGCTCGGCCTGGATCGGTTTAACAAGGGTAGTGTGAATGGGGCTATAGATTCTCTATGGGATTCAGGTCAGGTCAGTTATCCGGCCAATCCAGCACAGTGATACCTTTATCATTTAAGCAGGGTTTGTTACTTTTGGCAATGTGGGCAGGTTCCAAGAATGAAGTCAGGATCTCCATAAAGCCTGTCAGCAGAAGGAAGCAGGAAGTGCTCTAGAATTTCGTGATAGATGGCTGGGTTGACTGTGGACTCAGAACACCAACCCCACCAGCGGATGACGTGGCACCCCAAATCATCAGTGACTGGAAACTTCACATTGGACCTAAAGCAGCACTGTATGTGTCTATTCCACTGAGACTTTGATTTTCAACAGCACGCAGTCCAGTTCTTTTTCTCCTCAGCCCAGGTAAGACGCATATGACATTGTGTTTTGTTTAGATGTTGCTAGACAAGGGATGCAACATTTGTAGCCCAAGTACTGGACACATCTGTATGTGGAGGCTTTTAAAGCTGACTCCAGCAGCAGTCCACATTAGTGAATCAACAAATTATTTAATGAGCTGTGCCTCAAGATCCATATAAAATTGCTGTTACTTCCGTTACTTGTGCATCTTTCTCTATCAAACATTTTCCTTCCACTTAACTTTCAATATTAGGTTTGTATACAACACTCTGTGAAATGGCCCCTTCTTAGGCAATGACCTTTTGTGTCTTGCCCTTCATGGTTAGGTGTCAATACCGTTTGGTTATCTAACATAACCCCAGTTCTTAGAATAATATGAGCGAGGTGTCTCGCTATGGGATGCAGCCTCCTGCAGCCCTGATAGAAGCATTTATCTCAATCTGCCAATCCTGATTGGCCGGTGAAAGTGCTCGTCTTACGCTACGCCCAGTAGCCCCGACTACTAAAGCGTGCGCAGATCACGTCACCTCAATTCAACAAGCAAACCTCTTGTCTGGCGAGACACCTCGCTCATATTATTCTAAGAACTGGGGTTATGTTAGATAACCAAACGTTCTTTTTCATAATATTCACTCGGTGTCTCGCTATGGGATATGGTAGCTCCCGTATTGCCAGACAGCTTATCGAACAAGAACCGGCCGAATAGGGAAGGTCCATAAGTTCAGTTATGACTCCAGGACCGCACTGGCCACGCACGGTCTAGACACGTCAAGCATGTAGAACCGCACAAAAGTCAGAGGCGAGGACCAACTCGCTGCCGAACAAATGTCCTGAACGGACACTCCCCTTAAAGCCCAGGACGCGGCCATCCCGCGGGTAGAGTGTGCACGTAAACCCGCCGGGGGCTGCAGACCCCTGCTTTCATACGCCAAAGCTATAGCCTCTATCACCCAGTGGGCGAGGCGCTGCTTTGTGATCGGCTGTCCCTTACGGGGCTCCGTCCAGGAGACAAAGAGCTGATCACTCCTCCTGATGTTCTGTGTCCTGTCCATATAAGAGCGTACGGCTCGAACAGGGCACAACATGTGCGCACGTTGTTCACCGGGGGAAGCGGAGAACGCCGCCAGCTCGATCGGTGAACAAGAACCAACTACTTTAGGAACAAAAGCTGGGTTGGGCTTCAGAACCATACGCGTGTACCCCGGGTCGAACCGAGTACATGCGGGGTTCACAGAGAGCGCATGAATGTCGCTGACTCGTTTCGCAGAGGCCAGAGCCAGTAACAGCACTGTCTTAAGAGACAGATGTTTAAGACTGGTCCCCAACAAATCCTATATGGCACGCCGCTATAGCTGCCAGATAGACCTTAACCGTGGAAAAGGCTTTTCCTTTATCAATCAGTTCCTGTAAAAACGACAGAATCGCTGGTACAGAACACTGAAAAGGAACGTAGTCCCGCTCAAGACACCACCGCTCAAACAGTCCCCACTTGGAGCCATATAGAGTCCTAGTGGAGGGAGCCCTGGCATTTTGGATAGTATTAACTACACTCTGAGGGAGCCCAGCAGTGGTCAAATTGAGCCACTCACGGGCCAGGCCCACAGCTGCAGTCCGCACCTGTGTTTAAGTCTCCCGGGACGTGCGTCGCCGTTTTGTCCCCAAATCCTATATGGCACGCCGCTATAGCTGCCAGATAGACCTTAACCGTGGAAAAGGCTTTTCCTTTATCAATCAGTTCCTGTAAAAACGACAGAATCGCTGGTACAGAACACTGAAAAGGAACGTAGTCCCGCTCAAGACACCACCGCTCAAACAGTCCCCACTTGGAGCCATATAGAGTCCTAGTCGAGGGAGCCCTGGCATTTTGGATAGTATTAACTACACTCTGAGGGAGCCCAGCAGTGGTCAAATTGAGCCACTCACGGGCCAGGCCCACAGCTGCAGTCCGCACCTGTGTTTAAGTCTCCCGGGACGTGCGTCGCCCTCAGGGAGAGAAAGTGGGCACTGCTCCAGAGGATCAGTTTGCGTGCCCGATCGTGCAACATACGAGAGCGCAAGCCCCCTTGGTGGTTGATATACGCCACTGTTGTCGTGTTGTCTGTCCTCACCAGGACATGGTGACCTGAGAGGAATGGGAGGAAGGGTCTCAGGGAAAGAGACACAGCTGAAAGTTTGAGAAAGTTTATGTGCAGGCGCTGGAGAGCTTGGCTCCAGCGACCCCTCACAGACCTGCCCTCGTGAATGCCGCCCCAGCCGTATAGGCTGGCATCCGTGGTCACAACCTTCCTGGATGAGACGGTGCCCATGGGCACCCCTTGGGTCAGGAAGGACGGGGCTCGCCAACAGCGCAGAGCTGTTACACAGTCCGCTGTGACCGTTATCCGCCGTGCGCCATGACGCACGGGGTCCATTCGGAGCGAAGCGACCCAGCGCTGAAAGTCCCGCATGTGAAGATGGCCGAGGCGAATCACGAGGATGGCTGAGGCCATCAGACCCAGCAACCGGAGGCACAGTCTGAACTGGACAGATCTGTGCCGACGGAAGTGTGCAAGGCAAGCTCTGAAAGTCGTCACCCTCTCCTCCGTAGGGCGAGCTGTCAACGGCACAGAGCGCAGGTATAGCCCCAGAAAGCATATCTCCTGCATCAGGGATAGGTGGCTCTTCTCCATATTTATCACAAAACCCAAATCCATCAGGTGTGCTGTGACAATATGTGTGTGAACCCTGGCTTCCAGTTCTGACTGCGCTAACAGGAGCCAGTCGTCCAAATATGTGGCCAGACGTATCCCACGGCGTCTGAGCGGGGCTACCGCGGCCTCTGTGCACCGTATGAAAACCCTCGGGCTGAGAGACAGACCGAATGGTAGAACACGGTATTCGTAACACACCCCTTGAAAGGCAAATCAGAGATATTGTCTGTGAGGGGGGTAAATGGGAATGTGGAAATACGCATCTTTCAGATCCACGGACGAAAACCAGTCGTTCGGTCTCACTAGACGCAGCAGTGCTGCATGTGTCAGCATCTTGAACTTGTATTACCCCCCCCCCCCCCAGCCCCCCCCCCCCCCCCCCCCCATTTGGGGACGAGGAAGTATCTGGAGTAAAACCCTGATAGACTCTGTTCGGGAGATACGACAGAAACCGCTCGTTTGTCTATCAGAGAGAGGATCTCCTCCTGTAAGACTCGAGCTGATTCTCCCTGTGCATGTGAGTGTATTACGCCGGAGAAACGGGGAGGGACAGTGGCGAATTGAAGCCTGTATCCCCGGGAAATTGTGCGTAATACCCACGGTGGAGCCGCTGCTGCTTTCCAGCTTTCCCATTTGAGAGAAAGAGGAGGAGCATACTACGGCCGGGAAATGATTTCTCGGGTAGCACCGCAGGTGTGACAGGGCGCTCCGCGGGGATGGCCACCCTGCTTATGGAGAGAGCATTGTTTGTTTTGGCTTTTTTTATTATCTGCACCCTCGGCTCGTGGCCTGGTTGTGACAGATTTATTGTTTTTATTTTTACTACGTTCATTCCTTCGAATGTGTGTGTATGTGTGTGCTTGTGGACATTCTGCTCGGGGCGCAACAGCGCAACTCTCCGAGGCGATGTCCCTCCCCTCGCGGACCGGCTCTGGAACAGGCAGCGGTGGCACGGGGCGCGCACGAACAAGCCAAAACGGTGGGCCTGCGCAACGGGGAACTGCAGGCTGCACCAACTGAGGAACGGGCGGCTGTCAGGCCGCTCTCTTTTTCTTCGTCGCCCGAGGCCGGGTCTTGCTCCTCAGCGGACGCGCCAAACAACTCAACTTGTTAGGCGGTGAGGATGGAGAGGGCGTTGAGAGCTCTGTCCGAGAGGGCAGCTGCTTTGTACGCCCTTTCGGTCAGCGCAGACTGAAAACGCTCGGGCTTAGCTGGCAGCGTCGGGCGCCTGGGGGAAGCTGCAGACAGCTGGCTCGCGCTGCCTGGGCAGAGATGCGCAGCTACCGGGACTTCCACCGGAGGCATGGAGAGGAAGCCATGGGCGTCCATCGCCTCGCAATCGAGGGATGCCGCGGCCGCAATGGGGCTCCTGTTGCTGTATGGGCAGTTAGTCCATGTTTTGGAGAGCTCAGTCAGCAACTCGGGGAAGACAGGAAGAAGCTGCTTCATCGCATTTCGTGCCAAGGGAAGCCGCTTGCCTTCGTAGCGGGACCGGGTGGGCTCCGCTATTGCGATCGGCCAGGGGATCTCCAGTTTCTCTGCCGCACGTTTGCACACATCGAGCAGGTCCACATGGAGGGAGGGAGCTGGTGAGCTCGCTCCCCTGTCTTCCCTGGTGGAAGGGCTCGGCAGCTTCGGCTTTTCAGTCTGGGCTGGGGCCATGAAGGTGTCATCCTCTTCCTCGTCCTCTGATATGAGGAACGAGGCGTCGTCATCATCCTCCATGGGGCTGACATCCAGCACGTCTTCCTCGGGAAACGGGGGGGCACGGAGCTGCTCGCACTGGGTACCCCAGTCGTAGCCAGTCTCCGGGGCTTCCCCAGCCATGTCCTTGTCCTCCTCCGCGCCTGCCCCTTGGGCGGTGGTGGGGAGGAATGGGTCACGGTCCGAGATGCTAACCTGCCGGGCTAGCCTGCGTCTGAGGCTCTTGACCGTGAACACTTTGCAGTGCCCACAGGACCCGGGAATTTCGAGGGCTGAC
The DNA here is from genome assembly GCA_037039145.1 of Fundulus diaphanus. NCBI lineage: Eukaryota > Metazoa > Chordata > Actinopteri > Cyprinodontiformes > Fundulidae > Fundulus > Fundulus diaphanus. Next base: position 43,825,831 of record CM073127.1, on the reverse strand, counting down.
CTGGCGTGGTCGACCCCCAGACAGGTACTGCACACCGGGTGGGTGTCCTTCCCTGAAATTTTATTCCCGCAACCACAAAGACGGTAGTCTCCTCTGGTGTGAGGGTTTTTGACGGTTGCCATTTACCGACGAGCTGGAGTGCTGGTAGGGAAAGGGACCGTGGCTAGCTGGCGTGCTAGCGTGGTGGGGTCGAGAAAGTAGCTGGTGTGTCAAATGCTCGACCGACTCGAGCATCCGAGAGGGATTCCGCGGTGGAGTGAACGGAATAAAACGATACC